>JAMPIT010000308.1:6297500-7775000 GCA_026261815.1 Monarcha castaneiventris obscurior
GTTTCCTCTCGCAGCAGCCCGAGGAGCAGCAGAGGAGGCTGTGCAGAAGGCAGGATGCTCTGAGGGCACCGTGCCATGGCCAGGCTGCCTCCGGCCCCTCGCTCAGCACCGGCAGCAGCCTCAGCTCAGTGCCAGCCGAGCCCTGCGGGCAGCAGGAGCCCGAAGCGGAGCCAAAATCCTTCCCAAATAAAGCACCAAACCCTCCAGGCTGCGGCCTGGGTGCCTGCTGATGAACTATGTGAACTACCCAGGCAGCTCCTGATTCCCCTTGGGATGTTTTTGTTCCCTTTTCCCCACCATTTTCTCAGTGTTTGGATACAGAAGCTGCAGCCAGAGGATGGCACGGGGTGAGCTGTGCGTCCTGCCCGCCTCTGTGCCCTGTGCTTGGCATCCTCCATCCACCCCGGGGCGAGCAGAGGGACGGGGACAGCTCCAGCCCTGCCCTGCCCAGCTCCCGGCCCTCCGGAGCTCCGAGTGCGAATGGGAACGGGAACGGGAATGGGAATGGGAATGGGAGTGGGAGTGGGAGTGGGAGTGGGAACGGGAATGGGAATGGGAATGGGAACGGGAATGGGAACGGGGGAATGGGAACGGGAATGGGAATGGGAACGGGAGCGGGAATGGGAATGGGAATGGGAACGGGAACGGGGATGGGAATGGGAACGGGAACGGGAATGGGAATAGCTGTACAGCTGTGAGCACACAGCCAGCCTGGGCGCCTGCCAAAGGCAGAGACAAGGAACAAGCTGCCCCCACGCTCAATAAGCAGTAATTGAACAATTACTCAAAGCAGCAGGGCTGTGGTTTCGGCAGGGCTGCACCGGCGAGAGAAACACTTCAAACCGGGCTGGGGGGATCGGCTGCGGGGCTTCTCCTGCCAAACCGGGTCCCTCACGGGCCGGGGGATGCAGGGATTGGCCCATCCCGGCAGGATCGATGCCGTGCCGCAAGCCCAGGGCTGCTGGACACGCTCCCGTGGCCACCGAGCCCCCGGGAATGTCTCGGCTTCTCCAGGGCAGCGCCGAGCACCCGCGGAGCTCTCTCCCACTGCAGCAGCTCCTCCAATAAATCCCGGGCCCGTTTTTGAGCAAGGAAGCACAAAACAAACAGGGAGGGACGGGGAGCTGGGGCTGTCTGTGCCTGCTTGGGGGACAGAGACCCCCCGGCCACGCTGCTGACCCACGGAGGGAAGGGGAGGGGGGTCTCTCTCAGGGGGGTTCAGGTCCTGAGGGAGGTGCAGGAGAGCACCGGGGACACCAGTGGCAGGGTCAGCATGGTCCTGAGGGCCGAGCACTGCAAACAGGGCAAATCTGCCCGTTTTTAGTGAATTTTCTCACCCCTCACCCCTCAGTAGGTGCGACACTGAAGCTGCTGCCCCCCCCCACTCCAGAATCCCAGATGATCCCCACACACGGCAGCGCCCAGCCCTGGGGTGTGGGACCCCAGCAGGTCCCACATCAGCCTGTGGCAGGCACTGGCACATCCCCCACGGCACTGCTGCTGTGCCACCCTCACATCCCCCATGGCACTGCCACCGTGCCACCCTCACAGCCACCGTGCCACCCTCACAGCCAGCATGGCACTGTCAGAGTCACCACGGTATCACCACAGCCACCATGGCACTGCCACAGCCACCATGGCACTGTCAGAATCACCAAGGTATCACCACGGGCATTGTGGCACCTCCACAGCCACCATGGCACCTCCACAGCCAGCATGGCATTGTCAGAGTCACCACGGTATCACCACAGCCACTATGGCACCATCACAGCCACTGTGCCACCCTCACAGCCACTGTGGCACTGCCACAGTCACTGTGCCACCCTCACAGCCACCATGGCACTGTCAGAGTCACCATGGTATCACCACAGCCATTGTGCCACTTTCACAGCCATCGTGGCACTGCCACAGCCACCGTGGCACTGTCAGAGTCACCACAGTGTCACCACAGCCATTGTGGCACCTCCACAGCCATCTTGGCACAGCCACAGCCACCATGGCACTGCCACAGCCAGCGTGGCATTGTCAGAGTCACCACGGTATCACCACAGCCATTGTGGCACTGCCACAGCCACCGTGCCACCATCCCAGCCACCGTGGCACCTTCACAGCCACCATGGCACTGTCAGAGTCACCATGGCACTGTCAGAGTCACCACAGTATCACCACAGCCACCGTGCCATCATCCCAGCCACCATGGCACCACTGCTGCCACCACAGCACTGACACAGCCACCATGGCACTGCCACAGCCCTGTGGAAAGGCAGCTGCTCCTCAGGAATGAGATTCCCTGGCACAGCCCATGCCGAGGCACATCACACACCACCACCAGCAGAATGGAGTCCCACATCAACAAACAGTGCCCAGGGAGCCAGGATGCTGTGGCACATTGCCCCCCAAGCCCAAGGACTCGTTTCTTCAAGGTTTCATGCACTTACCATGGGAATCAAACAGAAAACACATCTCCCGTTTCATTATGGAGTGTGATTCTTTTTGCCCAAAGAAAGAAGTGATATTGCCAACCACTCTGCAGCAAATTAAACCCAGCTGGGTGCAGGTAATGTCATCCTGGCTCCAGCAGTAACTCTGCAGTTTTATTTTTGGGGGATGAAAAGCAAGGTCTGAGCAGCCACTACAGGAAAATCCCTGCCCAGGACTGGGTCTGGCCTCCAGGGCTGTTTATCTTGCACCATGCCCTGAACTCATCCCACCAACCCTCGTGTGCCAGTGGGACAGGGGCTGACACAGACTGCAGGAAGGGCTTTGTGGGCCTGAAGGGATATAAAAGAAATCTCCTGCTTGACTTTTAGTTCTTTTTTTAATGCATATATATATAATTTTTTATTAGGGAGGGCATTGCAATGGAAATGGGATTTTTATCGATTCCTCATTCCCTGAAGGCAGCTGTAATCCCTCTCCAACTGTGTCCAGCAGCTGCAGAGCTCATTTCCAGGCACCAAACCAAGCACTGGAGGAAACAGGGACACACTCAGGGGTTCAAGTTGTAGATAACAGAATGCTTTGGGCTGGAAGGACCTTAAAGCTCACCCTGTTCCTCCCCCTGCTGTGGGCAGGGACACCTCCCACTACCCCAGCCCTGTCCAACCTGGCCTTGGCCACTTCCAGGGATGAGGCAGCATCTCCCATCCACATTTTGGATGCTGCTCAAGGCTGGGCAGTGGCACCACTTGCTCTCAATAAAATAATTATTCTGCTACTCAAGGTTCAAACCCTGAAAGGGAAGCAGCAATGGGATGACACGCTGTGTTTCCCCTGGCCTATTTGTTTTGCAACATTGGAGACTGACACTCATGAGTCTGCTCCTGTAATTGTTTGTGCTGATGAACCTGCATTGTTTAATTAGGAGCTCATCGTTAAGGGATAATCGCCCATTTGCTGCTATCGCTTCTTCCCCAAGAAACTTCTCTGTCCCTGGGAGCAGAGAATCCTCCCCACGCTGGGGATCACTGCAGAGGGGTTTGCTGCTCCCCTACTCAACTCCTTGGTGCTGAGAGCAGTAAAGGACAAATCCTGAGCTTATCAGCTCCCTTAAAGCAGGAAAATCACAGGATCACAGACTGGTTTGGGTTGGAAGGGAGCTTTAAAGGTCATCTGGTTCCAACCCCCTGCCATGGGCAGGGACAATTCCACTATCCCAGGTTGCTCCAAGCCCCGTCCAACCTGGCCTGGAACACTTCCATGGATGCACCATCCACTTCAACCCACAGAAAGTAAGAGCCAGCTGTTCTCAGCAGCAGCAGGTACTTCCCAAAAAACTCAGCTCACCGTGCCCGCAACACCCCAAATTCCAAGGGGTTTTTGCTCTCTGGAGAACAGGGTTTGCTTTTCCCCCGGGCCAAGTGCCGGCCCCTCGTCCCTCCCCACGGGAAATGCACGCGGAGAACTTACTGTGAGAAGGAGGAATCCACGCTGAAATCCTCGGCGTGAGGCCTAAGAGCGAGAGCAGCACAGAGGGTGAGGGAATGCACGGCCCTGGCACCAGCAGGGCTGTCCCACAGGGAATGCCAGCACCAGAGGGACAGGGGGACACCCCGGTGCCCAGCCGGGGTCACACCACGCCTGGGACGTGTCCCCACTCAGCTCCTGGTGATGCTCTGGTGGCTTTGACAATTGCAGCCCCTTTAAGGACTCAGCTCCATGGATAAAAATGGGTTTTATGCCTGTTCTATGCCTTTTTAAAAACACTTTTTAATGGGTCTCCCAAAGTGCTTCGCTGCCCTGCCTCTACTCGGTGCCACACTTGGTGCAGAGAAATTAGACTTTGAAGGATTGGTGTTTTCAGGAACTCAGCATTGTGTCTCTCCTGGGCTGGTTTTACAGACGCGAGTGATGAGCAGAGAAGGGAAAAGAAAACAGAATAAAAAATAAACCAAATCAAATCAAATAAACAGAGAGGAACGATGAGGGCGATGAGGGGTTGGAGGCAAGGGGAGAAAGAACAGAGAGGAAAACAGGAGTGGGTGGGAGGCAAAGGGCCTGTGCTCGTGTACTGTACATCCCACAGACAGACAGACAGACAGACAGAGAGGGCACACAGCAATCACAGCTGCAAAGGGAAAATTCCCCTTGGGAAAATGATGCTCTCCTCAAAACATCCCTGGGATGGCCCTGGGTCCCTGTTATTAACTGAGCCTGGGCCCTTCCCTGTTCCAGCAGTGCCCTCTCTCCTTTCCTGATTTACTATGAGCCAGGGACACCGAGAAATATCATCCAAGCCAAGGGGGCCGTTGCAGACCATAAAGATTTTTCCTGCATTTTGCTTTTGCTTTACGAGTCTGCAGCACTCCAGCACAGTTCAAACTAAATAAAAGCCATAAATTCACATTTCAACAGAAACACGAGTCCAAGGGAAGCGGATCCATCCCTCAGCTACGAGGAGCAGCCTCCCTGGGACAGGATTTACCCTGCTCCTACTCCTGGGCTCTGCTCTGTGCAGAGGCTGCAGGGAGGAGCTCATTGCTCCTTCCACTATCCCAGGTCACTCCAAGCCCAGTCCAGCCCAGCCTTGGACATTCCCAGGGATCCAGGGGCAGCCACAACTCCTCTGGGAACCTGTGCCAGGGCCTCCCCACTCTCACAGGGAGCAATTTCTGCCCAGTATTTAACCTAAGCCTGCTTTCTGTCAGTGTGAAGCCATTCCCCCCTGTCCTATCACTCCAGGCCCTCATCCAAAGTCCTTCTCCAGCTCCTTTGGAGCCCCTTTAGGTACTGCAGGGAGCTGTAAGATTTCCTTTTCTCCTCTGGGCTCAGCTCCTGACCTGCTCCCTCCTGGCACATTCCCCCTCTTCCCTGCTCCTTCCCAGCTTTCTCCTGCAACCCTCCTGGAGCATTAAGTGAATTCCCACCAAGGGGCCTCTTGTGCCACCTCTCACAGCAAGAACAAGCCCTGGGGTGGCTCTTGCAGCCTCGGAGCAGCCCCAGCATTTATTGCTGCCCAAAATCCCGGGTTTTCTCCAGCTGCAGAGCAGAGCCTCAGGAAGGATGCTGCCAGCTCAGGCTCCCTCCAGCCAAATTGGATTATCCCACGTTAGCAGCAGGGGCTGTTCGGGCCCCTCTGCCTGCGTTTGGTTTTGCACAGTGGCTTTTCATGCCTCGCAGAGATGTTTACGGGGAAAGAATCAGCAAATGATTCGGTTTTCTCCTCATCTGGTGCCAGCTGGCAGCCGGGAAGGCTGGAGGAACAGGAGCTAATTCCAGCTGCAAAGCAACCCTCCTGAAAGCCAAAGAGCAAAGGCACAGAACTGCACAGATCGATGGGTCCTGCAGGCACCGAAGGTCTGGGAGAACTGGGATGAGCCCATGAGATTCCCAGGATTCCTTCCCCCAAAGCCACGGGCTCACGGGGAATAAACGCCTCATTCACACCACCAACAAAAGGGATTCCAAAGTGGTGGACAGACATAAATGTCCCCAAGGGTGGCTTTGGCCACTCTGTGCCGTGGTTAAAGCCAATGCAATAAAATTACTTTTTTTTGGTTACAAAAAGGTGCTTTTGGCTCTCAGATGAATGAACTTTGTTGTGCTGGTCACTGAGGGAGGAGGCGACTCAAGGTATCCCACTGAAACCTCTCGTTCTTCCCACCTGGCACCCAAATTCTCATCAATAGTCCAGTTGCTGAGAAAATGGGGAAATTTCTTTAAGAAAACTAAAAATCGTTCCAAATCTCATCAGGAAAACAGCCGTTTTCCAGATCCCAAAAACGCTTTAACAGTGATTTACAACGTACAGATCCAAAGCCACTTAATGGAGTCAGAAAGGTTACGCTGGCTTTTAATGTGTTTTAGATAATCTACTTCAAATTGACCTTTTTATTCCATCCAGATCTGGCTCCATGAGGGCAGACGAACCTCGGCTCATCTCATTCCCATGGAAAACAACTCCAGCACAGGCAGTGGAACAACCTTCCCTCCTCTCTGGGATCCAGGGGCTGGGAGAGAAGCTCTGTGCCCAGGCAGGGAAAGCTGAAACCCCTCGTGCTGCTGCTGCCAACCATGAACCACGATGCCAAGCTCCTGGCTGGCACCAGCAGCATCTCCCAGACAGAAGGGCAGAGCAAGGGAGGGTGGGAGAAAGGAGAGGAGCAGAGGGGGAAGAAACCTCGCTGCTTCAGAGACAGGTCTGCCCCCACCTTTCAAGCTGCAGCCCCTGACAAAAGGGGAAGGTTTTATTCGAAGGTGAGGAGACAAAGGCACGTTTATTATTAGAACAAAGCCATAATAAACCTTGCTTATGTAAAAGAGAGAGCAATCACCTGCCCACCCATGCTGCAGGCAGCTCCTCGGCTGAGCAGCACCTTCCACCTCATCCTGCCTCCTCAGCTCTGGCTCCAGCACTTCCCAGCACAGGCAGCTCCCCCCTGAGCTGGGCAGGGATGTGGATGCTGTCCCTGTGTTCCCAGAGCTCGAGGGTGCTCAGAGGGGCACAGCAGCAAAGCACAGCAGCAGCTCAGCCCAGCTCACACAGGGACTTGCTCCCTCCCAGCAAACTCTGCGCCTTCACCGCTGTCTCCCAAATTTTTGGTAAATGAAGAGCATTAAAAATTCACTTCTGCTGGTGCATTTCCTATTCAATTTACAGCCATCACTTCCAAGCAAACAAAAAAACAAATCACGCCTTGACTTGAAGCCTCTGGAAGTTACAGACACAAGTAATGACCTGCCAACACCACTCCTGGCTCCAGGCTGCTTTAATAACCACTTGCAAGGCTCAGAGGCATTTCAAGACCAGGGTGGAAAGGTATTAAATCTGATGACTTTCTCCTCTGGCTCTGGGAAGGGTTTAATGCCTTTTCACCCTGATCTCGAAATGCCTTCAAGACGGGGTCAGGGCAGGGGGCTGAAGATGAGCCAGGCAAGGTAAGTGCCTGGGGAGGCTTCCAAAGCAGTGCTCATCCTCCAGAGACAGGAGCTGCACCACGGTTCCTACCACACTGACAGTGAGAAACTCAGCCCAAAATAGCCCGATGTGAGAAGGACAGATGGAAGGAGATGAAAAAAGAAAGCAAAGAGGGGGAGAAGGAACGAGCAAGAGGAAGGGGAAAGCGAGAGGAAGAGGCACACGTCTGCTCACAAACTCGTGCGGGAGGGGAGGGAAGGGCAGCTCCCCTTTCCCGGCTGTGGGATGACCCCAGAGAAGGGGACTGAGCCTCCAGCAGCCCTGCTTTGGGGGAACTCAGCAAGCAGTGCTGGTGGGCACCTGGAAAAGCCCCCAGCAGCTCCAGCACTCGCTGACAGTCCCAGAGGTGCCACAGGGACAGGCTCTGCCACCACCGGAGCTGCTGCACAAGCAGGAGGGAGCTCACCAGGAGCCTGGGCCCGGCTGCCTCCCCGGGGTGCTGCTTTAATCACAGGAGTGCTTTTCCTTGGCATTCCCCTGCAAAACCCAGATCACAACTGAAACACACAAAGTTTGGGAAGAAGCAGGCGCGGTGCCAGAGCTGCAGCAGCGTTGGCTGCAGCCGGACAGGCTGTTCCCAGCCCAGCGTCCAGCCTGGCCTGGAGTTACCTTCCAGAGAGTTGTGCCTCTCCCAGAGGCAGCCACGGATTCATTTAGGTTGGAAAGGACCTCTAAGATCATCAAATCCATCATCAAACCATTCCCCCAGTGCTACCAAGCCCACCACTAAGCCGTGTCCCCCGACACCACAACCACACCTCATTTAAATCCCTCCATGGATGGCGACTCCACCTATGCCAGGGCTAGACAACCCTTTTGGTAAGGAAATTTTGCCCCAAATCCAGCCTAAATCTCCCCTGGTACAACTTGAGGCCATTTGCTCTTGTCTTAGTGATCATTACTTGGAGGAAGAGACCAATCCCACCTGGCTCCAAGCCCCTTCCAGGCAGGTGTAGAGGGCAGACAATGCCAAACCTGAGCAAAAAGGCCCTGCAGGTGCTCAGGCTGCTCTGACACACAGCTCCCTGCCTTTGCTAACGAGCTAAACGAGTCCCTGCAGCCCTGACAAGTGAGGAAGGACTGTGGACGAGCTTGGAGGTGGGATATGAGACCCCGATGTGCCACAGACCCTCATGGCCCACTCTGAGGGGTGCCACTCTTACAGCAAGCAGAAAAGCCTCCCCTGGGGGAGGAACGTGCTCATCCCTGTGCCCTGATGGGACCTGATGGGAGCGAGGATCCTAAAATAAACCAGAGCAGAAGCCCAAGTGCCGAGCGTGGCACCCTTAGGTGAGGATCGTGTCTGCCTGTCAGCGCTATGTAGGGCACCGAGATTCTCAGCAGTGCTGGCGGCTCCCCAGGAGCCGTGGGAGGAGAGCTCAGCACTTCCAAACCTCAGCCTGTGCCCCTCCAGCCCCCAGCTCGGGGGGTGGCATCGCCCCGTGCCCCCAGGGCGAGCACTTTCCGCCAGAGGGATGGGGACCACAGGCACAGAACCAGCCACAAACGCGTCCCAAACCTGGAGGGAGCTCAGGGCTGAGCCCTGGGTGGGACACGGCGATGTCACTGCTGTCCCTGCTCAGAGGGGTGGCCACAGAACGGGGGATGAGCAGAGCTCGGGGCCATCCCAGCCGCTCGGGGCCATCCCAGCAGCTCGGGGCAGTTCCAGCAGCTCGGGGCAAGGAAAAGAAGCAGCCGGGCTCAAGCCCCGACTCTGCAGCCCGGGGTGGAACCGCTGCCGTGTTTATGAAGGGCTCTGCTCAGTGAGAAGGATCCGCTCCCTGCACTGCCAGCAGGATCTGGGATCGTTCCCTGAGCACCAGGATGGAGCAGTGCGTTTGCATATTGCCCTGATGGCCGAGCCCAGCAGCCGAGCTCCCTGCCCCACTGCTACCCTGAAAACACCCTCAGCATCCCCCAAAAGAAGCGCCCAGAAGCGTGAGCAGTGCCAGGGGAAGCTCATCCAAGGCTGGCAGGAGAGGTGGTGCCCAGCCCTCCACGGGGACAGCGGGCACAGACCCACAGGAGGGCTGCAAGGCTGGACCCCAATGCTGAGACCAGCCCGTGGTTTAGGTACTGCCAGGGCAAGGCTGGGAGATGCCACGCTCCAGTGTGGGCAGAGATCAACACCCTGCCAGCCAAGCCCAGTGCCTTCCACCCAGAGACACCCCCTGCCCAAAACACACCCCAGCCCAGCAGCACATCAAAGCCAAGGTGCTTCACAATCAAAACCTGTTGGACCCCCCAGATTCCTTTCCAGGTCTTCTCCAAAAAGGCTCCCACAGCCATGCTGGGTCCTGCCCTCCCTCACAAAGTGGCACCGACAGCCACTGGCACTGGGGCCAGGTCAGGCACTGACCATCCTGACACCCCCAGCCTCAGCTCTGCTCGGATTTCTGGTACAAACCCTCATCCCCAGCCAGGAGAGCAGCAGCAGAAGATCCGAGGCTGGAGCAGGGCAGGGGTGGGCAAACCCCACCCAAGGAATGTCCCTGGCACAGCATTTCTCCTGCACAAAACCACCTCACCCAGAGCTGAGGCAGCAAAGCAGCAGATGGCATTTGCTGAGGACAGAGACAGGGCTCTGAAAGGTCTTTGCTGGGAAAAGCTTTTGTTAAAGAAATGTTAAAAACGAATAAATTGACTTGTCCCCGCAGGAGGGAATTCCGCAGCACGGCAATGGTTCAGCAGGGAATTGTATCCCACGGAGAGCATCACCTGGAGAGCTCCTGCCAGGACTGAGGGCTGCAGTGGTTTCACTGGCCAGGCTGGACCTCTCTGTGCTCATTTGTGTGCAAGTGTCAGGCAAAACAAACCCGCATTTAGTAAGACCTGTTTGTTAATACCAGGCTGCCCCTGGGAGGAACAGGTATTGATCAGTCAGAAATCCTATTTTCAGACATATTTGGGTGAATTCCTCACTCTCTGGAGTGCTTTACCTCCAAGAACCCCTCATCAAACTCGGCCTAGCAGAGTGCTGCTCCTTCCCATGGAGGAGACTCCGGCCACCTTGTTGACTGTAACAGGGCTGAAGCAAAGTCCCATTTATTCCTGCCAAAAATATCTCCAGCTGAGAGACGAGGCAAGGCTGAGTGGGGTGGGAGCGTGCAGCCTGAAGGAGAAAGAAAAGCAGGGAAGGATCCAGCTGCTGCCTTGGGCTGCCCGACAGGAAAGGAGCAGCCAGGCTCCTCTGGGACACACAGCAGAAGGACAAGAGGGAACAGGCACAAGATGCAACAAGGGAAAAATCATTCACCCTGAGAGTGATCAAACCCTGAACCCGGCACCCAAAGAAGCCGAGAAATGTCCAGTGGGATGCTCAGAGCTCAGCAGGACTGGTCCTGAGCCAGCTGAGACAACTTTGAAGCCAGTCCAGCTTTGGAGCAGAGCCCTCCAGGTCCTCTCCAAGCCCAGCTCTTCTGCAATGCTAATCTCCCTCCCAAACCTCAGCAGTTCACATTTCTGTTATCGGCAGCTCAACAAACACAACCGAAGGAGGTGAGGGGAGCCCAGGGGGCAGGGAGGGGACACAGAGCCCTGCCAAGGCCTGGGGCAGAGCGCCCAAAGCAGACACCAAACGGGAATGTTTGCAATCCCTCCGGAGCCCCGGTGTGCCCCGGGGCCAGGCAGTGGTCAGAGCTTCCCCTGCTTCCAGCGGAGCTGGACAAACAGGACATGGTTATCTCCTAAAAACGTCTGTTTGTGCTTGAAACCCACACCTCCGGTGCTACAGGGAGATCACCGGCCCATGAAATGGAATCCAAACTGATGTTTACATGTCCTGCCCCCTGCCAGCAGCTCCTTCCCAAGCACAGAGTGATCCATGGAGCTGTTTCCCATCACACCTTTCCCTTTCAAACCCCCCCAGCCCAAGGGACAAACCTGCCTCAGGGAAAACCTGGCTTGCAGGGAAAAGACTCAGCCTCTCCTGGCTGGTTGCAGTCACTATCACCTGGTGCCAGGGGAGTTCTCAGGGCCCAGGCAGATGGTCTGCAGCTGAGCCTGCCCTCCCTGGCATGGCCAGGTGGCTGCCAGCTCCATCCCCCTCTCACGGCAATCCCTGGCACACAGAAGTAGCTCCAAACTTCTTCGGTGGAGGATGCTTCCACATGGGCAGCCTGGGCTGGTCCCATCCCACCAGACACAGGAAATTATCCCTGTCCTGGATGCCTAGGGACAGCCCTGAATTCCCCTTTTTCTCCCAAGCTGCAGAGTGGTTTCTCCTCAGATGAATTCAAATCCTTTCCTCCTGTTTTGACTGGGAACCCCCCAAAGCTTTGAGATGCTGCAGTGACTCAGAGTAAGGAGGTAAATAAAGTAGGTGAGAATAAATTTCGCTGGCTTCAATCATCGGGAGGAATCATTTGCATCCTGAGAACACCCTGTAACACACACCTCTTTCCACCATCACCTGCAAATCCACTCCCAGCTCCCAGGGACGACTGTGGTTGTAAACTTGGTAACAGTGCTCGTGTCTGCCTTGGGGAGAGACGAAGCATCTCAAACTCACTGCTCATCACTTCCAAACCAATCTCCCTGCCTTTGTTGCAGCAGTGGAAGGGAAGTGCAGAGATCTCAACCTTAGTTGCCAACTCATTGCTGGGAGAGGCAGTGCCCAGGGACAGAGCAAAGCCTGGCAGTCAGGAATCCAAACACTGCAAGCTGCAGGTCACAGGGCTCTGCCTGCTGCCAGGGGGGTGTCAGAGTGTCCCACCAACCTCCCTACCCACAGCAGCAGCTTCTGACACCCAGACAGCAGCAAATCACTTAAAATTCCAGTGGAACCCGGGGAATTGGGTCTTTATACAGCCCTGGGGCATCCCGGTGTGGCCTTCTCTCCAGCAAAACACCGTAGTGATGCAGTTTCTGGAATTCCTGTCCCCCAGATCCAGTAGTGCCTTGCAGCATCCCTACTTTATGCTGTGCTCCCACAAAAGACAAGGAGGATCAGCCCTGGGATGGGATTTGGCCCCCTGGACTTGGGCAGGAACCCACCCAGCTCCTGAGTGCCAGCGAGGAGCAGCCCCTCAGTGATGTTTAATCACTGCTGATCAATGGAATGAGTTTGCAGCAGTGTCCCAGTTGTATTTTTCTGGCCCCTACACATCTGCCTTTGACCACTGACTCTGTCCTGAGGGGGACACCACCAGAACCTGCAAGAGCACAGACTGGAAGTGGTCTTGCTCCAAAGGCTTTGCCCACAGTGGTGCCCTCAGAGATTCAGGTGCCCCCAGGACAGGTCCAGCTTTGGTGTCTTTTTGAAGCAGTGAAAGCAAGGCACAAAACCAGAGCGCAAACAGCCTGACCAGCTCTGGGAGCAGACCAGATTGCCAAAACGTGCTGAGACCACACCGGCTCCAGGGACTGATTTAGTCCCACTGCACCCACACGATGCCCATTCTCAGCCTTCCCCGCAGCCTGGCGAAGTCAGCGGCAGCGCCACACCAGAGCCCAGGGTTTGCTCACCAGAGCCCCAGCGCCGGTGCCATCTGGAGCTCTGGCACAGCACACCAGGGACAGGCACTCGCAGCTCCCCCCGTGTGCCAGGACTCTGCCTCCCAGCCCTGGAGACCGAAGCATGTGCCCGGCACGGCTCGGCACCGGCAGCGGCCACGCCGGTGCTCCCCAGCACACACCTCCGTGCTCGGCTTCCCCGGCGGGGACCGCAGCTGCTGCTCCTGGCTCGGTGCCACCCTCCCCCCAGATATGCCAAGAGGCAGAAGCTGAGGCGTTAATTCATTCCAGCCTGAAGCCAAACCAGTAAAATTACCCCTGAGCAGGAGCTTTCCTACGGTGCTCGTTTGCACCAAATAACATCCTACAAGACACACAGCACACAGTCACAGGTGAGGCAGCACGGATGGGCTGAAGGCTGCATGGATGGATGGATGGGTGGATGGATGGCGGAAAAGAACGGAACAGAAAATGGAACGAACAGAACAAGAACTGAATTAGTGCCATTTGCATCCTCATCGTAACTAGGGGACCTGGCTTCTTCTGAATCACTGAAATCCCAGTGCAGCACGGAGCATTCTCATCCTCCTGAAAAACAGCTCCTTCCTCGCTGTACACTCAGCTGTGTGCTTGCAGGAAGGCTGCAGCATTTCCTTTCTTTTTTTTTTTTTTTTTTATTGCAGTTACAAATAAATTATTGCTCAGATGGGGGACCGAGCATCTCTCCTGCCATGCAAACATGGTGCTTGTGTACAGTGCGTACCGTGGCGTTAGCAGTGTAAATAACCCTGGGGTTTTTACTGCACAGGGAAGGTGCAGTGCAAGTTAACAGTGGCTTGTGGCAGCCCCACAGTCTCAGGCTGCCATTCAGACATGCTTCGGGCATATTAAAAAAAAAAAAAAATCAAGGAGCACCTATAAAAAATTTAAAGGAACTAGGTTTCCTTCTGCTCCAGCTCCCTATTTCATAACACAACTTTGGAGCCGGCGTGGCTCTTTAACATAGCTATCCGAAGGATTTCATCCACCACCCCTCCAGCCCGTGGAGGCACTAATCCTTTCCCTCTCATTTAAAAGATAAAAGGTGCTGCCTCCCCCACCCACCCTCCCCACGCACCACTGCAGTCCTGCAATACCTTTGTCCGACATCACTCCCCATGGATCCCATCCTCCGAGACGGTAACAAGGGGCTCACCCCATGGACATCTTCTGTCGTCGCAGGTGGGACGGTTTTGACATGGGAATTGCTCTCTGAAGGGGAATTCTTCAGCTTGGCTCTTGCCATCCTGCGAGCCTTGGCTGCCTCTGTGACTTCCTCCTCTTTCCCCCCTGAACTCTCTCATACATAGCAATCCTCACCGCAATCAGTTTAGAGCTGTCGGCACGTACCATCTCCTTCCTTCTTCTCTCTCCCCAGTCACGGCTGCTCAGTGGAACAATCCTGCCCTGAACATTTATTTTGGTAGTGAGGGGAGTCAAGGCAAACTCCCCGGCCTTGCTGCTGCAACAAATTTGGTGCAAAACGATCGAGAAAATGTCCACGATGCAGAAATCTCTGAAAGGGGCATTGTTTGCTAAAGAATGAAATCGCCTTGCCTGACTCTGTCAAAAAAAGGATTGCATTGCTCTTATCACCACAGGCAGGGCAGGGGCTGAAGGATTATATTTTTCCCCATCGCTGTTTTTCGATAGCAACACGAGGAGGAGGAAGCTATTTTATCTTATTCCTCTGTGCACAGAGCAGCGTGAGGACTGTGTGCCAGGGAACAGACTCAGCGGCTTTGGCTCCCTCAGACACAAAGCAGCAGAGCTCAGTCCCCCCCTTAAATGCACCCTCTGTGACCCGAGCAGAGGGGAACTCCCCACTGCTCCCCTAGAGCATCCAGCAGGGCTCAGTCCCTGCTCACCTGGAGGTCCCAGGGGGACCCACCTTTCCCTCTTCAGGTGACAGCAGAAGCTGCTGCTCGTCCAACACTCTCAGCATCGATTTCTCAAGACATCCAACAGAAAAGGGAGTTCACCGTGGCCAGGGGAAAAAAGCTGAGCTGGAGGTAACACCTGAGGGCACAGGTGGGGTTGGAAAGGATGGGGGATAAACGGGTCGTGTATCCCGGCCTCTTCTGGGAATGCCACCAGTCCAGAGCCGCTCCTGCTGGTGTTTGGTGGCAGCCAGCAGCAAAGAGCGTGGCGAGGGTGCCACAGCCTGGGTGGGGCACCGGGCTCAGCACCACGGACAGCAGAGTCACAGCATGGCAACACCACCCAGCTCCTGCCATGTCACCCCCAGCATGCCAACCCCACCCGAAATGGTGCCAACCCCACCCCAAGCTGTGCCAACCCCACCTGAAATGGTGCCAACCCCACCCCAAGCCGTGCCAACACATCACAGCAGCACTGCCCCACGGCTCGGCCCCTCTGCAGGATGGAGAGAAGGAATAAATCCACGCAGGGTCACCACATCATGACCCGAACCAATGCGAATAATCGGGCTCTGCCACAGGATTTCTTTCAAGGTTTCTGCACAAAAAGTCAACGTGTTGACAGGAAGGGTCTCCCCACAGCCTGGGACCTGCAGCTGCTGGGAGAGGAGGGCAGGAGCTGCCCTGGAATGGGAAATCTGGGATCCAAAGCACTTTCTTTTCAGAACGGAAAGCTGACACAATTCCCTTTGGCACAGCTCCATGCCCTAACTGCACCTTGCATGCCCCTGCCAGGCTGGCAGAGCACCCAGAATCACCGTCCTGTGCCAAACCCTGGCAAGAAGAGGCCAGCCCTTTGCTTCCTGTGTCCTGCCAGGAGCTGTCAGGCAGGCTGAGCTCTGCTCTTCCCCCAGAGATTGATACCCAGCCATCACTTCCCCCATGGCACAAGGGCAGCCCCTGGCTGCTCTGGGAGCAGAAGCAAAGTCCCCATTTCCTGTTAACCAAATCCCGGTTTCCCTGCTCACAGCATTATTTCTTAATGGGATTTCACCATCTGACATACTTTGTTTCAGTATTTTGAAATGCAAAATGGATAAAAAACCCGCAGCCCTTTTTCTTAATGTGCCAGCTTTCAGCGTACATTTAATTTCTTGTTTTGCCTCGAAATGATTCATTAGCTCAATACATTCATTTTCCGCCCAAGTCATTCCTTTCTGCTTCATGGCTTGATTCAGACTCTCCAACTCACTGCTCCACATCTCTTTACTCCAGGGGGTTCTCAAACACCAAATATAATCTGTCAGCCCTGTGGGTTGGGGTGTGCCCTGATAAATCCTCCTGGAACCCAGAGCCACTGGGATGGGGCATTCAGGTGTCTCTTTCTGGATGGATTCTACATTCTGTTGTATTCCTAACTGCAGAGGAACATTCATTTTAGGGTTGAGGTTAGATGTGAAAAGGGGCTTTTGCTTAAATTATTCATCTCAGCACTAATGCCCTCACTCAGCAGCACGAACAGAAGAGGGATTAGGGAAAGACCTGGGGAATTTTAACAGAAAATACCAACCCTGCTGTCACACTTGTGCTGTACAGAAGGTGACAGAAAACACATCAAAGAGCCCCTCGAGGAGCTCAGATCCTGCCCACGGAAGCCTCTCCACGAAGTCGCCTTTTCTGCCAGGCACTTAAACACACACCAAGGAAAACCAGAGAGAGGGGAACGATCTGACACCGGGTCAGGAGGAGCAGCAGCCAGGGCTGAGGCTCTGAGCAGCCACCCCCGTTCTGGGGGAGAAAAGAGGTCGCCTGAGCAGAGCATCTGCGAGCCCTGTCGATGCCACAGAGTGGCTCAGAGAGCTCAGCCCTGCCCTGAGCTGCGCTTCTGTCAGGAAAATATTCCCCTCTCAGCAAGGCAAGGTGTTCCCCACCTCACCCAGAGCCCAGCAGCCTCTCCCCTCCCAGCCCTACAGGCACCGAGCGCTGCTGCGAGGAAAAGAGCAGTGGAAGGAGGAGCAGAGCAGCAGCTCAGAGCAAAGGCAGCCCAGGACACCCAGCACACCCAGAACGCTCCCTCGGGCTGGGAAACAGCCTGTTCCTAGAAAGAGCCGTGGCTGTGCCACCCGAGGCAGCCCTGCAGGGACACCTCCTGTGCTCCGGGGCCACACGTGGAGTTTGTACAGCACGTCCTCCCAGGGAATCCGGGAGGACACAACCAACAAAACACAACCTCGGCAACATCAAAGCCCGAAGAAGAATTCCTCTGGTCCAGAAACGCTTTCCGGGCCAGCTGAATGCCAACCATCTGACTGCAAGCCAGGAAATCGATGTTTAATTTTAGTTTGAGAGCCCATTACAAAGTGCTGATTTCTCATTTCGGCATCTACATTATGCAGAGACCACTGCTGTGCCGGGGGCTGGAGGGATGGCTGGGAATTGCTGAGCAGCAGTTGCAGGGGTAATAATATTTCGGAAAATAAGATTAAGAAAGAAGCAGATTCTTCATTGCTCTTAATTGAATCCACAGCAACTGCATTGTTAAATATTCTCCCTTTTATCCAGGTTGCTTTCAGTCCTGACTGCCAAAACTCCCTTTACTCTTTTATTAATGATAAAGCATCACCCTGTCCATTAGAAGTAGTTGGTGAAACAGCAAGGGGCTGAGTTTTTCCCTTTTTCTGGCAAACAGAGCTGCTCTGCTGAGATACAACCCAAGAGTGTTTGTATGCAAAGCCTCTTCAAGGAAAGCCAGGCTAATGTACTTAAAACTCTTGAAAGGCATCAGCCCTGCAAAGATCACTCCCAGCCCACAGAAAGGAACCTGGGCAGGAAAAGGCACTTTGGAGGAAGAGCTTGTGCTCATGAGCATGTCAGAACCTCACAGGAGATGTGATCAGCCACAGCCAAGCTGCTCTGAGAGGGGCTGTGTTCATACAAATAATGGGGTAACCCCCAAGCTGAAAAGCCATTAATGCTCATCTTCATCCCTCCAGGAAACCCTGGACACGCTCAGCAAGCAGCCCGAGGAAATTCACCTTTGTGCTCCTGCGCCTTTGCAGGGAACCCTGACCTCCCTTTATTTAATAACACCAAGGAAAAACAAGATTTATTACTGCCACAAACACCCTCCTGCATTTCGAGACCCCAACAAATGTCACAGCACGACATTATCAGCTCAATAAACTCCAGAGGGCCACTAACAGTCAGAAAAATGCACAAAGCTCCCTGGCACAGCCTCTGGCTGAGGTGTTTCTTCACAAAGTGCACGCGTGGTTCTGCCCCAGAGTCATCAGGGAATGCCCTGCACTGTCACCAGGCACTCTGCAAAATTGCTTTTCAAAAGCTGCCAATGTTTGGAGGTTGCCAAGGCTCAGGCAGAGCCCTGCAAAAATCACCCCTCACCCCCACCCCACTGAGGATCCCGCAGCCAAGCCACGAAAAGCAGCAGCTGAAACATCCCTCTGCAGCAGAACTGCCTGGAAATGTCCATGTTTCTGAGGAAATCTAAAGATTTGATTTTTTTTCTCTGTTTACTGATCATCGTCCATCCCAATGGGAAGTTAAAATCACAGAAGAAGGAGCTTCTGCTTCCTCGCCAGAATGTTTTTTCCTCTGACATTTGCCTCAGTGAAAATAGTACGTTTGCCAGAAAGAAAAAAAATAGAAAAAAAAAAAAGAAAATAAAAAATGTTCGTGCTTTATCCTCTTTGTGTGGAACTTGGCCTTTCCATCCCTGTGTGGAGCCAGTGCTGCTCCCACGCACAGGGATGTGGTGCATGGACACCCTCAGAGCCCTCTGAGGCACCCAGGGTCCCCTCACCTGCTCCCCTGAGCAGCACACCCTGCTCCAGAGGGCCCCAAGGAAATCTTTTCCTAACAAAACAGGCCCTTTTGCCTATTTTTGACTATCCATCAGCTTCTGGAATTACAGTTCGTGAGAGAGCTGAACCCAAAGACCTTCAGTTCCTTTCACAGTCAGACATACAACAGCCATCCATTGATTAATTCAGCCTGCAGATATTAGAATTTACAGGAGAGGCCTGGGAACCCTCCCCGGGCAGCAAGGATGTAGGTATTTATTAACAAAAGTGCTTAGGAAATACTTTATCTATTGATCCCGAGTCAATTACAAAAAACTTCTCTCCATTTTCTTTCCATTAGCCTGGAGAGGAAGGTCCTCCCTGGCCCATGGCCCCTGGCAGGGCAGCAGGAGCTCAGCAGGTCTCTGTCAAAGCTGAAATTTAAACACACAGAGGATCAAATCCTTCCTGAGGGGCTGAGGGGAGCTGGGGCAGAGGGTGACTCCTACCTGCCATTCCCAGAGAGCTGCATCCAGGCCAGCTGGGGCTATCCAGGGGCTGCTCCCCGTGGGAGAGACGTGGATCCCGTGGGGCTGGAGCTGCTCCAAGGCAGGTCAGGGCCAGGGGAGGCCCCGGCTGCACTTTGCAATTCAAAGCACTTGCAAATGTGTCCTGCCTTGGAGTTCCTGTGCCCTCTGCAGCCCAGGGTGGTGGCTCCTGCCTCCCCCTCCCTGCCAGCAGAGACCCCCAGCAGGTGAGTGCCCAAGGTATCAGGAGGATTTCCTGGGATTTCAGCTTCCTCGGAGGTGAATCCATCCAGGAATGGCTGTGAGCAGCAGGGCAGCACTCAGAGAGCATCTCAGGGGCCTCCTGCCCTCACAGGGCTCCGTTCCTCTCCGGCCATTGCTGCCACACCACGAGGCCCCAGCCAAAACAAGGCTCCACTTCCCTGGGCTCAGCACAAGAACCTGCTTTTCTCCCTGCAGGCTGGAGAGGGCCAGGATGCACCGGGGGGGTGTAAAGCAGGACAGGGAGGAGGGAAAAATGCCCAAAACTCAATGACTTCACAGGAAGAGGTTACAGCCCCTTTGAGTCCTCCCCCTAAGAAACTGATCAATTACTGAAGTAATTATTTCACAGAGGGCACTAAGAACCAGAGGAGACTCAGGAGCTGGGAGAATATTCCCAAACAACGGGGCTTTGAGCAGCTGGGAAGGGGAAGGGCAGAGGGAACAACACCCAGTGGGGCTGGGGCAGCAGCAGCTCTCAGAAACACCCACTCAGCACCAATAAACCCTCTCTGGGAACTGTCTTGCCTCACCTTTCCCTGGTTTCTGTCCCCTCCTCGCTCTGCCTTGGCAGGGTTAATGCCTCTGCACCACAGGCTCTGACGAGTTCCCTGAGAAGCCATCAGACAGCTCTACACCACTGCGAGCTCTCCTTTGTCTCTAGGACTCCTTTCTGACATTTGTCTTTAAAAAGCCACACCATTCATATGAGAAGTTGATTAATTCCACTTGTTATAATTAGTGTCACAAATAAAAGCAGCCATTCCCCCCTGCGAGCACGGGGGATAATGGTCCTTACCCTTCTCACTAAAGCATTTCAGTTCCAGGGGTGAGAAGCTCTGCACAGAGCACTAAGTGTTATTATTTAACTGCCATTAAAAGCATTTCAGGAAAAGTTCACAAACTGCAGGGATTTCTGTCATCACAGCGTCTGGCTGGGACAGCAGCTGGGCTGAGAGCTCCTGCCAAAATCCCAGAGGTACCAAATTTCCTCTCTCCATTCCGGAGTCTCAGCTGCAGCCACGTCCACCTTTGGACCTGAAAGGATCTTTGTGGGGTCAGAGGTGGGCCTGGGGGGCTGCTCCACCCTCAGTGCGCTTCTGGAGGGTCCTTGGCATCCTGGCAAACCATGGAAACCCACTGGGAGAGAGCCTGGAGCGGGGGAACACCAATATTCACAAACACTGATATTCACAAACACTGGTATTCACTGACACCATCCCACGGCTGCAGGAACCTTTGGCCAAGTGGGGCTGCAGCAGACACCAGGGAGATTTGCATGACACAGGCAGAAATTCGCTGCCTGGGCTTTATTCCCTCACTTTCCCTATTTAGCCTTGGCAGCTGAGGCAGGCAGCACAAGCACACAGCAGCAGGCAGCAGCTCCTGCATCGCCCAGCGACTCCTCGGCAGAGTTTGGGACACTCCTCTCATAAACTGGAGCAGTGGAGTTTCAGGGAAAAAGGACCACTTTGGAAAGAAGAGCATATTTAGCAGCAGCAAGAGAGCTGGAAACAGAAGGAAGCCTTTGAAGAGCTGGGTTGATGGAGAGAGATGGAAAAATTATGTAAAGTAAGAAAACACATACAGGGCTTGCAGGCAGGCTGTGAGCCCGGAGGGGGACGGGCTGATAGCAGCACAGCCTTTGATTTCTCTCCTCTTCCCTGCATTCTCTGCATTAACGCTTCAAATGTTAACAACTTCCAAATGTCAGGGTTTCGAAGAGAGGGCTCAGGACTTCAGAAACTGCCCAGTACCAGGATCAGCGCCCTGCATTTCCCTCCCACCCAGAGGCACCAGGCTGCTCCCACTGCCGGGGGCTCAGCTGGTGCCCAGGAGCCGTGCCCTGCTCGCTGCACATGGATGGAGGGGATTCCCAAACAAAGCCCCTCTTGGCCTGCCGGGAGCGGGGAGGGCAGGTTCCCTTCCCCAAGGGACTCCCCAGGTAGCCGGGAGCCGGAGCAGCCCTTATGTAACTGCGCTCAATGCCAGAGCTGCCACCGCAGCCTTTGCAAAGCCATTTTTACCTCTCTAAGTGTGGCTCATCCGCGACCAGCGTGAAAGCTGCAAACCCAGTGCTGTGACTCGGGACTGCTTAGCAGGGAGAAGGAGAAATGGAGCAGCTGCTGAACAAATATCCCTACAAAAACCACCGACACGGCTCCCACTCCTGGGCGCATTTGACCCTGTGAGACCCTGAAGCTTTTCAGCGGCTCCCAATCTCTTCCTACACCTCACCAAAGCCGACGGCAGGTTAAAATGGCCGGAGGAAAAGGGGAAGGTAAGCGTGTACCTGTCGCAGCTGCTCAAGCCAGCGAGCAAATCAAAAGCCCTCGGGTAAAACCTAAATACGTGTATCTGCAAGGGAAGCGCGACAAGTCTGCAGGCAGAGCACAGCAACGAGGCACGGCCAAGCCACTTTTCCAGGTGAGTACCTAACGGGGTCAGCCCCTGCTTCCCAAGCTCTGACGGGAGCAGCGGGGCCGGGCAGCGCTCCCCGAGCGTGGTTCAGCCCCGCGCTGCGCCCCGAGCCCAGCGATCCGGCCGGGGATGCGCAGGGGAGGTGGCGGGGCAGCCCCCAAACCCTGCCGGGAGGGGCTCAGAGTCCTGCCCTCCCTCCCCTGGCAGCAGCTGCTGCTCGCTGCCTGCCGCCAGGGATGCTCTTTGCACCAGAAATGTTCATGGCTCTGAGCATCTGCGCTGCGCTTTCGCACCGGGGATGTGAAAACGCAGCGGAAACGCCCCTGGGTACCGCTGGCGATGCCTGGAAGAGCAGCGGGGCAGGAGGGGCCCCGTGCCCGAGCTGTGGGGCAGCAGGAGCAGTAAACCCATATCGTGGCCATTCCTTAATGTCCCTCCAGCCTCTCCGAGCGCCTGAGCTCCCTTCGAGGCCGGGATTTCCCCCTTGGTGCCGTCCTTCTGCAGGAGCCGGCACCTGGAGAAAGGACAGGGATGCTCTGGGCCGGGATTTCCCCCTTGGTGTCCTTCTGTAGGAGCCGGCACCTGGAGAAAGGACAGGGATGCTCTGGGCCGGGATTTCCCCCTTGGTGCCCTCCTTCTGCAGGAGCCGGCACCTGGGGAAAGGACAGGGATGCTCTGGGCCGGGATTTCCCCCTTGGTGCCCTCCTTCTGAAGGAGCCGGCGCCTGGGGAAAGGACAGGGATGCTCTGGGCATCCTCAGCCAGGGGCCAAGGGCAGGACAGGCAGCAGCCACAGCTCCTGGGGCTCCTTTCCATCACCCCCAGCTCCTCCCGGGGGTGCTGCAGGCAGCCAGGGCTGGAGAAGCTCCCCGGGCTCCCCACGCACCTCTCACAAACCCTGCTGGAATTTGGGATCCTGCCCAGCAGCAAAGTGCCCCGAGGAGCCGGCGATGCTCCGGGCGGAGACGGCACCGCGGCATTCCGGGGGCACCGGCGGCTCCCTCGCTGCTGCAAACACCTCTGAGCTGCCTGGCACAGCTCACAGGGAGGCAATTTCACAGCGACTCGCAAAATGCCAAAGTGATTCCCACTCTGCAGTTTTAAAGGACTCCAAGCCTTCTTTTTTTTTTTTTTTTTTTTTTTTTTTTTTTTTTTTTTTTTTTTTGCATGACGTTCTTGCAGCAGCTTTTTGCTTTTCAAGTATTGAAATTGTAATGGAATGCAGAGCAGTGTCTGCTTATTAAATGGTGCTAAGGGTTTTCTGCTGGAAAATATGGAGAATTTTAGCGTCTAAAAACTTCTTTAAAACTTCTAAAAAAAAAATCTGAGAAAAATGATTGACATTCAAAGAAGAAATTTTGGCTTTGGGGCTCTCCATCAGCTCTGCCAATTATGTCTCATGGTAATAACATTTTCTTCCCTCCCCGGGGTCGCTGGATGCCAGGTACCATTTCCCATCCATTTTTCATTTCTCTCAGCATCCTTTTTGTAATACATTATATAAGACAGAGAAAATGGCAAGGCCCCATAAAGAGGAGCTCACAATGTGCTGCAGAAATGAGGCATGAACTCCACGGAGCCTGTGACAGCCTCATCAAGGCTGTGTGGGAAGGACTAGAACAGGGGGTTGTACCAGACCATTGATCTCCAAGAACGTTTCTTATTTTAACTTCAGTGAGGAAAAATTTGCTTACCCATCCACACCCTGCTGTAGCTGCGGGTTCTGCCGTGAGCTGGGTGCCCTGCAGCCAGGTGAGGTGCCAGAATCACTGTTCTGCCATGAGCTGGGTGCCCTGCAGCCAGGTGAGGTGCCAGAATCACTGTTCTGCTGTGAGCTGGGTGCCCTGCAGCCAGGTGAGGTGCCAGAATCACTGTTCTGCTGTGAGCTGGGTGCCCTGCAGCCAGGTGAGGTGCCAGGATCACTGTTCTGCCATGAACTGGGTGCCCTGCTGCCAGGTGAGGTGCCAGAATCACTGTTCTGCTGTGAGCTGGGTGCCCTGCAGCCAGGTGAGGTGCCCTGCTGCCAGGTGAGGTGCCAGAATCACCCGCCCCAGGGGATTGCAGTGCCCAGGGCTCACGGGTGCTGCCGTGGATGTGACAGAAAAGGGTCTCTCTCTTTCCACACCCAGCCAAAAGCAGGGGTCAGCCCCGAGGCGTTGAAAGGAAAAGGCAGTGATGTGTGAAACTGTATCCCCGAGGGAAGAGGCTCCAGGTTTTTGCACAAAAAACCCTGAAATTCCCCCCAGAACTGCCTCACACCTTGGAGAGCTGCACTGTCGCCTGTCGAAGCCAGGCAGGAGCCAAAGGTGAGCTAAAGCCACAGGAAAATATTTAAAATTATTATCCACCATTGCCCTCTCTGCTCATCAGCTTTTGGTTCAACTGCCATGACCAAATCATCAGTTGGAAAGGGAATATCCACTCCAGGAGCTGGTGTGACAGCAAATGCTGTTTCACAGATCTTGGCTGCCTCATGCATTTACAGTAAAAAGCACAGCAGCAAAAAAATGCCTTGGCCTGTTCTCATCTCTCACATAAAGACACAAAAAAAAATGAACAAGGGAAGGCTGCGATTTTTTACACAGCGTCTCCTTGAAGACTGAACTGCAAACATCATCCTCTCCATTTATATCCATCCTGGCCAGGCAAAGGCTTTTAGGACGAAAGATGGTTTAATAAACAGACATTTATAACAAGTGCCAGATCTTGCAGCTTCATCATCTGGAAAAAGAGTCCATTAAACCAAGTGAGAAACTCCCTGATCACTAAAGGTGTCTAATGGAATTAAAATTAAATTATATCATGATTAATATCTTCACCAGCATGTTCAGCTGTACTCCTTTCTCTCCCTAAAATCTGCTAGTGGGAAACACAGCAAAAAAGGCTTGGGGGGGGGGGGAAAAGGCCTTAAAAGTTGGGATAATTGTTCCAGCTCTCCAAAGTTTCTCAGGAAAAGCAGCCATCAGGTCCCAGAGTGGATCTTGGTGCTCTCCTGTGCTCACTAACACAGGCTGGAACAGCAGCACTGGCTGTGCCTCCCGTGAACCATCCTCCTTTGAAAGGGAATGGGGAATTCTGCCAGCACATCCAAACACAGCCTGGGACAGGGCACGGGACTCACCCAGCCCTGCCTCTCATCTCAGCCTCTCACAGTTCCCTGCTACAGAGAGGAGCATCCCTTCCCTGCCTCCTCCCTCCTGCTGAAACCCCAATCCTCACTGCCCTCACTCCCTGGGGTCTGAGATCCAGGCTTTGCCCTTTGGCAGAGTTTTTTTGGGGTGTTTTATTTAACTCACAGGGCTGGGAGGGAATCCCAGCCTCCTCCCTCCTGCTAAAACGCTGATCCTCACCCCCCTCACTCCACTCACTCACTCACTCACTCACTCACTCACTCACTCACTCACTCACTCACTCACTCACTCACTCACTCACTCACTCACTCCCTGGGGTCTGAGGTCCAGGCTTTGCTCTTTGGCAGAGCTTTTTTGGAGTGTTTTATTTAACTCACAGGGCTGGGAGGGAATCCCAGCCTCCTCCCTCCTGCTAAAACGCTGATCCTCACCCCCCTCACTCCACTCACTCACTCACTCACTCACTCACTCACTCACTCACTCACTCCCTGGGGTCTGAGGTCCAGGCTTTGCTCTTTGGCAGAGCTTTTTTGGGGTGTTTTATTTAACTCACAGGGCTGGGAGGGAATCCAGCCCTCGTGCATGCGCGCTGAGGTCGGCACACGTCTGCAAGCAGAAACATTTGTGCTGCTGAACTCTGGAAGGCTGAACATTTCTGAGGCACAGAGCACAGCATCCGGCACTAAACCCATTTACGAGTTCTTAGCGCGAAAGAAATATTTCCCATTAGAGGCCGTAACAGGAGCTGCCTAGAAATTGTTTTTCCTCTCAATTTTCGCACAATAGCTGCCGGCAATAAATCTCCCCATCAGCACTGGGCAGTTCTAAGTGCAGTCACTGTGTGGGAAGGATCCAAACAAAGTGACAATACTGAGCTTTAAAAGCATTTTGGAGGCAGATGGAAAGGAAAAAATTGTTAAGCGACAGCTCTGGAAGAGGCTGAGGAGCTGTAATGGCTTTTGTGTCACCATCTCACACTCTCAGTGACCCCACAGAGCAGGAGCTCCTGCAGCAGAGCCTCCAGCTCGTGGCAGTCCCTGAACAGCAGCTCTGAGATGACAACTCGCAGCATCTCCGTGCTGGAATGAAACTGAAGTCTTCTTCCACGTGGAAAAACCTCCTGGTGCTGATTTACTGACCTGGAACTGATGGGTCTTGAGGGACTTCAGAGAAGCAGGGATGAAAGGCTGGGTAGGGAACATGAACTTCCCCTTCCTGGTGTGCAGTGAGTGAGTGAGCACATTCCTGCACACCTCAGGACAGGAATGTCCCTGTGCCATGGAGCTGGAGCTGCTCCCCATGAGTACAAAGACCAATCTCAGCTCATCTGAAGTGGGAACTGAAGTGTCAGAGGAGGCCTTCACTCTCAGCAGCATGGGTGTCACTCCATCCAACTGTAACGGAGCAAATCCATCTCCAAAATGCAACTTGAAGAACAGTAACTGTTCCTCCAAAATTCCTCCAAAAAAATGCCCTTCCCGAGCCCAGCTGCAACTTCCTGCTGAGAAACACAGGCACCACCTAATCCCCATTTCTGTCCTTGAGCAAACACCGTGACTGCGCATTAGAAACACCAAACTAAATTAGCACACAAGTGTCCACGCCAATTATTCCAATTAAACTCTCTTCTAAGAGCCAATTACCACCCATTTTATTAAATTAGAAATTTTCAAACAATACTCCCACACGGGGCTCTCAGCCCAGATGCAGTTATGCACTTCACACATTGATACTGGACACTGGGCAAACGAGTTCCTGCTGCTCTCTGCAATGCAACCACAGGCAGAGTTTGTCTGAAAGGAGTTTTAGGCAGTGTTTTAGCTGGGGAATGCTAAAACACCCATTGTATTTAGCACTCGTTGTATTTAGCACCCATCTGCAGGACCCCTTCCTGTTCAAACTGCTTTTTGCTCACCCACAAACCAACACACACGCAGTGAAAAGGCCACTCTCAAATGAAATTGCTCCGGGGGGTGACGGAGGCATTCAGAACCAAGGCAGAGCAGCTCAGCCAGACGCTCGTCCTGCCGGTGAGAGCGATGTGAGCTGGAGCAGGATTCCCACTGCTCCAAGGAGCTCACGCTCCGTGAGGCTCCGTGGTGGAAAAACGCCCACTTTTGGCAAAGCCCTGCCTCGCTCGTAAACATTTCACCGGGGGATTTTTGCTGCTTTCTGACAGGATAACACATTCCTCAGCAATGCCACTCCTGCCCACAGCATGGCGAGGTCTCAAGCTGACATTTGCTAAACGTCCTCACCGCCTGCTCCCCAGAAATATTCCTCTCTCCTAGGCAGAGGAGACCTTTTTCTTGACAGCTCCTGCCACCAGAGAGGTGGCACATACCTGCCACGGAGCCCCCGTGAGCTTCGTGCCCCAAATGCTTCCTGACACCCCAGCAGCGGGTGCTGGGCTCACAGGGGCACTGACCCACGGCCGGGGCTCACAGAGGGCTGCGAGCAGCACGCAGGGCATTTGGGAAGCCCAATTCCCAAACAAACCTGCTTGCAGCGATCTGAAGTCAGAGCAGAGCTCAAGGGAAGTAATGACTTTGCTAATAGCCACCCGCGGCACACGGGGGAAGAGCCACAGCGCAGAAAGCGAGAGCTCCCTGCCTGGAGGAGCTGCTAAATTTGCAGAGCCGCACTCGGCTGCTCCGGAGGCTGCGTGGGCTGCAGGAAGCGCGGCAGAGTCTGGAATCCAAACACAGATCCGCACACCCCCACGGCTCCTGCCGAGCCCCAGCGCCCCGGGACCGGGGAAGCACCAGCCCGACGGGCCCGGAGTGGGATGGAGATGGGGAAGTTCCACTGGGAGCCACGGCCGGCAGCGTGGGGATCACCCAAATCCGCCCCCAAACCTGGCAAACCCCTGCAGATCCCAGCCACGGGGCAATCAGAGCGCGTGCTGGGGTTTGCCTCACCTTACAGGGAAAACTTTTAATTTTAAGAGTCCTGCGGAGAGCACAGAATACCCGTGTCTGTCCCCAGCCGTGCAGGAGAGGGACAAACCCCATCCTGGAGCGAGGAACTCTGCAAACCAGGGCCAGGGGGCAGCCGGCACGGGAAGAGGAGAAACAGGGCAAGAGGAAGGGGGGATGCTACCTGCAGATCCATGTTTAACTCCAAGGGTTTGGGGGCAGGCAGAGGGGAGGATGGCAGCTCCTTCCTCAGGAGCCTCGCTGGGTGGAGGATCCCAGTTTCCAGCCTCAGCAGTGTCCTCTCCGGACAGGAGACGTGGCCAGACCCACTCCTCGCTCCCCCACACCCCACAGCCAGCGCTTCCAGCGTCTCAAACGCTCCCCAGCTTTGTGTAAAGCTACAGCCGAGAGCTCAATGACAGGTGACAACAGAAGGTCCTGGAGAGAATAAGAAAATGCCAATTTGCCTGGATTTGTGGAGGAGAAGCACAGGAGTGATGGTGTGCGCTGGCCTCCAGAGGGCCCCTCCGCAGTGAGACGGCAGAGCGGCAGCAAAAATCATCTGTGACAAAGGAACTGGTGACAGCAGCCACATGAAATCCTGCTCAGCAAAGGCACGGCAGCGGGGCAGAGAGCGAGGGACAGCCTCCGGCAGCCCCACGGGGTCAGGGGAGCGATGTCCCGAGGGGGAGGGAGCAGTTTGTGTAGGGGATGGACACCCCCAGCAGCAGCCGGAGGTTTGCACCGGGCACAGAGAACACCAGCGCTCCTCTCCATCACTTCATGCAACATCCAGCACCCTGTCCGGGGACACGAACCCCTCTCGAGGTGGCAGGAGGAGGGAGAGAAGGAGGGAAGAGTCCCTGCTCCTCACCCTGCAGCTGGCAGCAGCCCCAGTGCCAGGGAGCTCCAACTCCAGCCCACCAGAGCATGCCAGGCACACAAGGGCACTGTGGCACAGCCAGCACCTCCACTGAGCAAAACCAGGCTATTTCTGCACCAACACAGGCAGGCACAAACCCAACCCTCACTGTTTCTTCGCTCACATCAGGCAGGATTCAGCTCATCACAGCAGCAACACCACAGAGGGAAGATGTGATTGAAGCTGCGTCCCCCCCCTCGCCACACTTCAGTCACCTCCCCAAGTTAATTCATGGCTGTTTCACTCTACGCTACCCCGCTGACCTCAGGATCCCCCGCCCCCGGCAGCGTGCGCTGTTATCCTTCCCCTCCATCCCTCCTTCCTCCCTCCCTTCCTCCCTCCCTTCCCTCCGGCTGCGCCCACGGCCTGGCCCGCCTCTGAGCCCTCGCAGGCTGCGGCCGTGGCTACTTGTGCATCATATTACACACCCACACGGCTGCTGAGGGGAGGCAGGCAGGGGAAAAAAAATCCAGGGCATCGGCACGAGGACAGCGAGAGCAAGATGCACCTTCTCTGTGGCTAGAGGGATCCTACTCCATGGGGGAAACCTCCCAGGAAAAACACAGGGGAACACCAGTGGCACGCAGGAAATACATCTGGCTGCAGAAACTTTCATCCCCAAACCCAGGGCTGGCACCCAGCACGTTGGGACTGACCACAGAGGGATGGCCCCGGGAATGGCCCAGCCCTGATGTGTTGTGTCCATCCACAAACTTCGCTCCCCACTGTCCACTCCACGTCCTGTTTGACTGTCAGCAAACAGCTCCGGGCTGTCTCCCGAAGGAAGCTGAGCAGAAGAGAGCCAGATGGTCTGTCTGGAGGAGGACAGAAGCAAAACCAAGCAATTGTGGCCCCGGTGCAAGTCCGAAGAGGCAAAGCCAACTCAAAGCTCCTGGAGTTCTTCCAGAAAGCCACGGATGGCCCTCACAGAGCACGCCTGCCCCTGCACCACATGGCTGTGGTGGTTTTAGAACAGAAATTAACTCTTTAAAATGCTTGCAAGCATTGCTTCACCCACTGCTCCAGGCCTCCTGCCTGAAAGGACGAGTTTTCTGAGTTTGAGAAGTTTGGGAAACACTGAACGTTGGAAAACGTTCCTTTAATCTGCTGGGAACGTGCTGACATCCATGGAATTTCTGTCTCACCAAGGCCATGCATTTCACCTCTATCACCACAAACTTCTTCATTATCAATTATTTATTACCTAGAATAATTAAAGGGGAAATGCAGAACCTGCCAGAGGATCTGCAACCCTGAAAATCTCCTTCCAGCCTTCTGGCTGTGCAGGGGAGATCTTAAGACACAGCCAACGAGGTCGTGGGGACAGAAGAGAGAGCAGAATCTGCCACCTCCCCACGGACTGTCACCACAGGGACCTGCTGGACTTTGATCATCTCCCTGCAGTAAAACAGCCAGCCATAAATTTGCTAAAATGGCAACAAAAAGCTTCACAAAGAGAGGAAATGAGGTCAGAGAGCTGATGAAATCCAATGCTAATAATTTCCACAAAGTTGTGATGTAGCAACGGAATCTAAACTCTGAACCGCCTGAAAGATAATTTTGTTTTTTTTAATTACAGCAAGGCAGCAAATTAATTGACTGATAATGGAAGAAATCTCCAGACTTGGGGACTGGGAGGCTGCTCCAGCAGCCTGCACTGCCAACCCTTGGTGGGCAACCGTGGCTAGTACAGCCCTGAGAGTGTGACCCACTCTGAGCTGCCCGTCAGGAGCAAGGGGAGGCAATTTATTTGCAAATGAACGCCCTCATCTCTGCTGTGGATCCAGACAGGTGCCAGTGGAGCAGAGGCAAATGCAGCGTGGCAGGGAAGTCTGTGCTCACTGCAGGGTGTCACTGGCAACGTGCTCACGTCTGTCTCCTGAAGGAAGCAGTGCTAAAACAGCACAGCAAAGGATTGGTCCCGTCTGTTGGTGGAACTTCTCAGAGCCAGAGATGTCTGGATTCAAATTCCAGCCTTTTATTCCTGTCTAAACCCCTCTGCTGCACGGCCTACAGCAAAATGAGTATCTGAGATGCCTCACAGGAGGACTTACTAACCACGTTTTTCAGGCTCTGCTGGTGATCTCGTTTCCCACGAGCACGCAGGGGTCTGAGGGAGAGCAGCTCACAGCTGAGCAGGGCTGGCACCAGGACAGGGCTGGGGCACAGGGAGTGGAACCTCTGTGCCCCCCGAGGCTGCGAGCGGGGGATGCCCGAGCTCCAACACTCCCTGCACACAGCCAGGCACTGAACAGGTTGTGCAGAGGAAAAGCAAATGAGCACCACCTTCAGAACGGCAATAAATGATTCCCCTTGGGAACAAAGATGCAACTGCGATGAGAGAAAGCGGTGGGAAAACACGGCAGTAAAATTTAATGCAGTCTCTGCAATCACAGCCACAGCTGCCAAGTTGTTTCTCGTGCTGTCACTACAGCAGTGGTGACAGCTTTGGTCTCAGCCCGACCTCCCAGCCTCACCTAGAGCAGCACAAGCCTCCCGGGGATTCCTGCAGGCACAGGGCTCTGCTGTGGTGCCAAACATCAGCATTGCCTCGGCAGGTCTGTGGACGCAGACTCGCACTCGTGATGCCTCCCCGTGCTAAAGAGAGCCAGGGAGATCTCTGCCAAGTTTGACACCCAGCCGAGCTGCTCCCCTGGCTCTCATGTGGGAGCTGCTCCCTCCCTGCCCTTTCCCAGCAGGCTGAGGTGGCACAGGAGCTCCAAGGAGCCCCTGGCAGAGAGATGCTCCAGGGCCACACCAGGAGCAGCCAGCGGTGCCCCACCAGGCTGCAGTGTCACGCGTGGAAGGAGCTTTGCCCCAGGTAACCACGGCAGGAGCTGAGACTCCAGCACTGCTCCTGCCCCTCTGCACTCTGTTTGCCAGGAAATCTTTCAGTCAGGACTTCCAGTGTGTCCCCTACAGCTGCCTGAGGGGAGTAAAACAACTCATTTTGCCCATTTTGTGTTTAATTTTCCTTGAGTAAACCAACGCCAGCCCCCAGGGGCTCCCCTGGGAACGTGCCCACCTCGCTGAGCACCTGCAGACCCCCTGCTCGTGCTCTCCCCTACACTCAGGTATCTTCAACACCTTGAAACGCTCTTTTCCCTTTCAATAAACAGAAAAGAAACCAAGGGGAAAGTAAATAAATGGGGAAAAAAAACCGCCCCAGGGAGGGATGGAAATTGGAGCCCAAGGTGTTAAATTGCACTAAATAACCGAAAATCAATGTTGTTCTTCCTTCTCCTCAGGGCACAGCCGTGCATTCGGCAGCGCTCCAGGGACACCTCTGCTCGTTCCACCAGCCTGCTACGTGCACACACTTTTATTGCAAGCAAGGGCCCACTGCTGACAGTGAAAACAATATCCCTGACAAAAAGCCGTGGCCATTTTTAAAAACAAAATAATAGTTATAATTACGAGAGAACTGCATTTCTTCTTTGTTCTATTACTTTCATAACTTTCCTAATCCTCCTGCTAATGTCCAGGGGTACCTGCCTTAAGATGAGGACACCAGAGCACACCAATAGCTGCGAGGAAACATCAATTAAAGAAACTCCAAGCAGCACAGCAATTAAGACACAGCGCTGGGAATCATCCCTGCAGCCTTTCAGAACAACTGGAAAAACAAACCTCAATTAAGAGTGCTATCATTAAAAAAAATCTACAAACGCAAGAAAACCCAAATCAATTCCATGAAGCTGCCTCAGGCTTCCAGTGCCCTTCATCCTGGTGTATCCCATCTGGAGCTGGGCTGGGGAATCCAGGGATAACTGATGTTGGGTTTGCCTCTGTTTAGGGTGAGGAGCTGCTGGAGAGGAGGTGCCCGAGCGGGGGTTCCGTGGTTATTCCTCCATGCACGGGGCAAATGGGGCTGGCAGCAGACTTAGGAGCACCAACACCCTGCCCCAGGAGTTTTCCCTACCCTGCCCTAAGCTCTGCTGCTCTGGAGCAACCACACCGAGTTCCACAGGAGCCGTGGGCTCATTCCCATTTGATCCAGGAGCAGGAATGAGCCTCTCTGGAGGAGCACAGTGTGTCCAGCTGGCTTCTCCCAACAACTTAGATTTGTCTGGGGACTGAATTTGGTTTGATTTCACTTTGCAGAAGCAGAGGAGAAGCAATTCAATTCCGCTGGCCACACAGGCACTCCCAAGTTCCTGTTTGGGGTCCCACAACCTTCTCCAGTGTCATTTGTTACTTGGTTTGTTCAGGCATCATCACTGAGTCGTCCCTTGAGAGGTTCTGCACCCAAGGCTGGCGGAAATGGGTCTAAACACCGTTTTTTGAAGGAATTATTAGCAACAAATGCCTTCAGCCTGCTTTATAAGCACGAGGTCAGACTGCAGGGGGATGAAGAGCCCTCCTCAGGGGAATTTTGTGGCACACAGACACGAGAGTTGAATCTCCTAATTCCGGGTACAAACCTTCACTGGCACAGATGCTACAGCCTGAGCAGACATTGCAGTGACTTAAAATATTGGCCATTACCTCACCAGCACAGAAATGAATGCCTCTGACTCCTGGATACAAATTGGAATTTTCAAATTAGCATCTGCATCGCCCAAATGAAAGGAGGCAAATTGGCCATTAAATCAAATGGCAATGAAGTGGGGATTCAGCCACAGACACATCCAGGGAACCTGACTCGGGAGCACACAACAGCCCAGCCCCATTAATGTAATGATGCATTTGATGAGGGAGTCACTTGGGGCACGTTAGCCTGAACACTGCAGGGATAAGATCCTCCAAGGCTGAGGTTGCTGCACTTCACTTTGCTCATGCCAAGCATAATCTGACCCAAGGTTTAGAGCCACCACTTAGTGACAAATTGAAGAGACAAAGGCCAGATATCAGGTCACAGACAAAGAAGTTGTCAGACTCTAAATAAATGGAAAGAAGAAACCTAAAAGTATTGGCCCCAGTTGTCAAAATCCTCTTTTCTTGGTTATGCAACATCCAAAATATTTTTGATTTGAAATAGGAGATGTTAAAATTTTATAGAGATGTTGCTGAATTCTCCTGCACAAGCAGATTTTCCAAACATTTTCATCCATCAAAATGATTCTTTGCTGATTATTAGCCTCAGAAAAATGCACTTAATCAAAGTGACATCCATTACTTCTTGCTACTGTAAATAGGACTGTGGCTTCTGATGATGATTTTCTGGAAAGTGTTCAGACTATTTAAATTAGGCAACAAATAAGCTCCTAATGACACTTTTCTGAGATACAGTTTAATTTTATTTATGGGCTTTTTTTATACGTGCCCCAACCCAGCTGTCAGCACCGTCCAAGAAAAGAGAACGCAGCAGATCAAAAACTGCCGTAGTCAGGACAGCAAACATCAAAGGGATGCCACAGCTCGGGGTATGAAACAATATTTATCAATCCAGCAGATGTGCTTTCTCAGCTGCCTTTCATCAGCAGTTGCAGCAGCACTTCAGAACAGGAGCCTCACTGGCAGAGTCTGGCCTGCAGCTCTGAGGGGATGCTGTGCCCAGCTCCGAGGGGATGCTGTGCTCAGCTCCTTCTCCCTCCTCCCAGCACCCCTGGCCTCACTCCCACAGCTCTGAGGGGATGCTGTGCCCAGCTCCTTCTCCCTTCTCCCAGCACCCCTGGCCTCACTCCCACAGCTCCAAGGGGATGCTGTGCCCAGCTCTGAGGGGATGCTGTGCCCAGCTCCTTCCCCCAGCACCCCTGGCCTTGCTCCCACAGCTCCACGGCACAGAGGATTCCCATGCCCAGGAATGTGAGCTGGCGGCCAGGCCCCTGCACTGTTTGTGCCCCCAGTTCCTCACCTTCTCTTTGCTGCAGGCTCAACACCTCAAACTCTGCCTTTGCTGCTGTATCCCAGAGGCTCTGGGTGCTTTCATGTCCACAAAGCACTAGTGAGGTAAGAAAGATGCAGTTCTGCCATAAGCAAGCAGAACAAATCCATTTTTCTCCCAGTACTGGCATTGACAGCACCTTCCAAAAGGGAAAGCAACTTCTGAACTAGGCAGGACTGGTGCCAGACAGCGGAGGCGACTGCAAGGCTCCCACAGAGAACCTCCCCTCCCCAAAGGAGAATTCAGCTCCCAGTCCCTCTCAGTCAGATCCTTGCCCTGAGAGCAGTTTGTACCCTCTGGAAATTCAGGGCTGAACAATACCTAATCCCATTTCTCTAACCCAAGGACCTGCCTTGCAGAAATGTCAAGGCCAGAATTTAAATACAGCTAAGCCCAGAGCCTTCCACAGCCTCGTGGTAGTGAGCTCCAAAGATGAGTAAGATGATCCTGGAAGGAGCACTTCGACTTGACAACTCTGGATTTGGCTGTCATTAGGCTTCTCTCCCTCTGTTTCACAAATCCATTTACCTCCCACATTCCCTTTCCAGTCAGCCGTTTCCTATTTGCTTCCTGGCCAATTTATTGCATCCACCACACGGCGTTCAAAGTGTTATTTTAATTCTCCTGTCAATCAGTCTACCTGCCAGAGAGCAAGCCCTGCTCAGTTAGCCTGACCGTGTTCATCTTTCACATTCTAAAGACAAAAGTAAATTAGGAGCAGCCTAATTTACCCATTCCACCCCACATTCACTGATCAGTTCCTTCAGTTCCGGAGGTTATCTGGACAACTCTCTCCTCCTACTGTACCACAGCTCTCTAATTATCTGCTTGTTCCAACGAGCTCTCATCTCCTCAAGCTCCAGCATTACCTCATTCCCTTACCTCAGCCCAGAGCTGGTGTCTCTTCGGCATCCTCTGTGATGAGGATGCACTAATTCATCTCTGACAGAAAGCATTTTAATCCTCCAGAAGCAGCAAAACCTGGGCTCCCCTATGGCCTCCCATCCTCTCAGTCTTTGCTGACCCCAGAAACCTCCTCACTTCCAGCAGCACTCTCATTCCAGGGTCATGCTCAAAAGCAGATATTTGAGGCACTAATGTTTTAAGCATTCCTTTCATAAATAAATGAGATATTCGGTGTTGTGGGTGATTTCCTTCAGGGTTACATCTCTAAGTCCAAGGAGCTCTGTTTTACCAGTCATGGCTCCCCGCAGAACTCACGTGGGGGATTTTCCTCAGCACGTCCCTGTCAGGGCTGTAACAAAGCACTTCAAAGCACAACTCTGAGCTGCTTATCATCCACAAGCACAGCAAAGCCAAACAGCCTTTCTGCTTCTCATTTTCTTCTTCGCCAGCTGAAATCAGCTCCTGATTCAGTGGGTTTGGAACAGACTAATGAACTAGTCATAATTACTCCAGCGAGCTTGATTCAGCCACAAGGTCCCACTGTTATTAATGACTTGGACTGGAGCTTAGGCCTAACAGCAACATTTCCCAAAGCCCACAGCTCATCTCAGCTCCCAGCGAAGTCAAGTGGGCTCCAGTGAGCAGCAAATGTGGGCTCACAGATCTGCATTCCCAAACACAATGGAATTATCTGTATTTTCCAGAGGAAGGGGAAATCAAACAACCAAAGAAAGCAGCACAAACCCAGTGAAACGGAGATACCTTGAGAACGAGGCTAATGAATTCTTGAGAAACAAGGCTAATGAATTAACAAAATAACCCAGAGTATCTCCCCATTAAAATTAAAATTAAAGAGAGATGCTGAATCAGAAGGACTCAAATCTGGAGAAAAATGAAGGTTAAGGAGCATAACCAGAGAAATACAGAAAGAACACAAACTGCAATTGCCATCTCCCATATTTCAGATGCTTTCAAATACTTAAATACAAAAACTATTAAATCCTCAAACTTGACCAAATGAGCCATATCACAACCACTCTGAAATCCAGACATTTTCTGCAGCAGAAATTTCATGTTAACTTCTCAGTTGGTGCCATAAAACTGTATTAATGTTTAAGTGTCTGTTAAGGAAATCTGGGCTTTAAAACCTCCAGGATCGCAGACTCATTTTCGAGCCAGACCAATTTTATGCAGCGATAAAAGTTAGGAACACTTACAGAGAACATTTGTAAAACCCACATTCGCAGTCTCAAAGCCAAATTCACTTTTTTTTTTCTTTTGCATGACACTTGTACATATAAAAAAATGAAATTATCTTTTAAGAGAGACGCACAAAAGCCTTGATGCAGGTGCAGCAAGCACACAGCAGCTAGTCAAGGACTAACCAGTAATTGAAAGGTTTTTTTCCAACAAGAATTACATCTCTCTCTGTTTGCATCATGCAATTAATTGGTGGGGAAAGACAAAAACCTTCCTGACTCCCCATTAGCGCTGCAGCTCCTGGGTATTTATGGCACAAACAGAGTTGAAGGGAAGGTGCTCGTTCCTCTTCATTTAACTGCCCATGGAATTCACCTGCCACTCGAGGCACTCCTGGTGCTCACTCAGCCCGGGGATAAATCCCAGCCAGGAGCAGCAGGATGGTGCCCAGCACACAAAGGCCATTCCTCTGGTCAGCCCAAGGCAGGCAGAGCTGCACCACAACCCCAGCAGCTCTTTAGCTGCAAGGACAGCGGCCAGGAACAGCCTGGAGGAGCCGTCCCTCCTAAACGAACCGATGTGCTCAGCCCAAATCCCGCACGGGGCATCACAGGGAGCTCCGCCAGCCCCACACCTCTCCCGGACATCGCTCCCTTTTCCTCACGGCACTCCAGGACTCAGCAAGCTGCCCACACAGCACCCCCACAACTCCCGGCACATCCAGCACCCCGCAGCACCCAGATGCTGCGGGTGCAGCTCCCCGAGGCACCCGCGGCCTCCATCCCCTGCACGCCCGCACATCCCAGCGGTCCCGCACGCCGCTGCTTCCTGCCAGCGCATCCCGGTGCCCGCAGGCTCCGAACGCCCCCGGTGCCCCCTGGCCGGAGCCTCCCGGAGCCGGCGGCAGCACCGCGGAGAGCTCCGGGCCGGCGGCAGCAGCACCGCGGAGAGCTCCGCGTCCCCTCCCCTCCCACCAGCGAGGGGCTCCGAGGGTGTCCCCGGCGTGTCCCCCCACCCCGGCTGCGCGTCCCCATCCCCGGCAGCGTCCCCGCTCCGTGTGTCCCCATCCCCGGCAGCGTCCCCTCTCCGTGTGTCCCCATCCCCGGCGGCGTCCCCTCTCCGTGTGTCCCCATTCCCGGCAGCGTCCCCGCTCCGTGTGTGCCCATCCCCGGCAGTGTCCTCTCTCCGTGTGTCCCCATCCCCGGCAGTGTCCCCGCTCCGTGTGTCCCCATCCCCGGCAGTGTCCCCGCTCCGTGTGTCCCCATCCCCGGCGGCTCCGCGTCCCCGCGCCCTCCGCGGTGCGCCCCGAACCTGTCGTCGCTCTGGAAGGACTGGTCCCCCAGCAGCAGATCGCGGAAGCGGTACCGGGGCGGCAGGGGCAGCACCTCGGACTCCAGCTCCGTCATCTTCAGGGAGGCGATGTCCAGAATGACCCCGCTCTTGCGGCTCCCGCCGCCGTCCCCGCCGCCGCAGCCGCCGGGCGACGAGAGCCTGCGGGAGAGAAGGGGACAGCGGCGATGGGGGGGCGAACGGGGAGCCCTGCCCTGCCCTGCCCTGCCCTGCCCGCCCCAGCGCCTCCTCCGGGGCCGGCCCCGCGCCCCCCGCACCCCCCGGTGTCGGCGGGGATTACATTGCGGGGCAGGCGGCCGTGCCCCCCCGGCAGAGCGCTCCCCCCGGGGGCATGGGTGGCTCGGGGCTCCGCCGGCTCAGCAGCGGGGCGGGCAGGGCTCGGAGCGCGGTGCCCCGGAGCGCCCCGCGGAGCGCCGCCGGGCACCGGGCATTCGCCGCTGGGCAGGCGAGAGACGGAGAGCAAGAGGAGCCAATGGCAGAGCCCGGTGGCAGGGAAGGAAATAAAACTGCTCGCAAGATAACCGGGAGCTGGCGGCCAAACCCAGATCCACCCCCAGCCTCCTCCCGCAAAAGTAGGGATGGGAGGCAGGCGAGGCGATGGCTCCACAGCCGCGCTGGAAGCAGAAGCACAACCTCCTCTCTGGACTGCTGGCACTTAAATCATCTGAAGAACCCCAGGATTAAATGAGAAACCACGAAGGCTGATGACTCAGTCGCCTGTCCTGCTGCCAAGTGCCGTGGCCAGCAGGATACATCACCCGTGCCTTGGCATGCCGCTGGCTCCGATCGAGGGCTGGGGGTGGCAGTGCCTGGGAGAGACCCAAGGTGATGGCTCAAAGAGACCTGCGAGTGGCCACCACACACGGAGAGGAGATTAAACTCAACCAGCTCGCAGAGCCTATTTCAGAGGGTTGAGGGCTTTCTTTGGTCTCTTTTCTCCAAGCACATTTATCAGCCAGAGCATGGGTGCGACCCTGCTGCCCGTCAGCTCGAGCTGCCGACCACAGCAGACTGGGGTTAAGCTGAAACTTCCCTTCACAAAGCAGCAAAGCCGTTCATTGCAGAGACACCCAAGGCAGGATCCCAGGTCCTGATCCTTCCTGGTTTGGCTTCATCAGTGAAGTTCATCCATGCTATGACAGGAACGCCAATTTCACAGACCTTTTGTGGGAAGAGGGGAGGACAGGGAGAGCTTGGAAGAGAAATGGTGCCTCTGAGCTGATTCTTTGTCCCTCACATGCAACTTCGGAGTGTGAGGCAGCAAATAGCTGAAAGACTCCAACTCCTGTGTGATGTACTTCCAAGAGTCTCACCCAAAGCCTGTCCAATTCATTCCCAGCAGCTTCCCACAGCTTTGCCTCCAGTACACCCTGCACAAGCCAAACACAGGCAAAAGAGCTGCTGGCAGCTGGCTGCTGAACTGGCACCGAGCAGATATCCAGGGATTTGCCGCAGGGATGGGAGCCGAGGCTCCTCAGATCATTTTCTATCTTTAACAACTCAGGCCCCTGTAAATCAGCTCCCAGCTGACCAGATTCCAAAGCCCTGCTCAGCTGTTGTTCCCAAGTTTCCAGAAGAGCAATCAGCACGCAGAATTTCTGCTGAACACAGCCCCAGAAGACAGCCCCGCTCGCTCTCAGCGCTTCAGATGGTTCTCACTGATGTTTTTTGCCACTTAATTCTATCCCCCCCAGAGCTCTGCAATCCCTTTTAGCTGCCATATGCACAGTGTGGCCAAGGCTCTGCACTGACTAATGCATCTGTGCAGGGCCTTGGGCACCAGGGAGGTTATTCTATGCTACTCATTGATCCAAAACTTGGTCTTTAAGATAAATCAAGCCAACCTCCTGTCAACTCAAGCACTCCCTCCGGGTCGGCTGCTATAAACACCGAAGTTTGCTGACCACCTCTAGCTCAGGTTGCAAAGGAGGATCTAACATTAAGCACACAAAAAAGGAAGCCACAATTAAGTCTTCCCTCTTAGAGCTTAACCATGATAAATGAGGCCAAAAGCTGTTTCTAGGCCATCAGGGCAGCATCCTGAAACGCAAATTTCAGTGAGGGAAAACCCAATTTTTAAAAATCATCCACTCTCTTATTATAACGACTGTTTAAAGCGGGGAGCCAGGTGCCCAACTCCAAACAAGGGTGATTTTAATTATAAAAAGAAGGAGACTGTCACACCCAGTGCCCTCTGGTGATTATGGAGTGCCTGTTTAAAGGAGCACCTTGCTTCCTTCCCCAGAGGAAAGGCCGGGAGCTCGGCTGCACAGCCATGGACACACTGAGTGCCATGTGGAAAGGGCACCTTCACCCACAGCTGCCACCCTCTCCAACAATCCACAGCTCCCACTGTGGGTCCAGACAGGGAGGTCCATCCTTATCCTGCACCCTCTGGGAGCTATGGATGCTCACAGCCATGCCCAGCCATTCTCTTGGCTATTAAATGTTCATCTTTTGGGGTTTGGGTGCAATTGTTTTGGTTTTTTTTTTAATTCCACGTGATTCTTTGCCAGCTTAATTAATCCATCAATCCTGGCCTCAGAGCCTGTGTCAGAATCATGAAACAAAGCAAATATTTACCACTGTGACTCTCTCAGCATTTAGAAACTGTAGTAAAATCCAATTATATCAGTAGCTCTGGAAACACAATTTCTGCTACTTGCATCTGAGTTTCTTCTCCCATTGGCAGTTGCAGCTACACTTTGAATGTATTTTCTCTTATTCTTGCATACAAAATCATTCAGAATTTTACAATTCTGGCACATTTGTTTATTCTGGATGAAGCTTCACTCCAAGAAACACTGCATTTTCTTGTTTGTTAATGTCTTTATTAGTTACACAGTGACTTTGAGATGTTGCACATCAATGTCTTAGACCAAAGTGCTCCTGCACTGCACACGGATCTCCTGACATTGGCACAGAGGATTTACAGCCTCTCCTCCCAAACACAGGGATCCTGAGCTATGGAAACACCACTGAAACCTGGCTACTTCTTCAAAGCTGTAGTGGTACAAAATAAAAAATTCATGAACAAGCTCATTTATTGCATACTCTTCAAATACTACCGAAAAAAAAAAAAATAACCCTGGAGTGGTTTATAGCTAAATACAGAACTGCAGCTTTATTTTTATCATCCCTTTCCTCCCTTCCTCCAGAACCATGTACCACTAAAAAAGCATGCTGCAATCAGCATATGGAAACCTCAACACTCTTCCACTCTCTCGCTACGGCTCCGTCTCTCCCCCAGCTTGGCCGGCTCCCCGCAGCCACCGGGAGGGGGACACGGCCCTGCTCAGCCTCCTGGGAATGCAGGAGCCAGGAGTGAGCCCTGTGTGATCCACACCAGACCCCCATCTGGTCTCTGCTCCCATCAAACCACAGCCAGACCCAGGCACTGCCCATGCAGCAAACATGGGAACCCCGGAGTCGCACCTGCCCTGGGCTCCTTCAGTCCTTTCCTGTGCCTGGGCTGGTCCCAGCCACTTTCTTGCCTTGCTGATTCCAGCTGGGACACACAGGGAGCCTCGCTGCTGCCAGCAGCATCCCCCGGGGCTGGGAATGCTGGCACAAGACCAGTGAGAGCCCACAGAGCTCCCCGTGGCTCTGCAGTGCCATGAGCTCTCTGGAGCTCCTCAGGTGCCCAGATCCAAGAGGCAGCTTTGCCTCAGAGGAAACCCACGGGCAGGAAGCTTGTCGTAATGAACAGCAGGATTTCCACCATTATTTGTGACCACATCTGTCAAAGAAGAGGAAGGACACAACCCCAGTTCCTCCTCTGCTCTCGTGCACACTGCACACCACAAAACCCACAGAGCATCCTCCTGCTTCCTGCCACAAACCAGTCCCAAACCGCCCGGGGTCATCCCAGACCCCACATCGTGCTGAGGTAGCTGTGTGATGGAACTGGCCAAACCTGCCAGGCACCCCTAGGAGCTCCAAAGCACTCAGTGATGGACACCTCTGCTATGCCAGCACCAAAAGTTGTTGGAGACCCTCCCAGAACGCTCTTCCTCTCCTCCTTCTAAGGGCTGGAGAACACGTTTGGGGCAAGTTCTTGCATAACCTCCAGTCTAAACCTCTCCTGTCCCACTGCAAACTGTAAAAGGAGCCAGAGGCATGAGGTCCTGCTGGCAGCCATCTGCTCTCACTCCATCCTTGCCCCAGGAGGATGGCCAGGGAGCCGGGATGTGCAGCCAAGAAAGCAAACACCTCGTGTCCAACATCAACATCCCTTCCCTGGGCAAAGCCACTTCTCTTCACCTTCTGGGACCCAGCACTCCCTGCAGCACCACAGGCAGCTGCTGCTGTGCCTCCTGTGCCTCTGACAGGATGGAAAGGACAATCCCTGGCTGAAATGGTGGACACGAATCACACACAGGGTCTGCCCTTTCTCTCGTTGTTGGCACAGACACAGGACACAATCTGCTGGCAGAACCCAGCCTTTGGGCAGCAAATGGGCACTGGTTGGGCAGGAACCTCCAGGTGCTCTGCTGGCCCAGATGATCACGGGGTGGCAGCTTCTGGATTGCACTCAAGGGCTGGGACTCCTCTTCTGAGGGTCCTTGGGGTGAGGCTGCTCCAGGACAGCAAGGGCTCTGCCATGTCCTGTCCTCCCTGACCCAGCCATGGCTGCAGAGCCTGGCCCTGCATCCTGGTCCATCCTTGGCAAGCCCAGCCACACCCAGGCTCTCCGAGCCTCTCCAGGGAGCCAATCCACACAGGAAATGCTGCCCTTTCTTTTCCTATAGTTATTTAAATATATACAATCATCTCGTGTTTGTTTCTCCTCCCACAGCTCTTCTGGTTACCAGGTTACAGTTGTTCTCCCCTCTCTTTTTGGTTTGGGGTTTCTTTCCCTTCTGAGAGCCATCCCTGTGGGGTTTCCTAATGGCTGGAGTGTGTGGGGACAGAGATTTGGTCCCTAGAGCCGGGCTGGAAGGCAGAACATCCCTCCCTCAGAGCCACTGCAGCAGGGCTGGCACCGCTTTTGGCACGGAGGGGTGGCAGAGCTGGCACAGCACAGCCCAGGAGAGGAGAGGGCAAGGGCCAGGCAGGGAGGGAAGGCAGCAGCTCAGCACACGTGTGGGGGTGAGCACAGGTGCCTCACACACCAGCTCAGCATCCCCTGCCCAGGCACTGCCTTGCAGGGACATCCCCATGGAAGAGCCCAGGGTGCCCATTTCAGAGCTGCTTTCCCTGCCAACACCTCCTCTCTGCATGAGCAGCAGCCAAGTCACTGTAGGTTCTGTCTTGGCTCGTGGAGGAAGAGCCCCAGATCCTCAAATCCTCATCCCACCGTCCCCTCTCCCTCCCCAGAGGCCTCACTGTCACTGCTCATCGTGGCATCATTACTCATCCAATGCTTGTGGGTTCAATGGTTTTCAATTCCAAGAGCTTAAAGAGCTCTGAGGGGTGTGAACAGGCCCATCCCAACACCTAAGGCATTATTCCCACGTAGCCTAAGCAGCTTTGGCCCTAGTGCTGGTTTTGGGTGCAGCAGCTGCAGAACATGCACACATCTCTATATATACACACACAACATATGAAGTGCTCCAGCTCCCAGATTCAACTCCTGCCTCCAAATTCCCATCTCCACAGACAGCTGGACTGTCCACGTCAGGAGCTGCTGCTGCTCAGAACTTCTCCAGAGCTGCTGAGCCCTGTGACAAATCCATCCATCGCTTCCAACAAGAAAAGGCAATTTAGCACCACAGGCCTCATGGAGAAATTAGCATTTTGTGTGTTTCACGTGGAAAATGAACAGGAAGAGTGAGTCAGTGCAAAGCTCCACAAGCCTTTCCCCCGCTGGCAAATGCTATTTTCTAGAAGATAAAAGTAGAAATTGCACCTTCCAGGTCCAGAGCTGCTTTTCTCATTAGGCAGCCCTGCATTAGCAGCTCAGCCCCACATCTCCCCATCCCTTCTGGGCTGGTGCACACGAATGTTTTGTGGGACAGGGCAGAGCTCACAGGAGGCACAGCCCCACAGAGAAGCCTTTTCCCTCCTCTTTGATCCCACAGCAGCACATGGAGCTCACAAGTGGCAGAGGCAGCTCAGCATCCCCAGCCCCAGAGAAGCTTTCCACTGGTGGCCCTGCCAAGGGAAGGGATCCAGGGGGAGAGATCCACAGCCATCCCCTTTTTCCAGAGCATCCTATCTGCAAGGGCTGGCAGTGCTGGGGGTTCTCAGCAGACACAAAGGCAAACAAGCCATGCTGATGTCCCTGGTGACTGCAAAGCCCGAATAACACCGGGAGAAGGAAGGGAGGGAAAGCACACCCTGCACATCCTGGGTTCCTGGCAGGGGAGGGAACCAGCTCCTGCTCCTCAGGCCCGGGATGGGGCCTCCTCATGTTTTCCTGGCAGTACTGAGTGGTATCAAAAGAAAAACCAACCTGGAGCAGTGCAAGGTCTGGTGGAACCGACCTGGTCTGTGGAAGGTTCCCTGCCCGTGGCAGGAGTTGGAACCGGATGATCTTTAAGGTCCCTTTCCAGCCCAAATCCATCTGTGATTCTTTGACTTGCAACCAGTCTATTCTATTGTGTGAATATGCAAATAAAATGCAAATTAGCTCAGCTGATCACTTGCAGCACAACATCCCAAGCTCTGCTCTCCATCCCAGTGTCCTTGAGCAAAGGGCTCCAAGGGCCGAGTTCCCAGCACCTCACCCAGGAACAACCTCGGGGGAAGGGGCAAACCCAAAGCACGCTCAGCCTGCAGAGCCAAGGTCACCAACCCTGCCAGGAAATTCCTGACTCAGCCATCAGGGCTATTTCTGGATCACATCAGGCCCCTTCTCTGCTGCAGGAGCTGCTTGCAGAGGAGCAGGTTTCCCGGAGTGTCCAGCCCTTTCCCAGCAAGGACATCACCCTTTTTCTGCCCGTGGCAGTGCTGGGTTTGTAGGGTGGCCTGGGAGCACGTGCAAATTCTTTTAAAGCTGAGTCAACCCCAGTGCTCAAGAAATGAAGCAAGCAGGACTCACTGCTGGAGAAACAATCCCTCAGGGCAAGGCCCCACCGCTCCCACTGGGAATTTCAGAGGCTGTGCACACCAGACTCCTCAGGAAAACCACCCAGCCTTTAATGACAGGGGGCTGCAGCACGCAGGGATAACACCAGGCTCATGATTCATGCCAACCAACCACGACAAATCTTAAATCTAAACAGATGATTAAACTAAAAAGAGAATGATTCCCTTGCCACGGCCTCCAGAGCTGTTCCTGGAGAGCCAATAGCCAACCCTCCACCCTTGCCTGTGTCTGTGATATCCCAAGGGACACAATCCTGGCAATATCTCACACCCCCTCACCCCAAACTGTTACATCCCCTGCCACATTTGTCAGTGCCCAGTAGCTTTCAGGCTCACGTGAAAATAAAAAGGCTGCAAGATGAGGAAAGTGCTAATTCTTGCTAATAAACTGTTGGGAAAATCCTCCCTTCTGCCCAGCCCCAAGCTGCTACCAGCAGCAAGGGTTGGAGCGTGGAGAAAAAACTTCTCCGTGCTCCAGACTCCTGCAGAACAGTCCCTGCTATGGAAGCAGAAAATAATAGAGGGACGTGGGAGGAGGAAGAATCTTTTCACACTGTTCAAAAATAACAAAGTCTTGCAGAAATAAACCCCGAGAGGCAGGTTTGTCAACACACCTGCCAGGCCAGGATGTGATGGGATGAAGGGGAGATGTCTCCTGGGTTGGAAGGCAGGAGATAAACAGAAGGGGGGTGCTGAAGCAAACATCAGTGGGGTCCGACAAGGCTCTCCACTGTCCCATGGCTTCAGAAGGGATGGGGACGACTGCAAATTATCTGGTGTAGCCAAGCCGAAACCAGACTGTAAACAGGAAGATCTTGTGGCACTGACCGATCTCGTGATAAAATGTCAGACAAAAATTAGCATCAATAAATTCCAACTGATCCGAAGAGAGAGGGGGGCAATCATCTTCCTGCACAGGCATGAAGAGGTCTGCAAATCAGCACTCAGAAAAGAGCCAGAGTCACAACGCCAACAGCTCTCAGTGGCGGTCAAAACCCCAAATGTTAGGGGAGGATTTTCATTCCAGATAAGCCCACCATGGAGCCACACACACTTCTGGCTCCCCTCCTCAGAGATGAAAGCACAGAGAAGGGCATCAGAGATAACTGTGGGTTATAAAGTGTTCTGTGCAAGGCGAGGCCAAATAGACCAGGAGGAGTCTTTAGCCTGGAAAGAGACGTGATGAAAAGCAGATAAAATCAGAGTGAACAACCAGGGAGTGAGAGCATCACAGGAGCTGCAGGAGCACAGGGAAATCACAGGGCAGCAGCTCAAAGGAACAGCAGCGTGCTCTGTCACAGAGCAGCTGCATCACTCAAGTCCCATCCTCTTGTGGAGGCACAAAGTACCAGTGGGTTCCAGAGGGAGCAGGTGAATCCCACGGGAGGCTGTGGAAGCACAGCCACAGGCACAACCTCCAGCCCTGGGAAGGGCTGCTCCGTCCTGCCCTCTGTCCCTGCCACACAGTCTCACAACGATTTGGGTTGGAAGAAACCCTAAATCCCATCTCATTCCCACGGGCAGGGACACCTCCTGCTATCCCAGGCTGCTCCAAGCTCTGTCCAGCCTGCCCTTGGACACTGAGGAATGGGGCAGCCACAGCTTCTCTGGGTGCCCTGTGCCACCCTCACAGGGCAGGATTTCCTCCTAAGATCCCATCTAAACTTTCCCTCCTGCAGTTTCTGTCGCTTCCAAAGCACACCAGGCCAGAGGCACCTGTGCTCAGAGCTCGCCTGGCTCTCGGCCTGGTTTTATTCATGAGAAGGATGAATGAGATGTTCCACACTCCAGCCCAGCCTGGCAGGGATGCAAGAGAAACCTTAACAGGCTCCAAAACAAATTGCGTGCAGCACTCGGGAACCAGGCGTGGGGGTCAGGGAGAGGTCGCTGCAGGAGAATTGGGAGGATTCAAATAGATGCTGTAAATATTTTTGCAGAGCAGAAAGAGCCTTGAGCACAGGCAGTGACCTGCTTCGCTGCTCTCCAGAGAAGGGTGACATGGCCGTGCCAGAACCCAAAGGCAGTTCCAAAGGAGGACATTCAGCACACTGGGGCTCCTTTTTTGAGCAGAAGGGTCCCAAAAACTCTTCCCACCGAGCCGGGTGTGCTGGTGGCTGCTCCCCTGCAGCAGCCCAGAGCCTCACACTTCCCCCTCCTAACCATCTGAGGAAAACAAGAGCAGAATTCTATCTTATCTCTGCTACATAAACACCCTGAAAACACAGCGTGTTTAGCCCTGCAGTTTCATGGCTCCCCATTGCAATTCCTCCTGGAACAGCAAGGCCCGGATGCCCACGGGCAGCCAAAGCAACAGTTGTTGCAATCCACAGGGCTGACTTTCTGGAAGCTGAGACATGTCCAAGCTGCTAATCTTGCCTGGAGGAACTGATTACTAATTAGCTCCAGAGTCTGGTTCAGTGCAAGCTCTGCCAAAGAAGCATCTTCTCATTCACTTCCAGAAAATCGAAAACTTAAGAGACAACAAGAGGCTGTCAGCTGCAGGGACCATCCTTGTGCTAAACTGAGACAGTTCCTTGGATACATCTAAAGATTGGCAGGAGAAACCATGGGAGAGCCATCCTGGGCCTGGATGAGTGCTCACACTTCACAAGAATCCCATTTAATCAGCGCTTTTTTTCTTTTCTTCTGCCTTTGCACTCAGGCAGAGGCTTTAACCAGAGTGGCAGAAGGTGCCTGTGGGCATTTTTAACCCGGCTGCCACTGCTCCAACTCTTGCTGTGAATCCTAGGGCCAAAAGCCCTGTCCTGGCTGCCCAGGCAGGTGGGGCTGAGGACAGAGCCCACTGCAGCACAGCCCCTGCCTAACCAAGCCCCCTGGAGCTGACATCCCACAGGCACATCCCGAGTCTCTCTGGCTGCCGCTGTCCAGCCCCCAGCCTCAGCTTCCCTGCCACTGGGACCCGCCTTCCCTCTGCATCCCGCTCCCAAACCCAAGGCACAGCTCCCAAATCCCCGCTCCCACGGGCTGCTTACTGGGACACAAACAGCAGCAGCCACACACATCCCCCAGAAGAGCCATTTAGAGCAGACCTGAGAAAAGCCACGGACGTCTAACGCAAAGCCATGACCTTCCTAAGCAGCCGCTCCAGGTAGCCCCGCCTGCGCCGCCTCCTTCCAGCCCTTCCTTCTCAGACGAGCCATAGGAGCAGGAGGCAGGGGATGGAAAATCCAAGTCTCCTCCCGCCCACCCCTGCCTCTCCCGCCGGCCCCCTGGCTCGGGCAGGGTATTTTTGTGTGAGTCCTTGCATCTGGCTGCTCATCCATCAGCCGTGCCCGCAGTGCCCTTACATGGGCAAGGCGGAGGAAGCGGAGCCGCTGGCCCGAGGAAATCCTGAGCTCCCCCGAGTGACAGGCTGGATCCTTGTGCAAACATTTACCCAGATTTCCCACGAGGCAGGAAAGTAAAATTTAGGCTCTTTGTACCCTCTGGGTGCCAGAAATGTGTGTTTACTGTTCAAACAAACTCTCAAGTGCTTTTACAATTAACCCCTTGCTTTCCGCCTGGGAGGGACTTTCGGGACCCTTGTCCCCTTATAAAGAGGGCCAGGAGGAAGCTCATAGATATTTCCCCACACATCTCCACACTCAGGCAACTGAGAAGCTGGAATTTCTCTTTAACAGCTTTTCAGCTACCTCTAGATTTGCTAAGTGAGGGGATAATTGAGTTTTCCACTTGTTTCAGCAGGGCCAGCCCAGCTGAGGTCCCTCGAACATTCAGCAGGAGGTTCAGTGAACGTGTTCCACATCTTTGCTGCTCTATCCTGGCTCTCACATCCCTCACACACACCTCTGGTGACAGCTCTGCTTGCCTGCCATCACACCCACAAGCACAGAGAGGAGACAAGGAGATGGTGTTGGACTCCAGGGACTGTGCACAAACCCCACAGCAGCCTGGAGAGGAGGGGAAACCCATGGGAGGTGAGGAAGAAACTCTCGTAGCCGGCAGAGGCTGAGCGATAGCAGGTGGTTAAATGTGGATGATCATCCACTGATGGGATTTGTGCCCTCAGCCCAAGCTGCAGGAGAGGAAAGCAAACAGCAAATCAGCCAGGGAGCCCCAGGATCACCTGATGGTGCTCATTGCCTGCTCCTGCCCTTTCTCCTCAGCCTGTCTGTAACAGTCCTTTTCTGCTTCTTCAGCTGATCAGCTCTGAAAAAGTGCATTAGAGACCAGTCTGCTGCGAGCTGGAGCTGGGGAAGCTGCCGAGTCCTGCGGGCTCCAAGCTGCTTGTTTAATATCTGCACAAGGGCAGCAAAGGGCTGAGCACAAGGGCAGGCAAGACAAGCCGTGGAAAGCAATGGCATTTCAACCTCTCCGGAGCCTGAGGGGGTTAGAAACACATCGAGCTGCAGAACAATAATTAGGAAACAAACCTCCTCTATTCGGATTGAAAGAGACAGGCAGGAGGATCTTGGGGCAAGGATTTTGTAGTGCATTAGATGAGGATAAATGACCCCGGGCAGGGCTGCAGTGTCACTAATGAGGAGCAGCTCCTCATCATCCCATAATGTTGGAGTTGATCCTCACACACCCAGACACATTCTACAGCCTCCTTAAGGATATCATTCCTGCAGACACTCCGAGCACAGCTGCAAAATGAGGCAGGTTTGGGTTTGGGGAAAGTGCCGTGCTCCACAGCCACCCTGCTGTGCCCCAAGTAACCAAAAGGTGTTACCCAGAGTTAGGGGGACCTGAGGCACCTGATGGAGAGGACAGTGAGGGGTAACAATGAGGGATTTAACCCCAAAAGCCAATATTCAAGGATTTTATTAATTGCCCAGTCAGTGGCAACGTACTAAGAGTTAAAGAACAGACTGTTTCTTCTGTTCCATTTAGGTTTTTAGGAATACAAGATTGTTTCTCTAAATCATGGCGAGCAGACGAAGACACAGAAAACCCCAGCTGGGCGGCCCAGGGCACAAACCCAGCCAAGGTCCTTATCTGCCAAGCAGGAACTGATACACACAATTCATCTGCACATTTCAGCTGGCCTTTGATGAGCGTGACAGCCAGAAGAACCACACCAGTAAATTCAGCCAGAACAAAGATAACACACAGCATTTATCAGGAAAAACCAGGATACTTCAGCAAGGACCACTTGTGAGAAACAGCTGCTGCTACCAGGCACAAGAGGACGGTGGCACTGGGTCCCCCTGATCTCCTCCAGCAGCTCTTCCCCTCTCACAGCAGCCCCTCCGTCACACTGGACACTGGAAATTTGGCATAAAACCAGCCCCAAGCTGGAGCAGGGGCTTGGGGAAGCACCTACGAGAATGTAGCTTTTTCCCGTGTGTATTTTAGCCCCTTGGCTTTGGGGTGGCTCCAGGGCTCAGCCAAACACTGCCTCACCCTCACACCCCGGAGCACAGCCTCGGTCCGGGCTGGGCTCGACAGAGAGACAGCATCGACCCTCTTCCCATGAAGGATGTGACTGCTCGGGGGTCTCCAAGCACCCCTTCCCCCCCGCAGGTAGCTCCCGACCGGCCCATTCCCGAGCTTCTGCGCCCACAGGGGCATTCGCAGGGACCCCGGCTAGGCCTGGAAGTGCCGCAGAAACTTTCCTGCAGGCTCGGGGCACGGGGAGAGCGGTGGGGACGGGGAACGGGGGGTCCTGCGGGCCGCGTCCGGCTCACCCCAGGAGGGGAAGGGGCTCACCCCGGGAGGGGAAGGGGCTCCCCCGGCTGCACCGGGAGCTCCGCAGCTCCCCACGACGGCAGCGCGGGCACTCCGCGGGCACACCTCGGACCCTCCCCAGCCCCGCAGCCCCGGTACCTGTGGGCGCTGCCATCGTCGTAGACGAAGGAGCGGTTGGTGTAGCACTCGGAGCAGACCGGCCGCCCCTCCGCCGGCCCCGCCGGTTTGTAGATCCCCTGCAGGCTCCGCTCCTCGCCCGAGAACGGCATCGGCGCGGCGGCGCGGGGGCCCGGAGCGGCGAGGCGGGGCAGAGCATGGGCACCCCGCGCTGCCGGGGGCGCGGGCCGGGGGCTGCCGGCCGCGGGCAGAGCCAGCGCCGCCGTCCCGCCGCTGCCGCTGCCGGTACCGCTGCCGCCCCCCCCACCCCCTGCCCGAGCCGCTCCCGGTGCCCGCCGCCCATCACGGCGCGCCCCGCAGCCGCCGCCGTAGCAGCCCGGGGGCCGCTCGGGAGCTCCGCATGCCGGGGCCGGGCGGCGCCGCGGGGAGCGGGCGGCAACAGGTGCGGGATGCTCGGGGATGGGCGGGGATGGGAGGGGACGGCACCGGGCGGGACCGGGCTCCGCCCAACGCGCACCGGCGGCCGCGCTCGCCTCCGCCCCCGCCCCGGCCCCCGCGACCCCCGGGCTGGGGCAGCAGCCGGTGATTCCCCTCCCCGGTCCGCGTCCTTTGGCCTCTGGCCTCTGTCAGCACGACCTTTGGGTGGCTTGGCTTTATTTTCCTTTTTTCCTTTTCCTTTTTCCTTTTTTCCTTTCCTTTCCTTTCCTTTCCTTTCCTTTCCTTTCCTTTCCTTTCCTTTCCTTTCCTTTCCTTTCCTTTCCTTTCCTTTCCTTCCCTTCCCTTCCCTTCCCTTCCCTTTTTCCCTTCCCTTTTTCCTTTCCCTTTTTCCCTTCCCTTTTTCCTTTCTTTTCTTATTTGTTTTTTTGGTGTTTTTTTCTACTACCCACACAAATATTTGTGTTGAGCGCTGCTGCGCCTCGGGGTCGTGCCGAAAGCAAACAGCGCGGCCAAGCCCCGGGAATTCCTGTGCCGTGCTGCGCGGCCGGGCCGGGAGCGTTGATCTTCCCGGGGGGGCCCTGCTGCAATAACACGGCCCCGCTGGGGAATGGCCCCGAGCCCGGGGACAGCGTGGGCAGCCTGGAAAGGAGCCGGCCGCCTCCAGGAAAGGGTTAACGGGACGGGCTCCAAGGTGCCTTCCTTGCCCTCCGAGTTCGGCCCCATGTGCCAGGAGGCGGGAGGTGCCACCAGAAATGATGTGGCCAAATGTGAAGTGCCCCAAAACTGTGTCCCCTGGCAGGGGGGCAGATGCGAGTGGCTGTGAAGGGAGCGGCCTCTGAGCAGCCCCGGCTTACGGCAGCAGGGCCCGGGGGTCGTTCTGCCCCAGCTCGGGTACGCTCCTCTCCTCTTTGCTTCTTTTTTCATTTCTCTTTCCGAGCCCAGGCCGTCGTGTGGGCGCTGGGGAGTTCGCTGTGGTGCCATTTCGTGGGACCCCAGAGCTGTACGGATGAGCAGATGCCCCAATAAAGGAATTGCTCCCGCAGAAACGCGGTGGCCACGCAGCCCCTGTGCCTTGTGCAACGCGCCTCTGCCACCTCGGTCACCCAACGCAGCAAAGCCCCCTTCAGTCACACCCAGGGGAGGTGACACCGCATCCCGCTGCTTCCAGAGCTTCGGTTTCCCTCCGGCAGCTCCCAGTCCCGCTGGCCCCGGGATCCCCCACCCTCGCACTCATCCGCCGCTGCCGTGATCCATCGGCACACGGGGGATGCCGCAGCCCCCGGATCCAGAGGGAAGTGCCCCCACTCGGATGCGCTGGGCTTTGCGCTTCTCGCCAGGGCTGGAGACTTCGTTTCTCCCGCAGCATCTCTTCCTCCTCCTCTCTCTCCATATGGACTCTCCTACACTGGCAGTCACTGGAGAGAAAAGCAATTAATACTCCCCGTGCAATCCACCCGTGTGACGCTTCCCAACCCATCCTGCTTTTAAGTGGGAAGGTTATTCTCCATTCACTAATTGCCTCACATTATCGGGTGCAAAACGTTAACGTGCGGCTCCGGGAGGAGAGGGGTGGGTGGCACAGCAGCGTATTGACATGCTGGGTGATAACACCGGCGTGGGGGAGGAATTATTTAAAACAGTTACAGTCAGATGCTGAGAGAAATGAGAAATGAAAGAGAAAGAGCCAGAAGAAGAGGACATCCGAATGCTGGAGCTTGAGCGGCAGAGTGGGACTGGAAGGACACTGGTGCCACCCCAGTCCCACCAGGGACCAGGGCAGCGGCTCAGGGCACCACAGGGACAAGCTGAGCGAGCTGGTGGCATCCCACCTTAGGAAAGAGTCCTTGTCCTGGGGACTGCTCCCAGCTCCAGCACGGAGCAATTCCCTGCACCCCCAGAGCCAGGAAAGCAGGGCAGTGCTCTCAGCAAAGGCATCGTTCAGAATTTTGGGGGCATGGGGCTGAGCTGGTCCTTCCTGCCTCCAGCTGCAGCGTTCCCCAAAATGCCTCCGATGCTGCAAGTCCTCGTTTCCCAGGAGTCATTAACTGAAATCAGGATTTCATGTGCCGACTACGGGACCATCCTCCTCCTCTCGACTCCCTCAGTCCCGACAGCTCTGCTGGGGAGCCCCTTCAGCACCCCGACATTGCTGCTGCACCCCAGAGCAGGGGAACACACATCCCAAGGGGCTGTTTTCCGCCTGGGCAGGGAATGAGCAGCACACCCGGGAACGGGCACATCCCGAGTGCCATTTCCAGGGCCGGGGGCTGTGTGTGAGCAGCTCTCCAGAGCAGAGCCGGGGGGGCTCGTACGGGGCTCCTGGAAAGGCAAATCCCTGGTCTGAGACCCCCCAGGGATGAGTGCAGAGGAAGGCCCGGCTGCTCTGACAGACCCCAGCCCAGCTGCCCGAGGAGGGGCCTGGCACAGGGCAGGGAGACTCGACTCTGCCGTTTCTGTGTCTGGGAGAACAATAAATAAATCTGTGGGAGGCAACAGTGGGATGAGTCAGAGGCGAGAGTGAGAGAAAATCATTTCTGCAGAGCGCATCATCCGAGCCCTGAAACCCCCCAGGGCTCCAGGGATTCGTGTCAGGGGGGTCCCTGTCCTGCTCCAGTTCCCCAATAACCCCCTGGTAGGTGGGTGATGGGGACAGCCCCACCAGCAGGAGCCTTGGCCATGGATGAGGGGCTGCAGCCCCTCCCCAGCCCTGGGGCACCAGCAGGAGCACAGCTGGATCCATCCAGCACCTGGAGAGGAGGGGCTGGGGCATCACTTAAACCCCAGGAGCTGCATCCTGCTCCTGTTCCCCCCATGACTCTGGGGAAGCTTTGCCTTTTTGGGTGCATCACCCAGACACACAGGGACTCCCTCACCCCAGGGCAAGGAGGTCCCCAGGAGAAATGCCCCAGCTGAAATTTCTCCCAGTTCACCCAGGAGAAATGCCCAGTGCAGCAGAGCAGCCACGGAGTCGGGAACAGCGACACCGGATCTGCTCCCAGCTGGAAATGTTGTCAGAGCGTGGAGGGAATTTAATCAAAGCAGAGCCTGAGTCGAGACTCCGACGCTGCGGATGTTGTGCGTGTCAAATGAATTTCATGTGAATCTCCATTTGCCAGGCACAAATACAGCCCCAGTCTGGCTGCAGGGAATAAAAGGGCGAGGCAAAAAGCACCAAAAAAGTATCGAAAAAGCAACGCACAAGGCACGCTCTGAGAATTAACAACAACAGGGAAACTTCTGGTCCACTGCAAAATAAGCAACTTTTCTGTCAAGTTGACATCTTGGCAGGGAGACCACTTGGGGAACCTCCTCGGCCCTGTGGCCTCACAACTCAACATTTCACACAAGTTTATGCTCTTTCCACTCGGCTCATGTTTAACTCAGCGCTGCTGAGGCTGAATGCAGCACTTGCAGAACACACAGGGGCTTGAGGCTGCTGTTATCCAGGAATACAGAGGCAGGGAGCTGTCAAAGCTGTCATTAATCTCAAGCAGGAACAATCAAACACACTGTAAAAAAGGAGAGAGCTCTGTAACTCCTAGACTGAGGGAAAGAAATGCAAAGAAAAAAGAAGAATGCAGGAAACTTTGCTATAAAAACATGGTTTTAGTCTCATCAAGCGAGCCATTAAATCAGAAGCAAAGACACCTTCATCTGCACACCAGGAGCCACAGAGTTGTTTGTTTGTCTGCTGTGCCAGTGCTCAGCTTTGTTGGCTTGGTTTTCAGTTTTCTACTTATATTTAATACCCAAAGGGACATTAAATATCAAACAACAAGTGAAACACACACTGTAGAACTCTTACAAAGCCTCTCCTTCCACCATTTCCCAAACCCCACAGAGAATATGAGGTGAGGAACTGCCTGCAAGAGCTGAATCATGTCTTCAAGCACAAACATTGCTATTAGGTGACTAAGGCCCAAACAACCATCTCTATTTATTGCAACTGATGCTGTTATTAAAAACCAGACAGGTCCCTCCACAGCCCCTCGTGCTCTCAGGTCTGTGTGTGCTGGTGAAACACTGCAAAAGGCAGCTTGGAATAACGGGGATCCTTTGTGTAGCATCCAAAACACCTTGGAGAGCTGGGAGTGCTTTGTGTTGGCAGAACATCCCGGCTGGGGACTGCTGGGGGGAAAAGGGGCATCCCTGAGCCTTAGAATCAGCCAAGTGAATCCTTGAGGGCACAGGGAATGCCTCGTGGAAAGGGATGTTGTGCCTGGTGGGTTCCACAGAGGGGCTCTCACCTGTCTCTGGAGCAGGAGGCAGCAAGTGAAAATTTGAGAATGTGCCTGTGGGAATTAACCCGGCTTTGGGAAGAGCCCGAGAGCAGGGGTGGGCATGGAGAGGGGTGTCCACCCTGCAGAGAAGGGCAGGCTGAGCTCAAGCTTTTACATTTGAACAAATTTATATTGGGAAACCAAATTTTCACTGGATTTTGCCCATCAATCCCATCCATCCACCCTCTCCTGCTCCATCTCCTGAGAACGGTGCGTCATCCAAAGCCTTCGCATTTTCACAAAGTGAAGTCGAGCTGAGCTGAGGGAAGCCAGGCTCTGCTCCCCCCTTCCAAATGTTCCCAGCACTGGGAGGGAAGCCAGGAGACTTTAGGAGATGTTTTAAGGAGCTGCAGGTTCAGCTGCTCCCCCTGCAGCACCCACTGCCCTCCCCAGGCTCCTCCTGCTCAGCAGCATCTCCCACCACCCTCCTGGCAGCTCTGCTTTGATCTTTGGATATCACAAACCGTGCCCTCTCCAAAAAAATCAAACCCCAACACCCTTCAGCCTGAACACTCACAGCTTTAGGACAGGTCAAGTTGCCCACAGCGTTACATCCCTGCTCCTGCAAGGAAGACATAAAGTTTAAGGAAAAATTTTTCCTTAAACTTTTCCTTGGACATAAAATTTAAGGAAAATGTGAAAACATCCCACAGAAAGCAAATTCTAGCCCCGTGGCTCAGGAAAACCTGCTCTCCTGGTTGATTGCATGGTTTGCACCCCCAGGATTGTGGAGGGTCTCAGTGCAGCTGTAGGACAGCATTCCTATCCCCACTGACCTGGCTTCAGCCACTCCAGGCTCCTGAATTCACTCTTTTCCAGGAAATTCTTGGATCTCCCTGGGATCAAGGATTTCCCCAAATGAGCTTCACTTCACCCATCTGAAAAGTGAGATAAGGTCACACATGAGCTGCTGGGTGTTGTGCTTGCCTGAAACCTGGGTTTAAAGGTGATGGAGGGATCACCCCCAGGCAACCCTCCCATTTGAGGGACTCAGTTATTTTCCCCTTCAGCAGTCTTTGCCTTGCTGCTCCTCAGCTTTCTCCCAGTGGGAATCCACCAGGCTCTGTGGATAAATAAAAACCCACATCCAAGAGCTGCCTGTGCCCTGGCTGGGCCTGGGGAGTGTTAATTTTCTATTAGCTTGGTATCAAAGTCGCTGCTGCCACCACAGAGCAGTGCTGAAGGAATGACTTTGGCAGCACTGCCAGCACCACGCTGGGCCTAATTGCACCAGGGATGATACACATGTGGGGCTTATTATTATTATTATTTTATTATTCTAAAGATACTCAATTTTTAATGTAAGAGGTTTCAAACGCTGGTATTTATTTGCTAATTAAATGATATAGCTGGAGACAGAATATCTTCAAAGAAGGAATTTTTTTTTTCCCCAGAATGGGTATCTGGAGTTGCAGGGTTGTACTACTGTGCATGAAAAATATTTCCTTATTAGCCTTTTATTTCAGGGCACACATTTAACTGACACTTCCCGTGCTGACAGCTCACCCAGCTTCAAAGAACAACTTCTGTGAGGACTGCAGAGTGTGAGGCTGGGCCAGATGAAGCTGTGTCCCAGCTGACACACAAGCTCTGGGGAAGGAGTTTTCCCTCTTTTTGGAGAGCCTAAAGCAGAAATCCACACTGGGACCAACACACTAAATATTTTGGGGTTTTCCAGTGGGGTAAGACGCACTTCCAAGCTGTGAGCACATTCTGGGAACCTGGTTTCTTCCGTAATTCCTCTGTTTCCTCTATCAACACAGCTGGGAGAGCTGAGCAGCTCAGCCAGAGCTGGGGATTAACCCTGGACCCCTCAAGGCAGAAATCAAAGCTCTTCTCCATCTCCCTGGAACACTGGGCTAATCCAGGCTGCCCCAAGGATGCTCCAGGGAGGGCTTGCAATGGCCCAGCCAAGACAAACCCCAGCAGTGCTGTGTTCTCCTTTCACCCAAGGCTGCAGAACAGAAACGCATCCTGACCTCTGAGAAATCTTTTCAAATTTGAAAAGAAATCACAATCTCCCTGCTCTCCCATGGAGGCTGGAGTTCCCACAAGGCTGACACCTCCCAATCTGCCCCCCCAACAGCAGCACTGCCATCACCCAACCCTTCCCTGCCCTCCCAGGGCACTGCTGGGGACCCACAAACCCCTCTCCCCTCAGCGCTGCACAGCCCCGCTGCCAAAGCCAACTCTCCCCTGCTGACACCTCCATCCTGTTTGTGGTGTCTTTGGCACCTCCCCCTGCAGCCCTTCCAGGCCCCTGTGGCTCCCCAGCCCCGTCAGCTCCGGCACAGCCTGGGCTGAGCCAACAGCAACACACGGAGGCTCCGGAGCAGCCCAAGGCAGAACCTGGCCAGGGGCAGAGCCCCACGTGCTGGAGCCAGTCTGGCTTTGGGGTGTCCTCCACGACCCCACACAAGGCAAAGCCACAAGCTCACACCCCAAAGCTCCAGCTCAGGAGGTGCAGAGTGCTCAGCACAGGGGTGAACTGCCCCAGGCTGGGGAACCAACACCACAATGGCACAGCTGTGGGAAACACAACCCCCAGGGCCAGCAGCAAAGCAGCAGGTTAAGAACAGCCTCACAACAGTACCGGGGATTCCTTTTACCAAGTGAGCCCCAGCATTGGCTTCACTTATCTCTCAGTGTGAGAAATTAATAAAGGGAAAGGCCAGGGTTCTGTTTGCTTTGTGTTTTCTGTGGCTGCAACATGATCAGCCCCTGGGATCACCTTTCCTCTGCCCAGGCAGGTGAGGTGGAAGCCACAGGCTGCGGGCACTGGGCAGTAACTGGATCCTGCAGCCCCAGATAGATACAGGTACAGCCAGGAGAAACTGCCCAGAGAGCCCCTGCTGCAGGGACAGCTCCCAGCACCATGCAGGTAAGTGCTTCAGCCTCTTGCAGCTTTCACAGGATGGGGCTTGGAAGGGACCTTAAAGATCTTCTCATTCCATCCCCTGCCATGGGCAGGGACCTCTCCCACTAGACCAGGTTGCTCCAAGCCCTGTCCAACCCAGCCTTTCCCTCTGGATTCTTACCCTGCCAGCTTTCATAGGGCAGTGTCAGGCCAAGCACCAAAAGTTCTCCTTCATGGGCAGGTATTAACTGGCACCTCAGGCCTTCTGTAACAGGTTAAAAATAGTCAGAAAATATTGATAGCAAGTCATTCTCTGGTCCTTCCACGCATGGATGCACAGAAAAGCGTTCAGCATGGTAACAGCCCTTCTCAGTTTGGGATCTCACCATGCCACAAAAAGTAGATTCCTCAAGTTTCTAGGAGAAAAAGAGCCTCACACTAATAATACAAAGACCACAGTCTAGAAGTTGTGATTGCTTTGCATGGATATATTGTAAAATGAGGGAAAGCTTTTTCGTTTGAGAGGCAAGAGAATTCAGTGTCCATGTTCCTCTTCCCCAGCTGACACTGTGCAGGCTCCGCACACACCAGTGGTGCTTCATCCTCTTCAATGTCTTGCTTTTCCACATGCTGCTTTTTGGGGCAGATTTACTGGAGCAATACTTCCTGCATTCCCTGCCTTTCTCTTACACCGACGTGAAGACTCTGGAGATCAGGGAGAGGGCCAGGAAGCTGGATCTGGATCCTCTGAAAGCCAACCTCTCTCACACTGGCAGCAGTGCAGCAACATGCTCCAGTCAAGAGGTATTTCTGCTCATTGTTGTGCGCAGCAGCCCAGAAAACAGGACAAGGCGCAACGCCATCAGGCAGACCTGGGGCAACGTGACAGGCTCCAGGGGTTACAGCGTCCTCACTGTGTTTGCTGTAGGAAAGGCAGCTTCAGCCAGCGCCCAGCTGGAGATCCATGAAGAGGCCCAAGAGCACCGAGACATTATTGAAGGCAGTTTCATCGATACCCCCGAGACGCAGACACAGAAGATGCTGATGAGCGTGGAGTGGACGGTGACTTTCTGTCCCCGTGCCAGGTACATCCTTCACACAGCCCAGGACGTGTTTGTCGGCGTGCCCAGCCTGGCTGGCTACCTGCTGAGCTTAACACAGCTGGAGGACGTCTACCTTGGGAGGGTGGTTCACCACGGAGTGCCTGACAGGGACCCCCAGAGCCCTGGCTTTGTCTCCATCCATCAATACCCCGAGGAGTTCTACCCGGATTTCTGCCACGGCAGCGCTTTCCTCATGTCCCAGGACGTGGCTCGCAAGGTTTACGTGGCCTCCAGGGAGGTGCCACTGGTGCTGCCCCCCGCTGCTTTTGTAGGGATCTGTGCTAAAAGAGCTGGAATCACTGCCAGGCACAGCTCCCGCTTTTCTGGGGACAAGCACATCAGCTACAATCGATGCTGCTATAAATTCATTTTCACCTCGTCCGACATGAGGGAGGACGAGCTATTTAAAGACTGGAAGGAAACGAGCGACGGGGAAGATTGTTCCTTACTGGAAACCTACTACAGCCTGGTGTCCTGCAAGGTTCTGACCTACATTGATAAGTTCAAGCAGTTCAACTTGGATAGGATAAAAAATGAGGTCCTTCATTTCGTCAATTAAGGTTTAACTTCTGCAAAGAGTCTGGATTTTTCTTTCCTCAGCTGTGTTATCCTGTTAACATTCAGTACTAAGGATGCGCTCCCAAAGTTTGCTCTTTTCCCTTCAACAGCAAATGAATTCTCACTGTTACAGCGTGTGACAGAGCAGAACTGGGTGTTCTCTGCCTCTGTAAGTACCTACAAGTGCATGCATGACAGTAAAAAGGAGTATTCCAAGAGACTTTCTTTATGTCCAGGGTTTTTCAGACTTTTGAGTCTTCAAAACCCCTTTTTTACGTGAGTGAGGCATCACCTACTTCCAAAGAATTTTGTAACTAAGGGGAAGCTTTCCATCCACAAAAGGAGCTGCCCCTGAGCAGGTTGGGTTACAGAGAAACAGAGCAGCTCCAGGAGGAACAGCCACTGAGCCATCGTGGCAATTCCTCAAGTTATGCTGCCTGTTAACACCCATCAAATAACGAGGTTTGGTCTGGGGTTTTTTGGTTTTTAAACCAAATGTTCAGCACGTTACCTCAATTCTCCAGCATTCCAGTTCTGGTTTTTCCTCGATTATCTCCACCTGTTACTTTAAGGGGAGGTGACAAAAGCAACACACTTCAATTTTGTCATTTATATCAGATACAGCAGCAGCATGGAATCCATATGGCAATGTACAGCATGGGCAGCGAACTGCATGTGAGTAATAAGGGGAAAGTGATCAATTAATCAATCAACACTGAGCTCAAAGCTCAATAAAATAAAGCATATGTGTACACATAAAAAAATCCCCTCGTTTGGCATCTCTGCACATTCTAAAATATTGTCTTTGGCAAATGCACCATGCAAAGCAGATGCTAAATACTCAGCACACAGAGTAGCCTTCAAAAGCACCAGCTGAAAACACACATGGAAGAGGCTCATGAATTGCAGAACAGGTTTATATATTGATTTCTTTTACTGACATTTCAGCATATGGCTCACACAGAGCCACCAGCACACAAAGCCACCTAAAATAACAGAGCTGAACTGCCCAGAACAAGTGCAAACTAAGGACTTCTCCACTCTTTTCATTTCCTTTTTAGTGCTTTGATGTGTTTGCTGGATGCAGGATTCACGAAGCTCCCGTGCTCTCTGCAGCCACGAGACACTGCAGTGCATTTCTCACTGGCAGATGTTTATTGGGCACATTTGGGATAAAAGCAGCAGCATTGGGATGTAGGATGAAAACTCTGGTACATCTTGGGTCGTGAGCAACAAGGCACATCACCTCCATTTAGACAGCTCAGCAAACATTAAGGGATCTCCCCCAGCTCCTCAGAGCCCACCTGCACTCCTGGGCAGCATTTTTGGCAGGCAATGCCAGCTGTACCTCTACCTACCACAGACAAAACCAGAGTTACTGCACACCAAGATGCTCCTGCTTGCCCTGGCAGCACAGGGACGTGGGGCCAGCTCTTTCCACAGTTACACCAGGCTGACACATTACTAAAATAAGCCCCAAAGCAGTAATTTCATGGTTTATTCTGCTCCCCCCAGCTACTCCTCAGATTTGTTCCTCAACAAAAACAATACAAGCCTTTGCTATAAAGTACCCTGTGATCTCTATTTATGGACAAAGACACGTCACATGTCACTGGAGTGCCCAGCCAGTCCTGATTCTCTCTCACAGTCCCCACATCTTCAGAAGATTCCAACTTCCTAAGATGCCACATTTCCATACTCCCAGTTCATTCACTCCCTTCAACACATGGCTTCATGTTCTTCCCCCTTTCAGTCTAACTCAGGTAACTAAAACATTACATTTCTTTAAATAACACTTTAAAAATTGTATCTCTGTTAAAAAATAGTGTAAACAATTCAAAATTTGGTTCTGAAGTAGCCTTGTAGTGCTCCAGCCACTAAACTGAGCTGCCACCCCACAGCACAGCCAACAAGGGAGACAAAGCTCCCAGGTTGGGTTTGATCCCTACAGAGTGCATTGGTTTGTTTTTAGAAGGGCTAAAAGCTTTTATCTTTTTTAAATCCTCAGCAGAAAATGTAAACATTATTTAGGATTATTTATTCCAGCAAGACTCACATCCAGCAGGCTGAAAACAAGAGAATCCAGTCCACACTCCCTCATGTGGACAAGTGTCACTGGCTTATTCAGCAACAGGATTCTGACAGAACAAAGAGAGTGCTCCACACAAGTGCCAACTCTGGCAGGTAAAAAAATGAATTAAAAAAGAATAGAAATTATGGCAGCATCTGAGGTTACAAACCTTGAGGTGTTTTGGTGGGGTTTTTTTAACTGAACTGTAACCTACTGAGAAAACACAACAGAAACTCCAAACCCAAGAACAATTAAACCAAACACTGATGAATTCTGCCAAATAAAACAGTCAGTAGCTGGTAAGTGCTCACCTGGGTTACCTGTCTCATGAAGCACACAGAGAACTTCTGCCTTGACATTTTAGGGGGAAACACCAAACAGCCTTTAATTTGCTCTCCTGACTCATTTCAAATAGAGTCAAAATATCTTCACGTTCCTTTAAAGAGACAACCTCCAGTGTGGAGAGTTTTTTACACCTTGTACCTCAACACCTGTGCCAGGAATAGGTTTAGCAAGAGGGGGACCCCAGACACCAAGGACATTACTCTGCTCCTTCCACAGCTGTAGTAGAAACTGCCTTAACATAATAGGGGCCCTCGTGCAGGTAAGCCCTGAGCCTCAGGTAATACTGATTCCCAAAGATCTCTGCAATGGTTTTGGAGTTCACCAGGGCCTTCACCAGTTCGTATTTAGCATCCTTTGAAGCTTTGTCAGGCTCCACAGATCTGTCCACAACGTACTCCACAAACCCTGGGCTGTCCAGCATCAGCTTCTGGGCCCATGGTTGATTTGCAATGGCCTAAAGAGGAAGACAAAAGATGTGAGAGGGGGAGAAAACATATTAAAATCCCAAGAAAGCAGTTACACAGTAAGGTTTTTGGTACAAAGACAGGGAACAGGAAAAATGAAATGAGATATTCATTCCACAAGTGGTTACACAACCAGCACTTGAATCAAGCAGCAGGGTTTAACACTGGAGAACAAGTACTGCTCAGTGCTTATCTTCAAAGTTTTAAGGGAATTATCACAGCAGTGCCTCTGGTATAGAAGCAGCACCTTAGAGCACAGCTGTTGCCTTTTTTTCCCCTCTCCAATTTAGTAGAAAATTAGCATTACAGACATGACGTGTCTGCTGCATTATTTAAATGGGGAATGCCAAGTGGGGCACGAGGAAAAAAGCCTTTTTCTGACCACTTGTGGGCTTTAACCAGAAGTTTGTGGCATTCCCTTCAAAGAAATAAATAAATAAATCAGAGACTGGATGGCAGCACAAGTCACTCCCTGATCTTTAAAACCAAAAAGCACTCACAGTGAACACCCGTAAGGCCCCGCAGTGGAGATCAGGGAAGGGCTGAGTGCTGATGCTCCTGAACAGCTCCAGGGGCTGGCTGGACAAGGATGTGAACCACGATTCAGTCATTCTTAAGAGGTCTTCTGTCTGCTGCTCTGGCTGCATAAATGACAAAAATGAAAGAGTTGGATTAGGATTATGAAAAGATTTCAAGTTTTCGGGATGTGTTCGAATGTTTCACTCCCTCGTTTAGAGCTACACTGTTAAATCCCTGGATCCAAAGAACACCACGGGGACTGGGGCAGTTTGCCCCTACCCCTTCAAGCACAAGGATATGAACCTGTTTACTCTCATTCCCTTGTCAGTGAAGCCTTGACTTCATGTTTTATTAACATTTCAGAACACCTGGCTCTTTACAAACAAACCCAAACCTTTAAGCAAACAAATCAGGGAATTTCAAAACAGTAAATCGGTGACTCAGAACACTGAAAGCACCACTGCCACCCAACCTGGAGGCTGCAAAATGTTTTCTCACAATTACTCAGGTGTGTGATGATTTCATTCTGGGAGATCTGAATTAAAAACAAAGACCAAAACACCAACTTACAGGCAAGTAAAGCAGAGATGAAATCGCATCCAAGCACCGAAGCCGTAACTCCGTCGGGGCATTCTTGGCCTGGTGCCCTATTTTGCTTAAGAGATTTTGAAATCTACTTCCTTTCAAAACAAAAACAAAGTGCTTTCAATTAATTCAGCCGCATCTCTACAGGAATACAGTTACCCATTATAAATGCATTCACTAGATAAATGAATACAGTTTTCAATTCCTTTCTGTATCACCCCAAACCAATTAAACCTTGTATTAGACTGAGAAAGTTTTATTAAAGAAAAGAAAGATACTAACTAGTTTTCTGTAAAACCTGTTTGCCTTCCACATTTGATCCCAGGATTCCCAGTGTGTCCACAGCCACTCCAATCATGGTTGGATCCTGACTTTCTGCCATTTCAAAGACCTTTTCCATAAAGACAGGGTATCGCTCACAGATCTGCTGGGGACTGTCCACAATAGCCAGATTGCCAAAAAATTTAACAAATCCTGAGAAAACAAGACCAAAAAAAGCACTGAGTGGAAGAACAACAACTTCAGCAAGGTCAAAATTAAACGTACATTAGTGTGAGACTGATTTGTTCCTAAATATGCATTATTAAGTCTGAATAGTGTTGGTAAAAAGCTCAAAATAAAGACAGAACTAAGCAACAAGCCAAATATTTTGACTGTTGCTTAATTCATGATGTTTGTATTCCTAAAAAAGGCTACAATAACACGAACTTTAAAGTTACAGTCCAGATTTTACCACTGTTACTGAGGAACATTCTTCATGTGTCAGACTGTCCTTCAGCATTATTTAAATGCCCAGTATTTTATATATCCAATCTAACAGTCAAAATTTCACCTGAGCTTTCAAAAGAGAGGCTTATCAGTCCTGTCAATTTAACTCATAACCAAAGCAAGCAGCAAAGCCTGGAAAGAAGGAAGGCACCTGGCAGGTAGAAGCTGGAGAAGGGATCAGACTCTGCCCCAAGGATGATGTTGGAGATTTTGTCGATGACTCCTTGCTGAGCCAGGTACAGGCGCCCATGGGGGGTGTAGGCCAGCGAGGTCACCATCTCTATGCACGTGGCTCTGCAACACACAAATTACCTGGGCTTATTTTGGGTGGGGTTGGAGGTATTCAGTGATTAAGAAAAAAACCCCATACCCATAAGACAAAGTCCTAATGAAAAAACAACAAATGAGCCTGAGTGTCCAACACTCCTCCAAGCTCATTCAGCTCTTTGGCTTTGTGAAAGAATTTGAAGTGTTTCTATCACAAACATCACAATTATCACCTCACACTGGGGCAACTCCCTCTTGGCTCTCAAATTAAGGTATAAAGTATTTTACACTAAAGGCAGTTTATTTTTCTGAAAAGGTTTTTCTAAGAAACACACACAAACACGTTTATTTTATCAGAATTTTAACAATGGGGGAGATCTCCTTGGCAAACTCACCAACATACCTGACCAGCACATCCTCTCCAGTCAGCTCCCCAATTAACTCAGGGATTAACCCACTGTTTGCACAGTAATTCAGAGACTCTGCTGACACTGACGAAATCTCTACAATTAACTAAATAAAAGGGAAAAGGATGGTTTATAGAAACATTATAATAATTCACAGTGACAGCCAAATACATCTCACAGTGCTGATTAACCCTATACATATTCAATATGGAATTTAAGCATATTTTTATCATTAACCCAAATCTTTGCCTGAAGCAAGTTCATAAGGAGTTCCAAGTTCACAGCACAAGCATCTGACTTTTATTCACAATCAGCTTTTCCTGTGCTATTCCCATTAAACTCTAGAATGGCTAAATTGTGTAATTCCTCCTTTGACAAACATCTCAGACTGACAGCTGGCATCTCTCCAGAACTTTCAGCAGCACTTCACATCCAAAGGTTAAGAGGCTACAGCAACTATAGACTGCAATAACTATTTTATTTTCAGAGAAACAAACACATTAAGGTGTCTTTAGTAATTCTGTGCAGCCCTTCCATTGCCTTAAGCACTGCAAGTTAGAAAATAAACAGTAATTCATACTTTCATACCCTAAAATGGGAAAGAAGTTATTACATCATGAGAGCCCACCCTGCTGTCATCTTTTTAGCTTTTGATAAAAAGCTCCTTTTAGCTCCACTCCTTTTTAGCTTTGATAAAACACAGACACGAAGAAAAGTGTGCAAAGCAGTGAGAAGCACTGATTTAAAAGCCATAAAACCCAGCCTGAGAGTCACCAGGGAACCCCCCCCTCACCTCATAGACCCGGTAGCGAACAACGTCACTCGTGGCCATCACATTCCTCAGGTCACCCAGCAAACTGCTCCCAAACAAAGCCTCCAAACCCTCCTGGCTCTGGGCTAGCCTTGACAGAGATTTGATAGCCTGCAGGCAAAACCAGGAGCTCGTTATTAAAAATGAACAAAACCACACAGAGAAGAAAAGCTGAGATTCACAGGCTTCGTTCCAACGTTATGGACTTATTAACAACACCTACACATTTCATTTGAATTACAACTGAATTTTCACTGATGAGAGCTAGCTATGATTACTGTCAGCCAACCACCTCAGCCTGCAGAGGAATGGGACAACAAAGCCACGTTTACCTCTTTAGCCACTGCTATTTTCTCTCCACCAATGCAGTTTATGATTTGCTGTAACAGCTCGGGGCTGTGGAGAATTTCTGTGACAGCAGCAGAGTCTTCAACAATCCTCCCCACCTGCTCAAAGAATTACAGAAAATAACACTCAAACGAGCTCTGGAACAGCTGCACAGAAAGCCAGAATCAGCATTTTTTGAGCTTTTTCAATCAAATCTCAACTGGCCAACACCTGCTTTTAGCTGAACCTGAAACTTCCAAAAGTCCATCCCAATCCTGTTCTTTCAAATTAATGCAACAAAAGTTCCCACAGCCTGTTTGGTGTTTCCAGAATCAAGTTTAAAATATCCTGAATATCAAAATGTTGCTGCTTTTAGGTTCTCAGAGCACCTGCTGTCAGTGCTGGCCTGGAAAGCTTTAACCAGGACACGTGGCAGAAGTTTTATTCACAAGTTGCTTTTATCAGGACATAGTTTTATCCATTATAACTGACATATCATAAAGCATTACATACACACTGCACTGTAATTATCCTAAATGGCACCAGTGTGGAAGGACACAATTCCTGCTTTTATCACAAGCTGAGGCAGGAAAAAGCAGATGGGGACTAACCCAGAGCTCACCACAGAGCTCTGTCCCCTCCTCCTGGAAGAAACCCTGTACCTGCGACATGGTGAGGATTTTCACGGAGTCATCGGGGTGGAAAAGGCCCTTCTGCAGCTCTTCCCTGAGGTTCTGGATCACGTAAAGGGGATCCAGGGCCTGCAGAAGCCTCTCCAGGATGGAAACACACGCGGACACCTGTTCCCTGGGCGGGACGGAGAGAAAACCGAGCCCTTGAGGAAAGGGACACCGCTGTGCCACCTCCCGCCCCGAAATCACCCAGAGAATGAGCCGGGGAGGCGGCAGGACAGGAGAACAGCAGTGAGAGCCTGGCAGGGCCGGTCAGGCCCGCAGCACCGCGCCGGAGCTCACCGGTCATTGACGCCGAGGAGGCCGAAGAGCGCTACCAGGTGGTGCTCGCCGAGGCGGGCGCGGAGAGCGGCGGGCGGCACGGCCTGCACGGCGACTCGCAGGGCCCGCAGCTCCTCCAGCGCCGCGTCCCTCCGGGCCGCCCGCTCCAGCAGCTCCGCCGCCGCCTCCGCCATCTTGGCCGCCGCCGCCTCCGCCATCTCCCGCCAGTCTCGCGAGAACTCGCGTCGCCCCCGGCAACCGCCGGGAGGGAGTCTCGCGAGAACTCGCGTCGCCCTTAGCAACCGCCCGGCGGAAGCATCGCGAGAGCTGCGGCCGCCCTTAGCAACCGCCGCGCCGTCGCTAAGGGCGCCCTTTGCGTCCGCCAAAATGTAAACAAAATGTCCGCGGGCCACGCCCCGCTCGGCGCCGTCCCATTCCGTGTGCGCGGTCCCGGTGGCGGACGGGGCGTGGTCCTGCTGGAGGGCGTGGTCCCGGTGATGGGCGGGGCGTGTCCCGGTGTGCGGGTGGTCTCAGCTGGCTCCGCTCGGCTCGCACCGCTGAGGGGCGGGCGGGCATCGCTTTGCGGGTCGCCGTGTTTTGGGAAAAACCGGGATAAACGGCGTTGTCGGGGTTCGGGAAAGGGAAATGCTGATGCCGGGAGAGCGGGGACAGCCGGTCCCATCCCGGTGTTTGCCCGGAGCAGCTCCCTGGGCTGCGCAGAACGTGGCACCCCCCGATGTGTTCAAGCTGAATTGTCGCACCTTTTGCAAATTTAAGCTGCTTAATAAAGAACTTCGTGCTTCCAGCTCTGCGAAAGATTACACCCCCCAATAAAACATGGAATAAATAGGCCGGTTCGGGTGTTCTGCAGGCTGGCAAGGAAAGAGTTCTCCTGACAGGTTATGGGAACAGTAAAAAGTTACACAGCGGGAAAATAAAGTTCCAGCGTGACACAAACAGCGCTCGGCTCCTCTGCCCCGCGTCCCTCACTGGAGATTTTGGGTACAATCACCACGCCAGGACTCAGCACCTGCCCGGTGGCTTCTGTCCAAAGAGCCCCCGACCAGATTAAATCCCAGAAAACAGTTTTATAAACGGGGAAATCATAGCAAAGGTGACAAATAGCGCAAGTCTCGGAGCACCGGGGCCGGCACCGGGAGGATCCCAGTGCTTGCACCGGAGGGACAGCCTGCAAATCCCGGCAGAGGCTGGCGCGGGGAGCTTGGCACCAGCAGCCACAGCCCTCGGGTGTCCGACCGCACTTTTGGGGTGCCAATCCCTGCCATTTGTCCCCCCGCAGCTCTGCAGGGCAGGCAGGAGCACAGCCTGGAGGTGGCAGCTGCCCCTTGTCCCCGCAGCGGGCGGGCACCGGCCGGGGAGGAAGAGGAGGAGGAGGAGGAGTCAGTGCCGCCTGCCCGGGCAGCGCTCCCGGCTCGGGCAGAGCAGGTGGAGGGGCCGCAGGACATGGAGGGGCTGAGCCAGCGCTGCCCTCCGCTGCCCTCCGCTGCCCAGGGCTGCCCCCGGCCCGGCCGAGGCACCTTGGTGCTGGTAAGTGCGAGCCTGGGGCTGGGATGGACACGGGACTGGGATGGACACGGGGCTGGGATGGGAGAGCAGGACACGGGGCTGGGGTGGGCACGGGGCTGGGATGGGGATTCAGGACACGGGGCTGGGATGGACATAGATCTGGGATGGACACGGGTTTGGGATGGACACGGGGCTGGGATGGACACAGAGCTGGGATGGACACGGGTTTGGGATTGACACGGCGCTGGGATGAACACAGAGCTGGGATGGACACAGAGCTGGGATGGACACGGGTTTGGGATGGACACGGGGCTGGGATGGACACGGAGCTGGGATGGACACGGGTTTGGGATGGACACGGGGCTGGGATGGACACGGAGCTGGGATGGACACGGAGCTGGGATGGACACGGGTTTGGGATGGACACGGGGCTGGGATGGACACAGAGCTGGGATGGACACGGAGCTGGGATGGACACGGGTTTGGGATGGACACGGGGCTGGGATGGACACAAAGCTGGGATGGACACGGGTTTGGGATGGACACGGGGCTGGGATGGACACGGAGCTGGGATGGGGGTGCAGGACACGGGGCTGGGGTGGACACAGAGCTGGGATGGACACGGAGATAGGATGGGGATTCAGGACACGGGGCTGGGATGGGGATTCAGGACACGGGGCTGGGCTGGACATGGAGCTAGGATGAGGATTCAGGACATGGAGCTAGGATGAGGATTCAGGACACGAGGCTGGGATGGGGATTCAGGACACAGGTTTGGGACGGACACAGGGTTGGGATGGGCACGGGGCTGGGATGGGGATTCAGGACACAGAGCTGGGATGGGGATTCAGGACACGGGTCGCTCCCTGGGGAGCACAACAGACACCAACCCACTCTAAGCAGCCATGGAAATACCCCTCTGTACCTTTGTTCAAAGCTCTCCCCAAAACCATCATGCAGGAGGGGTGGACTCGCTGTATCTGCTGGGAGAGAAGCAAATATCCAAGTTTCTTTATAGCAAGTTGTGTTCAGGTGGTGGTGTTCAACTGGTTTTTTTTTTTTTAGAGAATCTCATCAAAACTAGGCAAAAAGTCGTAGCATGGTGATTTTAAACCTAAAGCTGTTTTTAGTTCGCCAAAGCCAAAAGAAGTGTTGCAGAAATCTGAGTCTCTCTGCACTAAACTGGCATTTTGCTGCTCAGTGCTTTTCAGTGAAGTGCTTAAAACCTTACAGGGGTGTTTTCAGTTTTGTTCACTTCAGTATTTCGGCAATCGTGAGTTTAATTGGTTTATCAGGCAAGAATCCTGAGGTTTCACTCCTTTTTGCACCATCCCTTGGCAAATACAATTATTCTGGAAAAAAAGGGGGGGGTAATCTTACCTTTCAGAAAAAAAATGGGAGGAAACACCAGAAAAAACAAGATAGTGTTCATGTTTGTACTAATATTCAAACCCAAATGATCCTAGGGATTTCCTCATCACATGCACTTACATCTTCCAAGAAGATTAATGATCACCAGGCTGAACAGGTTGGATGGTGGTTTTTTTTTCCCCTAAGCAAGGAGCATGATTACATTTTAATCTGGAAGAATAGGTACACCAGCACATCTCTGTTTGGCTTGTAACTCGCTGAGTAGCTTCTGGGATTTGTTGTATAATATTTGTTAAATGGCTTAGTGGGGAAAAAAAGAGCACAGAAGGAGCTCTAAAAATTATGATGAGAAGTCTTGTGGTAACAAAGAATATTTCCTCAAATGGATTGGGAAAGAGGAGACAAGCCATACAGCACATGGGTCATTTTCCAAATGACAAGGAGTGGTGACAAGAGAGATTTTTAATTCAATTTAAAAAAAAAAGAGATTTCTATATTAATGCTGCAATGACAGGTTGTTCAGAGGACAAAGGAGGGTGGAAATAGGGGGGGAATGAATATATTCTTATTCTTCTAAGCATTTTTAATCACTGTAACTGAATCAGGGCCAGATGCTGTTTATGTCGAAAACAAAACAAAAGACAAAGGGAAGGAGCTGCAGCCCAGAGTGGCACCGTCCTTCAGCTGGTCCTCAGCACTCCAAATTAACCTCACCATTCCCGCAGCATCCCTGCCAGGATAATGATATGTTTTTGGGAGGCTGTTTATGGCATGTGAGCACAAACAGCAGCCAAGGGGCTTGCCAGGAATAGCAGCTCCTGCACAGCAAACCCCACTTGTTGCTGCTGCTCTGCCAGGCCACGGGCAGAGCGTTGGTGTTTGTGCAGCCCTGCAGACCTGGGCTGTGTCCTTTAGGATTTCTGTGCCTCACAGGATCCAGTTTCACTGTGCTTTTAGCAGCAGGCAATTAAGATGAAATGAATTTCAAACCTGCCTTGAAGTCGGGCTGTGAGGCTGGAGCGTGGTCTGGGTGGGCTGCACAGAGCTAAGGCAGAGGAGAATAATCTGACAGGGCAGGATGGAAATTTCCCAGGTGCTGGCACCAGGCTCCAGCCTGAATCTGTTTCCCACAAATCACTGACAAACTGCTCCTCTCCTGCCCACATCCCCAGGGAGGCAGAGGGTCCTGTCCCCCTCATTTCCCAAAGAGATGGACACACCTCACCCCCGGCACACGGCTAAAGGATGGCTGCAGATGTGTCCTGAGCAGGAGAGGCGTGCTGGGTTTGGGAGCCATTCCCTTCTTGCTCTTTTTTGCAGTAGAAACCGAGACATTCCCTGTCTTAGCTCCTTGTTCTTCTTCAGAAAGCCAGTGACTTTCAGAAAGCCAGTCCTGGCTGCCGTGGTCGGGTGGTGGGGTCTGTAACTCCTGTTACTCTGGGGTCACCTCCCACAGCTGAGGCCTGGGCACCCCTGGGCTGATGCAGCCTCAAAACTGCCCCTCTCCTGCCCTGAGCACGAGATTGGCCCTACTGGAGGGGAATGAATCCCCCTAGCAGCAGGTTCTCACCTTAATTTAATTTAACTGCTCCCTGCAATGCTGAGAGAAGCCTGGAAACGTCCCTCCAGCATGGACAATGTAAATACTCGGTTTTACTGTGTTTCACCTCCCACCACCCGGGTGTTCTCTCCGAGGTGCTGACACTGTTGGTGCTCATGCACCCCCTGCTCCGGGGCCTGGCTCTGCAGCTGCACTCAGCTCTCACTGGCAGCTACATCCCAGGGACACTTTCCATCGCCTTTGTCAGCTGCCTCAACGAGCAGATCGCCAGGGACATCGCCAGGTACGGACACGCTTCCCTTGCTTGTCTGCCCCAGGGGTTCCAAAGCTGGAACAAAGCTGAATATTCCCTTGTGCCTCCAGAGGATCTGTATCCCTGTGTACTTTGCATTTCCAAGGGGGTGAGGCCCTGGCACAGGGTGCCCAGAGACGTTGTGGCTGGACAGAGTAACCTGGGACAGTGGAAGGGGGTGGCACTGGATGGGCTTTAGGGTCTCTCCAACCCAAACCATTCCATGATTCTGTGATACCTGAGCAATGCTCCTTTCCACAGACTCTGTATCATAGCCCCCTCACCAGAGCTGCTCTGTCCCAAGGAAAGCTGACATTTGCCTCTGAAGCCAATGCCATGGTAACATCAAGCAGTCCTTAATGTATTTCACTGCCTTGCATTTTCAAGACCCATTTTCAAGCTATGACCGTGAATTTCTGGGCCCTCAGATGGATTAAGCTCCAACCTGATGTTCTCTGATCTGCCACAGTCTTTATTCCTCTCTAGAACAGCACAGACAACAAAATGCCAGGAGGGGATTTATAGGGAGGGACAAAGCACAGTGCTCTGACATGAAAATAAGGGATGAAAGTGGTCCACAACAAACACTTGTGAGGTACCACCTGGTACCACTCTGCTCACCAGCAAACCTCAGGGAATGAGGGCTTTTCCTCGATTTTTTCTTCTTCTATTTTAATATATGAGATACTTTTCATGATGTTTTGCATGCAGAGTTTTTTTCACACGTCTGTCAGTCCCTGACTCAATGGATGCTCTGTTCAAAGTACTGAACCCGTGTTGACTGGGGAAGTGTTTATGATGGACCGTGAAGTTTCCTGCAACACCTCCTGCGCTGTTTTCCGGCTGCCCTGCTCCTGCCAAAACCTCTCCATCTCCAGCAAAGTGCTCCCAAACATGTTCAGGAACTGACAGCCTACTGAAAGGGAGTTTGTGTCACCTTAAATACTGCAACTGTATTAAGAAATTCAAATAGAATTATGTCTGCACTGCTCGATGTCTCCTAAAAAAAAAGGGGCAACTGTACCTGATGAAAAGAGCCTCAGTTCCTGAAAATGCCTCATCTTAACAGCTTTGCAAATGCTTTCCACTCTTTGTTCCTCGTCTTGCAGGGAAGGGAGAGGACATCAATCACTCCCCCTCGCTGAGATATGTGTACTTTGGTTGTGGTTTTACTGGTGGAGTAATTATTGCTTTGTTCTGGAATTTGGAGCAATGAGCCCTGGTTGTAGGGGATGACACAGGGCTTCTACGCTGATTTTCCCCCACTCCTTTTTCCTGTGCTGTTGTGTTTGTTCTTCCTTTGCACTGCCCCGTGGAGCACTCACTCGGATGGATCAGCCTGCAGGGAAATTTTCCACTGGTTTAAGGAAAAGGGGTTCAAGCTTTGGGAAAGCAGAAGAGCTGCAGGTAGAATTCTGCATCTCAAGACCTTCGTGCCTGTCCCCTGTGCCTGCTGGGAGGAGCTGACCCCCTTGGCTGCATGGTGTGGCCACTGCACCTCTCCCACCTTACCCAGCCCCCTGTCAGCCCTCACCACTGCCTTAGATTTGTGTTTATCATTTTCTTTGCTTTTCTGCTTATCAATATTTAATCTGTCTCACTTCAGGGCCTGATGTGAGGCACAGACAAAGAAACACATGATGAAGTGCCCAACCCAAAGCTATCATATATTATGCAGACATTTTCCACAGATCACATTCAGCTTCTTACAATGTTCCCCGTTCCCCTGGTGGCCTCTTGTTGCTGCTCAGCTTGCTGGCACGAAGTTCAGGATCTCAGTTAGGATCACATTTATTGGGACAGAGCACCCAAACCGAAAGGCTCCTGTGCTAAAATGCCTTGCAAGTTGCAGGCAGCAAAACCAAACTGATTTGTGCCATGTGTGACATGACAGTCACAGCAGGGGTGGCTCTGCTCGTGCTGCTGCACTTTGTTGGTCTAAAGATTAACTCAAGATGCTCCACGAGCATAAAATGCCTGGAACTGCCTACACATGGTGAGAGCAAACAACCCTGGGCCTCCTGGGGTGTTCTCCTCTCCAGCCGTGGTCCCCCCAAGCCAGTGCTAAAGAAACCAAAGGTGGAGTCACTGGTGCCCTGCCTGAAGGGACAGCTGCCACCTCCATGAGAAGGGCCAGACACTGCTGTGGTCACAAAACACAACATTTGCCCCTTTTCTTCTAAAAATCCTCCCTGAGATGGCTTCAGTCCTCTGTAATCGCTGCAGTATCACTTCTGCTGGCAGCCCCGAGCAGCTCTGCCATAACAAACCAGCCCACAGCTAGCAGAGGCAGCCAGAGGGAAGGAATTTATTTGGGCTTTGGATTTCGAGGACATTTTGGGTTGAAAAACCTTGCTGTTGTTAATTTAACCAGATGCACATTTAGGCTGCTCTGAGAGGAAGGGGCACAGTTTGGCAGTGGCAGACAAACCCCTTCCATCCATCCCAGCCCCAGTTCTTGTGGCCCCACAGTTCCGCCCTGGTCTGGTGAGCCCATGGCCAGAGGGGCACAGGGCTGGCACTGGGCAGGGTCCTTGCACCCTCCAGGCCAGGAGCAACCCCCAAAACTCCCTCCTCAGCACAGGGAGGGTCCCAGAGCCCTGCCAGGAGGGCCTGATCTGAAGTAGCTCCAGCCAAAGGTCACCTTCGCCTCTGTTTTCTCAGGGTAATAAGTAACCCAAAATTCCATGTCTCCAATGTCAAAGCTGCTGCTGGCAGTCCTGGGCAGCACAAGGGAATGTCCCCGTGGCTGGGGGTGAGCACTGAGCTGGGCTGGCACTGACTCCCCTCCTGTCTCCCCTCCTGTCTCCCCCAGGGCCATCATGGATAAGAAACTGGCTGCCTACGTGAACATCCTGCCCAAGAGCTCGGCCTTGTAAGTCGGGCTGGATATTCCCCAATGGAGGAAGCAAACCTGGGCTCTGCAGGGAGGGAAGGAGGGGATGGACACAGCCTTCAGTTTCCAGAAGGCTGCTGGGTCTGTTTGTTGTTGCAGATGATGGGGATGATCCTCACCGTGCTCTGAGCTTGTTAAGGAGCACAGATGCTCTGACTGCCCGTGGGGACCATTTATTTATTGATTACTTGGCTACACGGACATCCACCAATTTAGGATTTATGGTCCTGAGGACATGGTGCCTGTTATCAGAGGCTCTAAAAAGAAGCCAAGATAGGGAGCAGAAAAGGCCTTTACAAAATTAAGCCGCTTTTTCAGGCAGGAAGAACAGCATGTTTGACCTTGGAACAGGCCCAGCCCCGCTCTGCAGGTGTCCTCAGCTGTCCATGCAAAGGGACTGCACTTGTTAGAGGGGTTAAAGAGCAAAGCCCCAAAACAGCTTTTCCTCATAGAAACACCCTGGCGGAAGTGAGGAGCAGATCCCACTGGGATTCCCTCAGGAGGGGCTCCCCACAGTGCACCCCCATATCCCAGCTGAGGGCAAACCCAGCAATACCCTTCTCCCCCTTCTCCATCATTTCCTACAAACCCAAAAGCCGGAGCAGAGCTGCTCCTGCACAGCCCTGGCAGCTCCAGCTGGGTTCTGCTCCGTGCCCTGCTCAGGAGACACCGCGACGCCTCCGAGTCCTCCTCCTGCAGGAGCCCAGCAGGCAGATGAGATCAGGACGGGCTCCTGGCAGCGAAAATGTTTTGAAAGGTCATATCTGACTCATGAGAAGTGCAGCTCCTCTCCTGCAGGGAAAGAGAGGAAGAAAGCTCAGCCTCCCAGCCACAAACCCTGCAGGCACTGTCCCCTGGCCACTGCTCAAAGGGGCCACCACCACGGGACACCCCAGTTGCAGAAAATTAGCTCTGCCGGCCCCCCTGGGCAAATTCTCTGGAGGAGGCTCTGCTCCATAAATCTGGGGTGCTCACTCACATGCTCAGCAGTTTTGGGGCCAGCGATGCTTCTTGAGCCACTTTGTAAAGAAATGGCCACGTGCAAAAAAGCACCAAGCAGGGGAAGTATCCTGAGGGCTGGCATGGCTGCAGCCAGAGCTGGATTTGCTGATGCTGCTTTTCTTTTAAATCCAGGTATTTCTGGAAAGGGGAGCTGGAAGAATCCACTGAAATACTGCTGGTAAGTGATCATTCCCTACATCACAGAAATCCCCGTTGCGAGTGGTCCCAGCCAAAAGGAGCTGCAGGGAGGTTTGGGGAGGGTGGCAGCAGCCTGCCTGAGGTTTGGGAATGTCCCCCAGGGAAGAGCCCAGGGAGGGCTCCTGTCACACCCCTGGCCATGCTGGGTGGAGACAGTGGAAGTGCACCTCAGGATTCTTCCATCCCTCCACATCTCCCTTGGGGTTTGTTTTGGTTTTTTTACTCTCCACAGTTGGTGAAAACAAGGACGTCCAAAATAGGGGAGTTGTCCAACTACGTCAGGTGAGGCTCTGGCTCCTCGGGAGCACTGCGTGTCCCATCCGAGGTAGGCTTCACCTCCTGCTCCGGCTTTGGGACTTCCTTGAGCCCCTTCCCACCCTGGGGGATTAAGCGCTCCTTCTGTATCTTATGAGCCAGAAAAATCCAGAGACAGCATCAGCAAAAAGGAAAAAGTAGCAGAAATATCAACTGGGCTTCGCCCAGCCCCTCCATGCCGGATTCGAGGAGGGATTCTCCCTCTCCTCACCCAGGTTATTCCCTGACAGCCTCCTGACAGGATTTCCTGCATTTCCCGAGGGGGGAGCACACTCAGCTTTGGGCCAGGCCCCCGGCAGTCTGTGGTAAACCCCAAACTCAAAGCAAAATTCCCACGTGGCAAAAAGAAGCTGCGGATGCTTTGAAGTGCGGGGAGGGCGCGGGGCAGGGCTGGGGCGCGGCTGGCGCTGACTCTGCTCCTCCGCGCCTGGTTCCACTTTAGATCCATCCATCCCTTTGAAACCCCCGAAATCATCAGCCTGCCTATTGACCAAGGAAACCCTCTGTACCTCAAATGGATAGAGGAGAACGTGCCACGGGACTGAGAAGCTCAAAGCGCACCTCGCTTCTGGGGAGACCAGCATCCTGCTGAGCCATGTGGGAGGCAGCTTTTATCTGCGAGGATCTGCGGTAACACAGGAGCTTGGGATTGGGAAACATCCCCTCCTCGGCCTGCTCGGGGAGTGCTGAGCATCCCGGGGCCGGTGCAGGCTGAGCTGGGCAGGGGCCGCCCGCACCGAAGGCTGTGGATGAGGATACGCGGAGATGCTGCTGTCAGGACGCTCGGGGGCTGCCTCAGGCTGCCAGCAGCGAATTGCAGCCGGGAGCCGTGGCCTGGCAGCCCCTGCAGTGCCCCGTGTCCCCAGAGCCAGCCCCTGAAGCCTGCCTGGCCCCCCGCTCCCCGCGGCGGCGGTGCCGGCATCCCGCCCCGCTCCGCCGCTGCTTCCCCAGCCCGGAGGCTGCGGGATGCGGCTCCCGCCCTCCCCTGCTGGCAGCCTGCGTGCTGCTGGGGTCTGGCAAAACCCAGGGAAGCGGCAAACTCCAGCGGATGCCGCGAGCAGCACGCACAGGCTCTGCCCTGCCACTGGGAGCTGGGATGGGATGGGATGGGATGGGCGACATCCACGGCCACTGCAGGGAAGCCAAATGCCAGCGGGACCACGGCACTGCCCTGGCCCTGCATCCCTACCCCCACCTGAGCAGTGGCTTTCTGCCTAGGCCACGCTGAACCTCGTAGAAAGATCCTTACGTTAAATGGTTAATGGGATATAACTCATGGAACGTTTCCGAGTTATTTACGGGACTGGGAAGGGAATAAACAGGAGCGTTTCTTAGCTGGGCAGGCTGTCCTGGGCTTGCAGGACACACCTCACCCGGCATGGAACACAACCCAGCAGCACCAGCTGCCCCGTGCTGGGCACTGGGCATCCCAACTCAATAATCCTCACACTTCAAAAAAACAGTGACGTTGAAAAAACCCTCACTTTTTAATTGTACATCAGACATATTAATTACAACTTGGGTATAACGAGAGTTGCTTACAGGCAGCAACCTGAATTTAGAAATCAGAAGGTGCACAGAGTTGTTATAATCTCTATTACAGCGAATGCAAAATATACTCTGCAACAAAAATACTTTTAAAAGGCTCCACATTCAATTCTCTGCAAGAAGCCAGGAGAGGAGGAGAGGGAACAGAGAGGGAGCAGAGAGGAGCCAGGGCCACATCCTGTGGGTGCCCCCACGAGTGAAATGTCCAGTGGCACATCCCACAGGCATGACCCTGCTCAGCCCTGGCACAGCTCTTGGCAGCCCCTTGGAATCACGAGGGCTCCATAGGCACTCAAAAAAGGGAAATATTTTAAGTGATCCTTCGAGGACAAAGCTAATGCAGGACAGGGAGTTTTCCAGCTGCTGGACCCCTCCCTGCCAGGGATGAGGGCTTTGGCAGGATCTCTCCCAGAAGGACAGGGACACTGTGCTCTGGATGAGCAGAGATCCCATAAGCACAGGTAGGACAGGACAGGGTCTGCTGATGGGCAGGACCCCACAGCTCAGCAGGGCCCTCCCTCCATCCCATGGGACAGTCCTGGTGGGATGGGGGAGAGATGAGGAGGACACCATTAAAAATATATTTCTCTCTCTCTCTCTCTTAAGGAAAAAAATCTAACACATCTATCTGATATTAGAATCTTTTTTAAAAAGCCAACTGCTCTGCTCCTGCCCAAGCTGGCAGTATTGCTTTGTTAAAGGAGGGGGCTGCTCCTTCTCCCCTGCAGACAAATCAAGCCCAGTGCTCACAAACATCACCACTGAAAGAGAGGCACAGCCACGAGGTCACAGGGATGGTCACAGGGATGGTCACAGGGACCTTGGTACAGCCCCCTCCCCCTGCCCCCACTGTCCTCTTTAGCCTTTTTTTGGTTTGTCTGCTGGTTTGGCACATTTGGGATGAAGATTCCTGTAGAAACAAAGGCCTTGGGCTCCACTCTGTGAAGTGCCCGTGGTGGTTTTAAGGCAAAGGAGGATTTTTTGGACGATCTCTTCCAAGATCATGATTGTCAGAACAGGGAAATGAAGCTGGTGCAGCATCACACACAGCCCAGGCTGTGGGGTGAGAGCACATCTGCCCCTGGCTGCAACAGCCACACGTGGGCTGGCTTTGGGGCATTTTCCTCTCGTGTTAAACAAACCACATTCCTTTAATGAATGGATTCAGGATGAGGTGGAAAACCCCAAGGGCTGTTCCCAGTTTCCCGTGAGCACAGGGATGAGCTGGAAAAGCCCAGGGATGAGGAGCTTTGGCAGCAGGAGCCCCTCGAGGCTGCTCGGTCAGGCTGGGACACCGGGATAAGCTGGGCTGTGCCAGGCACAGGCCGAGGTCCCTGTGTGTGAGCAGGGTGTGGGGTGCCCCCCAAGCAGCTGCTGCAGCTCTGGGACCCTTCTGGAAGGGCAGGACCCCCTCCCTGCTCTGACCACCAGCGGGAAGGTGCCTCGGGCTCAGCCAAAGGCTCCAGGGGGAGAGCACGGCTGGGCCCTGCTCTGCATAAACACAGCCAAGGAACTAAAAATTGTTAACATTAAAAAACCAGAGTGTCAGGGCTTCAGGTTTCACTCCCGGTCAGCGCTGCCGGCCTGGGCGCTGCCTCCACCCTCCGAGATTCCCGGGGAGCGGGACCAGCGCCTCTCCCGTGCCTCACGGGCTTCCCCAGCACCTCTCCGGTGCCTCAGGGGCTTCCCCAGCACCCCGATCTCCTCCGCTTTGGCGCCGGGAGAGGTTTGGGGGCTGGCAGTAGGGAGTGGTGCCACTCAGTAGGGAGTGGTGCCTTCCCACTCCACCAGGTACTGCACCTTCCCCTCGAGTGTCACCCTCCGGGCCAGCACCTGGTACTTCTCCCCGCACACCAGGCGGCCCGCGGCCCCGAAGTAGCTGCTGATGGAGGACTTGAGGTGCGACAGCGAGGAGTCGTCCTCGCTGATGCTCTCGAAGGTGTGGCTGTCGATGCCGTCGTCGGGGCGGTCGGGGCCGACCGCTGCCTCGCTGCCCTCGGGGGTGGCCGGGGCCGGGCGCCCTCCCAGCTCCCCTCCTCTCCTCTTGGCCCCCGAGGCGTAGGTTGGCACTGCCAGCTTGCGCTTGCGGCTGCCCACGGTCCTGCGGCTGCCGGGGAGGGCACAGGGCAGGGGTGAGGGCGGCACACAAAATGTGCCCTCCCCCCCACCCCGTGCTGGCTCCTGGAATTTGGGGGAGCCCAGCAAGGACTGATGGATCTGATCCTGCACACCCAGCAAGTGCCACTTTGGGACCCCCAGCCCGTTTGGGATACAGTGAGGAAAAGCTCCCCAGTGTGGGAGTTGAAGGGGGGAGACACAAGCCCTCGCCCCCCTGGCCGTGCCACCAGGACCCCTCTGGAAGGGGGCAAGGGGCACAGTCCTCACCTGGACTCGTAGGAGAGGCTTGTGGTGGCCGAGCCCGAGGTGCTGGTGGCGTCCGTGGAGTCCACATCCGATAGGAAAGTCTGTCCCGAGCTGGCACTGGGGAGAGGGTGGGATGGGATAGGCTGGGATGCAGCATCGGCCCCAGCCTGGCACAAGTAGTACCCCTGGCCCCCCGCCACAGCCCTGGCCCGGCTGCACGGACCTTTTCAGGCTCTGGATCTCATCCAGCGTGAAGTCGAAGATGCTGGCGAGGTGGTGGTTGGTGCTCCAGGCCGAGGTGAAGTCACTCTGTGCCACAAAAAGAAGCTCACTCCTCACTGCCTGGCACAGGGGTGCTGCCCACACCCCACCCCTGGCACCCTCTGCCCGGGGCCACCGCGCTCCTTCCCGTGGCCCCGCTGCCCTGGGAAGTGGGCTCGGCACGGAACATTTCCCAGGTGAGGGACAGGAGCTCTCCCTGCCCCTACGAGCGGGGAAAACTCGCGGGGAGCCCCGGGGCCGGGCAGTCCCACGCAGCTGCCAAATGCCAGGCTGGCTGCACAGGGCAGGGGGCGAAGGACTCACGCTGGGAATGGCATCCTCCAGCAGGAACTTGGCCCTCTTGCGCCGCGCTCGCCGCTTCTGCTGCTGGAGCTGCCGCGGCAGGAGGCTGCAAACAGGGCGTGAGGGGGGCGCGGGCACGGGGCGAGGGCTACTGAAGGAATGTCCGGGGCAACTGGGCCACTCACCTGTCCTTATGGGCGTATTTGCTTTTCCCTCTCTTCTTCAGCTCGCAGGAGCTGCTCTCGCCCTCGCCGGGGGCTTTCTCCGGCAGCACCTTGCTGGGGGGGTTCGGGGGGACGCGGATCCGCAGGCGGAAGATGCATTTCTTCTTTTTTATCTCTTTCCCACACAGAAACCTGGGCGGCAGCGGGGAGGGACCAGCCCTCAGCCGGGCTGGCACGGGAGCAGCCTGCATCCCGCCCTGTGCCCATCCCTCGGCCGGGACTCACCTGCTTTTGTAGCTGTTGAGCGCGTTGAGGAGGTGGGGGCCGCGCTCCGAGATGGGGGTGCCCGTGAGCTGCGGGACAGGGGGGCAGGCAGGGCTCAGTGCCCGCTGTGGTTATGCAAAATCCAAACAGACGGGGGAACCCGAACTCCAGCTTTCGGCTCCTGCCCGGGGTCGGGGAGGGAGGGAGGGAGGGAGGGAGCCAAGGCTCGGCCAGGGACACCCGGGTCTGGCCCTGCCGCCCTCGAGGAGCCACTCCGCACTGCCCCGGGACAGGTTTCCAACACGCCTTGGTGGGAGTGCTTCTCCCGGCTCCAGCTCCCGCTGGGAAAGGTGTCGGGTCTGACACTCCAACAAGGGAGATCCCAGCACAGAGGAAAGGGTTTAAGCTCCTCTGGAGCAGGAGCTGCCATGCCGAGTGCTCCACGAGCTGGGGTGACATTTCTCACTCCCATGGCTGCTCTCCAGCACAAGCCCGGGGTGTGTTTGTACCTTCCCGAGCTGCAGCGGGTCCCAGTGGTGGTTCACGAAGGCCAAGATCTCCTCGAAGTCGAAGTACTTCTTCTTGCTCTGCACACCCAGGTTGTAGAGGGCGAGATGGACGATGTCCACCCTGCAGCAAAGAGGGGCACAGGGTCAGCAGCCCTGGCAGGGTGGTGCCACCGCCATGCCCTGCTCTGCCAGTGCCGCTCCAGCTCCCAGGTCCTCCCAAAACCCACCACTGGAACATTCCCACACTTCACAGAGGAAGCCCAGAGGATCCAGCCTGGTCTTGACCACTTCCAGGGATCAGCCAGCCCAGTGTCCCAGAGCCACCCAGGCACATTCCAAAGGAGCAGCGCCCGTTTCTCACCATCTCAAGGGCAGGCGCTTGATGTATTCGGGTCCCTGGTTGCACACAGAGCAGAAGAACACATAGAACCTGGAAAACATCAGGAAGGGAAAATGCCTGGAGTGAGGATCCCTCCTACAGCCACGCAGGGCCCCGGGATGGGTCGGGTGGGACTGTGCTCCGGGTGCCAGCGATGACAGGAGCAGCAGGGCTCTGTGGGACAGGGCTGCCGGATCCACGTCGGTGCCAGATGGATCAGGGAGACACAACTGGAATGTGTCCATGCATCCCTCCCCGGGAAGCCACCTCAGCAAAGGCCAGAAGGGACGTACCTGTCTCCGAACATCATGGGGTCGCTGAGGCACTGGGTACAGGCTTCGTGGAACCACTGCCGGCAGCGGTAGCACTGCAGCATCTTCAGGTACCACCTGGGCAGGGACAGGGGAAGGTGACACTGAGGGCAGCGTGTGGCAGCCTCCACCCCAGTCCCCTCCCGGGCACGGACACCCCCCAGCCACGGAGAGAAAGCTGTCCCTGACTTGTATTTCTGGTGCAAACGCTGCCTCCGGGAGCGAGCAGAGACCCGGCTGGCAGGGGCAGCGTGGGGAGCAAAGCAAAGTGCCCTGCAAGCCCGGGATCCAGCATCCCCACCCTGATCCCGTCTTCCTTTTCCCCACAAAACCGATCCTGACACACAGGCAGGGCCTTACTCTCCGGGGCCCCCGCAGTAGCAGTAGCACTGCTGCTGGTTGGTGCGGTGTGGGGAGTCCCACTCCAGCAGCTCGGGGTTGTAGGACAGCACCATCTTCACGGCTTGCAGCGTCCTGGCGATGGCTCCTTTCTTCAGGGCACCCCCTTTCTGTGGGAGAGACAGGATCGGGGTCAGCAGAGCCACCCGGGGGCCACGTCCTGGCCCCTGTGCGGGGCCGGGCAGGACACGGAGCCGGGGATGCGGGGCAGCCCCACTCACCCGCACGGCCAGGGCAAATATGCAGCGGCGGCAGAACCACGGCGTCCCCAGCGGGCCCTCGCCGCCGCTCGCCACCGGGATGTGGCACTGCTGGTGATAACCTGCGGGAGGGCTCCGTGTCAGCCCCGCGGGGCCGGGCCCAGCCTCGGCCGGGCTGGGACACGGGGTGCGCTGGGACACCCGCACTCACCCAGCCCGCACTTCCCGCAGATGAGGATTTCGTTCCTGGGGCCCGACGTCTTCCCCAGGCAGATGCTGCACTTGGGCTCCTCTCCCGGGACGCCGGCTGTGGGACGGGGGGGACAGAGGTGCCACGGCCCCGGCCCCGCGCTGCTGGGAAGGGCCCCACAGCACGGCAGCGGGAAAGGGAGGCTGGGGCAACACTCACCATGCTGGATGTCCTTCCAGAGGACCCAGTACTTGGAGTTATCCTCGAACGTGACGAGGCAGCTCTGCTTGGAGCCGCTCACCTGCCAGGAGAGAGCGGGAAGAGCAGCTGTGGGTCAGCTCCCATTCCCGGCACTTCCCTGTTTTCCTTGGTGACTGATCCTGTCTCTCGGGGCTGCGAGAAGTCAGCTTTGGGGCAGGATGGCCACCCAAAATGCCCCGCTGGCCAAAGACACATCGCAGCCCAGGCCAGCACCCCCTGCGCCACGAACTGAGCCAGGGAAGGGCCCCGCCTCCGCCGGCACTGGCACCTCTTCGGGTGCTCCCGTTCCCCTGGGGGTGCCCACGTTACCCTCTTGATCTTGCCGAGGTAGTAGAGCCCGTCTGTCCAGCGGCACAGCACGTACTGCCCCTCGGTCAGCCTGACCATCAGCTCCCGGCAGCCGCTGCCCCTCCGGCCCGAGCCCGCGGCCGCTGCCTGCTGGACACGGCCGGAGGCCGCGTACACATCCCGGATCAGCGGGTTCAGCTTGCTGGGCTCCATCAGCGCAGCCTGGAGGGGACACACACGCTGTCACCTGCCCTCTCGGCACGGCGCGACATCAGCCGAGCGCAGCATCCCTGAGGGCTTTGCCTGGGAGGACCGAGGCTGGAGGTGGTTCAGCCTCACCAGCAGGGGCTCAGGACACTGCAAAACAAGTGCCGATGAGACGGTTCCTTTCCACGAAATCCAGGGAGCAGCCAAAATCTTTGCTGCTGGTGAACAAGAGGGAATTAACCCCCGACAGGCTCCCACAGCACTGGGACACGCCACGGGTCCGCGTGGTTCAGTTTTTGGGGAGGGGCACCTAAGGAATAAAAGCTTTAAATTTACTGTGATTTTCAAATCACAATTTCCGCGCAGTTTTGTGGGCTTCCAAACCACCGGCACTGCTGCAGGAGTAGGGATGTGCCAGCACCACCCACAGCGAGCGAACCCAGGCGGCCAAATGTCACCGCCACGAGGTTTGGGGTGCAGGAGGCGAGGAAACCATCCCCAGCAGAGCTGCGATCCCAAAGAACACCACGAAAACGATTCGAAAGGGACTTTTCTCCCCTCGGCGCTCCCGTCACGGCCATACATGTGGCCTCATGGCAACACGCGTGTGCCGGCGCCGCGGATCGCGACGCGAGCCCCCTGCGCCCGGCCCCTGCCATCCATGAGGACTCTCCCGCTCCCCGAGAGCCCCGGGATGGGCAGAGCGATCGCACTCACGGCAAAGCCCGGCGCTCACGAGCAGCGACCCTTCCCGGCAGCGGCGCTCGCTCGCCGGGTCCCCGCGTGGGAGCGCGTCCGAGCCCGGCGGCGACTCCGCTCCGCTCCGCGGCCCCGCAGAGCCCCGCGCTGCCCTCCGCTCCCCCGCGGGGCCCCGCGCTGCCCTCCCGGCGGCTCCCGCCGCTCTCCCCGCGGCCCCACGGACACGTGTGGGAGCGGCCACGCCGCCGCCGCGCCGGGCAGCGGGGCCGCGGCTGCGGGAGCGCCCGGCCGGGTCCCCGCGGCCCGGTGGCACCTGCCGGGGGTGGCCGCGGGCAGCTCCGAGCGGCGGCCGCGGCCCCGCCGCCATTGGCTCATTCAAAGGCGGCCGCGGCGCCGTCCGCCCTCCTCCCTCCCTCCCGTCCCTCCCTCCGTCCGTCCCGCCCGGTGCCCGCGGCGGGGCCGGGGCCGCGCTTACCGCGGGGCTCAGCGGGCGCTCGGGGCGCGGGCCCGGGGGGCTGCGGGGCGCGGCGGGGGCCGGGCGCGGGGCGCCATCTTCCCGCGCTTCCCCCGCGCTCCCGCCGGCATTGACGTCCCGGTTATGCAATTAGCGGGGCCGCCCCCGCCGCCGCCTCCCACGGCTCCGGTCCCACCGCGGCGCAGCGCATCCCCGCGGCACCCACCGGCACCGCACGGGCCGCACCGGCGCGGCAGCGACGGAACCGGACCGGGCTGGCAGCGACCCGCCGGCGTGGTACGGACCGGCAGCACCCGGGCTGGCACCGACCCTCCGGCACCGACCGACCCGCGAGGACTGGCATCCATAGGCACCTACCGGACCGGACCGGCAGGGCGCATCCCAGCTCGGCACGGCACGGCTCGGCTCGGCCCTGGCCGGTGCCCCGGAGTGCGCAGGCGGCATCCCCGGGGCCAGGACGGGGCACCCAGGGTCGGCCACGCACCCACGGCCCGTGGAGAGGCACCGTCACCCTCTGCCACACGCGGGACCTCCCCGCCTGTCCCCCTGCGAGCCGTGGCTGCCGCCAGGAAAGGGCTTCCCCCGGTCCCCCGGGATGGGGGCGGGCAGGGGGTGGGATGCGGGAGGGGTGGGATGCGGGAGGGGTGGGATGCGGGCAGTGCCTGCGCAGGGTTGTCCCGAGAGGGAACGACCTGTGCTCGCCAGGATTCCTGGAAGCGGGAGCAGCCTTTCAGCCTTTCTCTGAATCTCACAGAGAAAATCAATCACTGTAAAAATGCTTCTGTCGGTGCCAAGAAGGAATCTGTGGGATTTGCTGTTTGCTGGAAAGCGATCCTGGAAAAGCAATGTTTTCCAGGCTGCTCGGGCCACAGGAGAGCTGATTCCCGGTGCGGGGTCCGGGCCAAGCGCGAGCAGAGTCCGTAGGGCTTTTCCTGCCCGTGATGGATGAGCTCCCGCAGCTGCAGGAGCTGGGGCTCAGAGCACACGTGCAGCAAAGTTTGAACTGCAAGCGAGCAGCTCCCGGGCGCCAGGGATGAGCCTCCCTTCAGCTTAGGAATCATTTATTCAACCAAACTTCCCCACAAAACATCTGTGTCCGAGTGCTCCCTGCGATGCTGCACCTGCGGAGGGCACGGGAAAGGCGATTCCCGGAGCGGTGGGTCCGGCACGGCAGCTCTGCTGCTCCCTGTGCAGGGAGGGCTGCGTGAGGAAATCCACGCTGTGCTGTGCGTGCCAAGTGTGCCGTGTCCCGTGCCATGCCACAGGGTGCCAAGTGTGCCAAATGTGCCATGTGAGCGATGTGTGCCAAGTGTGCCTTGTGTGCCCTGAGTGCCGTGTGTGCCATTTTGCCATGTGTGCCATGAGTGCCGTGTGTGCCATGTGTGCCATGTGTGCCGTGTGTGCCATGAGTGCAATGCCACAGGGTGCCAAGTGTGCCAAATGTGCCAAATGTGCCAAATGTGCCGTGTGTGCCGTGTGCGCCGCTGTGCCACGTCCCTCCCCAGCCCCGGGCCCCAGCTCCCCGTGAGTCACACCGGGATACGCCTGAGTCACCTCGGCACTAAAATAACCCCGCAGCACAACCCCCAGAGGAGCCCCGCTCCCCGCCCCGTGCCCTGGGGCCGCTGGGTTTGCCCGAAATCCCAGGGATTGCTGCGCTCCCGGGACTGCGTTCGTGTCCCAGCCCGTCCCCGCGGGGTCCGGGCCAGCAGCAGCCTCCTGCCCGGCCCCCGTGGCTGATGTTTGCGTGCGGGTTGCTGGCCGCAGGAATGCGGATGGTGTGACACGGAAATCAAACGCTGGATCGCGTTCACCGGGGGTGTAGGCAGGGAGAACCGGACTGAAACCCCTCCACACGGAGAGGGCACCCCAAACCTGCTGCCTGCCCATGGAAGGAGCACGGGAATGTTGCGCTGGGACAAAAGTCCCAAACAAAAATGAGAAAACAACTCAGAATTTGAGATGTGTCCTCTATTTTCTATCCAGAATGAAGCAACATAATCACATTTAACTCCTGTTTCTTTGCAGGTGCTCCTGCCACAGCGTCCAGCAAGCCTGGCCTCAGATCCCACTGCAGAGAGCTCCTGGGTGCTGCCCTTCTCCTCCTCTTCCTCATCATTTTCCTTCCTCCTTCTCTTTTTTCTTCTCTTCCTCCTCCTCTTCCTCTGCACACCCGCCTGGCTTTTCCCGCACACCCTGGCAGGTTGGGGGAGCCTCTGGATGTCCCATTTCCTTGGCACTGCGGTGTCGTGGCCCCTGGCAGGTGCTGGAGCAGCAGGACACGGGCTTTGCATCCAAGGCTGAGCTGCTCTCCGTCCTGCAATAGGGCAGGAGTGTCCGGTCATTAAAAGCAGATTATTCTGTAAGCAAGGGAACAGGAATGAACGAGAGCCCCAAAGCTGGTGCAAAGCTGAGGGCAGCAATCCCACACCCTCCTCGGCCAGGGAGTGGGACCAGCACAGGCTCCAGGGCAGGACTCCCGGCTCCTTCCCCGCTCTGGAATTCCCAAACAAAACCAGCTTTTGCAGAAGGATTTGAATGAAGCCCCGTGTAGTCAACTACTCTAAAACTCCCTTTTTTCCCTCAAAAACTTTTAATTGCTCGGCCATACCCTGCACTTGCCGAGTGGGGAGGTGCTTTCCTGCTTGCCCGAGGATGGAGCACCCGGGGAATCATGGCCCGGGCTGGATCAGAGCCTGCGGAGTGAGCAGGGACAGCAGCTCCCAGCGCTGCCTCTCCGCTTTGAAAACTGCCCAGAAATCGCTGCAGCCTCTTTTCACAGTGTTTTTCTTTCTTTGAAAACAGGAGTGGGAGGAGGGGTTGGATGTTGGCGTGTAGCCTTGGAGACCGAAGCCGAGGAATATTGAATGGAAACCCAAACACGGAGCTGCCTGCGAGCCCCAGGCCTGGCGTGGAGATGGGATCTGCAGGGACGGCTCTCGCTGGCTCCGGAGCCTCCCACGGCTCCCAGCACGGCTCCAAGCGCCACTTCCAGCTGCAGGAGCAGCCGGTTCAACAGGACACGTCCCTGACAGCAGAAATAGCTCCCACAAGTTGCTGATTCCCCCTCTCATCCCTCTGTTCTGAGGGTCTCGACCACCTCCTCACCGAAGCCACCTGACTGAGCAGCACAACCAGTTTAAGCCACTGTGTGCAAGGTTCGAGCTCTTTCCCTGTCCTGAACAAGGGCTTATAAGCCTAAAATTTGCCCCCTTTTTTCAGCTTCATTAGCCCATTCTAAAAAAATATATTATTTTTCCCTCCAAACCTTGTCCTTGATTATTTCAGACCATCGTAGCTGCAGGAGCATTTTGACTCTTTGCCAGCCTGGCCATTAAACACAGAGCCAATGCTGCTGATCTAACTCACTAAAATTCTCCGTGGCTTTTCTGCATCGTTTGATTTGATCCAGACCAAAAAGAAAAAAAAAAAAAAAAAAATCACACAGAAATGATTTGCTGGATCAGAGAGCTCCTGATCTCGCCCCGATTCCAGCTCCTTGAAGTGTCAGCCACTTCCTTATCAAGACGCTTTTGTGGCTGAAGGTTTTGGAGATGAAAACCAGGAGCCCGTTCCGGGAGCAGCCGGGCCGGGAGCGGAGCCCCGCGCCTGGAAAGGCTCGGTGAATTCGGGGCAGCCCGAGCTCCCGGAGCCCTTCCCAAGGATGCAAATGCCCTCGGAAAGGAGCCTTGGCTCCGAGGGGTCGCTGCCATCACAATCAGAGCAGATCAATCTCACATTCGGCTGCTTTCTGCCCGGCTGTGCCTTTGAAAGGAGGAGCACTGGGCATCGGGTTTCGTGTCTATTTGTTTATTTAGCATGGATTTCATCCATATCCGTTTTTCTTTTCTTTTTTTTTTAACTGACCTCTCTCTGTGGGCTCTGTTGAAGAGCCTGTGAGCGCTCTCCCAGCTGGGCAGGTTTGAGGGAAATGGACACAGAGATGTTCTGGGCATTTCTGCAGCTCCTGGGCACAGCTCCAAAGGGACCTTCCTTTCCCCAGACAGAAGGAAAGAAAAAAGCAAGGAAGGAAAGTGTAGCACAGCTCAGCTGTTTCTATAACAAACCCTGATTTTCACACCTCCAAGTTGCTCAGTTCCCTATCTGACAGCGAAAATAGCACCCAAACCTTACTTAAGTTAGTGAGCTTTATTTAGGAAATAAATAAAATCGTAAGAAAATATGAATGATCGTAATAAATACAGCACTTGTCAAAGTGATACAGCCAGGAAATGCATAATACATTTAGGTAAGTCACTCCAGTGTGGTGACAGGGGCTGGCACAGAGCTGGAAAAATCACTTTCTGTCCCTGGAAGAACATTTGAAAGATGAAATAGAGGAAAAGACACACAGATGTGATGGCAAAGAATATCCAGTTCCTTCCCAACAAGCTTTGATAAATATTTGTTTATGGGGTGGGTGTTTTTGAAATTTGATGCTTTATCACAACTAATTATTTTAAAGGCTGTTGCCAAGATAGAAGTGAGAGATTTTGCACACATGCAGACGGTCCCAAGCTTGAGTTGCTTATTAAAAAAATTATTCATTCCTTACTTCTATTAGAAAACCCAAAAGGAACAAAACCATTTCCAGCAGTGACTTCTATTTTAGCACGTGAAAAAACTTAAATATCAGAGCACACGAAAGGAATTAAGCAAAAAGGATATCAATAATTTCTAATAAGTCACCTGCCTTGAAGGTTCAGGAAGTCACTGGACATTAAACCAAACCACTGAGGGGCCCTGGCCCCATCCAGAGCTGAGCTCTGGCCTTCCCAGAGCTCTGGCCCCATAGTGGGGAAGGCCCAGGGCTCCTTTGGAAATCCAAGAGGTGATTCCCTCACGGCACAGTAATGAGTCCCTGTCTGCTGATGCAACACAACATCTCCTCACAGAGCACAGAAACAGGGGTCTGAAATAAACAGCAAGGAATAAATCCCCGGGGGAAGGGACTGCAGCCACCGGTGCTGGCCACGCTCTCGGCTTCCAAGGTCATGGGGAAGCACAGAGACACCTGATCCGGGCCTCAGGGGAAGGAATCTGTCCTTGTCCCTGCTGGGGAGCAGCCAGAATCCCCCCTGGGGCTGCCAGTGAGGGCTGACAGGAGCTCCCTCCCAGGAAAGGAGCTGCAGACCCTGCAGGGCTGCCCGAGGATGGGGCAGCTCAGCCTCCCCTGGCACCCCACAGACCTGTCCCTGCCAGGGAAGGGAATCCAGCCACATTCCCTGCCAGGCACCCCCGCAGCACCACAGCCACAGCAGGGCCAGCTGGGAGGGAGAACAGCCCCTTCTCCACGAGTGAGGGCTTAGGGGTGACCGAGAGAGACACATGAACCATGAGAATTGGCTGGTTTGGTGAAACAATCCCATTCCTGCAGCTGGTTTGGTGAAACAATCCCACTCCTGCAGCTGCTTCTCAGGGGCAGCTCCAGGTGACAGCAGTGGGTTCAGGGGGTGCAGGCTCAGGCTCTGTGGGTTTTGTGCACACAAAAACTAACAGAAGCTCTCAAACTGACGGGTTTTTTCTCCTAATCTCTTGCCATTCAGCAGGTGACTTCTGCACTCAGGCCTATTTCAGGATTTGCTAATTGGTTTCTATGATGCATTTAAGGAAAAGTGTGTCCTCCTTCACGTAGGCGTGCTTGGGGGACTGCAGCTTGGACAAGGGCAGGAACAAGGGGCAGCCACTGGCCACATTCATGTCGTTCACTGGCCTCTGGAACGATGCAGAAGTCAGGTCCGGGCGAAAGGCATCAATTATGTGTTCCCTGTTATTTTGGTCAAGCAACATAAATGTCACCTGAAAAACAGAATGTGGCAACGAGGAGTTACTGGAGTGAAAAACAAACCGAGCTGGGACAGAAAAGCAGCTGGGTGCTCCACTGATAATTGAGTACAAACTGTAATCAATGTTTCCAACCTGCAAGGTCAGTTCATGTGAACTTCCAGACGAAGTTTTTAAAACTTTGCTACCCATAAAACAAAATTAAATTAACATCAAGTAAGGAATTATTCCTTGGTGGAGAAGTGCACAATCCAAAGGCTTTTTTCCTCTCTCTCTCCTGACAACTTAAACAGCCCCTGCGTTCGGTTCCAGCCATTACATTTATTCTGTTATTGTGGTTTGGAATCAGAAGAAACAGCTCGGTTGCCTGTGCACAAATATGTGAAAGACACAACCTAAATATCAGTATAGAATCTCCCCACCTCATTACCCCCTTTATTAACTCACTGTTCTTTAGCTTGAAATATGAAATGTCTGTAATAATCTTTTAATACAGTGAGGATTGGGAACTTTGATTTCTATTTTCTTGGCTGCTAACTGGTAGCAAAGCTATTTATAGGAAAGGCTTACAGAATTACTACCACACAAAGGCAAGTGCCAGAGCAGAGATCAGGCCCTGCCACAGTTTCACTGCTTTTCTAACCATTGTTGCCATTATCAGATCACACTTAGGAGAAAAAGTAAGACCAGGATTACATCAGACATCTTTGTGAGTGGAACTCTCACCTCACACTTCTGACGCCTTCAGGCAGCAAATCATAATTGCCTCCTAAACTGATATTATCTGTGTTTAGCAAGAGCCAGGAGAAAATGTGTCTGTGGCTTTAGCCCAGGTGGACACAGGTTGGAGTATTCCAAACACCACATTCTGGTGTCTGAAAATCCTACCTGGCAAAGTTTGGGCTATCAGCAGGAGCAGCTTTCCCTGCAAGGGACTCCAGTCAGGGACAAATTACTGGCCAGGATTGCAGGATGGCTCCTCACCTTTGGAAAGGGACCTGGGAAAGCACTCAACTTCCACCGAATTCCAGAGAAAAAGTCACCTTGTGTTGGCTTTTGGCTGGGATCAGATATGGAAAGGTTTCCCTTCTCACCTTGTGCCTGAAAGGCCACGGGAGCAAAGCGTCGTAGTCTCCTTTCATGACAACGAAGAACAGGGACATGTGGGTTCCTTTCCCTGTCCCATCCCCGTTCAGGTACACCCTCAGACACACCTTGTAGCCATATTTTGCAGTGTAGAAAGCTGAAAATCAGAACTTTTCGTTAGTAAAGCCTCTTTTGGGGAAAAAAAGACACAATGAGGGTTCTGGCATATGGGAAAAGGTAACGTGAGACGTGGTTTGCTCTCACAGAGAGCACAGACAAATCAGCATCCCCTGAAGATTACAAGCAATGAAAATCCAGCGGTTGGAACCCTTTCAGTGCCTCAAACCTTGGTGACAATTACCTGTTATTAGCCCCACAAACACATTTTACCTAATCCAATTATTTCCCACACGGGGAAGAGCTGCAGCCGGAGCTAGGTGGTGCCAGCAGGCACCGAGGTGAGGGTTAGGAGGGATGGATCCACTGCCAGCAGCTGTGGTGGAGCACAAAGTGCAGGATGAGAGCCCAAGCTAGAGCCCAGCCCTCTGCAAAAGCACATCCCAGTGCCCTGGATTTCAGATCTTTGCATAAACAGCATCTTGGTTTAAGGAGCTCTTTTAAAGATCTTCCTGCAGGGAGGAGCAGAAAGAAGCAGAGCTCTGGAGAAAAGGGGGGGGATTCTGAAGGACTGGGGTTTGTGAACACACATCTCCATCTTGTGCTTTACCTGGGGAATACAAACCGACTGTCCTGCCAGTCACAGAGTCCTGGAGCTTCCTGCCTACGTCTGTTATTTTCCAGAGGAAGATCCCATCGTAGGAGGCTTGCTCAGAGAACAGCAGGCTCTTGTGCAGGCTGCTCAGGCCTGCGTCCTTCTGCGTCAGGCACCGGTGCAACTCTGCAATCTGGGGAATAAAACCAGCCCTCAGTCAGCCCCCTGCTCCAGGCTGTGCTGCAGGGGTGGCTCAATCCTTCTGGAGTCCTCATGTTCTGGAAGCTCTGCTTTGATTTCTTTCCAAGTGACAGCTATGTGTCAAAACATACATGGAGATGTTGTTTAGGCCTCCAGGCAAAGGGCTGCTTTGTAAGAGGATCAGGCAATTAAACAGCTCTTTTGCTTGCTCACAGCCTGATTGTGGCAAACTCTGAACACTCAAAACCCTCAGGAATATCTCACTACCTAAACGTGGATTTAGAGAAGAAATTTTAGAGAACCCTATTTGAAAACGTATCAAACAACAAAAGGATCCTTGAGATGTGTCCAGAGCTTAACAGTTCACGTCTTCAACTCCCTGTCCTGATCCCTACCCCACCTCTCCCTGGCATGTGTCAGTATTTGCTGTCTATGGAACAAGCACCCAGACAATCCTTGCTGGATTTACCTTCAGCTCAAGGCCCCGTATTATGTTCTGGTCCAGTTCACTCTGCCTCCGGAAGGCCAGGATTTCCAAATTAGAGCTCTCCACCTCCTTATTGAGCACTGCCACGATGTTCTCAAACACGTGCAGCTTATTTTCTAGCTCAGAAATCACCTTCTCCCTCACGAGTTGTTGCAGGACAGACTCATCTTCAGGAACAGAAGATCCAGGCAAACAGTCCACTTCTGGATTCCTGCTGATGTCCAGCCCTGCTGGGACCTGCAGGTCAGAGATGCTTTTTCCTGCACTGAACACGTTCAGCTGTGCCTGTGGGGTGAAGCCCTGTGCAGCTTTGGCAGCAGAGCACAAGGATCCCTTCAGCTGCCTCATGTGCTGCAGCAAGAGCAGCATGTGGGCCCCCACTGCGGATTTCTCGTGCTCCTTCATCTTCTCTTTGCTTCCCTGGAAGGAGACAACGCTGTCAGTGCCCCACAACTGGCCTGGGGCCAAGCCCAGCAATCCTGCAGCCCCCTGGGAGATGGAAAAACTGCAAGGAGCAGGTGCAGCTCCATCATCTGGCAGCAGAAGTGCTGATTCTGTTTTCAGAGACACTACCCTGAAGGGAATGCCCAAACCAGGGTGGAACATTCCTGAAGGGACCTGTTTCACTCACCCTAAATGTGCAGCCAACTTCAGAGAAACGACATCCATCCTTGTTGGTTGAGGATGGAGAGTGGCTCTGCTGAAAAAAAATGCAGAGGAAATAATCAAATACTAATTGCAAGGAATTCTTTTATTTCCCTACAAACAGCTAAGCCGCAAACCCAGCAGCTACAAATCAGATTAATTCAAGTCAAGGTATTTCCATAGCTTCCAGTGCCCAACCAGCTTTGAAAATTGATGGTAAATCAATTAAGAGTGTGGTTGATTGCAAGCCTCTTGCACACAGCCTGGCAGTGAGGTGTCCACCTAACACACCCCATAATGACAGAACAGAATTTAACCAACCACAGGGATCACCTGGTAACAACTTCTCATAAATATGATGCTTTAAATACAGTGCTGTGCAGCACACTCCTCTTCTGCTCACGTGGCTCTCACTCAGTGTATGAGAGGAAACAAATATTTTCCCATTTTACAAGATTAACTGAGGAGATAATTCAGTGAAGGTAACTGTGGGAGCAGGGAAGAGAAGGCAGTCAGCAGAGCTTTGCTGGGATGTAAAGAGCACCCAGATACAACTGCTGGATCTGAAGATGTTCTCAGGTGTTCATTTAATCTAAATGAACAAGTGATACTTTTATTAATTGCAATAAAGCTGCATTGCACTCACTCATCTTTCACCCACCTTCTCCTTTGACGCTGTTTCTGTTTGCACGGGTTTTTGTTCCTTACCTAAAGTGCCTTCACATGAATGCTCCTGTCATTAAAACAAGAAGGAAAAAACTCAGTATTTAATAATTATTGACCTGCAAGGTGACCCTGGGATATTGGATACAAGACTGGCAATGTCCAAGTCTTGCCAGGTTCAAACCAAAGTTATGTGCACACACTCAAAATGAGCACTCACATACCTGCAGTGACAAGCAGGGGGTTACAGAACAGGAAGCAACAATGCCCAGCAGAACAGGAAATTCAAATATATACATAGATATATGAATATAAACAGGTTACAGCACAGGAAACTCCAATATAAATTCTAATTCAAATATAAACTCCTCTTGCATTGACTTCATACAGTTTGCTCAATGTGCAGCCCCTTCATGCATCCTGCTTATGAACATTTTGGAGGCTGGAATCCAAATTTTCCATCATGATGTGCTAATGCAAAATGCATCACCACTTACAGGAGGCTTCCTGCCATTTCTGGCTCCAAGAGGGGCAAAGTGATCCCCCTGCCATTGGTCCCTGCATCTGTAATATCTGTATTTAACACAGCAACTTTCAGCTTTCCATTCACACTCCTCAGAGGGGGTGGCTTTAATCTTCACAAACTCCTTTGCATATCACTTCTGAGGCTTCCCTTTCGATTCTCAGAAATGCAGCCATGGGTTTTTCTCACTCTCTAACTCGCTTTTTAACACTCTCTGTCTTGCCATTGCACAAATTATGCATTTATCTTACTCATTTCTACTCCCTTACTCCTTCAGATCACCAGTTCCTTGAGGGGGAGAGGGACTGGAGAGGAGTTTATTTAAAAGAGGGAAATGTAAAGAAACAAAAGACCTGTAACTGAATGAATACAAAGAAGAGAGTGAAAGCAGAGCCCAAAATTTACTGTTTTCTCCCAGAGGGATGTGGACACACAGAATACCCACAAATAATCAAAACTCTGAAGTCAGTGCGAATTTATTAAAGCAGATCATGGAACCAGAATTCTACAAATACTAAAGGAGGGCAAGAAAAAGCCACACCTCAAGGCCAACCCCCTGCTCGGTTGCCAAGGTTTCCCGACCAAAATAGGAATTAGGTGGTGGCTAAGTGGGATGAGTGGGAGGAAAACAGCTCTGAAGCTGCTGGAGCTGCAGTGCCAGAGACCCCTGAGCAGAGAAAGGTGCTCGGGGACAGCACCGAGCTCAGGTTTCCCCCTCCAGCCCGAGCCTGCACTCACGGAAGGCTGAGAGGGATTTAGTGTTGCCACCTTCTGGTATTTACAGTTTTGGGAAGCACTGGATTTGTGCCTGGCTCCAGATTCTCCTCTCTCTGTAGGTTAGGAAGGGATGAAGAGCACAAGCAAAAGCTTCCCAAGGAGCAGATTTTAGCAGAGCACCTGATTCATGGCCCAGGAGGAGTCTGAATTCCTTACAAATCTCTCAGCTCAGTATTTGGAAAGGCATCAGTTTGTGACATTTTGGACATGCAGAGCTACCCACTACTATTTACATCTCTGAAATATTCACATGTGGGTCTTTAATCACTCTGCCCAACTCCAAGGCTGGCAATTATTCCCTTGAAATCATTTGGGGGGAACAATACTCATTGTTTTGAGCAAATAACATAAAAAAATAAAGTAAATATGTTTGAATAGACACTGAGATATTAGTGGCAGATTCAGAGTGTGATCTTCCTGGTCTATGGACACTGCTGATAATTTGGAGATTTATACCTGATCAGATCTAATAGATTCTGACAGATTCCTGCCTTACAAATTTGTGGGTGGTTTTACTTTGAATAAATTTTAGCCACTTTAAAGATCCCTTCCCTGCCACTGTCTGTGCTTTTCTGCTTCTCTCTTACCTCATCCTGGGACAAGTTTTGAGCCAGGAGCTGAAACTGGGGCTGCCTGAGCCCTGGGGGAGCACATGGGAACTTTGTCACACCCCCAGCAGATTATCACACCCATTTTTCCCTCCAACACGTGTGGAAAAATGATCAAACTCAGGAACACTCAATATTCCCTGAGTGCAATGAAATCAGGATGGAAAAATGGCATCACAGACTATTTAAACCATTAATATGAAGATTTTATTTGAGAGAGAGATGCTCATACCTGGTATTCAGAGCTGGCCAAGCTGCAGTGGCACTGCTGACACACTGTCACATTATTGACACATCCATTTTCCAAGTGATCTGCCAGCTTCCTTCTCATCACCACATGCCCACAGCCAGTGTGACAAGGGATCAAAGCATATTCACATAAACTCTGATGCTCCTGGAAGTAAAAAGTTATAAAGCAACATGTAAAGGGCTGATTCACGTTTATCTATAAATAGTCCCTGTTCTGGCAGCCCAGGGCTCTGATCTGAATTTCTTCTGAGCTTGGGTAAAGTCCCACTGCTCAGAGTTACTGAGATTACTCGTGAAAAATTCACCAACTTCACTGGGGCTTTTTTTGTTAATTATTAATTTTAAAAAAATCCCCAAACCAAAACCAAAACCAAACAACTTTTGGTAAATTCAAACACGAGGTTTCCCTTAAACAGTCTCTTAGGGCTTTTGTTGAAAAACAACATGATCCTGGTCCCAGCTTTCTCCCTTTTATTCACCATTCACATTGGCATGGCAGATTCACAAGTTTTGCCCATTTAAATATTTTACCTGGAGCATTTCAGATCAGTCTGAAAAGAATGATGAGCACAATCAATAGATTGACACAGGAGGGAATTATTTCTCCTATAAAACATGCTAAGGACATTGCCTGAGCAGCATCCTGGAGACTGAAATACCCTGGCCTGTCACAACCTCCTTGCAGCAGCCTTGCATTTAAGCAACAAGGAAACCACTGGAAGAAATATCAAGCTGCTGTAAATTTGTACAATGTGAATTTCATTCAGGATGTTCTGGATTTGGCCACAGCCCTACTAAAGTTAATCACAGAACCATAGAACGATTTGGGTTGCAAGATCATCCAGTTCCACCTCCCTGCCACGGGCAGGGAACCTTCCATGGATTAATGGCACGTTTTTAGATACTCTGTTGGAATAAATCACAATACTGAGACTGATTCTAATTAATTGCATTAATTTGTGTCTGCTGATATCCTGGTTTCATTGCCTCTCTGTCCCCATTCCAGTAAAAGTGCATATTAATCTGAATAAACTCCTTTTAAACATACTTCAAAATCTTTCATGATGCCAGACCAGCTGCATCCAAGGGTCACACAGTGGACTCTGAGTTCAGAAATCTCTTTATTAATGGCAGCATCACCAAAAGCCTGGAAAGAAAACAAAGTGAGGAAAAAAAACACTGGTGAGAAAACACTCCAGCATCATCCTTGGAATAGGAATAGCGTGACAGAAATCCACATCTTGATAAATCCTTTATTTTTAAAAAATTCACTATACTGCACAAGACTCAGTGACCTGGCAAGTTAATCTCAGTGTAGTAGAAGCCCAAATAATTATTAAATCATTTATTTCTTAGCATTCAGATATAACCCATCCGACGTGATATTAATTCACTGAAAATAAGCCCAGCCAACTACAGCCCTTATTTTACATTTCTTTTCGCAGGAGCTGAAATATTTCACATGAAGCGAATGTGCTGACAGGACCCTGACTGTGGGGTCCCTTAATGAATGCATTTCATTATCGGGGTCATTAACACCTCCTAAACGTGCTGCAGAGAGGACTTGAGAGTGCTCTGCTCACATCGGGGCTGTTTCCATTTAGCAGACACTGTGTGCTAAAAAACCACGAACCAGATGGGAGAGGGGTTTGTTCCTTGCACTACTTAGATTTTTGTGTCATTTAAACGTGAGGAATTGCACAATTGTTATGTAATTTATGAAATACTGCACACTTTAATATTACACCTTGCACTAAAATTGGTACCCTGGCACAAGAAGAAGCCTTGCCACAGCTAAAGGCGTTTTTTTTTGGATACTCTGGAGGTAAGTACAGCACAGAGAAATGCAGATTTCACGTGGAATAACACAGAGCAAGGACTGGGAGGGGAAAGCTTTACAAACTGAGGGAGGAAAGTATTTATAAATGATGCCCACATTTCAAAGTTCCTCAAGATCCACCCAACATTTGCTGGAAATGATCTGCACAGGCAGATCCTCCTCCCTCCCTGGTGCCTGGGGACACCCAGCAGGCAAAGGAATGTGCCAGGCAGCCCAGAGTGGGGTCTGTTTACAAGCACCCACCCACAGACCGTGCAGAAATTCCCAGCACACACTCAGGGAGAATCCCACAGCAGAGAAATCCCAAGCTGACAGTCAAAGCAGAAGTTCATAAGGCTTCAGCTGCACCTATCTGTGCATGAAATCTGTTATTGGGAAATTCATTGCAGAACTGAGGATTTTTTTTTTTTCCTGGGATATTACCAAGCTCAGCATTAACAGCAGATCCATTATTTTGCTGCTTCCTAAACTTCAGTTTCTATGCCACTCTCAGCTGCCTATTCGTTTCCATTTTTTCCTAAAAAAAATTTACACAAATTGTGCTTCTGTTGCTATCCCTGTGTGTAATCAGAGAGGAGGGAAAAGCACAAGTTGGGACTGGGCCTTATGGCCCAGTCTGTGTTTGGGATGTAGAACAGCACAGCAATTTGCCAGGAAAATCACACAAGAAGAGATCTGCACCATTAAATTACAGATGAAACATTTGCCAGGCCGTAGATTGCATCAATTAAGTTCAGCTTCATGTTTGAAGGGTACAAGAAACCATGAGGTTGGAAAATCCATTAAAATACTTCCTAAGGATAATGAGTAACAGTTAAGACATATTATTAGAAGTAGGAAAGCACCAGTTACTTTGAGACAATAAAAAGTTAATCATATGGAAGAGTTTGGGATTTTACTGTGCAGAACCTGGGTTTGGAAAGTCCTGAGGCTGCCATTACACTTTTGTAAATCAAAAACTCTGGGAAATCCAAGTTATTAAAGCCTAAGCTAAAATGTGTAACTATCAGCTGCTATTGCCTTTTATATTATTCCCTTCTGAACTCCAGTCCAATGATGGCTACAGAAAATGGTTAATGATAAATTAATGACCTGTGAACTACAACTTACCCTTTCTTCTGCCAATAGGCTTTCCTCACTTAAAGTGCTGGGATCTTCCTCTTTACATTTCTGGCAAATTGCATTTTTATTGTTTCTGGCAAAAAGAAAGAAGAATTAAATAACAATCCATTGGTGCACTGCAGTTTAGGAGGTATTTTATAGGCACTGACACAAATAAAAACATGGAAATGGTAATTTCTACTCCGAATCCACAGTCCTTGTTCATGAAAGGGCCAATTCTTAAACATACTGATGTCAAAAAAGCTTTGCTCTTCCGTTCTCCAAGACCAGGAAATGCTCATTAATCTGCTCATTAATCTTACCTGTATTTCAGTAAAATAAGGGCAGCCTGGACCATAAATAGGAATAAAGATGGAAAGCTATTGATCTCATGAATGAGGCAAAAACTCCAAGTAGGAAAGATAATGTGAAAATTAAAATCTTTTAAAGCACAGAAAATGCTCATTTTGCTCAGACAGATACAGACATATACGACATTAAGTTCATTAAAATCCTATCACATCCCTAACCCTAACACTCATTTTGCTCAGACAGATACAGACACACACAACATTAAGTTCATTAAAATCCTATCGCATCCCTTATCAAAGGACTGTAAAGTGCCACAGAAGGATTAAGTCAGCCTTGGCCCAGTTCTTCAAGGTTAAATCAGAATTATTATGTCACAGACAGAAAAACTCTGCCAGGCCCCATAATCCACCCCGCAGATTTCCACAGTGGAAACAGGGAGAAGGCAGAGAGCACCCTGGAAAACCCTGCCATCCAGGAAAATGCCAGCGAGCCAGGGAGCCACAGGCTCATCCCTGGGCTCAGGGCACGCACAGCTCCCGGGAATGCTGCAGCCAGGGGCAGTGAGCCCGGCACAGCCCCGGACATACCGCACGATCCAGGTGAGGCAGGCAGAGCAGTACCGGTGCCCACACAGCGTCTGCAGGGCTTTCTTCAGGATGTTGTTGCAGTTGCTGCACAGGTACTTCTGGCCAGGCACGTCCTCACAAATGCTGGTGGGGTATCCGAAAGGAAACTCGTTTTCATCGGGAGAAGAGCCGGCGGTGTCCTGCAGGCTGCTGGGCGTGTTCTCGGCCATCTGAAGGGAGCGCTGTCCGAGAGGAGGGAAAAATCAGGTGCTCAGACACGGCACACGCTTGTTTGGATGTGAGAGGATGTATCAAAGTCCTCCAGCAGCCCCAAACCCGGGCAGTGACAGAGCTGTGTTTAGCTGGTTCTGCAGTGACAGGCGTGACCAAATGTCACAGCGGGGTTTGACCTGGTACCAGCAGGAAATTACTGCACACCTTTTAAAATTTCCCTCAAACGCTACACAAAAATAGACAGCGTCCTAAAAAGGGGTGTTGGGGTTTTCTTTCAAGAGTTTTTAGCTTGTAGACAGCTGAGCTACAATCCCGTCAGTCCCCATCACACAGAATTGTTTCTGTACAGTAAATCCCCAACCACATGCAATTCTCAGCAGCCAAAATTCGTGATTTCACTTCACAGACACAGGAACTGAGCAGCTGGTGTGTTGACAGTGACTTTCCTGAAGTCATGAAACTCGTGGTGAAATGACAAAGGAAATCCCAAGTCCACAAGCCCTTAATGCTGTGCTCTTACCAGGAGCACCTGGAGCCACCCGTGCCATATTCCGTTTGGTTTGGCAAATAAGAGCTGTGCAGTGCGGTATTTTTGGAAATGCAGCCAAAACTGATTCTGCTGTCTCTTGGAAAGTTCGAGGAAGGCTTTCACCCAGGGAACTGCTGCAGTTTCATCATAATAATGCCTGTATAAAGCTTTTTTTCCCCCCATAACAGTAGTGACACCCCATAACCTGTCACAGTATTACCAACACGCTGACTAAGAAATGTAAAAATGAATGAACCAAGGCTGCCGTGGGCTGGCGGTGTGACTGCCGTGAGGTGCGCAGGGCACACCGTGGGGTTATCCCTGGGTCTCGGAACAAACAGCGTTTTCCACGGCCTGGCTTAATCAATTCCACGGTCTCTGCAGGCATCTGAGCGGGAGCTCAGCGGTGACCGCAGGGGCTGCCCAACCTGCCAGAGGCCTAAATTAAACCCGGGACCACAATGGTCACGGAACCGGACCGGGGCTGTCGTGGGTGGGTGCCCGGGGCAGTCGGGCCGAGCCGCGCCGGCCCAGCGCCGCAGTCCCTCAGCCCCTCAGCCCCGGCCCCTCAGCCCCGGCCCCTCAGCCCCGGCCCCGCAGCCCCTCAGCCCCACAGCACCGGGCACGGAGCCCTTCAGCCCCAGCCCCGCAGCCCCTCAGCCCCGGCCCCGCAGCCCCGGCCCCTCAGCCCCTCAGCCCCGCGGCCCCGCGGCCCCGCAGCCCCGGGCACGGAGCGCTCCGGCCGGGGGTCCCTCCGCCCATCCCGGCTCGGCACTGGAGCTCCCAGGACCCCCGGCCAGCTCCCGCTGCCCTCCGGGCGCTCCCGGGGCGCGGCTCGGGGCCCGGGCCCGCGTGTGCGGGGGCCGCGGGCGGTTCCCCTCAGAGGGAGGCTGCGGCGGGGCCCGCTCCCTTCCGTCCCTGCCGCTGCTCTCCATCCCTCCCTGCATCCTTGCCTCTCCCGTACCTGAGCCCGGCGGCCCCGGGCGGGTGCTCACGGCGGGTGCCGGAGCTGCGGCTGGGCTGGGTTTCGGCGATGCTGCCTCGCTCCGGCCGGGAGGAGCGGGGAGCCCGAACCGCGCCCCGGGGCCGGCGGCAGCGGGGCTTCCCCTGCTCCGGGCACCGGCGCCGTCCCGGCACGGGGAATTGGCTGAGGGAAGGCAAATTCCCTCGGGGCAGCCGAAATGCAGAATGTGGTGGCCGGTTCCTGAAAGCGGAGTGATGCGCGTCTGCCATGGCGAGCGGGGACTCAGACAGAAAGTCCTGCCCGCCCGGAGCGCGGTCACAGTGCCAAGTTCCCCCTGGGTGCTCGGGGCAGCCCCTGCCCCAAATCCGGGACGGGAGCCTTGACTCCCTCGGGAGCCTTCGGGAAACCTGGCCGGGGCAGCCCCGCTGTGCCTCACCCGCCGAGGCAGCTCGGGGGTAGCACAGCAGGGTCACACGAATTCAGTAATGTCTGCAAAGCCTTCTTAGAGTGCCGTGAAGAGTCTACAAAGCGAGGTTTCATTATCAGCAGCAGGTCCTCTTTGCCCCTGACACAGCTCACTTTGCTGCCGCCCTACCTAGGTTCTGGCAGAGGATTCAGTCAGAGAAAGAATTGTACATGCAAATCTGTTCACTCTTCCCTGTGGGGAATATTCCTGGGGGTGAGGCCCTGCTCAGAAGGAAGAACAGAAGCAGAGGTGTTTCTCTAGGTGCTTCACTGGCTCCTTAATTGCTGCACTGACAAGAGCTGCAGGTACCTGCGGGTGTGTGGAGGCTGCTGAGGGATTTATTGCACAGCAGCGTTTGCCTCCAGCCTGGCACCTTCCCGTGCTGGGTGTGCACGGACAGACAGGGCAGACAGACAGACAGACACCTCAGTTCCACCTCCCTCCTCTCTGTGCTGATCTGGAGCTGCTGCTCTGATGTAGATCCAGATGTAAATCTGTAGTTCAGAATCACCAGGGCTGGGTATTAACTCAAGGCTACGAGGGAATTGATACAGCCCCAGTTAGGCCTCGGCCTGAACCATTTGCTCTCATTTGGGTTGTTAAAATTCATTGTAAGTTAATTTGGCCCCGGCAGTTTCCGCCAGGATGCAAGCTAGTTTCTGAAAGAGATTTTAAAAGATTTCTAGATGTGGTTATTTTAAACTCCGGGTGTATAAAGAGGTGTAAGATGTTAATTTTAGAACGATCAGTGTTACACCACAGGGTCAGGTTTAGGGATGAAGTGGCAGCTCTGCCTCTTCCCCGTGCCCTTAACTCACTCCTCTTTTGCTTTGGGACTTCTTGAAAGCTTCGGTGACTCTATTACACCTCTGTCTCCAAAGGTGCTGAATTACACAAAGAGACTAAAGATAAGGTTTTGGTACTTTCCAAACTAGAGAGATTTCCTGTGGTAAATTTCCCCCATATGAGATCAGTTAACTGAAAACAGGATGTGGCTCAGAGAGAGATTAAAATTTGAAGCTTAACTTTACTGCAGAGCCATTCCACCAGTGATCAGCATTGCAGGGCACTGTGTCACTATTTAAGGGGAATGACCATTTTATATCCTAGGGGAAAAGTGAATAAGGGAATATATTAATATATTTAATATTACCTTTTAAGAGTAAGCCAAGGTCCTGAGATTTTTAATGCAACATGTTTCATAGGACACTTAAAATAGAATTTAGGCTCAGATGCTCTGGGTTTTAAAGGCTGTAGTCAAAATGAGAACTGCATTTCAGAGAGATGTTTAAGATAAGGATGTCTCATTCTATGAGAACTTTATTTTCAATTAGTATAAAGTAGCTGGAAATGTGCATTTGTTTCAGAAAAACCTGAAAAATGGGTAAAAGGCAAGAAGGAAAATTTGCTAGTAAAGGCAAATCCAGTGCCGATGAGATCCAGTCCTTCTAGGAACTGGAGCTGTGTGCTTCAAGTCAAGATTCCTGCCTGTCCAGAGCTCTGATACGAAGGAGTTCTGTAACTTCCACATTATTACTTATTTTCTGAATGGAACAGAGTGTCTGCGAGGGTTCATCAATTCAAGATTAAAGAAAGAAGAATCATTAAATTTGATATATTGTTATCCTCACTGAATTTGACAGCTTTGCCACAATTCAATCTCTCGTCTCTAATAAAATCTTTTTACATGTTTCAGTTTTATCAGTCTGTGCCTGCTACCAGTTGTAGCTTGGCTTTGTTATGGTGATACCCTGAGGACCAGCCCAGCTTTCATTACAAGAGAAGGAAAGTTTCCCACTAAGTTTCATAAGAGCTGGACTGTAATCCTCAAAGAGACATCAGGAATCAATTTTATCTTCTTTATCCCTGCTCGGCCTCAAGATTTTTTTCCCAGATCATATTCTCTGTAAGATAATATTGTACTAGGAAATTTTTCCTCCAAAGAATAGATGCTCTGGAGCACCTCTTCAGCATTGGACAGGAGAAAAGCACCCAGAAATAGACACTATATATATATATATATATATATATATATATATATATATATGTGCCTTATTTCAGTCACTCAAGCAGTTTCCACAAGCCAAGCCAAGGAATCACCCTGAAGAAGAGAGAGAAAATGAAAGTGTTTCTCTCTGTCACAGTGGCCTTGATGGTTTCCTACAAGCAAAAGTATTTCAGAGTAAATATTCCATTGAGGGATTTCTGAGCCTGCCTCTGAGTTTGGGCCACCAGGCAGATCTTCTTTACATGAAGAAGCTTCCTGGTGGTCTCATGGCTCAGCCTCTGTCCCCCCACAGCAGGACAGACGTGGGGTGCAATGTGTGAGCCCAGCACAGAGCACTTGGTGCCAGTTTCCCCAGCTGAAGCTCAGCCCTCTGCTGCAGCCTGGCCACATGAAAGGTTTTGCTGTACTTGTGGTTGTGCTTCTGTTTCTCTTAACGTACACAGAGGCTGAGCTAAACTGGAAAATTCTGAGCTGCTTATTTCCATTCTTCATGCTTTGGAGAGAACTCTGGGAATGGGAGCTGTGCCCACAGGGAAGCCTGCCAAAACGCTCTTCCAAAGCTCTGGATGGGACATGAAAAAACAAGTTCAGATTCAGTATCTTTTGACTCTAACCAGCTGGGAAAATGTGGATATTCTATTGATTGACTGGGACTAATTAGTGGAAACAGAAAAAGGAAACATCAGATTTATTTAATGACTTCATTAATTCTCATAAATGACAAGAACTGAGGGGAGACTGAAGGTTATGGTAAATCTCCTTTAACCCTTTCAGAAGTTGCTCATTTTGCTAATAGCAGTAAAAAAATAAAGATGTTTAGAAGATGTTTTCCACATGACAGAAGCAGAAAGAGACTGACTCTGCACTAACTTGCATCTCTCTTCCACTGACACCAGAATTCCCTTTGCTATTGCAGAATGACTAATAGCATCAGGCTTAGCTTTTCCAATAGTATTTTTCAGCATGATTCATAATCCTGAGTAATTTCCACACCACCACTGACATGTCTATTTGTACCTGTATTTTATGGGCAACACACCCAGGCAACACAGAAATTCCAAGTCTTATCTGAGGTTTCACAAGAGGGAAACAAAATTCTCTTTATAGGTGTTATAAAGAAAAAACAAAGCCCTCACCAAAACACTGCTACAATGAGAAGGAAAACTCCTGAGTGTTCACAAACCAAGATGTTTTTAAGGAGGACTCTCGAGGAGAAAGGAAAAGAAATTTTAAGCATAGGAGGAGCCTGAACCAAAAAGTAAATTTGGAAGTGGGGAAAGCAGGTGTAAAGAGTGACAGGTCTGTTCTGAGCAAGGGAAACAGGGAAGTGTTTAAACTCCTGAATAAAAAGAGCCCTCTCGTGAGGCCAAACCTCTTGGCAGCTGTGCCAGTGATGGGACTCCAAAAGCCCCAAATCCCAGACATGCTCCCAGCAGCGTCCGTGGCATCCGGCCAAGGAAACAAAACTTGTAGCTCCACGTCCAGCATCTGAATCATAAACTGGGTGTTGAAACCCCAAAGCCAGTGAAGGAGGCACACAGGGAGTGCTCCCATCTGTCCAGGGTCAGGAACAATGGAAGCCTGGAAGAAACCAAAACACAGCCTGGCTTTGGAGGGCAGCAGTCAGGAATTGTGGCGAGGTTTCACAAGCAAAGCCTGGGTTTCCCTGGGGTGAGACACAGACTGGAAGGAAATCCAGCATTTCCTAAATCTGGTTCTCTAAAGCCACATCTAACAGTTTTTCTTATCATGAATATCTTGTTTCAAAGCCCAGGGACTCCCCTGGGAAGTGTTTCTGGGCTGGGGCTAATCCCAGGTGAGAGCTGGGCACGGGACAGGGGATGCACAGCAGCTCATGTAGGTTCAGATACATCCCCCCAGTTCCTGCTGTAAATCCATGGAATCCTGCTAAATCATGTCACAGATTAATTTGATCCCTCACAGTTCCATAGGAAGCTTTTGATCCTACCTTGTTTTTGAGATTTCCTGACCAAAACAGAAGCTTGGGAAAAAAGCCACCCTTTAATAGATTGGGTGGCTCCAAACTTTTGGAATTACACTACTGCTGGAAATGAATGCCCATTTCTACCTCCCTGTCAGAGCCTGGGGATGAATATTCTCTAGGACCCTACAGCAGAAGGTTTTAATGGAAAATTTGATGATTTAGGCAGTGAAAATGACATTTTTATGGCATATTGCTTTTAATAAATAATGAAGGAAAGCTGGCTAATCAGACCCTGGCAGAGACAGACCACTCAGCCATGCAGGAAAGGAATGACTTCAGTCACAGCTGCCACTTAGGCCCAATCTGTCACCAACACCTCAGTTTATGTCTATATATTGCAAATCACCTTTCAGCAGGTACAAACTGGCACAGTGCAACGTGAATCTCCTCGAGTGGGGATGTGTGAGGTGTTCCTGACAGATTTCCTCTTTGGAAAGCAATTTTCCCATTGGCTTTTTGTGCTGCAATGGAAGAAATCCTGTCCCTGCAGCTCTAGATATCGAGTGCATCTCCTGCAAAACAACTGCAACAACACGGATTTGTTCTAGCTGAGGATGTGCTGCTCATGGTACAAACTGCAGGGAACACAGAACAGCCAGTGGAAAGAATGTGCTGTGGAGGCTCCTCTTGCAAAGCCAAATTAGACAATTCAAGTCCATGTCAGGGCTCCTTGGAGGCAGCCTCAGAGCACTAAACCCAGCTCTGAACCTCTGTGTGCTCTGGAGTCCTTTAAACTGGCACCAGTGGGGCTGCAGCCGTTAAGAGAAAATAGATTTTCCACTGTAAAGCCCAATTTTGGGGGTTTAATATCTCAGCTGATTTAAAGTGTGTCAAATATAACTTTTTGTTTACTTTGCTTGTAAAAGAAATTGCCTTTTTAGTTGTCAAGTAGCAAATAAACAAAGGAACTATAGTCTGAGCCACAGCACCTTGGGAATAATCTGCATTTCATGACTTCTAGCTAGGAATGTGGGTAAATATAACTATTTTATAAATAAGCCCCTGCGTATAACAAATATTTCCTGGGATAGAAGAGAAAGGGTTGAATAGAGCAAGCTTTACTCAGGATTTCTCTGCTATTGTTTTCTACACTTGAATGTTCTTTTTATGAGAGTTGTGGTGTTTAATTCAGTTTAGTATTTTCCAGGAAATCCGTTGCTGCTTAAACTTGTATCCAAATTCCAAGTTCATTCAGAACTTGAAAAGCAAAATTTAACACAAGGACTGGAATTTTGTAATGATCCAGCAACTGGCAAAACCAAACTCTTAGTTCCCAGGAGAATAAAAGAGCCAAACCCAGATATTTCTCCTAATTAGAGATGAAAACATTATTAAATATCCTAAAAATTGAAAGCATATGTAACTCCTATAAGGTGGGTGTTTTACTGGAAAATAACTGACAGCCATGCCAAATTTCTGTGTGTTCTGATGTAAGAATTCAGCAGGAGATTAAGAACACATTTTGCTGGGAGACATGTCTAAACATTAACATTTACATAGACTGAAAATAAGCCTCTGTAGGTAGGGTCAAGTGAGACAAGCACCATGGATGGACACCAAACTGGCAGCTCCCAGACAGTGATTTTTTAAATTATGGAATAATCTTCACTCAAAAGAAAAAGATGGATTTCCTTCCTATGTGTTGTTCACTCATCTCTTGCACACCCCTTCTCTAAATGGATCTACAGCCCCCTGCCAGCTGATTCCACAACTCTTTGCTTGTGGAAATGCGTGTTTGAGATTATTTATTGAAAGAGTTTTGAACTTGAAAGGAGTCTCACTAAGGATTTTATTCAAGGATTTTGTATTGCTCCACCTCTTTACTCAGAAGAGAGCCTGTCCCCACACTGAACATCCTCACTGCTGTGCAAAGATAGAAAAGATTTTGGTGTGATATTCTGGCTTTGCATTGCCCACGTGGACTGAACAAACTCACTGTGATAAAGTGTCTATTTCTACCCTTCCAGGTAATTTCAGATGAGAGTGCAGCACCATAACCAAATAAAAATTATGTGGTAACTTGGACTTGCCCCCTCCTAGCTCATGGGAGCATTTTTCTCTTCCACCTGGTATTTAATACATGTGTTCAGGTCAGCCAAGAAAGAACTATGACAGTCACTATGGAGGTATTAAAAAGTAATAACATTAACCTGCAACAGGGATTTACCATTCTTCTTCTAAAATTGTGGGGTATTCCTAATCCCAAAGCATTTTTGACAGAGCACTTGCCTGAGTAAGGCTACTTAGGGCTTGTGGCATGTCCTGAAAGATTATACACCCAAAATCACTTCTTCCCTGCTTGGGAAACAATGGCCAGAGAAAGGCACCCTTTGGCTCTCTCCCCAAATTAGTCACAGCTCTTTGGAACAGCCCAGCAGCTTTCAGCCCAGACCAAAGTGTGAGTTTCATGTGTCACTGTGCATAAGAGGGTGGAATTTGGGCTATTCAAATCACTTACCAGCTTGGGTCATTGAGATTAATTTCTGGTTGCAATGAACGGAGAAATTAGTTCATTTTGTGATGCTTAGCTATCTAAAAACCAGTAAAATACAAATGGAAATGTACAGAAATAGTTATTTTTAAAAGAGCTAAAGGATAACATAGCATTAACCTTTAGACTCGTTATAATCCCTGGAATGCAACCAACTTGGGCCTGCCAAGAGTATCCAGGGAGAATCACATTCAAATGGCATCTGGTGAGTTTTCTTATTCAAAGGGAAATATATGAAAAAGGAATAAAAGTATAATGCCCAAACTTATTTAATTGCCGTTAGTGGCTCCTGCTTTCAGAGATAATCTGTGCAGGCAAGGTCAGTCATCTTGGACATCATCAGTATTCTTGGAAAAGTGAGGATAAATGTGGGCTGGAGCTCTCTGGGCCACCTCATTAACATGGAGGCACAGCAGTCACCTCACAGCAGAGGCTGCCTGGCCTTTAGGAGCACTGCAGGAGTGGGGCAGGGAAATGCAAGTTTCTCTGGAAGCTCTGCAGCTCCTGGCTGGGGATTCAAAGGCTGGAACATTTGGAGACTTGCACATCACACACATAAACAAGCAAGGAACAGAAAAACACCGTGTACAATTCAGAGAGAAAAGCACCACTCTGATGTCCAGAATCCACAGCGAGCTTGGAAGTACAGAATGTATCCTGAAATAATTTCCATTTCATAATACAGATGAGTCACCTAAGGAGTGATTATTCCAAGAATTTCCATGTTTGCTGGGATTGATCCTGGGAGCTGTTTAGTGCCTCAGAAGTCTCCAGCCACGAGGCACTGAGGTTAGTGTGGCACTGAGTTCTAAAATCACTCCCATGCCATTTTCTCTTGCCCTGCTAACGAGGCCCTGTGGAAATCTGCCAGCACAATCTGCATGTGGAAGCAGATGAAGACACAGATACACCTTTCCCCCTCATGGTTTTGCTGTGAAAGTCAAGCACGTGGGGAAGGTAAATCTTCCTGACCCTTCCATCCTACACATGGCTAAATATCTGTACAAATGTTCCCATTTAAATACAGGTATTTCAAATATTTTACTGATCTCAGTGATGTGTTGGATAGTTAATTCTAGGCAGAAATAGAGATACAACAAATAAGGTTAAAGAATTTTTTTAAACTAGGGGCTGCAATTTGATACTTAAGAGCAGCATTTTTATGTGTTATTTTTAAATCAGGTTCCTGGTCTTCAGGAGCCTTTTTGTAGTCTGGCTCACTGAAAATCAATAGAACTTAAATGTCACAAGTCACCTGTGAAAACAAGACATGCTCCTTGTCATTTAAAGAGATAATTAGGTCTCACAATACACAGTCACCAGTTCAGAAGCAGAAATGTTTACAGGTGGCCTGTCTAGACAGCCTCACTGAGTATTGCTGTGTACTTCTCCCTGCAATTTGAATTTATATCCAGTTATTACTGGATACAGTGTGAGCTTCTTGTGCTTCTTAGAAAGTTTGGAGCATTAAAAAAAAGTCAAATACTCACAGAGCCAAAATTAAAAGTTGCATCGTCTCTGACTATCTTCTTTCCACATCTTAAATGTTCTGGATCAAGATATTCCTAAGAGAGAGAGAAAACAGTAATTTTAAAGTTCTTGGACGTGCTGCTTTTGGGCACCTCTTCAATATAAATAAAAACGTGTGCAACTGTACTTTGTATCAAACTCTCTCCTCAGTTTTACTGGGAACCTCATTGATTTGTGCCAGGAGCTGTGAGCAGGAAAATTGGCCCTTCATCTGCCACTTTCCTGGAGGCAAGGCAAGATTTTTAACTGTCAAATTCAGTCATCAAACGCAAAGTAACATTTGTTTTAATCGACCTAAGTTACAGGAGATGTTGATTCAGTTGACTGTACCTTAAAACACAAATAATGAAAAGCACACACATGATTGAAGAATTTTGTTTGGGTTATTTTTTTTTATAAACAAGAAAGCAGAGCATAAAACCAGCATCAGTTACTGTCAGGAATTGAAATGCAGGAATTCAAAAAAAGAGTACAAAAGGAAAACCTGAGGGATAAAGTTTCTTTCACAGAGAGCTTACAAAGTGGCTGCATATATTTATGTTCAGATAAGACATGGGATTGAGTGACAAGACAGGACTTTTCATGTTTGTTTTTACAGTCAATCCACTTCTTTTGACTTCAAATGTCTTTGCACCATTCTGTGTTATTCTCTCATCCAAGCTTAAAAATTATATTTGAACATTACTCCCTGGTAATAACACTGCTATAAAATACATGCAAAGATAATTTTTCGAGGTAACTATTAATGAGTGTTCAGTTCAAAAAGAATTAATAAATAGGTGAGGATTTTTCTTCTTTTCAATGAGATTTGATCTGGATTTTCAATTTAAAAACCGTCCAAGTGAATCAGCAGCCACCAATGAGGAGATCTTCAGCAAAATCATCCATCGTGTTCAGAAACTGCTCACAGTTTGTACAGGCTGCATTTGGAGGCCACCACTCAATCCAGGTGCTGGAGTCCAAAGGGTACTGGAATCTAAGAAGACAACAGAAAATGATCACTTGCTGCTAAGATTTGGGGAGGAAAATGTGAAAGAGAGAAAAAATTCCAGTATGGAAGTGATTGCTTTGTGTTCACGATCCTGCTTTAGGTGACACAGCTGATAACACATTGTGATTGTTGCTTGAGTACTTTAAAAATTAAATCAGCTCTGTACCACACAAGAATTATTACATACAAACACTTTAAGATTACATCTCAGCATATCCTGGTGGTAAATTACTTACTTGAAACTGTAACCAATGCTTATCTTTAAGGCTTCTTTTCCCATGATCAAATACTGCTCTCCTGGGCTCAAGTCAACATCTGTACAGGTCTTCTTTTTAACAAAGGTTATTTCATTATTTTTTTGAGCAAAAGCCTGCCCTGAAGTAAAAAAAATAAATAAAAAAAAAGAATTGGACAATTTCACAAAAAGAATTTCCAGTAACTCATGTATTAGGATAGAAAACACTAAAATATTCTACAGTACTGCACAGCCAAGGGATCTCTTTGCCACTATTCTGTAACAGGAAAAAATATATAGGATATATATATATATCTATATCTATATATAGGATATATATAAGGATACAAAACATGTCTCATGTAAAAGATTTTCCAATTAAATCTAAGTGGCAAATAAGCCTTGTGAACATTAAATAAGTTTATATTACAGTAATTTTAAGGATATATGGGATGCTTAAACTCAGAGGAAAAAGGAGTGAATATCAGGTTCAGTTCCACAGGACCTATGAGCATCCACACGTGCCACAGTGAGTACCCAAGAACATTCCAACATCCTTTCTCCCAGGAGCAGAAACATGGAACAGGACACTCACCCCTTTTATAGAGATCCAGAAGAGTTGCAGAATACTTCACAAAAAACCCTTCTTCACTGCGAGATAAGATGTTCACTTTATAAACTGCACAACGACACAAACCACAATCTGGTTATTCCTTGTTCCTGCAACACACCCTGAATGTCTTACAGATGCTCAGAAGGAGAATGTTGTGTCCCTTTACAACACTGATTTCTGGGAATACAATGGTTATAGGGGCAGAAAACACTGGCAAGTTCTACCCACACCTCATCTGAGGGAAGCTGTGGGTAGAGCTCACCTTTCTCTGCTCCAGTTTGTCACCTTCCTTACTCTCTGCCCCTGGCAACCACACTGAATTTCTAATCACTGCAGCTCTAATTTGAGCAAGATGCTTTGCAGCAGCAGCAGGCAGAGCAAACAAACATTTCAGAGCGGGGGAAGCAGGCATTAACACCCCCATTACCATATGCAGTGTCCCTCTGGCAGGCAGCTTCTCTCCTGCTCTCAGCAGTTATTGACAGGTCGAGCCTCTCCTGGACTTTACCACACTCAGCTGCAAAGAGAAAGGGAAAGGCAGGGGTAGGAGAATGTCAGCACGTGTCCCCAAAGAAAACATGGATCTCTGCCTTTTTGGGATCACTGAGCAACACCATAAGTATGGGATTGCATGCTGGAACGCTGAATATTTAAAACACAAAATAACACCCTCAAACAGCTGATTTGATCAAGTCAGACTTCCATGATCACACTGCACACTTGGGGTTTTAACTTATTTTTTTAAATACAAAATTTGGAGAGGAACCAGTTGTGTTCTTATGAGGGTTTTTTCCCTTACGTTTAGTGTGGTTTTGTTCAAAGCACTACACTGCATTTTCCCACCAAGTAAAATGAAAAAACATCTTTGAATAAAGCTTACCTTCCATGCATTTGCATTCATCTCCTTCACACAATCTCACAAGTTTTTCATTTCCATAGGGGTTATAAAGTATAGTGCATCTTCTATCTAGAAGATCCAAAAAGAAATAACAAATACATGTAGAAAATCAAAGTCCAAGATGTCAACACTGAAACTTGGTGAGTCAAAAGTCACCTGAGCTTCAAACCAGATGGATTAAAAAGCTGTTAAAGAAGGGAAAATGCAGTCCTTCAGGAGGAACACAGAGCTAAAAGGCAAACAAGGATGTGAATACCTGGAGCACATACCTGGTGCATGATATTCATACACAGTGAAGGTGGCAGGATTCAGCATTCCAACCCGGAAAAGCTCACTGATCCTGAAGCCAACACACAGGAACTTGTGAGCTGGCACCTGTTGGAAAGACACATGAATTAAGGAGCTCTAAAAGAAGCAAAAGAATCCCAAAGAGTAAAAGCAGTGCTTACAGTTAGGAAAGGGGTAACATACAGAGTCTATCTGCAGGAGAACATGCCCATCTTTTATCTCATAATCTGCTATCAACTGATCAACTCCACTTGCAAGCTGCAGGGCACAGAAAAAGATGAAGAGGAGTAAATATTACAGCTCTGTCATACAAAGCCAGTCAGAGAAAAAACATTCTTGAATACTTGCAGTAGATAAATCCTCTGGGTTGGCTTCCACTCCACTGACCAGGCCTATGTCCATCACAGCATGAGCAGACCCCGACCGGGGCTCCCTGGCACTGGGCCTGTACCTGAAATAAATTAAACCCAGTATTAATTAATTATAACTGAAATTAAAGAGACATATTTCACTGTGATCCCAGAAACACCTTAGGAAAACTCTGTCAACATTTAGGCCACAGTAAACTCATCATGAAGCAAAATAGCCCAGATGAATCAATTCAGATTTATGCCAGTATCATGCATGAAGAGGCCTTTAAGGCTCATGTTCCAGGAGAACCCAAATATAACCTGAAGACTCCTTCCCACAGAGGTCATGGCTCTAATTCTGTTCACACGGGTACATAACAGTGAAGAAACAGATAGAAAAGGCCTGGAGAGCTGGTGGAATTGTTAATAAACAAACCCTCAGCTGCACTTACTTTGCACAAGCCTCCAGGCGCCCCAGGGGTTCCCCATCCCGTTTTATGCGTCCTGTTTGTATCAAGTAGAGCCAAAGAAGGAATTTTATAACTCTTCAAAAGCAGCAATCCAGAATTCCCACAAAGCATTTGCATAACTGGAAGGTAATTCTTTAAATTGTCTTGATGGCTACTTTTATAGGAACTCATTGGCTAGCCACGAACAAATAACGTTTGCTTCTTTGGTAACTCAGGTGAAATGACAGCTCCAAAGTTTAATGTAGTTTATTGTGTGTTTATATTATTAAAACCATTTCATGGCAAAAGTTCAGGATGTGGTTCTATACCCTGCAGTAACTGCACTAGAACGTTCAGGACCTTGTAGAATTTGCTGTCACCATCCCACTCCCCATCATATTTCTTTCTTCTCACTCCCCCAACTGCAAAAACTCTTCCATAAATGACTAAAAATGCACCTAACAGAAATAAATTAGATATTAATTCTATTCACAAAAAGGCAATAGTTTCAAACAGGGCTAAAAAAGCTTTTAGCAATTTCTTTTCCAGTTTTGCATTTAGAAAGTGGCAGAATTTATTTCTTTCTTAATAAAAAACACTCATAAAAATTGGATTTTTTTCCCTCCTTCCCTTGCACTGACCTGAGTAATAACATTTAAAATTATATTAACCCTTTACCATCATCTCTCTTTGGAACAATCTTCAGTTCAAAGTTACAGGACTCTTCAGAAGTACCAAGGGTGTTATACACTGTCCTCACCTGCACACGTACAAATAAATCAGACAAAACAGAAGCAGCACCAAACAATCCTCAAAACTGGCATAAAACTGTAAAAACTCACACTGTGAAGAACATAAACAAGTGTGGTTTATTGGTAATATAAAAATACCAGCAAAGCAGAGCAAATAAATTACCAGCACAGAAAGAAATGGGGAGTTCTTGAGCAAAACCACACCATATTAAGAAAAGAGAAATTGCAAATAAAAAACCTGGTTGCATACTTACATTTACTGTAGCTATGCCAGTGCTGCTGCCAGTGCTCACGTACAGGTCATCCTGCAAAGGTGCCTAAAGGATTGGGGAGAAAAATGAAGTTAGACACTGATAATAAAGATTTGCAACAAGCAGCAACAATTCAGGTCAGCTGATCTGCTTGTCTTGCTTACATTTCAAAAACTTAACAGATTCTGCAGAAACATTAAATTTAAGAGAATATTCAAATATATTAAATAGAGCAGATAAACAAAGACCTTAAACATTTTCTATACCAAATTATTATCAGTTTGTTATAACAAAAAATAGCCACTTTAGTAGCTATTTCAAAGCTCAAGTAATTATTTACCAGGATGCTAAGGATTCTGGTTTCCCTTTTTAGAAGCAATATTATTCACTCACTGTCACAGTCCTTCCCACGAAATTCTCTTCTGTCAGTTTAAATAAGTTTAGGGGTCCTCCATTTTTGTAGGATACTTTAACATCCATGTCCAAATTCAACCGTTTGACAAGAAGGGAATATTCAGTCAAGGCCTCAAGGGCATTAATAGTGTCCTGTCAGAAATCAGTTATAAAGAATTCACTTCAGAGATTCTACTTATAAAATTGCAGTTCACGATAATGAGGAGAAGTCAGATTTCCCAGAGACCAAGAATTTCATGGCAATGGAGTCACTTGATACTAACCCCATACACAGGACTCTGATGCTGGCAATGTGGTCATTTAATTCTATTATCCTCTTAAAATGTTCATCTCACAGAATCATGGAATGGTTTGGGTTGGAAGGAACCTTAAAGCCCCTCTCATTCCAACCCTGCCATGGGCAGGGACACCTTCCACTAGACCAGGTTGCTCAGCTCCATCCCATCTGGCCTTGAATTTCCAGGGATGGGAAAAAATGTTTCAGATTTTGGTACTTGCAGAATGAGGACAGAATATCTAAGAGCCCACCTGTGTGGAATAAAATCCTCCCCCATATCTCTGTTCTTCAGAGAGCCATTTGATGATGGGCTTGGCATAGTTTTCATCCCCTCTTAGCAAAGTAGTGAGCAAGGCATAGGCTGTGGTTTCAACCATTTGTGCAGTGACAGAGCTGGGGACTGGCTGCTCTTGTGTTTTGAAAGCCTCTTTCCAAAACCTATAGATGGGAGGGTCACCTGCAGGGGGAGAAAAGGGTTCAGATGGAAGCACAGCAGCACAAGGCGAGGCATTGCCCACTCAGGGCCAGGAGATGGGGAGGAAATCACTCTGCACCTAGCAGGGGCTGGAAATCAACTTCTCCTACGCTAAAAATCTGATGTTTATGAAGTGCTGGGTGCAGAGGTGATGCAGAGCAGCTGATGGGGACAGTGCTGGTCAGCAAGAGTGGGAACTGAGCAGTACCTATGACAAAGGCCTCCTTCTTCAGGGCAGAGAAGGCTGCCCGTGCTGAGAGGTGGTTGAGGTCCACCAGGGCCAGGGCATACGAGGTGATGGCCATGGTGAAGGGGCTCTGGGCCAGCTGCACGTTCTTCACCAAATAATCCCCTGCTCTGCTCCTGGCATCGTGGATTTTCTGCAAAGAGGGACAGGTTACAGCTTACACCCATCACTGACCCTTAGAGGAACATGTCTTCTTTGCCAACGCTACACAGATATCAAATGTCTTCCGCAATATCTTGTAATAAATCCAGGAGTTCCTTGTTCTTTTGCTAACTCTAAAAGACAAAGACTAACAAAGGAAATAAAACTGGAAACAACCTCTTGATTTCTTTAAACAAATGTCAAAGAAAAGGGAAGAAAATAAGACACCCAGAATGTGCCCACTGGCAGAAATAAAAATAATGTTTACCTGAGTAGGACATATTTTAATTGACTTGTCAATTCCAATTACAGAAAATGCTGTGAGATACAAAGATTTTTCTTTAGCTTCTCGAGGTAATGTACCCTACAAAAACCAAATAATAAAAATAATTAAACAGAAATTAAAGTTCATTTAAATAAATAGAAATTTTCACTGTTTAGGTGTGGAAACAAATAGAAATTACTGTAAAAACAATCTGTTTAATTAAACCTGAAAATACATTGACTCTTTGGAAGGTAATGGCTTCTTTGTAAAAAAGAAACAAAAATAGATGAAGTTATTCACAAGCCAGGACTATTAGATTGTAAAATGAACCTAAATATTCTTTTTCTAAATATTAAGAAGTGGCAAGCAGCTACTTTATGTGGGGAAACAGAAAGGTTTGCAAGATTGTGCTGTGCTTTAAACGAATTTAGAATAAAGAGAAATTTGTCTTGAATGGGTGTTTTGATGAATTTCAGCCAAAAATATCTTGCACTGCTAAAACACTTAATCTCCTGGTGCCTTCAGCTTTTACTGTCTGAGCACAGAAAAAGTTTGGGTTTCATACCTGTAGTTTCACTGGTTGGTAGTTTGAAAATTCATTGAATGACCCATCTGGCATCTGACAGTTATCAATCAGCCACAGAAGGGAATCACAAACAGACTTTTGATCAAGATCAATGTATTGATTAACTTGTCCAAGAATCCTTAAAGCAAAAGCTGTCAACCTGCCAAGGAAAGCAAACAGATCCTGTTTGTTTAGATTGGCAGGTGCTCCCACACTGCAGAGGGCAGACACAAATCTGCCCTGTTTAGGACTCTGTATCCTACACACTCCCACGGTTCAAAGGAATAATGGAGATTAATTTCAAATTTAGCTTAACAAATTACTAAGTAATTACTGCAATAATTCTAAACCAGGATCAATTCCTGTGTTTTAGGGTATGAACTCATTACATCCCAAACCCATCTTGGTTGTCATGGTGTGAATTATGGACACTAAGAAAAGATTTGGCAAGTGAAAGCAAGGAATCAAATGATATTATTCAGAGTAGTAAGCACTGATTAAATCCACCATCACCTTCTTGTCTGGTGGTTACTAAAATTATGAAAGCAAAGGAGTGAGATAAGGCTTTTTCCAACCCCAAACCCCTTTTAACTCACCACGTGCTAGCTTGCCCATTCTTCCACATGCTGTAGGAGGAGTCAGCATTCCTGAATGACAAGATGCTCACAATTCCTAAGGGATACATCCGGCACAAAGAAACTTACGAGAATTATGTTTGCCCTCTCAGATGTATCACCCCCCTCACTCAACAAAGGTCATGGACCTCTACAACCCTGAAGCAAGAGAAGCAGCAGAATTTTCTACCTTCTTTCATCTTCCTCCTCATCTGAGTTCTTGACCTCAGGGTCTCAGGGCCCAGCAAACGCCAGTTATCCGACTCTTCCAGGTAGCGGAACACATAAAATACCGGGGCAATGCTCATGAGCTCGGCCTCTGCACTGCCCCTGGGCAGGCTGCTCAGCATCTGCAGGCCACTGGGGCTCAGCATCGTGGCAATCACTTCACCCATAAGATGTCCTGTGGAAGGAAAAACCCCAAAATCAATTGAAACAACAGATCACGGAAGGGAATCCCAGGGCAGAATCTGACTGACAGTTATGAGCAACCATTGTTTATGAAGTGCTTCAATTTCTACACAAAAAGGGCACTTGCAAAGGCTTCTCTCAAAAGAAAAAGGACCTAGGAAGAAATTAGATTGATTTAATACAAAATAAGAGGAAAAGGACACATATATATACCTCAAAAGTACACTGAAAGTTTCAATTTACCTTTTACACTGACACTTCTGTCAATTTGTGTTTTAGGGACCAGATTTAGTGGGACTTTGTATCGAAATTCTTGTCGTCTCTTGATTGAACCTGTAATTGAAGATGTAGATATATATATATATATCACACTGCACAATCTACACCAACAGATGATTCAGCTGTAATTGCCAGATTGAAGGTTACAATGGAGAATTCAGCAATAAAAGTTTGAAAACTAGAAATATTCCCAAATGCACATGCAAACAACATCAGTCTTTGAAAAGGAACAGGTGCAAACTCTTTATCTTTCTTTTGTTACCAAAAAAAAAATGTGATCTGGAGCTGAACTTCGTGGTTTCTTTGGTTAAATGAGAACATATTCTATTCCCATTAATAAAGCACCTGCTGAGAAAAGCTTCTTGTCATTCCACACTAAAAGATACATATAAAGATTCCTTTAAGAAATTAATCCAAGTTTCCTTAAGTCAAGGGCAGGAAATCCTTGGGAAAGGATATATTTCCAATATCTCAGGAAGGAGAAATTCCAATTTTTTCATATTATTCAAAACTTGATTATCAAGAATCAAGAACATGAAAAAATAACACAAAGACACATCATCAATTCTCTTACCATAAACACCCTGTGGATCCAAAGTGAAACCTGAATGAAGTTCTTTCTTAACCCCTTCTGGCTGGAATCATTATGAGGCAAGAGGTAGAAAATGGAAACATTTTTGTTTAATCAAATAGGGTGAAACAACATGTTAAACCCACAGTATTTTTGCCTTCTTTTTCTGTAGCTGAGTTTGACTTAACTGTTGTACAGCTGTTCCACATGAATTTCAGTTAGTGCTCTAGCTCACACAATTCATGAGAAAATTTAACAAAAGATTTAAATAAAACCTTAGGGAAGGAAAAAATTACCAAAAATTGTGTTTCAGTGAAAATCCAAACCAATCAACTTAGAATAAAGTATTCTCCTTGCTTACGAAGTTCTAATCTATCTTTTTATACATATAATCTTTCTGACAGGTCTTATAATCAAGGTTTAAAAATGAGAGTGCTCAAAGACTCAGTCAATCATTTTTCCACTGCACACAGCTCAATGAATTCAAGGACATTGTGTGATAATATTAAAATAGAGCAAAATGTCTATATTGACTCAACTGCACCCAATTCAAAAATTTTAAAAAAAGCTAAAAAAATTCTGATTTTTTTTCTTACCATGACACGTAAAGTTTTAACTACAATTTCACTGTTCCTGGGGGTCAGCAATGTAAAATTGACAGTGTGAAGACCCAATTCCAGTGGGAGTATCCGGAATGCAATTGCTGAGGAAGATCCACCATCCAGATTCTTAAATTTACAGCTCTGCATCCTCGATCCAGCACTTGCAGAATCTCCAAAAGTACAGATTCCATTTCCAGCTGCTATTTTAACACAGAACTGAAATGTGGAAAGTTTTTAATGTTTCATTTCCATGGCAGGTACAACACCAGAGAAATATCAAAGCCACTGAAATCCTGTAATGAGCATTCTGGTACTGTAATGCTACTTCTCTGTTTGCAATACGTAACACTGGCTTAAGGACTGGAAAAATCTGATCCAAGGATCTGTTTATACTGGATACTCACAGGAAAAATGCTTTTTTAGTTTATTTTTTATTTTAACCCTTCCACAGAAGTCATTAACACAAATTACCTTAATTGCAGAGGCTTTGTGGTTATAAACGGATCCTTTTAACTCAATTTGCTCCCCTCGTACCACGGAATAAGGAACATAAATGCTCAGGAAGATATCCTTCATAACCTGGATTTCCAAAGGTGCAGCCACACAAATACCTAAGAGAATTAAAAACATAAAAGCAGAGTGTCTTATCCAACCTCGTGATAAACATGTTTGAAAAGGTCTTGACATACTTTTGTGATGATTTATCATTTTTCAGTGTGCACTTTGAACAGTCCAAGCTTTTTAAAAGTGCCCTGGCTTTTGCTTCCTGATCCAAGCTGCTCTCTCCCACTCCTCACACCCCTGCTGACAAACCAGGTTCTTTGCGTTTCTTCTTCCCAAAGAAATTCTCTGCTTGGATTACCAAATCTGTTGGAAAATCCCAAGTCCCTGAGCTACAGGTAGCAGGACAATGTAAAGTTGTCCAGGGAAGAGTTACTCAATATTTTTTCTTCTTCTCACTCATTTACTATGAGCCACTGTCACACACAAGACAGGTTTTGTTTTCCCAGCCACTGACACTCACAACATGACATGAAGTAATTTACTTTCCCTAAAATACACATTTTTGTTTTCTTTTCCTGTCCATCAAGAAAGTGAACATTTCAGAACAGAAGTGTCAAACTGAATGAGAGGGTCTACAAAGCTTCCTGACTCTTTAGCTCCAAGCTCATGGGGTTGCAGTACCTACCTTTATCAGAAATGCCAACACCTTGTACTTCCCAGGTGGTCAGTGAGTCAGGCAAGGTGACAGACAGAGTCTTGGGCCTGTGTTAAAAGTGTTGTTACAGTTATCCATTACCAATCACCATCTGTTAACAGAACAGCTCCTCACCAGCAACATTCTAAGAGACACTCAGAGAAGTTCTGAAACCATAGCCAGAAAACAGGAATTCTGGATTTTCATTTGCATAAACCTGGTTTTAGCTGATTTCCCAGAAGCTGGTATTTAGTAAGGTCCAAGGTGAAAGGAAAGGTGGCTCAGCCATCTGGGCACCACACAACATATGGAGCATGGAGGGGAACACAGCAGGAATAGTTTGCTTGGATAAAATTGCATTTCAGCTCACACCTCAGGTACAACTAAGGTTACCCAGTTTACCTCAGTTTTAGCATTTCCTTTCTACAAAGCTGATTTGAGAAAAGCAGTACCTTGAAGAAACTTGGTGAACTTCCCATAACCAGCTTTCAGGGAAGTAGCTACGAACTTGTGCCTCATCCAGTTCCAAGAGAGCCTCAAAATCTGAAGAACATAAATAAAGCAAGTTAAAAAAACCCCTCTGATACAAGAAAAAAGGTATCTGAATTCGCTGAGCCAAAAATCTGTGTTAATTCCACCTCATCCATTTACACATGTGAATACCTGTCCAATATCCTGACAGATCACCTTGTTAACAAGCAATTATAGGGAGATAATGGAAAGAATTTGACATTCCCCCTGATCTTTCCTGAGGTGTTACCAACTGGTTGTCTTGGGCCTGGGCAAAGGATTCATATTTAGCATTCAAGTTTACTCTTAATACTCTCTAATTGCTGCTCTGCTTGTTCTAAATGTGGGTGAACAGAAGAGAGAGCTGAATAGAATAAAGAACTGCTCTCCTACCCCTCTGCAGGGATGCACAACCAAAGTCTTGGCAGACTGGTGAAATTCTGTGTGGACTAACCCTGACAGGCACCAGGGAGGGGTTAATAGCCTCCATCACCTCTCTTTGCCCCTGTTCTGCTGCAGCAGGACACCCAGAGCTCTCATACTCACGCATTCTGGCCAATATCAGGAGCTTATTTGGCTCTTCCAGCCGCAGCCTGTTGGCAAATTCACAGCAATCTTGGAAGGCAGAAATGCACCTTTGGTTTCTCCGAATTCTCTGAGCTCTCTCCTTGCAGGTCTCAGAGACTGGATATGCCTTCACTCCAGCCATGCAGCACTGCCTGACTTCTGGATCTCGGTATTTGGATACTGGAATCAAAATAAAGTCATTCGCTTCCTTGAGGTGAAGTTTTTATTTCCAAATGACTTGTTTGCAGGATTTCAGTCAAGAGGCGTTTTTGAGGATGAAGTTGTTATTCTTGAAAAGTTAGTGACACATGCTTAATAATTACTATTCTGAATTAAAAATATAAATTAGGTAAGATGAGTTGTATTACATTTTAAAATTTGTCAGTCAATGGCTCTTCTGCCAGGCTTGGTCTGGCATGGGGTGATTGGGAAAGATTGTCATGGGATAGTACTGTGAATTTTCAGTTATACCTCTTCAGAAAAAGAAAAGACCAAAGAATCACATATTTTAGTAGGGAGTTTAAAGATAATCTCATTCTCATTCCACCCCCTGCCATGGGCAAGGACATCTTCCACAAGCCCGGGTTGCTCAAATGTTAAATATTGCTTAAACATTGCTGTACTTTTAACACGAACTTAAATCCTGAAAGGCTTTGTAAATTGGGTCCTCTCTGAAGTCATTGTCCATATTTGTCAGTCTCTCTCTCTTAAATACATTAAAATTAGTAAGCAAACACTCAGATTCTTGATTTTTAATGGATGTGATTTTTTTTTTCATAATGATCTACTTTAAAATATTTTTAACACCTTCTTTGAGTATCTTTTCCCTGAAGTCAGACCGTTTGGTTCTTAACACTTCATTGCAAGGTTCACCTGTCCAAAAAAAATAAATAAGTACAAGCAACGTGAACTTCTCTTGTAATAGCATAGTCCTCTTAAAAATAATTCCATAAAATCACATTCCAAATGCGTGAAACCTTTTCTGTTTGCTGTTTTAATTATGTAGAAGTATTTTCATTTCGATTATAGTAACTGATCCACAAGATGTTTGCCTGTCTCAAAAATCATTAGTATATGCATTCCCTTGAGTTCCAACTGATGCCTTAGGTTTTAACTTTTATATTTTTCAAATTCTGTACTGCTCAGAGTGTAACTCTGCAGTTCCTTGTAGCCTGTAATTTCTGCTCTCTCGTGCTGGGCAGACACAACAAAGCCTCTCCAGGCTTTGCCTTCAAGGACAGCCAGGCTCTGCTAGGCCCAAACTGTGTAACCCAAAGCCTCTAAGGGGGGAGCAAGCTGAGGGGAATTACATCATTAAACTGAGGCTTTAATTGGAGACTTAACCGTGGTATGCAAATGAACCAAACCTATAAAGGTGTGAAGAACTCGTGACCTGGGGTCCATCTTGGGGTCCATTTTTGGAGGCAGCCTCTGGCTCCCCCAGGGTGTGCCTTGAAGGCCCTTCAAATAAATACCTATCTTATTCCCTTACTCTTGTCTTGTCTCTGTTTCTAGGTAGCTGGAGAAGGCATCACAACATAAAAACTGAGAATGACAACAGAATATTTCAGAAAGCCCCCCCAGTTCCATGCCTGGAGCACAGGAATGTACCTGCTCCCTCGGAGTCCTCAGCGTTTGCGTTGGTGAGGAAGGTGAGCCCGGCCATTCGGAACACGGCCACGTTGTCCTGTCCTCCCCCAGCCCCACAGCCCAGGTCACTCTTCTCCAGCTGCAGCATTATCTGGGGAGAAACACACACACCACGCTACCAGGATGCCTTCAGGACACAGCCTGGATCATGGTCTCCATGGCTCCTTGAGCAAGGAGCTCTCCAACACCATAACCAGTTTTTGGCCAGGTCTGTGGGGTTCTAATGAGAGAGTTCAGATCTGCCTTAAAAACCATAATTTACTTCTACTGGAATTCAAAAGATTGTAAATGAATTCTTTTAATAATTTCAAACTGTAGATTTAAAACAACAACTTTAATTCTGGCTTGAATTCTCTTCTGCCCATTTTCATGCTGACTGAGGGCATGACACGTATCAGTTATTGAATGTGAACATGAAACAAAGAGCAACTTGATTTCCTTTTATGGCTGTCAGCTCACATTTTCCATTGCTCTCTTCCTTCTTCCTGTGACTCCATAAATTGCCTTGTCCATAGCTGACAGAGCAACAAAGGAACTGGACTGGGTTTTCATGGTGAGTGATACAACCTCTGCTGGCTTCAGTGTCTCTTCGCTTGACTGCAGCTTAATCTAGAAATTGAAAACAAATATTGGTAATTTTGAAAGCACATTGCTCCAAAATCAATCCAGCTGAAGCAGACGCTTTAACAAGCTAAGTGTGAAAGAGCTTGTGTAAGTCCAAGATAAAATCTGATCATAAAATGAATGCACGGCCACAAATTTCAGCGCCTATTTTGCTACTCACATCGAGGCTATTCCCACATTTCTGTTCCACATTCAGCCAAACTGAATCAGCCACTAACTCTGCAGCTTCTTCTCCCATGACTATGTAGTAAACAATAAGACGTGCTGAAGGAACCATTTCTTGGGTTATCTGAAAAGTTAGATGCTCATATTCCAAATCCTTAATTCTCTCCTGAGTTCCAAAGCTTACTGTCTTCCCTCTTGATGTGATCTATGGTTAAAAATAAAATGATGGAGAATAAAAAAGTCAAATTTTATATTCAGTCTATTTCTCACATGTAATAATTATTTGAATTTATATCTTCTACTAAAAAGAAATGCTGCCTCTGCACTTCTTTTCCTTCATCTACATTTCACATTCTGAAATAGCTCTCAAGACCAACACTACTTGTCCTCAATCCCAGCCAGTGTCAGATGAGAATTCAAAAAAAATAGACCAAATACATAATTTAAACATGAGACTGTTATTTTTTTCCTAAAAAGCTGACAGATTGTATCTGAAAGGAAGCAGTTGTCTGAGCTGCACACATTCTATGCTGAGGATAGTTCTTGATTGTTGAGGTTTTTCATCCATGACCATATATATTAAATTGCAATTCAATATTTTATGCAGAAACATCTGTTACTTACCAAATAGCTGTAGTGATGTATTTTATCAATGTAGTGGCTCTGTGGATATACATTAATATTTATTACATCCCCCACTTCTAGGGTTTTGTGGTTTGAAGCCCAGTCAATATAGAGATAACTCTGACTCAGGGATGAATAAGCTTTTGCTTCATAGGTTTTACTTGCTTGGTTTTCATCTGAAAGATGTGGATCTGCAGTTTTTACCTGGAAAGATAATAAATGTCTGAATAGTCTGAGTACAGGAATATACCTCAGTAAACAAGCAAAGACAAAACTAAAATCACTCTGCAATATGTTGTTCAGAGGGATTAATAAAAGCCAGTTCAAGACCTTACCCTCAAAGAAATAATTACACCCTCGAAGAAATAATTTAATGGAACAATTTAACTCACTTGAAACTCCAACATTTTGCTGTTTGATGGGATATTAACAACAAACAAAGCAGTTCCATCACTGATGCTTGTTTTTCTTCTCCCAGATTCCGAACCCTCTGATATCAACTGAGTCTCATCCATTTGCTCACTGAACGATTTTGCAGTGACAGTTACAGGGACATTTCCAACAAAGTCATCCACGGTGTCCTTCACCTGCACCTGTTCATCAGGATAAAGAAATGGTGACATTTTTCAGGAAGAAGCTTCCAAGCTGCTCAGCTGCTTCTACAGCAGGGAGTCAAAAATGTACAAGTCAGTGGAAATTAAAGTGTGTTCAGACGTGGAGTGATATAGAGAGAAAATGGCAAAGCTGATGCATTATGGGGTTTATGTTGCAATGTGCAGCCACCCTGCTCCTGGGAACTGACCTTAATGAAGAAGGGAAGTCCAGGCTTCACAAAGAGAGGTGTAGCAATCAAACTCAGCTTGTAAGGGGAGACAGCAAACCTGACTCCAGAGAACTCCACTTCTCCACTGAGGCCACCTAACAAAACATGGCACCCCATGGTGACAAATAGCCACATGTAAGTTTAATCCCTTACCATTTTTTACAGTGAGAATTGGCTGTTCTTCCCTACAAGTTTTTGGAAGAAGAAACTGAATATTAAAGAAAGTCTGATGTTAGGAAAGTTATCCTAATAATTTTCTTTTCTAGCTCTGCTCACATTTGCAGAAACATTAAGAAAAATTGCAATGAAAAAGAAACTTACCTGTAGACTCCAACACTGATGCCACAATATATAAATATGACCCATCCAGTGCTTCCAGACTGTCAAACCCTATAGAACTTGCTGCTCTCTTACTGTTAAAATTGATCCTAGCAACTCCATTTTCAATCTGGAAATGAAATAGAAATCATCACTTTATAGTTGAAAATTTAGAAATAATACATAGACTACATGCAGATTTAATGTGTTTCTGTTCATTGTCCATTTTCAGAGGAAATCAAAGGTGGAGATGTTTTGAAAAATAATTATTTATCCCCTAAATTTATTTTAAATTAATCAACCAATGGCACATACAGCAAGGTTTTTGTGCAGGCTCAGCAAGAGGTAGGGATAACACAGAGGTATCTTCACTACATGAGGAAAGGGGATAATTAGTGGAGAAAAGATTCCCCACAATAAATTAATATCATTTTGATCAGCTTGCCTCTATTTGATTTCATTTATTCTGTAACAGATAGCAATTAAGTTAATTCATAGAAGTTTTAAATCACACAGTTTGGCCAAGAGAGTAATTACACCAGATTGAAATGACATTGTCCCAGATGCTGCCTCTGAGTTTCGTTTCCAAGTGCATTTCTCTGCCCCTGATTGCAGCGTTACACAAGAAAAGGCCACACTGGGGAGCTGTGGATGCAAACTACGACCTGAGGCCCATCCTCACCAAATTTAATGGAAAAACTTCAATGGAATTGGATCAGTCCTGAATTATGTGCATGAATTCTACACAGACTTGACTTGCTGCTTCTTACCCTTGTTACATGCATTGCCTGAGGCATCATTCTCTTCTCACTTTCTTCAATTATTCCAAAACGAAGAAAAACATCAGCACTTGGAAGCTTTTTGTTGGAAAAATAGCTGAGAATAAAACAATATAAATGCTTTCGAGATTACTTTAATGGCTGCAACAAAGCATTTGTTTTTGAAGAGGAGTAATTGCCTAGGCAAGAGATGGAAAACAAATGTCTGTGTATTTTAAAACACTTCTGTTGAAAAATAATCACTTTGGAAGAATTTTAAGAAGGGTCACTTAGATCTCTTATACAGCAGAAAGGATTTTCATGAAAGGGCTGCCTGAGGAAGGCAAAGAGGAAACTTCCAGACTCATGAGAATCATTCCTCAGGTAAAAGAAGAGATACAAAATATTCAGAATTCCAAGCCCAATCTCCTTACCTAGCTTTCACAACAATCCTGAAGTTCTCAAATTTATCTGAACTGATGAAGTTACTCTCTGGCTCGATGATGATGGAAAAGCTTGGCATTGCTGCAAAAGGAGTAGAAAAAAGGTCACTTGGGTGTGTTTTATCCATGAAGCCACAGGTGCCCAGCCACTGAAGAATCCTGGCATTTCAAAGGGTCTGAGTTACTGAAAATATTAAAAATGCAGCTCCACAGGATGGCCACATCTTACCGTACTCCTTAACTTCAAATTTTGCCACAGCTGAGGTCACAAAATCCTTCTTGTACTTGGCTTTAATCTTCCAAATTCCATACCTGTGAAATGTTAACAATCAAACAGTCTCTAAGATGAAAATTAATGATGAAGGCAAAAATTTTTATTACTGCTTAATAATATTTCATGGTAATAATCTCTTAGAGAGGAAAATTCTGCACCAAATTTTTGCACGTGTTCAATGCCTACTTTGAGCAGATTCTCTTTGATACATCACCAATTATTTGACACTTACTTTCAATTAAAATCAGTGAAAATAAAATCAGTTATAAACCAGTTTCTCAAGCCCCTGCTATCATCCTTCTGCCATCTCAGCAATGCTTCAGCACCCTCTCAAGACTAAAAGGAGAACTGAAGAGGTATTTCTTTTCTATGCTGCTGTTCCTGGAAAATGCTGGTGATTTGTATGAAATACATATGAAATACGAAATCATCACATCTTTCTCACTGTTTATATCTCTACAGTAGAAAGCTTTAATTGTCATTAATATTCTTTTTCAATTGAGCAAGAAAAACCTACCACTCACTGTTCTTTAAGGTGAATACTCTGTCACAAGGTCCCTATTTATATCAGGATTCCACCCTATGTGAAATGTTAGAAACCTCCAAGTTTCAAGTCACGTCCATCATGCAAAACCACTCTATGATAGCCACTATAAAAAGGCATTATTATGTTAATAATTCATTAAAGAAGCATTAAATAAATCTACTTAGGATTAGGAGGAATCTTGAAGTCAGGAAAAGAAACTATTCCAGTAAAATCTTTTTCTTCCAAAATATCCACTTCTACTCCTTCAGGATCCTTTAAATGATAAGAGGAAATAATGAGCAGTTAGAGACTGTTCTTGTCAAAAGGAGAATCTTCATCCTGTGATTTTTCAGAGGCAGGCTGGTCATAACATAGTTTTCTTAAGAGTTTCAGAGCATAAAAACACAAACATTTCTGGAAACAACTCAGACTGAAATTCTGATTACTTGGTTCCACCAAGTAAAAGCTATGCTTAAAATAGATAAAAAATTACTGCAATAACCAGCCAAGGTTAAAGGCTAAAAAATATAGTAGATACTGATTATTTTTATATCTTAAATGAAACAAACAGTATGAAGCCTATATATTACTACAATTCTCTCAAAAATCCTTTTCCCAGATATTAAAGGTAATTTCTTTGTTGTAACAACTTCAGATCTGGGACTTGAAAACCTCTATCCAACTTTGCAAAGTCAATTTAAAGCCTTTTAAATGATGTCTGGCCACCTGCAAAAACATCCAAGAGTTTTATTAAACATTGATTGCAATACTGATTTCCCATCTACCTACCCACTTATATTTATTTGTTATTAGAGCTAAAAAATAATAATATTAAATTCAATTACAACTCACCACAAAAGTTAGGACAGTCTCTCTCTGAGCTCGCTGCAGTTCTTCATTCAGAGAGTAAACTCGGACTTTCACTGTAAGAATTTTAGCAATAAATCTCAAAACCAAAACAACCAAAAAATTCACTGATATTTTAAACAAATTCCCAGGAAAATCTTTCACTCTTTGTGCCACAAATGAATCATTTAGGGTGAGGAGGGCAAGGAGAAATTATTTCAGTGCGATCAAATAGTTCAAAATATTATTCTGCTGATTAAAAAATGAAATATCAGCTGATAGCAATGCAACACAACCAAGAGCTTAAAGAACATTTAAATCTTAATTCCTTGGCAGAGTCAACAGACTTTAAAAATTAAATACCAGCCAAGAGAAATAAGCATTATTTACCTGACTGGTCAGGAGTATAAACTGGTTTGTCTGTATGAATAAAAAGAAACCCATTCTCATAGGAAACAGGAATTTTTTTAAATCTTGTAAAATGTGGAGAAACAGCTTCCAAATACAAATACTTGTCTGAATTATCTGTTCTTGGTAAATCTGTTGGTTGAACCTGGGGGAGAAGAAATAAAGGTTTTTGAAAATTATTAAAATTTTTTTAATGTATTTTTTCCTGGAGTATTTTTTGATGAAAAGAGGAACTGAAAAGCAATTACAGTAATGTGGTTGAGTAGCATTTAATAAAAATGTCAATACTCACAAGGATTTATTCTTGCTTACATGATAGTTGATGGTCTGGAGTATTAAGCTACAGATATTCTGAAATATTGCATTTTATTTATGCCCAGAACTAAATCAGCAAAGTTCAAAGCCCAGTTATCAGTTACAACAGTACAAATTATCAGATTTCCATTTATGCACATGATGAATCCTGGCCACAACAAAGCTGCTGCTGTGGTTGGTAGCTTGAATTGATTCTCTCTCATTATGTCTAAAGTTATGCAACTATGGTAATGTTTCTAAAATAATTTGATTCTATGTTTAATTTCAGCGTCGTTCCTTTACACTGATTTTATCCAGCGTAATTTTAATTTCAGATCAAAAATTGGGGCATTAGGTTTCCCTCCCCAGTTTAACCAACTGAAAATAATCTTTTTTAACACTTCGCACTAAAGGTGATAATAAAAAGGCTGTAAGAAAAGTCTGAATTCCTTACTGTTAAAGTTACAGCATCTTGGAATTTGTTGGCTGGAGTTAAGGAAATCCGAGCAGACGAATACACAGCAAGCTTATCTGGAAAGCTTTTTAGGGCAATATTGACTGGAAATTCCTCCTCATAACCAAAAGCTTGAACTACAACTTTCTCAGAGGCCCCGGCTCGGAAAATCTTTGGTGCTGTAAGGACATACCTGTACACGGAATATAAAACAATAACAGGGTAATGGAACTATGTTTCTTTCGGATTTCTTACTTCCCTTTGTAATTCAGTTACATCCATAGCGTTAAAGCAAACAGGATAATCAGGTTATTGTAAGACACTAATTAAAATCCTGTTTGGATAGTGCCCTTTGTATTGGATCTACTTAAATTCTGGATTTATTTACCCAAAAGAGAGGACAACAATCAAGTAACATTTCCAGTAAATTCCGTATTTGCTTTACTTACGTTTTCTCTTGGCTAAAAGTTGTTCCAGAAAATAGCAAAACAATAAAATATACTAAAATAGTCATCGTGTCTGGGACAACAGCAAACCATGGATGTTAATGAGGGTGGGTTAAACAGGCTCTGCTGTGGGTGAGCAGAAATGCCACCAACACATTTCACTCACAGTTAATAATTAATTACAGATCATTCTTTACTGAAACGTTATTGCCCCCTCCTGAGGAAGCCAGAACTGCTAAACTTAAGAATTTTTTAATATAGGATTTCAATTTTTGATATGTCCACAGCAACCTTGTGTCAGTCCCCACTTTCCTTCTGACAACTGCATTAATAAAATAATTTTATGGGGTAGAAAAAACCCCAACAAATAAAAAAACAGATTCAGTTTGTCCTTAATAAAATAGATTTTTAAAATCAAAATGACTCTAAATTTGTGTCTGAAGGAAAAAAGCATTTCAGTTATATCAAACAATGTGTGGATGTGTTTAGACCAGCATTATTTTTCTGTTGTTTTGAAATAATGTTTCTCTTACAAATTTCTTTTAGCCATTTGTATTCCAGATTACACCAAGTTTCTGACCATTTCCATTACAAATAAAACTGCAATATGGAAGTAATAGGGCACAGTATATCAACATGCTCTATTTTAAACAGCATTTTGCAAAAAAAATTTTGAAAACATTTGCAAAAAAAGCCCCACAACCATTGGTGACAAAACCTTTGCAGGCCTGATATCTAGGATAGCACCTCAACAAATAAGTTTATGTAAAGTTAAATAAAGTTGTGCAAGAATGCTGAAGTTTAAACAAATACCACAGGTCAACCTTTACGGGAAAAGCATTTACAAAACTGTTTCTGATCAATATAAAATAAAATTACAGTAAGGTCAGCTTCTCACCAAATGTAGTGAACTAGAAGGGGAGCAATAATAGAATGAAATCTTAGAAAATGTAAGATGCTTAATGTTATTAAAATGAATGGCCAAAATACCTATTATTAAATAGTGATAGGGTTGGTATGCAAATGATAAGGCACAAATAGTGAAGAACATTAGGAAATGTTATAAAAGCCCAACAGTACTCTGAAATAACGTTTTTTAAATCTAATTATGCTCCTTCCCCACATTTTTCACAGACACAACCTACTGGTTTTTCAACCCTGTGGTGTCCATATAACTTAGGTCAAAGTAACAAAGTGCTTATATAGCTTGGGCCATAAGATATCTATGTAAACTGATATCAATATAACTCAAATAATGACTTTTTATCAATATAACCTGAAGAATATCAATGTAGCCTGAATCATAACTTCTATATTTATAACCTGATGCTTATATAACCCAAATCATAACTTTTGATACCCATATAATCTCATATGAATAACTTTTTTCATACAGTGTAATGGCTACTATATCTTTAACTAGTTGCTTATATGCAGAATAGAGAAAAAGAGAAAAACAAAACAAAACAAAACTTACTAGGTGTATAGTTTCAGAGATAGGTAAGTGTAGTACTAATGAGAAATTGGCACACCAAAGCCAATTAGCCACAAAACAAAGAATTTAGGCCGGGTAAGACCAGATGGACCAAAGAGCGCTGTAACAGCGCATGCCCCGAAGACAAAGTTGAAAAGTTCAAGTGTGAAGAAGACTTTAGAAGCCTTCATCAAAGACCGCCAAAGACCCCCGAATCGGGGAAGTGCAGTGCAGTGCAAAGAATTATCTAATAACCATGAGATCATGCTATGTAAATTAGTTCTGGTGTATATGTGATGATGCTGTAATGGCATAGCAACATTAAACAAAATTTACTGTATAAATACACCACAGCAATTGACAAAGGTGGGTGAGTCAGGAGGAAAGATCCCCCTCAATCTGCTACAATAAACAAATACCTGCTCTGCAGACATCGGTCTATGGGGATTTATTTCCAGCCAATCTTTTGGGCATCACCTGCGTTTCACACCTGGTTACACAGATGCTGAACTAACGCAGTCCAAGTGTTAAAAAGAGATTTATGTACACGCCCTTGTGAAAGTGAGTGTGATTTAGACTGGACACACAAAGTTTATAATTGTAAATGAACGGTGTATTTCCAATATTACAGAATAAAGCCCATTTGTACACAATTTTGCGTTGACATGCGAATGTGACATCCATAGAGTACAGATGCGGGGAAAATATCTATCAGCAGACCAGGTTTTATTGTTTATACAACGACTCGGGCTTTAAATAGACCAAAATCCCTCAAGGTTTAATTGTTTATTCAGTGATTTGGGCTTTAGTTACCACAAACCCCGGAGGACGGGCCCTGAGGCGCTGAGGGGACGCGGCGGGAAATGGCGAGGCGGGGGCGGGGCCTCAGCGGCGGGAAATGAGCTGGGGGCGTGGCCTCGCCAAAGCCCCGCCCCTCCGCCTCACCCGCCGCCGCCGCCGCCCTCGGGACAAAATGGCGGCGGGGCGGCCCCTCAGGGAGCGCCCTTAAAGGAGCCGCAGCTCCCGGGGCTCAGCGGTGCGGGCGGCGATCGCTCGGTGAGGGGAAAGGAGGCGGCGGAGAGGTGCGTGGAGAGCCGGTGGCATCCTTCCGGAGCGCCCCGAGGCCGCCCTGCCCGCCCTGTGCCGCGGCGGCGAGCGGTGAGGCGGCGTTACCATGTCAACGCAGGTAATCAAAGCGGAGGCCTGAGGGGGCGGCCCGCGGCCGCGGCGGGATCGCCCTGAGGCGGTAACCGGGAGGGGATGGGGGCACTGGGAGCACACAGGGCCCTGATCCCCGGCCGGGGATCCAGCTCTGCCCTGGGTGTCGCTGCGAAACCACAGCCTGTCCTCAGGAAGCGGCGTTAAAACCGCGAGCTGCGCTCCTTGAAACACGAAGGAACGCCCCAATGGAGCTTTTCGTTAGCGCGCCAGCATCCTTCTCCCTCTCCTGCCCCTTTCCATTCTCAGTTTCCTGGTTTTGTATGAATTGTGTTTCCAAGTAATGGATAGAAAACAGTGGCCTTTATTCTTGCTCCCCTTCCCTTGTCCTTATTTCCGTTCCAATTTCGGAGAAAAAAAAAAAAAAATCCACCTCAATGAAGAACGTATTCTCAAGACACAATGTAATCACTCACAAAGCTCCAAGTTGCCCTAACAGAAGACTTTTCTGTCTTAAGGAATGTCTTAAAATGTGCCCTTTGTTCACTGGGTGGAGGTGTTGGTAAAGCTCTGTCTCTTGGAGATGGTTGCTACAAGGGCTTTGTCGCACACAGTACATGACTTTTCCTACACTTATCCCTGGGGAAATATGTTCATCACTGAGGGAAGTTTCTGTTAACATTCTCTGGAATTTCCCAGGCTGTCACAGGATAATTTGTTTGAAGAACGGGAAACTCTGGGAATGCCAGTGCTGGACTGATTTTTTTTTTCTTATATTTGTTCTTCTAGCTGCAAAGTGGGTGATTTCTACCTTTGGTAAAACCAGCTGGGATCCAGTCCTCTGTTTGTGGCCCTGCCAGCTCTGTTGGTCTGAGCTGAGAGTATCTCCAGAGCTGCCAGACTTTGTGTAAACCACATGCTGCAGGACAGGAGGAGGATGAGCTGCAAACACCGAGCAGCTCACTCAGTCCCTGGGGCTGTGCTGTAGAAGAGTGGGAGTGTAAAGGTGTAACCATTCTTCCCAATGCCAGGAAAACTGGAAGCTGGCACCCGCTGGAGATTTGGCATAGATGTGGTTTTTGGCACAGCCTCCTTCTGTAGCACCTCAGTTGTAGTGTAAACCTTTAAGATTCAGCTTTATACACAGACTGATACTTGTTTCTGTTCTTGCAGATGTTGCCATGTGATACCCAGCATTTTTGGCAATGAAGAAAGGCTCTGTAAGGAAAATTTCAGGTAGAAAACCACAGGCATCAGCGTCCCAGATATCTCAGCCAATGTCACCTGTCAGTTCAGGTGCCACATCTCCACATCTTGGCCAACAGACATCTCCAGCTGCTCACAAAACCATGGAGCAGAAGTCCCCACAACTGGATATTCCAGCAGGAAATGTTGGACCTGCTTTTATATTTCAGAAAGGTATTGTATAATGAATAATACTGGTATCAAAGTACATACCACAAGCATTAAAAGCCAGTGCTCTGTGAATTGTGTGATTAAAGATGTATGATCTGTTGGAAAGAAGCCTGAAAAAAATAGCTTTAATCTTTTTTTTATTTTGGAATACAAATGCGGTAATGGGAGTAATGAAAGCTGGGGAGAATGATGAGATTTTTACTCCTTCCTCTAAAGGGGATAATTTTTAATGCTTCTGGGGGGATAATTTTCAATGTTTTTCCAGTACTCAGTGTAAAGAAAATGGAAAATATAAAAATCATCAATCCTTTCTGTTTCATTTCAGGTGAAAATGGTTTTAGCCCAGGGGTTAAGTACATAACTGAACCCCTTATAAAGGGTCTGTCAAAACAGCAAAATTTGGCATATATAAGCTCACTGAATCTTTCTTCCCCAAAGGATGGGGACAAGAAATTTAAGGTAAGTTATTGGAAATAACTGGATATTAAACTAAGTTTAAAATAATTACAATTTCTTGTTTAATGCAGGCTTATTTTTGAGTGAGTGTAAACAGCACGGTCTAATTCTTTTAGCCTAGTTCTGCAACCACCTTCTGTTAAATGGTAGTGGAGATTTGAGCAAAAGAAAAGAATTAGATTAATTAGAGTGATGTTTAAAAGAGATTAATGAATGTAATTTTTTAGGTCTTGGATTGTGCTGGTTTGGTTGGTTTCAGGGGCCAGGGTTTGGTGGGATTTTTTTAATAACATGTTCCTTTTTATGTAGATGAAGACTGGCCCACTGTAAATTTAAAACTCAGCTTTCCAACACTGTAGAAGGCTGTACCTAAAGTGGGGTTTTAGAATGGCTCAGTGGAACTGTGATTAATAAAATGTTAAAATACTTGGTATTTTTAGTGAATAGAAATCTGCCTTTTAAAAAAACCCAAACCCTGCAATGCTAAGGGATTAATTTTCTGTTCTTTAGTACATAGAAAATTTGGAAAAGTGCTCTAAGCTGGAGGTGCTAAACCTTAGTAACAACCAAATAGAGAAGATTGAGAAGTTGGATAAACTGCTGAAGCTGCGTGAGCTCAACTTGTCTGGCAACAAAATCAGGTAAGAGGGAACACCAAAGGCTTTGGAGAGCCCAGGGTCAATAAAGCTGATTTTCTTTTACTGCTTAAGTGAGTTCTCTCACAGGAGTGAACACTTGATGTCAATTTCCCATTTATATGTCAAGACTAACAAGCTTTGAGGTCTTTTTAAAAAGCACAAGCTCTGAGGTATTAAGAGTATAAATAGCTCTGGGAAGAGCTGTCAGTGTACCATGGCTGTGGTTTAATTTGTTTTCTTTGGAAACCAAGCCAGCAGTGCAAGTTTCCAGATACCACAATGAAGAGAGGGCAGTAACCCAATTAAATGCATTAAAAAATTAATTAAACTTTTACAGTTTATTATTACAGGTAATATAATGAGGAGGTTTTTTTTAGGAGAGGAAGCTGAATGGGCTTGATCAAGCAAGGCCATAAACTCACTAAATTGCTTTTGAACTCTTTGGAGAGCCTGGTGTCTTGTTTGAGTGGTTTAAAAGTGTTGAAGGGAAATGGTTCATGCAATAGCAAAACTCTTAATTGCTTTTAATTTTTCTGTCAATGAATTATGATCTTTACTGTTATGAAACTGCCTTTACAGCAGTGAAGCTGCCATTTCAGTAGAGACATTTACAATGGGAAGTGAGTAAAACCTCAGAGTTTCTACACATTGCATTCACACAACTTCCTCTCTCAGCAGGAATTGAAAAGGGCACAGCAGCTTTTAGCTACTGCTCTGTTTTCAGACTTCAGTTCATATATACCCAAGAAATAGCACAGTCACAGGAGCACATCCTGCTGTACTTTGTTATAATACTCATGGTTTACTTAATACTTAACCCTCACACATACACACAAGTAAATTAAAACCTAGCATGGTTTCCTTGATAGTTTTAATGAAAACACTAAAGATGTAGCTCTTCATGCTGTTAGTTTACAGTTGATCCTTCCTTTTTATGGGGGAAAAGAACCCTCACAAAACAACTTTATTTGGATTCATCTTTGTCCCATTACATTCTCAGGAAAAAAAAAAGAGATTTTGCATATTAAAGTGGAATTACCACACATTAAAATGATGTTAATATTGAAATGAAGGTGTGCAAAAGTAATGGTTTTGCTACAATGACAGAAAATCAGGTTGTGATTTTTGGTCTTAATTTAGTACTTATAAGTAAACTGGTATCATTTAATTTGAATTATCCAGGGCAGTAGATAATGGTCTTGCTGATTTCTTGCTTAATTAATTGTGACAGATTTTGTTGTAGTTTATCCACAATGCCTCAGTTTCACTTTAAATTTGCTGTGGTTCATAACAAACTACGTTTTTGTTCTCATTTTCAGCAAAATTGAAGGCATAGAGCATTTGCAGAACCTACAGAGGCTGAACCTGGCAGGAAATGAGATCGAGCACATTCCTGTGTGGGTAGGGAAGAAACTGAAATCCCTGCGCAGCCTTAACCTGAAACAGAATAAAGTGTCCTCAGTAAGTGATGCCACTTAGAAACAGGAATTGTTCAGAGCCTTTTCATTAAGTGAGCTGTGTATTTACATTGATTGACTTTGAGTAATTGCTGAGTGGCTTTCCACAAAGTCTGCTGTGAAATGCAGTGGTTGGGAGCTTAATAAAGTTACTGACAGGAAAACTCCTTCTGTGCAGGTATTGAAGGTATAAACCTATATTATGTTGTTTGGGAAAGCATAAGTTTCTGGAAGGTTATATCTATCAACAGGCCTTGGTATCCTGAAATTTCCAAGATCAAGCTTGATTGCATTTACCCTCTTTGCAGTGGAAATAATTTGATTTTTAGGAAGTGACTTTAGTCCTAATACTGTGTATTTTGGTATGTTTTTAGAGCTTATTCTTTAGCATAAAGGTTAAAATAAATTCTTTGATACAGACCTAACATAAAACATTCTACATAATCAGAAATTCTCTCCTGGGGATTTAATTCTTCTCAGGAGGATGTCTAATCATTGTTTTCTTTCTCTTTGGTTTAGCTCCATGATATAGCTAAACTAAAGCCTCTGCAAGACCTGACCTCCCTGTTCCTTGCTGAAAATCCAGTTGCAAGTCTGCCTCACTACTGCTTGTACACCATATTCCACCTGAGAGCACTGGAAAACTTGGATGGACAGCCAGTGACAAACCATGACAGGCAAGAAGCTCTGGAGAGATTTAATTTAGGTAATAATATGTTAAATCTTAAGTGAATGACTCAAAATTTAAGTTTAGAAGGAAAAGATTTTTCTATTTGAATGTTTCTCTAATTTTGTTTTTCAGAAGAGATAGAAAAATTAGAAAGACAGTTGGAAAACACAGTAAAGGAGATGGAGAACCTGAAACTTAACCAGTCCAAAGTGCTTGAGCAGCTTCACCATCAAGATGAGCTCAACAAGTCACTAAAGGAAAAGGCTTCACAACAGAGGCAAAGCTTTGAAGAGTTACAGAGGGACCTGGGCACCAAAAATGAGCTGGTAAGATAATCCCTGGCACTAAGGAAATCTTTGGACACAGAGTTGTAATGTGAGAGTTCAAATGACTGAAGATTTAGTTTTAAAACTGAGAGACTTTCAACTCTTTAGAGAGTGATTGTTGGCATTCAGTATTTTTTCTGTGGAAAAAGTAAGTATATTGAACCAGCACTCAGTATCACTCTTGTCATTTATAGTAACTTCTTTGTTTCCAGTAATTATTTATTAAATTATGTTTAAAATTTTGTCAGTTGATGGAAAGTTAAGCTGCTAAATTGCTGATGTACTGAATATGCTGCACTGGTCAGACTCTAAAGTGCTGCTGGAAAAAGGGAGAAAATTGCTGCTGTTACAGAAACAAGATGTGCACACAAGTTGTATGTCAGTAATAGCCCTTGATTATTATTTTGGGTAATGCACACCAGTTTAATTGTATTTTATTCACATCATCCTAAAGTCTTATGTTTGAGTCTCTTTCGTTGGTAGCCATAAAATGCAAGGAAACTCCTATTGACTTGAGAGTGCTGGGCTGTGAATGACCTGATGGGAACTTAATATTTGGATTTTATCTTGTTAGACTTGTCCTCTAAAATTTTATCCTTCAAGCTCTCTGTACCTGGTACTTCTATAGCTGTTTCTCTGAACACACACACACTAACCAGCAATCTGCTTCTGAAATGAAATTTTCAGTATAATGAGATTCAGCAGCAAATACTTTGCAGCTTGAACCCATTCTATCCCTTTGGATGACAAACTTGGCTCACTTCTGTCTCCCTTTAGCTGGTGTCTGGGTTTGTCACAGTCCCCTTCCTGCAGAGCCTTTGTTCCTCACTCAAGGTAGCCCCACTGTGCCCCTGGGTTGCATGGTTGGTTTTATTTCTAGGATGTATTTGCACGTTCCCTGAAGTAGCAACATCATTATGAAGTGTCCCAGTGAGATTTTATATTCACGGTGGTTTGGGATACACTTCTCTTGTTATTTTTTTCCCCATTTCTCTGAAACAGAGTTAATTTTTGCATGACATTTATCAGGTTTTTAGATCTTTCTTTAAGCCTTTCCTGTTCTATTTCTTTGCCTCCATTAGTCCTGCTTTCCACTCTCTATTGGAATTGTGCTGCATGTTCTCCTTCAGGTATTCAGTGTGAAAAGTTGATTTAAAAAGAAATCACATGATGGACCTTTACTTAAAAATAACCTCAAAACCAATCTAGCAATTTATTTTAGCTTAGTTTAAGCTAAAATAAAACACATAGACTTTGTACTCTTGCCAAATGAGAGGTTTTGTTTCTTTTACAGATCCTGAGGGTTAATAGTCCTCATGCTCACTAGTTGCAGCAAATATATTTGTTATTTTGGCCTAGATTTTGCTAAAGGATCATACCCAAATTATTGTTTTATCCAAAATGAGGTTTAAAAATAAACTTGTCACTTTGATGTACATAAACTTTAAAGGCCTTTCATGTGATCATTTATATTCTATTAATCGTGGGGCTTTTGTCTCCTCTTAGTCACCATTGTACCTTGTAACAAAATTACCCTTTGTGATATTCTTGATCCAAAATTGTGCTGTGAGCTGTGTTCCCACATTAAGGGCTGTGCCCTGCTCTCTGTAGAGCTGCAGTGTGTGTGGCAGTGCTGACACTCCAGTGAATGAGACTCACTTGGGTTTGTGGTTTCACAGCTGAAGCAGAAGACAGTGGAGCTCACCCGGGCCTGCCAGAAGCAGTATGAGCTGGAGCAGGAGCTGGCCTTTTACAAGATTGATGCCAAATTTGAGCCCTTAAATTATTTTCCCTCAGAGGTAATAATTTTAAAATCATGGATCTTCTCATTGCTGTTTCCCTTGAGTTTTCAGCTTAGAAAATAACAGTTTTTCTATGAACTAATAGACGCTGCTTTATTAAAAGCCCAACCTCTGTCATACTTGCAAACAAAAATGTGGAGAATGAAATCCATAAGAAAAGTAAAGATCAGTAATCATTTACTACAATTAAGTTATGTCTGAGTAAAATTAAAGTGCAACAATGTAATGGACTAAATATAATCTAAGTAAATTCAATATACTGAGAAGATATTTGCAACAAACTGGTCACCCCCCAACTGGGTTTGTTTGGTTTTAGTTCCATTATAAGATAATGATGTTTAAGGCTAAAAAAGCACAGTATTATCTGTTTTCTTCTAATTCTTCTAATTTCAAATTGGTTTTCCTTTTTATGCTTGAGAGGAAAGTTAAATGTATGTTAGGAGTTGACTGCAGCCATAGTTCCAAGATAGAGACTCTGCTTCTTACATTTCAGGAGGTTGAACTTGATAATGTTCCTGGTGAAAGTCCCTACATTGGTAAGGCCAGGTACAAAAGCAATATGTTTATAAGGGAAGGCTACATCTCTGACAAAGCTCAGCAGCTGCAGGTTGGGAAAATGCAACGGGAGGAAGGTGACTCCTGTAGGAAACCCCAGCTGGAATTGCATCTCCAAAGTCTAGATAAAATACTGGAAGATAAGGAAGAAAAGATTAATTCAGGTAAAACCTTATTTTTTATCAACTGAAAATATGTATATCAGTGTGGTTTATTTCACTGGTTACATGCTTGACATAAGAATAGAAACTGTGTTTCAAAGGCTGGAAGTGCTGTGATTATTAAACCCTTGATGCATTTTTGGTGTCAAAACTGCTACAGTTTCTTACTGCTGTTACTTTAAGATAACTCAGGATGAAAGCCTTAACTGTGATTGAAAACACAGTTCTAGGGAGGTTTCATATTTGATGCATGAATTTAATTGTGTAGTACTTGTTAAAAAACCTTTGGACATACTTTTTGAGAAACCAGAATGTATTAGCTGTGATCATCAGCATGTTAATGCTGTGCTGATTAATGTGTTCACAGAAGCTGCACATCAGTGTTATACACAATATTATGTATTCTGTGGGATTGGAGGTTTTGTGTTGTTTTTTTTTTGTCTGCAGCACAAAGAAGATTAGAAGAACTGCAAAGTGAAATTGGACATGCAGAGCAACAAGTGTTGAAAGTAACAGGGGAACTGCAACAACTGGAGGATGCTCTGGCCCAGAAAAAAGTAAGTTGTTCCACAAATAGCAAGGGAAGGTGTTTGAAGCAGTGTTGATGTAAGAAAATACAACTTTTTCTCCCCATTCTTATAAAGAGGCCACTGTACAGGCATCAATCCATTTGTCAAGCATCAGAAAAATCTTACAGGTTTCTGGTAGCTTGGTGTTGATTTACTGCTGACTTTCTCCAGAGCCCTTTGGAAGAACCTGCTGGGTAGGTTTAGTTGTGCAGCTGATGAGCAGTGTGGCCACAGAATTGGCAGCCAGAATTAATTTATCAGCATTAAACTAAAGCATCTTTTACTTCTTCAACTGTCATCAATTATTGCTATTTTTATTTTTAAACTTGTCTGAAAATCCGTGACCAGGATCATCTTTATTTAAATATTAAATATATTCTTGATCAGCTGTGTTTTTCCAACTCACTCGACATCCTAATGCTGTCTCCAGATGTCCCAGGCCAGCAAGGATGCAATTGAACAGCAATTGAGTGAGAAGTTACAAATCTTGCAGGAGCTACGTAAGGAGACCCTAGAACTGGAAAAACAAATGGAGAAACAGAAAAGAGAAATAGGGAAAAAACAGAAAGAGCTTGAAGATTTGCAGAGTTCTCTTGGTTCTGTAAATCCTGAGGATCCAAGACATGTAAGTAAAACCAGAATCTGAAGTTTTTTATGTGCTGTGCTATGGACTAAAGGCAGCTTTAACAGGTGACCATTCACTTGTGCTTGTTTCATGAGTTATGTATTCTTCTGCTGTTTATCAAAGCCATTAACTTAAAATTTGAAAGTTAAAAAAATCTTCACAGTTAAAAAGTCCCACCAAACCAACCAGCTTTGGTAAAACACTTGAACAACTCATTTTCCCAGCAGGTGCTGTAGAGTGTGTTAAGAACTAAATCTGTGCTTTGCACAAACACTCTGGGCAGAGCCTTGCAGACAATTTCTGTGCAGGAAATCCTTCATGCAGCTTTTTGTGGAGTCTGGCCTTGAAGCTTTTTAAAGATCTGTGTCTGGCAGTGCTTATAGAGCCTGTTTGATGGGGACTGATGGCCTTTCTCTGCTGCCACATGCAGTCCTGTCAGTCCTGAGAGAATCAAATCAGCAAGGCCTCAGAGGTCGCATCTCCCAGGGCTGGGCTGCCAAGGAGGGCTCGAGCTTCCACCTAACTTATTGATCTCCAGGGATGCAGGACTTTTTCTGAGTTATTAACTGTGTTCAGGTACAGCAAACATTTATAGAAATTGAACTAAAATGAAACACTTCTCTTGTTATTTTTTTCCCCTTTTCTCTGAAAGAGAGTAAATTTTTGCATGACATTTATCAGGTTTTTAGATCTTTCTTTAAGCCTTTCCTGTTCTATTTCTTTGCCTCCATTAGTCCTGCTTTCCACTCTCTATTGGAATTGTGCTGCATGTTCTCCTTCAGGTATTCAGTGTGAAAAGTTGATTTAAAAAGAAATCACATGATGGACCTTTACTTAAAAATAACCTCAAAACCAATCTAGCACATGTTTAAGCTAAAATAAAACACATAGACTTTGTACTCTTGCCAAATGAGAGGTTTTGTTTCTTTTACAGACCCTGAGGGTTAATAGTCCTCATGCTCACTAGTTGCAGCAAATATATTTGTTATTTTGGCCTCTAATTATCTCTAATAATTATCTCTAATAGTGTTTTTTAAAAGCTCATATCTCTAAATGAAAGTTTTTCAGGCCAGCTGGATGCTTCTAAGTAAGCAATGAAAGAATTTTTCTGCTTGGCTCCGTTTTCAGCAGACGCGCTCAAACCCCTTTTTTAAAATTCTCCTTTTGTGTTTTTAAACTTCATTTCCTGGGTTGTCGGGTGGCAGAAGGGCCGAACGCGTTCCGGGAGGGCTCCCAGGGGAATGGCCGGGCCCGGGGCAGGAGCGAGCCCGGCCCTTCCCGCGGCCGCCCCTCGCTTCGAATCACAACACAGGAAGCGCCAACGGCCGGGAACGGGGCTGGGAACGGGAACGGGAACGGAGCTGGGAACGGGAACGGGAGCCGAGCTGGGAACGGGAGCGGGGCTGGGAACGGGAACGGGAACGGAGCTGGGAACGGGAACGGAGCTGGGAACGGGCAGCGGAGCCAGCGGCAGCTCCGGCCCCCGCCCCGGACCGCATGGAGACTCCGCTCAATTCCTGCCCGTGCTGAAGCTCCCGGTGCTTTATTCAAATAAATTCGCGCTCAGGGGTGGGGCGTTCTGCAAGTGCTGTCTCAAGAAGAAAAGACAAAGGCAAAGCTGTAAGTGGTCGGGGACTTGTGGCTTTTTGTTTCTTTTTAAAACTGTATTTTTGGTGCCATTCAGCAGCTGCAGCAAAATGGCTCGGTGGGAGCGGCTCAGGTTTTGCTTGCAGAAATTTCGGTTTTGAAAGCTGCCAGGGCGGTTTGTGTTTAGCAAGGTGACAAGTTGAACTGTGCTGATATGGATGTTTAAGTTAACTTCTGGTTTAATCCGTTAAAAGTACAAAAAGCTTTGGTCTTGCCCATTTACTCTTGTTGTGGAAGCAACTTTAGAAGTGTTCTTTTTTCTGAGAACTCACATTTAAATTTTCCACTGCTAGTTCAATTTATTTTTTCGAGCAGTAAGAAAAATGTGCAGTTAATCATGACAGTATCATTCTGTATTTTCCCAAGTTTCTGGCATTTGGGTTGTTTCTGAGCAATTTCATACCAGTGGGAAACAACACTTTATTCTGTTGATAATCAAGATTTGTAAACAGCTGAAACAATCAGCTAATTCATACTAAATGCATGGAGTCCTTGCCAAAGTGAGAGCTGTGTGGTGTATCTCCCAGAAATGTTTTAATAAAATAAGACTTATTTAAGTATATTTACTTAGTAACTGTAAAGTTGGCCCAACTTGCTGTTTGTTCAGAGTATTTTCCTTCAAGTGCTGACCTGACATGTTCTAAAGCATCATCTGCTGTGAAGGCAATGCAGGATGACAGGATTAAAGGTTCTGGAAGAAATCATGTTTGTTCTTGACTGAGAGAGGAAGTGGTAGAACAAAATGTAAAGGCAGGAAGAAAGATAGTAGCCATGAGTAATAATGTATAAAGGCAGCTTTATTCAGCCTGGGCATGGGGGAGCCTGCAAACAATGCTGTTAGTCACAGATTGCTGCTTATCTGGGGTCCTTCGTGGGGCAGGAGGGAGGGAAAATAACAACAAGTAACAAACCTCAGAGCACCACACTGTGTGCTGAGCTTGTGGCTTTTCTTGCTGAGAGTGAGACACTGCAGAACTGAGGCAAACTCCTGATTTGATTTTTAAAAATCTGTATTGATGCCCTGCTTTACCTTTTTAACTGTTACTTGACAGGCTCACATGAAAGCTCAAAAAGCAAGTAAAGAACAGCACCTTGATATAATGAACAAGCATTGCCAGCAGCTGGAGACTCGCCTGGATGAGATGCTCTCCAGGATTGCAAAAGAAACTGAGGAAATCAAGGATTTAGAGCAGCAGCTCACTGATGGTAAACTTTAATTTTTGTTTTAAAGTATTTCTTGTACTTAGGACAACATGACAATTGAATTGAGGATTGTTTTGTTTATCTTTGTTCAAGTGAAATACAGAATGGGTACAAAAGTGTTAAAAAACTGTCCTTAACTGATGTTAAAGGAAACTCTGTGTGTTCAACTCACCTGTACCTGGCTGGGAAAGGGGGGCAGGAATACACAAAGAGCTGCAGTTCCTTTTAACTCTTCCAGTGGCCAGGTTAGCACAATAATATTGGGAATCCTAACCTTAAAAACAAGTATTTTCTGGTTGAGTTCTAGATACTTGATTTTACTTACTCCAATGGCAAATATTTTAAATGATGAAGAAAGGCAGTTTGGTTTGTTTGGTAAATAAATGTGGCTTCTTACCTACCTCGAATTCATTTTGCATTTCTGCAGGACAAATAGCAACAAATGAAGCACTGAAAAGGGATTTGGAAAGTATTATCATTGGATTACAGGAATACCTGCAAAGTGTGAAGCACCAGGCAAAACAGGCCAATGAGGAGTGTAAGAAGTTGCAGAAGGAAAAAGAATCTTTGCTGGGAAGATTGGCAGATCTGGAGGAGGAAAAAAACAACCTGGAAGTGGTTGCCATGGATGCAGAAAATATGAGAAAAGTAAGGCTTAGTACCTGTTTTCCCAAGTTCAGATATCTAAGAATAAACTTGAAAAAAATAAGCTGGTGATCAGATTGGGACTAGGGAAGCACAATTCCTTGGACAGAATGATTTCTGATATGGTAGCATGATTAGATGTGCTCACACACCTCAAGAATAGAATCTGGCCTTTAAAACCAGTTTCAAACCAATACCTGGGAGAATCATGTATCACTTCCAGCTCCACCTTTCTGACCTGAGTGTAGATTTTGGGCAGTCAGAGTGGCATCATTGACCTGCAGGTGGAAGTGCCAGCCACCTTCAAGTTTTAATGGAGTTCCTGAGTTAAAGGGAAGGGAGGCAATGTGCTCTTAAATCCTGGCTCTCCCATGTACATCCTTCTAAAATGGGTATAAAATTCCAGGAAATTGCAGTGCTGGAGAGTGCACTCCAGGAGCAGAGAGAAATAAATGAGTCCCTTCGAGATGCCCAGGGGAAGGTCAGTGCCTACGAGGCTGAGCTGGAAGCCCAATTAAAAGAGAGGGATGCTGAAGCCAAGCAGCAAAAAGAAGAACTTGAAAGACTGAAACAACTCAGCCAGGTAAGAACAGAGCTTTAGTTCTGCCAGAGGTGTTACCTACCCCAGGACACCTCATGTCCAGCATTACATCACATCACAAACAGCTGCTGGTTAGGTGTTCCCCCATGCAGAAGGTGGTATCAGTTTGCTGGGATTTAGAGCTTTGCTTTGAAGCAAGGTCCAGATGGTTTGCTTGGGGTTGTTGAATCTTTTTAGGTGCCATCGTATTGTTACTGTTTTAAGAAATACATCTGTTGTGTATTTGGGTGACAGGTTGGGGTTGGGAGTGGGGTATTAATCTGGAGGTTTTCTGTTTTTGTAGTTGGAGCTGTCAGCCCTGCAGGATGAACTTGAAAAGGAAAGACAGCTGTTAGAGAATGCTCAGACCAAAGCACAACTGGCAGAAGAGAAGGAACAACAAAATCACAAGCTGCTTTTACAGTTCAAGCAATTGCAGGTGAAGTATTTGTTGTATCAAAAATTCTAGCATTTATCACTTATGGATTTGTTTACTTACATTTGTGTGGATTTTTCTTTTTTGTCTTTCTTTAGGGAGACAATAATTTCCTAAAACAACAGCTTAAAGATCTCCAGAATCAGCTAAACCATGCAGTTGGTAACTTAATTCATCCTGAGGATGTCACAGCTTGTATAAACGAACTCAGGCAAAACCTTCAGACAGGAGCTGGAGAGATGAAGTGAGTAAAATAAAAGTACAAACAGTGTGAGAGTTGAGCATGTGAAAGGAGCAGGGCAAGAGGAAATGGCCTCAGGTTGTGCCATGGGATGTTAAGGTTGGATAGCTGGGAAATTTTCCTCACTGAAAGTGTTGCCAAGCATTGGAACAGGCTGCCCAGGACAGTGGTGGAGTCATCAGCACTGGAGGGATTTCAAAAATATTTAGATGTGGCACTTGGGGACGTGGGTTAGTGGTGGCCTTGGCAGTCCTGGGGGAATGGTTGGATTTGATGAGCTCAGAGGGCTTTTCCAACCTAACCTGAATTAATTTACACAGCATGTCTTAAACTTGCACTATTGTCTTAGGCTTCATGATTTCAGTATGTGGTATCACAACTTCAAGTCCCTATTTTCTGTCTTGGAACCTGGATTGTTTCTCTTTCAGGTGTCCAAATTCAGCTGATGTTCTAGGGAAAAGCCTTGCAAACCTGCAGAAAGAATTCAATGACATCCTTGCTGATGCTCAGAAGGAAAAAGAGAAAGCATGGGCTGGACAGAGACAGTTGCAGGAAGAAATGATATCCCAGCAGGAAAAACTGGAAGAAATGCAGGAGAAATACAGACAGGCAAGTATCAAACAGCTAAAGCGAGAGTGAGATAATTTCAGTTTAGTCTAAAAAATACCGCTTGCAGCTGAAGGATCAAGTTTCACTTGATGAAGCTTTGCTACACTCTGTGTAACAGTGAAGTCTGATTTGATTTTTTTATTAACAGTCTTTCTGATTTTTACCTGGTTATGGGGTGAATTGGAATTTAGTCAATGATCTGTCTCAGAGGCAGCAAAGACTTCAATGACCACTAGAAAAATACAGCTCTGAATCTCCTTGAAAGTTCATTATACAGATCTCTAATAAAATAACTGGAGCACTCTTAAAATACTACAGTTACAGTGGCTAGGTAGTTATCTTTGCTTTCTGTTTTGATGCAAAGTATGCTGGTACCTGCATTTGCCAGAAATTTCTTTAATTAAATAATTAAAACAGGGTGGTTTTTATTTGGAAAAAAAATTCTGGCTACTTATTCTGACATGTTTTACTTACAGGTTAAAGCTGAAAACAGGCAAAATAAGAACAAGGTCCATCAGTTAGAGAATGAAATTCAATGTTTACATGAAAAAATAAAGAGCATGGAAGAGATTCAGGGCCTTGCTGATCAGCAGCTCCAGGAGGCAGATGAAGAAAAAGAGGCTATTCTTGCTCAGCTGGAGGATTTAGAGAAAAGGGTAAGAATGGGTGAGGTCTGTGCACTGTTTGATTGCTCAGGAAAGAAGAAACAAAACCTTGTGAGTTTTTGCTTTCTAAGATAAAACAACACACATAGGAACACAAATGTTAAATATAACATCTTTCTTTTCCTTAAATTTCACTGCTTGCCCTTGCTTTAGATTTTTTTTCTAAATAATACAAAATAGGGTGGGGATGGATGGAGGATGTCACACCAAGAGACAAGCATCGTGGATGAAAGTACATTGTAAAAGTCTGTTTTCCTGGTTTCAGAAAAAACTAGAAGATGCCAGGGCACAAATGCAGGTGCTGAGTCTGGATAAGGAGCTGAAGGAGCTGCAGAGAGCAGTTGTCACCTCAGACAAGCTGGCAGCCACCGAGCTCTCCATCGCTGCAAACCAGCTCAAAGCTCTGCAGGGGGCTGTGCTCAGGATTAACCAGGAGAGAGCTGAGGTAAAGCAGCATGGAGAATTAATTAATTGCTTGTTAATGCCATTGCAGTGGGAGCAGTCCTGGTGCCCTTTAAATGAGCTTCAGAGGTTTTTTCTGAGTTGTGCTGCTGCACAGGAGCTCTTGCTTTGGGCAGAGTTTGAGATGCAGTAAGTGAATTTCACTCCCAGGGAGTGAGTAAATTGGGGTATGGACTGGTGTTCCTGCTGTGGGAGGGAAGAGGAGGGAGAGGCACTTTAATCTCTTATTAACTGAGGGAAACAATAGATAATACATTGTTCTCTAAGATAGAAAACCAAAAGAAAGGACTGGAAGTTTGTGCTTGCACAAATTGGAAACACTTTTTCAAACTGGGCAGCACTTTTGGCTACATAAAAACACCTCCTCTGTACCAATACTGTAAAGTTAAAGGAGAAACTGTATTTTACATATATCTGGAGTGCCAGAACAGTCAGGTGCTGATGCTTCTCAATGGTCAGCTTTTCACAATGGCACATCTCAAGCCTGAGAAATGTTTCTGCAAACTACAGCTCAAATGAAAATGTCAATTTCAGGAGATTGAGGAAGCCCAAGGGTTCTGTGCTGAGGCAGCTCGTGCTTCCCAGGCTCTTGCCAGAGCAGAAGCAGAAATAGAACTGCTCCAACAACTCCTGAAGGAGAAGGAAGAGCAAGTAGGTTGTTTGCTCTGTGTTATATGATAAAATACCAGTGAGTTTCTGAAAATGTCATGTTTAGAGGTTCTTGCCCTGCCCTCTTCCCCTCAAGTTTTCCCAAATCACAATGTTCTTCCCTCCCCTGACACCTGCCCAAGAACAAATTGAAAACCTCACTGCCTGGAGCAGCTGAGTTTTAAGGAAAATTGTTACCTGTTCACTTATGCACCTCTCTGGCCATGGCTGAGCCTCAGTGATATGAGGGGATTGTGAAAGCAGCTTTGTGGCATTGAGTGGGAGCTTTTTGTGATTGAAACTTCTATTTCAAATAGGTTCTGCAGGAAATGGAGAAAACTGGTGAGAAAACTGTTGCATCAAACACTCAGAAGTTTGAAATTAATAAATTAAGTGAAGCTGTGGAACAGCAAAAAGCAGAGATTGACCGTTTGAAATGGTGGCTGGATAATTTTGGGACAGGTAATTTCTCTTTTCTCTCCGAGTCTTGCAGATAGCCAGGGATACAGAAGATTATTATTGCCCATTTCTCACTGTTTGAACTGAGAATCTGGAGAAAAAAGTGTTGAGAATATCCTTCTCTACAGGTTTATACAGGATACGTGTCAATTTTCACCAGTTTGCACTTCTTACATCTGGTTAGAAAACACTGATTGTGCTGAGCATCCCATTTAAACTGCTCTAGGACACTGTCAGAGATCTGTGTAAGGAAAAGGAGCAGCAGTTACCTGGATATGAACTTGTATTTCCACAATCTTAAACCACCAAACTCCTAGTGTGTTCCTGTCACTATAGATAACATTTAGTTTGTTTCCCTCAGCAATTAATTTTTTAAAATATAGTTCCAGTTTAACTGGATAACATTGAGGGAAAAGTTGAATGCAGTATTTATTTTATTTAACTATTTGCCTTAGATGACTCTAAAACTGTGATTAATTTCCAGGTAACAAAGATGAAATTGAGGCCTTACAAGATGAAATTGCAGCCCTCAGAAATGTGCTCTCACAGCAGAATGATCACACCACCAGTGGAGCAGAGCCACTGAAAAGAAGGAGATACTGGTACTACATGCCATCATCACAGGTCAGGAATAAAAATCCTGTTATGGTTTGTTAATGGGGGAAAGTGCATTATAAATTTAGTGGGTTTGGGAGAAATTGAAGAACAAATATTGGTTGGCATGTAGGAGAAATACTGAAACAAACACACACCAATGTTCCCTGGTAAAACGCTTTAGTGTGCTGCTAGGAATCCAGGGTACATAACATTGGGAGACAAATATTCAGTGGGCAGGGCTGCAGATCCATTTAGGTAAGGGTTAAAAGGGGATGTTACAGACAAACATTTCTCTCAAAAGAGCATTTGTCTGAATTTAAAACCAATATTGCTAAAATGTATTTAGTGCTTTTAAAGCAGCATCATGCTTAGAACTGAGAGACAGCAGAGTGTGTGTGGCCTTTTCTGAGAAGCCATTAGAATGTCTACAACAAATCCTTGATTTGACATGATTTGTCATTTCTAGATTAACACTTACTCTGTTTTTTCTCTAGGCTTCAACTCCTGCTTCCCACAGCACCAAAGACTCTGGAGTGTGTTTGGGGTGCTCTGGCACATCCCCCGCCAGGAGAGGGGGTGCTCAGGACAGGCCCTGTGGGAGGGAAGACTTGCCCAGCCAAGGATGTTGGGTTTATTCACCAGCCAGAAATAGGTTGTACAAAGCAAATTCTGCCAAAGGTAAGTCAGTGTCAGTCTCAGACTGTTTAGGAGCACACTAAAGATGGGCTTGCTTAGAGCTCACAGAGAGTTCTTTTGATGGGCATGAGTGAATATAAATGCTTGTTACTGTTGAATAACTTAGTTTAAGCAATGTTTGTTATATATTTGTAAATTACATAGAATTTAAAATGTGCATTTGAAGACTACTGAAAAAATGATGAAAAATAACATGTTTGGTTTTGGTTTTTTTAAAGATAGAAGAGCAAAAGAAGATGGTGAAGGAAGTGCAGGATCACCTGTCCCTGAAGACTCTCCCTTTGTCCCACCCCCGGGCACAGTTATTTACACAGCCCTTCCAGATGGGGCCCCTGCACCTCAGGGCATGGGGGTTTATGCCCCTCCTCCTGCAGCAGCCACTGGAGCTCCAGTTGCTCCTGGATCCATTATCCATGGCCCACCTCCTGTGGGATCCCAGGTGGTTTATGGGCCTCTGCCTCCAAACTTCACCGTGCCACTCATTCCCCTTGGAGTGCTCCACTGCAATGTGCCTGAGCACCGTGATCTGGTAAGAACCAGAGCTGCAGCTGCAGCTGGAACCTGTGGGAACTGACTGACAAATGGGTTAGAGAAAGGTCTCTGCTAGGAAGGGGCTGGATCTGGTTACAGTCTTTGCCATCTGGAGCTGCTCCTGGGTGTCAGGAGGCCTCAGGTGGAAAATAGATCCTGATTCTGTTCTGTTCCCTGTATGCAGGAGAGTGAAGTCTCGAGGCTGGAAGACACTGTGTGCTATTTAAAGTCACAGAAATACAAAGAGAAATGCTCAGAGGCAGCTGAGCATAAATACAAAAAACAGGTGGAGAGATTGCATAGAAATATTGAAGAACTTGAGCACGAAAGAGAAGAGCTGGAATGTGAAGTGGCAGAGCTGAGCCGAGCTGCTCAGGCACGGAGCACACGCAGGTGGGAGCAGTGCATGGAACACTGAAAGGAAGCATCTGCAAATACCTAAACCTTTTTCCAGCAAAAGTCAGCTCTTTGACTCACTCACTGTTCTAGAACTTCAAGAGGCTCTGGGCCTTTGGCATCTTTGTATTTTAATTCCGTGTTTTTCGTCCTGACCTCTTAGGGACTTTATTGATGGCTACACCAACAGCCTCCTTGCAGAGCTGCAGCTGGAGAAGTCCCTTCAGCAGCAGGAAGATGTTGCAGAGGAGATTGAATGTGCAGAGAAGACTCTCCTGAAACGCAGGGCCGAGCTCAGAGAGGCTGACAGGCTCCTCACAGAGGCTCAAGTGGAACTTGAGAGCACCCGGGGCAAGGTGAGTAAAGGCAAAACCCTGAGGGCACAAGGATTTGAGAAGTGTTTTGTTTGTCTAGGCATGGGTAGCCTGAAGCCTCTTAAAATGATTCTATATGAGAAGAAGTTGTGAGATAAACTGTTCTAGAAGAAATTGGTTTAGTCCTTGTTGAAGAGGAGGAGGGTTTTCTGCTCTGGACAAGAGAGGAGAAACAGGGACAAGGCTCAGGTGGAATATTCAAGCCAGGAGCTCACCTTTAAACAGCAAATGCAGCATAAGGTGGAATTGTCTCAATCTTCAATTTTTGTTCTAGACTAAAGAGACTCTGCAGAAGTACAATCGTGCCAAACACCATTTGTCCTGCACTGAAATGGAGGCAGAGGAGCTGGAGCAGAGGGCTCAGGAAACAGCCACTAAACTTGTGAAAGCAGCTCAGCAGCTCAGGTACCCTGAGTGCTCTTGTGGGTTTGTGTCACACGGGGTGAGGACAAGGACTGGGTTCTCTCCAGTATCAAGACACTGCTTTTGGAGAGGGAGAGCTCTTAAAATGTTAATATGAAAAGATATAAATGCTCTTCTAGGTTATTGCAGACAGATACAAGGGGTTTAGAACAGCACAAGAGGGAACAAGAAGGTGTTTTGAAGGAAATCAACAAAATGGTGGCCGCAAGAGAGTCTGAGTTCCAGGCATTAAACCAGAAGATAGAAATGCTCACTGAAAGGTGAGTACTTTTCACTTATCATCAACTGTATTAAATTAAACATGCCCTCCTCCAGTCAGTCACTGCCTAAGATTTTCTCACTTCTTTTGACTCCTGTTTTTATCCTCACTCTCAGTCTTCAGAAGCTCCAAGGAGATATTCGACTTGCAGAAGGTAACGAGGGCCAGCATCTCCAAATCATCAGAGAAGCAGAAAACCTTGTTCAAGGCAAGAAAACTGAACTGGAAACATTGAAAGATCAGGTGAAGTTTGGCCTACTAACCCTGGGCTGTTCATTTTGTTGGAGTTTATCTCATAATTGTCATCCCAGTCTCTCTGACACACTAGTTCATGTGTGTGTTTAGCTACAAAAACAAAAGCTTCCACTGATTCTTCTGTTAAACTTCTCCACTGCAGATTTCTGCTCAGCAGCAAGAGCTCTTGTTCCTGGAGCAGCAGGTGGCTCAAAGAACAGAAGAGCTCCGTGGCCTTCAGGACTGCATTTCCCAGAGGAAAGGTGACCTCAAAGAAGCCCTTCGAGATGGAGAGACTGAAGCACATGAAAAACTTCGCCAAATAAGGGTAAGTTTCCCAAATGAGCTTTCAAGTCATTATAGCAAAAGCCTTGAAGTACTACAGACATTCTAGGAGGTTTCCACAAAACCAGTTTTGCTTTTCGTGTCCTCTCCAAACTCACTGAGAAATAGAACGTGAAAGTTTATGTTCTGTGTGACTAAAGCTTGGTCCAGATGCACAAAAAAGAACTCCCCAGTTCCAGTAATTCTTATAGAATTGGTCCCTTGAGTGCTAAATTACATTAAGTATAAGTCTCTGAATGACTTCCTGTTGCTGAGGAGCAGCTGCTGAAGGAAATCAGTGTGATCAGTGTGTGCAAAACACAACAGAGCTGCCACAGTCTGTCCCCATCCCCATTTGCACAGAAAGGATTCTGTACTTCCCTGCTGAAATCAAAACAAAGTATCAGGGCTAATTATATTTTGTGGTTTATTTCCTTTTGTGAGGGCTTCTTGTCTGACTTTGTTTTAAGGCCTATTAGTCACTTGAATGACAGTGTTGTGGTAAGACTTGGAGATCAAAATCTTTGCAGAATTACTACCCTAAGTGATCAGCAAACAAGACTTTAACCAAAATATTCTGTATTTTTTGTTTGTTAAACCAGAATAGTGATGATAGACTGTTAAATAATTTTATAGATATTTGGAACTTCAGTTTAAAGGAAAACTTCATTTAAAATTGCAAATAATGGTATTCCTTATAACACATTCTCACAGGAAATAAAAGTAATTCTGGGAGAGCTTAGTGTTGAGAGGAAAGAACTGGATGTCCAGATGAACGAGAAAAGAGCACAGCTTTTGGTCCTAAAGAAGGATATTAGAAAGGAGGAGGAAAATCTTCAAGGAATACTTGGGCAAATCACCAAGCATAAGATGGGTATGTCCTGGGATTTACTGGGTTTTGTGCAGATTGGGAAGGAATACACAAAGCTCTTTAGTTCATCCTCATCCTAATCCAATAACTGCTGTTTATTTCACCTCACTAGAACTGAAACATGTGCTGGAAACGCTGGAGCTTGAGAAGAATGAACTGGAAGGTTTGAAACTACAACATGACCAGAAGGTCAATGAGCTGGAAAAGACCCAGGTGGCCATTCTAGAGGTGAGAAATGCTTCTGTGGCTTCTGTGGAGGAACTGGGAGAACTGTGGTTCTCTTAAGCTTTGGGTAACAGAGTCCTGATGCTTTTAAATCAATCAGTTTCTAATCTGATTTCAGCTTATCACAGAAAAGTCTTAAGTCTGCTTAGGCCCTTTAAAATAATGGGATTTTTTGGTGCATGTGAGAGGGAGGGAGCACAGAAGCTCTTCTGTAGCTGTAGAATGAGGGATGCTGGTTTCTTAGGAGATTCCAGAGTCTTTTTATCTGGATTCTGTGTCCTCACTTGCAAAGAGTGAGTCTGGAAGAGAGTTTAACTGAGCTGGATTATCTTCTCTAGCATTAAACAGGTCCCCAAGGTACTTGGTACCCTTCTATTGTCACCCTCCTCCACTAAATGCACTCACATTACTCCGGCTGCAGCTAAGGATGTCAATACTTGTTCTGCTTCTGGACCACGTAAATGTGGTACTCACCATGCCTGTTTTTCCTAGGAGAAGTTAAAACTGGAGAATATTCAGAGGTTATTTCAGTGTCAGCAAGGGGAGGTGGATTGGCAGGAGCAGCTCCTCAGGAAGGAGCGTGAGGAAAACGAGCACCTGAGCTCTCAAATGAGAACCCTGCAAAACAACATCGAGGCTCTGAGCAAAGAGAAGGAGAAGCTGGAAGAAGACTCCAGGAGTTTGGAGAAGAAGTTGTCACAAACCAAAAGGTGGGGGAATGTTTTTTTCCTTGCAAAGACCAGGAGGGATGGGGAAGTGTTTGAATATCTGTTTGTTGTAATTAAAAATACAGCTCTAACTCAGAGGTGCCTAATGATACAGAATAGGAGTTTCTTATGTTCTGTGGAGTTTTTGCTCTAAGCCTCTCTACAGCAGACTTAAAAAATATTCAGGAATGCCACAAGAAATGTTACAAAAAGTAAAGTGTTGCATCTTGGAACAGGACATCTGCCTTGCTCTGACTGCTGGTACCATCCCCTTGGGCTCAGAGGGCTTTGCTGACATTTTTTAAGTCCTCACCAAGGATTTCTAACTAACCAAGAATATGATTCACATTTTACAGAGATTTAACTGCTGCTGAAGACAGCAGCAGAACTGCACTGTCCAACATGGAAAAAATGGAAATGAATGTTAAGAACCTGCAGCAGGAGGTGGAGCTACTGAACAAGCAGAAGAAATCTCTGAATGCAGAGATTGTTGCAGTCCAGGAGGATCTTCAAGGTAAAGATCAACTTTTGGGTTTAAGCAGAGATACATTTTAATAGAAATTCTATTGAAAGACACACTTAAACTGAACTGTGTGATATTAAATATTCAGCATGCTCAGATGTCTACAGGCAGAAGGTAACTAAAATGTTGAAAAGATGGAAATTTTAGAAACTGTGTTTGTGTTACTCACTCTCTGCTCATGAAAAGAGAGAATTTCTGTGAATTGGTATTTCAAAATGCTGATTGAAAATCTCTTGTCACCAAATGCTTTTCTAGGGAAAAAGGAAGAACTGGAAACACTGAAAGGAAAACTGAATGACTCGAGGCAGCAGCTTCACCTCGTGGAACAGGTTGGTTTTAGTGGAACACATCCTTATTGTGACCCTGGGAGTCTGTTCTTGCTCCTGACCTGTTTGTGTGGGCACAGCTCAACATCAGAGCCCTGCAGAGCTGAGAACAGGGACTGCTTTTTTGCCTTCTTCTTGCTGAGTGTGAAGTGGGTTTATTGCTTTTTAGGAAGAAAATAATTTAAAAGCAGCAACCAACCAGCACCTTCTGGCTTCTTCTGGTGGCTCCTTCTGTGTTAATTCCCCCGTGGGTGGTTTGAGTGGAAGGAACCCTGAGTGTGACAGTGACCAGTTCTGTTCTCTCAAACCCAAACCTTTGGGGCCAGTTCCTCTTCCCAGCTCCTCCTGCCATGTGCTTTTGTTTTACATTGTAGGATTTGGAGAACAACTCAAGGCAGCAGGAGGAGCTGCTCAAAGAGCAGGCAGCCCTGAAGGAAGAGATCCGAGGGTATTTAAGGAAACGTAAGGAGTGCCAGGAGAGGCACAAGAAGAGGGAGAAGCAACTTCAGCAGCTCCAGAAAAAGATTGAAGAGAAGGAAACAGAACTCGCCCAACAGGAAGTGGTAATGAGCCCCTGACTTGCCTCACTTCCTCCTGACCTTAAAAATAATTCAGGCCAAAAAGTTTGGGGTGTGAGTTTACAAATAATCACAGAGACACAGGCTGGTTTGACCAAACCAGCTCGGGTTGGGTGAGGAGTTTTAACAAAAGAAAAACTGAGGGAGCTCTTCTGAAAATGAGAGAGGCAAGAAAAATTGACAAATGTCATTTGTCAGAAGGGACTGTTAGATTGCAGTTCTTTCCAATTTATGCTGCTCTTATTTCTCTAATGTCTCTTAGTGATGGTTTTTGTTGTCCCTGAGTTGGTGCTGGTTGAAGCTCAGAGTGGGGGGGTTTCTGGCAGGTTCTTCATCACCTCAAGCAAAACTCAGAGCGTGAAGGGCAAAAACTGGAAGAATGTACAGCTAAAGTGAAGGATCAGAAAATCCTATTGGAAAAGGAACTAGCAGATCAACACAAGAAACTGGAGCAGGCAGTAGCTAAAGTCAGGCTGGCAGAAGAAAACCTTGGGAAGCTGGAAAAGGAGGAGTCCTGGTGTGCAGCTCTTGAAGAAACCATCAGAAAAAGCAGTAAGAGGCATTGCACAAATGAATTGTCACAGTCTCTGGGGCTGAGGTTAATGGCACAGCAAATATTTCTGTTCATATTGCTTGGGTTCTTGGTGTTTGGAAAATATCTGCTGTGTACGAAGTGGGCCAAGATAGTTAAGTTTTTGCTAATCAGGATTTTTTTTTTAATGTTCATTACAGAACATCAGCTCTCAGAAAAAGAATTACAGTTGCAACAAAAAGACAGAGAAATACAGTGTCTTCTGAAAGAACTGGAAGTCTCCAGGTCTGAGCTAAAGCAACTTCAAGGTCAGATAGTGTCAGAGAGGAGAGAAGCAGAAAAACAAATCTTGAGTCTGAGAGAAACACAGAAAATGCAAAGGATGGAGCTTGAAAGCCAACTGCAAGTAAGTCCTGGCTGAGGGGAGGAAATCTGGGGGTTTGGGTTATTTTAAACAGCAAAATGCTGGAACACCCCTTTTTGTCATTGGAGGAACAAAGTAATGCGTCAACCTCCTGACCAGACTTAACCACCTCTATAATTCCTAGTGCTACACAGCACTCAAGTTGCTCCTGTTTCTGCCTTGAAGAAGCTGTGGGTTCTCTTAGTCCATGTTCTGTAGTGGATGCTCCCAGTAAAAGGCATTTTCCTGTACTTCCCTAGGAGCAGAGGTGTGGAAGTGGCAGTTTGCAGAGTGCCAGAGCTGAGGCTGAGCACGGCACCCACAGGAGCTGCCCACGAGCCAAGCACCTCGTGGGGGACCTGGGCCAGCCCCAGCAGGAATGCAGCGACCCCCAGAGCCAGGTACAGCTATTTGGGTACCAAATCCAGGGGGCTCAGGGTTTGTGGCTTCAGACAAGCTCATTTTGAGTCTCTTCCTCCTGCGGTCTCACAACTGAAAATACACCCAGAGTTGTAATTTATGCAAATCATTAAATGTTAGCAATGTTTAGAGCTACTCAGTAGGTATTTAACAACTTGCCAGTGCTGGCCTGGGCCAGCTTTTTCTTCTTTGGATAAAATTAAGAAGTAATTCACCTTGTCTGGCTCCTTCTAGTCCTTCAATAAGTCCTTTATAAATTGTTTTGAAGCCCTTTAAAAACAGAGAAGAATGTTGTTGGCAATTGGGAAGGCCCTGCAAGGTCAGAGTGTGGCAGGTTTAGGTTAACAATTGTGTCCTGGTAACTGGAGTTGCCTGTTTCCATCTGAGGGGCTTCCTTGGCAGAGTTAACATTGGGACCAGGGCTGCAGCAGGTCAGAGGCTTTGGGATTTCTGACTGCAGTGGTCCAATTGTTCCCATGTCCAGAACAGCCTTGTTCAGATATGCAGGAAAAGCCCTTGGGACTGATGTTTGTGTGTTCTGTGCTGCAGGTTAAAACCCAAGACCTGGAAGAGAGACAAAGGGAAATGGAGAGTGCAGCAACATTGCTTAACCTGGAGGTTGAAAATGAGATTAGGACAGGGTTTAAATCTCCAAGCCCATCTTCTCCAGGCCCCTTGGAAGATTTGGAAGCTTTTCCTGAAGGAAGGGGAAGTCTGCAGTGTGAGTGTGATAACTCAGAGACTGCTCCCTTCGCTGCTGCTGACAGACAACTCCTCTCCTTGGAAGAAAAGTTCAATATTTCCAGACTCTTCTTAATGGTAAAATGCTTTGGACAAGCAGCTGCTCCTGGTGCTGTGTTGGTCCCTCTGGCTGACTGTGCTTTTCTTTTCCCAAAGGATGAGCAGTGGCGGGGAGAAGCGCTCCGGGAGAAGCTGCAGCAGCACGAGGACCGCCTGAAGGTGCCACATCTGTGCCCCTCACATCTCTTGGGCCCCTTCAAAACATGATCTAAACAACCTGGGGCAGTGGGAATCCTCCTCCAGCTCGGGCAAATCCACTCTGTAATGAGCAGAGAGAGGAGCTTTGGGTGGGAACATGTAGTGGGTTCGGTTCGGTAACCGGGCGGATCAACCCACGACAGAACAGTAAAAGCCTGGCTGTAGCAAGATGAGTTAATTTTAATTGGCAGTTAATTGGATGTTGGAGTATTCCAACAACATTCCCTCATTTATATCATCCTGTGGTGGATCAGCAACAGGACAGAGGAGTTCAGCACCACCCACAATCACTTTAGGGTCCAGGTTCAGTTAGAACATGGCCATGGAAATGGAGCTTATTTAAAAATAACTCCCAACCCCACTGTCCCCTGCTGGAGGCGAGACTCAATTGCAGCTTTTAAGGCGTTCAGCGGCGGTGCCGTGCCCGTGCCGGCTGTGACCGCCCCGCTGTGTTGCAGGCGCAGCTGCGGCGCTGCCTGGCCAAGCAGGCCGAGGTGCTGCTGCGGGGGAAGCGGCAGACGGCCGGGAGCCTGCACAGCCTCCAGCGCCAGCTCCAGGTGCTGGATGACCTGGTCAGCAGCACTGCTTCAGATTCCTTCTTCCTGCCCAGCAGCCCCAGCCTGGGATCTCTCCACAGTGCTCTGAATGTAACAAAAGCTCAGGTAATGTTCTGCTGCAGACCAGAGTTCTGATTCGGGGGTTTTGATGGTTTTTCTCTCGCTGGGAGTTGTTACAGCCATGTGCTGCCTCTCTCTGAGGATGGGCAGGGGTTTCTGAAGGTGATGATCACACCCTAACTCCTGCTCTGGCAGTAGCTGATGTCTTTGGAAAGGCTGAGCTTTCCTCACAGTGGTTTGGGGGTTTTTTACAGGTCCCCAGCAGCCCGGGAAGTGTGTTGGGATCACCAGTGCTGCATTCCAGCTCCCAAGGAATCTCTCGGTGAAGGCCAGAGGTGAGATGTGGCTTCAGGCCAGTTCCAACCTCCCAGAGATACGAGTGGCTGGAAGGCTGAGGGACCATGGGGCAGCTGTGGCTTCACAGACCACACTGTCCCTTCCCAGTGACAGCATTCCCGTGGCTGGTGTCTGTTCTGCTTTAGGTTTGTGTGTTGTGCAGCAGCGTCTGGGTGAGAGCTGCTGGGAGCTCTCCTGGGACATGGAGTTACTGCTGCATAAGTTGTTGCCATCCCTGGTCTCCCAGGAACTTCCCTGGTTTAACTGCTCAGCCCCGTGGCTGAACCTCTGGTACAGCTGGTTCCACACCAGCCGGTACGAAAGTGTTCTTTTGTAACGGTTTAAGGTACAAATGTTACTTGAAAAGTGGCTTCACTCTAAAAGAAAAGCCCAAAGCACATCCACAGCTTGGACAGGGGCCCTCAGGTGCCACCTCTGAAGAGTTCTACCTCACTAGGAGAGCCTTGTGTGAAAAGGCCTTTGCCACCACTCACAAACAGCTGCTGCAGGGCCTGTACTGTGAAGGTTTTGTACAAGTGAGAACAGGTTTATATATATGTTGGTTTTTTTTTAAAAAAAAACCTATTTTCAATGTATATTTAAAGAATCCAAACTAACCTCCTATTTAAGTGTTCAGCTAGTGGCCAGTTTCCACTTCAAAGAGACCTTATTACAAGGCCTGATCTGTTGCCAAATGCATGGAGGTTTAAAATACAATTATTTTGGATACTTCCTTAAAATAAACTTTTGTGACTGATGCTTTTATCTGGGGGTGGTTGCAGATTCTTTTCCTTGAAGCTCTTCTCCAGGACACTGATCCTGGCACAGCCCTGGACAGTGCCAATGCTCCCAGTGCTGGGGCTCCTCCTTGCAGGAACGTGTCCAACACTGGCATTTCTGTCCTTGTACCTGTTCTTGGCTGCTGGGTGAGCACCTCCTGCTCTCCTGAGGCTTGGCTGCATCACTTGTCTGAAGCAGGTGGATACAGATAATGGCTTCTTAACAAAATTACCATCAACTTACTGCTACTTACTGGAGGAAAAGCCACTTTGTAAATCCTTCAGGCAGCAGGACAAGGCACAGGACAACACAGGCCAGTGGCTGTGCAGTGCCTGTCCCAGCCCTCCCCACCCTTTCCTGGGGACAGGCTTTGGCATCACTCTCAGTCTTGCCCTTTTCCATCCTCATTAAAGATAACATTTTTCTATGCAGCATCACCCAGCCATTGTCAGAGTTCACTGAGAACAAACACCACCCAGCCCTGCTTCCCTTAGAGAACAGCTCTGGAAAACACTGGCAGATTCCTCTGGGAAACCCTGTGAAGTTTGTACCAAGTAAGGCCCAGGGTAAAGGTTGAGCACAAATCCCAGCACTCCAAGGAGCTCTCCCCCCTTGGAGGTCCCACCATCAGCACAGAGTAACACACTCCAGGGAGGTTTATCTAGATACAGGTACTTTATTTACAAATATTTAGATTAATAGCATTGTTACATCAAATGAGGAGTACAGCAGTCCAAACAGATCCTTTCTGTGACAGAAACAATAAGACCTACTGTAACTTACTCTGGGAGTACAGGTATTGCACCTCAACAAGCTGTAGTCATTACAACACTGACTTCACATCAGCAGCAGGTCGTGGTCCCTGGGCAAACCCTGGTGCAGCCTTGGGTTAAGCAGGATGCAGGAGCTGGAGATCTTGAACATACCCATCTACTGAGGAACAGGAGTTAAAAAAGGACTAACCAGACAAAACAAAGGGACAGCACACGAGTTACCCAAATCCTATTGTCTGCACATTCCAGTTTTGGCTTTTATTTAACAATGACTGTACAATACTCTGGTACCACTGGTTACTTACAAGTCTGAACATTGTAGAGTTTTAGTGTATAGAGAGGGATTTTCAGACTACTTTGTATTTGAAATGCTGCAGTAAGCCTGAAGTGGGACATTGGATCGTGGTTAAGCACTTACCCCCTTCCATTTTTAAACCATGTGATGTTTTCCAGGTGAAGCTGCACAAGGAGCCACAGTAAAACCCCACATTAGTGCAGCAACACCCCCACAGACAGGGTCACCACATGACACCCCTCACACACATGCCAGGCTGTGGCACCCCAGGAAGGATGTACTTGAAGCAAAACCCTTTAAAGAAACCCCTCACACGGCACTGTTAAAAAATACAAGAGTAGTTAAAAATCCCTAGAGAGCACATGTTGTTCCAACTGTCCAGTTCAGCCTCTGCCCATCCCAAAGTTACAGGTATAAAAGCAGGAGGTGTGCGAGAGCCCGGCCACGGCTGAAGCCCAAGAATGCCAAAGAGAAGCAGGTAGAGCACTGCTGAGTGCAGAGGGGAGGATTGCACAGTGCAGAGATGAGAGCCACACCCCACTAGTGTTAATGTCTGTGTCTCCCAGCACCGTGGGGACCCTGTGAGTGATGCCTGGCAGCTGCAGCCACAGCTGGGCTGTGCTGCCAGCGGGGCACAGAGAGCTCAGACTGTACAAACGGGGGGTTCTTACACACTGCTCTAATGTGCCAGGCATCGTTTTCTTCATTAAAATCATATACACAGGATGTATTTAACTGTTAGCTCAGTTCCTTCAAATTTTATACATATTTACGTTCTGTTAACAAAGGTAAAGGATAAAAGTGGCAAAAAAATGACGTAAAGCTATTGAGCACAAGAATGAAGAGATCGCTTCCCTGCGTCACCCCGACCCCAGCACATCCCACAGGGAATTCTTCCAACAAAAGCACATCATTACAGAGCCCCTCGCTACCATCGGAAGTCATTTCACAGCAAAAACTTATCCTTTACTACGGACAGCTCGAACAGTTAGAGGTGGGGAAGAAAGGCCAAAGAACCATAAAATAAACCATACAAGACAAAGCCCTGCGAAAGTGTAAAATCAGGAGTCCAGCATCAGTGCTCAGTTTAAATTATGTATCGGTGACACTATCACAAGGACAATCAAGGAAAAAAAAAACTTCTAGATTTACCATGCAGGAGAGGTTTTATTACTCTACTTGCCTTTGATAACCTGATTACATCTAAAGTTGTTTAGCAGTTTAGTACTGTGTTAAACTTGTCTCAGAGTTTTAATTAAACCCAGTAAGATGTACAGAAGATGGGGAAGCGGTCAAAAGCACCACTCCCTAGAGCCAGAGGTGAGGGGTCAGGAGGAGCCACGGAGGGGTCACTAGCAGCCACAGCCTTCTCTCTGGGGCTGGGGTTCGCTCGTTAGCCGCCCCCCCTGTGGGGCTGACGGTTTGTGCTGTACGCCCGACTCGGCCGCGTTCAGGTCCAGGCTTCCATCTTGGATGTTCTGGTAGATTTTCTTGGCAGCCTCCAGGAACGCGTCCTCCACGTTCTCTCCACTGCAAGAGAGCAGCAGGAGTTACTGGGGCTGAGTGCTGCTTGCAGAGGGAGCTGGGCAGACACTGCCCTGGGACGTGACAGGCACTGCCCCGTCCTCTTCCAGCCCAACAACCCAGCCCCAGGACAGGGCAGTGCCAGCCCTGGTCACTACACCCCTCAGCACCAGCCTGGAATATGGAATATGTGCCAAAGCACCCAGGAGCAAATCAGCCAAGGCATTGAGCTACGTGACACAGGCTTAAAGACAAGGGAGCCACTACGGATCAAAACCTCTTTGTCACAAAGTTCTGTTCTGACAGGTGGCAGCAGGAGCCACATTTCCTGGTGGCCCTGGAGACACAGTGACACAGCCAGCCCCAAGTGTGGCACAGCAATTCTTTGCTTACTGGAGGGACAGGTCATTGCCCACAGACCAAACTTTCAGCTCTGAACACCCAGGGGAAGGAACCCTTTACCCACATGAACACATTCCACACTCAAGTAAGGCCTGAAATCCAAATCAGTTCATTTGAATTCAACCAGTCTTTGCCTGAAATGCAGCCAGCGGTCTCAGTTCCAAGTTACTTTCAAGTCAAAGCGAACAGACCAATGTGAACCATTACTGCAGCCAAAAGTCACTTACGTTTTTGCACTTGCTTCAAGGAACAATAAACCTGTTCAGAGACAGAGGTTTAACAGTCAGTGCACAACACACCTCAAACAGCCCAAAGTCAGACACATCATGACCTTCCCATTACATGCAAGACACTATTTTAGTACTGAACGAGGTTTTGTGACTATGTTAAGGCATCAACACAAGCTGATTTCTGGAACTAAGCACAATTAGCACTACACCAGACTGCCTGAGGCACAGCAGGAGTTTGTACATACAATTCCATTACTCTGGAAGTGTAAGCTTGCAGCTATCAATGCTGAGGAATCACTTTAACATCACTATCTTATAGGAAATGTACCAGCTCAAGAGAAAAAAAACACACCATTTTCTTCAGCAAATTGTTTGGCTTCTTCATATGTAACATCCCTCTGTGCTTCCAGGTCTGCTTTGTTTCCTATGAGGATTATCACCTGGGTCAGGAGAGATAAAGTTAGTCTGGGAAAAAGCTTTCTGAGCCTTTTCACTTCCACCTTCGTTATTAATGAGACTTTTTAAAAAACCAAAGGGAAATACACAGAGCACATTATCTACAGAAGCCATGCTCCTTCTGGAGAACTCTGCTCTAGCACTCCCCACTCTGGGAAAGCAGGATCTCCAGCTGCCACTTTCCAAGGCTTTAGGATGTTCTCATGAGATGAGGTCCTAAAAAGCAGTGGTGCTGCTCTTTACTCATGAAAGCCATACCCTGAGCCACTTCTTGAGTTTGTTTAATCAGCTGCTAATCCGGACAGAATCTTTAAAAGTTTTCTTTCATCACAGTACAGATTTCTCATCAGTTTGGTGCTAAGGTATTTTAGAGGCATTCAGGAGCAGGCTGAAGAACAACAGCTCTGTGATATGAGACACCCAGAAGAATCTTCCTCCACAAAACCTGGTCAGCTTTTGCTGGAGATCCAATTTACATTCCAACCTAAGGACAGCATTCACCTCATTACTGACAAAGCAAGGAGTAACACAAGTCAAGGTTGTTCCAGATTTCATCCCAATTTTGTCTCCAACTGCTTCAAATAGACCCTAAAAGGTGAATGGCACAAGAAGACTTTTAGAAGAAGCCCTTTTGCTCCAGCTGCAGTAAGGGAAGTGAATCCCTGCACTCTGCAAGTGGGAACAGGAGCAGCAGAGAGAACACAGGCAGCTCTTGCAGAGACCACTGCAGTGCTTTGGCCTGAGCCTCCCACCTCTTGCTCAGAGTGAAGCAATCTTGCTTTTAAGCTAAATGAAGTCCAACTTACAGTATTTGGATTGGTGAGGTTCCTTGCATCTGTCAGCCAGCTGCTTAAGTGATTATATGTACTTCTTCTGCAAAGAATCAAGAGAGGACAGTTTTAGCCTTTTATAAAATATTTAGGTGCCAACAGCACAGTCAGCACCCAAACACAGCAACATCCATCATCCCTTTTCTTCTCCCCACCTCAAGACAGAAGCAGCAGTGTGGACTTGGACCACAAATTCAAGTCAACTTTAAAGCCCTGGGGCAGCTCTTACACCACTGGTGGAAAGCCAGCCCAATTCCCACTGCTAGCACACAGCTCTGCACACTGACAATGCTGATGCTGTTCTGTACAGAACACATTAAGGGCTTTCCTGTCAAATACTCTTACAGAATCCAGTGCAGCAGAACAGCACTTCAGTAACAAACTGCACAAGGTCGTTTTACTCAAGATTTACACAGACAAGAAATACACCTACATATGGAGGAAAAAACCAAAGAGGTGCCTGAAGAATATCAAGAACAGCCCCAGAGGAAGATGAGAGACGTGTGAAAGCATTTCATGTTGCACCTGACACATTATTGTTCCAGCAGCATCTCTAGTTTTCATCCCTAGAGGAAGGCAGGATGGCTCCTGTGCAGGGCCAGGCTGCTGGGGAAGAGGCCCAGGTCAGGCTGAGGCTCTCTCCCCACCACAGCACGGGCGGCTCCGCGCGTTCACTGCGGCACAGCCGCGCTCGGGGCTGGCCCCACTGAGGGCACCCCTGCCAGGTGAGCAGTGCTGCCACTGCCCCCAGCAGCAAAATCATGTGCTGAGGAGCACATTCTAAGGACAAAGACAGTTCTTTGAAACAACTTCAACACAGGCAGGCACAACCTGAAATTGCAAACTCCTCAGGCTCATCAGCAGCGAGATTTTCCAAGGAAAGCAGCTCACATCATGCCCTGTGTCTCATGTGCAGCTCTTGAAGTGGTGGGGTATTTAGGTAAGGTGTGGCAGGCACCACACACCAGGATGCTGCTCATCCATCACACAGAGCCTTTGAGGCATGGGACAGACAGACAGCACTTACAGGGCTGTGCATTCCAGCCTCAGCAAGCACACCCAGAGCTCTGCTGCCCTTACCTGGTGATGTCGTAGACCATGAGAGCTCCTGCTGCTCCTCTGTAGTAGCTTCGCGTGACAGCCCTGAATCTCTCTTGTCCTGCTGTATCCCAAATCTGTAGTTTAATTTTTTGGCCGCTAACTTCAATTATTCGTGTGCCAAATTCAACACCAATTGTGTGGGGACAATCTGCCATAACTGTCATGAAAAATAAGAGCAAAGATCAGATCTTCCTAGGATGAGGTTTTCTTGCTGCAAAGATAGGACTACCACAAATTTTCAGTTATCTTCACTAGATTTTCAGTCTCTAAAAAAGCATTTTTACAGCTACAGTTCCCAAACTGCATAACTTAACCAGAAATAAAATGCTGTATTTCCTGAGCTGTTGTTAGTTTTAAAAACAGTTATAAAATTCCTTGCCTTCTCTGCTGCTCTTTGGCCATACATATCAGAAGGTACCAAGTCAGCTGACTCCCAGTCTATCCTTGCAGAAACGGTTAACTATTTTAATGCAGTAGGAAAAGATAATTTTTAGGGAGTTACCAAGAAAGATACAGTTAAAAAGTGTGTCACATCTTCAAAAACAAATACCGAAATTGGTTCAGACAGGGCAACAGCATGACTGTCCACAGGAAAACACCAGTTTCGTAAGTAGCTACAAACACACCAAATCAAGTCCAAAAAGGCATCTTTCTAGTTATGATAAACTCATGTTAATAAGCTCATCTTGGAGAAAGATCAAGAAAATACAGACAGGATGAGGACCTACTCAGGCTACCTAGAGTTAGTGGCAGTCTCACAGCAGAGGTTTGGCACGTCAGTTTGGTTGTACTGCTTTGGCTTGGTGCTCACAGAGTAAGAACATTCTCCTCATGGAGAAACTGACCATGTGCAAAATGGCATTTAAATAATTGGCTGATACTGCATTTTCATTTAAAACAACAGTCCAAAATTCCTATTTCTACTAGAAAACAAGTATTTTAACTGCAGCTTCTACCCACTTGTTACCACATCTCAATTAGCACACGGTGATGCCTGTGCTGATAAATACCTACAGACTTACTCACTGAGTGAGGTCACAGCTGCTGCAAACCCCCATGCAGCACACACGAGGAAGAACTGAAGCTAATGCTTAATTAGTGATGATGCCATACATGAGAAAATGTTTCAGCTGGGAGAGACTGCAGTAAGCCCTGAACACCATCACAGAGCAGGCCAAGTGTCCTGCAGGGCTGCTTGAGGCTGCAAACAAAGATGCTACGAAAAATCATTGTTCTCCTTTTGAACTCCTTAACAGCACTAAAAACTCCAACTGCTTGTGATCAAGCTACACCAATATTGAAAACATGTTAAGTTCAGTCAAGAAATTTCTCTTTGTTCATGTCAAAATCCACAGAAAAGCTGTAAAATCAGATCCACTCCTCCCACTCCTCACAGGCAGGACTGGCTGGAGCAGTTTTGCCATTACTACATCAACATTTTGTTTCTGCATCTGCTGAAGTCAAACCAAAACTGTGACCCAGTACAATCCAAACTCATACAGAGTAAGACAGACACCAAATCGAGCTCATGCAGGATGGAAACAGGCAGGAAAAAGGGATGAAGATGCCAGGTAGAATAAATATCATGGACAGCAATACTCACACTTCTTTTCTGTGAATTGATGAAGCAAACAGGACTTTCCTACACCCATGTCCCCTGTTACAGAAAGAATAGTTAAATCATTGTTGCAATAAGCACATTTTCTTCATCCCACACAACAAATGGTACAGAGACATTCATTTCTCAGGTCAGATGGGCAGCGTTCTATCCCTGGCTACATCCTTGCATTTATCAACTTTGGCACTGAAGCTCTGCTTACAGGAACAGGGATGCAAGTGAGAGTGGAGCAGAACACTCAAGAAATAATTTAATTTGTATTACTGATTTTACAACTGGATCTCACAAGGTTGTAAAAAGGACATCTGAAGAAACTGAAATGTAAAATACACTTGGTGCTTGCTCCTGTCTTACTTGCAATTACCAGTAAGAACATCAAAAATACTGACAACTATCCAGAACGCCCCAAGAAGTTGCTCCATTTCCACTGATCCTCTTGCACAGTGCCAAGAGTGAGACACAGCAAGATCTTTTAAGAACCAACTTTTCCAGAGGCCAAGCCTGTCACAGCAGCCTGACTTAGAAATCTGTACAATAACAGTGCAGATCATTTACACCTACACAAGGTCATTAAAATTAAACAATTAAAAGCAAGACCAGTTTTTCCAGGATAGCAATAAAAGCAATCCCTTAGAGTCCCTGACTAAGCAGCCAAGGAAGGTGCAGCTAAAAGCAACATTTAAACACAAAAATATAGCCTGACAGAGATTTATAAGCCTCATACAATTGTTTCCAATCAGCAGTTGTGCCTTCAACATAAATTCTACAACCTTTGAGATTAATGATGCAAAAAGCTCTGGTAAATGCTAAAGCTGTAGAGAAGTGTGGTGACCTGTGGGGACTGAGGTGGGACAAGCACCTACTGAAAGCAGCATGGAACAGCCACAGCAACATCAACAGGTCTGTGCCCACTGGTACTTACCAATAATGATGTACTTAAAGATGTAGGAATAGTTGTAAGGTGCAGTTGCCATTGTGGCACTAAAATAAAAAACAGAACACATCAGAACTGATACTTGTTCACCAAACTCAAGCCAATTCATCCAGTTTAGTTCATCTGAGCAAAAAAAAAAACAACCCCTTCCTCTCCCCCCACAACGACCCTTTCATTCCCAGTTCAAATTTGTGTAGTTCCCCACAGTCACTGAATTAGTGGCACAGACAGCCAGCAAAGTTCCCACATCGTTTGCTCTGAGCCCCTGTCAGTAAAGCCTCCAGGCAGAAACATGCTCTGGGGTAGTACTGATCATCAGTTTTATCCAGAAAGACTTAAAGCTGTGGAAAAGCTCAGTCCCTCCTTGCTCTGCACAGTCACTGCCAGACCAGTGCTCACCCGCCAAAGAGCTGATGTATGAACCGAAAATAAAATCTGACTCCAGCACAAAATATGAAGAGATTTAACAAAACCAGCAAGTTGCAGCTATTACCTCACACTTCTGAGACTTGCAACAGCAACAAAGGAAGCAGTGCAGCTTGCAGCAAACAGCTAAGATTTAAAAGAATGCTGCAGCAGCCTTAACTGGGGTCTGGGGTGCTGCTTGTCCACGTCGGAAAAGCGGTGCAAGCCACAAATCAGATGTTCAGGAAGTTGGTTAACATCTCTGTGGCTTTGTCAGCACGGCAGTGTTACAGCAAGGCTGCTGAGCAGTTTCTCTTTTTTAAAAAGCAGCCAAAGTATTTCTAATACCCCAGAATTTTCCTATGCTTTCATAAATGTAGAGGGAATTAGAACTGGCTTCAGCTGTTTAAATCTGCAAGCAGTAAAAGCTGACTTACCAACTAACATGCCAGTTAGCCAGGATTACACATCTGTAAGGGCTAGAAGTTGCCAGTTAACATAAAAGATGGGAAATGCCTGCTTTTGTCCCAGGTTTTAAGTTAAACTGGATACACTGTGATCAGTTAAGCAAGTGGAAAATTTCTAGCAGGAATTCAGCACTTTCCTTCCTGCTCCTGCATGGCAGATAGCCAGCCCTCACAAACACATGGTACTCCTTACAAGGAACACTGCTGGAGCCTAGAAAGATTTTCATTAGGTCATGTGTCATTCACATGACAAATGAAACCAGTACTGGAAAGAAATACAAACAGAGGAAAGCTTACAGGCCTGGGACTTGCTCAAAAGCAAAGTACTGTTCCTTGAACCACAATTAATCCCTCTCAGTGAACTGCAGCCCTAAGAAAGGTGACCAAATCTCATTCCCAGCACAGAGCCAGCAGCCTCCGCTTCCCGGGGCAGAGATTTGAGGCAAACACGCTTATCTAGACCTCGGAGGGGGAGCAACTCCCACAGAAGTTAAGAAGGGTTTACTGAGTGCCAGGCGCTGCTCTGCACCTCGTCTTCCCTCCACGCCTGGCTCAGGAGATGGAAACACTCAGTCCTCCTACCCCAGGCTGTCCATAAAGCACCTCTGCTAAGTCCTATATAGACACACGCTGTTCTACTAAACCAAGTTTATTCCAAAATAGGAAATAAAGTGACAATTTTGGACAGTAATTCAGCAAGCAAGGCAGCAGCTTTACTGCCTTATTTCTTGGAAGATTGCAGAGTTACAGTACCAGCTTCAACACGTGCACTGGTTATTTTCAACAGCAGTAAATAAAGACAAGTCAGTGCTCCATATTGAGTTCTAAATGAATGTGTCACTGTGGAAACAACCAGTCCTTCAAGTTTCCTGAACATCTTCACACATTATGTTCTTCTTCTTCTCCAGCATGTCCCAGCACAGTAAAGTGGGCATGCAAAGCACGTGTTCTTGCAGGACACCTCACCTGCAGGACACCTCGCCTTGCCTTCTGAGCAGAGGCAGGAGCACCATGCTCACAGCTCAGCTCCATCTGATGGCACACAGGGCTAAACTGGGGGTCTACAAGGTGACTGCAAGTATAAAAGAAAGCTTGAAAAAGCTGATTTATACATGCAAGTACTTCAGGAAGAGAACAGGAACTGCACCGTGTTCCACAGAGAACAGCTGGGTGTTACAGCCACAAGACACCAAGAGCACCAGTGTGCACCAAAGATCTGTGCATTCTGAGGACAGAAATATCCAGTAACTTATGCTGTTAAAAACCCCAAACAAACCAACCAGCACCATGAACTCCAAGACAGGGAACCAACCACTCGTGGGGCTATGAAAGCTGCAGAAGCCTGGGTGCCCTCTCTTCTTCCCAAGACCAGGGAGGCCAAGGAATGCCAAGTACTCACAAACACAGGGAAGTTTCATGTTTCTGAGCACATGACTCTAGGATATCACTGGATGGTAAACAACGTTGTAGTGCTGTGCTGTTCTAACCAGGGGGGAAATGCATCCTGCTATCCAAGTGTGTAAGTGGCATCACTGCAAAGTGAGGAGGACTTTAATAAAGCATGGACAAATTGCAAACTCAGTGCAGACTCTGTAACAAACTGAATTTGAAGTGAGTCTCAACTAGACCTTCATTGCTAAATATACTCTGTTTATTTGTCAGACTCTTTCTGCTTGCTGAAATATGGCTATTTTCATTATGCCCTTTAAGTAAAAAAGTCTAACTATGCTATTTCAATACAAAAAACCATTGGTATTACATTTATTCCAAGGGTCACATTACAGAAAAGATTCTGAAATACTCCAAACCATTAGTAAAGGTCAGGAATCTTTTCTGGAGTACAGATGACTCCTTTAAATAAAAAATAAAATGAACACTCAGGCAATACTAAAACAACCAAATAACAAACTTTTAAATGCTCAAATTCCAGTAAGGATTAACAGGAATTCAAACTGCACTCAGATCTTGGAATAAAAGTGATATTCCACAAGGACTCTGTGCTGAAGGAGAAAAAAAAAAATGCAACAAACTAAACACAGAAACCCTGCTGAGAATTCAGCCTTGGAAAACTGACCACCTCAGCATTTACTGCAGACGAAAGAAGGAAGTCCAGACAAGAACAGGGCACAACAGGGGTGAGTAAATTCTAATCTATCAGCTGCATGTCAATGCAAGGGGTTGATACGTTGATAGCCATGAGTTCTGCCTCCACCCTCTCTGTTCCAGACATGTCAATCTCAGTAATTCCAATATGGGGGGATGGGGCTTTCCTCTTGGGAGAGCTGGGAGGGCAAGAAATGCAGGGCTAAGAAAGTTGCACACAAATATCCACAGCTCAGCCTCAGCCACTGCTGGCATTGTGCACTACGACATCAAAGTTAACCAGCCATGAATTTACTGTTAACAGAAAGCAGAAGTTTAGTCTGGGAGCTTGGCCTACCTGCCATCCTTCTTCCGGGCAAGTCTGCCAGCTCAGAGCAAGCTTTGGCTCCCTTCTCCCAGGTGAGGCTGCCCTGGAGCCCAGAGCATTATTGCAGGATGGCCCCTGGCCAGAGGCTCGTGCCTCACTATGCACAGATTCATGCTCATTTCAAAGCCTGTACAATTCATTTCTGTACTACATTAAGACTGGAAATCTTACAGTGAGCAGTGTAGCCAAATCCATTCTCCATACACCAACTTCTTCCTTGGGGGCTTTTTTTTAATAAAAAAGTGAAGATGAGCTTAATGAGATACCAGTACATCTACATCTCCTCCTCTAATCAACAAGCACTACACAGGTAGTTAGAAATCTCACTGAAGCCTTTTTTCAAGTATCAGCTACATCTGCACACCCTGAGATAAGACTGTTCTGGGCACACTGCTGTAACATTCTTTATCACAATAACATAACTGTAAATATCAGATTCATACCAGCCTTTGTGAGACTTGTGCAGTTCCTTCCAGCTCAAGGGCACAGTTTTAACTCTTCACTGGATATCATTTGCATTGAGAAGTTTAATACCTTTATGCTCAACAAGAAGCATGTGTGTTATGAGAAGAGACCAAAATCTGCATGCAAAGGGTTTATCAGACACTGCTGTGGTTCATACCATCAGCTGATGGATGCTCCATGTGCAGGGGTGAGACCTGGGAAAAAAAACTACCACTTTCAAACTCAGCATTGCCCAGTTCTTACTGGTTCCCTGCAAAGCACAGCACTCTGCAGCCAGGGAACCACTGGTTAGTTACTCTGAAGCAAAAGGCATTTCATAGTCTGTCTGGCCAGCCAGGTGTTCTGTGCATCATTCTTCAAGGGTGTGCAGCAGGAAAGGCTCTCTCAGTTGAAGCTGCAGATTTATTTGGATATTAATTGACAGACAACATTAAGATTGATAAAGTGGAGGAGCTGGAGAGAGGCAGAATTGTTTCACTTCATAACTGCACTTTTCCCCTGGTAAGGACTTTTGTCAAGCACACAAAACAATGTGATTCAACTGGTACCTTACTTCAGCAGGCTACCAGAAGCAGTCTGTGAGTGCTTCAGTCGTGGTCATCTGTGAGATCACAGCACACTGGAAGGCAGTAACAGTTCTGTTATCAATTCATTTACCCAAGCACTGAATTCCCATAGGTCTGTGTCCACAGCAAGCCATGAGGTCTGCTACAATTAAATTCCACTGTGGTTCTCTGACTTTCACACACCAGACATTCAGGTCTCCCTAAACCACATCAACATCTCGGCCCTCTTTAAGATGATGCTCTGCAGCCACTCTGCTCTACTTATTTATTCATTTTTGCAGGCTTAGCTTTACAAAGCCCTGCTGAGCCTGATCCCTGAGAAGTTTCAGAGCCTGCTGCAGCCTTCACACCTGTCTGACAACATCACTTGTTGCTGGCCAGTTCCTTACTCATCCCTCAGCTCTTCCAGAGTCATCCTCCCTGGCTTCCCCCACTTGGATTTCACCCAAAGCCTCCGATTAGCACAAGACAGTAAATTTGGCTGAGCTGATCTTTGATCACCCAGCAGCCTCTGTGAGCTGCTGTCCAGGATCACTTTGCATTTCCTTGTTATTCCCACATCCAGTACTCTTTCCCTGACAGCACACGAGGCCTGCAGGCTCTGGGGCTCAGACCCACCAGATGCAGCCCTTTCCAGGCTGATCTTCAAGAAATGCATTTGATACACTCCTTAATCCTGTAAAACACCTTAACCCAGCCTGAGGCCTAGGAGGTTTTTCTAAAGGCTTCACAGGCCTTCACTTCTCCTTCCTACAGGAGAACTTTATTTTAAATCAAAGCTACATATCACACTACCTTCACTTTCTGACTTTCCTCACCAGCTCTCCAGTCACACCCATGTCGTGCTGGTTATCCTTCTACTGGTTTCACATCCTGCTTCATTAAGTTACTCCATTTTGCTTCCTAAACTTCCTGCATTTATATGTGCACACCTCAATTCTCCCTAACCACACCCCAGCAGCAGGGCTGAACTAATCACTGCATACCTGTCCTCATCAGCTCGGGCACCTTCTGCCATGTCCCTCCTCTCAGCCATCCTTCATCCACTTGTATTTCCTCACTTATCCCACTCTCCTCTTCCTACAGAACACTCCAACCTGTAGCACGTGTCTGTTCACAGCAGGAGAACTGAGGTCCAGAGGTATCAGGTAAATTTGGGACTGTATATACAAAACCAGAAGAGTTTTCTGTCATTCCAACAAATCAGAACAACGCTCTGAGTCATCACCTTGGAAAACGAAAGTCACAGACATTTTAGGTAAAAATTAACTAAGATCTACCTCTTGTTTCAGGAAGAGACAGCAAAATGAGAACCAATCATAAGCAGGTTTCATTAGATGCCCAGGAGTGAGCAGGTAATTTTAAAATATTATTTACATTTTACATCCCAGTACCTCCAGTAGAACAGGTTTGTTTCCAAACTGCTGTCCTTCATAAGAACTCCTCTTTTTTTTTTTTTTTGTTATTCGTAAAATGGAAAAGGAAAAGAGGAACTTCTTCCTTCCACTCAGATTTATGACATTTTCAAATCCCTACAGGAAGCCAGCAAATTCCTTTCTAAACCGTGTTAAATTGTGACATTTAGTAATTAAATTCCCCAGGGTTCGTACTTTCTTCCCATTCCCCAGTAATGCCCAAGCACAAGGGCCCCTCAGTCCAAACCATGAGAGGAATCAATCCTGGCCAATACATTCCATAGGATAACATCTGGCTCCTGAAAAAGATGTGGTGACTTGGGGTTTGATATGATTTAGGATACAGTCAATCTGAGTAAATCTTGCTCACTAAAGGGTTCTGTTACCTCTGAGAAACGTCCCAACAACACAGATCTACCCTGTTTCAAAGCAAAGGCCACACCAATAACCTCCAGAGCCAGTGCCAGAGCCACCCCAGTGCAGACACCCACCTTTTCCTGGCTTTAGTACAAGGATAATTCACTACAACTCCAATTCAAGACAAAGCTACTAAAATTGTGCTGCAAATAGGCAATAAACAATTAGGAGAAAGAACAGAATTTCACTGTTTAGCCTAAATAAGCTTTGACAAAAGAAACACCGTAGAATACTTTCGCTGCTTTCTCAAATAGGAAGTGGCTTTTCCCTCAACCCTCAAAGTCATTTTTCTGTCAAAGTTCATGACGGCACAAGTCAATATAACAATTAAAAGTAGAGATAACACTGCACATCGGCCACATATACGCTACAATACACACATACACACCCTACGCGCAACTGCAACAGCTCGTAAGGGGGAGATATAGAAACACATATATAAAAATATCGCCTGTGTTTGCTGGTGGCGTTGCCGACTGTGCAGTGCAGAGGAGCAGTGGGAGGCGGCGGTGACACAGAGCAAAGCGGCCTAGTCCTGCCCGGCAGCCTCACCCCGCTCGGCCCGGCCGCCCCTTCCCCTCCCTCCCTGCCGGCCCCGGGGCCCTCCCGCAGCGCCCCCGGGGCCGCACGGCGCCCTGCAAGCCCGCGGCTCGGGGAAACACCGGGACGAAGCGCCGCCGACCGGGACCCGCCCCGCTCCGCCCGGCCCAGCGGAGCCTCGGCGCGGGGCCTGGCGCTGCAGGCCCGGCAGGGCGGGCGCCCCTCCCGACCGCCGTACCTGTGCTCGGGGCTCAGGGAGCTGTGCAGCGCGGCTGTGCGGGCGGTGCCCGGTGCCCCGCGGGCTCTGTGGCTCGGCTCGGTCCGGGCTCGCTGCGCTGCCTCAGACGCGGCTCCGCTGCGCCCCCATCACCCCCGCAGCCAAGATGGCGGCGCCCCTCGCACGGGGTTTCCCCTCCCACTCTCGACGGGCGCCGGGGCCGCACAAAGAGTGGGCGCGAGGGCGCCGCGGCGCAGCCAATCACGGCGGCCGCTGCCCGGCGAGGCCCCGCCCACCCAGGCGGCGCGCGGGGAGCGGGGCGGGGCCGGGCGGGGCGGGAGCGCGCGCCCGCGGCGGGGCGGGGCCGGGGGCGGGGCCGCGCGGGAGCGGCGCGAGGGGCGGGGCGGGAGCGCGCGCGCCCTCAGGCGGAGGAGCCGCGGCGGCGCCTCAGGGAGGAGCGGGGCCTGAGGGCGGAGCGGGGCCTGAGGGAGGAGCGGGGCCTGAGGGCGGAGCGGGGCCTGAGGGCGGAGCGGGGCCTGAGGGAGGAGCGGGGCCTGAGGGCGGAGCGGGGCTTGAGGGAGGAGCAGGGGCCTGAGGGAGGAGCGGGGCCTCAGGGAGGAGCGGGGCCTGAGGGCGGAGTGGGGCCTGAGGGAGGAGCGGGGCCTGAGGGAGGAGCGGGGCTTCAGGTAGGAGCGGGGCCTGAGGGAAGAGCGGGGCTTCAGGGAGGAGCGGGGCCTGAGGGCGGAGCGGGGCCTGAGGGCGGAGTGGGGCCTGAGGGAGGAGCGGGGCCTGAGGGCGGAGCGGGGCTTCAGGGAGGAGCGGGGCCTGAGGGCGGAGCGGGGCCTCGGGGCGGAGCGGAAAATTCCGGATTTCCGCGCTTTTTCCTCGTGGAAAAGTGGAAGTGACCCGCCCAGAAGGTCCGGCTCGCCGAGAAATGAAGCGAACGGGAGCAGCCCGGCACGATGCAGGTACGGGGCTGTAGCACAGTGTCCAGCATCTCTGAGGCGCTGCAGAGCTCGGCGTCTGTCCCCAGGAACATCATCGGGTGCTTTGCCATGTCCCGTGAAATTCTCTAAGTTATTAATTTGGGCTTTGATATTTGATTATATTATATCAAATATATCAAATATATCAAATATATAATCAAATATATTTGATTTATTTTGAATAGGCTTTTTAAACGCTTGTGGCAGGCAATACTAAAAATGTAAAACCACAATATACTGCCCAAATCTCACAGCTCACGGGATTCAAAAAATAAATCGGTGGTTCAGGAGATGAAAAACTGTATCAATAAATTTCCCCAATGAGGATTTTATTTCAGTCCCACACGTTTTGAAAAGCATCAAATTCTGTTGTGTGTCAGTATCCAAGATTCACATTGCAGCTTCCCCACTGCTATAACGTTTCTGTGGCAGTGTTTTTCCGGAATGGGCATTCTTCCATCTCCATTACTGTGCCATTACTAATTCCATTTTCTTAGTGCAGCAACATCCAGGGAATCCTCTGCTTTCCATGAATCAGCCACCCCTTAATTATTGCTCAACCTAGGGAGACACTGCATGGTAGATAACACTCCACGTTATCTGGGCAGAAACCTCACACAGAGTGAAAAGCACTGATGAAAAACAATTAGAATTTTTTTCCCTTTATCTATGTAGTAAATAAAGAGATAATAAATAAATAACGAGATCTCTTGAGTGATAAAAAGCAAAGGTTTAATAGAAAAGTACAAAATCTGCTGGTGATGTAGTACAGGTGTAGGACTCCTGTCAGTTATTGTCAGGGTTCAAACTTCAAAACAGATAAAACTGTGCAACAGAATCCTTTTCAAGTTTTGCAAGACCTTATATGGAGTGACTTTTACTAGAAAAATAGGTCAGAACAAGCCAGTGAGAATGATTTCCACGAGAGGGAGTCTTTAAACGGAAAATGACCTGACTGTTGTGACACAGTTGCAGTCTGGTTTTACTGACTTGAAAAAAATACACTTCCTTGGTATTGCCCCAAATATTAATATTAACACAGGCAGCGTAATGAGAGGTTTTAAAATTCTGAATTGTTCAAATATCCCACACACAAATCCATTGAGTACTTTTCTATCCATGATCCAGTGTTGCTGGAGTCAGGCAGGCTGGGTGAGCTTCCCTGTTTTTACAGGATGGAATTCATGACAGGTAATTATTGCTGTCATCCGTGGAAAGGGCAAGGGGCTGCACATCCTGCCAGGGGTGGGAGTGGCTGATTGGAGCAGCAGCTTCTTTTCCAGTGGGAATTCCAAGCAGCCCTTTCCCCCGGGCAGGCTCCTCAGGCTCCTCGTGGGGTTTGCTCACCCCGCTGCCATAAAAGAGAAGCAGAACATTGCACCTCTGCAGTCACACTCACAGGGTGGCACTTCCCCCTCCAGTGGCCATGGAGACATCTCCAGGATTACTCAACAGCTCTGGAAATCACTTTACTCTGGAGTGTGGCTTGTGAGGAATTTTAATTGTGAACAGAAATGAGAAGCAGTTTTGGGATATAATAACTTTTTGTTTCTTACTTGCAACAAAATTAAAAGCCATTACCTAAATATGAGTAAAAATCAGGTTTTTAAACTGAACTTCCTGAATAGATTTTTCATAAAGCTGCCTTCCTTTCTGAGATGATGTAAAAGGCAATACAGATTTGCTTCAAAACTCCTGGTTTTGAATCGTTTTATATGCTCCGCTCAAATATTCCTACAAAGTTTAAACTTCACAAAAGATACGAGTGAGAAGGATCGAGTAACAGCATCTGCATTTCTTTGATTCTTTATTCTTGTGAGTGCTTGAAAGCCTGCAGCAGTTTTTCAACAACAGTTATTGAGAAAAGGCTGACTTCAGCCCATTCATTGTGAACATCTGGACAGAACCTAACAACAGTAATTAAAACCCACTAAATTGGTAACAATACCAAATTGCCTGGGATGGAATCCTGCTCTATCGTCCCACCCTTCCCTGTGGATTTCTGCTGGGTCAGTTCACTCTTGAAAAGCTTTTTCTACGTGTCTCTTTCTGAGGTCTCTGTCAAGAGAGAGCAGCATCCAAATTTTCTGGTCACGTGAGCCTTGCTCTTGGGTTTATTTTTGTACCACAAACCCCAGGAAAAGTAAAGACTCCGAGTTAATGCAGTTGATAGAAGGTTTGAGGATTTTCTTCTTTTCAAATAAATTACATAGGGCGATCTATAGTATCTGCTTCCTTCTTTAGAATGCATCCTTGTAAGAAAAAACATCTAAATAGGATTAAATTACACGTCAGCATTGATGAAGAACATGGGACTGAATGGAATTTTTTATCTGCAACACTCTGTTTTCCCTGACAACAGCAGTAAGGAGGCCAGACTGTCAGAATTTAACCTGTCAGGCCCCAAACAGTCAGTAAAAGGTAGCTGAAGTCAGGTTTTTCTGTCTCTCTTCTTCCCCTGAACCCCAACTTCATCTTGTGGCTTTGCTCAAGTTTCTCTGGACAGAGACAGAAGGGAGAAACATGGGATTTTTCAGGAACTAGTTTGAAATACACTTCTGTGGGAGTTGATCACGTAACACTGGATTGGTCACAGATGACTAACTGGTCTTTACTTGTATTTTATTTTTGAGTTGCCCAGTTCTCCTTTCATCTCTTACCATTTCAGTTTTGTGGTGTCTGTAGAAATGTTCCTGTGGTCAATTTTTTTTTTTTAGTTCCTTCTTTATCTTTTTTAGTTCCTTCATCTTGTATGAAATAGGCAGCCCAAGCCCACTGGTACTTCTACAATCTCAAAGCTTCAAATTAAACTTATTAATGATAGAAGAACATTTGGGCCAATGGTAATTCTGGTGCCAGTAGATGCAGCTCAGCTGGATTCTCTCTGTCAGTATTTCATGGGAATGGCAGTATGGAATGGAAGTATGCCCCTTTCCACAAGGATTCCAGCATTAATATTGAGGAATACTTCCAAATATGTAACAGCAGTGAGCCCACTTGACAGGGTCAGTGCTCACCATGACTCCTTTTATCCTGATAAAGATAAATCTGAGCTTTACTGACTTTAATTGACTTATTTTGAAGATCACCTTTCAGCTCTGATTTCACCTTTCAGTTCACTTCTCCTTGAACGTAATCCTCAAGCATTCCAACTTCTACATGTCCTTAGCAAGTAGCTTCTATTCTAGCACAAAACCACACTGTAGCAATAGAAATGCCTGCAAAATACCAGCATCTGCTTTTCAAAGACATGCAGGTACTGTGGTTTTCCTGGCTGACATGACAACACGCCCAGAGAGCAGATCCTGACAGCGGTGAAAGACTTTGTGAGTCAATCGACTTGCACAAGGCAGGATTCGATCCACGCAGAGCTGCTCCTGGACAGAAAGCAACCTCTGGAGCTGACAACAACCTGTAGGGATTTGTGCCCTGCTTCAGGGGGTTTCCTTGCTGAAAGACTTTGCAAGTGCAGAGCATCAAACTGCCACAGCACAAGTCTCCCTGAAAAGCTTTCGGGCCATCTCATCAATCAGAGCGGTTTCTGAGGCTCTTCCTGACATCAAGAGACTCTCTTGGTTCTGCTCTAAATACGTGCGTGCTTCCACATCTCACTCTCTGCACTGAGAGGTTGCTTCCTGAAAAGCACCTCCCTCAGCTGGTGCAGCGTGCCAAGATCACTTTTCTACCCTCAGCAGCACAACTGGAGCTGCGTTTCCAGCTGAACAGTGGAAACAGGAACCTAAAATTTCCGTGGAAACATTACAATTTAACAGTACTTAAAGTAATTGAACACAGTGTTTTAAAAAGGCTAAGTCATTTTGCATTAATTGTATTTGGTGGACAGGTGAAGAATTTTTGATTAGCTGTGTGATGATGTTACAGATGCATGATATGATATGAACATGATGCAGAACATCAAGTAGGTAAGTTCTGAAAACAGAATCTGGGTGACTGTGGCACAGTGTCAGTACCTCTTTGTAAAGGATGTTCCTGATTTAATGAAAGGTTTGCTACTCCCAGGCTGCAGAATCAAAATGGCAGATGGTTTTTCGCCCACCTAAAACATTCCAGTTAATAATGTTCTCATACACAAAAGCATAACAACAAACTTCTTCAGTTACAGCCATGGCAGAGGAGAAATACCCACCACTGGCTTTATCAATAACCACGTCATTGTTCCATACAATTCCAGCAGCAACTGAAGGCATTGTTGGTGGCATAGAAACCGTTTTTGTAAGAACCCATTCCAGGGTGGCACTGTCTCGGTACAGTGCTCCTCTCAAGAACACAAGACACTTCTCTGATTACATGATGGAGGGAGCAAAAGAAAAACAACAGCTGTCTGTGGCCTGCCTGCCTGTCTTGGATTTACCGCAGCTCACTTGTGGTGTCAAGGAAAAACTGCATAAAAAATGCAAGAAGTTCGAAATTTCTGTTGTTTGTGAGTGCTGTTGGAGATGTGTGGCTCGCTCTCAGATGTGTTATTACATACGATGTTTCACAGAAAGTGCTTCCTGGTAAATTGCTGTTAAGGATCATGTTCCTTTCTCAGACTTCAAACACAGTAACCACGGGAGGGATGAGTGTGTTCTGTGGGATATTCCCAAGTGCAGGAGCCGTAAGGTCCATGTCTTTGTGTGTGTACTGAACAATATTCGAGTAATTTAATGTTACACCAAACTTCTTAGGAGCTTAAACGGATTATCTAACCAACAATGATAACTTGTTACCCGTGTCATCCCAGTTTGTTCCCCAGCTCCCTACACTCCCAGTGCCCAGGGGCGCTCAGTGTTGCAAGGAAGATGTTCTGAGGTACGTTGTAGCTGGTGAGCATCAAAAATGGGCTTTGCGAGGCTCAGGGCCAGCAAGGCATCTGTGCATCCACACGCACATATCCCGGAGCACTGGCTGCAGGGACAGGGTGTCTATAAATAGGTGGCAGGAAGGAAGAGGTCACTGGCCTCCAGGGCACCGCCAGCGCTGGCCCCAGCAGCGCTGCTCGTCCTCCCTCCCTCGGGATCAGGGGCTGTGCGTGGACACTGACACCTCCCGGACCACGTGGATGGGTTATTGGGACATCCCACGCTGTATCCTGGAATGCTGTTTGGTTAGTGACTGTTGTCCATAGGAGACTGTACTACAAGCCCCCTGTACATGTGCTTTTGTGTGGACATACCAATGCCTGTATGAAAATTACAAAAACAAGCAATGAAATTCATACAACAAATCATTAAAACATTATCTGGAATCGAAGAGGTGGGAAGATGTGGCAGAAGCAAACTTATCCCAACAGCTGAGAGCAGTATGTCAAGAAACGGAAATATTTGCCAGTTAGTGCAAGGTCTTCCACACCACAAGGAAAATCTCAACTAAACAGAAAGTCAATCTGCCAGGGATAAAGCCAGGAAAAAGCTAGTAACATCCAGAGACGAGAACAAACCTCAGCATACAGACACTCAAGTTAAAGATTTGGAAGAAAAGTGGAAAAGGACAAGTTGGGAAGAGAGGCTGTGGCCAGGTAGAGCTGGAAATGGGCGAACCAGCTCAGAGAGGAGATACTTATCCCCCCCAAATGCCCTGGGCAGAGACACTGACCCTGTGTGTGCCCAGCAAGTGGAAGCTGTGCCCTCGCAGTGCTTGGCTTTGCCTTCTCCTCCTGCTCTTGCCCAGTTCTGAGGGTCGAGTCACCCGGCCCTGCTGCCTCGGCACAGGGACACGGCCCGTGCCTCCCACGGCACACGGGACAGAAGGGCGGCTTTGTTCGGAGCCTCAACACCCGCCTTGTTCCCTTGGGAGCAGCAGGGAGGGGACAGCAGGGATACGGGAGCTCCGAGCGTTCCCTGCATTTGCTGGTGAGCGTTTCCCGGGATGATGTGCCTTGGCATCCCTGTCCCACGGCCTCTGCCTCCGGCCCGGCTCCAGTGGGAAGGCCGCAGGCAGCGGCGGCTCCGTGGTGGCAGCGTCTGAGATGTTAAATGTTTAAAGACAGGGAGAGATTTTTCCAGTGGTTGTTTGAGAGTTTAGATGAGATTTAGTGAGAGCTGAGTACCTGCAGTGTCCGCAGGAAGGGCAGGAAGGACCTGGCCATGCCCGGACTGGGGGAACACGCGGGTGGCCGAGGGGCTGGGCAGGTCCAGCGGGGGCACGGGCGGTACCAGCATCGTGTCTGGCCTCACCGCTGGGTGACTGGTGGTGCCAGGTTAACTGAGCCCGGGGTACCTATGCCAGGGTACCCGTGCCGGGGTTAGCCGTGCCGGGGTCCCGGTGCCGGGGTCCCGGTGCCCGTGTCCCGGCGGTCCCGCAGCCGCGCCCCGGGAGGCGGGCGGCGGAGGCGGGGGAGCTCCGGGTCCCGCCCCTGGGGCTGCCCGGCTCTGCCCGGCCCGGCCCTGCCCTGCCCGGCCCCGCAGCTGCCTCTGCCCGCGAGTGCCAGCACCAGGTAGGGCCGGGAGCGGCTGCCGGGGTTTCGCCGGCTCCTCGCCGCACGGCCGGGCGGAGGGATCTGGGCTCGGAGGGACGGAGGGAGGGGGCCGGGGTCCCGGGTCCCGTCCCGGGGCGTTTCCTGCGGCATCTACGAGGATCTGCCAGGCGGTGCCGGGCTCCGCGGGAGCGCTGCCGCCGAGGAGCAGTTCCCGTCCGGCGGGGCCGGGGGGCGGAGGAGCCCCCTGCAAGCCCAGTGAAGGCAGTGCGAGTGGTGATGGGAACAGTGGGGGCTTGTTTGTTTTGTTCTTTGCCTGGGGGAAGAATGTTTGAAAGCTCTGTTTGAATAGAAATTCCAAAAATGTAGACACTGAAAACATATTTAAAATGTTTCCTAGGAAGAGTGTTAAAAAAAAAAGTTATGGGAATGACTTGTTTCAAGGAGGCCTCATTAGTAAGTAGATCCCTCTTGGAATAAAACTGCTTTGAATGTTATTTGCTTTTGGATGTAAAAAATCCGACTTTGCTAACAAGGATGATACTAGCATTGTTTCCCCTTAAGTCTCTTATTTTTCCTACTGATCATTACAATTTCCATTTTCCACTACCAACTCTGCATGATGCAAGTTTATCGGCAAAAAAAAAAAAAAAAAATCCTTTATTTCCTTTGTGGGAGTAGAGCATGGCTCAGCTCAGGGTGTCCTGCTCTGGAGTCAGAGGGGGTGGGGGTTCCTTAAATGCCTCTCCTCCTTTGGGCTTCTCAAACTGTTTTACAGAATACCTTATAACATCCATCTGGAAAAATGAAGCGAAACCTGAGTGCTGAGGAATGGGTCTCTCACAGGCTATTGCAACTGGTTTATTTTGTCCACGAGACAGTTTATTCCATAGTTTCTACCACAGAGAGGTGGGAGATGGAAGTTTAGCCTGTGCAGGAGCAGAGAGAAGCAGAAGTCAGCCCTGTTTAACATCTGCTCCATGGTATGGGTGCTGCTGGCATCGCTGCCGCCTCCCTGCCCGCCCCACTGCCTGGGCTTGCTGTGGTTTCAGGCTCTGGTTGAACTCTGTCCATCTCCAGAGCGGATAATGGGAATGCTGGCCCGTGCTCAGGCAGCATCCCAGGGTGCCTGTGCTCATCTGTACCATCACCAGCCCTGCGGGAGTGGTGGGAAGTCCAGCTCCGAGGATTTCACTGCAATTCAGCATGAAGACAGGGTGGGAATTTTAGTCACACCTCGTTGGTGACACGGGTGCATGGTGAGCATCTGAAATGTTAAATGTTTAAGAAAGGGAGAGATTTTCCAGCGGTTGTTTGAGGGTTTAGATGAGTTTTAGTGAGAGCTGAGTACCTGCAGTGTCCCCAGAGGAATGATTCCTGCTCTTGGCAGAGTGGAGGCTTTCTCTGGCTGGATGAAATTCCAGTGCTGTGGGGAAAACTGGGGAAATTGAACCAGCCATAACTCTTTGGCTGCTTCTGAATGTCGAAAGGGTGACAAAGCAAAAATGCTACTGGTGCTGCTAGTTTAACTTGGATTTTACAGGCACAAATCCAACACGTTTGTGAATTTGTTCCGTTCATCACCAAAGCAGGGATGGGAGCACTCTGCAATCCAGGTTCATGGCTCTGATAATGATACCAGGGGGATTGCTGCCAGCTCTGGCTAAAAGGCTGCCTGATGTGTTCCAGTACAGGGCTGTTTTTGTAATGCTTTATATAATTTTGGGAGTGCTGCAGCCACGTCCTGAGTTGGTGGTGTGGGCAGCAGTGGCACTGAGCCTCTGTGCCAGGGAAGGGGTAGGAACCTTCCTCTGGGACAAGGAGCAGCAGGTTCAGCTGCTGACCCAGACCCAGCCAATGCCTTCCCCCATCCCAAATTCAGATAAAATAACTTTTTGTTGTAGCTTGGGTGTTTTACAGAGTTCTGGTGGGAACCAAACCATTTTTAAAATAGCCCTGTGACGTATGTAGTGCTCAGGATTTATATCTGCTTTCAGCTCACTTACAAATACAAGCTTTCCATTTTAATCCCAGTCCCAGACATTAGTGCTGCTACTGAGTGGCATGTGTGGGAAAGAGGATTTTGGACAGAAATGTGCCACTTCACAAAACAGCTATTTCCCTGTTTTACTTCGGAATCTGGAGACCTAAAGAAACTTTGTTTGTTCTTTAAGCTGAGGTGATCAAGTGTTGCAGCTTGGTTGCAGTAAAGCAGAACATGGTTAAACACAGATATGAAGTAGCTTGGGCACAATAACTACTGCCGAGAGAGAAGCAGCTGCTCTTTATTTCTGTTGCCTTTCACAGCACTCGGGAATTATCATGTGCATAATCAAGTTCTGAGTGTGTCTCTGCCTCTGCCTGATTATTATCAAATGTTTTTCCCGAAAAGGCAGAAGAGTCTGATATAGACAATTTGTCTGTAACAAGATGTGTATTATTTCTGTTGGTTAGTGATTGTCTGGTTCTCCGGGCCAGGTATTTGATTTCCCTTCTAACAATTTCAGCTGAAAGGAAAATCGTATATATTGATATTTCATATGTTTACTTCTAATCTCTTTTGGATCCTTTTAAACTCAGGACTCAAAAGATGTCTTGTGCAGTGGCTTTCAGAAGTCACTGAGGTTTTGCATTAGGAAGAAAACCTCAAGTTATCTTTTTTAGTGAAGCTTTTGTGCAGCTCTTCATGTACCTCTGTCACTTCATTTGTTCTGCTTCTCACAGCATTAGTTCAAGTCTGTGTCTTTTCAGTCTCTTAATCATTAATTAATCACTTCAGACACTAAGAAGCCTGAGGGAATCGGAAAGAAATGCTCTGGATGATTAATCCTTTTCCCTTAAAAGCACTAAACTTGCTGAAGTTCTCAGCTCTGAGCCATGCCGGAGCTATTTTTCCTGTGTCAGACACAAGCTCCCTAGGTGGGGATAGTGCACAGCTATTGAGTGAGCACTGGGGTTTGGCAGCTGGGGAAGTGTTTTACTGCAGGAGGCTCCACACAGCAGTGGGAAAGGGGAATGCAGCCGGAGACAGCCCCGGGGCACAGCAGAGCTGTCACGCTGGTTCAGCACTGTCTCACAGCAGACGTTTGCACAAAGAAGAGAATAGAAAAGTGCTCAGGCAGATTTCCTCAGGCCTGTTCTTGTGACTTTGGCAGTCGGGAGGTGTCGTGATCAGGGATTTCTGACTTGAAGGTTCGTTCGGATATTTCAGTAAGGAGGACAGAGGTAAATGAACCGGTGGTGGGAGTGTCTGAGAGCTGTATGTTCCCCAGGTCTGGATTTCAGAGGTTTTGCCTCTGCCTCATCTCTGCTTCCCAGGAAGTCACAGACGTTGGCAGACTGTCAATATTTACACTGTGTCCTACACCCTGATAGCAAACTGCACCAATTGCCAGAGCAGATTCATCAGGCCTCTTATCAGCTGTCAGACACTGCTGGGTGCCTGTTTGCCCCTGCAGCAGTGTGTTCCTACCCTCCAGATCCAGCTGCAAAGCTGGAACGTGCCCATGGCACAGGGAAATGCTGGGAATGCTTCCCTTGCCCAGCGCAGGGCCGGCTGTGTCCATCGGTGTGTGCACCCTGCTGATCCAGGGCTGGATCCAGGGTGCTGGAACGGAGCTCCCCGTTAATGTGGCACTGATAAATCCCATCACAGACGGAATCAGGTCAGACAGTGTCCATTCAATGTCAGCCCAGTACTTCACACCTGCTCAGGGAAGGAAAGTGTGGTCAGAGAGGTTAGGAAAGGCAGTAACAGCCTGTCTCAGCAGGATGGCCAGGTATTTATCTCTGATTATCCACTAATGATGCATTTGCAAGGTTAAATAGAGCTCTGACATTAGTGGAGTTAAACAGAGCTCTGGGGTGCTTTGCAGTGCTGGGCTGTCTGGAAATGCCAGCTTGGAATCAGGTGCTGGATCAGGACCCACAGGGAGCCTGGTGGTGCCGCTGGTTGGGAGCGGTTGATTTGGTTGGTATTCTCGGGATCTCACACTGCCCTCTGGAGAACGACCCTTATTTTACTTCGTTCCGTTCGCCCAGCTTTGGGACTTGGTGAGCAGTTGTGCTCTCGGTCAGGATATTCCAGGTTGTCAGGTTTTTGTGATCAAAATTTGGGATGTGATGGTGTCTAGATGAAAGGGTTAGATGGTACGGACTCTGAAGAATTTTTTTTTTTTTCTTTTGCCTGTTTCAAAGTGTTCTTTTCTGACTATAGACTGTGGTTTTAGTCTTTGCTTTTCTCTTTTTTGTTCCTCATTCACCTCCCACTGAGAACCTGGAGAGCTGGAATCGATCTCAGCTGAGGTCCCAGCACAACTGGAGTGGGAGAAACAACTGTTTATCTGTATTAGGGCAGTCAGGCAGTGGGACGCTGCCCAAACCCAAAGTGTAAACATATGTTATTTATTCAGTGTTTCCACATGCAGTAAAAGTACAGCTACAATTCAAAACAGCATCTTTAAAACCCTGGAGGAAATGAATCATCCCGGGATCTCTCAAGATGGACGGAGGCTGCTGCAGTGGGCACTGACGCCGTGAGGACTTTCCCTTCTTTCGGGCTGTCTGCTCTGACAATGCTTGTGGTTCCTCCACACCAAAGCCTGAATCCTGCTTGAAAAGAGATAAAATTAAGCCCTCTTCTGTTAATCGCTTAGCTCCGAGGAAGAAGGGATGATTTTGGCGTGTGTGTTTATAGCATTGCCCTCTTGTGGCTGCGCCCGGCGGGATGGGAGCCGAGTGCTCCGGGCATCGCTGCTGCCAGGGCTGCGCTGCTCCCACGGGCTGCGTTCGCTGGGGCTGGAGCTGGGAACAGCCTGGCTGAGATCTGCATCTTCAGCCGCAGGCATCAACACCTGGCCACACCTGCATGTGTCAGGAGAGCTGGGACAAAGTGGAGAGGGGAACTGATAACTCCGTTTCCACACTGATACACTTGGAAGGTAGTGTTTGTGAAGGAAGCCACATTGTGGGGAATGGGGAAATGGGGGAGTCCTGTGCCCACCCTGAAGAGGAGGGTGGTGGAGATGTGCAGTAGCTGCTGGGGCAGGACTGGAGGAAGCTTTTGGTCACACAGGTCTGTGACTGTTCCCTGCCAGCAGGTGAGCACAGGAACCTGGAACCTTGAGCCTCACCTTCTGCTCCTTTTCTGAGCTAGAAAGATTGATTTTGAATGTCTATTAAGTGAACTGATTTTTATTAATCCTGAGTTGCTTCGTGTCTTGTGTGGGTTTTTGATGTGGAAAGTTGAATTCTGTGTGGAGCCAATGTGGAAGACAGGAACTGATGGACTCCCACTGGCCCCGTGGTGACACCAGACCTGCTGTGCCATGTCACTGTGGCAATAGCAAAATTCATTTATGTGCTTTTTAGTCACTTATACTCAACCCTAGCACCTGCCTGTACCTCTCCTGCCCTTGTCCTATGAGTAGCAATGACCCCAAGTCCTTTCACCCCAATGCCTGGGCCTGATACTGCACGAGGAGTGCAAGGCCACACTCTGTGCTTTCCTTTTGGACTTGTTTTAGGCCATCTCTCCTGGTTTCCAGCCTTTCTCTGGCAGTAATATATTACTCTGCTCCTCTTTTGGTTATGGATCACGGACTGAACAACTTCTGTGCTGCAGAGGAATGTATCAGCTTGTTCTCTGGGGAAAAAGAGTTTGCATAAAGTTGCAGATGATTTCCCCTGAACAGGCAGGACCTGGAGACTGGAGGAAGAACATCTGTGTCATTTCCCTGCAGCTGACCACAGGCATGTCTTCACTGCCTCCCTTAATGTGTTCTGGCTGTCACCAGCAGCTCTCTCTCTGGAACATAATTTGGGGAGGTAGCCATATTTTAATGTGCTGGTTTGTGTCTTGTGTGTTACATAAGCACTCCTTAAATATTTTTTCAGCACTGAACAATGATTTGTGTTGGAGTATAACCCAGGATTTATTTTTGCTCCCCAGTGAATGACAGTGGTCGGTGGTTTCCACTGATCCAGCCTTGCCTGTGCTGTTTGTGTTTAAATGCATGATTCAGCTCTCACTTATGCTCAAGGCAGGGCTCTTAACCAGCTGATTGTATCAGCAGATTTTCCCTGGGTGTGTTTCAGATGGCAAACCTGTCTAATCTCCAAAGCTTTCTCCCATGGCAGTAATATTCTCCCCGGTTTACATCACTGAAATTGAGAAGAAACTCATGTTTTTGCATTGAAGTTTTCAGCCTGGGTGCATCGGGCTGAAAGCTCTGTGTTTACTAAGTGGGTTGTATTCAAAAGGTACAGAGACCAGAATAGAGCTGATGTGACTCATAGTGCAAACAAACAGCTGGAAAAAGTGAACAATACTCAAATCTTCTGGGCCTTCCAATTTGCTAAAGTGGTTTAGTAGGAATCCTAACAAATGCAAAAAACCTACTTGCCAGTTGTACAGCTAATGCTGGACTTCGTGTCCTGGACTCTTGATCGGAGTTAGGCAACTCGGTTTGAATTTTTTTGGATTTGTGGCTTTTCTGTTAAGATGTAGCTGCTGGGAATGCCATTAATTGTGCTGCTCCTCATACAGGGAGCTGAAATAGTTCCTGGAACTGGGGGGGGGAAGGCTCTCCCATGCCAATTTTTTCTTATCCTAAATAACCTTTGTTTACTGGCTTCTTCAAGGAATGGAAAGAAAGGGGTTAAGGTTTAGTTTTATGTATATATGAATTTAGGGCTGTCTGGAGACTGAAAACTGAGCTAATCCATCACTTTAGATATTTCTCAATGCCTGTCCCCTTGGTAACAAAGCTGAAGTCCTGGCAGAGTTATTTTCAATGGTTTACTGAAGAATTATTGATATTCTATACTGGTTTGGCAGGGAAGCTGTAGGAATGAACAAGTATTTCCATTTTCAGTGTGTGCTGTCATCGCTGTGGATACTGTGCTGAACTCTCTCTGTGTTCAGCAGCATCCTGTCCTGAGTTTTGGATTGTCAGAACTCGGGTGATCCTGTGCTGCTCATTCTCACAATCTTTGTTAATTCATCAGAGTTTTTACGGGTCAGCAGCAGATTGGAGAATAAAGAAAGGGCTACGTGGGTAATCAGACAGTGTGGATTGTGTTCAAAGTGCACAAAGAGCTGAACCTGAAGCAAACAAATAACTTTATTGGGGTTTTTGTTTGTGTGATCTCTTCAGTGTCACTATTTCAGACCTGGAAAATGCAGCCCTTGCTCTGGGGTGTTACTGTGGCAAGTACAACCTGTAGATTTCCTCGGATTGATCATGCCAGGAGGATTATACCCCTTTGCCTCTTGGAAAACAAGGATTTAGGGTTTTCCTGTTGTTGCAGCAGAAATACAGTGGTGATTTACCTCTTCTGGCACTTGGTATAGGAGGTCTGGAATGCTGTGAGATAAGGGAGGCCTTCTTTTTTTGAGGACATATATTGTTATTTATTTGGAGCAGCTCATATTCTCCAGGCAATGTTTGGCAAATAAATAAAAGGAGAGAGAGAGTTAGTTGGGTGGAAATGCAAATGTTTGCCCCCAAGGTACAATAAGGATTGGTGCACAAGGGGCATTTTTGCAGCATGACTGTAGTGTGGATACAGACTCAGATTTACTGTTCTCCTCATATTTAAGAAACTCAGTCTGTATTTGCAAGTTATTTTGATATTCTCTAAGTGTCATCTGTTAAAATAAAAAATACAGCTTTTGCCATGCAGAAAGGCAGAAATTGGTCCAGCAGGGAGCAGCAGGTGGTTTGGATGCTCTGTGGTGAAATGTTGTGTTGGCTGCAGCCCTTCCTGTGTGGGGTTTGTTTATGCAGCAAATTTAGACAAATTATCTGAACCCATCACGAGTCGACGCCGGAGCTGCAAATGAGCACAACCACATGGGGATGTGGCCTAGCCTTGTTTCTGTCTCATTTAATTCAGCCAAGCTTTCCTGAGCAGCCCTGTGCAGGTAAGTCCTGGCTATGTTTGTGGGTATATTCAGGTGTGAATTGCCACAAATTATTACAAGTTAACTGGGCCTCCCAAAAAATATTGTGCTCATTTTTCTCTTGTTAGTGGCTAGTTACTGAATGAAATAAAGATTTTTCTTCTTTCCCTGCTGTGAGTATTGGATGATATTACCTTGTAGAGAGTTACTTTAGATATGTCATTAAGCTTTAGATGGTGGTAGATGTGAAGATGTGAGAGTGTGTTTGATGTGGAGGAACCACACGTTAATTATTCCCTGCAATGGATTTTGCAGTGTGATGAGGTAGAGTAAGAGGTTCCAGGTTCAGTGTCCACAGGTTACTCCTGAAGGGAACAGGACATTCCTCTCAGTATGGTTGTGCTGGGTGGTGCAGAACTGGGCAGCTCCTTGGCAGAAATTCGGAGGAGAGTAAAGACAAGTGGCCAAAGTGCTGCTGGTGTCAGCCTGTGAGGGCGTAGGTGACTGTGACAGATGAGGGGGAGGCACAGCCACAGGGATGAATGAGCAGAGCAGAAATGAAGAATTCAGGGAGGGAGGCAAAGAGAGCTGTTTGTTACAAGCTGCAGGGTGAAAATAGGGAAGGTGGCTTGGGTTGGATACCAGGAGAGACGAGAGCTGAGGCCTGGATTGGAGGCAGTGGAAGCAGCAGCAGCAGCTGGGACTTGCACAGCACAGCACCAGGAGGGCGCACAGCAGTGCCAGGATTGCTGAGCATGGGGACTGGGGGCCTCTCTGCCTTTTCTGGCCTTTCCCCTGAAGCAAAGGGCTTCCAGCCTCGAGGAGATCATTTCATACTTCCCTGCCACTGGTCTGTGGGCCAGACACAGCCTTTGATCAGCGTGCGCTTCCCTCACGTTCCAAGTGTCGCCTTTCGTGTCGGGTGCCCAGGAGCAAATCCCTGGGATTGTTCCTGCAGGCCAGACTCCATCCCAGGGCATTCCCGGGCTGGCCTGTCCTGGTGGTGTGAATGCTCATCTGGAGACCATAATGAACTCGCTGTCTTCCAGTGGTTGCTCAAATCATTGGACTAATTTTCCTGAGTTCTTGTTTTTATCACTATGCAGCCAAGTGTCATTTAGCTGGTCCATCTGCACTGAAATCCTGTATTCCAACCCCTTTCCTTGTTTTCCTTAAACAACTTTCCTTTGCATAAGATGTTGGCTGAGTGTAGCACCCTTTCTGGGGCTGAGCTGGACACTTTTATTATCAGCAGCTTGAAGAGTGCCTATTTTCCATGTCTCCATCAGGAGACACCCTTTTCAGTAGGGCCCTGGCGATCTCAGCTGGCAAATGCCCTCAGAGCAATGTCCAGAGCAAACATTTCTGGGGCTTGATTTAACAATGCAACGCTTGCTGCCAGCAGTAATAACCCAAACCAGCTGTTGGGGTAGATTTACACCTATTCCCTCCAGGAATGGCTCAGATTAATTAATTTTATGAAAGAACGCTATAATATACAATTTATGCACTATAGCCCTCATTCCATTTTTTGCCTGTATTTACATACTGCAGCTCATTGGCAATGCAAGCTTGGACTTACAAAATGCCAAATTAATTAGAAGACTAAATAAACTGTTTTTCAAAAATACTGTATCTGCATATATCTGCAGGTTACATTATATCCTGTAGTGGGATGTTAACAAAGAAGATTATCCTGGGTCTTTCTGCCTTCAGTCTGTGAGGTTTGCCCAGGTGTGGTGGGACTATACAGGTATTTAATTTAGTAATAAAAGTCCAGAGTATTTTTCCATTTGGAAAGGACCCATCTCTTTCTAATGTTATGCAACCCAGTTATTTTGGTTTGGGTTTGCTGCAGCTGCCAAAGCCTTTCACAGCTGCCTTCCTTGGAGTCAAGGTTCTAACATGTTTTCCACTGACTTAGACCTCTGACACTCTGAACTTCCTTTACAGAGATCAGAAATACCAGCAGGACTAGCACATTGTTTTTATTGTCTGTTTCAGTTTGAGAATTTCCAGTGAAATTTTCAAAGGTACATTGCCGAGGTGACATTTCAAATTAAAATGCATCAGCTTGGACAAGAGAGCAGCAGAGCGTTCTCAGGAGAGAGGGAAAGAAAATGTCCTCATGGAGAGTGGAGAAAGCACAAAGCAGGGTTTGCTCTTCATGGAAGTTTTGTTGTGGACTTCTGTGGGTGGAGGGTTTGGCCCCTTATTTAAGCATCTTTTGAGAGATTCTGGCAGTGGGATCTCAGCCTGTCAGTAATTCTCCCCTGGGTGTGCTGAGAGAAGTGCCCAGGAGCACAACCCCACATTGTGTGGCTGCTCTGTTCCTGAGGGCCACAGGGAAAGCTTCCTGCACAGTTCACTCGCTGCAAACACTCGGAAAATGTGATAGATGAACTTGCTGAAGTGTGAGACGGTTGGGAGAATAATCTCTTTGTTGGTGGCAGATTGCTGGGATGCTACAGTCAGCCCTGCTGACTCCTTTGGGCCGAGTAGGTTTGATGGCTGTTGTGTTCCCATCACAGGGTGTTGCTACACCCTCGGAAATACCTCGTTGTGAAATGATTGAATTACTGAATGAGCTTTTGTTCTGTCACCTACCAGACTCTGAATGCTCTGTTACGAACCTGGGAGCTCAAATCCATCAGTGCATCCCCAATCCCCTCCCGAGCTGTGACTCTGACAGTGGCGTGTGCGGTTCATTCAGGTGCAAAGCAGGAGCTGAACTCTGCTCCTCTGCCAAGCTCAGGGAGCTGAGGGTGCGTTCCCCCATCCTCAGGTTGCTCAGTTGAATCCTTGTCTTCTCCAAAGTCTCTTTCCCTGCATCCACTGCCAGCTGGAGCAGCCGTGCTGTTCCTCTGTGTCTCATCAACTTCCCAGCTCTCAGCCTACAAAATGTTGCCTCTGTTGCTGATGTCTCTTAATTTCTCCCTGGGAGTGGATGTTTGGCCCGTGTGACCCGCACTGCGCTGTCGGTAATGGATCGCACATTGTGAGGAGCGAGTGCCTGCTGGGCTGCGGGCTCTGGGAGAGGCTGGAGGAGGCTCTGGGATTCCAGCAGGATTGTTTGCACAAACGCGTTACGCCCCTGTGCTGCCGAGGGGGTGGGTGTGTTTGTCCCCGATAAAAGATTGGCTTCTGCCCTTCGTCTTCCCCAGCAGCGAGAGGAGCAGGGACTCCCCACAGCCTCTGCGGGAGAAGCCCATTTGCTCGTAGAAATGGGCAGAAAGGACTTCAATTATCTTTTCCTCACCATTTTCTGCACAATGGCTCTGAAGCTGAACTGTGTCAGCTCCATGTCTATGGCAGGGCTCGGATATGTTGTTACAGCAGCTGTTGTGCTTTCAGCTGTGGTAAGTGATTAACATCACAATTAAACACTGAAAAACTTCTGGTTTCCAACTACTTACATGAGTCACTCTCCTTTAACTCTTGGTCAGGGTTTTGTCCAGGTTTTAGTGGGAATTTGGGAGGATTCAGTCTGACTGGAATCACGATGATAAAGTTAATTCTTTTCCATCTTTGATACTTGATTTCAGCTTAGGAATCACTTTGGTACCTAACTTACTATCTTGCTTTCTAGTTTGTAACATTCTTCATTTCTGCCTTGAAAGCTGAGCATATTTTACTTTTGTCCATCAGCTGCTGTGAGCCATCTTCTTTGTCAAACTACTGAATGCTTCTGCTATAATATCATCATGTTTTCTTCCCTGTTACCTGATAGCAGTCAAAGACGTGGTGTGATCGATGGACAGACTTCATTGCCAACACACCAGAAATGTTCTATTTCCTTTCAGAATTACCAAAGTGAATTCTTTTACAAGAGAGGAAAGTGGTCATTATGTTTGTTTATAAAAAAGGATATTGCACCGTGTTAATATATTGCATAAGTATGGCAAGGAACCATATTAAACCAAAATTGCAATGTCCTTAGGACAGGATGTTGTGTAAGTTAATGTAATTCCTACAAGGGAGCAGTTAAAGTAACAGGTAAGAACGGAAGAGCTTTGAGAAACCTGTTAATTACCTAAATCTTCAATGATACTCATGGCATTTTCCATTTGGTTTTAGAAAACCTGTAAATCATTTTTGTGCAGGATGTACAACGTGTGGAGTTAAAAGGGGTTTCTTTCCTACAGCCTGGAATGTCAAACTTCACTTATGTGCCATACTGAAAAGTTATTAATTAGTAAGGAAAATAGAGAGATTAAAATCCAGAGAGAGACACAATTGAGTCTAGAAGAGGATAAGGCAGGAATAAACCAGGAATTAGAGGTGATTGGAAGTGAAAATAAACTGAGCAATAGAGAGTGATTCTTTCCACACCCATCCTTTTTTTCCCCACTTTTTGCCTGGCACAACAATTAAGAGATGAGAAGCGACTTAAATTAAATACTTCCTTGTGTCCTGCACGCTGAACAGCATCCTCTGTCTCGCCCCCAGCCTGTCACCATGGTGGAACACGCAGAGTTTTTGAAGGCTGGGAAGGAACCCGGCCTTCAGATCTGGAGGGTCGAGAAATTTGATTTGGTCCCAGTGCCAAAAAACCTGTATGGAGACTTCTTCACTGGAGATTCCTACCTGGTGCTGAACACCATCAAGCAGCGCAGCGGGAACCTCCAGTACGACCTGCATTTCTGGTTGGGTGAGTGCTGGGAGTGTCCCTGTGGAACTGGGAGCCCAGAGTGACCCCTGAGCCTCTGACTGCACCACCATGGCCAGTTAATGTTACCCAAGGAAATAAAAAGCAAAGAGTGAGAGTGCAGTTCTGGCTGTAAATAGCCCTGCTTACCTCAGATATTTGCATGGTCTCTGCAAAGGAGAGTACAGCCACCTCTGTTTGTAAAAACAGCTCTTCCTGGGCAGTAGGACAGATAAGGCACAGGGACTTCCCTGTTTTCCAGGGGTTCACAGGGAAGACAAGATCTCAGGTGAAAGGGCTGGCTGAGATCCTTTGTGCCTGAAAGGAGGGAGGTCGGGTGTGTTCCTCCTGATCAGGGAGTGGGATTTTTCCCTCTCCTAACTGCCCTCTACAGTCCATGTCACAGAGTACCATGCCAAGGCTTTCCCCACAGGCTGCAAACCCCAGTCTCTTTGACGGTATCACAGTTAAACCTTCTTTCTCCCTGAGTGTTTGCACAGCTGAATGCAGAGGCAGACCCTGCATTCCCTCCCAGTGTCTCTCTCAATGTTTCAGGTGATGAAAGCTCTCAGGATGAGCGTGGGGCTGCTGCCATCTTCACTGTGCAGATGGATGAGCACCTGCAGGGGAAGGCTGTGCAGCACCGGGAGGTGCAGGGCCACGAGTCCCCCACCTTCCTGGGCTACTTCAAATCCGGCATCAAATACAAGGTGGGTGACAACAGAACCTAGTCTGCAAGAAATGGCATCCTGCCCAATTCCCGGGAGAGTGAGAGTTGCCTTTTTTCCAGTTGTTCAAAACCCATTCTCAGCCAGATGTTTTCAATGAGTTGGAACTGCACAGGGTGGAGAACAGCAGATCCCAGTGGGAGAGATTTGGCTGAATTAATAATACACAAGAAAAGCCCCAGAAAATTTTAGGAATCGAGGTTTTGTTTTTCTTCGAGAGGCAGAGAAAAGAACTCCCAAGGCACCTGGAATGAATTTAGGAAGCAGCAAAGTTAATGGGAAACGCCTACCCATGAGATTTGATTTCTCCTCACTTGCATAACAATTTGACCTTGCAGTCTCTATGCTTAGCCCACGCTCTCAGCATGTGCAATGTTTTGGTAAAGGAGATGAACAGTAGTGGGAGTTACTCCTCCCTGCCATCACAATAAAGTGGGATAGAAGTGAAAACACACAGTTAAGCAGTTGTGTCTGTTAGGAATCTGAAGGCACAAGCAAAGTGATATCAGGTCACATGCTTGCAAAGTGCTCACATTGCCTCACGTCTGAGACTTTCCTGATCTTTCTGTTTTATTTCCCTGTCATTTGGTGTTATTTTCATTCATTTAAACTTAGCTGTGCTTTTTTTGAGGATAACTCAAATGCATGTTGTCTGCATTGATAAATAATTCCAAGTGTCTCTTTATCAGCAGAGAAAGTGAATCTTTCACTTGGGAAAATTTCTGGTAGGCAGGACATGTTATACACATGGGAATACACTCTTGCCTCCAGTCCTAGTGAGAATCCTTGCTCCTGTGTTTCCCCTCAGGCTGGTGGTGTGGCTTCAGGCTTCAGACACGTGGTTCCCAATGAGGTCACTGTGCAGAGGCTGCTGCAGGTCAAAGGCAGGAGAACGGTCCGGGCCACGGAGGTCCCTGTGAGCTGGGACAGCTTCAACACAGGGGACTGTTTCATCCTGGACCTGGGCAGTGTGAGTACCATGTCAAAGGCAGGTTTGGCAGAATCCCGGGGGCAGGAGATGCCTGACACTTTATGTAAGGTTTTTTCCCCCACTCTGTTGAAGCCATCTCAGTGCTGAGCATCCTGAAACACTGACATTGTTCAGTCCCAGATGAGTCCTGTCTCATCTAGAGAGGAGTTGTCAAGCTCTGACAGCGACTTTCTCCTTCCCCCAGAACATCTACCAATGGTGTGGTTCCAACAGCAACCGCCAGGAGCGGCTGAAGGCCACGGTGCTGGCCAAGGGAATCCGGGACAACGAGCGCAACGGGCGCGCCAAGGTCTTCGTGTCAGAGGAGGGGTCTGAGCGGGAGGAAATGCTCCAGGTAATTCCCTTTGTCCCTTTGTCAGTGCTGCAGTGGGAAGTGCGGTGTGTGGAAGAAAGGCTGGTGTGTCTTTACATGTGAAGTGTTTGTAGTGTAAGTACAGCTCAGTGCAGACCTGGCCCTCTGCCCCGCTGGGACATCAGAGTGTATTTACATGACTGATCTGGAATTCTCTTCTGCTCATTCTCTTGACTGGAGCACCTGGGAAGGAAGATCCTCTTGGACTGGCTGGTAATGATTTTTCTCTCCCTCACAGGTCCTGGGACCAAAGCCCAGTTTGCCAGCAGGGGTTTCTGATGAGACCAAAACTGACACAGCCAACAGGAAGCTGGCGAAGCTCTACAAGGTAACAAGGAACCCTGACATAACCCTGGGGAGAACAGAGTGATCTTTGTGAAATTAGATGGAGGTGGAGAGGAGCTGAGCTGCTCTGAGTCCTACTCTTGCCTCACTCTGCTTCTTAACAAGTTTTGTGTATGAACCTGGGTTGCTTACACCACATGTCCACATACTTTCTGTTGTGTTTGTCGCCACTTTTGACTAGTGAGACAGCTGAGACTTTCAGGAATTTTTAAGAGAAAGGTGGAGTGTGAAACAAATGAGGGGAAAAGGGAATTTTCCTTTTTTGCTGTCAAGCATTGTGTTATGAAGGTGACAGGAAAGATCCAGAAACACTGAGCCTGAGAAGCAGGACCTGCCCCTTTCTAACACCCAGATGAAGCAATGACTTGGAAGGTGCCATTTGCCATCAGCTGTGTGAGTTGGAGAAGAATGTCCAAGACTTTTTGGGAGGAATCTTCTCTAAGCAGCCTCTGGTATCCATGGGGTGAATGTCTGCCAAGATGGTTTGTTGTGTGGCACTTTATGCATTAGTCAGTAGAGGAACTCAGACTTTTAACCCCACTTGATACAGGAAGGCTGTTCTCAGTTACCTTCCAGTCCTTGTGTGCAGTTGGTTTGCTTTAGAAGATATTCTCTTTGCACTGAGGGTATTTACCATTTTGGACCAATCTCTCTTTGGTCCCAGCAGTATCTGCTTTGCTAGAAATACTTGAACTCTTCAGAGTGTTATGTTTTTGCCATACTGTAGCTGTCTCAGAGGTATCCTGTTTGAAAACAATAGTGCCTGCAGCAGCCAGTGCATTCAAATGGATTTCCCTTCCCCTCCCTGAGTTCTGAACTATGGCCACGGAGCAGGAGGAAGCAGAGGGTGCTTTATGTGACCCCCATGCTGTGTTGTCACAGGTTTCCAATGGGGCTGGGAACATGGCAGTGTCCCTGGTGGCAGATGAGAACCCCTTCTCCCAGGCAGCCCTGAGTACTGATGACTGCTTCATCCTGGACCATGGCACAGATGGAAAGATCTTTGTTTGGAAAGGTACCAGAGAGAACCAGGGAGAAAATAATTAATATCCTAAGTAGAAAGGCAGTTGCTTTCTCTCAGCCATCACAACAGGCATGAAAGAGATTGAACAATTGCCATTTGCTATTTGGCATCATTTATCTGGAAGGCTGGGCCCTTCTACTTTTACAAAAGGTGCTTGGGACAGTTTCTTCTCTGGGTAAAAAAAATCTGACCCCTTTTCTCTCTATTTTCATGAAAGGCAAAGGTGCCAACTCTGAAGAGAAGAAGGCAGCACTGAAAACAGCCTCAGAGTTCATTGACAAGATGGGTTATCCCAAACACACCCAGGTAAGGACCTGTGGCAGCCCCAAGCACTGGGGTCACTTTTCTGCCACACGGGCCGGGGACTGTGGAGCCTGTGCTCATCTTAACCTCAAGTAGCTCCTGTTGTGGGTGATCTGCTCTGTTTTGGGAGATTCTGCAGTGGTGCTCCTGGCCTAAACCAGCATTTACCCCAACACTGCTGGTAGTTAAAGTTTCTTCCTCTTGGACACTCTTTCACCTTTTCCATGACCCCTCCAAAGAGGAAGAAAGGAGTAGATACACCTGCTGTTCTCAGGGTGGTGCTTCTAAAGGCTCATTCATTTCAGATCCAAGTCCTCCCTGAGAGTGGTGAGACACCTTTGTTCAAGCAATTCTTCAAGAACTGGCGGGACAAGGACCAGACAGAAGGGCTGGGGCAGCCCCACGTTTCTGGCCACGTTGCCAAGATCGAGCAGGTCCCTTTCGATGCAGCCACCCTGCACAGCTCCAAGGCCATGGCTGCCCAGCACGGCATGGAGGATGATGGCTCTGGCAAGAAACAGGTCAGCCACAGGTGGCACAATCCCTTTGGGAAGGTTTCCAAACTTTTCTTTGCTACTTGATGGCGTTGCTGCAAGGGCAGCAAGACAAGTGGGGGACAGAGGGTCATCAACACTGAGGTCTTGTAACTGCTGGGGGAACTTCTGACACCAGAAATGCCATCAGGGTCTTGAAAGCCCTGCAGATAAGTGGGGTTGATTCTGACTCCACGATTTCCCAGCACTGTGGACCTGGATATATCCCTCCTCCTCCTCCTGGTTATTTTCCCTGTTGCCATCACATGTGGGAGGGGTAAATGTCTTGGAGCACCTGGGTTCATGACTTTGAGCATAGAAGCAGGGGTGGAGTTTGGTTCGAAGGGGCTGGGGGCTGTTCAGAAGCCCACAGAGGTCCCGGCCGAGGTTTGCCTGATTAAACCCTCCCCGAAAAGCCTCGAAGCTCCGTTCGGGAGCAGCTGCTGGAGCGGGTGGGAATTGTCCTGTCAGGTCCCGGCAGAGGGCGCGGCAGCACCGCGAGCTCCGGGATGCGGAATTTGGGGATAACGCGCGCCGGGAACGGGCTCGTTCTGCAGCGCCTCTGCTTCTCTCCCGCCAGATCTGGAGAATAGAAGGCTCCGAGAAGGTGCCGGTGGACCCCGCCACGTACGGGCAGTTTTACGGAGGGGACAGCTACATCATCCTGTACGATTACCAGCACGACGGGAAGCGGGGACAGATCATTTACACCTGGTAAGGGACTTATCCTGGGGCGAGTTAGGAAACCCCGGGGCTGGGAGTCCGCTTGGAAAATCGATCACTGCTGGTTCCCTCTTTCAGAGGAACCGTGGGGGATAAAATTTCACCCTGGATAACTTTCCCTTGCAAACAAAGCAGTACCAGAGGTCTGGGATGTTTCATTTGAAGTGGAACAATGGAGGGAATAACTGTGTGAGCTTTTTTTCTTTTTTCCTTTTCCCCCCACTGGTAGTTACTCCCTTCTTTGGATCAAGCTGTGCTTATCTAGGAAAGTGCTGCTTATCTAGGAAAGGTTCTTATCTCCCCCTGTATGCGCTGTGCTACAATAGAGGATAAGGAGTTTCTCCTTTGTGTTGAATAAAGTGCTGCAGAGTTTGGGTAACACAGGATTTCCTTACCTCCTCTTGATCTCTGTAAGGTGTGTGGGAAAGGCTGAGAATAAAGCTGGGATTTGGCCTTGTTCTCCAGGCAGGGCGCCGACTCCACGCAGGATGAGATTACAACCTCTGCATTCCTCACAGTGCAGCTGGATGAGGAGCTGGGAGGCAGCCCTGTGCAGGTAAAGAGACAAACACAACCCAGCAGAAACCAACCCCAGCACTGGGGGAATAAAGAATATATCTATATATATAAACACCTGGCTCAGCTGGGTGCTCTGTGAATATTCCAGCTCGACAGCGGGTTGTAAAAGCCATTTCTGGTACATCTTCTGCTCCTCAAAACTGACAGCAAGTTTCTTTTTCTCCAGAAACGAGTAGTGCAAGGGAAAGAGCCCCCTCACCTGATGAGCATGTTTGGTGGAAAGCCCTTGATTGTTTACAAGGGTGGAACCTCGAGGGAAGGAGGCCAGACAGCCCCTGCAGCAACGCGGCTGTTCCAGGTCCGCTCCAGCACCTCCGGAGCCACCAGAGCAGTGGAGGTAGGTGGAGGGAGAGTCAGCCTTGGTGTGTCTACAGACCATGATGGGAACGTGATCCAGTTGAAGAGTTCAATTCCCTCTATGGAAGTAGAACTTGGGCTAGGACACGGGTTCAGAGCCCCACTGCTCTGAGAGAAAACGCACACAAACCCCTCTGTGCGACAGCAAAGGGGAGATTAAATCCTGGTGAGGAGAGGGCAGTGGTTTGTGGCTGCAGTAACTTCCCAAGTTTCCAGCTTCAAGAGGCCTGTCCCTGTTGACACAGAGGAGTTGGTGTTAATGATTGATGAGCGTTGGCAGCAGGGACTGCTCTGCCATGGGCTCCCCAGTGAGCTCCTATCATAACCACCAGGACTGGCACAATGACAGCCAGGCATTCCTGCCATAGGTACCTGTAATCACACACTGGAACAGTTATTTACCCTTCCTGTGAGGAAAATCTAACTCAGTGCTGGGATACAGGGAATACACAACACATCTGATAGCCTGACACGCTCACATGGAGTATCTTGTTTGCAGTTTATTCAACTATAGGCTCTGGTTTGATTTTGAAGTAACAGGTTCTGTGGAGAGGATGGTTACATCTGACACCTGCAATGTTCCTTCTTTTCAGCTGGATCCTACAGCCAGCCAGCTGAACTCCAACGATGCCTTTGTCCTGAAAACTCCCTCTGCTGCCTACCTGTGGGTTGGCCAAGGAGCCAGCAATGCTGAGAAATCGGGAGCACAGGAGCTGCTGAAGATACTGGGAGCTCGCCCAGTACAGGTTGCTGAGGGCAGAGAGCCAGGTGAGGGGGTCACGGTGGAGTCTGGGATCATTTCTGTGTAGCTGCACGTCCTCAGCAATTATCCAAAATCATGGATATTTTGTCTCCCAGAACAAGGAGATGTGGACATGGGCACAGAGGGGCTTCTCTGGGGCATTCTCATTGTTGAACAGTGCTCTCATGTCTGTAGGCCCTTGGGACTTTCTGAGCCAGAAGATTGCTTCAAGTCCTACCCAAACCATAACCCTGATGTGGGTTCCATGACCAGGAGAAGCATCAGTCTCTCTTTGTGTTCTGCAGACAATTTCTGGGCAGCCCTGGGTGGCAAAGCTCCGTACCGCACCTCGCCCCGGCTCAAGGACAAGAAGATGGACACTCACCCCCCGCGCCTCTTCGCGTGCTCCAACAAGAGCGGGCGCTTCACCGTGAGTGGCTGGGGGCATTCCTTCAACATCCACCTGGCACGGCTGGCACAAGCTCAGGCCCAGCTGCTCTGAGCACCCCACCAGGGGTTACACCTCATCTTTCTTCATGTCAGTAAGGTAGTGATTCTTGAAGCCCACGCTCATCTTAACTTTCTGTTTTCCAGATTGAAGAAGTTCCTGGAGATCTTACTCAGGATGACCTTGCCACAGATGATGTGATGCTCCTCGACACATGGGATCAGGTGTGTCACATTTACAGGGAGACAGCAAAGAGTAGGCACAGCTTGGCTCTGGGTTGAGACCTGAACTACAATAGCCACAAGTGCTGCTGTAGCACAGATTCAGCACAAATCAGCCACAAGGCAACTCAGAGATGAATTTTGATGTTTTATGGAAAAATGTTCAAACATCTGCCACTTTCTCCTGATGTTAAGCTGGTGTAGAATTTGTTCAAGGATCTACAATTCATGGAGATAAAATGCAGGCAAAAAAACTTCTCATTATTGACCAATAGCTTTGGTCATGTTGGTCAACAACCCAGGCACACCAATGCAAGGATTTTCTGGTTTGTGTCACACTCTGTTCACTGAGGCTTCATCTAAATTACCCCTTCATGAAGAGATTGGTTGTTGCTGAAGTAATTAATATGCATATTTTTATATTTAGGTCTTTGTATGGATTGGGAAAGATGCCCAAGAAGAAGAAAAGACTGAGGCACTGAAATCTGGTAATGTCACAATTTCCTCTCTGAGCTATCCCTTTCTCATTTCCCCGCCGTCTGATCATGACTCAGGCAATTTATATTCTAGCAGGCACAGATAAACCTATGGGGTACAAACTTTCAGTGGGTGTTTTTGTTCCAATGGCCAGTGTGAAGCTGCCTGTGTGGCAGCCGTTTAGCCCCAGTTCAGCTGCTGCTCTGCAGGCCTGGTGCTCAGTGAGATCCCCTCCCTGTGTCCCCAGCCAAGCGCTACATTGACACAGACCCATCCACGCGGGACAAGAGGACCCCAGTGACCATCGTCAAACAGGGCTTCGAGCCTCCCACCTTCTCCGGATGGTTCCTGGGCTGGGACGACGACTACTGGGCTGTGGATCCCCTGCAGAGAGCAATGGAAGACGTGGATGTGTGAGGAGTGTGTTTGAAACAGAGCAAGTTCAGTGCCTTCAATGCCTCCAAGAGCTCCTTCCTCCGGCAGGATGTATGTTAACGAGGGAATGATGTTAATAGCCAATTAGCTGTGCAATAATTTCCGAAAACAATCATGACCAGTCATTGACCCCACTCCTTGCTTTGATTATATTTAATACAATAAAGCTTGTATGAAATATGGGAAGAACAGAAATGGTGGGGTTTGTTACGAAGAAGAAAACATTAAACAGCAGCTGTAGATCCCACGTTTGAACACATCTTAGAAACCAAAACCTTCTTTGTGCCATCTTTTGCACATGGGACTTTTTACTAAATGGTTACAGAAATTATTTTGAGGAGTTTGGGACTGCTTTACTTTTCTCTCCTCAGAATTCTATGCATTTGAGACCCTGATAAACAGTATTTTACTCTTTAAGAAAGTCACTCATTAGTAAACAGCATGTTTTTTATTCAGGATGAGAGCAAAAAGCATCTTGTGGTGTCAACACGAATTCACAGGGGTGGCACCTGCAGCAGCAACAGCGGAGTTACAGAGTGACTCATCTTCCCTAAGGATTAACCTGGAGCTGTGCAGTTGCTCTGTTTCCCACTCCAAGTGCCTGAGCACAGCAATGCTAATTATTCCAGCTTTGTTAACTGGTTCCCCCCCTCCCAGCCAGAAGCTAAGCTCAGCTTACATGAGCTGCCACCCTGACAAACACAGAGTATATTGCTTTGGTGATGCAGAGGAAAACCTGCCCAGCAAACAGGCAGAAAAGCAACAGCACTTGGGCACCTCCTGCCAGGGACAAAGGCACAGCGTGTCGAGGCACAGGTAACCAGGCCTAAAACACTGGTAAATACAGAGCTGATGGGAGCAGAAAGGGCGTAAAAAACAACTTACAGAGTTCATGCTGGTCAGTGGGAGAAGGGCACTTACAGCATTGATCTTGGCTGTTCAGTTTCATTGCCACCTCCCAGAATTTTAAGATGCCAGACTAGGTGGCAGCCTGAAGAGCCTCCCCCCATGTAAACTCCAATTCTTCTCATTTTAATCTGTAATTACATCTACTACGGAGGTACAAAACAGGAAGTTTAACAGCTTGGGTTCTGTGAGCTGAGGCTCACCTGCTTTGGGGTTGAAATGTAAGGCCTTATTGACTCAACAACCACTCCAGGTTTGCACAGAGGAGCACCAACAGGTAAAGCACCAGTGCAGCATCTTCTGTTGACACCACCCCTCCCTGCTAGTTACAGACATCTTACTTCCTAGAGAAATAAGGTTTTAGACCTGGATAAAATGCAGCATTTTGGTTTTTAAAAATTATTTTTAAGAGAAACAGATGCAGACAGAGCCTTTTCAGTGCTTTGAAGCAGCATAACTCTATGCAGACAAAGCCCCGTAACAACAGCAGCCCATCAGTGACCACAAGCACGTTGTATCCATAACTATGGCATGTTTCTGCCATTCCTGGGTGGCAGAACAGACAGAAAGTTCCACTAACAACTCTTTCTCGTGAATGGGGACTGGTTTAGAGAGCATGAGCCTGGTTTTCAGGAGTCCCCAGGACACTATTCCACTTCCCTTGCAGGGCTACAGACCCATATTGTAGAAGGAATAGTTCCAAATGTTGGATCATCTCTACCACAACCTGGTTTTCTGTTCTATTTGAAAAGGAGGTTTTGGATTAGAGGTGTCCCATCCAGGACAGTATGGATAAATCTTATTTAAGATCACAACCTGCTTGTACTCCTTCTGAGAGGTTTTCAACTTCAAATATTGCAATTGTCCACATTCACAAACATTACATACAAGTTCTAAAACACACTCAGTAAAACAAAAAGATTCCTCAGCGAACCCACTTTGCTAACACTGCCACAAGCTACACTACACAGGGAATTCAGTGCTGCAAACATGGGCTGACCCTGAGCTTGCCCCTGCCACCCTCCCTAGTCTTTCCCACCTAGGAGGCCCTGCAAGATGTTTATGGGCAGGGGGAAGACGATGGTGGAGTTCTTCTCAGCAGCGATGGTGGTCAAGGTCTGCAGGTAGCGGAGCTGGAGAGCAGCAGGAGACTCCGTGATCACCATGGACGCCTCCTTCAGGGCCCTGGACGCGTTCATCTCCCCCTCGGCCGCGATCACCTGGGGAGGCAAACGCAGCCAAACTGAATTCATCCTGCACAGCAGCAGCAGGGAATCCACTGAATTCATCCTGCACAGCAGCAGCAGGGAATCCACTGAATTCATCCTGCACAGCAGCAGCAGGGAATCCACTGAATTCATCCTGCACAGCAGGAGCAGGGAATCCACTGAAATCATCCTGCACAGCAAGAGCAGGGAATCCACAGGGTGATTTCAGCCCTAGGGCAGGTACCCAAGCCACTGCCCAGAGCTCTGGTAATTGACCTGCCCTAGGCATGTGCTTTCACCAGGCACAAGCCACTCCTGGTTGCTCTCCAGGCCCCAATGCCTGCTTTCCTCCCATCCGGAATGCAGGACCACAAAAGCTGGCATCAGGTCTTGAGAATGCAATGCAAGTATTTGTTCTACCTTCAAAAGCTTTTGTGCTTCTTCCAGCACTGCCTCTCGAAACCAGAGGCACTCCCCACAGATAGCTGAAAATACTTCTTCAAGCTGTACTTTTTTGTATCTACAAGGGCTTGAGAGGGAACGGTGTTTTTCTTACTGGGGAAAACTCAAATCCAGCCCCCAGGCTGATGTCATTACCTTGGCCCTCGCCTCCCGGGCAGCCTCTGCTTCTGCAGCCATGGCCCTCTGCAGCTGGACAGGCAACTTCACATCCTTGATCTCCACACGTTCCACCTTAATGCCCCAATCGTCTGTTGCGTCATCAAGTGTGACCTACAGAGGGAAGGACAGGTAAGTGAAGCCAGCACCCGGCTCAAACTAATGCCCAAATTTGAACAATGACCAATAAACCAAATGAATTCTCTTCAAATTCTCAGACTTTCAAGGGTTTAGTATTTCTAATATGATTTGATAGCTGTAAGAGCACAACTGTTTTAAACTAACAAAAAACCCCAGAGCTTGATTAATATATAGAAAGAATTTTGTGGCACAGTTTCCTTCAACAACGAAGTACTGACAGGGAAGCCCTCCTCTCCTGTATCCCTTCTTCCCACTTACTAGCCCCACTGGCCATTAGTGCTTTAGTTCCTCACTCTTACTTTACAGTGGCCTCCCAAGAGATCTTATCAGGGCTTTGCCTACAGCTTCAAATCACAACTTATCACTTAGAGGTGAAATAAATCCACAGCTTTAAGTTATGCATGGGATTGCTGCTTAACCTGCTGTTCGATGGATTGCTCAAAACTGCTCCTACCTGCATGCTGTGTGCGATTTCCTCACGATCAGAGAGGATCTGAGAAAGGTTTTTGGTGCCCAGGACGTTCCTCAGGGTGGTCTGTGCCAGGAGCCGGGTGGCTGAGTCGGCGTTGGTGATGTTTGCCACGGCCAGGGTGGCGTTCTGCACCCTGTAATAAACCACTCCATCCACGTTAACTGTCACCGAGTCCTTGGTCAGGATCTGGAAAGCAGTGGGGAAAGTACAGAATATTCCATAAATACAAGGTTAATTATTATGACAATCATGTATTTGTTTTACTACACCAAGTCCTGGTTTTCCCCTGTCTTGGAAACAAAAGTTCTTATACACATATGATGCATGTGAATGTGTCCCAGTGTTCTCAAATCTCCCAGTACAGCTCTGCAAAGCTGAGACTAAATATGGGATTAGAAACTTCTCAGTGAAAAATACATTCCATTAGCTTTGCCCTAATGCTATTTTTAGCCCACTTCCTCGAATTCACAGAGGGATCTGCAAGTCATACCAGTGACAGGAAAAAGAAAAAAAAGCAGAAATTATTTACTCTGAAATTCGTCTTCACCCGGGAAGGTTTAACCAGTGCTTCTGGCAAGGAATCGCACCCAGGCAGGTCTCTGTGCTGCCTTTCAGTGAGGTTACACCAGGGCTGTGTGAGGCAGCCTGCCAGCAGGGCTGTGGGGACTGTGCTGCAGAGCTGCAGCCTCCTGGGGCAGAAGGGTGGCACTGCACAGGGGAGCTCAGAGAAGCAGGGCCATGCCCAGGACTGCCCTCGTTCCATGGTACACAATTACTGTTGTGTTACTTGACAAGAGAGAGGGACGTGTGAGTTACTCAGCCTTCAAGGCTTACCTGCCCTAACCCTTCCCAAACGACTTCTTTTAGCAGGCTTTTCATAACACAAAAGCTAAAGAATGAGTAGCATGCACAGAAATCATATTGTACAAATAAAAATGGATTTCTGCCTCTATGTACAAAACACAAACAAACCTAAATCCATAAGAGTAATTTAATCAAGTCAAAAGAAAAACCGGATTACTGATGGCCTCACTAATGGCACATCAGCAGCTGCAAGCACATTCTGCCTGCCAGTGATTAGGTTTCTCCCAATTACCCTTTAGAGTGTACCAGGACAGCTGCCATTTGTCTCAATCTACAACTAACGATGAGCAACAAACCCACGAGCGGATCTGACAGGAAACAGATGCACGAGAGAGGCTGCATGAAGCATCTCTGCCTTGCAAAATACACAGATACATGAGGGACACACTTAGAACCATCAGGATACAATTGTTGGCTAACTTATTTTTAGAGGAACAGTTGGGTTTTATTCTTTCATTATCTATCGAGATGGCAGCACTGAGTTCAGCTGGCCTAATGCTCTGGAGATATTCTGCTACAAAGTTATGATGTCCAAGGAAAATCAGACTAGAAATCAAAGTAATTTTTTTTTTCTTTAGGGCCTGCCATGAGTGGTACCACCTTCTTCATGTTCCTGTGCAGGGCTGGGCACAGAAGCCACGGGCACACAAACCCAGCAAAGGGAGCTGACCACTCATTCCCCCAGTTACTATAAATAGCATTTGATGTATATACCAATTTCAGCCCATGACTTGAGCCAGTTTATACATGTAGATAAATTGGCACAGGACAGATCACTGCTGCGCCTGGAAATCTTCCAGATTTCGCAGAAGCAATTAGGGAATGTTGTATGAAGCCAGCAGCCTTCGTTCCAAACCCCTCCCATTCCAGCTCTCAGGCACTATTCAATTATCTCATTTGGTCCTCAGAGCATCATCTGTTTTCTTTCAGTGCTCTTCTCTTACTGGATGACATTTCTAAGGGATATATGTATTCTTCACAATGCATTGCATCTGCAACCTGTATTTAAACTGCATGTTACCCAATACTGAGAGGGGAGAAGGAAAACCAAAGTGCACAAGATTCTGAAAGTACTTTAGTAGATGCAAAGGCAAATGCAAACTCACCTCCTGAGGAGGGATATCAAAAGAGATGGTTCTCATATCAACTTTGATGAAGCTGTCTGTGCAAGGCAGGACGAAAAACAAACCTGTGCCAAAAAATCCATTCAAGAAGATGTGAAAACGGGTCATTAAAGCAGATGAAACTTGTTACTGCAATAAGCTGACATCCAACTGTTGTGGCTGTGCAGCTCTTTGTGAGGAGCTCAGCAGCACAACACTTGTTATTGGCTTCCAAACCAAGGTAAGATTTTCAAAAACACATGCTGAGGAACTTCAATTTATCAGGGTATCGCTTACTTAGAGATTTTTAACATGTGAAAAAAACCAACCCCAGAACTGTTAACAGCTACTTTTAAAAACATCCCCCACATAGTTACTTGTGGGGCCTAGTTCTGGCAAGCATCAACCTCCTTCCTTCTGCTCTGGTGGCTCACTGAGATTCTTCAGCTTTACAGCAATGTGGAATATTGCAAAGCCTGGGTGAAAATGAAGGAAGAAGCTATTGTCCCTTTGTGTCACTTGGAGCAGCAGGAGCAACAGCTGAAAATAACATTCTTCCAGATCTCAGAGTTTATAATATACACAGGCAACTTCTCAAAACTATCAAATACTCTACTGGCTTCTGTTACTTCTGAAGGACATCAAGGCTTCCAGACTCATTTGGTTTAACTGATACATCAAACTTCTTTTTTCAAATAACCCATTCGATGCCATTATTCCTCCCTTTACATTTAGTGCTTTTGATTCTGCCTGCAGATCACACATTAACAAAGGAGAGCTGGGTAAAATTCAGTTTGCTGCTTTCTCAATCCACAGTATGAATCAGAACATTCTGAGCTGGAAGAGACCCATGAGGCTCATAAAGTCCAGTTCCTGTTGTAACACATCCTCTTACTGGAAGTTACAGAATCTTGAGAAATCCATTTGCCACTTTAATGCAACGTCTCTACACAATTATTGTTTCGCTGATGACTAATTAAAACAAATTGCTGTGCAGGACATACCTGGTCCCTTTGCTCCCCCTTTTAGGATGCGTCCGAGTCTGAAGATGATGGCTCGCTCATACTCCTTGATAATCTGTAACAGATTGTGGGATGTCATGCACGGGTCTCCAGAAGTCACATGATGGATTCCAAATTAGGTACACACCAGTCTAAGACTGTCTTGATTCACAAATTTAACACACATTTCTCTACTGGCTGCTTTTGAGAATTTTAGCCTAAACTTTAATGTCAAAAAGCAAAGAGCAAAAGGAAAAATCAGGACAATAGTCCACAAGAAATATTCCTCAGACTCTCAGCAGGATGGCACCTGGGCAGGTCCAAGCACCAGCAGCAGCCATCAGGAATATCCTGGCAACAACACAACAAAGTGCAGTATTTATGACCCAGCAGGGATTTTTCCAGCTCCAATTCTGATGCCACACATCAGCCAAGCCAGGAGGAAAAACTCCTGTCTGGAAACTGCAAACATCAACCTCAGAGTGACCACAGATGACACTTTCTGTCTTCACATGTGTCACATGCGGCCACATCTATGTACATAATTACAGATTTATATTTACATACTTCATATTTAGACGTGATATACACAGAGATCTCCTTAAAAAAATATCAGCTCTCTAAGAGTAGCTATGCGTTCTTGCAATTATTCCGATCCTTCAAATGAGCTTATTTACTAATGACAACCAGGCAGATGTAGTAGAGATGTCAATGCAGGAATTATTTTGACCAAATATTGTAATAGCACTTTTATTTTTGGTTTGAAGATGAATGCACTGAAGTGCTGGGGTCTGCTATCTACTGTCTGCTATAGCTCAAGAAAGAAGACAGTTGGATTAATTTGTGTTTAGAACAAGTAAATCCAATTGAGAATAATAATAGTCACTCTGCATTGCCTGAAGTTTTAATCCAACTTAACAGTGAACGATTTTACCTTTATGCACATCCATATTGAGATAGGAAATGTAAGGACAGTGAAAACAAGTGAGGTGATCACCAGGATCCATCCACACACACCGAGGCCAGTATCAGTATCATCTACAAAAGAGCAGAAATTTTCACTTTTTTATACCCAAGAGCGCCTGTTAAAGTGCCTAAATTGCATATTTATGTTGACTATTTCTTGAAATAAGTCTCTGTTAGCACTACTCCTCTGGCCAAATGCATTAGGTTTAGTTCAGAAATCAAATTAAAAGCCAAATTCTGCTTTGATTTTCACTGTTCTCTCTAAGCTGTGAAAGGTAGCTGAGAGCAGAATGCTGTCCCAGTAGCATTTGTGCAGAAATGTACCAACATTTAAGTTTCGATTCTCAAACACTTTTCTCTTCCCCAGGTTTTTCTGGCAGAGTGACTCACAGGCTGCAGTGGAAATCGTTCCTTTGTTTTCTGAGGCAAACCTCACTTAGGGAGTAAAACGCTAATACCCTGCAGCCTGCCAGCTCTGGGACAGCATCGTTAGAATTTGGGTTCTGTTCCAAATGTCAGGTGCAGATCTAAGAAAACCACAGTTCTCAGACCTGTTGGATCTGGGGAATTGGACAAGATGAGGTACAAGATTAGCTGGATGTGAAATAAAGCCTCCATGAAGAATTTCTTGGCCAGAAACTCCTCATGCCTTATTTCTCTGTCAGGAGAAGACACCAGCTGAAGGTGTCTCTGGGATCAAATAACGAGCTGGTGGTTTCAAATGCTACCCAGCTAAAGCCATGACAAAATGTGGATTGGGAGGCATTCACAGAGCTACAGGAAGTTTCTTATCCTCCCAGCTAAGACCCTTGATGGGCTGCCAGGAGCCTGCTGCCAAGCAGGGATGTCCCAGGGTGGCACTCAGCACTCACAAATATCACATCCCTACCCTGGACAAACTGAATTTCATCTAGAAGTCACACCTCAAATGATGTAAAATTTCAAGACTGCAAAGAGGGTACTTTATTTAGCACCAGTGTCCCACGATGGGGTGTATTTCACAACACGAGAAGGGAGAGAGATGCTGTCTTGTGCAAAACTGCCTGAAATACAAGAAACGTGCCTGGCATTTGTGGAATGAGCTAGTTCTGAACCATTTCATCATGGCACTTGGACAACTTCATCAATAGGCAATTCTTGCTCGATTCCTCAGTGAGGCTCATTGACACTGGATCCTGACAGCAGCCAGTTCAAAGCATTCAAGGGGGACTGACAGAGGTGGTGCAGAGGTAACAGTGCAGCTCCTGCAGATGATTCCTATCCCCGCCACTGGAATTTTCTCCTGAGCTAAAAGGCAGGCAAGCCCACAACTTGGATTTATAGCCTGCTGTGGTGGGCAAATCAAGGCAGGCAATGAAATAAAAAGCAAAAGTTCTTGAGCAACCTCTTTAAGAAGTAAATCACAAGGAGAAAGACTATTAAAAAAATGAAAAACTTAATTGAATCAGCCTTCAATGTCTTTAAGGCTGACTGGAACAGTTACCATTACTTTAGCAAGAAATTATCACTTGGATCATCAAACTGTATTAAGAATTTATAACATACACTTAGTGCTGGAGGCTAAGGTGAACGGGTAAAGTTTTCATTACCGCTCAAAGTGTGGCACACACTTCATTTGTGATTTATTTCCTTCTGAAAAAACTCCACAATCCAAACAAGCACACCACTGTCAAACAGCAAAAATGTGCCCTGACTGAAAACAAAATGGCAATTTCAGTGTGAACTAGATGTCTTCAGAGATGCTTCTCAGAGCATTTCACATGAGAAATAGCCAAAATTACGACATCTAATAACCAAAACTATGTCTAAGGCCATTTATTCCATCCTTTATTGTGATTACACCAGAGCTGCAGGAGAAACCACCTAAGCAGCATGTTCAGGAAAGGCTCACAGAGACAAGATTGGAATTGACGTGACCACGGCAAGGTATTAATAACTAACAGAGTTACAGCATGAAATGCAGATCCTCGCTAAGGATACCAGAACCAACATGTGCCATTGGGCATGAGGCCCAAAGAGGTCCACAGTTATTTATACAACAACTCAAATTACCCAGCCAAAGGCTTCGTACACAAAGCAATCTTATAAATACATTTCCTTCTCCGGTTGCAAATGAGAAAGGCATAAAATAAATAATGACTTTTCCATTGTTTCTGAACAATGGAAGTAAAACATTCCAGCTTCCAGTGAGTGAAACGGTCAGTGGTGCTATCTCAGTGCATCATCTCTAAAATGTCCTGACCCACGTCACACACTCACACCTTCTACCTGGAAGGCCAAAACCCACATCCGTAATGATACCAAGAAGTAAAAGTTCAGTAAAACTCATTGCCCTACCTGAGGACTTCTACCACTTCCTGCAGTCACACCTATACAGCATTTGGCTGCAGTGAAAAGCCACAGTGGTGTCAAAAACCAATCCCTAAGTTCTCCTCACTCTCATTTACTGGTGCAGCGCCCCCGGGATTACACCTGTTGACTCTGCTTGTCATTACTTGCGTAGTTTTCCCCTTAGTGATCTGAGTTACTGCACAGGGAAGGAAACCACACGCCAAAGAAACCCACCGAGTTACACCACCGAGGCAGCTCGGGGTGATGCTCTGACACGTTCCCGAGGGCCGTGTGGGGACCTGCCGGGAATCACAACCTGCGGCCCCGTTACCCGAAGGGGCAGCGGAGTCAGCCCCCCGCTAGCCAGGGCTGGGAGATCAGCATCCCCCGTTATCCAGGGCTGGGGGATCAGCATCCCCCGTTATCCAGGGCTGGGGGATCAGCATCCCCCGTTATCCAGGGCTGGGGGATCAGCATCCCCCGTTATCCAGGGCTGGGAGATCAGCATCCCCCGTTATCCAGGGCTGAGGCTCAGCATCCCCCGTTATCCAGGGCTGGGGGATCAGCATCCCCCGTTATCCAAGGCTGGGAGATCAGCATCCCCCATTAAGCGGGGCTGGGGACTCAGCATCCCCCATTATCCAGGGCTGAGGCTCAGCATCCCCCGTTAGCCAGGGCTGAGGCTCAGCATCCCCCGTTAGCCAGGGCTGAGGCTCAGCATCCCCCGTTAACCGGGGCTGGGAGATCAGCATCCCCCGTTATCCAGGGCTGAGGCTCAGCATCCCCCGTTAACCGGGGCTGGGATATCAGCATCCCCCGTTAACTAAGGCTGGGAGACCAGCATGCCCCGTCAACCTGGGCAGCGGGTTCAGCATCCCCCGTTAACCGGGGCTGGGGACTCAGCATGCCCCGTTAACCGGGGCAGCGGGTTGAGTATCCCCCGTCAGCCCGGGCTGGGGACTCAGATCGCCGTTATCCGAGGCATCGGGCTCGGCAGCCCCTGTTAAGCAGGGCTGGGGGCTCAGCACTCCCCGACAGCCGGGGCAGCGGGCTCGGAACTCGCCGTTCGCCGGGGCCGGGGTCGCTCCGGGGCCGCCGGTGACCGCTCGGCTGCCGGGGCTCAGGGAAGCGGAGGCTGCCCGGGAGGCGAGGCACGACCGCTCCTCGCTCCTCCCGCGGGCTCAACTTGGGTGAAGCATCTTCAAACTTTTCTCCGAGACTAAACAAAGCACTAATCAAAACCGAAACGAAAAAGCGGGGAGACAGAGAGAGACAGGAAGGCGCCCCGCGCACGGAGCCCGCGAGGAGCGGCCGCTGCGGGGCCGTTTGGGGACAGCCCCTCTGCCCGCTCCCCCTGCGGCGGTTACCTGGCGCCCGCCGGGACTTGGACGGGTACCCCGCTTCGTGGTCTGCCATGGTCCCCGCGTCCCCTCAGAGCCGCCTCAGAGCCCCGCTCCGCGTCCCCTCAGAGCCGCCTCCGCGCCGCCCCGCCGCCGCCACCGCCGGCCCCTCGCCGCTCCCTCAGCGCCGCCTCAGCGCAGCGCCCGCGCGCCCGCCCCGCCCCGCCCCGCCCCGCCCGCGCGCGCGGGAACGGCCCCGCCGCCAGGGGGCGCCACGGCCGCTGAGGGCGTGAGGGGAGCGGCCATGGAGGGGCTCCCGCCCGCCGTGTGGGGCTCGGGGGGCGGCCGAGGGCAGCGGCAGGAGGGCGGCCGAGGGCAGCAGGCAGGGCAGGGAAGGCAGGGGAGGCAGGAGGGGAAGGCGCGGAGGGTGCGATCGGCCCGGCGGGCAGCCATCGCCTGAGGTGAGTGAGCCCCGGGCATCCCCCCCCCCCCCCCACCGAGGGGAGCAGCGAGAAAAGTTCCAGCTGTCCCGGCCTCGTGAGTATTTTAATGTGAGGATGGAACAATTGTTCCGTGAGGTTTTATTCCTTTTCTTCCTCACACTTTCTTCCTCTCACGCGGAGAGTTTGGATCTTTGATCCCTTTCGGAAGAGGCCGCAGTAGTTATCTCTGCTGCTTTCCTACAAAGTCCATCCACAGAGACAAGGTCTGTGCAGAAGCACGGTTTACACACACAGGCGTTGCATACCGGATTGTAAAGATTGTTAAATCTGATACAGAGTTCCAAGGTTGAATTCTATATTAGTATGAGTTGCGAGGACTGTAAATGATTCCTGGCTATTCTTTAACTTTTATTTCTCTGTGGGATGTTGGTAATTAGTGGGCACGTGCAAACGCACATCTATCACGTTGCACTTCGTACTGACAGAGTGTAATTGCTTCTTCATAAAACACATTGCAGCCTATGAACAAAAATGGTATTAGACTTCTAACACTGAGAGATTTATTTTTGGTGTTGATGTTATTCTGTGTTAAACTTTTCCTTTGAAGAGCCTAAATGGACAGCCTGGATCTTCCTGTCCATTACGCACCAGAGGAGCCAAATTTTTGGTTTGGTAGCACAATTGATTGAGGCATGAGGTAGGATGTGTGCTAGTCCCGGTTCTTGATGTCTGCAAGGTACAAGAACAGCACTGGAGAACGACCAGCACTTTCCCCAGTGAGTATAAGACACCTCATGAACACTTGTCCTGTTGCTGCTGTGAACGCCTCTGCCACACTTGTGCCAGTTGATTTCAGACTGATCCAGATGAGCAGTGCATGAAACTAGAGACTAAATCTGTCTCGAGGTCCCCCGAGTGACCTTTTAAAATTCCTTCTGTCCATTATCTTTACTCACGTTTGCTATCAATACATTTATGAGTGCTGACACCTGCTGTTCTCATATTAGAAATTCCTCAACCTTTTGTCTCTTCCTCAACCTATTGTCTACAATTTTCTGAGTTTACCTATGCTCAGTATTCAACACACAGGGCTAATTTTTTACGTAGGTGGAAGGAAGGGAGAACCTTTGAGCTGTCCAAATGATAAATAATCATTCAATGCAGACTCGAGTTGTCACCTGCACACAGCTCTCAAATGCTATGAAGAAACTTACAAAGCAATGTGATATTTGACCGTGGGTACTAAGTATCATGATGCTGTAGAATTAGAATTAGAATCCGTGAGATTCCACGGGCTGGTTGACCTTAGGATCTTCTGGCAAATAGCCTGGTTTAGAATGTATCAGCATTGATAAGGAAGGAAGGACGTGCTGCAAATGGGAGGGGCGGGCTCTGTGAAAGGAGTAGAGAAGCTGTGAGGAACCCCCATCATCCACAGCAAATTTGGCACTAGAAAAATCTGAGCTAGTGCCAATAATAAAATAGTGGTTCTATGATGCTATAGGTGCTTTGAAAATTCATACAAATTGCTCATTAAAAGATGTGCAGCGTGGGTTTACCTTGTTTCAGCAAGGAAGAGGAAGCACCTGTTCATTTCCCTTCTCTAAAGTAAAAGATAAGCAATTAAGACCTTTATCCTCCATAAACTGGGAACCTTGCTTCAGCAATATCTCAGCAGTACGCTGTGTACCGATGCACAAATTTATGTTAGCATTTTGCATAAAGAAGAGGAAGCTTCTCTCTAATTTTAGATGGGCCGGCATTCCATTAATTTTATTCTTCGGCTGTTTGCCAGGGAAGTTGGACAAGCCCCCGGCTGGGGTGGGCAAGGACACCGCTGTCCTGTGGGGCATTGCTGCCCTCTGCTGCCATTGGGGTGCCCTTCCACAGGACATTTACAGGACCTTAACCAGCGGGAGAGCTTCCCTTCCCTTTCCCCTTTCCCCTTCCCTTTCCCCTTCCCTTCTCCTCTCCCTCTTTGCCAAATAATAACATCAGAATATCTTCTAATTTTTGGTTCAATAACACAAGGAAATAAAGAACTTGATTTCTGTCGGCCTAGAAGAAAACAGTGGACCTTCAAATTGATTTATTAATCTCTGGGTCTTATGAAGAGGAGAATTTAATTGGATTTTGGCTTTATTATTTCCATAAGTCAGTGTCATTTCAAATATGGGAGTTCGTGGCAGCAGGAACTCCTTGGTACTGCTCTGTAGTGGAGCCTGGTTTATTTAACCTTTCCTTGAATTCCAATATGTCTGGTGGGCAGTTAATTAAAAGGAGGATTTGTGTGAGGTGTATCAGCCTTAAAACCAGAGGCAATACTCTGCACTCAGGATATTTATTCACCGGATGTGCTTTTTCAATGTGGTTTTCCTGCAGTGCGCCAAGCTGCCGTTAGATGTCAGCAGGATATTGAGCACAGCCTCCTCTGACAGCCCTGTCTGAAGCTTGTATTGAGTGCACTGATTTTTGTCACCTCCGTGTTTTTTAAAAACACTTACAGTAAAGTAAATTGTAGTCCCTAATGATTATGGAGTAATGGCAAAGGCTATTCCTGAAACTGTCTTTGATTCTTACCTTAAAAAGATCCTGGATGCGGAATGTTCAGCTTCAGAATTGTGTTTGGAGCTGGTTTACTACCCTAAATTTTATGTGAAACCTCAGTTTTACTCACAGTCTCCTAAATCCATGAGGTGCTGTGTGCTGTCAGCTTCCCACGGGGATTAGACATGGCAGTTTGGTGGTGAGGTGTGGTGGTGTGCCTTATTTTAGTGTGTTTTTCCCAGTTTACAATACATTTTAAACAACTCTTACAATTGTTTTCCATTGCTGTTTGCCGTTCCGAGTTTTGAAGGGTGAATTTAAGTGTGTCAGGACACCTGCTGGGTTCTTGCTATATATGTGTTTAAATATTTTGCTGAAGTTTTAATTCTCTGGAGAACTTTTTCACTTACCCTTATACATTTGCAGTAGGTCTGTCTCCATATACTTTGGCTTTAATCTTAAAAGCGCTGCTTTGAATCAGTTTCCCCTGAAACATCTAAAAGTAATCAAACCCAGAATGCAAGTTCCACAAACATTTCCCACGCTACAAAAGCCTGCATTTCATTTAGTTGCCTATTTTTATATCATGGGACTGTTTGTTTTCAGTGGAAATAGATTATGTATATATTGGATAATAATCCCAAAATAGGAATGTCCTAAAATCAGTTTTCTTTAAACAGAGTAATTTCTCCCACATTAAAAGATTCATAGTTTAAAATAGCTTTGAGTCTGGGAGGTTCATTATTTTTATGTTGTTTACACTCAGAGAATACATATAAAAGACCATTCAGAGCAAAGCTTGTCCTGAGGGAATCCTGAGTTTTGGTGGTTGCTTGTAGAAGCATTTAACAGGAGAAACCAGGGGTCGCAGCAGTCTGCCTCCCCCGTGGTGTGCTGCTCCTGGGGGCATTTCAGCTTTGAAACAAATCATTATGCATACATATTTTTCCCTCTGATTTAGGATACTTTCATTATTACAAATATCAAGAAAATCTAGTCACATTTTCAGCAAATACTTTCACTGCCAAACTATCTATGAGTATTACAAGTATTTTAGAAATCTGGGAAATTCTACGCAACTGACTCCTTTGAATTCTCCCATACATCCTGTTAAGGCATAATTGGGTGCACAAATACAAATCAAAGTCAAATTAAACTGTCCTTGCTGATGGCATTTGCTTACAGAGAATATTTTGGAAATAATTCTTGTTTTCTGAAGTGTTTCTTACGGTTCAGAGAGGCAGAGGACTGAGTTTCCAAGACTTTTAGCAGTCTAAGAGCTCCTCGAGCCCTGGAACCAGGAAAAGAAGAAAAAGGGTGTTGCAGTTGTAAATTTCCAAATTTCCCAGAGCCCTCCAGTCCGTTTCTTGAAGGAGAAACCTTCCTCCTATTTCCTATGCTGGTCGTGTGCACAGAGCTTTTACTTTACTTTGTCATTGCTTGTCATTCCTGGGCTTACCCAGGATCCATCTGGGCAGCCAGGGCTCTTTTTGATTTTTCAATATAATGATTTCTTTACTTCTGTAGGTTTGGCAAAAGGGAAAATTTGTGTCTGACAAAACAGAAAAAGCCTGGGGTAACCCACACAAACCAAGCAAATGTGCTAGAACGAGTCAAAGTCATCAAGGTGCCTCAAAGCAGCAGTGGAATGTCACTTTGCTATTCCAGAAACCCCGGCTCAGAAGGAATCCTCTTGCATATGTCACTGAAATTACAAGTTTGTCTCACACTTAGATAGCCTGGGGGTTTTAGCACTTGTAACTGCTCCATCCCTGGAATTAAGGAGCAGAGCTGCATTCCACAACACTGGCATGCTTGAAAAAAGACTTAGTTGCAGAATAAGAGATTATGTTACTGAAAAAACAAACAAAAAAAAGATACTGAAGGGCTGCACATTTCAGTCTGTGTATTTAATAGTTCTACATTTTAAACCACAATGACTGTGTGAGACACTGAAAGCAGTTCTGGACAAACAATACAACCTAAATCTGATGATAAAAGTAACAAAGCTCTGGGGCCTTTGTAATAAGAATGTATTTTATTGCAAATACATTTCTGGCAGCAGTGATTGAACTGTACTGGATGCAGAAAAAGAACTAAAGGAAATGTTAAGAGTGAAGACAAACATTTGTATTCACATTTATTGACAACAAAATTGGCTCTGAGCTGGGGGTCAGTGGCAGTAGACTCTGGTGAGTCATATGTTTGTGTCAGAATATTCCTGAAATGTCCCAGTCCTGTGCTCGTCATTTGCATGACATTATTTTTTCCATAGTCAGGGTTCCTGTGAGGCTCAGATTTCTAAAACCACCTTTGACAGGAGATTTTAAGTGCAAATGGGAGTTGACTGGCACGCAGATGTTTTACTGGATGACCCAAACCCCACAATTTTCCCTGTTGTTCCCCTGTCCATGGCAGCTGTTGTTCTTCCCTTGCCTTTTTATAGAATCATAGAATTCATTTAGGTTGGAAAAAGACCTCAAAGATCATCGAGTCCAACTGTTACATGAAATGAAAGAGCTAATTGGTGTTTTTGAAAATCTAGTATTAAGTAAAGCTGAAAGTTTAAGAACAGGTTTGATAGAGAAACCGAGAGCCCCATGATGTGTTTCTATGGAAACTCCAGTTTAAGGTTTTCTCTGATGGATTCTAAAAAGGGTACAATCTGCCTCTTTTTTGTGATTGGGTAGACAGAGGAGAAATACAGCAAAATCAGTATTGCAAAGTGATCTTTGGAAAGATAGTTAATGAAGTGCTTCAGGATGAAAACTGCTGTATAAATGAAAGGTGACATTTCTGTCTTAATCACTGCCTTTAATGATGAGATTTTTAGGACAGATTGCTGGAGAGAAGCTGCAGCTCAGCAGTCAATGTGTTGGTGTAAGTTTCCATTCAGCTGCTGTTGTTGAAATATTTAATTGTTTTTGCTGAGTCTGAGAGCATTAACTCCTTGCATAGAGTTGGATGTGGGCATTTCCTGTGCACATCTCAGGGCATTTCCAGTCCTGACTCAACACATTTCTGACTTCCTCATTCTCTGCTGGTAAATGTCCACCCGCCCTGCTGAGCCATGTCCCTCCAGTGGCCTCTTGGTTTCTCTGGTTGTTGTGGAATTCCAGAATGGTTTGGGTTGGAAGGGAACTTAAAGCCCACCACTGGAGTAGGTGGCTCCAAGCCCCATCCAGCCTGGCCTTGGACACTTCCAGGGATAGAGCAGTCACAGCTTCTCTCCCCACCCTTACAGGGAAGAATTTCTTCCCAATATCCCATCCAACCCTGCCCCCTGTTCGTGGGAAGCCATTCCCTGTGTCCTGTCCCTCCCTGGTGCTGCAGCACCCCTTGCACAAACCCTGTGCCAAGGGCTGTGCTAACGAGGCCAAGACTGTACAATTTATTCATCGTATCGTAAGTGGAACGTGCTGGTCAGAGATGAAAGCTGTGATTCACTGAGCCCTTGTGCTATTTCTGTCCAGGCTTTTATTCACTTGATTTCTCTTTCTTAATCAACACAGATCAGTTCACAGCCTTAGAATTCATTATGCACCATCTATTCATCCTCACTTTCTACCAGATCTTTCAGTAGTTCACGGCAGAGACTGATTCTCACTTAATCAAGTTTTAGTTCAGAAGTCAGTGGCACCTTGTGCTGGCTGTGATTAATTCCCTCACAATTCCATGAGCCATACAAATGGCTTCATTAGGAACATAGCATATGCTCATGTTTATAATTGGTTGAGACTGAAATATCTTCATCTTTGTCTTCTAATATTGACTTTTGGAGGAAATGAAATAACACATGTATTTTTACTTGTGCTCTAATGAGTTCAGGAACTGCTTTAGACTCTTTTACACCAAGTATAGATTCACTTCTGAATTGATGCTTTGAATCGAAGAGTAATATGGAAAACAACAGCAATTTGTTTCCAGTTTAAGGAATTTTCTTTCTTCCCACCTCCTCGGAAAACTCAGAGCTACCTGCAGTTTCTTTCCTCTTGATTTGGCTCTTCAATCTTTTGTTGAACTATTTCCCGTGTTTGCTGCTACTCTCCTTTGGGGAAATACTGTTGCACAAGTAAAATGTGGAATATAATGTAAAGAGCACTCTTTCCAACAGCAGCTACCAGGCAACCCTAAAGTTCAGGATTTTTCATTCTGACACAAGTGCTTGATACTGGAAATGAAATATTTCTGCTTTGGCTCATTGGATTTGTTCCTTTAAATAGATCGAGTGGGGTGCACCAGGTGTTTGGAGCTTTACCACAGAATAAGAGGAGAAATTAATGAGGGTTTAGATAATTTTAAAGATAGTGAGAGTGGTTTAATGGGAGAAAAATTTACTGTCTCCATTGTAGAAAACCAAACAGAAACAGGCTGGTGCCAGCAGCTGAACAATGTAAAATAATGACTGGCTTTGGCTCTGTGAGGCTGTTCAAACCAAATGACTGAAATTATCCCAATGACGTGTTCCCAGTTCAAGAGATAAAAACGAATTCATGAGTATCGTGCATTTCTGGCCTTCATAATTCCACTCTCTTTTCACTTCTGGCTGCATTCTCCCCAGAATTTGGGATAGCAGTGCAGGGTTCTGGAAAGGTAAATTGCTGGCAGAGGGCTTGAAAAGGATTAATTATCACCATGCCAAGTTAGAAGCGATTTTTTTTTCCTTCTTTGATTTATAATGTGGTTGCAGAGACCAGCAGTTGCTGATCTGAGTGAAATCTCCAACCCCAGAGAGGTCAGCTTTGTTCTGCCCATTTTGCAGGTGGTTGCAGAGGAATTCACATGGATTTCAGACATGTTCTATAGATTACTGACAAGACTGTACTAAACAGAATCACTGATCTTAACATCCATCTGAGCTGCACTCTGAGCAGCTCAGACTCCCTGTCCTGTGTCAAAAGGACACTTCCTTAGCATCCAAATCTTGTGTTTACCTCTGTGTATTTTAGGAATTATAGCCACACTATCAATATGGTTAACTCCATAACTGAGCTGAAGTTGCTACAGTAATTCCAAATACATTGTGTGCAATACTCTACAGCAGAACAGGAGAGTTACAACGAACTGTTTACCCCCTAGGGCCAGCAGTAACATTATCTGAAACGAAAACAGAAATGATGAAACCATTATGGCCTCTGACTCTCTCACTTGGTTGACAAGATCTAGTTGGTTAGAAGTTAGATAAATTTGATGACTATGTTTAAATGACAAGATATGATGGTACACTTTCCAAGAGGATATTGCTATATTTAGTAAATCTCTCTAATAAAGCACTGCTTGTAGAAGCTTTTACTCAAGCTTTCTTTAGAGCTGTCAAGACGCTCTTTAGTCAGTGACTTTTATTGCTTGTCTCTATGCAGTGTTTGTTGAGCAGCTGATTATCTGATCATAGAACAGTTTCTGGTGTGCTTTGTGAAAGAAATATTTTATTTTTATTTCTACTGCTTCAGCAGGACAATTTCATATTGAGTGCATCTGTTCTTATTAGTCATAGCTAACGTAGCTCAAGGGAGCCCCAGAAAGCTACACAGATTTTTCAAAAACTTTTGTGACAGATATATTGCTTTATGAGTCCCCACTGGGCTGATTTTTGCTATTTTCTGAATCTTATTTAGTAGAAAGCCTTTTTTAGGATTATTACTGTTAATTATTTTCCTTAAAATAATAAGATGCTATTTTCATTTACAACATGAAAGAAGTTTGGTGTATACATAAAATATCATAATCTGACTTCAGTGCTATTTTGCTATTTTGGTATCTCTTTTTTTTTTTTTTTTTTTTGCTTGAACTAGATGAATTAGAAGCAATTATTTTGTGCAGTGTTGTTGTTCCTGAAAAGTGTGTGGTTTTTTGTGTATAGTGTATTTCCTTGCATTTAACTCAGATCAGTTTCCAAACACTGGGCGGGCCCTGGTTTTAGGAAGAAATCTCTAAGGAATGCCACAAACCAGGAGGGAATTGTGCTGTAATTTCGATAACTGTAAGGGTTTACTGGCAGTCTGTACAGAGGTACAGTTAAAACATTCCAAATGGTAGCATGAAACAATCCCTGACATCCTCTGCTCCAGAAGAACCTGTGACATCTCTTTGGCCCTTGCCCTGTCTGGGTTCTGCTCATGGAGGGTTTCCCTGGGCCTGGGTGAATTCCCCTGCTGTGTCAGACGTGCCCAGGGTGCTGCTGTGAGTGAGGCTGGCGCTCTCACACCGTGCCCGTGTCACGGACCTGAGGTGATCTGAGATCCAGGAAATGGATCCAGGAAATGGCTGCGAGGGGCAGGAGAGCCCTCTGGAGCCCTCTGGCTATCTGTGCCTCATCCCTCGGATGTGAGATTTTCCTCCATGGATTGTTCCTCTTGCTAAGCAGCTGCTGCAGTGCACCCAGCGCTCGATGAGGCTGTTCCACTGTAGCTCACAGAGTGCATTAAATCTGCACTGTACTGCTGGATTCTCTGGCTGACAGTCTGTTATTACACCACGCTGTATTTTTGCTTTAATGTGCGTGTATCTCTCAGAATGGTGCTGTGATTAACGGGATGGTGGATGTGGTGTGTGACCCTCTCAGTGCTCCGTGCTCCCAACACAAATCCATTCATTTGCTGATGGTTTGGTCCTTACTGATACTCCACCTGTTTCTGTTCTGTTTTGCTGCTGTCTCCAGGGAGTGGGCAGTGGTATGAATGTCTCTCCTCACACAGCAGCTGAAGATGCAGTTCCTTCAAAGCCTGCAATCGATTTCCTAAATAACTATTTTTGCTCAATTTGTGATAGACTTGAGGTCTCATTCCTTATTGCTGTAAAGCTCCCTGTGACTCTGATTAGACTGGAATCAACATGGACAATGGGGGAAATCCCACTGCTTGCCTCTCCTTTCATCCAGAGGACTGTGTCTTAATGGCTTGCAAACTTTCTCAGCTGAAGTCGTCTCACATTTGGAAGGGATTTATGTTTCTATTTCTTGCTGTATGGATTTGTCCTTTGACTTTTTCATGTAGGTTTAAAATACAATGGAAATGCCTGAACAGTCTGTCCACAGAGATGCAAGTTACACTGAAGTAATTAAAGCCATGCCAGTGTTTCCACTATAAAATGCATTTCTCCAAGTTTTATTACTCAGCTTCAGTAGTTTGTTCTTGTAAACAAGATGTACACTCAGACAAATTGTTTTGAAATGTGTTTTAAATGTCCCTTTTGCAAATTTTTGAGCTGTAACACAACTGGGGAGAGACCTGAGCACTTGGCTGAGTTTTGGCTTTCATAAATCACAGAGAAATGTATTATTTTTCCTAGTGAAATGGTGCAACTTGTACCTAATGAGCCTCACTGCTGGTGGGGACATTAGGCTTAACATTTGCTTCTGCTGTGATTTCAGGGAAACATAAAAATGAGAAACTATTACTGTTATGTGCAGATTAAAAATTCTACCTAGGCCTATGTAGCTATGGGGCATGACTGAATGTTTCTTTTTTTCCCCCCTTAATTTACAACAACAAAAAAAACCTTTACAAGACTTCATGGCACTAGAGAAGTTACAAAGGCTTGAAGGAGAAAAATAATGTCAGTAGGTTAGATGTTAAAGACTATAATGTTAATGATAAATATAGCCCAATTAAACTGAGCCACAAACTTTTCCAGCAGGTTCTATCCTGCTTTAATGGCTGGGATTTACAGCCAGCAAACTCCGTCTCCTTGAGACTGATATAAATAGAGACATAAAATGCCAAGCTTGACAAGCAGCATTTCATATCAGGCGCTGTCTTGCTCATTGTGTTCTCCAGTCACTGATTGTCCTTTAATACCAAATTGTAAACCCACCTTTTCAATCAGCTTCAAGCCAAATGTTCTCTATTATAGTGTAACAACCTCTGCAGTAAAGAAGATTTTGGTTCTGCTGAGCCAAGAATTTGCCCTGAGCATACCTCCCCCCTCCCCCATCTCTGAATTTCTGTGTTGATTTTAAATATAATTTGTCATTAGGGAGATTTCTTCCCATTTCTGTTGCTCTTGGGTGCAGTCATAACTTTTTGGTACTGAGAAATTATTTTCTTGCTTGCAGTTAAAAAGAGTACAAGTGAGATCTATGTCAGTGCATATTTTTAACCTGTCTTAAAGTTCTAGTGTAATTTAAGTGTGTGCTTAGAAGAATTTGAGTTTTAAGAGGAGGGGACATCTGCAGCCTGTGTAAATACCCATACGTGTTTGGGATTATCAGAACTCTGTTGGAGGAAATTTCCAGTCTTTACATTATGGAAAATATGGAGAGAAATCCCATTGAAGGAATTTAATTAATTCAAAGACTCGTGTGAAAATCAGTATTCCAATTATTGTACAAACCAAGGCAGGCATAGTGCAATACCTGACGTGGTTGAAAGGACAAACAGATGGTTTTAGGAGTAGGTTGGAAGAATGGAAGTGCAGAATATTTGCACTGCAGCAGGATTAGGTGACTCAGTTGCTGTGGAAGGTTTGTCAGTGGGAATGCAGTGGAACAGAAGGTCAGGGCACGATCCAGAAGCTGCAGACTAGAGCAAGGTGAGGAAGCCGCAAAACCTAGCTCTGCCAGAGGAAACACTCAACGTAATTACCATCCCGGTTTGTGTTACATAACTTCAGAAGATGAGGTCTGCATTTAATTTATGAATGGGATACAATCTGGAAGGACTTGGATGTCTTCTTCCTTTAGTCACTCACGCTGAATATGTTAAGTGTGCGCTCATAGTGCCCTGTACCCTCGGCTGAAATGGCTGCTGGTTGCTAAAAATAAATTCAAGGACAAGCAGTTGACTTCAGTTAAAAATACAAGCAACGAAGGGGTACAGCTGTACTGGGATAACATTTGGACTGCCGTGGCCTTGATACCTTGTTCAGGATGTTATAAAGCTTCGTTGTAAGAAATGACTCAAATACTCTTTTTATTTCTTGAGCTTATTCTTATATACAGGCTTTGAATGGGAACATTTCCTGAGTGCTAAATTCTGTTTTGCCTTTGTATCTTCTGTCTTCATCTCTGCCATCTCATAAAATGTTCATTATGTTGAGCCCAAAGCGACTGAACTGAACTTTCATGGGATGATTTGCACTCCGCAACAAAGCCCAAGATCCAGGCACTTGCCTGAGCTCATAACTCTCAGCAAACAATTGTAACCTCTGAGGATCTGTAGTGCTCCTCTGAGTTTGTGAAGTGCTTTGAGACTTGCGGATGTAAAACGTTGTGTAGATGTATTGTTTATCTGGTTTTACAAAGTAAATATTGATGCTCAGAACTACATTGGTGTTTTAGAATTAGGCTGTGGTGAATCAAAATGGTAATTTAGCAGTACCTGGGGCTGCAGTTTGTGGTTCCTTTGGGGTACAAACAGAAGAGGCTCTTAAGATACTTCAACCCGATCCTGTATATTTGTTTTGTTTCATCCTTAGTCTCGCTTTATTTTGGGAATTAGGACAGTGAAGTACATTTCCATGTTTCCTATAGTAATTTGCCTAAAATCTTCAACAGCTGATGATGTCAGCCACATTTGGAATTAATGAAATAGAGTAGTACAAAGTTCCTAATACGTTTCCCTGCTTCTTTTTCCTGCCTTCTGTTCAGACAGGGTCAGCTCTGAGGTGAAATCAGGTTGCTCAAGTCTCTGTCTTGTCTGGTATTGAAATAAACCCGTTTCGGAATGGTCAGGGGACATAGCATGGGGAAAAGTGAAGATTTAAAAGCGATTCATTTCTCGCTGTGGTGTTTCTGTTCCAGAAGGGATCTTCCCGAATCCCCCACAAGAGGGAGTTTCAGCCTTTGCTATGGGGGAACAAAGGCGGCACCAAAGTGCTGGTGCCCAGTCTGGTTTCTTCGGATAATCCCAGTTAAAAGGGCTTCATGCACCGATATCCATTGCCCCAAATCCCAGGCGGTGGCAGCAGAGGTGTTCCCATCATTGCTGTATTTCAGCGGTGGGGTCTTTTAGGAAGAGCTGTTTCCCTGTGTCTCCATGGCAGGCATTTAGGTGGACTGTTGTCACTGAATGGTACTTGTTGGTCATCTGTACATTAAAGATGATGGCTCTTCCTGCAGTGCAGCTGAGGAGCCTTTGGAACACGAGTGGGTGCCATTCTCTCATCCCTTAGCTCCCGGCTTGTGCTGCAGCCACTTTTAGGGAACACAGCGGGAGAGGAGAGGCCTCTAGGGGAGAGCGTTGCTGTGGAAGGCTGAGGAGCCTCACCCAGCATAGTCACTGCTGAACTTTCACCCTGGAGGCAGATGCAGCCCCCAGCTGTTGGCCAGGTGTGTTTTCCATCCTCTGGCCAGAGGGAATTAGTCCCAAGGCTTAGCTTAGTCAGAGGGAAACACAAGGATGAATATTGGATGGGTTTGTAGCCTTGAACTGACAAGCCAAGTAAATGATGCTGATTGATACTGAAAGGCTCAGCTGTGAGGAAGCCAGGAATGGGTTTGCTCTTCACCCTTTAACTGAAACTGTTCCCCACTTCTGGGTGCTTCCAGCGTGCTCAGGAAGGTCAGAAATGTAAAGGCAGACTTTGAAAGTTATTCTGAGCAATTGACTATGAAAACAGGGCTGTTATTTATTCTTCTGCTAAAATTATTTGTGCAGAGGGCGAGACAGAGCGCAGTTGTATCATGCCAGCCACCTTCTCTGGTTCTCAGCTGCAAATTAAAGTAAGAAAAACTAGAGCAACTTTAGTTTAAGTGAATTTGAAAAACCTCTCCTCGGGGTGAAATAAGGAATAAAGGCAGAAGTCTGTCTCTGCAGATCTTCTCTGAAGCACCAGATCCAAAAAGGGCCCTGTGTTAGTAAAAGCTAACTGCTTTTAATCTATTGTGAGGCTGCACTCATGAAAAACCTTCTGGCTGAATGGTACATTCACTTATGTTTAACCAGAAAATCCATTAGAGGCACAGAATAGATCTTCATTTCAGATTGGGTGAAAGGAAGCCAAGGCTGAAACACCACGAATATGTGGCAGAAGCTTAAAAAAGCTAAGTTAAAGGAACGAAATTAAGGAATTCAAAGAAATACAAAATTATTCAAAGGCCAAAGGAAGGCTGTCATGAAAATACAGTATTTCTGATGCCCCGTACATTGTTCTGCTGTCCCTATTTCAAATTATCAAAGTTTTGGGAACACTGCCCAGTGATGAGTTGGGACCTGCATAAGTTCTCCTGCTTTCTTTTCCAGGGAGAAAATCCTGCCTTCTTGGACACATATGGGGAACAGCTCTTTCTAAGGGCCTTTCTCCAGTTCCTCTCTGGAACTCCTGCATCATGAAGGGAGATTTGCCTCCCAGTTTGCTACAAGGAGTAGCTGTGAGCTCAGGAAGGTCTCCTAACAAACACTTCTGCTTTCATGTGGAGACAAACATAATTACTTTCAGCTTAAGTGCCCTTCCTGCTTAAACTACTCACTTAATGTTGATTTAGGAGAATGGGTCTTACATAGCAAATGCAAATGATACTCCTTGAGTATCATCTTGATCCTTGAGATCAAAATCATACTTCTCTTGGGTGAAAATGAGTGAGGTTTATTACAGGTTAAGTCTCACTATTGCTACTCCTGTGTTAAGTATGAGGTTCTGCTCTGTGGGAAGGATTTGGATCCTCCTCTAAATCCCTGCTCTCTGTGTTCATGCAGTGGGGTTTGTGGGCATGTTGGGAGGGTATAGCCCACCTGAAACCTTTGCTTCTCTTCTGTGGTTTCTTTCAACAGCACAGCATCTTTAATGTTGTGTTCATTTTTTTATACAGGCAAATTACTTCCCATATTTATTTGTAATACATCTATCAACAAAAATAAATGCTCTAAACACATTTTAAAAATTCTCATTTTAAAATATGAGGCGTAAGTTCCTGTGAGTTCAGAGAAAAGCCAGCACAGATTATGTGGCAAATCAGTTTGTGAGATTTGTCTAAAGCATTCTGTAACTCTGCAGTCAGTGCAACTCAACATCTTTTCTCTTTGTTAAAGAGAATGCTCAAATCCATTAGTTAATTCAAGCTGAATAAACTCTGTGGTGTGCCAAATACTATAAAAGGGAATATTGAATTGTTCCTTGGAAAGGCCCCTAGGATCTGTCATGTCCATTCAATATTTTTTTAGTAAGATGCAGATATGCTCCTGTGTCTTTATGAACCATCATAATGTGAGGTTTGTTCCGTATGACCAAGTAAGAATACGAGCCTGATGCTTGCTCAGCTGACAGCACTTGGTGAATCCAGTGATTGTGTTGTGAACTGCAAGGTCCTGGAGTTCAGGTTCAGTCTGACAGTGACACAGTTCCTGTGTGCAGGTTTGGGTTTGTGACCTTCTACTGCAGGCCTTCAGAGGAATCCATTACCCTTGGAGTTATTCACAGCACTGCCACTCCAGCTCAGTCATGTGTCATTTCAGAAGTACATGAGCCCTTCCCAGGGAAAGGTGAACATCAGGAAACCAGGCAGGAGGATGTCACTGGGAATGCTGAGGTTTCAGAGCGTGACAGCGCTGGGCAGTGGGGCAGCTCTCGCGTGGGCTGCAAGACCCAGCTCTTGGCATCTGCTCGGGAGGGCAGAGAGCAGAGTGCCCAGGATTTCTCTCACAGTTACAATGTGGGGAATGGCTGGAAGAGGGGCCAGAGGAACATCCCAGGGCTCACATGAAGGCAGATCTTGGCAGAGGCTGTTACACCGAGGCTGTCAAAACCAATCAAGCGGAGAAGATTGACACATCTGTGCTGAAGGAGCTGGAGCAAAAGCAAGCACAGGAGTGCAGGGGGTGTGCCTGTGACTCTGGGGTGCTGTGAGGCCTTCAGAGGTGAATATTCACATTTATCTAACTGAGAAGGCCTTATCATGTAATCTGTTTGTAGAAGACATCCGTCTTGGCTTAGTGCTCCTCCTTTTGCCCATATTCTGCTCAGCCTGAGTGAGGGCACAAAACTTTTCCTCCAAAGCAGGACAAGGAACAACAAGCAGTAGGTCGTTCTGAGGCAGTAATGCAGAGGAACTGGCACATCCCTGGACTCAGCTATTCCACTGGGAGGGCATAATTGCTCCACAGCCTATCATTGGTAAGCAAAGCTGCAGGGAGACTTTACAGATATGATTTCTCCATATTTAATTTATGCTGCCTGCATTCATATAGTGAAAGATCATCCAGGGAGCCCTTTTTGCCATTGGAACAGCAATGCCTTTTCTTTCCAGCCTTCTTTGTGCTTTTGGAAACTTCATGCTATTTTCTGTGACTGTGTGCTACCTTTATATAACCCAGGTAATATTTCACAGGCATTTCAATGGACAATGCTGCTGTCAAGGACTGTGGTGCTGCTTCTCACATTATATTGCTAAGCAACATACAATACAGCAGCATGATACCTTCTGCAGTTGGTAGGAGTCAAGCTCCAATATTGAGTAAAATTATTCTGATCTACTTTTCCATTACACAAGAATCCACTCATTTCAGCACATAAAGATTTGTATAATTAGTAACAAAATCATACAAAAGTTAGACATTTTTGGGTTTTTTTTAAATTCCAAGAGTTAAATATATATTTTTAAATATCTTTTCCTAATTATCCCCAGAGAAGTTGGTCTTAGGCATTTTGAGGTTGTGTGGCTTTCACTGTCTTTGTCAAGACTTGCTTTTATCAAAGTACCAGTTAAGTAAAATGCTTCAACTTTGAAGGAGATTTGTTTGCTTACCTGCTTAAAATTACAGATGTGCTGGAATACCTCACTCAGCATGGACCAGCTTGAGGGCAGAGAGAGGATGTCAAATCTCTGTTCAGATCAACACGTATTTTCATAACATCTGCCTGAAATACAGACTATAGCATTTGATAAGCTGGAATCTCAGTTCTCTCATGTATTCCAAACTCTGATCACTTTGTAAATTCACATCTGACATTTCATAGCGGAGATCATTTTTGTCAGCTAATCTCATCTCTATAGAAACAGATGCATATTTTTTTTTATATTGATATTTTAAATAATTCAATCGGACCATCACTCACAATGTGAACCTCCTTTGGAGGGGTCTCTCTAAAGTATTTCAGTAGAGCATGAGAATTGTGGCATTTGGAGATTTAACGAAGCCTTTCCTCTGAGTTGTTTCCCACTGGCTTTCAGCAGCATTAGCAGCAGTTCCACTTGCTGGCCTTGGGTAAGCAAAACTCTCACATCGTTGCTATCAAGGACTGTTTCAACATTTTACTCTCAGCATTAGCCACTGTGATAGGGATCAAAGGAGGCTTTGTAGTATTCATCTGGTATCTTAAAGGCTTGGAGCATGAGGTCAAAATCAGAGTTATTGTCAGCAATGAAATCACGAACTGTGTAATATGGAGCAAGGCAGGATCGGCAAAACCGGCGACGTGGAACAGAAATGATTCAGGTGCTTCCAGGAGGCACTGCCAAGAACAGCTGGGCTGATGTGGTGGCAGGGAAGGACTTGGGACTGTGAGAAGCTGTTTCTCAAGGAAAACCTTGATCTCCATGGAGGTGGTCATCCCTGGCTGGATGTGGGAATTGTGGGATGCACCTCCAGAACAGTGCCAGGACCTCTCCTTTCCGTGGGTGCCAACGTGCCCACTGTGCTGGGACTGCTTGGGAGGGAGGCAGGGCCTGTGTCTGGGAAACTCACTGCTTCCCCATGGACCTTTGGATCTTTGTTTCCACATCCTAATTTTAAAAAGAGCGACCGAATTTTGGGGAGCTGTGTACCTCTGGAAGGGTACTTAACTTTCCAGGTGGCATATGGAAGAAAATACAGGCTTTGAGGATAATAACAGTGGGTAGGGGGTGAGGCAGAGCAGCTCAGTGTGAGAGAAATGGTCTTCACTGAAACAAGAGCAGAGTAAACAGATTGGCTGATAGTGCTGAATACCAGGCAATTTCCTTTTAAATTAGCAGATGGGAGGGAAAGGAATATAAAAGGAAGTGAAAGAAAAAAAGAAGCTAATGATGAATGTTGAACAGGAACAAAATGTTGCCAAGACATCACGAGAGAATGAAGAATTGATGAAGAAAGGGAAATTAAATTGGTGCTTGATACAGGAGCTCAAAGAGCTTTGAAGCCCCGGCTCCAGTGTCTGAGGAGCACTTTACAGGATCCTGGGACAGATGTGTTTTACTGGCATGCCCCTTGTGGCTGCAGAATTGGACACGGGGAGGATTTTGTGCTGATGATAAAAAACCTGCAGCAGAAGAGAAGCCCAAGAGGGGATCTCATAGTCTGAGCAGCCTGAAAGGCATTTCTGAGCATCATGCAAAGCCAGTTTCATCTGACACTAAAATTATTCTATCAAGTGATGGGAACTGATTATAGAAATTTGTTGTATCTACTTGTCAGAATAAGAAGGCAAACGAGGACGCAGCTAAATCAGATAAAAGTAGGCTGCCACAAAGGAGGGGGAAAAAAGTACTTTTAATTCTTCCAGCCATTCTAATAATTTCAGTGAGAACAAAGTGGGAGGTTGGAGAGTCTGGAGATGGTAATACTGTCCAAGGAGAGGTGGACACACACATCTGAATGGTCAACAGGATCAGCAGCTGAGTCTAAAGCACTGCAGCAAGTCAGACTTGATACAGAAAATGAATAAATTAATGAAAACACAAAGAAGCTTGTACACACCTCAGTGGAGTTTCTGGAGGAGATGAGCTATAGAGGAAGATTGGTTGTGAAACCCAGCATGTTCCACCAGGAAAGGGGTCTGGAGTGAGTGGGTAAAGTAAGCAGAGACAGAATGCCGTGGAAATACGTGGAAATCCAACTGGATCAATCACACAGAGAGAGGAACTTGTACGTTTAATTTGGGTTTGAGTAGACTAAAATGTTTTTCTTTCATTTCTTGTCTTTGTAGCTGTGTTGCCTAAAATGCTGTGAGTGAATGGTAATTCTATTTGACCTTCATCTGTGCTGAGCTAAGAGGTATTTCAGGGTAAATGGAAGAAGCATCCCTCACCTGAGGGTCAATCTGTGATGGATGGATGAACCAAGAGGGTGGGATTCCTGAGTAACTCTTCTGGAGTCCCAAAACACTGTAGAAAAGACAAAGGATAAGCCCCACATGGACTAATTGGAGAATTATCACAGGAGTCAGGAAAGGAAGTGCAGGATAGATGATTGGTTAGTCAGGATTTTTTTTCATCAGCATAATGAATAGCAGGTCTGAACCTCACAAAGATGCCAAGATGAGCATTTATTTTCTGTCTTTTCACCTTATGTTTCCTCTTCCTGTTGATTACAGTGAAGTTTTTCATTTTCTAGCCAAGTCTGAAACAAGATTTGCTGGAAGTACTTCACACTCGCACCAATATCTCAAAAATCCTGTGGAAACCCTGGGTTAAAAACTGGTTTCTCTGTCAGGTACTTCGATCACTTTCTGAGGGCTTGGCTCAGGCAGAGCTAATTGAGTGAGAGCAGAGACTGTGTTCTCATGCTTCTATTCTGCCTAAAGCAAGGGAGAATATTGAAAAAGTGAATGTGAAACCAGAAGTTACTGGACAACAAAAAGGAAGATTGACAGTAATATCCCAAAAAGAGACATTATAAGCTTTTTTTTTTTTTTTTTACCAGAAACAGATTAGAAACCTTAAGAAAGAATAAGCCATCATTTATCTTGGGTTTCACTTTCCATGTGACAGCAACAAACCAAAGTTAGCTCAAAACCTTTGCATTTTGCTGCGGGAATTTCACATAACAAGAGCCTGTATGGAGGAATTTAGCCTGAAAAAGCCAGTGAAATGAAGAGGCTGCTTGATCTGGAAGGACAACAACTGGCTGAATCTCGAAACTGAAAGGGAGAGAAGGAGGAAAAGACAGGAAGCAATAAATGAAGGAGAAGAGGAGCAGGCTCAGAGCAGACAAACTGACAGCCTTTGAGGACTCACACTATGTTTTAACGCAAAAGCTTTGTTCATGTGCCTAAATACTATCTGGAATTTTTTCTTCTTTTTAAGTTCCATGTGTTTCTGGAGAGAACTTGCAAATGGAAAGGAATCCAGTATTTCTATATTGTAACTATGGATGTGTGGGAATTATCTACGGCTCTGTGGTAACTGAGATTTCAGAGGATGTGGAATGTCAGTTCTTTCCCTCAGTTACACTGAGTATGACACTGGTCATACCTGGAAGAGGGAAGAAAAGATGATATTCAATTTACAAAAAGATTTATAAATGCTTCACCAAGGCTACTTTTCCAGCAGACACTGTTAAGGATTTAGTAGTTTATTTGGATAGTGTTTCTTTTAGCCTGGACCTTCACAGAAACATCAGGTGGAATTTCTGTCCATGTTTCAAGAGTCTGCACGTGATTCTCCCCCGTTGCTGTGCAGAAAGATCCCTTCAGAGCTACATTCACTATGAATTTAGCTTGGTGCAAGAAGGAAGGATGAGTAAATTTCAATGTAGTCTACACTTGTAAGATACCGACCCAATGTTTGGATATCCTCAGGATCCTGGTTAAGTATCCAAATGTCTGTGTGAGTATTTCTCTGAATTCCATGGGTACTTTTTGCCCAATGTTTTATTAATGATACATTGATATTACACCTGTTGCTATTGTATTTCATTTCCATAACATGGCAGCAAAGAGAAATGCACTCTCTAAGGCTCTCCATCCACTGAGGCAGCACACACTGATCCCTGGGCATGCGGAACATGAGCAAAGCTGTTGCAGAGTTTTTCAAAAGAGCTGAGAAAACAGCAAATGCTTCATTCCTGTTTCTAGGAGACAACTGCAGGAACATAGTGAGGAATCTGTAGAGTCAGCTTGGATGGAATCTCAGCAGACAGCTCAGTAAATTGGGCACAGAACTCTGGGTGTTGCAGGCCTTTTGTTATTTCTGCCCAGGAGTCAGTTTAGTTTTATTTTCCTCCATTAAACTGCCAGTAGGGTTTTGCTAAAGAAGCCCAAAGACACTTTCTTCAGTCTGAAGTGTATAGTAGCAGGAGGTAATGTTATATTATTCTAGTGACCCTGAAAGAATGTCCTGATGTTATTATTAATTTTTGGGGTCTTTAAAATATTGACTACATTTGATTGTTGGCATATTTCATGGTAGAATATTTAATGTGTCCTCCTTTCATAGCAGTAGTTGTGTTTTCTATAATTACTATGGAACCTGTAATTCTGAAGCATTTTGTTGGGGTTTTTTTCTTTAAAATTTTTTTAATAATTACAAGATTTGGTAGTTTGTGGCAGAGATTTAAATAGAGAAAAAAGGCTCAGTCTGTTGGGCAAATGGCTTCTGAAGGCAAAGGGGATTGAGGAAGTGCCGTGTTTTGAGCACCTACCAGACACAGAACTGCTCTTCCACCTGAGAACATTCTGATACACCAAACTCCTAATGGTTCACAGCACAGAGAGCACTGAGGGAAGGTGTGACAGGAGCCAGCTCTTGCACTGATATCCTGGGGAATGTCTTTCACATTGGCTCTTTCTCCAACACTGATCTTGCAGCTTTTCACGCTCCATTTAATCGTTACATCTTTTTTTTTTTTGCACATGCTTTTTCTCTGTGGTGGAGCTTTGTTGAGTTCTGGATGAAAAGTTGCCACCTCAGATGTGTGATTAGAGCATCACCTTCTTCCGAAAATTAAGATGAAAGCCTGCTGACTTAATAGCAGGAGTGTTTGCACAGATACAATCTTCATAGCTGGGGCTGCTCTGTAACTGGGGCCTCCTGAAGATCCCAGTTATATTTGACTTGTCTAAATGAAATGGTTAAATTGGGGAGAATCCCTTGGGGAGATTCTTGCCCCCAGTATGAAGTAACCAAGGCTGCATCATTTCCATTTGTGCCTGTGACATATTCAAGCACATTTCTAAGAGCTGTAGTTCAGCTCAAGCAGCAAAGCAGCACAATAGGGCTTTGGCATGAACTTTTGGAGTCGGGTGATCCCTGCACTTGCTGTCCAGGGCAAGATAAGCTGCATCTCAATGGGAACAGCCCCAGCCATGAGCAGCGACTTTGAAAATGTGCCAGGTAAAGCCAAAGAAACTGAAGCTGGTTACTGGGTGTGAATTGTTATTCAGCCCTCACAAAAGAGGAGGCTTTGACAGCACCCCCGGTAACCTTGGCAAAGGGTTTTGTTAAGCAGGTCTGTGCCTCGCTGGCTTTTCAACCCGCAAGCATTCATCGCTCCCTCCTACATGGGAATTTGTGTTCCGGGAAGGGCTGGGCGGTGGCGGCAGCTGGGGCATCACGCTGGGCTTTGCGCTGCTCCTTCCAGCCGCTGTAACAGAGCCCGCTCCGCTCGCCTCCGAGGGAAAAGCAGCAGAAATTGCCCTCACTCCTTCCGGAGATAGCCAGCCTCAAAGGTTCGCATGGCTCCTTGTTCAGTCACAGAATCCTGGAGCCAGTGAGGGTGGAAAAGATCTTAAAGATCGTCAAGTCCACCTTGGGTTTCTCCCATAGTGATGATGGCGCTTCTCTCTACTGAGGATGACGCGTTATCTTCTGGATGAATGGAATATTATTTTGAAGAATGGAATGCTGTTCTCACTTGTTTATACAATATTTCTACTTACTTTTTCCTATAGATCTTTAGGCACCTGGTAGAACAGAAAACAGGCTTTTTATAGACTCTGCTGATTGTGTTCTATTGCTACTATGCATAAAGTGGGAAAACCTGGTCCAAACAGACCTACAAAGGAAATCCTTTCCCCTGACATAAATCCAAGACCAGTTATATCACCACATGTATGCTGCAAACTTAGACTGTATTGCTTAATCTGGAAATTACCAATTACTTCATGATAAAGATTCTGTGCTGATCTGTGTGGCTGGTAAAAGAGAGATGAGGTGATTTGCCCCAAGCTTTACAGCAAACCAGAAGCAAGGGTCATCTTTCTTGTTTACAATTTCATGTTATGGTGTAAAATAAATGCCAATGTGAGTGATGATTCCATCTGTTAGGAAAAGACATAGGAGTTAGGAAGTAGCAGCTCCCAATTCCTCCAGCGTAAAATCTGACATATTGAGCACAACTGGAGCCTGGGACATAAAAGATGCTGAAGCAAACATCATACAGCCATTAGGCAATTAGATAGAACTTTTTCTGTCTCCAAACCAGCTATTGAGGGGAATGCAGAGATGCTCTGATTAGACAGTAACAGAAGACATTTAATTTCCATTTCCATCCAGCAATTTCTAAATTCCTTCCTTGAAGAGTCAGCTTTCCAAAACTCTCCATTTTGTGTTCCACTTAACCTCGTGGGTATTGCAGAGAACACGCTCGCTGGACTTCTCTTTCCACACTCATTAGTTCAGTGCACTTGGCTCATTTCCTAAGGTTTGGTCTAGCACAGCCTCTGACCATTCAGCCATTTGTCTGAAAATCATTTCCCTCTTCACTTCTGCAGTTTTGCTTTCAGTGCCTGAGCAATTAAAATCCCGAGTGATCAAAGCCATGGTCTTCCAACTGTCCCTTGTTTTTCACAATCATGGCATGAGCTCCTTTGCTTCACTGCATGAGTTGAGCTCAAACAAAGAAGGTATGACAATTGCTCAATTGTTAGGAATTGTGAATAGTCTTAGCCAAAATATTGACATCATTCTGACTTACACTTTAAGGATTAATTTTTAGGTCTGTAACTAGAGATTAGCAAATCATTTGGATGTCATTAAAATCAAATTGGTTGTCACAAAAAATCATTGAGTTCTAAATACCTATTACTTTTCACTTTCCCATCTTGATTTCTTGATCTCAGCTATTCTATAGCATTCCTGAATTATTTCTGACTCTCCACAAGGAAAGATTTCACAGGTGTTTATTCTTTTCTGGCTCTAAATTGTCTCTATTATGTATATGCAGCATCTGTTTCAAGGCAGAATACAAATTGTTTCTCTGGATATAATTTGTCTTGACTCAGATGTTCCTTGCAGAACTATGGATTCCTTTACGTCGACAATCCTGATTCTCCAGGCATTTTTAGTCCCTTGTGATCGAGGAGTCAGTGAGTCACTCAGCCTGTGTTTGTATATCCTCACATCCTGGGCTACAGAATAGGCAGATGATACCTGCTCAGGCCTCCTCACCCCAAAACGCCTCTAAATCCCTTCCATACCAATTTTTGCCAGGCTGGAGGGATGCAACGTGTCAGTGAGAAGTTAAGACACCTTTTTCCATCAGACACTGATCCTGGCCCGTGGACATGACCCAGAGCAGGTGGAGCACTGCTGACAGGCTGTGCCATGTGCCTGCAGGCATGGAGTAGGTGTTTTTGTGGGGAAGGTGGAAAGAGGGAGGTTTTTTTGTTTTGTCAGTGAGTGGGAGAAGTATTGAAGTTGTAAAGAACATCGGGAGCGTAGGGTGCGAGGGGGGAGAATAGAGGGTTTGCAGCACTGTAATTTCCCCCAGGGCAGAGATCTCAGAACAGTATTTAATAGGGGCTATAGACTGTGCAATACTTAAAACAAATAGATGGAAATGAGTCTTTCTTCTATTAATATGGCCTAGCCCTCAGGAGCAGTGCTAAAATGGTTTTGCAAGGCACAATTACCGCAGAGTCCTGTCAGGCTGCTGTTAATTCCTCCAGGCAGAGCTCCGTGTTTTGCTGCCTTCAGCCAGCCATTCATTTGTCCGCCCACAGCCCGGAGCCCCCGGCGGCAGCGGGGAGCTCCAGAGCCGCTTCCCGGGCTCTGGGAAGGGGGAGCTGCTGAGGCAGGAGCATTACCCAGGGCCCGAAATAGCAACCTTTGCCTGCCTCAGTGCTCTGGCACCAGCCACAACAACCCCAAAATGCACTCAGGCTGCTCTAGGTGTTTAGAGCGATTCTTGCCTTGGATTCTGTGAAAAGCATTCTTTTGAAACAAGGTACGTTTTAATGCCTTAGCTGGAGTATTGAGGAAAGAGTTTGAATTGTGGGTTCAAGGTAAAATTGATCCTGAAAGCTAGATTTGAAGAATTATTTCAGGATTGTTGTAACAGCAATATGAATTTACTTTTCAGAGGCGCAGCTTGGTTTAGAGTTGCACTTTGATATATTTTTCTGTTATTTTGTGGACATGTCTTCAGAGAAAATGAAATTTTTATTCCTCAGCCAGGTGATGGAGTCTTCTTCCTCAGCCCTTGTACTGTATCATTTATCCAAGAAGTTCAAAGCGTGTAAAGCTGGGAGGTTTCAGCTCCTTTCCTGTGAGATAAGATATATTTCAATGTCACTATCACAGAAGATTGAGGCACAGAGAGCAGCTCTGAATTACGAGAGGTCTCTAGGAGGTAGTGGCAGACCCAAGGAGCAGAATGAAGGTGACCTGACTTGCAGTGCTGGGATCTGTCTGTCAGCTGATACGGGCTCTGTGCAGAGACTCTGGTGTCATTTACCATCCGAGTCCAGCCAAGCTGGGGCTCGTCCTTCAGCTCCTTTGCAGGAGCTTTTCCAACGCCAGCCTAGCAGCAGTCCTGGCTTGGCAGAGCAGGGAAATGCAGGACAAGGTCCCCAGCCAAAGGCTGCTGCTGCAGCCAGTTCCGAGTGCCCGGCGCAGAGTCCCGGAGCTGCCTCCCAGTCAGGCACGGGCTGGGCTATTCATTCTGCAAACAGCCTCCCTCCTCTCCAAGCCAGCCCGAGGGACACGGGGGAATGGCAGAGTTTATTATAAACTGAGTAAAGGAACAGACTATTGCTGGAGGAGATCCAGGGTTATAAAAGATTGGAGCGGGGAGGGGGGGAGGAGGAGGAGGGAACAGGACATAATTTGTGTTTGTGCATGAGGGGGTGCAGACTGGTGGCTTCGGCGAGGCATTCCCCAAACCCTCAGGACCTTTGCCTGGTTTTGGTGGGATTTTGTGCAGTGCATACCGTGCTGTGTCAAAGCCCACTTACTTTTTATTGTATCAATCATCCTCTTTATGCAGCACCACGACTCGGAGAACGCTTGCAGGTCCTGTTCTGAATGAGCTGCGCTCGCTGCCAGCTCAGCCTAGTTACTGCTGTAACTTAGTCTGGGGGATGGGAGAAAAAGGTTGCTGCTACTTTAAATATAATGCATTAAGAGGATGCTGGAAAAAGGCCTGCATGCTGTAATACCCAGCCATCGAGTTGGAAAAGGAGCCAGATGTAATACAAAAGAAGAAACACAGCCTCTTATGGATGCTGCACTAATTCATAAATCAGGTGAATCAGCTTAGGCAACTGCTGTGTTTTTATGCCTCTGCTGCATGGAGAACTGCATGTTGGATGCTTTTATTTGAAGTAATGGAACCAGATAATCCTTTGGACCAGGACAACTCCAATGGTAAGAAGTAGAAAACATAGAAGAGAGAGGGAAAAAAAGGATAATGAGAGTGTCTGAGTTACCCATCCTGCTAAAGGCACAGGGGTAGGCATGTGTTTGTACTGTCTTCTGCATGGATAAGTGGAAATGAATGTGGGAATGTGCTTCACAAGAGCTTAGAAATCCCTCTGTTTACAGGGTCTGGAGACAAACATGTAGACTGATACATTGAGATATTTATTCTACTGGAAGGAGCAGGAAGCAGGCAGAATTAACCTGTCTCCTGAGCAGTCTGTGCAGAGGGAACAGGGACCTGTGCATTCCACCTTGTTCAGTCTGGGGGGCTTTTTGCCACTGAGAAAAGAATGGAACTTTGTGCCGTATGTGCTGTCAAATGTAGCATTTGGGAACAGATTCTTTATCTGCAGAAAGCTTTCCTACAGGCAGTCGCATGAGTAATTTACTTAGGAGGATATATTTAGCCAAGGACCACATAAATTCACCCTGGAATTAAAGTCCATGGTTAAAAATGCAGCTATTCCATGGATTTATAGCATTCCACATGCTGATGTTCTGCTATCCAGTCTATTGGAAAGCACACAAAAAAAGCATAAATTGAGGGAAAAAGTTGTTTGCAAGTCTTATTTCTCTGTTAGTGGAGAGAATTGGCTGCATTAAGGACTACAAAGCATTCATGTTTATGAAAACAATTTCAGATGGTGATTTTTGGAATAAATTGATTCTCAACTGTTTAATATGCATTCGGCATATTCTGAATGCAGCTTGAAATCCACTAAATATTCCACTTCCTACATAAATATTGTTCAGGAAGTTGTTATGGATTTCCCACAGCATATTCTCTGCTGATAGCTAGAGCTTCACGTCTGACACAACTGCAGTGTTAATATCACAGAGACCTAAAACTGTGTGGAAAGAATGTGGTTAAGGGAATGAAGTAACATTTCAACTATGTGAACAGTTGACTGGGCAGATATAAGTGGGCAGCACTGCTTTACTTGGGGCTCTGTGCCCTGCTGAAATCGAGTTTAAAATAATCAAGGGCAGATTTCAGTGGTGTTTCAAATTCATTATATTTGCATGAAAATATTAAGAGGAGAGTCTCACTCTTCTTCTTTCTTTTTTCTATTTCATATGTAGTTAAATTAATTCCTCTCTAGAAGAAGAGCATCTACCTCTCATGTCTTATACCTCCTCTTAGACCACTGAGACACAGAATTAAATCTCATTTTCTTTCCAGCAGGAAGTTTTAGGATTTTCAGAGAAGTGCATGAATAGTTTGAGCTGATGTTAACAAATATATAAACAAGTGTTCTTGCCCGTCCCAGCATTAGAATGTGGCCTTTAGGAGTCACAGAGTGTCTGGGATCTGAGGGAAATACAAGTTTAACTTTATTTTCTCTAATATGTGAAATTTCTCACTGAATTTAGAATGCATATTTGCAGACACATAGGTTCTCGTTCTTTTCTTACAGATATCTAAAGTATATTCTGTCACATTGTGTAGAAACTCATTTTCCTACAAAATATTTGAATAAGTCGGCAAACACCGGGAAGGTTCATAAGCTGGGAAATGAGAGATAAGCAAGCACTGCTGGTACCAGGGATCTGGGAAAAAACTTCACTGCTTCCCCTTCCTAACTATGTAAATCCCCATCTTCCTTTTAGTTTATTTTTAATGACTTTGATTTAAACTATCTCACTGTAAACAAATGGGTTGAAGCATTTATTGATCAGAAGGTCAGTTCCTCCCTGTGCTGCTCCTGGAGCTGCGGCACTGCAGGACCGAGCGACTCAGCTGCTGTTCTGAGATTCCAGGCATTACTTTGCATGAATTCAGGAAACAGAAAGTTCTCAGAAATCAGCCAGCAGAGTGCTGTTCAGAAAGATTTGCCCCTTGAGAACGTTCCCTTGTTCTGGAAGCAGCCCCTCGGTCCCTTGGGTATCCAGCAGCTCTGGACAGGCTGGGAACAGTTGTGTTTATCCCATTGGGCTGCTCATGTGACAAGTCTTAATGCCCTGGGGAGTGACCATGACTTGAAACTCCTGTGCTTACTGTGAAAGTGCCTTTTTACCTTCAAGAATGCCAAATTAAATCCCCTTTGCTGCCAGCAGAATGAAGTCCATTCTTTAATTTTTGATCTACCTGAGAGTCCATGTGGGTTGTCCACCTTAAAATTCAGCCTCAGTTCCTTTTGTGTTGCTTATTGCCAGCACAATCAATAGATCATTAGTGGCAGAAAAAGCTGTCCTGAAGAATTTGTGGCAATAATATACTTGAGAGTTGCTTTTTTTGCCTCCTGCAGCCCTTCCATTTGCTTACTAACATGCATGAATTCAGCTCGCAGGACGTTGGTGGAATATTCAAGACTGGGACGCTGTGTCTCATTTCTTAGCACAGGTTGTTTTTTTTCCTAATCAAATTAAGTTGCCAACTTTTCATGGAGATGCCTCGGAGATTTATTATTGCTTGTAGCTGGAACAGGGAATCACCACTCATTTATGTGGGGGCCTGAAATGAGATTTTAGCTGTGTTGGTTGCCTTGATGTAACAGCCCCTGGGATAAAACCATCACCTGTGGTGCAGTGGGTACTGGATTTTTCTCCGTGATTCTCCATGGAGCTGCAGTGCTTGAGTGCCTTGAACACAGCCTGACAGGCTGCTCTTCATTTGGAGATTTATGAAGAGACTTCTGTAACTTTTCTCCTTCTGTGCATGAGGTAAAGGCTCACAGAAAGCTACAGGTTCTCACAGGGATTTTAAAAATCCTTAAAGCAACTCCCACATTATTTTCCTCTTCTCCCCCACCCATTATTTTCTTTCCGTTCTCTGGAATGCAGGTGTGTAGAGAAAGATTATTGTCATTTTATGGTGGCTCACAGCTCTGACTTTTTGAAGTGTTCTTTTTAATGGATTTACTTGATTCTTTTCACCAAAAAAAAAAAAAATTATTGGAAGAAACTTGCTGAAGAATGTGCTGATTCCAAAACCATAACCCTAAATTACCCATTTCGGAGGGATGACATATCAGAGCTATGGATTTCTTTTTTGTCCTATAGCCACTTGCTGCTCCAAGCATAAAAGACAGCTCAGCAGCTTTCTGCAAGCTGGTGAAGATTTATAAGATGTTTTATTTGTGTGCAAACTCTTGAGTACAAAATATCTATGAATTATGTATTCATTGTGTCTTCTAATTGCTCAGATCTCAGTTTGTACAGCTCTTGTCAACACTGGAACCACCTCTGAGTTTATTCTTTTCTGTGTCCTGACAATATTTCTTTGTGATTTGGATGTTAATCCTTAAAGAGCATAAGATTTTTATTAGACTTTTTGAACAACCTTGTAGACCAGATCCCAACTACTGGTTTTAGTGGAATCATATTCCCTACACAATAGGTGTGAATCACGGATGCAGATTTTGTGCCACAAAGAAATAAAATTAAACCATTGTGCTTTAATAACACAATAATTACAGCGTATTTTTCCAGTCTCTGACGTACACATTGAACCAGGTGAATTACTTGGATGACAGCCAGGCTTGAACTTTGGCTGCTGTTGGTAATTTAGATTCTTTAGGCACTGTTCTAGGGCAGCAATGACATCCTGGCCTCAATGACACCTTGACGTGCATTAAAAATCACACTTGGTAGAGATGAAAACAGAAGCAAGGGCTGGGAACACAGAATTTTTGTACATTGTGTGTGGCAGCAGAGTTGAGTGGGAAAGCTCCAGGGGAACGGATCGAGGATTCAGCAGATCCCTGTGTAATGATCTGTAGATGCATTCTGCACTTCCCAGGTTGGAAATTGAGGTAGGGACAACCATTGCATGCAGTGGCTTCCTCTCTGTCCCTGCTGAAATCAGTAGGAGAGGGCAGAGCCAAAAAATAAATGAGCATCCCACTGGATTATGGACATTCAACAAGGGAGAACCATCCCTGTGGAGCCCTGAAGGAACATTCAATGAATGGAATGTAACCATCACTTGGAGGAGCTGGAAACAGTCACAGTCATCTCTTGGTTCTTTGGAACTGAAGAAAAAGGTCTTTTCATAGTCAGGCAAATTCAAGGCCTCTTTTATATTCCTGCTAAAAGAGAGGAACTTCAAAGCAGAGCGTTGTGAGGGAACCTCCCAGATCCATCTCTTCCACACAGCACTGCCAGTGTCTCTCAGAACTTTCTGCACCAGCCAGGGCTGGAAGGTGAATGCAGCATATCTGGATGGAATGGAAGAGACACTGACAAGGGATTTCCTGGGAGCAGAGATGTTGAGGCGTTCAAAGCATACATTTGATGTATCAAGGTGTTTATAGGTGAGCAGCTTCTAAATGAATGAGGTCCTGGTAGCAGCTGACAGGAGCTGGAGGAGCCCAGGAGGAAGTGTCCCATGTGAATGAGATCTGAGCCCCACATTTTGACCCAGGGATTTCTGTGTCCTTCAGCCAAGGGTTACTGTGATGCCGTGGATGTAACTCAGCTGTTGGCCAGGAGCCTCCTCTTCTGGTGGTGCCCAGAGGGATGGACGTGTGCTGATGCCTCCCATCCCTGGCTGACAAATCCCCCCTACAGAGGGATGTACAGAATAAAGAGCTGCTTACCCTGAGCCACTGCAATGTTCTTTATGATGTCTGATCAGGATGTTTGCCCAGGAGGTTCCTCGGGGCGTACACGGGGTTAGCCCAGCACTTAGAGCATTATGGGGATAATGTTTGGATTTAGATGTGCTTCCTCTGCGAGCATCTCCAAGGAACCAGCACATGGAAAAGCTGTAATTGCCAAGCATTCCTCCTGCTGGTAGAGGCTCAGAGGCCCAGCAGGTGCCTTGCTCAGTGAGTCAGTTGTCAAAATGATTTTGGCTGCTATTGAGCTTTGTGCAGGGATCAGAAAATACCTGCCAAAATGAAGCTTCAGAAAATGTTTGTTTTCCTAGCAGATCTAGATATGTCTCTAGTTTTATTTTACACCTTTAAACACTTCTCTAGCTGCAGCTGGAGGTTGGTGGGCAGCTGTGGCAGATGTTACAACACGAGCCCTTGTTCTTTGTGCTGGAGCTGCCTGTGTGGGTTTGTTTGCTTAGCCTTGAGTGGCCATGGCCTGGCTGATGGAGCAAAATGATGCCTCTGGATGTGGGTCCTGCTCCGAATCCTGGGGAGAAACCCTGATACTTGGTGTTTTGAAAATAGGAAAGTAAAATGCAAATGGAGTTCTCTTACTTGGACCAGAATGAAGAAAAAGAAAAAAAAGACAGAAGAATAATAATAGTAAAAGTTAGTCCAGAGTTCACAAAATTTTATTGTCTCTCCGACTGGCCCTGTATTTGCAGAAGTGCTGTTAGAGCCTTACTCCTGGCAGGGAGAATATCCCTGAAGAGTTTTTCACAGTCCATGTGTCAGACAGGAATGCAAAGGATCAATTTACAGCCAGAGACAAAGATCTGAAAATGTCCAGGGGGACCTGGGGGAATGTTTCTCACCCCAAATAGTTTCAGTGATTTAAGTGATCCCGCTTGCCTGACTGCAGCGTGTCCAGCTTTGCCGAGTTCAGCCCTGAGCAGCAGCAATAAAAACAGAGTCTGTGGCTGCAGCAGAGCTGGGGCAGGAGCCCCCAACACTGCAAAACCTCCTTGCAGTCACTTCTGCTACAAAGCTGAAGAGAATTCCAGCGTGTTGTGGAAAGCTCAGGAGTGCACTACGCTATTCCAGGGAGAACCCGGGTGCTGTGCGTGTTTCCATGAGTAACTTGCTTTGTTTAGCAGATCATCCTTTATTACTGGGTTGCAGCTGTCAGAAAAAGCAGGCATTGAGCTGAGGAGTTGTATTTAGAAGTGCCCTCTGGATGGGATGGTCTGGAAGCTACACAAAGCAGTTGGAAGTAGTTTCCAGTTCAGTTTGGCCAGTTTTTGGATAATGGTTGTACTTTCCCTGGAAGTTGGTAGTCTTATTTCATATATTTTTAGGGATATTTGTTTTACTGTGGCTTAAGGTTTCCTGGTAAACTTCAGGCAAAACCAGAGGATGTTACTCTATTTCATGTCATTTGCAACAGGATCTGTGAAGTCAGGCCTTAATCTTAGAAATATATATTGATTTATTCTGCAAGAGATGGCATGAGGCGTTTCTCTGAGCTGTCTGGAAAAGCACCCACACAGTTCATCCTTTCTTTTGACTCTTACAAATGTTTGTTGTTTTTAAGACTGAAGAAAAAAAAAAAGAGAAGATTTAATTATTGTGACTTTTAACCCAAGATGAAGCTGATCCCACAAATTCAAGACGTAGAAAAAGTAACGAGCATTTAGGATTTAGGGGAAAAAAGCAGGTGCATTCAAGTTGCAACGAGTGCTCAGCACACTGAGGGCTGCTGACCCGCCTGCCTGTGGCCTCTGCCTAGGAGAGAGGCAGGTTTTATTTTCCCTGCTTATTCATTTTCTGAGTCATTCATCTTGTGCTGTAGCTATTGAAAACTGTAACAGAGTCTGGGAAGCGCTTGGCTTTTGAGTGCTGCCTCCTGATTGGACTGGGGAATGCTGCTGTTCGGGAATAATGTGTGAATACCATCTGCTCCGAGGAGCCGGGAGCCTCCGTGGATTCTGCTGGAGAGGCACCTTTAGCCAGGACTCCAGGCAAGGGGAGCAAGCCTGCCTTCCCTCTTCCTTATCCAAACTTTTAGTTGTCACTGGATTTCCTTTCTGTTTCCCCGTGGAACTTTTTTTGTGCTTTGCCCGAGGGCTGAGTTGCTTCTCCTGTGGGTTTTGGGGGTGTTTTTCTTTCATTTTTTTCCCCTTTGTGGGATTTCTTCTGGGGTTCAGCATGCACACCGACCCAGGAAATAAATCAGGGAGTTTTGCAGCTGTTTATTGCAGCACGAGAGTTAACGTGGAATGTCTGAGTTGCTTTGAGAAACTACTTCCAAAAATTTGACCTGCTCATAAAAAAGGTAAGCAGGGAGGGACTTCGGCGTTTCGGGACTGACTTTTTACTTGCAGGGGGGGTTTGTTTTATTAGGAGTGAATGTGTCTCATTTGCAATGTACAGTTGCCTTCTAGCAATGCCTGAGATCAAAGACTGGGGTTTGTCTCCCAATTTCTTTAATGAGCATAGTTGGAACAATGATTGTCTTTTGCTCTTTTGTGTAGAAATTGTTTTACAATAGGTCTGAACTCAAACTTTCTGCAGTGTGAGTGTAATTGTAATTCAGAACAGCAGCTCATTTTTGGGTTTGTATCTTCACGCAGAGAGCTCTCTCAGCTCTGGTTTTCCTCCTTATGGAATCTCTTTCTCTGTTATCTCAGACCAAAGGCAGTTAGTTTTCAGCAGTCTGGATTTCCACTTGCAGAAGACAAGATGTAGTTTGTGAGCTTGTTAAATCCTGCTCGCTAATGACCTGCAGAGAGAACTGGGGCCGTTCCTTCACCTCAGGACAGCAGGCCTGACCCCACAGCCCGGGGCCACCACTCTCCTTGTTAGCACATCCTGAACTCTTGGATGTGACTTTTAAAATATGGGTATAATTTTTTTTCTGCAGGCTGTATTTCAGTCAGACTCTACTATGTACACAAGGCAAAGTTAGCAAAGGGAGGGCAAGAAATATTGATGGTTTGCAAAATCTTGGCCCTCCTTCCAGAGTGCCAGTTCATTCAATTTACTGTGGTCTGTTCAAGGGGGAAATCTACATAAACTAGTTCTAAGACTTTGCTGAAGGTTTGTAGTCTTTTATTTTTGACAAATACCTGATTTTTAGCTTCTTTTGTGTTGGTATGTTAACTGCAGCAAGTGTGTGAGCTGCATGTACTGATATGCACTCCAGGGCCAATGTTCAGTACCTGTAATTAAGGGAAGAGTGGATTTATGTAACTGATGCTTGATCTAACCCAAACTTTTCATTTGCAGTCAGCTTCAGATAAACAAGAGAAGGTCATGCTCCTACTGTGCTTTCTTACACCCAGGCCTGTGGAGCAAATGTTCCTGGAGTACAGAAAAGGGCTGTTGTATTGACAGTGAGGCAGCTTTTCACTTAATAATTTTTCTGGCCCACTGCCAGATCATCAAAAGCAACTCCTTTAATGAAGAAAAAGCTTATTTTGCTGAAGCCTAAACCAGGAAAGTTGTGGCAAGTCACAGAAGGAATTAGGAGCTGGGCTTTTGATGATCCTTGTGGGTTCCTTCCAACTCCAAATATTCCATGATTCTGTGGAGCAATGCCTGAATCCCAGCAAGCTGCAGCACCAGGACAGTCCCACAGCTGGAGGGCACTGTGCTTGCTGGGAATGTGGGATATGAGGGTTAAGGTCTCACAGTGCCACGTGTGCCACTCATTTTGTGGATGCTCAGAAACCTTTGGAAGGTCGTGCATGCACCAGTCCAAGTGGGGTTTTCCAGTGATATCTCATTTTGGGGATAGAAAAACTATTTCTCATTCATTGGTAGTAATAACAACAACAATAAATGCTCACTTAGGTCTTTTTTTGCTGGAATTATATTGTCATATATAGATTTCCCAGCCTGTCATTGGGCCAGACATGATGATTGTAATGAGGAATGAAATCCTGACCTTTGAACTCCAGAGGTAGGAGCTCTTCCATTCCAGACCTGGCTCGAGGGTTTCTCAGCCATTGGGATTGGACCAGTTGGACCAATAGAATATGGGACAGTGGAATCAGAGCTCTGTAATTCCGTGGGATGTCCATATGCACGCTCGGATCAAACACCAGCTGGTTGTAAAAGTGTGTTTATTTTTTGCTTTTCATACTTCATTCAACAGCAATTCCTTGGTTCACTGGTCTGACTGTGACAGCTATTTTTGCAAGGGTAGAGTTTTCTGGTTATAACCCTTCTGCAGAGGGTTCCTGCTGGATCCCTCCCAAACCCCTCCACAACTTAGCACTGGTCAATATTTCCTTTTCATGGGACCCTGTGTAGCTGCACAGCACTTCCTGTTCTCCTGCCTGTGGCTGCTGTGCTGCTCTGATCATCAGCACTGCAATGCTCCAGTGTTTTTCCCTCTCTAATCCAGATAACTTCATGCCAGCTTAAATGTGTTGCTTTTATCCTCTTCTGAAGGGGAGCTGAATTAGAAGTGCCTTGTCCAGGGTCACACCCAGGGAGCTTTTCTCATGGTGTTGCAGTGGCATAGATCTCCTGTGTTCCCCATTAGTCCTTTGCCATTCTTCTTGCTCCACAGTCCTCCTCCTTGCCCATTTCTCTGTCTTTGCTCTCCTTCCCTCTGTGTTCCCTCAAAAAATTACAAATTGCTGGGGGGCATTTGTCATTTTGCTGTGGAGAGCACACTCCACCTGCCATGTCTTTTGGAGTCTGGAAAAGCTCAGTAGAGATTTTTCAGCAGACCAGGCTTTTTGTTTCCTTGAAGATGAAGAATTCTCATTTTCACTACAAGAAAGTACTTTATTTTGCTGAAGTGGCAGCTCTGGCAATGCAACATCATTGTGTATTTACAGCCCAATTTCAGAAATCCACGTGGATTCCTTTCCTCTTCTCCTCCACCACAGCTCCCTTGTCTGTCTTGGTTGCCAGACTTTCTCTGGGAGTTCAGTCTCACTTAATTCACAAAGAATGTGGCTCCTTCTGCCATACTCTGTTCCTGGAGTCTAAATAAGGACACTTTTAGTGAACTTCAGCTTAAGATAAGTCTGACCTACCTAGAATTGAGGTTTCCAGCTTGCAGACATGACCCAGAGTGATGAGGCTCTACCATTACCATGAAGTTCTTTGCCTGTATCTGTGCTAGCCCTGCCTTTTATATAATCTAATAGTCCTTTGCCAAGGAGTAAAATGTAATAAGAACTATTTTTGAGATCCTGGGAGTATTTTTGCTGGCTCTGAGCTCCTTGGAATAGATGCCGCCTCCTGCTATGATGTCATCGTTCCTGGTGCTTGCCAGTAGACTATCAACATTTTTAAAATCAAGATAAGAAAATCAAGATAAAAAATTGTGATATTTTGCCTCCATGTAGGTCAGATGAAGCATAGAAACTAATGTTTTAAACAGAAGAGAAGCATTGATGGGGATAGAAGGACTTCAGTAAAACTGGGGCAATCTAGTGGCAAGCACAGGAAACCAGAGAATTCCTGTTTCATGGTTCAGACTATGTGAAACCATTTTGCAGAGCAGCTGTGGAAGTGAAAATCAGCAAAAGGAGGATTGATTTTGAATTTCCTCATGGAAATTTTGGAAGTCGTTCTTCCTCTCAAGGAATTTCAGCCCACGTCTCCTCTTTTCTCAGAGGAAACTGTGCCAACAACCTGTCCTGGGAGGGGCATGTCCTTAGATCCCTGACCCCAGAAGTGGGAGCACTGTGGAGCGACTGGAGCAGGGACTCCAATCAATCTTGGGGATTTAGTCTTGAAAAAATGTAGCCAGATCTTCATGGCAATTTTGTGAGGGGCTTTTAGATGCTTAAACCCCAGTTTTCTACTCTCTTGTTCTGAGATTGTAATTTTTAATTGAGGAGCAGAGAACTGAAGGCAAAGAATAATGTCAGTAACTTATTTTAGTATTTTTGGTCAAAAAGGTCCAAAAGACCTTTTGAGATTGCTGTTGGTTTATGTGCCTTTGGAAAGTGCTGCCTGACTTCTTGATCTCAGGCATTTGGGCCATCTAAGAGCAACTTGGTGAATTTTTTAAAGCTCTGTTTTGAAAACATTGGTGCTTTGTCAGTAAATCAGTTCAGTTTTGGTGCTTACTGTCATTTTCCTTGCAAATGGATCCCACATCAAGAAATGTTCTTGAATATTTTAAGCTAATTATATATGTACATATTTTGGTGTTGGATAGAGATTAAATATAAATTAAAAACCAACACAGAGAAACATATTCCCCAATGGATTGTAATAAACTTTCTCCTACTGAAAAAAATGTGTATCCCAGTAGATGTAACATGGATATTTCCAAAGCTCTGTAATGTTTAAGGGTTAAGGGTCCATCTCTTACAGACGCTTTGGATGTGTTCTCTGGAGGCCAAGCCAAGGAACAGTGTGTCCTGTCCTTTCATCTGTCCTGATTTCTAATGAGTCAATCCCTAATTTTCCTCCAGTGAATGGGCAGATATGCACCTTAAGAGAAAAGGTTCCTGATCTTCCCATGTTTCAGTGAGCATTGAGAACTTCCAACCCTTCCCTCGTTGTTTCTTCTTTTACCACTTGAAAATGTTCTTGGGAGATTTTATCTTGCACTGTGGATTGCTGGGTGCATTAGCACAGCTTCTGCTTGCCAGAGCTCTTACTAAGTAGAACCGGTTTCAATAAATCATTGTAGCTTTGGAAAGTCTGGAGTTCCAGTCATGGCAGCTCAGAAGAGGGAGGGGGAAACAGGAATACAAGAGCTTTTCCAGCTGGGGAAAGAGCAAAGGTAATTCTCCAAAGAGGAGTCTGAACAGAGAGGTCTCTGATGGAAGGTTGTGGGTATCGTTCTCTTAGAGGTTGGATTAATATTTCATCTAGAAAGGTGGAACAAAGTCTTGTTCTGGTTGAAAGTGGAGGAAGTGAGTGATTCAGCTTGTTTTGTCAGGCATCTCCCTGCCCGTAACAAGGTGCAGTACAGCATTTTCCTGGCCATGGAGAAAGAGTGCTCTGTTTGGAGTGCCAGTTGGAGATCCTGCAGCAATTGCTCTGCCTCTGCCTCAGATCAGTGCAACTGATCCCTGCCTTGCTTTCCTGAGCAGTAAAATTCCCACCCCAGGTTTAAATCTCTCTTTGTCAGCGATTCAGGCTCGTACACAGTACATTTATTTCATTCACATCTGAATTGCTTCAGATAACCTGTGTCTGTCAAGGTTTGAAGTAGTGATCTTCTTATTTCAATAAATCCTTTAGTATGAAACTGACTTTAACCTCCTTTGCTGTTCCTGTTCCCTGTCCAGGGTAAGCTTGGAAATCTTTTTTCTTGGTTTTTTTTTTTTAATTGCTGCTTGCTCTCATAAGCCATACGATGCTTTTGATAACAGTCATCAAATTTTACAGCTATCACTATAATCTCAGTGCTGTTAACCATCTGCATCTCTCCTCGTGTTCTATAGAAACTGGAGAGAAAACAAACACATAGTTAATTTTAGACAGCACATCACTCCTCTTAATGGAGTTTTGTGTCCCAAGTAGCAGCGCTGTTTAATGTGTCTGCAAATAACCTCATGGAAACAAGGAAGAATCCACACACAAGGACATTCCTTAATGGTTTAAAGCCCTTAGGGCCGTGTTACGGGGATCAGGAGTGGGCTGCAAAGTGTTTGAGTCCTACAGAAGTCTGGACAGTTTGAGTTAAAACTTCTGTAAGTTGTAACCTCTGTTTGGGGATTTTAATTTCATGGAATCTGACCTTGATGTCATCAAACAAAGTCAGGTGAAGAGTCACCTGAGTCTGTACCTGGTGACGAGCTGGGAACAGTAAAGGGACAGCAGAGCAGGGAGGGGGGAAAAATCTGACTTGAGTAAAGAGAAACCTGGGCAAAAAGGGTGAAGAAGCCGTGCTCTGTGAGCCAGGCAGGCAGCGTGGATACAAGCCTGGGATACAGGCCTGGGATCCTTCCCTTTGATCCTAGAAAATGCAGAGCCAGGTGGAGAAGAGCAGTGTCCCAGCTAATGGGGCAGCCTGTGCCCAGAGCCCAGTCCTGGCTTTAGGGAGTCATTTATCTTCCTCACTTCTCAGCATCCAGCCCTAAAGAAGGGTTGCCAGATGTCACACCTAATATGGGATTTCCTGTACTTTGCCTCAAATCCTGGGATTTGTTTAAAAACATGTGGAATATTACCTTTCTTGTGCCTGAGCTGAAAGATGGAAATCACCTCAGAGCCAGTGACCTCCCAGGCTGTGCTTTCTGACTTTCTTGGCTGCTCAGGAGCCAGAGAAGGTCCCGTGTTGTCGGGCAGGTGGAGATGCAGCTCTGAAGTCAGGCACCTGCCAGCTCTCCAGGGAGCAGGGGAACGCTCCTGATCCTGGGCAGGAGCCTCCCTCGGGAGTGCCAGCCCTTCTGCTCTTACATCCCTGCGCTTACAGAAGAGCCCCAGACCTAACAAAGGTCATTCCACTCCTGATTACCTCCAAGGAGTACCGACTGCTCAGCAGGTCCAGTCTCACCTGAGTAATGCACAGGAATTTGCCACTAATTGAAATATACATTAGAGGGAAGCTAAAGTTAAATATTTTTTAAATTGCCCCCCCCCAAGGACGTGAAGAAAAAAGTGTATGTCACTGTGTTGTTTAACTTTTTATGTTATGAAAACCACAAAGGAAAAGGTTTATTTTTAAGATAATGGTAAAATACAACAGAGGGACTGAGTCACAGACAGGACTGTCATCTTGAGAGCAAAATTACCGTTTCATTTAGGCTTCATTGGGGTGGTCAGGATTGGTGCTTAAGATGACATCTGTGTCCACCAAAACCTTCCAATATTATATTTCATCGTTGTGGAGACATAGAAGGGGTCCCACAATAAAAATGATATATTTTAAATTTCCTGATCATAGTGCTTTAACCTTTGTATTACTGACACCCAAGATTCAAATAGAAATGTGCACTGAAACTCTGTAATTTTATATATTCCCAATTTTTTTCTTTATAGGAATCCATTTAAAATTGCACAAGAAACCTCTCTTGGTCTTCTGAGTGTTTCACTGATTAGCATAATTTATAGCCAGTTTTGTGAATAAGGTGATTGTACCCAGGTGATTGCAAAAAGGTCTGTGGATCTCAGCTTTATAAATATTATTCTGAATCTAACTTTGTTAAAGTAATTGATGTAACATGAGTGAGTGCTGTGCAGAGCTCTTCAAGTGCAGAGACCACACACTGTGTAATCTCTGGAGCCAGTCCTCATCGTGCCTTTGCTTTTCTTAGCAACAAAATTAACTCCATCATTATAAAATTTAGCCAATACTTTACCTCTGCAGTCAGAATCTTCTCACATGAGATTCAGCCCACACTCTAAATCCTGCCTTCGTTCTGTGTCACTCTCTGCCTCGGAGAGCTGCAGGAGTGACTTTGCAGTCGCTCAGCAGAACCAGAGACGTTCTTACACAGGAGGTGTTGCAGGGGAGCTCTGGGAGGTCCGTGAAGCACCTTCCACACGGGCTCTGACAATCAGAAAACCTCCAAGCCCTCTTCTTTGGAGGGTCCATCCCCAGCTGGGTGCTCCAGAAAGGGAGGAAGAGTTTTCTCTCAGCAGGCAAAGCCTAACTCAAGGTCAGCCCAGTGAAAGGAGGTGCCCAAGGCTGAGCAGGGACTTTGTCACAGACAGTGAGGCCCCAGGCTGTGCTCAGCTTTGTGCTGGGCTACAAAATGAGCCCTGCAGAGCCCGTCCTGGGCTCGTTGTGCAGGTGTTTGGCTGCTCAGGCTTCTCGTGCCTGTTGGATTTGCCTCTTACTCCCATGTGCTCTTCCTCCGTGAGCACAGTGCTGCCAGAAGGGCTGGGCGGGTGCCCAGGAGCTTTTAAATGCTCTGGTTAGGAATTGGTGGGAACCTTGTCAGTGAGTTTATGTTTCTCTAAAGAAGTTCTGTGGCTTGTTCCTGGTCCTGCTCACGACAAGGTCGCTTTGAGGGAGGAGGATTGGAGCCACCCACTGTCAGAGCCCTGTGTCAGCATGTGGGGGGTGACACAAATGGGACAGGAGCTAAAATCTCCTGGAAACTTTGGGTGATTTTTTAATCTTTAAGGAAATTCCTGGAGAACTGCTGAGATGAGAACAGGCACAGCTCTAAGCCTGCGTGTTCTATAATGATGAGATTCTGGGAGAAGCTGGAATCCTTCTTACAGGAGAGCAGGGAAATAAAGGTTCCCAGATGCTAATAATAACAAGCCAGGGATTCTTCTTGTTCAAGCTGGAGGAGAATTGCCTGGAAGTCCCTGGAGAATTCTATTCCAGCACTAGACATTTGAAAGATTTGGATCCCGGTCTAAAATACTTCCAGTGCTTGAGTGAATTTCCAAAACTGAGCTATTTTTTATCATAATCCAGTCAGAGAAATGAAATTTATGGGGCAGTCAGCCATCAGTTTAAGTATTTTGAAAGGAGTATGGTGACTTGAGAGTCTGCTGTGTGTGCAGGTCCTGAGCATCCGCTTGGGAATGGAAGAGACCTGGAACAAAACCTGCTGTGGTGCAGCTGGCTTTAAAGAAATAACTAGCAATGGGTTTGAGGTTCCTTTATAGGAGAAAAAAGAAAGGGAAAAAGAATGCAAAAGCCAGCTTGGTTCAGTGTCTGGGCACATTTTCAAGGCCTCTTTTATTTTGAGTAATTAATTCTGTGTTTTATTAGTAATGAAAGCAGGGGCTATTTTCTGCAAGGCTGGAGCAGTTCAGGGTGACTCGGCAGGAAGTTAAACTGATGTAGCATTACTTTTGCAATTTATCACCTGCCTGTAGTGCTTACTCAGGGTATAATACAAGTTTATCATTGTTCAGAGCAATTATATTCTAAATTCACTTAATAATTACTGCTCAAAACCAGATAACTTTAAAGAACTGATTATTTTATAAGTAACTGGAAAAATCTCTAGCGTGACATCTCTTCTTTGAGGCAGCCTAAATGCAAGCTGGCTTTTTGGTGATCTGTTTCAAATTAAGTGATTTCATTGCATAAATGTATATATTGGGGCTTGAGTGTGGTATATCCAAATGCTTGCAGCCTTCTTACACATTTGTAATGATTGCAATGATTCCAAACTAGAGAGGGTTTTTTTATTTGGTGGATGAAAAATCCATTCTATTTTGTCTTTGGTTAAGGGAACTTGAAATACTAGATACATAAATGTACAGCTTCCAAACTGGGCACAATTATTGGTAGAACTGGTAGACATGGCAGCTGAGCACAGCAGACCAACCACAGACCCTCCAAAGCTTTTCATTCCTCATTCTTTTTTCTGCTTCTCCAGGTGTGGAAGGCCCTGGGAGCTGCGGGGTCCCTGCAGCTGCCCCGGTGCAGACCCAGCTCTAATTGATTATCCCAACGTGAGCTTTGAGGGTCCCGCAGTCCCTGGCCAGGCCCTGCTGAGTTACTGCACAGCTTTAGGCAGCAGAGTTTTAGTGACTGCAGCAAATAAATCTGCTGTGCTTTATGGAGCACGGAGAAGCTTGTTTTCTGAATTTTAATTGTCTCAATAAATCGTGTTAAGATTGTGTTCTATTAGACTGCAGGAAATTAATGCGAGCGGTGTGAATATGGACGTTATTGGGAAGGTGTGTTGCTCACAGGACTGTTAGAAAAAGAGTTTTCAAATCTGGCTGAGCAATAACGAGGGTGATAAGGATTGTAGAGATATGGAGTGCAGCTTCCCAGGAATCCCTATTCAGTCTTGGGTTTACCTACAGGGATTCTCTTGTCCCACTGGGGAGAAAGTGATGATGATTTGCAGCTTGTGCTTCACAGAGGAGAGGAAACGTTTGTAATGGGGCTCAGATAGCTCAGGCACAGAGATTGTGAGAGGGACATCCTCATGTCAGACTGTAGTTGTGGACATTTAGGATGAATGATGGAGGATGAACTTCTGCTCTGGAGACAGGCTGAGAGGGGTGGGGCTCTTCAGCCTGGAGAAAAGGCTCCGAGGAGACCTTAGAGCCCCTTCCAGGGCCTAAAGAGGCTCCAAGAGAGCTGGAGAAAAATGTTTTGATGCTGTGACTTGAGAGTTTGGTGTTAATGAGTGCAGCAATGAAGATTAGCAGATTTTACTCCCAGCCTCCTCTTGTCCGTGCTCTCAGGGGAGGAACACTGGTTCTTTTCACCGAGGGGTGGTTGTGCCCCTCGGGGTCGGAAGGCAGGAGCTGCTCTCGTCCTGGCACCGGGACGGCATCCAGATCTTTATTTGCAGGATCAGAATGTTTTCAAAAAGATAGGCCAGGTTGAAAGCTCTCCATTGCTGTATCTCCCAACGTTCTGCTGGAGAGCTGGGATGATTGATGAGCATTTCTCGTTGCAATTACAGATGAGCAACAGCAACCCACAAATCATGGCACGCTGGGTAGGAGTTCCTGAGCTGCTCTCTGTAGTCTGGCCAGCAAATCATTAAATCAAGCGAGGATGAGCAAGGGGCTGCTGGATGTTCTCGCTTCAGCACAGCAGCTGAGAGAGCTGAGTAAGCTGCTGTCTGCCTAAATCAATCCCCACACTGGGAATTGAAACAGTGCAGACATGAAGCCTGTCCGTGGCCACATAAAAGCCGCATTATGGCTGCAATTTAGGGGACTACGCCTAAAGCAGCTCTTTGAATCCCTAATCCTGGGAGCTCCGAGGGAAGAAAGCAGGGAGGCCATGCTCAGATGTCTGAAACTTTCCTCCTGACCCTGACTCGAAGTGGGGGACCTGTCTTGCAGTGAAGCCAATCCACGGGGAGTTCATGAACAGTGTATGTTGTAATGGGATTTTACAATACAGATCCTGGCACGTATATTTAATATCTGACAATTCAAATAGCTTGGCTGGCAAGCACACTGAACATTGCCAGATTTATATAAGATCCTGTGAATTCCTGACCTAGATACTCCTTGGAGGAGGGAATTCAAGAGCAGGAGAGAAGCATGAACCAAGTATGGTAGACTGGACTCCTCACTTCTAACCCAATTCCCTTATTTCTTTTGAGTAGTAAGAGTCTTAAAAAATCACAAAATTGGGTTAATGAAATTATTCAAGATGATCAGCTGACTCTTAAAGTTGTTCCAAGTTCAGTCTTTATACAATTTACCTTATGCTTGGGGTACTGAATAATGAAAAATCTAAACAAACTAAGCACTAAGCCTCAATCCTACATGTAAATCTGTGCCCATGTGCTGCAAACAAGATAGCACCCATGGACAGATTTGTTTGTGTTGCCTTGTGAGCCAAATGCTGTGGTTTTGCTTCTTTTAATTATTCAGTCCTGAAAGAATTTTCTGTGAAATCCCACCAGGCAGAGATAAAGACTGGAAACCTTGTAATCTACAGCTGTACAGGAGGGTCAGTTTATGGCCTGAACGTGCTGGAGAATTTAGATGTGGAGAGAATCTTTCATAGCGAGCTGGCATGAAAACCTGTATTATTTCAGGGCTTTGCAGCATATAAATTGTGTTTATGATGAAGCTAAAGCTTGGAAAAACCAAATTGGTAGATCTAATCCAGATTTGCTCTTCTGATGAATTTTTTCCTTCTCAAATTAATTCAGGTTGTCAGATTAATTCAGTCCCAACATGACAAGGGCAAGACAAATTAATTAGCTTAAGCTCCGTGAGTTGTGAGGGTTTTGTCTCTGTGTGCTTTGTGTGGGGGTGTGCAGGGCACTGCTGTGGGTGATTGACCATGGCAGGGGAAAGAAGGGTCCTTCAGCTTCACCCCAACACCGCTCCCAGCCAGGTGAGAGCATTGTCAGGGAAAATACTTGAATTCTCCTACAGTCTGGAACTGAAGACCACATTCCTAGTGCACTTCCAGTATTAAACTGTTCACCTGAGACTGCTGAGGAGTCACAAGTAATGCTTTAAAAAAAATTTTAAATGTTTAGTTGTAGAGAAAAAATGGCCAGGTCTGGTCTCATAAAAACAAGCAGCCAATTTTTAAAAAATGCTGGGTTCCACAGTATCTGGAACTCTTACATGTCATAACCTTATTAAGATAATTACAGCAAATGGCTTTTCTGCAAGGGAATCCCCTGACATTCTTCCTTGGGAGATTAAATCTTTGCTGCTGTTCTAGACGGATTCTGCGGCTGAGTGAAAGTCTCTCTTACCTCCTTTAAAAATATCAACAACCAAAGAGAAGACAACACTTAATTCGTTTTTACAAAAGGAAAAGAGAGTCATGTCTTGGGAAGAAGGGAAATCAAATAAAAAATTTAATGCTAGAGAAGAAAGGCAAGAAATGCAGTTGCCATGGAAACCGGAGCATAAGTAGAAACTTTCCAGCAAAGAGCAGAAACTAAAAATGAAAAAGCAGAGTGGCGAGGCTTGGCAGATAGCCAGGAGCTTCCTCCACCTCCTTCTCTCCCGTGCTCCTGGTGGGATGTTCTTCATCATCCTTCCACAGGCTGGAGGTGCTCCGGGCACTCGGGGAGCAAAGCTGGGGTCAGAGCCCTTCACAGGGACAGCGAGTGACAGCATCACTTGGGGTGAGGCAGCTGTGCCAAAATCCTCTGTGTGCTTCAGCTTGGGGCCACTTCCACAGGAGAGGGGAAAATTCACTGCAAATGCCCAAAATGTCACAGTGGGCTTGGGAGAGAGTGGAAGCTGCTTGGTCTGATGGTCACAAATCACCAAGCAAGTCCTTGATTCTTCTTGTGTCCAAACCGAGGTCTGAGAGTTCACTGCAGCAGTAAATAATCTGTGTTCTTCAATACTTCCCTGATCCCTTTTTCATAGGGAAAAATTCCCTAAGGTTTGCTCCGAGTGCTGCTGCGCCTCAGACTGACTGGGCACCATACCTCAGCTCTCTGCTCCTCAGCTCCCACCTGGGGGTCCCATTCCTTGTCAGGGTTGTGCCATGGGCACAGGATGTGTTCCATGGTGGTTGTTGGCTGCATCCCACGTGTTCCTGAAAGCAGAGCCATATTCCAGGCATTCCATTTTGTCCGGGGTTCTGGGTTCATTTGATGCTGGCACGTTTAGCTCAGTTGTATGCAATGAAGTAATGCAGTCATTGGATTAGCAATTATTAAATCCACATATGCTTTTTAGTATGACATGGAAAAAAGCAGGTTGGGAAAGCTGGGCAGGTTCCCAGGCAGGGCTGTAAAACCTCTGTGATGGCCAGGAAGTGATTTGGGTGAAAGACTGGGAGCGTACCCAGGCCTGTGTGCTGTTACAGATGGAAGCAATGAAACCTGGGGTGTTCAGCTTTCCTTCAGTTGTATTCTTGGAATTAAGTACGGGTGTAAGGTTTGCTAATTTGCCCTCAGACTGTTCAGCATCTTATAGAATTGCCTACTTTTTTCGTTAACAAAATAGAAAATGCAGTGCAAGTTCAAAAAACCCACTTGACCTCTTTGCATGTGAAATCTGGACAAACTTACCTGGGATGCAGCACCACGAGTTAGGAACCCATTCCTCAGTTGGTCAGTAAAAATAAAGTTTAACTACACGTTTAACTCCGCTGCTTTGCCACTGACTTTACTCCTCAGCTGTCCTGTTACAGTCTCATCTGGACTATTCCTCTTTTAAATTTTATCCCAAAACACAAGGATTTGTGGTTTGTTGGGGTTTTTTAGGTTGCAAGTAATGTTGAGTAACAAACTTCACTGGGATTTCCAGCTGCGTAAAAGGAATGTTTTGGGGTTATTTTAATGTTCTTTAGCATTTAGGCAAGGCAAAAAACAGGGAACGTATTTCCTAAGCTCCGTAGAAAGGGGTTTTTAAGAGGAAAGCCGCTGTGAGGAGGGAGCCGTAGCCCCGTCCCGGGGATATGGCAGCGATCCCGGGCGGAGCCGGCGCCCTCCCGCCTGCGGGCGGCAGCAGAGCCGTGCGGACCCGCTTCATCGCCGCCTGCTCCGGGACAGGCACAGCCCTGCCGGGAACGGCCCCGGGAGCGGCCACGGGAACAGCCCCGGGAACAGCCCCGGGAGCAGCCCTGCCGGGAACGGCCCCGGGAACGGCCCCGGGAACGGCCCCGGGAATAGCCCACTGCTGCGAGCCCCCGACCTGAGAGCCCCCGACCTGAGAGCCAGCGCTGGCCGCAGCACCCTTAGCACCCTGAGCTTAGCACTCATCACTTCCCGTGATGCTGCCTTGTGAAGGAATTCCCTGTGAGCAGCAGGATTCGCAGCACGGCTGTGTCCAGAACAGAGGAGTTTTCCTTAGGCTTTGACGTGCTGACAGAGCGCTGGCGTTTTCAGCTGGAAAAGCTCCCTCCCTTCTCCCGTGTTCCTCCGTGCCCAGTGTGTACAACAAAAGTTTTTCCGAGACCACTGGCATTGTCTTGGGTTTATATGGTGTAAATTGAAACAATCTAATTTCTGTTGCAATAGTCAAAGCACTGAGGGACTCTGAGGGCTTGTTTGTGACCTAGGAATGCTCAAAAAGTCAAACCAAATTGCAGAGAGGTGTACAGTGCATGTGTGCAAAGCACAGCCTGGCCACAGCTGGGAAAAGCTCCACAATAGCCTGTATTATGTGGGTTTATACCCAGCTCAGTGTGTTATGGAAGGAAGTTTATGAGTGACATGACCCAAACAAAAAGAGCACTCCAGTTGCTGCCAAGATGAGATTCCAGGCTGCTCTTGACTGAAACAAGACGCCTTCCTTGTAGCATTGCCACTTACTGTGTGAAGGTAACCATGGGCTACTTCCTGGAATTGCAAAGAATGAGCATTTTTGGAAATTCCAATTCCTGATGTCTGTTTTCAGCATTGCTGCTAAGTGTTTTACCACTTCAGGTGTGGCAGTGCTTGCCAGGCTGTCTTGTTTGGAGTAGATTGGGAGGAAATTTGTACCCCTGCCCTGAGGAGTTCTGTTAGGAGCAAAAGTGCCTTTGTATAACGAGCTAAACAGGACCCTCCAAAACCCCCTCAGTTTCAGGAATTTGGAGTCTCTTGCATTTACTCTGACACAGTAAGTGTGGAGTTCCTGATCTCTGTGAGACTCTGAAGAAGGCAGAATCTGACCTTTTCCAAGGCTGGTTCCTTCAAAGACAAATACCATGGCTGTAAACTTTCCCTGCCCTGCCCAGGATCACAGGGAAGTTACATTTTAGCCCTGGCCAGCAAGAATCCCCTCATACTGGTGAGCCTGCACCCTCAGCAGCTTGCTAACATGGTATAAATCCTGCGAGCTCAGCCTGGCCTCCAGGCCTGTCAGATTTGGGGAGCCATGCTGCCCAAACTGTGGGGATGGTGGGATAGTCTGTTCCAAAGGTTGTCAAAGCTCAGAGTTTCAGAAACAGCAAGAGGTGTTTGTCAGCTAATGTGCAGACCTGAGAGGTCCTGCTGTCAGAATACTGATCTCAAATTCCTCCAACATCTCTTCTGTTGGGAGCTGGACCTGAATTTGAGAGTGCAAGATGTGCTTTTCCCAGATTGTTTCCTGATCTCCCCCCTACACCTTCCATTAGCAGTTCTGTGTACGAGTCTCCCTTGTCATCCTGTCAACCCTCATGGTCTTTAAATAGTCTGTAGGCTCTGGGTGGTGATCACCACATTGTTCCCCCTCCCTCTGCAAGCTGCTCATGGAAAAGAGGACAAGAATTACTTGCTCATGTATTGCTTGTTCATAGTCCAATTTTAAAACCGTCTCCTGCTCGTCTCATTTGCCGAGTCCATCAAACCAATATCCTGCCCAGCTCCCTGCCCTGCCCAGCTCTCAGCAAGCAGCTTAGATCCCGAGTTACCCTTGAAATTCCAGAGGGATCCCACCTAGTCCCTGCTGGCACCAAACCCAGACACAGCAGTATCACGGCTGAAATGGGCTGCACATGGGGAGATCCGTGTTCCTACTCAATTGTTTGGTTGCTATTTTTTCTCCTCGAGGGGAATTCCATTCATCCCCTTTCAGAAGAGCCTGTTAAACTCAGCCAGTCCTGAACTCCCAACAAATGTCCTTTAATAGTTTCGGGTTTCAGCTTGGCGGCCTCTGACTGTGTGTTCCTTTAATACATTCACGACTCCCCTGGGAGAACTAAGCCAGGAATAACCAACACTTACTTAAGCCAGGCCTCCTGCTTTAAGATTGTGTTTCTTTTCTTGCCATATATTGCCTTGCTCATCTCCACAGCTCCCACTTCCTCGTGCTTTGCATTGCCCATTCTGAGCTGAGGTGTTCTCAGGTGTCTGAGAGGGGAGTGCTGCATCCACTGCTTTCAGTTTTGCTGGCTGAAGGAGCATAAAGGACTCTTAACATTCTCTGCAGTTGCCGCTCAGCTTGGCATACTGATCATTTCAATAATAAAGTGTTTCCTTTCATTCTCCAACAGTCAGGCCCCTGCCAGAGCCATAATTGTTCACAGATGACTCATTTTGGCTGCATGATCAAAACCAGGGAAAAGTGCTGTTTGCACAGGCTTTGAAACGTACAAGATGGGAAGAGATGTTCACGCTTGATATTTGTACCATATGTGCTTTCTAAATTTTATTATAGAACCTTTACATTTCAAAAGAGATTCTAGTCTTATCCTGGGGATGATTTAGAAAGGAAAAGATAAGTAGAGTTTTGAGTTAGGCCAAGATTAGCAAAGACTGACTGTGTAGTTTGAGCAGTGAGGCTGCATCCTGCAGGGGCTGGTGGGAGCTGGGCAGTGTGGAGGGGCCGTTGCTGCCCTGAGATAAATAGATCTAGATCTATATACAGATATCTGTGCATTGTTTAGGGGCTGCAGACTCAGTCATGTTTTATATCAAAGTCCCACTGAGCTCTTCATTCTTTGTAGAATTTGTTTTGAAATCCTGCACTCGGAGTTGTAGCAGGTGTTTGCATTTTCTTCCCTAATGAAAACCCAAGGAATGTCTGCACAGGGCACGTGATGCCCCATCCCCAGTGCTGGGCAGTGCTCTGCCCTGCCTGGCTGTTGTTGTTTTTTCCCAGTGTTTACCTCAGATGGACCCGCTGGGAGCATCAGCAAAGAGGTCAGCAGCAAAGTTCTGTTTTAGGGTGGAGAAGAAGGAAATGGGAGGATGATTCCTGCAAAGCCTTTCATCACCGAGCATGAGCTGTGTCAGTTAGGAGCTGCTCTTTGTGTCTCCTCCCAGAATTGCTTTGAGGCCACCCAAGTGTTTCAGATAAAACACCAAGCAGGCAAACTTAGCCTCCTTTGCATCAGTGTGGCATTTTGACTAATGAATTGTACAAACCCTGCAAGCCAGGTCGTCCAGGACTGCTGCCACATGAATGTCCAAGGATGTGAGGGCAGGCTGCTATTGGATGGGCCTTTGCAGGGGCTCAAAGGAAAGAGTTAGACTTGTTAGTCCAGTAAAAATGAGTATATTAGAAGAATAAAGGATATAAATTCAGTAGGAAGAGGTTTTTTTAGTAGCTTTTTCTCTCTAAAAATATAATGGGCGTATTAGTGGAATGGGAACATGCAGACTACATACACTTGTGAGGGGAAGATCTTTATGAAAAAGTAGGAAGATAAGCAGAAAAAAATCAATTTGAACTGATGCTGCAGTGGAGGAGCAGTACTGGGCACTGTGTGCCTTGCTAGACATTCTCTATTATTTTCATTTGGCATGTCCTTTATCCAGTCATCACCCAGTTCCTGCACAGGGCTGGTGAGGTGCTGACCCAGCAGGGTGAGAATTCACAGGGAGCTCAGGCCCTGGAGGTGTTGGGTGCCCTGAGGTTCCACACTCCAAAACATCCCAGCCCTTGCTTTGCTCATGGAGTGTTTTTCATATTTCTGTTGTTTGAAGGAGGCTCTCCACGTTTTGCAATCAGCTGCACTCGGACAATAACATCTCTCAGGGCAGCCCTGTGTTGTTGTGCCAGACGGAAAAACGTAAATTTAAATAAACCACCCTCACAATGGTATTTAAAAACTGATTGCAGGATTTCCAGTCACTTTTGTAAACCCCTCATTAAAAACAATAGCTACATTCTCATTTTTCAACTTGTTACCAGGGAATTCTTTTAAAACAGAGGGTGTTTTCTGTGGCACACTGTCATGTCAGCCTGATAAGGAAGATGGCTAAAGATCATTCTTGCCAAAATATTCCTTGGATGAGTCATCTGATGCCAAAAAGCAAGTGAAACGAGCAACTGTATTTGCAGTGGAGTTTGCAAATTATGTGGCAAGGAAAGGAAGAAAATAATCTGTCACATGAAAAATGAAGTTTAGATTGTGTGTATATAAATCAGTGATTTGTTATATGAGCGTGAGATCATTATCAGGCGTTTAAACATGAATTGGAAGTGCCTAATCTATTAATTAATCAGGAAATAAGTTTTACATAGCATGTGTAATCAAGTTAATCTTTCATTCCACTTGCCAGCAGAGATGCTGCGTTCAGTGGATGTTGTCATGAGATTAAACACCCCGAGGGCTGATTCTTGCTGCTGGGGGAGCCTCAGGTGTCCGGATGGCATCAGGAGGGGAGGGAAGGCAGCTGCTTCCCTGGAGCCCACTCATTCCTGAGACTGGGAGCTTGTCTGTGCACAGAGGGAGTTCCTGGGCTCCTGTAAAACCCTTCTCTCCTCCCCACCTTGAGTTAGAACAGACTCAACCTCCACGCAAGCAAGGAGAGTGATGCCCTGCAGCAACTTCCTGAAAGGTTCATGGTTTTTTCCCTGACCTTTTGGCACGCCACGGTGGAAAGCCATTGTAACAGAACTCACAATAAATAGCTGAGCCTTCTGCTAATAATAACTCATAAATCTGGCACAGAAAGTCAGTGATGCCAGACTTTTATCAACTCCTTCCCTGCAGCAACACAACAGCAAGTTTACTGCTGAAATACAAAGTAAAAATATTTTTAGGAGTTAATTTATTTTGTTACATGAATATTTTGATCAAGGTCAACGCAGATTATGTAGTTTATTGCAATAATTTGTTACTACATCTAATAATTAGGTTCCTAACCTAGAGATGATATGGGTTTTGATTATTTAAATGTGCAGATAAGAAAGTCAAGATCATCATCTGGGCTCCCTTCCCACTGAAGGTTGGACCAGGTGAGATTTTGAGGTCCCTTTCGAGCCCCTCCAGGGTTATGGCAGAGAACTGCTCCAGTTTTGTCTTGGAGAAGGAAATGAGAGATCTTGGGAAACCCAGAGCTGAAGTTACTCTGTTAATCACTCAGTGAATCACTGATAACATTTTATTTTAGTAATAAGGGATTTTTGGAAAGAACAGTCCCACTTAAACAAATACCTCCTGCCAGCAGCTCGGCGTGGAAGGCACATGGTGCTGGGAAGTGTTGTGCAGCTCCCAGTCATGTCTGAGGGGCTTTGTTTCATTTAGGGATTTGTACAAGGTTTTTCCTTTTCATGTGGAACTTTTGCTGTGCAATGGAGACTTCACACTCCTGGGTTTTTCCTCCTGTTGAAAGGAGCAGGCTGGTCTGAGGCACAGGATGCTTGATTCTGGTAGAAGTTTCTTCTTCCGTTTGTGTTGGACTCCGTGTGTTTAATTGCTTCATTAGGTCTGTGGAAATTTAGCAAAAATCTTAAGATAGATTTTGACTTTGTAAATTTTATTAGTGTCATTACCAGCCCGGTCATAAACCTGTGTACCTGAGTGTTCTTTATCATCAGGAATACGTGGCAGTAGAGCAAGTGGAGTGATTTTGCTTTGCTCTCTCCCAGCTCGCTGAGAGCTGATTTGAGGAGCCGATGTTCTTTAGCTCTATTGTTCTGCTGGGAAGTGGGCAGGAAATGTTGTGCTCTGAGGTCAGGCTCGGTGTTTCTCCGCTGTTCCTGCAGCTCGCGGTGGGCGCAGGAAGCGGCTCCGGGGCTCTGAGCCGCTGCAGCTCTGCGAGCTCCGTGCCCTGCCCGGGGACAGAGCCCCTTCCCCTCTGCACCGCCGCGTGTCCAACACAGAGCACAGGGGAACGGCTTTGGCCACCTCCTGCTGCCCTCTCTGGGTCCGGGGTGTTGCAAATTCTCCTCAAGGAGCTGCAGGAATTAAAAGCGATCCAAAACTCAGCTTGTTGGGAATTGGAGGGTTTCTTTCTCTCACTTCCTTTTTGGATAGGGATATTTGAGAAATTCTTGTATTCACACTTAAAAAATGTATTATGACTCTTTCTTAAAATCAGGACATTATCATTTAGAAGCAAATAACTGACTTTCCCGCTCAATACTGGGCACATTCCTTGGATTTTTTTTTTTTTACCTGAGTGAAAAAGAGGAAGTTTGTGTGTTTTAAGTACATTAAACTGAACAAGTATTTGCAGAAGCAAATATGCAGAAGCCTCTGTGCTCTGGTGGACAAAAGACACTGTAGGAAAAAAAGATATGATTATGTTTAATATTTATTTATCCCAAGGGGCTCAGGAGAGTGGGGAAGCTCCGTTTATTCTTTGGGCAAGGATAAGGGGTGCAGGGTATCTGCCTCGCTCTGCCCCAGCCTTCCCACGTGGTGCTGAATAAATCGCTCGGGGCTTCACTTCTCCAGTCATGGAATGGGCTTGGGAACTTCGTTATTGCAGTGTGTGCAATACTCTGCATTTCCTTAGATCATAAGTGCTGTGCATGAGGAGTCAGCTCTTAATTGGTGGTTATGCAAATCCCAAAACAATGGGGCGTTGATCCTTCTTTGTGTCTCTGGCCCCGCCATAGTAAATATATAATGACCACAACGACAGTAAACAGGCACAGTCTGAATGCAGGGAACAGATTGATGCTGAAAGAATTCATGTCCTGGTTTAACTTCCAGGAGACCGCCTGAACACTTATTTAATATTTCATTATTCAGATGTACATTCTTCCTCTTGCTTTTTCATATGGCACTGCTTTTTCTGCTCATTAATATCATTAAATATCTATACTGTGTATAATGACTCCTTTTCATTTACATTTGGATTTCATCCCCATACACACAGCAAGAGTAATCCATAGTGTTGTGGTAGTGCTGACACCATTCAATAAATGGAGAGCGGTGAATTCTCTGCCTAAATTTAAAGTGTATTTTTCATTTTGATGCCCAGTCTATGAACCGTTTGGTTGCAGTGCTCTCAGGAAGCTGCTACATTCTGCCTAAAGTAGGAAACTAATTTGCCTATGTGCACTCCTAAAATAATCATCATGTTCTGTTAAAATACTAAAAAGAAGTAGTTTAGTAATGTATATGAAACTTTCCTTCATAGGTCTTCAAACAAATAAGTCCCTGAAGATTTAGGTGTGGGTACGGCTGAATTGGAAGTTAAGTTATCCTCACACAAAGGAAATCACCTTCCTCCCTGGCTCTGCGTATGAGCTGATGTATCCCTGGGAGCCTCGAGGCAAAAAAGCCTGGAAATCTTCCAGCCTCAGAGTCCCTGGGCTGGAGTCTGCCATGGACTTGTGAGCAAATTCAGGCAGGCACACACTGAGAACAGAAACACTGTTTCTCTTGTGTTGTAAAAGTGATAGTTTGTACAGATTTTCCCTTCCTCCTTTTCCCTCCGACTTTAGGAGGAATATGATTGTTCTTCAGGCACAGAGGGGTTGCATGTGACAGGGGAATTGGGGTTGCAGTCTGATTTTTATTCAATTTCTTGATGGTCTGTCTGCAGTTCATTGGCCTAATGCAAATTAGAAATTAAGCTGATACCCGCCACTCCTTTCTGCTGGCTCGACCAAAACCTTTTCTTGTTGTTTGGTTCAGGTTTTGGGGAGTTTTTTTGTTAAGTTTTGAAAACTTCAGTTCTTTATGAAAGAAGTCTGGGAAACTGAAATGAAATCCCTGAAGCTGCTGTCTCAGAAGGCAGCCTGAATTCAGAGGCCATGAATTCCATGTGTGAACGACTCAGGACATTCTCAGACCTGTCCAAATCGGGGGGTTGGGGCTGGACTGGACCCCACTGCCTTCAAAATAAGGAATTCCAGTTCCTTGCCATAACCTCAGAGGGATGTGGGTGTAGGAGGTTTAAGGGCAGGGTGACAGCAGCGGGTGACAGCCAGGTCAGCCCTGGGTGCTGAGTTCTGTGCTAAAGCCTCAGACTGCATCTTTTACCACAGTTTGGCATGTATTTAATTATCTTTAATTCCATGGGTTAGGTTTGTGCTCAGTGTTGGGGAGGAGGAGTTAACACCCCAAAAATCGCTGCTACGTTTATCTCCAATTGCTCCTCTTCCTGAAAGACCCAGCAGATCCCCGTGACTGAGCTCATCCAGCTGCCTTCTGGAGGGAGCAGCCAGACCGGGATGTGTTATTTCAGAGACAGAGATTTAATGTTGTCAGCTTTCCTGAGCAGTTCATAATCCCACGTTTGTGAGTGGCAGATTCCGCTGTAAACAGAGCATTTGTGTCAGGGTGTGGCTTTCAAAAGGAGGAAAAAAAAGTAATGAAGAAAGAAGAAAACAGAGCAGTGTGGATTAACTGGGAAGGTCCAGCCCAGTCACATCCCCCTCCTCCAGGTGGGTTGTTCATTTTCCTGCCTGCTGCTCTGTAGCATCTGAAGTTAAAGCCTTCAAAAACGTGAGAGAGACAGAGCCAAGCTGGCAAAACTGGAACACAACTCCCAACTATTTATTTATGCTTTTATATAGGGCTGCTTTCTCTTGTCAGAATAGTTTATAGTCCCTCATTAACTTCTCCTGCCTCGTGGTCACCTGAAGGATTGTTTCTGAAGGTACTAGGCTGATGAAAAATAAAAATCCCCGAGCATTCCCACCTCCCATTCCCTCAGAGCTCGGGGACATCCCCAGCACCCGCCTCTCCCGCATCCCCAGTGCTTTGAGCATGAATCACCTCCAGTTAAGCAAAATCAAACCTTCCCCTTTCACATAATCTGAATTTGGGTGAGCTTTTAAAATGGTTTTGTTCAAACTTTCATTTCTGTCAGTGCCTTTTTTTTTTACTGTTGGGAATGACAAAAGTAAATTGGATAGGCCGTTTTAAAGACATTTCTAGCGATAAAAGCATAATTGTAGAAGACTCTCTTCAGAGCTTTCATCCCAGTATTATGACACAAACTTGCTGAGAGACACCTGAATATTTGGGTGCTCATCTACAGCAAATCTTTAACCAAACGTCAGTATTTTCAGCCTTTCCCATCACTGTATTCTGGATGTTCTCGGCTCCATTTGGGAATTGAATCAGCTGCACAGGATGAGTCTCTGCTCATCTGGAAAATGGTTAGAGTTGTCCCTGTATTTTTATTTTTTTTATGTACCCAAATATGAAAATTATCCTGGCTAAGGAGAAGAGAGCAGATGTGCAGTAAGCGAAGGCTTTTCCTTTCTGCCGGGGTCTGCAGAGGGATGTGCTGAGGGCCGCTGGAGGCGATGTCCCGGTGCAGCATCCCCCTCCCGGGGCAGGGAGCCTCCGCTGGCCAGCTGGGATCTGCCTCCTTGACCTGAACTTGTCGCTGCCCTCCCGATTGCTCATTCCTGCACTGCCTGAAAGCTGGCGCCGAATTCCTCACGTGTGGCCTCAAAACCAGGCATGGACTCCGCGGAAGAATCAGACTTGGGTTTTCCTCCTGGAATTGCCTTCCTTAGCTGGCACACAGTGTGGGTTTACTTCTCGACGGAAATAGGAAACACAGGTTGTGTGGAAATCTTATGTTTTCTGTGACTGCCGAAATGTGTGAAATCCTAAAATTGGGCAGGATGGTTGGTGCTAGGGGAGGGACTCCTCTCCTGGTGCAGTTCCTGAGCTGGAATAGTTTGTGCCTTGTTACTGGAGGTACAATACAGGAGAATCCAGGGAAGCTTTCCAGGCCCTGCAGAAGCTCTGGCTCACGGGGGAGTGGGGCTCATCCACAGCCAAGCCCCTGTCTGGTCATAAGACATCACAAAGATAAATTTGCACAGAAGTCTGGGAAAAATGACAAAACGAGGACACAATACAGAAAGTTATTGTGCAGATGTTGTTTTGCAGCTCATCCCACTCGAATGAGGTTTCTCTGTTACCTGCCAGCCTGGGAGAAGCAGCAGTCACACGTTAAGTTCTTGGCCACCATTCTGGGTCTCTGAAATGTTTTCTGTCACTCTTCCTTCAGAGTGATTTTTGTGCCAGCAAGGGAGGAAGCTTAGGTGCAGGATTCTGGACAATTCACTTCTGACCTTTTGAAACGGTAAATGTGGAGTGAAATTTTTTATCTGTTTTTATCTGTTTAATATATATTTTTTATTTTATTTTCTTCCATGGCCTAAAGTGTTAATTCTGCCCACTGAAATGTAATTTTGTGGAGCAATATGAGCCGGAGGCAGAATCTTCGCTGCCATCAGGACCCAAATGGTAAATAGGCCCTTTCTCTAATTTGTGGGATGTGCTATAACTCAGTTTGAATGTTGAAAGGAAATGGGCCTCCAGGGGAGTCTGGAGCTCTGTTCATTCAACTTCTAATTAAAGTTTTCCCCTCTCAAATTTCACTTTATTTTCCGGGGCTTTTGCTCCATGATGATTATTAACATGTGTCCCATGGCCAGGAAATCATTATCCCCTTCCCCAACGCAGCCTTTCCCAGATCCCTCCTGCAGCAGAGCCGCAGCCTCCTCCCGGCCATGAGCTGCTGCTCGGGGCTGCTGCTCGGGGCTGATACCCGGGGTTGATGCCCGGGGTTGATGCCCGGGGTTGATGCTCGGGGCTGATGCTCGGGGCTGATGCTCGGGTCTGATACCCGGGGTTGATGCCCGAGTTTGATGCTCGGGGCTGCTGCTCGGGGCTGATACCCGGGGTTGCTGCTCGGGACAGGCGAGAGCAGCCGGAGCCGAGGCCGCCGGGCCGCGCTGCGCAGGGAGCTGGGAATTGTTCCAGGACACTTTGATCAGATGGTGCTGTCTGGCGGAGAGGATCCAGTCCAGGATTTCTTCCAGCCTATGCTTCACGTTTCAGGAGCCCAGGCCAACTCTGGCTTCCTATTCCTACTCCAGCAGGCTTATCTTTTTGGGGGCAGGAGTTGTTAGCACAGTTTATCTTGCTCGCTGCGAGTCCTCCCTCAGCTGAGACATGCACTCCGGTGCCGCGTGCTTTCTCCCTCCCTCTCTCTCTCTTTTATGTTTTCTTCTCGTTGTTTTTCTTTTTAAATGTGTCAGGTGAAGGGTTCCTCTTCCCCCCTCTCCCTTTCCACTCCAAAGAACCACCCTCCAGTTCATTAAAACGCTGGGACTGTTCTGCTCCTGTGCCAGAGGGGAGAGCGAACCTGTGCCTGCATGTGTGTATGTGTAAAATAGATCCAAAAATGTCCATGAACAGCAGGAAAAGTTCCGGGAGACCGTCTTACTACTACCGACTGCTCCGGAGGTCACGACTGCAGAGACAGCGAAGCAGATCCCGCAGCCGGAACAGGCTTAGCAGGGGTAATTGCAACCACAGTTCTCTTTAATTGCCGGTGCCCAGCCCGCTGCCGCCGCTGCCCGTAGGTAGGTGAGGGTGAGCAGGAGCCGGGCGAGGATGGGCAGTGGCCCCGCGGCCCGGGAGCGGGTCGGGCTCTGCACAAGGTCAGTGTGCGAGGGACTCGGGGCAGGCGTGGCTGCTCTAACACCCCGCGGAGTGGCACTAACCCAGGCTTTGCAGCTAACCGCGGGGCAGCTTTTCAGTTTGTGTATTTAAGGTAACCACGCTTCCGAGATGTTTGGAGGCCTAACTGATGCTTACCGAGCTTTGAAAAGCCGTGCCTAGGAGATGGTGTCTCTCTGCAGAGATGTAATGCTGGAACTTCTTGGTCTTCGTGAGCTGAGTGTCACCAGGGGGTTGAGATGACAAAGCTGAGAACAGTTTAGGGGTAGGATTTTCCAAAGAGCCTAAAGATTGTGCTCCCAAGGCATTGCAGAAACCTGTGGGACTTGAAGCCCCAAATCACTCTGCACTTTAAAAAATCCTGCTCTGAAAAGGCCTATTCGTCCTCATCAGCAGGAGGGAGGTCCACAGAGGAATCTTTCTGTAGGGCACAGGCAGCCCATTCCTTCTACTGGAGGCAGCTCCTGACCCAGTTGCATTTTTAAAATAAGCTTTTCTTTTCTAGTGTGAAATAACTGTTTATTGGGTCTTTTGCCTGTTCTTAAAAGCAGCCAAAAACTGGGAGTCTGGGAGTGTTTCCCTATTGAAATTTTTCAGAAAGGAGGAAAGAGGGTTGTGTTTGCCCTCCAGTCTGGCAGTCCTGGTATATTTATCATGCTGTGAGCTTAATCAAAGCCATTAAGTGAAAATAATTCCTTTTTTCTTCTTACTGTGTGAATAAAAAGCACAACTGCAACTTTGCATCAGGTGTCTGTGCAAATCCAGGCTTGGACTTGTCTCACTGCAGTTAATTCTGATTTACGAAGTGGATTTTAAACTCAACTTTAGCACTGCAAGATTTAGCTCAGTGCAATGTCCCTCTTTCCTCTTTTCCTGGCACTCAGAACAATTTTAAGGATTTTGAATCATTGCTGAGAAAACAATAGGAAGCTGAATCAGTCCCTGAGCTTCAGCTTTTCCTTTAAGCAGACAGTGGTTTTCTTTGCATGATTTTTTTGGTTTTTTGCCTGTCAGGGAGGAGTGTTTGTAAACTCCCAAACATGTCCCAGTTCCCTTTCCCTCTTTATTTGTGTGCTGTGCAAAACCAAAATATTTCACTGTCATTTCAGTTACTGTGACAAACTAAATGTGTTTAGTTTCGTTTAGGTAACCCAATGTGAACTTAATGGCATAATTTGTCAGGAACACGAGGAATATACAGGCAGATTTGATGGAAATGGGAATCAGTCCGAAAGTTTATGAGAAATTGGATTTGAACCAGCTAAAATCTTGTTGCTGTTGATCTCTCCTGGAGTATTTTGTGTTTTTCTCTGGGATTCTTGCCTCTCAGCACTAGCTGAGTTCCTCTTATCTGTAGATCTGAAAGAGATTTGCAAAGCTGCACGAGAATTTTCTCTTTATTTTTGATAGGTTTTTGTTGTGCAATGGGGGTGTCACACAGCCAGGCCACGCAGTGGGTCAGAGGGGGGCTTGGTCCAGGCTGGGCAGGGTGATGGAAGTGCTGGAATAATGCAACAAGAATACTTTCCTTGACAGTTTTGTTTCCACTGGAAGAACGATGAACAGGAGGCTGTAGGGGTCTGGGGGCTGTGGAAAATGCAGAAATGAGAATGAAGTTCTAGATCTTGGAGGGTGATGTAATGTTGAATTCCAAACCCTGCAAGTCTGGAGGAAGGATGGAGCTGAGGGCCCCCTCCTCAAAGGCTGATGCTCAGTGGAGTTTGCTGTCTCTGGCTGGGGTACTCAGAGATCAGGAATCCTTAGTGGGAGGTTGCCATAAATTCAGGCGTGTTGGAGTTACTTCACAGGAATTGGCAATGTCTGGTTTGCCACGTGTGTTTCCCTGACATCCTCTTGGCAGTTCTTGCACTCTGCAGTCTCTGGACCCTTTGCCAAGATCCCCACAGGGCCCAGGTGAGCCCATGGCTCTGCTGGAGGAACAATGATACCTACCTGGAAGTTGATCTTTTCCAAGGGATGTCAGAGGCTCAGCATGCTTTTGGACAGGGAGCCTGCTGGAGGTCGGGCAATCCTTACACATTTACCAGGGAGGAGGAGATCTCTGCTGGCACAGGATCCCTGTCCCCACGTGGGACCATTCCCTGTGCTCCATCCATCCTGGATGATGAAGACCTGGTGCCAGAGCTGAGGCTGGAGCCCCCAAGAGACTGAGGTGCTGCCTGTTTGCTGTGAGTCAGAGCCCTCTTGCAGCCCCCTCTGCTTTACATCCACCAGGTTCTGAACACACAGGAGCTGTGTTTGACATACATTTACATACTGCCACAGCCCACTCTCCCCCCAGAGGCACTGGCACCCACCCACACCTGCCCTTGTGACACTGCTGCTGCCAGCCCTTGCTAGGGATGCAGGGACAGAGCCCATCCTGCCCCAGGAACAGCAGGAAAAGTCAGGCCGGGGTTACAGCTTACATGGCTCTGTGAAGGCTGAGACCCAGTTTGGGAAATGGGTTTTGCTTCCTGAGGTGCAGAGAGAGCCACTCCCTCAGGAAAGTGCTGCTGTGGTGCTTTTAGCTGGGCAAAGTGAGCAGAGTTTGCATTTTCTGTGCAAGGATCTCAGGGAAGGAGGGGAGAGCTTTGTGTTGGGTCTCCAGATGGAGCCAATCTGCTGCAGCGTGCACAAAAACGTCCAGGACTTAGAGCCGTTGGCAGTGACAGCAGCTTGTTCAATGGTTCATGTGATGGCATCCTCTGTTCTGGAGCTGTCTGGTCAGCCCTGGTGCCTTTAACACATTCATCACGTTTCAGTGTGTTTGTCACTCCGTGCCTTTGGGACAGGCTGGAATATCTGAACAGTGACACTGGTGGGGAGGGCAAAGCTGAGCAGGAGGGGAGGGCTGCTCTGAGGAGGCTGATGGGATCCTGCCTCCAGCACGTTTAAACCAGGGCTGTTTGAGAGTGGGTAAAGCATTCAGGCTTCACTGCACTGTTAACCTCTGCTGGAATGAGGGCAGTGCCTGAAACCCCTGGCTCTGCCCTCCACAGAGCATCAGGACATGCAGCAGGTAAACATTAGCTAGATAAAAAACTACCTGCAGAACCCCTGGACCATCTGCTCAGCTCAGAGATGTGTGGGACTGTGGGAGGAATCATGGCAGTAATTATAATTTCTCCCAGATGATCCATCCAATGTAGTGGAAGGTACTTGGGAGGCAGAGAGGGGAGAAGGAAAATTTTCAGTGACAGCAACACCTGCTTGTGGCTGCACTCGGGTCTGTGGCTTTCTTCAGGGTCTCTCTGCTTCTCCTTACTCATGGACACCATGAGGGAATGGGGGTCAGTGGGAAGTGTTCTGAAAATTCCCTTTGCTGATGGAAACCACTCATGGGTGCTCCATTCACAGTCCCATCTCTGACACAAATGCAGCTTTGGCTTCAGGGCTTTCTTGTGTAAAACTCTGCAGGCAATCAGTTGGCATCAAAGCCCTGAGAATTTGAGAACATTGGAGTTCCTGATCTTGAAGGTTCAGTGTTCCTGATACTTCTGTCTCTGTCAGCCTCAAACACAAATGTCTTGCTCTGAGTTCTGTTTATCACAGATGCTTTTCAAGGTGTTTTATGAAAAGGATTTTTATTAAACAGGCTTTCTTCTTCCTTTCCTTTGATGGCTGCTGTGAAGAGAGAACTGACTGATCGTAGGCAAAGCCCAGAATTTCAGTGCACCAAACACTGAGCTGGGAGGCCAAGGTCAGGCTGGGTTTTTTCTCAGCACAGGCTATTCAGATACACATCTGTTGAAAACAGCTGGAATTTAGTCTTTCTCTCTCTGTTTGATGAAATCAAAACCTTTTAAGTGATAAATGAGAGATCAGCTTATACCCAAATAATCAATACCTTGGAGGTTCAGGCAGTCGCTTGGGACAAGGGAAGCAGCAACTGGAAAATTGTCCCAGCATGTCCCAGAGTGACGTAACAGCTAAGGAGGTTTTATTATATTTAAAGCCAACTGAAATTGCACTCACCTCTCAGTAATCTTTCCTAGCTGAAAATCTGTTCTGCAGCACATTAACAAAAAGTGATGTTGGACAAGGAATGCCATGGAATGTGGGATTTCTCCCTTTCCACCCCTGCAGGACTTTGTTTTTCATTTAAGGGCTGGGAGAAGACGAGTGAGGAGTCCAGTCATAAATATTAGCAATAGGCTTGTTTGGTTTTTTTTTTTCCAAGGGTGGTGTCTTTTAAATGCCAGGAAAAGGAGACCTTCCTGCTTTGCACTTTTTAATGATCCTGGCTTTGTTTTTCAAATCTCCTTTGTGGCATTTTCTGTTTCACCACAGAAGTCTTGCAGTCTTTCATTGAAATTTTAACAGCATGGCTGACAGATGCCCATAGAAAAGATATGCAAAATGTTTTAAGCTGTGCTGTTTATAGGAAATATTCACTGGCAGCTGTGCTATTTTTAGCACCAGTGCTCCAGCTGAGACTTTGCTGTGTTTGTTCAATGCTTCATTGTCTAGTAAAAATCGACACTAAATTTAATGACTTGGGAAGTGGTGCATGATGGAGGAATTCTGGAATTGTTTTGATATTAAACAATGCTTAAATCTAAGAATCCCTTTAATAAGCAAAAATTTAGAGTGAATTTCTTGGAGGCAAGTTTATTGGACTGACCCTTTATCAGGAGTGAGGTGGCAGCACTGCCTTGACTCCCTTTGCTCCTACAGCAAACACTGACCTGCCCCACCTCCTCCAGACATGGCAGAAATGCAGGAACATCCACACTCAGGGAGTGCTCTCTGTGAGAAGCTCCTACGAGATCAAAAATGAATCAAGTTGTAAAACTTCCCCTGGGAAGCCCCAGTGGGAATCTCTGAGGAGCACTGTCACTTTTTGCTCATCTTTATCTCTGTTTCCAGCCCTCTCCTCCTGGTAGCACCCTCCTTTTCCCCTGACAGTGTTCCTAAGAGGGGCTGACTGCTCTGAAAGGAAATAAGTAGCAGATTTGCTCTCGAGTAAAACAGAATGAGTTTTTATCTACAAGCCATAGGTAATAAATGAGAAAGAGGTTAAAAACCCTGGTCTAAGTCCAAACTAGAATTGCATCCAAAAACATGCTTAGAGGGGTTTCAGCAGACTTTTCGTGATCATTCGTGTATTAGAGTAAGTTTGTGTCCTTACAGCTGTGGCAGTCCAAACAATTTAGACACAGAGCTGCCTTTTAAAGCTTTTAAACCTGTATTTCCCTTGAAGGTCTTCTAGTGTGCCACTAATCCCCTAAGTTAGTGCACTGAAGGCACTCTCTAATCCTTTAATTCACTCTGCTCTCAACAGAGATGGGAACGAGCTGGGTCAGGGAACGTTCTCATTTGGGCTTTATCAGTTTTGCTTTTTTCAGCTCAGACACTACCGAGGGTAGTTTGCTTTCCTTTGCAACACTCCAGAGAATCTTTTAGTAAGACACTGATTGTGTGTTTGTGTAGATGCTCATTAGAAAAGGTGCCCAAGCCCCAGAACTCCCTACTCCTATCACTGGTTTGTGCAGCCTCAGGGTCAGGCTTTTACTCTGAGTTCCCTTTGGGAATCAGGAAATGTAGAAATGGATGGCCTTTGGAGAGCTGTGACTCCATTCCCCACCTAGAGCCAGTGAGGGTCAAGGAGCAGCATCAGCCCCAGGTAACTTCTGGAAGCTTTTTTCCCCCAGACCTGCATGAGAGAGAGATTCTGACTAATGTTTCTTTGGTGCTGAAGGTAAAGCTTTGAGGTGATGAGCAATGCCATACAAATGTTGTGGTTTTATTAATAAGCAGAGACTCTAAAAGATTGGTTAGAGTAACACATGGCCTGAATTTGGAAGGTTTGTGCTGTCCATTGGTTTTTTCCTTACATGAGGGGCATGTCTGTTGTAGGTCTGGTTTGGAGAGCCAGGCTGGGACCAAAGTCAGCTCCCAGAGGTTCATTAGGAATCCCAAACTCTCACATTGCTCCAGAAGTTCATCTAGAGTTGAGCATTGAAGCATTCAATCGGAGGAAAAACATGCCCTGCAATTGTATGGACTTGGAGGATATTGACAGGAATAAAGACGACCAAAGTTTTGCTTCATTAACATTTGCACTGAAAGAGGAATCCTCAGATGCTGAGCACTTAATGTTTCCTTTTGAAGAAACCAATTTATGTGAAGTGCAAGTTACTTTTATACCTTACGTGCTCATATTTTTGATTGCTTACAGTATTTCTGCATCACTGAATTTCTTTTAGAGCCAGAGATCAAGGCTGGGCTTGTTCTGAAGTACCCAAATGTGGTAATAGGTGGACTGGTGTAAAATTTGGCATCTGGAGTTAAATTACAGGATGCTTCTTAAGCTTCTTGGTTTCTATAGGAACAAGTAATAGTCATCCTTCATGATTAAGCAGTGTCCATGGTAACCAAACGAGCAAGTTTTAAATGAAAGATATTTTCCCTTTACATTTTTAGCAGTCAAAGGTTACCAATTATTACCTTTATACCCTTAGACAAGAACACATTTTGATGGGGCTGGTGTGTTTGAAGTGAGAACATTTGGTGTTCATTTACATAACTTTGCTTCTAGGATCAGCAGAAATTTGGGTGAACACCAAAATAAAATTTCAGAGAGTGGGATGGGGTGCATTAACCTCCCCAGGAGGGTGAATGTTGGCCAGTAAATTGCTGAATTGTTCTGCAGGGTTGCAGTGTTGCTGTTCAAGTGCCCATTTGCTCCTCAGAGTGACTGCAGGGCAGTAGTGGAGGCAGGAATTCCAGCATGGATCTGGTGTATTTTTTAGGATGGAAAATGCAAATGTCAGTGTTGGTGTAGGTAAGAACATCCTCTGCTCCCTCCTGTTTCAAAAATAGGTTGGGAAGTGAAAACACGACTGGTTTTTAATATTTCTTGTCTCTCCTTAGCACTGGTGTTGTTTGCTTGAAAACTGCAGAGTGAGTGTGTGCAGCTGCCACCTGCAAGTGTTTGCAGAGCAGGTTTGTGGGAGAGGAGCAGAAAAACCCACCCACCCCCAGAGGAAATAAAAGGATCAGTCACAATAAATTAGGATTTACATTCCACAATTTCTAATAGCGAAACAATTGCTAAGAGAGTCTGAGCAGCCAGAGGAGAGATGGATGGGGAACAGCAGTGAGCAGGGATGGATTCTCAGCGGGATTTTGGGCACAGGGGTGCAGTGCCCAGGTGTGCAGAGCTGCTGTACCTGACACAGCTGCCTGTGACACTCAGATCCACACACGGCAAAGCCACAACATCTGGGGGGAAAATAATACTCAGTTTATAAGCATTATCTTCTATTACTGTGTATTGAAGTGAAAGAGACTTGCTTCTGTTTGCTAGGGAAACTCTGAGGCCTCCTGCATCAACATCTGGAAAACCAGAAAAGCCCTCTCAGCTATCCCTAACCCTACCCCAATCCTAACCCTCCCTAAGTGGAGCTGGAGGAAGGACAGTGGTTCCAGGCTTCGCTGTCACTGCTGCTTTGAGTTGCTTCCTCATGTCAGATACTGTATTTTGGTGGATGCCTATCAAAAATCACTGCCATCCAGTGACTTAAAATCCAGTATTCCTCTGTGTTTCCAGTGAATCTGTCTCCTAAATATCCAGTGTTAAATCCCAACCTTCTGCTTTCCTGAGCAGAGTTAGAGTTCCTTGGCTGTTAAGGCAGTCTGAGGTGGGTGAGTTGGCTCTGGGCATTGAGACTCTCTGAGGCTGCTCCAAGAACCACATGCACCATGTGAAATTCGAATCTTAATGTTTGGTCTATTATGCAGATGGATGTGAACAGAGATACGTGTGTGACCCCATTTATCTCTCTAATGAAGTGTCATCAATAGAACATCTGTTTCTTCGCTGTAGAAGATGAAACCTCTGATGAATCATGCTTATAAATTAAGTATTTATTTATTTAATTTGCATTTTACCAGTACAGACCTGTTCCAGCAGCCACCGTGCACGGCTGGAGAAATGGCCTGGGAATTTAAACTGTGTGAAGTTTTCATTTATCCTCGGGGTGTTTCATGTGAGTGAGCTGTTCTGGCCTGCTCAGTAGCTCAGCTGTCGGGGTCACTTCTGGGGGAAAGCCCCAAACCCACCCTCACTGACGGGGGACAGACCCAGCCCTGCCCTGGGTGGTGTGTCCAGGTGACATTTCAGCTGGCAGGGATGGGAATTGCAGAGTATGGAAGTTTCTCCTTGCCCTCAGATTGCCTCTGTGGATAAAGTGCTGCAAGAAAGCGCGTGGTGACAGAGCAGAATCTTTGCAGGGAGGTTCAGCATGATGGATGAGCCTAATTTAAATCTCCCCAGAGCTGACTCCTTGTTCTCCACACTCCGTGTTGCTTGTCTTTATTATCACATGGGAGGAAGCTGATGTTCCACTTCACTTTATCATCCTTTCCACTTTAACCAGGGTATTGGCAGTCGCCACAATCTGGCCCCCAACCAGGATAGAATTTCAGCTTTTTCTGATGTATTTTTTAAGTCTGAGCTTGATTTCAATTTCACCCTGGAAAAAAGCCTCCTAATGATATGCCGTTAGCAGAGGAGGAATTTGTTCTGTGGATGTCATACCAGAGAAAGATAAATATCATACATATTTTATTTCAGAGACTAATAAAGAAAGAATAAAAATACCAAATATATATACATATCTAGTTAAAAAATACCAGACAGTAAAATGGAGTTTGTACTACAGGCTGCTCAATCAGCACGATTTGCTGTTTATCTTTAGAAAGGGAGGGTCATTTTCTGGGTGTGTTACACTCTCTCCCTGGCACCAGGCCTGGGGACCTGCAGCCCTGCCTTGTGCACGTGGACTGATCTGGTCTCCAGGTTTGTAGCACTCAGAAGTTGCTGTGTGTACTTTCAGATTCCTCACAGTGAGAATTACCTCAGCTTTCCTTTCCCATTAGTGATATTCTCTTCTTCCCCTTTTGTCTTTAGAGGGAAATTTTTCCTGACTAATACATTTAATCTGTCTCCTCAGGTAAAGGATGTGTTCCCCCTGGATTTCTGGGGGAAGGACGTGCCCGGGCAGAGGGGAGCTGAGTGCCCGGCTGTGCTGGGATGGCTCCACAGCGGGGAAAGAGCAGGGAAAACGCTTCTAACTCCACTGACCATCAACTGACCCAGCAGCCAAAGCTCACCGGGAGAATTCCCGGCGCTGCGGCTGGGTCTGGGCTGGGAGCGCTTGGCCAGCCAAGGGCCTCCAGCTCCATCTAGTGAGGCACTGGGATTGCGGCTGTCACACGCATCCCACTGCTCGAGAGGGCACAGCAGCTTATCCCAGGTTTTGGGGGATGGAAATCCCACCTGAGCTTTCCAGGAGAGAAGGGGCTGTGGCTGCAGGCAGCCAGAGCCCGCAGAAAGGCAGGAGAAGAGTCTTTGCTGCTTGCACACATCAAAAAGCACCATGGCAGCTGCTGGGAAAAGACTTCTCTTACTGGGTAATAGAGAAAATAGAGGAATAGATAAGTACTCAGAAAAATAGCAGAGCTTTTTTCAGTACTAGATACAAGAGCCATTAATAGCACTGGCTCAGGAGCAGGATGAGGAATATTAAATCCATGATATCCAGGAACCTGACAAAGAGATGAGGGGAGATCCATTAAAGTGCACAGCATGCCATGGCAAAGGTCAGTGTCACTCCAAATCAATATTTAACAAAGAAAAAGCTCTTCTTTCAGGAGTTCTTAGTCCCACTTTGAGAGAAGATGGTAATAGACTTTAGCTGAGGGAGCCAGTGTGCTCTGATGTTTTCTGGGATTTGTTTTCTGTATTCCAGCCACTTCTAATAAGGCTCTTCAGTTCACACAACTGTCCCAGCCACTGTTCTTGGAGCTGCAGAGAATTGTGTGGCTCTAAGTGGTGCTTCAGGTGCCTTTTGCTGCTTTTAGGCTGCACCACAGTTGAGTCAGAGACACATGAACGTGGTGGTTTTGTAACACTGAAGTCACCTGTGGGGAAACAAAGGTACTGGTAAGAAGTGGATCTGTTTGGTGTAGTCACCGTGGGGAGCATTAGCTATAGGCATAGGCTCGGTTGTTAAATTCAAAGCATTTTGTGCCAGAGTGTAGCCCAGAAGGCAAGTACTGATCCCAATTTATTGGTTTTGTTCTGTGTGTAAACAGTTAGATAAGGGAGAGGGTTTTTCACAAGCTGTAGTTCTGTAAACAGTGTCCTTAATTGTCTGGAAAGGTCATGAGAGCATGAGAAAATGCGAAACTATTTCTGCTTGGAGCATGAAATGAGTGGGTAGTAAATCAGTGGTTCTGATGTGGAAGAGTTGTGGGTACAGCCAGGGGGACTGCTGGGCTTCATGGAAGTTTATGAATGCTTAAACCAGAGAGTCTAAGATGCAAAAAAGAAATAATCTTATCCTAACATAAGAAGTGGGGGTGACACAACTTCCCTTAGCCTGGAGAACACCCTCGCTGTGTTCATTAGCTTTGCTTTCAGAGGAGTCTTGATCAGAGGGCACCAGTACCTGCCCTAAACTTCTGCTTCATGACCATTTTCACTTAAAAGTCTATTTTATTGCCTAATAAAGGTTTGGCTTTTAATTAATTTTGTATGGTTATAGTATTGCTGTGAGGGATCAACTGGAATTCGCTGTGGATCAGCAGGGCTCTGGGTGACACTTTCCAATAAATACTTCTGCAGGTAACTGAACCACCAAGGTGGCCCTGCAGCCGTGTTCCTGGGCCAGCTCATGGGAGCAGGAAGGGCTTTCATAACCTCTCACAGCTTCTTTGTCACTGAAAACCAGACATTTTGGCATCTCTGCTTCCCACTCAAAGTTCTTCACGCCTTGTGAAGGGGAAAGTTGGCTCAGCTCAGTGTTTATTGTTTTCTGTCGTTGTCTGTTCCGCTTTTTAAAAGTGCCTCTCTTCCCTTCTAAATCTCCATTTGGATTCAGACCAAAGATGCATCTTTTCTCCTGGGCTCCTGTGGCCGCCCAGAGCTGTCTGAAATGTAGATTTTTTTCTGCAGCCTCTCCTGAGTGTCTGGAATCACACAGACACTACAGATACCTGTCCTCCAGGGATTGTTCTTAATTCGTAAATGCTACCGTGAGCCATGTTAAATCACTGTCACCGTGCCTCCTCCTCTCCTCTCTTGGGTTTGTAACAAGGACTTATTAGATAATGCAGAAATTAGAGGAATAACACCTAAATTCATTAAGCAATAAAATTAATTCACGGCCTATAATTGTATGAGCAGGAGACCGGTAATTCCTGTTCCCTCTGGTTTCACAGAAACTCCACCCTGGCAGGCGCTGGGGCACCTGCGATGTCGGGCAGTGCCCGGTGGGGCAGGACAGGGAGGAGCTCAGTGCCGAGCTCGGGAGCAGCCTGACCTCTGCAGGGCTGCCTGCGGGACCTTCCCCACCAGCCCTTGGCTCTGGAGAACTCGTAGTTTTCTGCACCACCTCCAGACGATCTGGTGAAGTTTTATTGTGCTCCAAAGTCTCCTTTCCGTAGGCACGTCCCGGCGCTGGGAGCAGGAAGCTGCCCCTGTGCCGCGTCTCCCGGTGCTGCTGCCTGCTCTGGCATTCCAGTCATACTTCTCTTTCTTGCTGCCTCTGATGAAGTCATCACCTCTCCTCTCATTCCCGGCTCCTTCCGAGTGCCATGGCATGTGCGCTGCTCGGCAGCACGGCTTCGTTGTGGTGAGTTCAGGGAGATGATTTCTCCTCTCTGACTTCTCTCCCAGCACTCAGGTTGGACCTCCCTTTCTTGTTTGGAGCTGGAGCAGGTTCTTATCAGGAAATCAACTTGCTGGGAAGTGCCTGCTTGTTGTTACTCCTTCCAGCTGCCTCTCTTTGCTTTTGTTCATGCTGTCTCTTCCACTGGCTGATCCCTGGAATTGTGTGAGGTGGGGGGACCTCGAAGAGAGATGAACAAACAGGAGTTAATGTATTTTATTCTCCGCAATGAGAGCATAATCCTGATGATCTCTTGGAGTAGTTGGGATCCACAGGAGCAGGTAATGCAAATGTAAGAACACCTCACTTGCTAAGTGAAAAGTAAACAGTAGTAATAGTTGTTTGTGTGTTCGTTACACATCACAGCCTGCTTGGAGCAGTGTCTGAGAAGCTGAATCAAAGGAGGCAGTGATGCTGGGTGGGTTAAACAAGAGTTTGGGTGCCAGGAGCTGCTCACAGCCTGTTCTGCTGCTGCCCTGGAGCCTTGGGGGGATTGCTGTGCTGCTCCATAACGATTCCACAGCATGAAAAACAGGCATGGAAGAGTGGAGGGAGGATTAATTATTCTGTCAGTTCCAGTGCCTTGAATTAGTTAACAAACCAAATGTGTTTATTACTGTACAGAAACAGTTTCATAAACCCACTCATAAACCCAAGGTCCTAAATTAATGTGCCGTGTTTGCAGTGCTGTGTCTCCTCTTGGCAGTGGGATATGTTCAACTTAAAAACCTCCTGGTGCCTTCCACAGCCAACAATGTGTTGGCCTCACTGTGTGGGATAACCTGGGAGAGCTTTCAGGGACTTGGTAATTTCAAGGAAATTTCTCTTTGAAGATCTTACTCTGCACAGGGGGAAACCCAAAACATTGCAGACTTCTGTAAATATTTGGAAAAGCAGGAAGCCTCGTTGTTTGCTTCTCTCTCTCCTGTTTTGTATAACGTGGGTGAGCCCTGGGCCCTCTGTGCTGTGGAGAGGTGACACAGAACTGCCACCCAGTCTGTCCAGACAGAGATAGAAGTTCAGGAGAGGCTGGGAAGAAAATGCTGAAATCTAACACCGAATCTGATCTCTTGTAGCTTGCATATTTTTTGCACAAGTGGGCAAATTTGTCAGAAATCACAGAAAATGAAGCTGGAAAGGATTTCAGGAGGTGTCTGGTATCCATCTGCCCTAGGAGAGGGGAGAGAAGGAAGCCCATTGTCCCTGAACCTCGTTTGGCAGGGAGAGCTCTCCCTCTCTGGCCCATCAATTCCAGTGTGTAACTGTCCATGGCAAGAGGGAACTGTTTCCAGGGCATAACCGAAATATCTTCTGCTGCAAATTAAGACATTTCTTTCTCAGCCTCTCGTGACTGTGGAGAGTTTTTATTATTGGCTTTCAGTGCCCTTTTCCATGGCCCTGGGCTCGCTGTGGCAGCATGGCTGATGCCAGGCCCTGGGCAGAGTGACCCAGCCTGAGATGGTGCCTCCAGCCCTGAAGAAGTAAAAAGGACACTTAAACCTTGATATATTCCTACTGCTCACCATGTAAAGCTGTTCTGCTGTACATTCCTGGAGTTACTAATTTACCTGTAAGCTATTTTTATTAACCTTTAAAACAAACAGCTCCCCCCACATCCCCCCCAACACCCACACCCAGCCCTCCCTCTGGTTATTTCTGGTTTCTTACAGAGGGTTTTGTAACATGTCTCTCCTGCAGTGAAACCCACAGTGCTTAAAGGAAGCTAAAATGGAGATTTGACTCCAAACATTTTATGATCCATAAGTTCAATAATTATAGCAGGGTTTAGGTCCTAAGCCAGCTCTGTGTTTGGTCTGGGTCAAACTGATGTGTTTGCTGGCTCTGCTTGGGGTATATTTTAATGATGAAGTAAGAAGCTAAATCAGGGGGCTTTTGCCCCCATACAGGTGCTTTCCCTCGGTGCTGAGCAGTGTTTGGGGCTGGGGAGCACTTGGGGAAAGTAATTTCTTGTAGCTGCCTTTCACATAATCCCATCGTTCCTGTTTTCCAGCCAGGTGTGTGAGAAATGCTTTAAACAATGTTGATTTTTCCGGTCATTAAGCAAATGCAAAGCAGCTTCTTCAGTTGTCATCTCGAGCTCACTTTCAAAGTGCTGTAATCAAGTAGTTTCTTTATGACAGTCCAAAAACAAAAGAAGGCTCAAAGGAATGGGGTGGGAGCCTGAATCTTGTGTGAGGAGATGACACCAAAGGATTTTACTGCTGGAGATTTAAAGTGCAGCTTGCCCTAGACATTTGAAGGCTCGGCTGGAAGCTGGGAAGGCAGTGAAGGCTGGTTTGGGCTGGCTGAGTTTCACACAGGTTACCAAAGAAGATGTCACAGAGCCATCACCTCACCCAGTCCCCGGCTGGAATCTCAGTCCGTTCTTTTGGAATAGTTTAAGATACATCCCAGCAACTGTTGGCTGGAATTGCTGGTGTTAGTTGTTTCTTACAGATCTTGGGTGATGGCAGCCTTTGGCAAGGGCACAGCCTTGCTGGGGAGACAACCTCCATGGAAATGCTTGGCTAAGGAGGACTCTGGAATGGTTTTGGGAAGGGAAACTTGTTAAAAAGTTTGAGGATCACTGAATGGCAGCTTGGAAATAAATCTATTTTTCTGAGTTCCATGGTGCTTTCAAAGAGGGTTTGTGAACTGAGGAGACAACACCTTACAATGCTGTAGATGACTTGTCCTAACATCTTTCTAAATCTCCTCAGTGTTGGGCATATTTGTTAATTTTGCCTTTTCAGCCCCCTCCCTTCCTCGCCGATGGGGAAGGATGTAAGTATTCCTATCCTCATTTTATACTTTAGCAAAAGCAGGATTTAATGATTTTTTCCTGGTTCCAAAGCAAATTTCTAGAGGAATTAGAGAGGTAACTTAAGCATCCCGTGCCTCCAACCCCATTAGCAGTTTCCCCGAGGAGGATCAAATCCACGAGTGCACAGATCTGTACTTTGCATATAATTCTCACTCATCTCAATGCAGTTTCTGTTTACTCATCGGCAGACTGGAAATAATGATAATGCCAACCTGTCAGGCATTATCTGAAGCTTACAGTTGTATAAAAAATGCTAATTGTTGAAGGTGAAAGTCCTGCTGATGGAATGTTGTTCCAGCCAGCTCGGGGAAGCTCGAGCAGAACCCGTGGGGTCGTCACGCTGGCTCGTTTGCGAGAACATCTCGGAGGGACACGCCGCATTTTGCTCGGCCTGCTGGCGTTCCTGGGCTGTCCCTGTGCTGCCGGGTGTGTGACTGTCCCTTGTTTTGTGTCCCCGCAGAGTCCCCCCCGGAGCGCTGCGGGCAGAGGCGCAGCATGCCCAGCGGCATCTCAGAGAAGAACCCCGCCATGGAGCCTGCGGCCACCACTCCCTTCCGGGTCACGGTCAGTGTCTCCCCTCTTCAGGAGTGCTGTGGGATCCTAACGAGTGGCCTGGGGGGCTGCCACAGGGGAGAGGAACTTGCTCACCCTGAGAGGAGAATGCTGCGTGTGAGCCTGGGTGGTTACTGGTTTGTAGGGAAATGGGGTGGTGTTAGTTACTGTTAGCAACGAGCGGCTGTCAGATGTATCCTGGTGGAGCAGTAGGGTTTGAATGGAGTCTGGAGCAGTTTGGGTAAGTTGTTCACTCGGGAGACTTTCCTGGAGAGGTTTCCTTGGGGAGTGCTGGTGCAGTGTATTCCTGGGTGTATTTACCTGTCTGCAGCTGTACAGTGTGTGCTCATACTCGTACAGAGAGAAAACCTCCTCTAGAGGAACCTGTCATTAACTCACGGGACTCCTGCCAAGCTGGGATTGCCCAGAGCCTGGGATCCTGTCCCAGCAGGAGCCTGGAGGAACCATCCACTTTTTCTGTGGCTTCAATCCCTTTGCTTTGAGCTGTCACTGGTTGTTCACTAACACGACTAACAGTGGTCTCGGTGCTCCATGGGAAGGGCACTGCAGTGTCCATTTACAAGTGGGAACAGGGATTTCAGGAATGGGATCTGTTGGTGCAGAGCCCTGGCTCTGTCACTGCTCAGTGTCAGGGCAGTGTGAGGAGCCTGAGCACAGACTCCCCTCCCCACTCCATCGGGTGTCTGGGCTGGCTCTGATTGCACACAGGGATTTTTATTCAGAGAAGACACAAATGGTCTTGGAGCAGGTTTGCTCCATGCAGGTTTTCTCTGCAGGCCACACCTTCTTTACAGACTCAGCTGCTGCTTACCAAACCCAGGGAGGCAGAACCAGAATTTCAAAGCAAAGACAATGGTGCAATCTGAAAACAAAAATCGGAGCACACCCAGTTCACCTGAGAACATTTGCACTGGTGAATGAGTCATGATTAGCAGTTTGTACAAGTTTATTTTAGTTCTGTAAATTGTTCTTCCAGCCATCAGAACCTATCGATCTCAGTGAATGAGTATCTTTGAACCTTAAACAACTACTCCTTGTTGGTGAGAAAGGCAAAACAAGATGGGAGAATCTGGATTCTTCACAAGACAGAGGATTTGGGAACACTTTCCTTAGTGTCCTTGTAGTCAAAGAAAATAAAAAGCTGTTTATTCCTTTCCAGTGGCATATATCCTGCTTTTTGGGGTTTTTAGAGAAGCTATTTCAGCTTTGAGCAGGTCAGCCCTTGGTGGTGGAACAGCTGATGTGGGATTCAGTTCCTTGCTTTGAGCAGCTCTGTTACTCAGTGTGGATTAAATAAAGGCAGCCATCACACGGGTAATACATGACATTTGTCTTCTCTGAGTTAAAATCCACCCTCATCTCATTTCTCCCCTGCTCCCCCTCCGAGTGTCACTGCATTAATATGAATGGCTTCATTAGGTACAGTTGCTGCGGCTGCCCAGCCTTCAGCAGATGCCTGACTTTAGAAATATATTCTCCCTCACCTTCCTTCATTAACTAGAGGAACATTAGCAGTCAGTCCACTCCAGCCACTGGGAATAGTAATTAGTGCCTTAGTTTAGTGGTAATGGGATTATTACTTTTGAGCCTGCTGTTGTAGGTTTGGAAATTGTAAGCTTTTCATATTTTACAGCTGATTGTTCTTCCCTGACATCTCCATCCTTCTGCTGTTGAGTCTCTAAGGGCCTGGGAAGCTCAGGAGCCATTGGATTCAACTATTTTGGCAGTGTTACTTTCCCAGTTGCTTTCTTTCATTTCAAAACTGGAGCAAACTAGGGTGGAAATTTGGGAACTTCCCTTGGGAGCTCCCTTGCTATACAGCAGTTTTCCAGGCAGGTTACAGTTAATTGGGCATTGTGGTTTTTGAAAACAAGAGCTCCTGGTAGTTTTTGAATTATAGAATATAACCTTGAAAATCAAGTCTTAAGATTTCTCTATCTTAACATGTGACTAACTGTTCTTACTCCTTCTCCTAAAAGAAAATTTTAATGAAGCTTCTTAAACTTGGAAAAATCTTCCCTAGTCCTCATTATCTCATGCTGTACAATAATTATTTTCCATGTAAATCCCTCCCTTCACTTCCACGCTCTCAGAGCTCTGTATGAGCTGATGCAGAATGAGAAATTGGAGGCTCCAACCCCAGTGGTCACTGAGCTGAGGTCCCTGTTGTGAGCCTGCTCTCAGAACCAAGTGTTCAGATTTTAGTCTCCACTTCCAGTGGACAGCTGGCAGCAGCTGGTGATGCTGCAGAGCTGGAGACACCAACGTGTCCCTTCTCCATGGCCATGGTTAAAGCCTTGCTCTTAGGAGAATCCAGAGAAGCATTTATCTGCTCTGCATTGAATCCCAATAGTTGGAGGTGTGGGATGGGCTAAGCCTGACATTTGTGGGGTATTTTATCAAACTTGGGGATGAGAAGCTGGGAAAGTGTGCTGAGTGCTAATGAAATCCTTCACTGTGCCCACCTTGCAGGGAAGTGGTGCAGGGGAGGATTTGCTGAGGCTCACTGGGGAGAGCTCACTCCCATCCCATCAAGCACTGCCATCTATTGACTCCTTCTGTTAGAGCCTGATTTACTTCGTTTTCTTGGAGAATACCCCAGGCCAAGCAAAGTCCAAATTGCTAAAAAACTTGAGGAAGCATCTGTATTCTTTTACTAGACAGAATTTAGGATTTCTTTCTCCAGACTTTTAATCCTCAATTTAGCATTAACCATTTGCTTTCCAGGAGCACCAAAAACACTTCAGTGCTTCTTCTGGTTGAAGCCACATTGACTCTGAAAATCCCCCAAAACCACACCAAAACACAGTTTTTCTTCTCCTTGTAACGTGAACTTGTTTTCCTGCAGTTTTCCTGCCTGTTTGGGCTCAGTACACAGCTGAATTTGCAGTGATCCATCATAAGCTACTCCTATGGCATTCCTCCATCTATCCTGGTTTTAATCCTTGATAAATGAAGTATTAAATACTAATGGCAGTAAATGGAAACTCCTGGAGAGATGAAAGTGAAGAGCCCTTCTGCCATTCCTCTTCACTGAACATAATCCTAAATAATGGGATCCCGGTTCAAGCTGCTGTGGACAAGATATAGAAGGATTTTTTTCCCAAGTTTTTGCCTGTGCATAATACACTCTATTTTTCATTTTAATTTTTTTTTTTTTGAAAGCAGTCATGTAAATTATATTATAATGATTTGACTTTGGAGAATTTATGTTCCTGTATTATGTGGAGAGTGGAATGGCACTTCCCTCGGCATGATCACCCCTCTTTAATTGAAATGTAATTGTTTACTAAACCATTGCAGCTCAGAGGGAAAATTACTATCATTTTGGTCTGTGGCTGCATACATTAAAGTGCCCCTTTTACAGGGATTGAATTTAAGGAGAATAGGAACATTATCACAGATGCTATATAAACATAAAGCCATTATCATTAAACTGTCAACTGCAACTGACTTTGGGTAACCAGTGTTGGTGGCAGCAAGAAATATGGAAATTACTTGCAGAATGTATCTGTCAGTTCAGTCACCACTTCTGCAACAGGACATGCTTGGAAGCTTGGGGGTTGTGAGCATTTTAGGGATTGGAAGACAAATGAGGTTGCTTGGAGTCTTTGCAGTCATTTCCAGTCTCCCTGGTACTGCTTGGCAGAAATCAGGAGGGTTCATCTGGCCATCAGAGGGGTTTGTCAGGTACCCAGCACCCAGACTTTGTACCTCAGGCATCCTCTGTGGATGGAATTCCAGGCTCTCCACAAAGGTGGTTTGTTCTGACCACCCTCATTTTCCAGCTGGGAAAACCAAGGGAGGGAAAACTTAACTAACTTAAACTTGATCATGCTCCAAAGCCCAAAAATATGTCCTGAGCCGAATTTCTTAATTTCTTATTCCCAATCCAGGTGTTAACCACTAGCTAAGCTATTCCTAATTACCTCTCTGAAATCCTCCTCAGTTTCAAGAGAATTAAATGTTCTCCAAATTGATGCTGTAATGTGAAAATGAGTAAGAGGGTTCCTGGACTCCCAAGTCCTCATTCCCAGGGCAGACATGCCTTGGCTTTCTTACTTTCTCTGCCAGCACCTCATGTTGTCAAATTCCTAATTGCTTGTTATTTAAGTTAGAGCCCTCTGCCTTATTTTTACAAGTCATCTTATTAACATAAATCTGTGAGTATTTTTGATCTTTAATTTTTGCTTGGCCTTTATGAGATATGAGACAAATTCCAGTTAAGGTATGAAGGATGAATTTCATTTTGAAAAAGGGAATCTTTTTCCCTACTCAGTGCTCCCTAGCACAGGGATTGGAAAGTGAACCTGACTGTAAAGATACATTTAATTCTTTGAGTCTGACCTTGTTTCTTGATTTTTGTTTTTTTAAGTAAACCTGGAATTTCCAGTTGTGGAGTACTGGAAAGCAGCATGGTCAGAGATAGGAGGGACTGTCAGATTTCAGCACAGAGCTGCAGTCCAAACCACTGTGGATTTATGATGTGCATCAAGCAGGAGACAGGAATGACAGGATAAAAGACATGGTGCTATGACCTGCTTCACTGAAAGGGACTCAGCAAGGCAGGGTATGGATTTTTTCCCTTTCTGAACTGAGTATGTTCCAGGGAGGTCTCTTTTTCAGAGCCTGCAGCTGTCTGAAGGACGGTTTTAGAGAAAAGAAGAGCACAAGGGCTCATCAACAGCTTAATTCACACACTGGGGCCACTTTTCTATAGAAGTATTAGTGATCCTGTTGTAGCTTTTGTGGGGTTCTGGCCTGCTTTTGATTGCTGTCACACTGAGGTGGTTGGACAGCAGAGGTTCCACAGGGCAGGGGCAGGGCTGGCTCTGGTGCGTGGCACTGAGGAGGGGATGGGACATGACCTGGTCATCTGCTGCTGCATCTCAAGGATGCTTTGTGAGGATCCTCACAGTGCCCAGGCAGAGCCCCTGGTTTAATCTGCAGCTTCCACCAGGAGGGAAATGCCACAAATCCCTGAATTTCTGTGCCCCAGCACCACTGAAATGTGTTCTAGACTAGGGCAGGGACTCACGTTGTTGCTTCCTGGGAGAAGCTTGGGCAGTGGGTGAACAGGGAAGCTTGTGCTTCTGGGGAAGATACAGTCAAATACTGTGTGGTTCTTGGGTGGGAAGAGGGAAAAGAAATGCTTCAGGAAGTTGCCTGGCTCTGCAGAGGGTCTGAATTGGCACAATTCCATTGATTTCGTTCAGCTACTCCAGATGTTTACACTTCCTCAGCCTTTGAGGACACTGGACTGATCCCTCTGGGTTGTGTGAAACCCGTGACTCCGAGCAGGGCTCAGGGTCCCAGGGAGGTGAACAGCAGAAAATCCTTGGGACTGGGATAGATTCCTTGTGCCAGGAATGAGAAGGGAAGGAGTGAGAGTGAAAAAGCAGCTCCAAACCCCCTCTCCCAGAAAGTCTGAGCAAGGTTTTGTGGGATAAACCTGTGTTGTTCTCCTGATTTCATGACTCTTCTCCTCAGATCCCTCCATTCCTCCACTCCTGGGGAAGCAGTGTTGTAGCCAGATGAGAAATACCAACAGCTCCTGTGTGTTTTCATGGAGAGAGCCCATGGGAGGAATATTTAACATTTAGGCAGTAAGTAGGGCTAATAGGAAATGCTAATTCACATTTCATTCTTTTGATCAGTGTATATTGAATGATAATTACAGTGATAGTACTTGGCACTTCTGTAGCACCTTTCATCTGGAGCTGTTAAAGTGTTCTGCCAATCTGAATGAATTCAGGCTTGCAGGCACTGTGGGGTTGCAATTTACCATAATGCCTGAAAATAAATGGGGAACTAAGGCCTGGGAAGATTATACCACTTTCCTCATCATTCAAAATCTGTATGAAACAGTTGGGGCTGTGTAGTGGTGCCGGGCATCTCATAAGGAACAAAACCAGCTCAAGGCATCATTTAAAATGGTGAAAGTGGTTTAAACAGGCCAGATGACTGGCCTTTACTCTCTAAAACATGTTAATTTAGCATTTTTTGTGGTCATTTAACAATTCAATATACACTCAGGTGCACTGGTGTATTTTTGTTTCAATTCCCCCCACAGAGAAACAATCTCAGATTCTCCCTGGATTTTTCAGGAGCATACTTGGATCCATATCTGTTCTTTAGAGACTTCCATCTCAAAAGGATGATTTGAACAGAAATGTTCATTTCAAAGCTACTACAAGGAAAAATCTGATAGTGTTTCAGTGTCTTCCCAGGAAGCCCAAGTGCAAACAGCCTGGACTAATTGATAGGCTGTAGGGAGGCAAATGGACCTGACTGGTTTCATTTCTGTGGAGTGAATGAAAGGCACAAAGTAAACAAACAAAAGCTTCAATTCGTTTAAACCTCTGGGCATTGAAAACTCTCCAATTGCTGGTAGCACAGAGAAAAGAGGGCCATTAGAATATACAACATGACAGTGTCCCTTTAATTTGTTTCTGGGTCACAGATAAAGAATTGTCCTGCAGATATGAAAGGTAGGATAATAAACACATTCAATTCTCCCTCTTTCAATAGCACTGACATTGTGCTTTCAGAAAACAAGTCAAAGAGTGGAAAGTATTATCTGCATCCTCTGGAGACCTTCAGTGGAACATGAGTGCCCATTGCATCAGGACCTTCATCTCTGAACTCCTTCCATTTGGGATTTGTACTGCTTTAGCTCAGGGATATTGGGTATTTACTTAAATACTGAATTAATTGCACTGGAATTAATAGAAATGTGTGTCGTTTCACCCTGAATAGTTTTCAATACATTTCTACCAAGCTTTGCTTCTGAGACAGATTTTTTCTTTAGTGTAGCCTAAACGCTTCTCCTTAATTGCCAGATTGTATTTTGAGCCATAATTTCTTGGTCTTTCATTGTGGATGGTTCACATGGCACGTGTGTACTTTGACAATAATGAGGGTGCTGTGACAGGAAATCATGTGAGAAATGCCCCATCCCAGCTGGAAGTGATCTCGTCCGTGTTGTTCACCCTGTGCAAGTGGCTGAGCTTTAACAGCCGTGGAGGAGCTCATGGCACTTCCTGTTGAGCTGGATCATTTGGAAGTTGTTTTGGAGGTTTCTTCTTGCCCTCCAAATCCCAGCCTGGTGCTGCCTCGTGTGAGGCTGTTTCTCCAGGTGGTGACACTGTTGTTCCAAACCAAGTGCGGCTGCTTGGAACAGCAGGTCTGATTCCGTGGTCTCCTGGTGATTGCATGGACTCGGGATATTGCAGGAAGACCTTGGATTCCGTGCCTCTGGGTGGAGCACGCACGGGAAGATGACATTGATTTCTATATAGTTTTTTCAAACTTTAGTTGCCATGGAAACAAGATTCCCTTTCCCCTTCATGCTGTCACTTTTCCTCAGCACTGCACTCTGATAAGCAATAGGCTGTGTTTGTCCTCCCCACACTCCTTTTCCCAGTGATATTCATGGCTCAGGCATCAAGGATAATTTGAGAGAGAGCTGGGGAAGCTCTGCTGCTTTTCCTGAGGTGTTCAGGTGTTCCCAGGCCTGGCGCTCCGCCAGTAACTTTCTTGTCTTCATCTTCCTCCATAATTACAGTGGATCATATCTTCCCTGCAACATTTTTCAAAGCACCAAGGAAATTAGCTCCAGAACTAATCATGTCTTTATTTCCTGAATGACTCCGTGTAGTTCCCTGCATGGCTTTGCAGGATGAGTTCACCCTGAGCAGAGTAACCTGTCCCTGCCCCTGCCCTTGTCCCCTCCCTTCATTCCTGTCTCTTGCAAGGTCATCTCCATGGCATTCCCACGATGGGACAGCCTGGCCTGACTGGAGTACATAATTAGTGTTACTTTACTTGAGTAAACTCAAGGTTACTTTCACTTTGCATTTTACAACGAGTCCCATGGTAAAGGCAAAGGGTAATGGGTACAGGTTGCTCCTGGAGAGAGGCCATCTAGACACAAGAGGAAAAAAATTTTTGCTGTTCTTAGAGGGTGGAGGAGGAGACCTTCACATCCCTTCCTGGGAAACAAGGGAGTGTCCCAGCCGGTGTGGCACTGGCTGTGACTGAGGGACACGTGCTGGGCCTGCTTCCTCTGGGAATGAAGCATTCCTTGATCATTAGCAACCAAGTCAAAAATAGTTAAGGAATAAGTGAATGACACTTAAATCTGCCTGATAGAATTGAAATTTCCTGCTGGGTGACAAAATTCTGCTTTAAAGATAGTAAATCCACTGCTAATAATTAGGCAAGAAATAATCACTGCTAAGACCCAAAAATAGGATCTGTCACTTGCAATGTCTGTCTTATTATTTTGAGGGATAAACCAGCAGTGAACTTAATTTTTGCCTCCAGTTCCTGAAGGATATTCTTTTTGGTTTATATCTTTCAGTGTGAGTGTTTTAACAGAATTGTCAGTTGTGCTGCCTCACATCACCTTCCTCGGCACCTCAGCCCAAAATCAGACACTAAATACGAGCTGAGGAGGAAAAGGAAAGGAGTAAAGGTGGAGAAAAATAGCAGGGAGTAGTCTTGCCTTGGTTTTCATTTCTCTCTGAGCTTTCTTAATCAAAAAGCTCTCTGATCTGTGTGTCCTGAAGGATGGAGAAATCATGAAAGCCAGGCTGCTACTGCTGGAAGTGTCATATGTGTGTTATATTTATCCTTCCATTGTAATTTTTCTCCCTTTTTCCAAAGCTGTAAGTAGGAGGTGAATCAAACTGAAATAGCCATTTTCATAAATTCTGAGATGAGGATAAATGAACTTCAGTGTTTGCACAATGTCGGGGAAGTGAGTTGTCTTGGGAGGTAGATAGGGGAAATGCAGGACTGATGTATCATCTAAATTCCAGTTGGTATTCCCCACACCTTTACAAAAGTGAACATTTTTGTTTGATTGCAGCTGTAATTATTGCTGAATACAAATGTTCCAATTTAAGCTGCAGAAATGTGGGGAAAGTCTTTGAAGCCAAGAGCATCTGCCTGGAACATGAGTTTCATATTTGAATGAGTAACTTTTACTGCAAAATTACACAATGAATCCCTACATTCAAAAGATAATAATATTTTTTTACTCTAAACACATCATCTACCAACTGCTTTTTCAAATTTATTGGCTTGGCAGCTGGTTTTGTAGAAAATGTGTTACTAAAAGCACACAAGGTTTGTCAGGGGAAATGAGGCCGCTTGGTGTTGATATCTTCCTGTAGACTTAGAGTTGGCCATCAGTGTTGTGGAAAATGGGATTCTCTCTTCCAGTATTTGCTCTTTTCCAGGGGTTTCAGGTGGAAGTGAGCAGGGAGATGCCTGACACAGCAGGACACATACCACCACAAGACCATAAATCAAAGCAGGGAAAAGCAGGGATGAAACACCCTCATGAACCAGTTTACTCTGCATCATATCTAAAGGTAGACTTTAAAAGGGAACAGTAATGTAAAAGGATTTATGGAGATGGTTTTCTCCTCTCCCCTGTATGTTTATTGCTCCTCTTGGAGAGCTCTGATACCTGTTTTACCAGGAGCAATGTATTTGGATGGTTGGAGGGCTGGCATAGGAATGAGCACTTGAGAAGTAATCCTGGCTTTGCAGCTTGTGTGTGGATAGTCAGTGCAGCAAATCACTTGGACAGCTCTGCCTTCACACTCCTGCCTCTGTGACCTGCCAAAAGCATCCATTCTGCCAGCATTTCCTACCTGCTCTCCCACCTCCACGAGTGTGCCCTCAATTCTCCCTCCTTGGGACTGTAAGCTTGTTGGAGCATGGATATGCCTGGGGACTGTCTTTTAAAAGGTACATTCTCATTTCTGAGACTCTGAAAGAATTACATTAATCTGCTTTATATGAAATAATACATTTTTTCCTGAAATAGAAGGGCACAGTGGTTGATGCCAACTATTCCTAGATAGGTGACCCACTGGATCTGAAGTGCTGCCCCACAGAAACAGTTCCAAAGTTCAGCTCTTGAAAGCTCCTGGGCTCCTTGGCAAAAGCCCAAGCGAGCTGGATGAGGATGTTTTGGAGCTTTGGGTACAGCAGTTTGTTTGGGTTGGGTGACTCTGTTGTGCCTGTTAAATAAGGAAACTGCTCCATCCTGCTGAAATCCTCCTGCAGGTGCCACCCTTGCTTGGCTTCCCTGGGTCAGGCTGTCCCCAGTCCTGCTCTCTGTGGGTGAATCACTGGCTCTGCTCTTCAAGGTTTCCTGCATTCTGCCCGTGTCTCTGTTTCCGCATCATTCATCCCTGATTGCTCAATTACCCTTCTCCTACCTTCCCAAGGAAGATTTATCTGTCTTGTTGGGATATGAGATGTTGACAGTGTGATAATTACGGAGCTGGGAACAAATAATCCGGAGTTGTGTGGGTTTGTTTTAATAGGAGAACAAAAGAATCCAAATTGAAGAACCAGGTGATCCCTGAATAACAATGACTGTCGAAGTGTGGTTGTCTTCTGGATTCTTCCTGACACCTGCATTCCTTCACCCTTTCTTAATGTCCCACCTGCTCCCTGTCCATGTTCCATGGAATTCATCAGTGCTAATTGGAGAATCCAGACCCAGACTTCCCAAGGTTTCTGTTACTTTACTGAAGGCTGGGAAGGGGATCTTTCCCTGGTAGAAAAGAACAGGAAAGGAACAGAGCGAAATTCTGCAAAGAAGCATTTGGCTGAAAATATCAGGGAGAATGTCCTGAGCTGAAAGCTGTCAGTCCGTGGAATTCTTTCTCCAGGGCAGTGGGAGAAGACCCCGTGCCCAAGGCAGTTTCAACAAGATAGGTAAAATCTTTACAAAAATTGAGCTCAAGCAGCAATCCTTTATTGGCCAGAGATGGGAAAGGGATGAGATGTTGTGTGTTAAGGTGTTCTGTTATTGCTGCTTCTCTGTGATTTGCTGATACTCACATGGGTGAGATTTGCCATATTCATAATTAACCCTCAGTGCCTCTCATTTGACGTAATTCCAGCTTTCCTGACCTGGCCAGACCCACGCTGTCCCCTGGGTGACCTGGGGGACATGAGTGCATCTTCATCTGATTTTTCAGATGGGCTGAGCTGAGTGTTTGCAATGACACTGCAGATCTGATTAATCTCTGGCCGTGGCAGGGCAGTGTTGCTAAGCAGCACTTACAACACGAGCTGGTTCTCACATTCCGGGGCTGCTTTATGGCCTGGCTCCCAGACATTCCCTCTCATGATCCTAAGTGCTGGATCTCCCTGTTTATCCTTTAACTCCTGATGCCAGAGCACGAGTCTGACCACAGCGTGTGGAGCAGCAGGATTGGAGTTTTTATTGTCAGTTATCACTGGCCACGCAATGGGTTTGCAGCTATTTTGTCATCCTTTGGGATTTAGCCTAATTCCAAGACACTTCTGTCTCAGAGAGGCTTTCCTTATCCCTTTAGAAGAATGTTTTAGGGTAACATCAGTTAGAGCAAGTGGTGGTTCCTTGCTCTTAGTGAGACATCAGGGGAGGTTTAGATGAGATATTAGGAAAAATTTCTTCAAGGAAAGGGTTGTCCAGTGTTGGAACAGGCTGCCCAGGGCAGGTCACCATCCCTGGAAGTGGATGTGGCACCTGGGGACGTGGTTTAGTGGTGAACAGGGTGGTGCTGCTGGATTGACAGCTGGACTTGGTGATATTAAAGGTTTTTTCCAGCCTTAATTCCATAATTCTCTGCTCTGCCTCTGCCTCTAGGCACTCACAGGGTGACTGGGAACAGTCCTGAGATTCATCAATTAAATGAAGAAAGACACACTGAGGGACTTTGCATCCACTCAAACAAAGTCACACGTTCAGAAGGAGAATAGTACACATTTATCTGTGGGTGCATTTCTAGGTCCAGAGAGAATGAACTCTTGGTTTTCATTTGAAGTTCACATCTCTCCTGCTCTGCAGACTTTGGGAGACTGTTGCTCTCCTTTTCCCTTTCCCTGGGATTGCATTGGGCAAATATCTTCACAATCACAGCAAGCTGGGGTTTGCCATGTAAACAGAATTTGGGGGTGCTGGTTGATAAACTTCCAAAACTGTCATTTCCTAAGGTTCCTGCAGGTTTCTCATAAGTGTGGGGGGTGTTCAGTGTCAAGGTTGCTGCTCTCTTGTCTCCCATGTGCCCAGGTTCAAAAGAGCCCCTGTGCAGGCCTCGTGTACCCTGGAAATGCACTTTTTGGGGAAGGGAATTCCATAGGGGCCGTGTGCTCGGGCACCTGAACAGAGCCCTTCATCACACCTGACAGGAGCAGAGCTGCAGGATAGCAAAGCAACTTATAACTCCAAAGTTCAAATCAAAAGAACTGACAGAAATAAATGATATATGAAGTGTTTGAGGGGCTACAAACACTTCCAGCCCTGTGCCTCTAACACTGAACAAATGAAAAATATTTGATCCATAAAGGTCAGTGCTGTACAGAAATTCCCTTCTTGCCCTACTTCAGTTCCAGGGACCACTCGGGGGATTATTTCTGTTCTTGGGCTTCTGAGGGACACAAATGGTGCCTGAGCTCTCCCTCAGTGTTATTTTGGTCTCCTCATTCTTGGGGTAGCTCAGTGCAGTCATGTTGTACAGACAGAAGAAGGGTCAGAGAGAAGGGTAAAAATGTGCACTTAGATGTCTTTACCTAGTAACAAGCAGCATCAGATCCTCCCCCAAAAAGGTTTCTCTTTTATTTTGAAAGCTAAGACTAATGTTGGTAATTGTAGAAATGGGTAAACTCACATGTTTGGAACATTAATGGCTATAAAAGGATGCTCAGTGTTGGCACAGCTCTACTTGTTTCACAAATACAAATATTAATTATCCATTCAGTGGAGCCTCAGTAAGAGGGTATTTCCAGTGTAGTGCAGGAGCAGAAAAAAAACCCAAACTAATTTCAGAATTAAATTAGGTGTAATATAAAAAATAAAAATTGTAAAGCGCAGAATAAGGGTGGGTCTGGTAGAAAAGATTTACTCCCAGTTTTATACCTTATTCCTGACAGAGCAGAACACATGGAGACCTGGGATGAAAGGCTGCATTACACATTTGTAGTCACAGCAAATACTTATTTATAGCAGTTTCCTTATTATGAGTAGCGAAAACATTTCTGATGTCCTCTCATGTCCCCTGGAGTTGAGATTTGCTTGAACTAAAACAAAAAGATGTGGAAGAACTATAAAAATAACCCCATCTGTTCAGTAGTTGCTGTGATCTGCCTTTGTAGGGGTTGTTCTGGGTGGGTTTGGGATGAGAGCAGAAGCCAGGGTTGTGTCTGTGCTCCTGCCTGAGCAGTGCCCTCCCAGTGCCCCAGCTCTGCCCAGCCCTCTCCCTGTTTTCCTGGCATAGAGAATACAGAGAGCTGCCAGGACTCTTCCAAAGAAAGCTGCTCGTGATGCATCCAGCCTGATTTATTGATATATCATTTTTAAAATTTTATCTCTATTGTGTTTCCATGGTGCCGAATTTTTACCTTTATGACTTTATCGTGTGGGTTCGCTGCGAGTGAACATTATTGGTGTGGGAGTCAGCTCCAGACACAAGACTTGCATCATTACTTTGTGTTTAATAAAACAGGAGCTCCAGATTTTGCTGTCATTAACACTCTGCTCAGTTTTGTCCCCCTCCCTTTTTCTCTCTTCTTTCTAGTTTTTTTCTTGTTGCCCCAGGGTGTGTGGAATTCTGCAGTTCCTGCATCTCAAAGGCATATGGTGCTGATGGGTTTGCACATATGCTTTAAAAGTATTATAATACCAAAAATATCCAAACATTATAATATGATACAATATAAGATTATTTCCAAGTTCTAGAGTAATTGAAAATGCCAAATTTGATAAGGAAGAAAAATTTACATGAGGGTCCCACCTTCCTCTGCAGTGAGATGATGGCATTGGATTTCGGGTTTGTCAAACGTGTAAGAAAAGAGCCCAAATCACAGCAGATTTAATTGTGCTGTTTTGAATTGTGCCATCCTGTTTTAGCTGAAGTTGCTGTGGTTGTGATTAAGCCATTCCTCAAAAGGATTTGTTTTGTTTTCTTTTGTCTTCGTTCTTTGTGTCTTATTATGACTTCAGTCAGCTCTTGTGATTAGAGCGATTGTACTCCGAGCTTGGAGATGTCAGAGGCAAAGCAGCAGAAACAAAGCAAGAAAAGCAACGCCCTTGCACTTGAAAAGTGAAATCAGTGCTCAGCGGGAGCTCTGAGTGTTCCCAGAGAAGCTGTGGCTGCCCCTGGATCCCTGGGAGTGTCCCAGGCCAGGCTGGACGGGGCTTGGAGCAGCCTGGGACAGTGGAAGGTGTCCCTGCCATGGCAGGGGTGGCACTGGATGCTGTTTAAGGTCCTCCCAACCCAAACCACTCTGTGATTCCATGGTTCGTCCCTTTTTTTTGCCCGATGTGATGAATTCTGTGCCACATTGCTCTGTGGGCTTTCATGGATTGCATGGGGCCATACTCTTGACCACAGTGATTGTCTCTAAAGACCCTAAAAGATCTCCTCTTGCTCAGAGCTTAGGCTGTGCAGGGATGAATTTGTGTAGCTGATACCTCTGCTTCCATTGGAAAGGATATTTCATAATTTATCTGAAGGGATTCTCAGGCTCTGCAGATTTCTGGTTTTTATCATTACATAGAGACTATTAACTTCTGAATGAAACCTTTCTCAGATACTAGTTTAATCTTTGCTAAGATATTTTTGCTGGTGTTGAATGCTGCCCACACACAGGAAGACACAATTCTGCCCTAGACAGTTCTCAATATAAACTCAGTATAAAGAACATGCATGCAAAGGGCAGTGTTTTAATTGCTGGAACTGACAAGAATGCAGCTCAGCTAGAGGAGCAGGCAGTGCTCCGAGGGTGGGATTAGCCTTGTTTGTCTGGAGATAGAATCAAATGTTATTTAAAGTCATAAATGAAGAAGAAATGGATCATGTCCTTATGATCTCACTAGGAAAGCTCGGCGGTCACACCCCAGGTCAAAATCTCTCTCTTGTATTTTCACAGACAAATTTCTGTCTTTTCTTCTTACCCCATCTAAAAATTACAGAAGGTATTAATTCACACATTAGACTTTCTGATCTCTGGTGTGCACTATGGAGGTGCAAAGTATCACTATAGCAGCATAATTTATCAGCATTAAAATCTCTGACATCTCATTCTCCCAAGGAAGCTGGCAATGAAAACAGAAAATGGCTCAGTGTGATCTCCTTCTGGTGGCAACAAATGTAAAAACAATGGGAAACAGAAGGGAAGCAATGTCTTGCTGCAACCCTAAATTCTAATTTCCAAATCCTGCATGGATCATGGAAGAGTTGTGGAGATGTGGAATACACGATGGAGGAAGAAAAATGTCACCATTGGCTGCAGAAGGCATTTGGGTTTTTCCGTATCAATTCCCTGTCCAGAGTTCAAAGCTATTCTTGGACTGAAGAAGTGACTTGATAAAATGAGGACATATTTGTGGGTGGGCTGGCAGGGATTAAGGAACTCCTATCTCTCACTCCTGGGCCAAAACCCTCTCACCGGAGGAGTTTAGGGCAGTATCAGGTGCTTGGCCAGTCGTGTATTTTGGATTTTCCCCTCACAGCAAATATTGGCCTGTGTCCATAGCAGGCAACCAGAGCCCGGTCCAGTCAGAGGAAACAAGAGCATGGAGAGTTGATATGATGAGTGTGAGGCTGATACTGAGTTGATATGATGAGTATGGGGCTGATACTGAGTTGATACGATGAGTAGGAGACTGGCTATGGTCTGGGTACTGAGGGAAATATCTTAACAATGCTCCAGATAATGCAAATCCTCAAATTTGCTTTTCACAGCCATGTTTCTCTATACTATAAAATTCTCTAAAGGTATTTCTCAGGGACAGAACCCTTTTGAAAAGGCCTTTGTTATCTCACACGTTTGCTTTGTGCAGGATGACAAAGTGTACAATGGGATGGCCTGTGTTTTATAACTCCTGCTATTTCAGTCATGCAAATAGCTCCTGGAGAAATATTCAGTTCACATGAATGCATGTTACATACCTCGTTTGTAAGTGAAGTGGCACTTAATAAATGTGAAACACCTTTGGTTATCTAGATGTTTGAAATTCTTGGTGCACTTACGAACAGGAAAGTCACTACCATAACAAGAGCCACAGAGTGCCCGGGGAGATTTTGCAGCTTGAGAAAGACATAATGTGAGCCATGAATATCCGAGGTGGGGAAGGAGTGTTTAAATGGCATGAACAAATGACAGGCTACATAGAAGTTAGACTGTGATTATCTCCCTGCGAGACATATTAAAGGTATTCATTTATAAAAGGGAGCTGCTAAGGATCCATTCCTGTGTGTTGAGTGGAGAAACTCCCGAGGCTCCTGCCTGGAGCAGGGGATGCGCTGTGGGCATGGCTGGGATGCTGCTCTGGTTCTCTCACGTTTCCTTCCTTACTCCTGTCAGAATCTGTGCCTGATCCGTGGATACCTTCCCCCTTTCCTGGGGCTTGTGCAGAGCCTCCGGTTCTGCGGGGATTGCCGAGTTGTTTATGTGGAGCTGATCTATTTCTTTAGTGCTTTGGTCCATAAAAGGAACACGCCTTCAGGCTTCACCCCAAAATCCTGGTTTCTCTTTAAAATGTCCCCCCACTTTCTCTGGCCAAAGTGCTTGACCCTCTCGGACCATTCTCATGCGCTGTAGATGCGGGCCAGCACAGCGGTGTTATACTTTTATTGCCTTATTTAGCGGAGAGATTAAATGTAATGTTCAGATTATGTAGAACATTAACTCCTAACAATAAGCAAATAACACATTAGAAGCTTTGCTATTAAAACGTTTAGTGCTGGCTTTGCCGTGGAGCTCGCCAGGAGCCGTGACTTATGATGTTCCGTGAGGGAGGAGGTTCGGCGGAGAAGAAGGAACGAGCATCTCTTTCTTCTCCAAGGTGCTGCCCGTAGCCCCGAGCCCACGGGCGGCGTTCGGAGGAGCTTTATGGAGCTTTATGGAGCTCCATCCACGTAGCTGAAACAGCCGAGCCGAGCCGGGCCGTGCGGGCCATGGCCGCCAGTCCCGAGGCTTCCGAGCAGGTACCGGAGCTCTCCCATGTGCCGGCGGCTCGGCGTGGGTGGCGTCTGGGCTGGGGCGGCCGGAGCCAGCCCCTGCTCCCGTCAGGAGCCGCGATGTGCCAGTCTTGTCTTTCAGACGGGGATTTTTATGGGAGCCGATGGTTGCCAGGGCAACGGAGGCTTCGGGGAGTCTGGCGCGCCGCAGCCCCGGCCCGGGAGCGCCGGCAGCAGATGTTGGCTGACGCCAGGCGCTGCCAGCGCCGCTCCTGCGGGAGCTGCCCAGCGCGCTGTGCCCGGCTGCACGGGCGGCACCGCTCCGCTCCGGCTGCCCGCTCCCCTCCGCCTCGTAATTTAGTATTCTTGTCTCACCCCGCAGGGGTTCCTCAGCCGCCGGCTTAAAGGCTCCATCAAAAGGACAAAGAGCCAACCGAAGCTCGATAGGAACAGCAGCTTCCGGCACATTTTACCTGGCTTCAGGAGTGTGGACCATGAAAGGTAAGGGGACGTTTCGCGGAGGGTGTGGGAGAGAGAAGGAAGATATTGATTTTTCCGGCTCTTGTTAAGATCTTGCTTATCCTATTCAGAGCAAGGGCTGCATCTCTGATAGAAGTAGACTTGGTTAATTGCAAGGGGGGTAGTTTTAATTTGTTGCTGAGGATGCGGTGCAAGCCCTCCCTTTTCAGGTTAAATTCCAGGTGCAGAGAAGCCTGACTGCTTTCTCTTTCCCAATAAATCCTAAGTTGATGCACCAGCATATAAATAGCACAGAGATGCAGCAGCCAGAGCCGACTGATGCAGGTGAGGGAGGGAGGGGAGGGATGCTCCCACACTGGACTGCACCGATCACATCTGGGTTACACACGGTAGGAACAATACCATGGAACAATAACAGCCATGATCTCCCCACATGCCTGTGTCTCCCTCACACAAATCCATCTCCATCCCGCCGTTGTCTGCTGTCATTACACGGAGATGGAGGCTCGGCGTGTGGCCGGAGCTGCTGCTTCTGTCTGAGCCATGACAGGAGCTCAGTCCGGGAGGGAGGTGTTGCAGGGAATGTGCAGATGGATCTGATAAAGCATTTCACGTGGGATGGCCAGTATTGGAGCAAATTGCGAGTAAAATAAAAGAGAAATGAGAGTTTATTCTTCAGCTGGTTAGAAAGTAGAGCAGCTCTTCAGTGGATTTGTGTGTATTTATGTACACGTAGATTTATGTCAGTGTGAGCATCAGACAGGCACCGTTCGAGGTAGATTCATGTGGAAATTCACATGCAGATCAAGGTCATGGCTGGGGAAGACAGATTCATTTACCAACCACAGAAACAAACCAGTGGTTTGCTTCCAAAAGGGAAATCTTTCAACCTTACACAAATCATTTTGGGGAGTGACAGAAATACTGAAGTGCCAGGAAAAGTCTGCATATGAAAATTCCACCAGGCTGGACATGCCCTGATGTAACCAGTTCAGAGTAGAGGCAGTTTAATACCTCAGGTACTTGAGAACCCATTGAGTAAATGCTTCACTTTGAAAAGCAATGACAACTTACTTTGTTTTAGCTGTACTTATTCGTTGGAGGGGCCGTGAGCTTTTGAAGCCCACAAATAACAATTGTCAATCTGGATTTTGCCTTACCTGACCTATTGCAGCCTCCTAAGCTTTTCCCTTCTGGATTCTGCAAGCGAAGTGATTGTGCTGGTTAGTGCCGAGTAAGATTTCAGGGATTACTATCTGGGCAGACGGAGTTGATTTGATTCCTGTGCTGCAGTTTTCCCAAACGCTCGAAGTAGGGCACTGTGTTCCAGGGGGAAGCGAGCAGAGCCGGGTGGCCGGGAATGTGCCTCGGGTGCTGCTGCTCTGCTCCAAGAACGGGCAGATTAGGCAATGTTTCCTTTCTACCTGGATGAGTTTTGTTCTGTTCTGTGACTTGGCAGGATAGGATATGGGAATTAACTGTTCTGGCCAGCCCTGCAGCCAGAGTCATTTTCCCAAATTAAGCCTTGTAATTTCCCTGCCCTCCCAGCAGAAGAGCCCCGGAGCTGGCTGGGCTTCCAGAGAGCCAGATGTACTGCAACTTCTCCTTAAAGAGACTCGGGGAATGCTGAAATGTATTTGCAGCATAGAGCTTAAAGGGTGGCTTAGAGGAGAGGTGGCACCAAGGATTTGCTTACATGAGTATGAGAAACTGAAAATGAATGATACCTTCATGATACCCTGAGATGAGACCTTCTGTTAGGCAGGCATCACTCAAAAATGCACTTCCTCTGTGGTGCACAGACACCCCTGAGCTGCAGGACACTGAGTCTCAGTGGCTTTTGACAGCAGGCTCTTAGTCCCTCACTGCCATCATGGTGTCAGATCTGTCAGGTGAGCAGGAGTCCTCTGCAGGAGAGCTTGGCCTTAGGGACTGTTGCTCTCAGAGAGGTGAAAGAAAAGCAGCAGCTGGGCCTCTCAGTCATGCAGCGAGGCTTTGGTTACAGAAGATAATTTTATCTACCTGAGCATTCCCATCCCATTGTATGTGCACAATGTATATGAAAGAGCTCAGGTCTTTTCAGATCGTTCTCGTGCATTTTGTGCTGTGCTTGTCTTGCTTGTAATCCAAGAATTCACAGAAGCATTTGGTATTGGAATATACACCTTTTAAATATTAGATTCTTGACTCCATCTTGTATGGAAGCTGATTGTTCAGGAACCACTCCTCTGCTCGTGGAAGTCACCGTTATAACAGTGTTCTGTTCTGGAGCGTGGGCCAATTTCTGCAGGAATGCCACAGCAAAAATGAATAGTGCAGTAAATGCAGTCAAAACACTCCAGGCTGAAATACTGAGCTACACTAGATCGTAAATGCTTCTGTTACTTGGCTGCTTTGTATCTAAATTGGGACTGTTCCTGCCTCTTATTTCCTTTATTTTTCCTTTCCTTGCATGTCCTGTTTATCCTGCAGATGAATATATGAAGTACATGAACTGTGCACATGCATGTTCAGACAGATAATGACATGGATGTGGCTTGTGTGTGGGGCAGAGAATATAAACAAATATATTTTACTAAATTACTGCGGGGTTCACATGGATAGAATTGGCCGAATTTTGCCAGTCTTGTGCATACTGGTGTTTTTCCTGTTACGGTAACAGTAATACAGTTACTGCTGGTGAGTAAAAGAAGTGAAATCAGAGCAAGTGTAACTCACCTTCTGTATGAGAGGTGCATTAGTCTGGTATAATCAGAGTATGTAAATATGAGATCTAAAGGAGGATTGTGGAATGAGTGTTTCTTTCAATTTGCTGGCTGGTCATATTGCTTGTTAGAACTAAAAAGGGTTCCAAAAAGTGGCTTTTTGCTAACAATGTCTCCTGCCTCCTGATTTATTACAGCAGCTCACTAAGTTTTTATCGTGGAGCGCTGAATGCTCGGCTTTGTAGTGGCCTCTGGAATCAGCCACAAATCAAGCTTTGGCAGATGGATTTTTCTTAATTGGACCCACATTTCTCCTACAAAATTTGTGATGGAGAAAATTTCTGGATTGGACATGGAGCACAGGGAGCAGAGCCAGAGAAGGGAGAGAAGGTTGTTCTGCTGCAGTTGTTAATTATTGGTGGGGATGTATTGCTGATTGTTTTCTTGTGGTGGCAAAGGTGATTTTACACCAGCACTGAGAGGGCAGGCCCACAGTATCACTGTGTGGGACAAATGCCTTCAGATTGTCACAATTTGGTGGGAAATGGTAATGTAATCCCTGAACTGATCATTGCTTTTCCTCAGTGCACCTAGAATCCATTTAATGCTAAGGGACTCTGGATTACGAACATTTGTGATTATTTTGCAAGGTTGTTTTTTGGGGGTTTTTTTATAATTCCAGGAGATAACATTCCATTTAAGCTTTTATTGGCACTACAAAAGCCTGAGCATATGGCTGATTGTTAAATGAGCCTCAGCCTTGGAAGGGGTACAGCCCTGCATTAATAACAGCAGTAACTTGCACTACTGAGACTTCCTCTTTAAACTCCTTTTTGCTTTTAGCCCATCCAAAATTTTTGCTTCTAACCCCCAGAGGGAGGAAGAATTGTACAAGTCATGTACTGCAGCACATTTAATTCCTACTGTGGTGCCCATGCTGTCTGTTGTAGGGGCTTTCCACGTGCACAAAACTTAACTTTGGTGCATCAGGCACTGATCAACGTCTGTGCTCCTGCAGCAAACTTAGTTTGGGAGTTCTTGGAGATCTAATTACCATTTGTTTATTCCCAACAAACCTGATATGCCAAATATTTTTAGGCAGGATGAAATTGGTTAAGTTTGATGGGAATCTGGTGAGTGCTGCATGGTGAAGGATGAAGAAGTTGCTCTATTTCCTCTGGAACTGGAAAGAGGAATGACTCATTCTGCAGAAGTAGGACAGCAGCAGACCCCAGAACGCACCGAGGGCTTTCAGATCTGGGTGAACAAGTGCTGGGGAGCTGCTTCCTCTTCTGGCTCCTGCTTAAATGGCATTATCCAGGGAAGCTGTGTGAGTAGGAAAACCTCCAGCAGTGGGGATCCCCTGAAGGGCAGCACTGACACCACACTACGGACAGCCGGGCTCTAAGGAAGGAAACACCGTGCAGTTTGTGTAGGGAACCATCCAGCCCCATCAGCAGCGACTGAAATGCACAATAAAACATCTTGCACAGCCAGGAGCATCCAGCAGGACCCATGTCACTCGTGCTGGGGGCAATGCCTGTCCCCACTCTCCTCACATCAGGGAACAGATTTCAGCAGAAAATCAAGGTTCAAGGACAGTCTCAGAATTCAGACTGGCCTTATGTAGTACCTGCATTTATACCAAGGCTGCTTTGTCCTGGAATATGCAAATCAGCCTTCTAATGGGGTTCCTTTGCAAAATATTTCTTGAACCAGAAAGTTAATTACTGATCTCTAATTAATGGTTGTGTTAAGAGGCTGGAGTAAAATCAGAGAGAGCTGCTTTGAAGGAGAGATGCAGGAAGAAATTACCATTTCTCTCCATCAACTGTGATGTTCCTCATCTTCTTGTGGTATTAGGAAGTTTAGACATTTTAAAAAGGAGAATGTTGTTAATGGAAAGAGGGCATTTTGAAAAGGCTTTTTTGGGAGGCATTGAAAGAAACAAAAATCATAATTTAATAACTCCAAGAGGGATAGAGATGGATTGAAAGCAACATGGGGCCTTTCAGCTTCTCCCAAGGCAGCAGCAAGGTCTCAACTGTTCCTCCTGTTAATTTGGCTTTTGCAGATACCTGTGAACTTGTATCAGAGGCTGCCTGAGGTAAATGTATTCCCTGTTCTCAAAGGAATACAGAAACACTTCCCTTTATCCTACACATTCAAACCAACTTCCTCACTGAACGGGGAGTCGTGCCTAATACCTGTCACTAAAGACCATATGAACTGCTGGTAATTCTTCAAGTCATGATAAATGTCAAGGGAAGGGCTAAGAGGCTGGAATGATTTTCATAGAATCATAGAATCGTGGCAGAATTTTCCCAGCCTTTTTCCCAGCTCTGCACTCGCTGGTTCCTGACAGCCCCGTGCCCCACGGGGTGCAGCCGGCGCGTTGACTCAACTCGGAGTCACGGAGCAAAATTAGAAAATCCTTCCTGCTTCGGCATATGCAGCTCTGCTGGGATAATTGGCTTCATGCATCTTACAATTAGCTTGCAAAAATATGTTTTGCATCCCTGACCTTTTCTCTATACGCAAGGCCATTGTTTCCCTGTCCTGCTTAATTACAAAATAGAGCGTTGTGTGAGGAGAGGGATGACATCGTTGGATCGTCGGCTCTAATTTGACGAGACATCGTAATGGGGAGTTTTCATACTGAGGGCACTGAATTAGTGTAGCGTGAAGGCACATTTCTCCAGACCTACTAAATAAGGAGAAGTTAATTTTCTGCTCTATCTTTTTGACGTTTGTAATCAAAGCATTGTATTCCAGCTGCAGATGGTTAGCGCGTGAGGGATGTTTGGGAAATGCCGACAATCGCGAGGCATTGTCTCCGTGGCCAAGGATCAGGTTGATTAATGGCCACAAGGATGTTTGCTTTCATTTTGCTGCTCTCCCGGTCTGAATACACATTATTGACTTGTGTGGCCATTGCCTGGCAGCTGGGATGTGGTGGTGCAGCAGTGCACACCTCAGGGGGACAAGCAGAGAGCTCCCCTCGTGTCCCTCGAGCACAGACTGAGCCAGGGCGACAGCTCCACTGCCTTGTGGCCCGTGGTGTCTCGATACTCATCAGGTCGAAGACAGATAACTGCTACTTCTTGCATCAACGTTTTGTTTCCAAACAGACCATTTATTCTGACTTTACCCTGGTGAGGTTTTCATGTGCATGAGTTTCAGTGCAATTACATTAGCATTACTCTTCATGTCAATAACCTCAAAGGAAAAAAAAAAGAGAAAGAAGATGCCATCACTGCAGCTTTTCTACCAGAGGATGCTTTCTGTTCCTTCTAGACTCTTCTCTTTTTAATTATCATCTGTTTACAATAGATACTGAGATACTTCTATCCCAGGATTAAACATCCCCCTGCTGTGGGCAGGGACACCTCCCACAGCCCTGAGCAGCCTGGTCTTTGGAAGGGGGGTGGAATGAGATGAACTTTAAGGTCCCTTCCAACCCAAACCAGTCTGGGATTCTGTGATCCTGGCACACGGGGAAAACTGCTCCTGATGAAACCATCACTCGTACACTGAGAGGAGCAGTCCTGCTTTCCCCAGCCCCTTGCCTCCTGCCCCTGTGTTCCCCTTCCCATCACACCGTCTTGGGAAGGTCAGCAAGTGGATTCAATGGGAAATGATTATTTAAGGGGTAATTTTCTATTTGGTTGGGGCACTGAACCAACTCCAGTAGCTGCACAGAAGCAGGGAGATGGCAGAGCAGGGACTTTCCCTGTTTCTGGAATGTGCAGCTGCATTTAATGGGATATAACTGTACTCTCAGTTTCTGCCCCTCATGCTGTGTGGGCCTGGGGGAGGGATGTCCAGTTGGCATCTGCCTCCAATTTCCATCTTCCATGGAATTTCCCATCTCCTAGGAGAGATCCATTGCATGTTGGCTCACACTTTGCTGTCCTCCACTCTGTCATTTCTAGTGGCAATCAGTTTTAGCAATAAATGTTTTTCTTTCTTGGAAGGAAGGAAGGAATGTTTTTAAAAAACTTTTCAAACCAACTTCCGCTCAGTTCTTTATTGAAATCTTGCAAAACCTCAATTGGAAAATCTGTGTGAGGGACCAAGTGTTGCAAGTGAACATGGAAGTGAGGTGGGGAAGGGTTCCAAGCCTTTGTTCAGAGCTGGGAGATGCTGATGTTTGACGTGTGTTCCTTGTTATCCCAGTTCTCATTGCAGTGCTCGGGCACTGAAATCCACTGATTGTAGCTGGAGGCAGCAGCTGGAGCTCACTGATGGCTCTGACTTGTACAGAGCACTGGCTGTAATGATGTTCAGGACTCGTGAATTCCAAATAACTCTGTCAAGTTCATCCATCAGCTGGGAGGGAGGGAAAAACCAGATTGGGGAAAAAATATGCTTCCTCTTTACCATATTCTTTAATAAAACCTTAGGATAGAGAGCCTCTGAAATGGTTATTAGCGAGAATTCAAGTAGTTTGTTCACCTATGGATATCTTAAGATAGTGATATTATGATCATGCTTATCTGGTTGGCAGCGTTTACAATTCAGATTTTCAGCACAGCTACAGAATATCTCACTTAGGTTCTCTTCCACACAATTCAGGCCAGGTGTGATGAAAAAAAAAGCAAGAACTGATGATTTTAATTGAATTAAACCAATGCATTTTAGCTGGAATTAAAATGTAATTTGTTTAAAAATACTGAACTGATTTGAATTAAAGCCAGAAATATGAATTTACCTTTAATCCACGTGTGTTATATAAGTAATTATATGAGAAAGGGCTGTGGCGTGCCTTGTGATTGATAATGTGCAGGAGGGCGGCGTTGCCTCGTTCCAAATGATGGAAATGGAGTAGGAATTAGGAAGCCAGAGCTGTTCTGTCAGGCTGTGCCCTTTGCTCACGTTTACAGATGTCTCTGGGATTAAGCTGGCCCTGTGCCCTGCCTCCCCCACTGCAGGGGGATTAGCCACATCCCCATCCCAGCCCCAGCGCCGCCTCTCCGGAGGAATCCCTGTGCAGAGGGGGCCTGCGGCAGATCCCAGATGATTTACATAACTCGGCTCTATGTACCTTCAATTATTAATATTTTGCTGTCCTGGCTGTGTGGGGAGATTTGTTCCATTAGGGATGTGTTTGTTGCTATATAGTAGCACTTTAGTTGATGGGAGTACACGGAGAGAGAGAGAGAGAGAGAGAAGGATTTATATGTTAAATTCTTTTGGTGAGAGCAGAGTTTTTACCAATGCCTGCCTTCTGAGGATTGGAATGAGAGGCTCAGGGCTGCTGTTGCTCATCTTGGAGTCTGGTGTTTATCCTCTGCCTGGGCATAATCCTCCCGGGCACCAGGCAAGGCCAAGGCCATCAGGATGTGAAGAGTTTTAATCATGACATGGCAGTGTCCGTGATTTCCCTGGATCGTGGCCTCTCCTCCCTTTCCCCGGGGCTCCCAGGGAAGGTGGCAGTGCACGTTGTTTGTGCAGGGGCCGTGTGGGTGGGCACAGGGCTTGTCCAACAAGGTGTAATTAGTGAGTGACACAGGGCCACGTGCAGGGCTGCACCCCGAGGCTCCTCCAGGCCCCGCCGGATGCTCCCGGTGCCTTTCCTGAACGGGATATTGCATCCACAGAGGCTCTCTGCAGGAGCCCTCTGCAGCTCCCCCGAATTAATTATTCACTGATCATCACTCAGACCTTATGGATTAGGGAGCAGGGAGCAGGGTTGGCAGGGGGTGGATGGAAGATGGAGCAATTTGGATTGCAATTAGTATTTCATTTCTTCCCTTGCTCCCTGTTTGCTTAAATTGGAGATTGTGCGTTAGAACCAGGCAAGGATTTACATCCCAGCAGTGGAAGTTCCCTGTGCACCAGAAACCAGCAAATCCACTACAGTCCTTAAGCTTCCCAAAGGGATCAAACACTCAGTTCGAGAAGTTGAAATATCAGAGGAACATGTTCTGCTTAGAAAATGGTGTGAGGGAACAGCAGTGCTTGGTCTGCTGGAGCAGAGACTTCACCAGCCACATCCTACTCTCACGAGAGCAGCATTTAGGTGTTGTCTCTCTCCATTCTGAGGGAATGGCATGAAGCTCTGCCAGCGAAGATTTAGGCTGGATTTCAGGAAAAGGTTCTTCTCCCAGAGGGTGGTGGGCACTGCCGACGCTCCCCGGGGAATGGGCACGGCCCCAAGGCTGCCAGAGCTCCAGGAGCATTTGGACACTGCCCTCAGGGACAGGATGGGATTGTTGGGTGTCTGTGCAGGGCTGGGAGCTGCCCTGGATGATCCTCGTGGGTCCCTTCCAGCTCAGGATGTTCTGTGGTTCTGTGAGCCCTTATCTCTTGTCTCCCCCTGCTACTCCTGGAGTGTGCTCCTTGGCAGGAATCCTCTCTGGGAGAAGGAAGACCCATCTGGGTGGGCAGCCCCACAGCCACACATCACCCCCAGCCAGCAGGGCTGTCCCCCTCGCAGACAGTGTCATTGGAAGTTCAGTCACTACAACACTGTTACCAAGAGTTGGAAACTCTGCTCCACCGGTGAGACTGTGTCTAATTTTGAAACCTCAAGGGTTTTTTTGATTATACCAGTAACCACAGTCTGGGTCACACTTTGCAATAATTATCCTGATGTCTGAGAGCTTGTTAGAACATCCCTGGAGGAAGGGGCCTAGTTGCATCAGAGGAGAATTTAGAGGTATATGCTGGCAAACCTTCAGCACTGGAGATTTATTTAAGTTAGTTCTTTTAATTGCTTTCCAGCATCCCAATTCTGTTATAAGCTCTCTGAGCCATCTAGGGAAGTGAGTGTAGCTCACATTAATCTCCTCAATCCTTCTTCCTCTGACTAGTTACTCCCAGCTTCATTTACACGGGCATTTGAGCCCTACAGAGCGGGCAGTAATTTTGATTCTGTTTAAACATGTTCTAACAGAAGATATAAGATAGGAAAATTCATCAGCTGACTGCAGCACTGGATTCTTTTTTAACTCTCGTCTCTTAAGCATGGCTTATGATCTTTGTATAACACTGCTGCCTCCCAAGTCTGTTGGCAGCTCTGTGATATGTATTCATAGAGCAATTCCAGTCCTTGAGTGAAGCTTGCAAGAAAAGGGCAAAGAATTATTTGTCTTTTTTTTCATTATCGTAGCCCTCTCGTACCTGCTCTGACACACACTTGAGAGAAGTTTGCCTTAATGCCTTTATATGTGAAGCTCTCTCTCTGTACCAGCCCAGACAGGGTGTCTCACCCTCATTAGATAAAGTCACCCATCCTGAGGCTCTCCATTCATTAATCGCAGTCCCAACCTCTCACACAACAGCAGAGCCTCCACACACCCCCTGGGATAGCAGGGGAGGGAGGAACAGAGGGACTCCAGCATGTCCAAGGGGTGGCCAAGGAGCCAGGGCCTGCTCCCTGTTATTCCCTGACTCAAGAGCTTTGTTCACTCTTCTGAGCAGCAGAAAAAGTTTTATTGTCCTAAAAAATAACAATAATCCTGTGTGAGTGGTGTGAAGTTTTTGGTTACTCATATCAGAGTTACATCTCATATCAGAGTTCCTCAGTCAGACACTGTCTGATACATAATTTATAGCACTGACAGTTTTTAATCTATTAAACTCCATTATCTTTCATCTTTATTATCTATTCTTTGGCCATTTTAGAAAAGACAGTAAATAGAAACAGGCAATTCATTCCTGATTTTACCATGCATTATTTGCTGTTAATTTGTCCTGTCAAGTCTCCTTGTCTTTTCCAGCTAAAGACACTCCTCTTGAATTGTTTTCCATGGTTTTTATCACTTTGAGGCATTCCCTACTCAGTGTGTTTGCTCATGTACAGTATTATATTGTTGGAAGAAACATCTTTTCTACACCTGTTTGCCTTGAAAGCACTGGCAAATCTGTTCTGGGCATCTGGGAGCAGCAGGGACAGGGGCTCCAGGGCTCCTGTGCCCTCAGCCGAGGGAAAACCATGAGCTGCTGCCATTCCTCCAGCATCCCTTTCCATCCCTGAGACTCCTCATCCCTGCTCGTGCCAGAGGAACACATCCTTTTGTTAAAATGAAGGGATCTGGAGTCAGCATTACACAGAGGAAGGAGATATAAAAGAACAGAGCCAATAATGATGGGAATCCCCCCACGGAACGGGAGTGCAGCCTCTGGAACAGCAGCTGCAGCAAATCCATGCAGGTTATCAGTGGCTACTTTGCACTGAGGAGGCTTTGGTGTAATGAGAGTTGCTGCATCCCGGGAACCTCGGCAATGAATAGTGACATTTTCCAATAACAGCTTTTAGAAATGGGAAGAAAACATCCTGTGTATGAATGTGGCCCTGAAGGACAGCTCAGGGATCTCCTCTCTCTGCCTCAGAGCTGGACTCAAGTCACCGAGCTGCTTTCAGGCAACCAAAAGTGACTCTTAATTGCTTCAGTCCTGTCTGAAAGCTCATCAATAATTTCCTGGGCTGGCTGTCCTGGCATTGGCATTCTGAAACACATGTTAGATTTGATTATTTTTTCAAATTAACATGCAAAGCATGACTTGACCTAAATAATTCCACCAGTCCAATTGTAAGTCTGAAGGTTTTGGAAGAATCAAGTTCCCTTAAACATTTAAGAGAGGGATTTTTACAAGAATGTGTAGTGATAGAACAAGAGGAAATGGCTTCAAACTGACAGACCACAGGGTTAGATGGGATATTGGGAGGGAATCCTTCCCTCTGAGGGTCGGGAGGCCCTGGCACAGGTTGCCCCTGGATCCCTGGAAGTGTCCAGGGCCAGGCTGGACGGGGCTTGGAGCTCCCTGGGACAGTGGGAGGTGTCCCTGCCCCTGGCAGGGGTGGCACTGGATGGGTTTTAAGGTCCCTCCCAACCCAAACCAGTCTGGGATTCTGTGATAATTCACAGCCCCTGATTTCTCCCAGCCCATTATCCTACTTTGTTCCAAACCAGCCCATGGCATTCTCAGTCCTGCAGTGCGTGCCAGGCTGGAGCAGTGTCAGTGCTCCCAGAACAGGCTGTGCTGCATCACCTGCATCTTGGCACTTGGATTTCCTGCCGTGTGATGTGCTGAAACCACAGCCCCTGTCACCGAGAAGCTGAGAAAGCATCACTCAGCCCTCAGTAGTTTTGTGGACACTTTTCTTCCTCTGACACGTTTTTCTTTCTATAAATGTCAGTGCATAAAGAGCACAGGATTAAATTTGATTTGTGCTCCTGGTGTTTGGTACATAAAAAACAACACTTGGGTGTCAGTACAATACATTGGAGAAAGTGACTCCTCCTAACTGTGTTCAGCTCCAAAATTGAGTTAACATAAAGAGATCTTCAAAATCCATTGGATACCTCTGGAGATGAAATAGTTTGAAACAGTGATTACAGCTATTCCTGGTATCTGACCATTATTTACAACTATTTTTGAATCTTCAAACTCAGACTCATTTTGTCTCACCTGAACAATCTATTGAGAAATCTTCATTTTTTTTGTTGAAAAATTATTTGGGTGACTAATGACCCAATTGAAAAAAAGTCATCAAATGCAGCAGTTTGTGATGATGACTGGGGATGGGCTGTTTTGTCCAGGGACTTAATCTACCATTTCCATCAAGGAGTGCTCTGGGAAATGTTTTCTCTCAGTGCAGTGTCTGTGTGTAGCTGTTTGTCGTGCTGCTCCTGAGGTCACAGAGCTCCCACTTTGCTGTGTCAGGGCATCCAATTTATAGAAACCTCGTCATGGACCAGTTTAAAGGTCCCACATGTCCCTGCCTTGGTTGGCTTCATTTTGCATTAACTAGAAGTGCACTGCTGGTGATTTTGGTCAGCAGTGGCCCCTTTTCCCAGAGCTCATCTTTGCACTGCCCTTTTCCATGCTACAAGAGGTCACATTATTCCGTGTCAATAAATTTGTGGAAAAAGTCTCTCTTTTTCTGTTATGGCCATGAGCTGCTGCTGAGCTGGAACAAGCTGGGAATGTCCTCAGTGCTAAACTGTGAGATTGCATAATTATGGCTTACACAACAGCACACACACAGGCAAACAAACCAGGGATTGCTATGTGGGATGGACTCGGGAAGCCTGTGTTGGACGGCTTTCAGCACTCGTGTTCCCTGCAAAAGGAGTTCCTGCTACTTAATTTAGTAACCATCTATCTGATTTTCACTTTTCTGGGGAAGGTGGGTGGGTTTGCTCAGAGTTTGGGGAATTTTTGCTTTCCCACTCTCCCTAGTGGCTCGGAAAGGTGGAGCCTACACAGTGCTTTCCATCGTGCCTGTCTCCATAAGGGAGTGGTTTTCCACCACAACAATTGGCAATTACGGTTCTTATTTTAAATAACATGAAAACAAAGCAGGCTGCTCCCACCCTGGACTCTGCAGATGGGCAGGGTTCTGAGTCCTGCTGGAATAATCACTGATACTAATTATAGAATTCGGGGAAGACGGCGGGGCCGGGCAGGCTGAGCTGGGCTGAGCTGGGCCGGGCTGAGCTGGGCCAGGCTGATCCTTCCAGCGTGAGCTCCAAAGCAGCAAAGCTCACTAATTTCTCTGTTGTGGTTTCTGCTCTTTGCTTTGTCTCTGTTTCCCTCCCCTTTGCTGCCCTTGCACTTCCAGCACGGGAGTGTGTAGCAGCATCGTAGTAAGTGCTTGAATGGCTGGAAAATCCTTTCATGGCAAAGATGTGATTGTTACTTATTTATTTTATTTTTGGTTAATACGACTGGAATACAAATGGGGCTCTGGTGCCTAAGGGCCCTGCATTCTTCCAGTAATTCCTTATGACATGTGTCAGGCTCTGTTTTATTCAGGTGGGTGGTGTGATATTAAACAAGAAAGCAAGCTTGCATTTCTCTGCAGCTGTATTTATACACACACTCCTGGCACAGAGCTGCTTATTAGGAGAATGTCATCTCCACACTGCCTGGACCTGAAACAGTCTGCAAATACCGTGTGGGCTTTAAGAGAAATCATCTTAAATCAATCAGATTTCTCAGCACCGGAGTGTCCTTCCTGCCTTATCCTTTGTCCAGGCAAAGATGGGGCTGCGAGAGATGTTCCTTAAGCAATGCTGCAGCCAAAACAGTCATGTCTGAATGGAATATCGATTTTCTAATTGCTGTGCTGCTGTTAAATGAGTTGTTATGGGGGAGCAGGGGGAAAGCAAACTCAGATGCGTGGCTGGCTGGCTTTGCTTTGGCTCTGCTGAACACACCCGGGGTGTTAATGTGGGAAATTCAGCAAAGGGAGGAAGGTGGAAGCCTTTTTTTTGTGTGGCACGGGCACGGAGAGGGCAAATGAGACTCAGCAGTGGGACAGGCTTATTCTCTCACAAAGCACAAAACAGCCCTTTGGCTTCAGACACTCGGGCTGCAGCCAGGGAGAGAACGAATTGCAAAGCAGAGGCATCTTATGCAATAGTGCCCGGGAGGTGGCTGCTGCTCTCCATCATCCCGGGCTCTGCCTGAGCTCCTCGGGCTCTCCAGACCACAGCAGGACTGCTCCTCACACTCGCACAGGCACCACAGAAAGGTTTTTGCTTCCCTGGTGCCTGTTTGCTGCCTGTGGAAGTGGCCGGATGGACAGTCCCTGTGCAGCCGTGGAGGGATGAGCTGCTGGGACAGGGCAGCCCTCGGGTCATGGAATCTCCATGGAGCCATCCTTAGAAGGGAAGAAAGGGGCATCCCTGGGAAAGGGACATACCTGGGAGAGAAGGAAACTGGAACTCTCTGGCTTTTTTTTAAATAGTCAGGCATTTTGGAAAGTGAAATGCAGTCCCTGTAGTGAAATCGTTATCACAAAGCATCTTCCTGAGACAATAGAAATAGCTATCAGCCACATCTAACCAATAAATAATATTTCTTAATATAGTTTCAGAAAAAGCAGCATATGTTTATGTGTTCAAACACATCCTCTTAGGAGAAAAATAGCTTCTTTATTTTTCTGAAGATTAAAATGCCAAATCAACTAATTACTTTTCTTTGAAAACCTCTACCACATAAAACACACACTCTCTCAGTGAACTAAATTGATTTATATTCCACCATTAATTCTTTATAGCCCATAATTTGCAGAACAACAAAGCTGGTTGGAAAATGTGCCCTATTAAGGGACAAACAGCTTTCTGAGTAAGATGGAAATATGTTGGCATGGAAAAGAAACGTGGGTGCAGCTGAGGCTGGGGTGGCCCAGGGGCTGTGCTGGGGCACAGCCATGGTCTCAAGGCAGCCCTGGCAGAGCTGCTGTGCAAAATCCCTGCAAACTGAGAAGGAAATCAGCCTGGCTGAGGTCATGGGGAGAGGAAGGTCCATGTCCACCCAGCTGGGACAGTCAGTGTTCTCTGTGTAAACATCTTTTCCCAAGCTTTTGGATGCTCTCCTGGTGTTCCTGCAGTTCAAGTCCATGTATATAATTTAATGAGGTGCCATGACCTTTCCCTTTGGATGGTGTTTCTATTGGCTTAAGAATATCTGAAATTTCTCCTAATGTCTCCACTGGTCTCGTTTGCATTACCCATGGAAGATGTTATTTTTTATTACTGGGACAGTCTGGAAAACTGGAAATAAAATTACATTTGGGTTCTTCCAGTAAATACGTCAGTGACTGGAATCGAGATCTTGGTAATGAAATTGGAATTTGTCTGCTGCGGTTTTGGGGTAGTAATAAGATGACAATAGAATAATGCAGGTACAAAACTGCTGGGGTTTGGCAGATGAATGAGATGTTACCTAAGGGGATGTCTACCAGGAGGGCTTGGATTGAGTGCATGGATTGGAAGTGGAATTGGAGGCTGAGAGGGGCTCACATCTGAGTGCTGCTTCTCCCTTCCCCTGGATTTCAGGTGGGATCACAGGCTGTCTGCAAGGCTCGGGGCGCTGCATGTTTTTTATGGAAACCTTCTGTTTGTTCCCTGAGATGGGAATCTGTCAGACACTGAATAAATGCAGGCAGAGTTGGCAGGGAGGTGTTACAGCACAGGAAACAGAAACACAGTCTTAAACAAATTAAAAAGATGGTAATTAACCAAATGAATTTCATCCTGGAGATAATCAGACGAATATATTTAGAAGGAAAATAATCCCAATTCTCAGAAAACAGTAATTAAAACATACTCATTTTTGGGAATGGTTAACAAGCTAAATTGGAGGCAGCAAAGTAGGCTTGGGCCCTGGTGGATGCTCCTTGGGATGGTGTCTGACGAGGCCCTGATGTGTGATCTAAACATAGCCCCGATAGCATCGCACTCGGAGTTTGGGAAACGGCGCCGGCTGGATAAGGACAAGTTCCTGAGATGCTGAAGGGAGCTTGCAGCACAGGCACTGCTGTTATCTGGGTCGCTGACAGATAACAGAGGATGAATTTCATAACCATCTATTTCAGAGGTGTCAACAGGGGGGAGGGGGAAGAATTTAGGGTGGATAATTGCCAGGTAAACACGAGGAAAGGTGGGGAGATGCAGGCATCCAGGCAGGAATTCAGCTGCCTGCACCCATGTGTCAGTTGGAGCAGGCTGCCCAGAGAAGCAGGGAGAGCTCCCCATCCCTGACCCTGCCTGGAGGATGTGCTGGAGGAGTCAAGCACCCAACAGGTCTCTTCTGCTTCCCAATGGCACCAGAGGATCCCAGTCTGGGTCTGAGAGCAGGGAGGTTTATGGGGGAGTGGGAGGGCTGGGGATGTCTGGGTGCCTCTTGTGGGGATGTTCTGGGGACAGGGTTTGTTCTCTGGGGATCTTGGTGCTTTCCTTTGGGGTCTCTCTGTCAGCTCAGCTGCTGCTTTTCACTACCAGGGTGGGCGTTGTACCCACGGAATATTGACTTGTTCCAGTGCATTGAAAGCTACAAAGTTTGGGGAATTTCTGGCCTTTCTCGCAGTTGGATCTATTGAAGAGGAAGTGGTTGGATAGAGCACAGAACTAGAAGCACAATGCATTCATTTCCCAGAGTAAAATCTGTTATTCTCAGGATTTAGTCCATGAAACACAGTGTCAAAACCTCATTGGGAAACTTGTCTCTTTTGGGTTCTGGGTGGGCAGATGCACATTCTCTCCTCTACCAAATATGGATAAATACTGTTTTTCTAGGAAACACCCAGCTGATCTGATCATAGTGATTGTGATTTGACATCTGTGTGCACACACAATAATTACATTGATCTAATTTATTACTGAAACTGCCAGTAGGTGAATCGATGGTTGATGAGAGGCAGAGTGTTTGGGTATTCATTTCATTTTCTTATTAAAATGCCTGCAGAGAGGACAGATCATGCTGAGATCTCTGGGAAACAGACCTTTCCAGGATTCTGCAGTTTTTACCTGCCCAGTAAATGGACTGAGGGTGAAGAATGCCCTTGAAAGGAGCTCCATCCCCACAGGAGCCTGGCATGGACATTCCAAAGGGCGTCTGTGGGAAGGCGATTCTGCTGCACCCAGTGTCTCACATGGACTCAGCCCTGTGAAATAAACTGTTAAACGAGCTGCTCCTAGGACTATTAATGAACCTGAGATCCTTAAATTGCATATTAGGGGGCTTCTGTTGCATTAAGCCTTCTGCACATCACAATGCTCTTAACTAGAATTTATCTGCATGCAAGAAAAGGGCTAAAAACTGAATTAGAAAGAAAGTATCAATAGCAATTACATAAATTAGCATGCAGATTTATAATCTCTAATAATGGCTAGTCTTTCAAAGAGTTTATATATTTTTTTGCCCTCACCCAAAGTGGAAGTGTTTGATTTCAAATGTACATTTTCGGTCTTGCACCATCTAAATTTACTGCTTTGCCTAACAGCTCATCTGTTTAGGTGCTTCACTGTAGCCTGGGTTCTTGTCTGAAACAGAATTAGTGATGCTGAGGAACTGACTGTGGGGGCTGAAGATAGTACTGGTGGTGGGAAATTAGTGTGAGAGCTTGGAAAAGTGGGCTGGGAATGACCCCATGGAGACCAGTAAGCAACAAAACCGTGCTTCCCACTCTCGATCCAGCCCTGCGAGCTGTCCATCAGTCAGAAAACTGTGAATACCAAACAGCTTAAAAGTAACATTTAATGAATAGGAATTCTGTGCTCTTGAAATAAATAAATAGCCCCGTTTTCCATCTGTATCTGCAGTACATTGCCCCTCACAACCTCTTGTTAGAGAAAGGCTCTTTTAGGCTGATGTGTTTTCCTTCCCCAGCTAATTATGCTCGGTTGAAGTGGGTGCTCCGGATTCAAAAGTGTCATTTTGGAAGTCGGAGTTGGGAGAGATACAGAGTTTCATGGAACCCTTTGTGACCTTGGAATGTAGCAGACATTCTTCTTATTTTATTTTTTTTTTAAGTTTGGCTTCTTCAAAAGAAGACCTTGAGCCCTGCTCAGATTGAGCCAGCTCTATCTTGCAGTCATTAAAGATTCAGTAGCACCTTTTAAGTCCATGTTAGGAAATTCAGATTTTTCAATTTAGTCAAGCTGTGTCTCTTTTTCAAGTACTGTGCTGCTCAGTTTTGAAGGTCTTCCAGGATTTCCAGTGGCTTCTTGCAGAGCAAGAGCCAGAGTGTGTTGTTTTAATCTAAAACCTCAGGTCTGCGTGTGTTCCTTTACCTACAAAGGTAAAAATGTCACGTAGGCTAAGGAGGAGTCCCCCAGGTGAGCAGTGTATTTCTGCCATGCTGCTGGAGTCCTTTCTGAGCGTGGCTTGGTTATTTATCTCTTATTTATTTATTTCTGTGTTTGGGATTGGACCAGAAGCAGAAGCCTTTTCTCTCCAAGGGCTCGTAGCTTTTAAATATTGAAGGCTGAACCTCCTCATTGTGCTGAGCTAAACTGCTGAGCTAAACTGAGGGAACTTTGAAATCAGCTTCAAGGTCTGAACTTTGTTAAGTGGCCCTTTCTCTATTTAGTCTTAAGAGGAGGAAAACTCTAAGCCTCTGAGTGGATTCATAGTCACACTTTAATTAATCATATTTTTACAGCATGCTGCCAGCAACTGTCAGGAGGAAGGAGATGCCTCTAATCCAAATTCACAACAACAACAAAATAAATGCACTAGAAATGTCCCTAGCCAATAAACTGCCTCATCCTCTAAGAAATAATACTTCCCACAGCCCAAACGCAGGAAAAGTGATGGGAAGCAGATTTCTTCCACCCTCAGTCCCAATGAAACAAGACCCATTAGTGAAGCAGGAGCGAGTGCCAGGCAAACCTGTCTGTGTGACACTGCAGAGCTGCTGTTCCCCAGAGCTCGGCCCCTTAGACTTTTCCTGTCGTGCCTGCCACTGCTATTGGCCTCTCAATGTGCTCCACAACGTTGGAGATGGGTTTTTTCTCCCTCTTTCCAAGTGGTTTCATTTATTATTTGTTAATGACATCCAGAGGACACGGGAGCAGTGGATTGTGTTGTGGTGGCTGCAGCGAAACTCCGGGCTTGGGCTGAGGTGCTGGGGAGGGAATGGGTGCGGGAACTCCGCTGCCCCGATCCCTCTCAGCTGCTGAGCTCCATCCCAGGAACAGCCCCGGTATTCCCGAGGGAGGGGCAGCCCCGGGATGACACCAGGCTGGCACAGTCCAGCCGGGAAGCTCCAGCTCCATCCGTGCCCTCTGCAGCCCGTTCCTGTCCCTCGGAGCCCGGGGCAGCTTTGGCACGGCTGCAGGAGGGGCAGCTTTGAAGCAGTAATTCCCCAGGGATCCAGCAGTGCTGTCACGGCTCAGCCGCAGCCAGGGGCCTTTGAAACTTTGATTTTGGGGCTGTATCTGAGAGATTAATCACAGTCACAGCGGACACAAAGGTCTTTATGGGCTGCCACAAGCCGTGACTCACCAAACTGAACATCCAGGTTGTTTGCAGCCTTCAAACACGTTGGTTCAGAGAGATTCCCTCCTGGAATACTGTCCTTGGCTCCAACCACAGCATAGGGTCACTTGCCCTGTGCAGCTCTTCCAGAACCTCCTCTGATTCACCCCATGCTAATAACATCCCTCACTTTCATAGAATTATTATATAACTTCGACTGCATTGAGTTTTCACTAGCTAAAAGACAGGACTTTGTTTCTTTCCTTCTTTTTTTCCCCTTTTTGTGTGATGAAAATGTAGAAAAAGTCTTGAAGTACTGTCATTGAGTAGGTAGAGACAGAAAAAGCTTCCTGTGTTTACAGTTAAAATAGCAAAAACAATATTTTAAGACTTTTCACCCAGTTTTGGAGATGAACATGCAAATCTCTGTCATAGTGAAATATGCACAGAGATGTTTTTAAACTTTTGGTTACTATTATTATTGTTTCTTTCATCTTTGCTGGGGCGTGGTAACAGCAGTGTCACACTCAAGCCTGCTATGTGTTTTCTCACACAGAGAATGATTTTCTTCTGTGAATGGAACATAAGTTCTGGTTAACCCAGAGAGAACAGTAGGCTGAAAGACACAACTGGTGCCATTCCTGGTGGGAATGTTTGTGCCATGCTGGGAATTGTGGGGCAGTGGGAGTGTCCCATGGGGCCAGGGTTTGCCAGTCCCAAGCCTCACCTGCTGTGGGACATGGCTCCTGTGGCCTGGCAGTGGAGACATCTCCAGAGCCTTTGGTGCCTGGGGTGCCAGGACTCGGGGCAGGGCACAGGGGCAGCTGCTCTGAAGAGTTCCTGGTATCTTTTTGGTGCTCCAGGCAGGAGGATTCTTCCCTCTTGCCACCCAGAAAATGGTATTTGATCTGATCCAGTTGCCCCTGTTTGCCTTCTCCTGTGAAGTTCTAGTTTAATGAGTTCAGAAACATCAGTAAATTGTAAATTAATTTCAAGTGCAATTTCAAAACAGGGCCTTGACTATCAGGTGCATGGATACATGAAAAATCCATGTGACCTTTAGAATATTTCCTTGCCTTTAAATTAACTTTGACTTGTATGAAAGTAAAGATTTTCTGTATGTTTTATTTTTGGGTTGAGGATGGATTTAATTTTGGAGGTTTTAAATCCTTTAAGCTATTTGCCAGTGTCAGTTATGTTTTTTAATCAGTCTCCTTGTCTGAGGACTCCTTCCCATCTGATTTCCCGTGCTGGCAGTGTCAGCTCCCATTAGAAATACGGAGCCTGGCACGTCTCACATTCCCTTGAACAGTTTTAGCTTAAAAGTGTTGAGGAATGCTGCATCCTGGTGCTGGAGGGGGCTGCTGGGAGCAGGCTGGATGATTTTTATAATGTTCCCTCTCTAGGTTTGTCCAGAGCAGATAAAATCCCTCTGTGCAGAGGGAGAGCGTGGCCACAGATGCAGAGAATCTGCCTGTTGGGCCCAGGGGCTGGGACAGAGGGGTCAGTGGGCTCTGAGCCCTGTGTGGGGCTGTGCTGGCTCCACACACCATGATTCCATTCTCCTGCCTTCCCAGGGATTTGCCTGTTTGTTTCCTCACAGCTGCTGGAGCATATTCCCACCATAGGTCAGGGTGTTCTTTGTTGAGTTGCATGAAAGAGTTGGACAGGTAATAACAAACATTTGGCCAGGATGCATCACACTGGTGGTACCCAGGCAGTGCTGCTGGAGCTGCACCACTTCCCCCCTTCATTTTCTTCTGTAGTTTTCTCCCAGTCAGTTGTCTCCACTCCCAGCCAGATGTAATTTTCTTTACACTTTTACCTGAGGCCAGAAAATGGAAACCCCCCATTCTTCCTAGCCTAAGTGAAACTTCGCAGTCCTTCACCATGGAAACCAAATTAGTTCCTAGTGTTTAACTTGCCTCGAAGTCCAGATGCTCTGTTTGCCCGTGATTTTTTGGGAAAGCTGCAGCCTTATGTCTCTCTCCATTGTGGCCAAGGCAGAGAGAGGCTGGCAGCATGGAGGGTGACCAAGCAGCCAGAAACATTGCTGTGAGGGGTGACCCGGGGCCGTGTCCCAGTCAGCAGTGTGTATATATAGATATAGATAGATTTATCATCGAGTTATTGATCCTGCTCTGTGCACAGAAGCTCCTCACAGCGCACCGAGACAATCTTACCTTGCCCTCAGGAAGATCACAACAGGAAAAAGCTCCCTGACAGTGCTTTTGCTCATTAGTTTCCTTGGGATCTCTAATGTCATTTTAGCCACCACAGATAACCAGATAACCGCAATACATCCTGGGGTCTGTGCCGGGCCAGGGCAGGTTGGCTGCACCTCATCTCAGCATCCTCTGTTCTGAGGGCACCACGAGGAGAGGCGCTGGTTCCACATTCTCTGCGTGCCCAGCACGGTGTGCTCCACCTCGCTGCCTCCTGCCTGCTTAACAAATTGCGCTAATTGTCCAGCCAAACCCCCTGGGAATCGGGATACGCCTGCGCAGGGGAAAACTGCAGCCGCCATCTGTGTGTCAGTGTCCCCCCCGCTCCAAGGAGCTGTCAGTGGAGTCTGCTCTGAATAATTCAGGCTCTGAGCTGCAATTTGTAAGATAAAGGCAAATAGAAAGTGCCTGTGGCTGTCTGCAGTGGCAGTAACTCTTCCTCCCGAGGTTCGATATCGTGCCGGTGCCTTCAGGAGCGAGCTGGGCAGGAGCCCCCGAGCCCAGCTCCTGTGGGGCTGTCCCTGTGAGCACCTGCACACAAATGCTCCTGCTGGCAGCTCAGTCCTGCTTCTGTGTCTGTCCGAGTTCTGGGCTTTCCCCCGTTGCTTCCCTCCCGTGGTCCGTGTCATTGCGGTGGTGAGCTCCTGCTGGAAACAGCTGCAGCAATGTGGGAATGTGGCAGAATGGAGCTCAACTCATTTTAGCTCCTCTCTGGGAAATTTTTTAACTTCCGTGCTTTCACAAACTTGCATTCAGTGCTGTGTAACCAAACCAGCCTGACACAAGAGCAGACAGAGGGAAGGAAGATCTGGTGACTTCTCTTCACGGTCAGGGCTGAGGGACTGCAGAGCCCAATCTACCCCACCACGTCTTTTCCTTTATTTGAATCCATGGATACCTGTCACAATATTTCTCTGAGCAGTATTTCACTTCATTAGGTTGCATTGTTAACTGTGAAAGTCCTGTCAGTTTTTATCTATTGTTTCCTGCCAAGTGTTGGAAACAATCAGAGGTAAATTATACAGCTCTTTCCTTAAGCAGCCACATGGCAGTTTACTGAGGGGCATTCAGTGGCACAGGATTAAAAGAGATAAGTTACAAGATAAGGAATGGGTTGAGGTTTTGCATCAGCCAAGGGATGCTGCCTCACTGCTTTACACCTGCCCTCCCCAGGGACACCTCCTTTTTGGGGTCTTGCTGCTTCTTGCTGCCCCTTTCCCTCCCTCCACCCTGGCCCTGCACAAAACACACATCCCTGGAGAATCCTGGAATCACAGAATGCTTTGGGTTGGAAGGAACCTTAAAGCCCATGCAGTGCCACCCCCTGCCATGGGCAGGGACACCTTCCCCTGTCCCAGGTTGCTCCAAGCCCCGTCCAGCCTGGCCTGGAACACCTGTGGGGTGTTTTTTCTGTGTTGTTACCTTGCTGTGCTTTGTAGACCCCAGAACTGTGCAATGTTAGTCTGTTCCTAGGGTAAAGTGATGAGGCAGAAAGAGTCTTCAAGGCTGCTGAGCCATTCCCATCAGGATCAGCAATTTTCTGTGAGGAGACAGAGATTCGTTCCTCATCTCAAGGAGGGTGGTGAGGAAGCTGTTAGCCTTGATTCCCTCATGTGCTTCTCTTCGGGAAGACATTAAGCTGTGCCTAAGTGTTTTGCTAAATAGAGGAGACCTTATTGCAGGAAACTTTAAAGGCACATTTTACAGCTTAAATCTACCTCTGAATGAGCCTTGCTGACAGAAATAAAGGGAATAACAGACTGATGCATGCAGAGTTGTCTCATGATTTTTAAAACATAAGGTCATCATTTACAAACTTGGCTCCTTCAAGTTAGGGATTCAAATGCTTATGTAGGTACATAAATAAGTGGCCTAGTTTTCTGGGATGCTGAATCCATTAAAATCAATGGAAATTTTGCATCTCTGAATAAAATGTCACTTATTTTGCTAGCTAATTTTAGGTACCCAAATACAGAAACTTTGATCTAAAAGAAAAAGATTTTTCAAAAAGCTGCTGAATTTTTGCCATGCTTCTGAAACACCGAGCTCCTGTGTTGGTGTTCCAATTCCTCCTTGAGGCCTGGCCTTCAGGGGAATTCAAAGGAAATCTGGCCTGAGTCCTGCATGAAGAATTCCCCTGGAATCACCTTGGTGTAGAAGAACAACATCCTCACCTGTGGAGTGTGTGCAGTGTACCCTGTTCACTCTGTTTGCAGCCTGGGCCCAGGGCACAGGGAGAGGATCCAGCAAAACAACAAGTCAAAGCCTGCTGTCCATGGGATCAGGAATTCCTGTAAAGGCATTTTTGGTGTGTCACGTTGGTCAGGCCAGATACAATCTCAGTGCATTGTCCCTGCAGAGAAGTTGCCAGGTCATGACTTGTTTTCCTGTTGGATCTGATCAGTGCTGGTAAGGTCAGTGTGGTTGCAGTAAAATGAAGTGAGAGATCTGTCACATGCTTTGGGCTTGGGTTTTATAGCACTGAATATAAAAAATGAGAAGGGAGAGTGTCCTTTTGTCCTGTGAGGGCACTGATTTTCATTGCCTGCTATTGCTGTGCACGGGAGCTGCAGAACATTAAGTCTGAAATTCTACATTGAGGACTTTCCTGCTAATGAATTCCGTCTCCTGAAAGTGAGAGCTCGTCTCTTTAGCATTTGTGCCTCGCACTTGATCCACAGGTTTGTGCTGCTGCTCTGATCATGTCACAGATATCCCTTCTTAAGTCTCTCCAGCTTCCCAGCTTAACCAGCATCACATTCAGGTTGCTTTTCCCCTTCCCTTTCCAGCCTCAGCTTATTTTCCACTGTGTGTATCCTATCCTGAGCTCCTCAGTAGCATTCAGTCCTCTCCTGTATCATTCTTTTCCTTCCCTGACTCTGGGTTTCATGTCACCTTTGTGCCTTTTTGTCTGACAATATCTGTATTTGCCAACTGGAGCATGTTCCTCCCACTCACAGCACTCTCCATTTGCCAAGCCCCTGATCCTGGTCCAGTTCCTCCCTGAAGCTGTGGCTGCCCCATCCTTGGAAGTGTTCAAGGCCAGGTTGGACAGGGCTTGGAGCAGCCTGGGATAGTGGAAGGTGTCCCTTCCACCCCAAACCATTCTGCGATTCCATGATTCTCTGAAAAACCATTCCTCCCTGTAGACCCGATCTCCACATCCCCTGTCCTGGGCAGTTGTGTTCCTTTCCACATCACCTGATTCCCAATTAAATCCAGCAGTTGTGTCTTCTCCTGCTTGCAAAACACCCTCTGTGAAGAGCAAAGGCCATTAACACAGTGTCACAATGTGCCCCCTGCTCCTCTGATGTCAGCAGGAAAACTTTTCAGCTAATTCATAATTTACTATGTACTTCCAGATTAACAAAGAACCTAGAATGGCTTACGTACACAAAATATTCAACGGCCAGAGGGACCATGAAAAAGAAAAAAAGTATTCATTTCAATACATTTCTTTTCCAAGAGAACAAAAAAAACTTCTTTTTTTTTAAACTGGGTCAACACTACATCTGCAGCACTCAGCCGTTTTCCATACGACACGATCACCCACTCTGTTTATCTTTAGGCAATATGCTCTTGCAAACTGCCAATTAATTGCATATTTGGTGCCTGCTCTCTCCCAGCATCCTGGATAAACACGGCAAGGCAATCACGGGGAGCTGCTCTTGGCTGCCAGGGGAAGGAAATCTGTCATTGTCTCAGCCTTGTTATCTGCAACCAAGGCAGACTTTTAGCAGCGTTCTGCTTGTAAACACCCTCTTTAGACACCTTCTGATTTCCAGAGATGGCTCGTCAGCCACTCTGCCCTGCTACCTGCAGCTTCTTAAATCACTGCTTTCCAAAATGTTCAATGCAGATTGTCCTTGGTAAAAGGGCCATCAATGCCAGTAAAATGTGGTGAGAGAGTCCTTTGAAATGAAGAGGGAAAGCTGAATCCAAATAAATGTAAGAGACAGAAAAGGGGAGAAGGGGATGTTGAGACTGCTCTGCTCTGAGGGTTCTCCCCAGGGATTTTGTTGGGATTGCTGTTTGGGAGGTTTGGGGAGACAGATCTGGTTGTGATGTGGCCTTTTCAGAAACTTCCAGTCTGTTGGTGTTGGCTCAGGTCCTTCTCCTCCACTCTAAGTTGGAAATATATCCTACTTTGTGCAAGAGTTGTTTAAACCTATGTCCAGAGAAAATGAGACACCCTAGGAAACCATCTCCATGACATGCAGATTTTCTGGCTGGCCATATTCTTCCTTTCTGTCTAGGGGGAGGTGTCCCTGACCATGGCAGGAGGGATGGAGATGGATGATCTTTAAGGTCCCTTCCAACCCAAACCATTCTAATTTCTGTCCCTACTGAAATCCCAAGAGAAGGCTCTGGAGAGCTGATCCTTCCTTGGGTTGGGATGGGCACCAGCAGATCTTCACTCTTTATTTCTATCACGTTCTAAAGCTGAGTGACTTCAAAAGAGGCTGACTCTACAGTGGCTGCAGAAGAACTGGGACAAAATCTTCTCCTGGGGCAATCCTCAAGAGGATTTAAACTGCCATCTTGACATTGAGTTATTGTAAATTAACTGTTGCTTCCAGGCAAGGAATGATGAATGGTCTGAAATGAAGAGATAAGCCTGCATGTGGATACATTCTCCCAGGCTCTTGTGGCCCTTCCATGTTATGAGCAGCTGGAATAATTCCTAAAACAGGGAATATTTGATGCTGGGTCAATTCCTATTTTGATATGCTCATGTACATGGAGAATAAATGAGAATAATTACTTGAAACCAGTGTAATTAGAAGAAAAACAAGCTCCTTGCGTCTTAGAACAATACAAACACATACTTGGGGTTTTTTGTTTGTTTGCTTAGCTGAATTCTTTTACCAGTCTTACCTTACACTGTCCATGTTTTTATTGTGCCATTTAGTATTTCCCTATCAGTGGTGCCCTAAGGCCAAGAGTTAAGGTGAGTCCTGAGTGCCAGGCTGACATTAGAGCCAATCCACCCTTGGTGTGAGCAAGGAGGGGATCCCAGGAAATGGGGGGCTTGCAGTTATCCCATCACAGCTGCTTTGGGGTCAGATCCTGCTCCTGCTAAGTCAGAGGGAACATCAGCACCAGACTTAGGTTGGCATCAGGCCTGCAGACAGCAAACACGCTTCAGCACAGGGACTGCAAACCTATTCTGTTCTTACCTCTCAGGCGTGGCTGCAGCAGGGTCTGTGGTGTGAGAACACCTGAGTTCAGGTACAGAGTGGTTCAAAATGAAGGCAGTGTGAGCCAGCTGAGCAAACACAGAGATTAGAGGGATGGTGTTTGCTTTGGGGTGATAGTGAAGTGCATTATTGGGATTATTCACAAGTCTCTGGTGGGCTCTTGGCATAAGGTTGGGCCCTGAGCAGAGACACAAGAGAGAATGCCTTTGGAATTCCACCCTTCCACTTGCTTCTGTCAGTAAAAATGTGTCCTGAGGAGCAGCAAGTCCTTGCTCAGGGCTCTCCTGGAGCACTGGCTCATGGCAGATGCTCTGGGTTTCCTTTCTTGTTCACTCAGGGAATGGTGCAAACAGCTGAGATGGATAATTTGGCCATCCCCCACTGTTTGTGGCCATCACCAGAGCAGCAAATCCAAACATCTGCCATCAGAAATGAGTGAGAACCTCTGCCTCGAGGAGGATGTGTGTCAGGAGAGGGGGAGTCGTAGGGGGTTGTGGGAAATTAAACAAAATATTCAGGGGTTTTTTTCTTTTATTTCTGTCATATCCCAGAACTTTCTCATTGACAGTGAAGTAAAATCTGTTGGATTGAGCCTGTTTACCAGGTCACTGTGGATTATTGTAATATTGGAATACAGTGGAGATGAGATCCATATGTTCCTGTCAGGGACTAGAGTTTATTATCGCACTGGGGATGGCTAATAATAAAAGTTTAGATTTCAAGCAGATTTGAGGAGAATGTGCTTTAATTCCTGTCTGTTTGGTTTGTGGACAAACTCCCGTACGCCTGGACTTCTTTCCAATTTCAAATGTGACTTGTAAATACCAATAGAAGGAGGCTGCGAGCTAAGCTGACAGCAGTTATAGTTTGAGCTTTAAAGATTAAGTGCCTTCAGGAAGTAATAAAGATCAGAGCTGCCCGATCCTGATGCAGTTGCCTATGGAAAGATGTTGACGCTGCACTGACAGGCTTCGGGAGCAGCGCCGTGTCTCGGGGAGGCTTCGGGAATGTGCACTCCTCTCCAGCATCCCTTCTGCCGTCCTTGCTCCCATCCCTGCGCCCACCGCTCCTCCCATCCCTCCTCCCACCCATCCTCCCATCCATCCTCATCCATCCTCCAAGCACTGCCCAGCCTTCGGCAGTGGCATAAGGCCCAGTGCCCCCAGCAGGGATGGTGGATACGGAATGTTTTGGAATTGATGGGAGTTAGTTACTGCATAAATAAAGAGGAAATCTTAACATGAGTCAGAGGTGCAGACAGAGCAGCCCGTGCTCGAACTCTCCCTTCTTACCTCTAGGTTTGTTGTTCTGCACTAATTATGTATGAGACAGAAAAATGCTGGATGAAGTTTAATTAGGAATGAGCTGCTTTGTCATGTAAACTCCGAGCGCAGTTTGCAAGCCTGGCTCGCCGCCAGGACCGGTGTGAGCTCCTCGGCAGCAGGGAAGGGGCTGGGAGCAGATGCCTCTCCTCCAAAACACTGAGCCTCGAGGAAGGGTTTGAATTACAAAGGAAGGGAAGGGGCTGAGCTTCCCAGCCCCCTCCTCCCCTACAAAGGGCAACAGTCAGTTTACTTTCATAACCCCACTATCAGCTGCAGAGGAAGTCTCGCAGTCCGGGAGTCTGCGAGCGGTTCCAGAGCAGCTGAATCCAAACCGGGCAGAGCCGGCCGAGGGAGGGCAGCCGGGGGATGGACTCGCCCTGCTCCCGGAGCAGCTGACTTTCCCGGGGACCTCAGCATTGCTTTTCTGCCCTGATCTTATTTTTCTGTCCTGATCTTATTTCTCTGTCCCGTTGGAGGCTTGGGTAAGTGCCTGGTAGTTTTCCGCTTACCTTTCTCTTCGGTGGTGCACCGGGATCTGCCAAAGTGCAATGGCACTGCAATGACAAAGTATTCCCTGCACCTTTGAGAGCTTGCTCTGGAAGTGGATGATCCAGATTGGAAAAGCTGGACCTTTACAATCTTTTGGATTGATACACTGCATTTTCAAAAGGGACAGGGAGCAGATATGGAGAAAACAGACTTTCCAGCGCGTTGTTTCAGCTGGTGGGGACCGCTGGGGCTACGGCAGCTTGCAGTGTGCGGGATTTCCAGCGGTTGGATTGCTGGAGCAGAGCTCTGCCGGCGTCTGTCCGGCAGTTCGGTGGTGCAGATGTTTGCGCTGTTTCCTGTGGAATCAGCCTGTGGGGGTCGGGGCAGCTGCGCCTGGAGCCGAGCTCTGTATTCCATCACCCGCCAAGGAACGCAGCGGCCGGCGCTCGCTCTGGCACTCGTGGGGAGAGAGGAGCATGCAGGAATCAAACGGTGACATGGTTTGCTGGAGAGGTGTTTGCTCTGGGCCCTGATGCTCTTGCAGAAGGGATCCGGTGGATTGGGAGCACGGATCGCAGGCAAGCAATTCCCTCACATCCACGGGGAGCGGAGCGTGCGGAGGGGCCAGGCAGAATTCACAGATTTTTCAAAGCCGTTGTAAAAGATCTGTGTGATTGTAAAGAAAGAAGTGGCCGTGCCTGGCGGTCGGGGTGTTTGCAGGCCGTCCCGGGGGTGTGGGTGTCTGGATACGTGGTAGGAGCAGCCGGAGAACTTGAAAGGGAGATGGACTAAAACTTACGTAATGTGTGAAACCGAATGTCCTTTCCTGCTGTCCCTGCTGTGAACCTGAGAAGGCTAACCCTGAAATGATTTTTAAAGCTGTCTTTGTTAGTCATCCTTTATGCAATTTGTTTCTTTATCATGTTTCATTTTGAGTACAAGGAGCCAGGCTGGTTCTACTCCCCTCTCCACTCCTCCTCTATTGTTAGTCTCTCCCAGCTTCCCGTACGATTGTCCAGCTCTGCTCTTTGCAGAGCCCAGCGGAAAAGGATATGGTTGAAAAGAAAGAAAGTATTTCAAATTAAAATTTGGCGAGTGCTTGTGTCCTCATTAGGCTTCAGACAAATTTCTTCCCTCCCATCTCCTTTTTCCCAAAAGTTGCAGGGTGGCCAGTATCACTTGCAATCCCTTAACCTGCAGCAGAACCCCTCTTAGCCCTCATAGCCATGCACTGGCCAATAAATGCAGCAAATAATAATGACAGCACAACTTGAAAACAAAGCATGTTTATAATAATATGAGCAGCCTGGTCTAGTGGAAGGTTCACTGCCCGTGGCAGGGGGTTGGAACCACATGAACTTTAAGGTCCCTTCCAACCCAAACCATTCTGGGATTCTGTGATACCTACAACTAGGAACACCTACATAGAATGAAAGCAGGGAATTCTTGTATCAAGCCTCGTTCAGGTTTGTGAGCTGGTCACAGCTGATGAGTTGTCCCAGCAGTGACCCTGAGCATCTGCCCCAGGCAGAATCAGACTCGGAGGATGGGTGTAAGGAAAGGAGTGTGCAGGGAGGGAGAAAAGGTCATGGCCCCATCTCTATTGGTTCTCATTAAGCTGTAGCTTGATGAGCAAATGGTAATTAATGGTTGTGTTAATGCTCAGGGGTAAGCTGATAGGACTCTCCTTGCTTCCTCTTGATTCCCAGCCATGACTTCAGTCCTTTTGAGCAGCACTGATGAAGCAGGGCTGGGTCTGGGTTACCTTTGGAGAGGCCCAGCCAGCAGCACATGTGACCTTCCAGATTGTTTGCACCTCCTGGCACCATCCTCCTTCCCTCTGCACAGCAATTAGTGGGAAGTGTCCCTGGGCAGGACTGGAGCCCGGGAGAACAGAGCTGCCGTGGGGCTTGTGAAGATAACAGAGTCTCTGGTGAGGCCGAGCTGCCTCCCGTGGCCTTGTTAGTGCCAATATTGGCACAGGGAGATGCAAGTGGAGCGGGTGCAAGGGCAGAGCTGCAGACAAAAGGGAGCCCCAGTTCCTCAGGAGACATCTCCATTCCCTGCAGTGGCCCCTGTGAGTGGAGCTCCACTTGCCCCAGCCCGAGCCACAGCCCGTGCCTGGTGCTCTGTCACAGCCCCTTGCCAGGCTGTCCTGGCCCCAGGGAGTGCACTGGGGAAGCTGGGAAGATAGTGAGTGGGATGAGAAAGCGCTCAGTAATTCCCAGAGTTTCCTTCTGCTCAAAGTGGCAGAAATAACACCTTTCTTATGTAAAAGGCTCCCTCAGCTCCGCTGGGTATTGTACAGAAACACCCCCCTGCTTTGCTTCTCTTTGACTTGCACCGTTTCAGAGACCTGCAATTTGATGACAGGTTTAATAAGATACAATTGTCACTTGTGTTGAGAGAAGACATTCAAAGAACCTGGAGTTGTATCACCTGGTATACCAACATGTAAAGGCACTTTTCACTTCAGACACGGTTTTAGGTGCTGGAGACCCAGATTTTAAGACTTGTTAAGACCCAGACTTTAATGCTTTTAAAGACTTGTCCAGCAGACACTGATGGCTGAAAACTTGTTCCAATAGAGTCTCCCTTCCCCCAGCACTGGTTTCTTCTTCCACCTCTTCACCGTATAGGAAATTTCTGTCTTTTTTTAAACAGGCAGTTTTTCTTCATGTCATCCCTTCCACTGTGGTAACACCAGCAGCCAGGAATGGGAGGGGAGAACAGCCCCAGTTTCTTTGGGCCTGACTGGGACCTTGCTGGTAGCACCTTTGCTGGTGCTGTGGCACTGAGGGGTGACAGCCTCTGCCCTGCTGCCATGGGAGGGTCTCACACTCCATTTCCCAGAAAGAGCAGGATGCAAATTGAGCTGCTGCCATAAATTTACAGCAAAGACAATAAAAAACAAGAATTAGACTGATAAAATGATTAAAAGGCTTTACCAAAGCCTCTAAGCAGTTTGTCATATTCTGCAAGGTGATTGCCCAGGACACCTGCAGCACAAGCCAGCCTTTTCCAGAGTGGCCCCTTGGCCAGGACATCAATAAAAATGAGGATTTATGAGCTCTGTCATGGGCAGCAAGTAAAGCGTCGGGCAACAAATTAATCGCTGATTGCAGTGCAGTGCTGACTGGGAGCTTTCTGCTCTCTCTTGGCGTCGTTGCAAGGTTGTTCGTTAAAAAATTAGTTTGATAAAGAGACCCTTGACTCCCAGAGCGTTCCTCTGTTACCTGCTCACTGAACACGAGGCACTGTGAGCCCAAAAGGTGCTTTTCACTGTTCAAGTGTTCCAGCTTTTAGTCATCAGAATGTGACAGCACTCACAGCTCTCTGTGCTTGTCTGTTCCTTCCTGTCCGGTAATCTTGGGACCACAGAATTTCAGTTTGGGCTGGGAGGAGCTGGGTACTGCTGGTCTACCAGAAGCACTTGGGTGCCAGAGCTGTGTGTTCCTGCTAAGCTGCTTCCCTTTCCTACCACGGAGGTTTTGCTCATTGTTCTCTAATTTCAGCAGGCAGGGAAAAGCCCACTTTTGAGTTCTGTTGCCTGCCCTGTCCCCACAGCTGGTGCCACCATTGTCCCTGGGCTCCTACCCGGACTCGCTTCCTTTGTTCTCTGCCGGGCAGCTCCACGAGGTGATTGTTTTCACAGTAATTTTATTTCTCCCTGCCTGAGACCAGACCATAATTTCCCAGTGACTCATGTCACCTGTTGATGGCCTTTTCCTGTCCCTCACGCAGAGGCAGCGCAGGGTGGGAGATGGAGTTGGTGCTCCTCAGGTTAAGGAATGCTCCCACCTTCCAGCAGCCCGGGAGAGCTGTTGGTGGCAGCCACAGGCTCCGCAGGCAGTGAGGGACACACGTCAGGGGCTGGGGAGAGGGAGCTCTGTGGGGGATGGCGTCATGCATTGGGGATGTTTTGCCCTTGTTATGCCAGACTTGTACCAGCTGATCCCATCCAGCCTGATTTGCCCACGGATGGTTTACCCCGGGAGCCTCGGGCTCCGCACGTCGCCTGTGAGCAGATGCTGAGCAGAGCCGTCACATTTCAAGGCATTGCCTCGGACGAGCTCCACGGGACGAGCTGCCAGCAGCTCTGGTTGAGCTGCAGGCTCAGTTTGGTTCATCAGGCTTGGCTCTTACTTTTTTTTCCCCTGTTTCCTTTTTTAAGAGTGCTCTTACATCAGAGCTGAGCTCTGTTGCCCATCTTCGGTGCTGGAGGGTGACATCTCCTCTGCTCCTGCTCGTGCTAACGGCAGTCGTTGGGCTCTGGACAGGGAACAGGGCATTCTCCATCTCAGATGGAACAGCAACATGAAATTTCATCACCTAGGTTTCAAGAAAAATAAACTGTGGCTGGACTTAAAACCTTGCGGTGAGGACTAATGGAGAGAGGCTTTTATGAGCATTGAGAATATTTGTAGCTAAGCAACCAACATCAGCAAGAAGAATAAATCAAAAGTTTCAGGGCTCTGCCTGCCTGCCTTGAAGGGTCAGGAACTGTTATTTTCCCTCTGTAAACAAGATTGCCTTCCTGCTGGAGGCAGGATCCCATGTTAGATGGAGCTTGTTCTGGGATACTGGGCTGGGAACAGGAGTGAAAGGACAGGGAAGAATCTTGCCAAAGGCTACAAAGCCAGCCGGGCCTCCCAGCAGCTTACAGGAAAAAGCTCTTGGAACATCTAGCACTTAGAGATAATATTTTCTAATTACTCTTGTCTAAGTACTCCTAACATCAGAGAGGGACTCTTTATCAGGAAGGGTAGTCACAGGATAAGGAGTAATTGGCTCAAAGTGAAACACAGAAGAAATCTCTCCCTGTGAGGGTGAGGAGGCCCTGGCACAGGGTGCCCAGAGAAGCTGTGGCTGCCCCTGGATCCCTGGCAGTGCCCAAGGCCAGGTTGGACAGAGCTTGGAGCAGCCTGGGACAGTGGGAGGTGTCCCTGCCCATGGCAGGGGTGGCACTGGTTGAGCTTTAAGGTCCTTTCCAACCAAAACCATTCTGGCATTGTCTGATTCTAGGCTCTCTTCAAGGCAGCAGCTACAGACCATATTCCATTTCACAGATGGCAGAACTGAGTGACTGGATGACTGGAGCAGTTTTTGTTTGGAACAGTGAATCTCTGTGGCTTTGTTCACTTTCTATATTTGCACAGTTCCCGTTGCTCAGGGCACCCACCCCATTGCTACAATTGCAGCACAGATCCAAGGCCTATTAGATAATTGAGCTTTATTTTCTACAAAGATATTATGCAGTGTTCTTCACTGGGTTGCACCAGAAAACCTAGAAGCGAGACATTTTACTTTAAAATATATTTTATTTGTAAAAAGAAAACTTCCCAGAAATGCCAATGGGAATGGCAGCAAATCAAATCCCAGGAATAATTTCTCAATTGAACTATTTTTTTTTTAAATACCATCTTACAACCTCAGGATGTTTTCCATCTCTGCTTCTTCCTCCCACTTAAGTCAGGAGCTGGTTGGAAAAGATACTACTGTCCCTACCCTGTCCTGGCAGCCTCATGGATCACCAGGAGCCCTGTGAGTGCCCTCTGTGCTTTGGGAAGATCCCCTAAAAGTGCTTTGGAACCAAACTCTTGGAGCCCTGAGTCCCCTCTGCACAACTGTACCACACCATCAGTCCGGACCTTAAACAGAATTATTCCCTTATCAAAGACCCCAGAGACCTCTTTGCTCGCATAGACACTGAAGTTGGTGTCAATTATAAACCTGTGCATTAAGGCCGGATCTCCCAGTGTTTTTATGGAACTGTATTCCTGAACCAGGTTTCTTGTTTTTGTGAGGGGAATGAAGTGCAATACAGGATAACTCACGTGGTGTTGGGACCTCCAAGCCCTGTCCCAGTACCTCTCACATGCCATGCCAGAATGCTCTCCTCGGCAGGACTGTCCACACATTTTACCACTCTGTGTGGCATTTCCTCCACTTTTCTGCCTGGAAATCTTCCTGCAGCATTGAGCATTTCAGTGGAGTTTAAAAATGGGTCTTAATTTCTCTGTATTGGCAGCCGCCCTCTGTTCAGAGCATCCTGTTACTGACGATGACAAGCATGAAACTTTTCGGAGGCGCGGCGTTTTCTCCATCTTCTCTCCCGACACAGCTGTGGCCTGGCTGGTGACTGCAGTTACTCAGCTGTGAAAAGCACTCAGGGATCTGAAAGCAGGGGGTGTTTCTGTCCATTAACACCAGTGCTCGCAGCAGCCCAGCTGGGTGGGGAGTCCATTTAGTCCCAGTCCCACAGCTGGGCTCCGAGAGGTGCCTCAAGCTGGCAGGTACAGGCTGAATGGCTCTCGGGGATTTTAGGGCTAACAGGAGGCCAGCATGACAGTAAAGGGTTATTAACGATAGCATTCGTTCAGGAAGGACTTTATTTTTCTTATTAGGGAAATTATCACTTTTGGAAGTGTTGCAGACACATTTTGGAAGCGGCACCAACTATTTTAAAAGTTAAAAAATGCATTGGCAGGTGTGAGGGAGATGTTCTGGAAAGAGAAGATACAGCCTGGCTTAAGAGAAACCCGATGTGTTCAGAAGATCCAAGCTTTTCTGTTTGATCATTTTTCTCTTCCCACCCACCTTGGATCAGCTCCCACCTCTCCACATGCAGGATCTGAACCATTCCAGCCAGTTCCAGAGTCATTCCCAGCTCCCAGTCCATTTAGACCACAGCACAGCTCCCTGAGGCACTGATGGAGTTTGTGAAATGCTTCCACAAACACAGATAAGGACCAGCTGTTGGAAAACAAACATTCTTCAGGAGCTGCAGCGAGGGTGCAGGAGGGCAGACCTGGGAGTGGTGGGGGAACCAGGACACTGGGGTGGTGGCAAGGACAGCTCCTGCCTCTGGATCGCCCTGTGGGGAAGGAAATGCAGCCAGCTGATGGTGAAACAGAGTGAGGACACTGCAGACAACTTAAAATTCATTTCTGAAGTAATTGTTTCAACTTTCTTATTCCATTTCTGGAGCTTTTCTCCCTTCTCTTGTTGCATTTTGTTCAGTTGGCTTCTGTCAGCTTTTTGTCCTGGGGTGTCCCAGGTTTCTCTCTCTGAACATGAGAATTTGTTCTTCAGTGCTTTTTTTAGGGTTTCTATCTTCTTTTAGGTCCTGTAAGTGCTTCTTTTTCACTGCTACTTTTTCCTCCACAAATCAAAGCCTCTTGTCTTCAGTTTAATTTTTACATGTAATGAAATAGCTCTGTAATTAAATGTTACTTAACAAATCCCCAGTCAGGGTATCTCACAACAAAAAGTACTTTGATTTTATTATTATTATTATTACTAACACAAAGTAATGACATGCTTGAATCCTTATCAAGTGTAATTCAGGGGAATTAATCATTTCAGCTGAAAGGAAAAGTTTGCTCCATCATTTACGCTGAACTCATCTGCTCAGTTTCCTGCTCCTGTTTATTTATATTTATCATTCTCTACTGGCTTTTTAGGTCTTGAGATCAAATTGTTCTGTCCTGGCACATAAAATACCTGTAATTGCACGTTTGTCTGAGCTGCTGTGTGTTAGCACAGTGCTAACAATGAGGTGTGTTTGGTTTTGTGCTTCACTGGGCAAACAGCAATATGCTAAATACAGGAAAACAAGCTAACTACAGGGAAACAAACTAAATACAGGGAAAGAAGCTAAATATAGAGAAAACTGAATGAGAGTAACACATTTTTGATGTCTGTGATGTCAAGCTTGTCAGACCCACTAAGCACCTCGCTAAGAAAAGCAAAGCAAGCCTCAAAAACCTCAGAACTTGCCGAGATGTTCTCATTGAGAAAAATTTTTGCATCTTCAACTTGAACTACAAAAAAGAGCAACTGTGAATCAGTCAGACATCCCACATTTGTGGCTGAATTGAACTCACAAGCAGTTCCTGCTGTCCTCTTTCCCAGCTCCTTGGAGCTGTTGGTGTTAATGAGCCCCAGGCCCTGGCTGAAGGCTGAGGAAGCAGCTGGGGCAGATGTTGGCCACCTGGGCTCCAGGAACGAGGCTTCCCAAAGCTGGGACAGGTTCAGCTCCCAGAGCAATGGTTTAGACATCGAACCATTGTCAAAACTAGGTCAGCTGGATATCAAAAATCTGTGTTTGCTGCTATCCAGCTCCGGGGCAGTTGTGCCTGGGCAGGCGGCAGCAGCTGCAGGGACGGAAGGATGGGGCTCCCCTGTTGCTGTCAGTGCTGAGCTGAGGGAGGTGGCAACAGCAAGAATCCCTCTGGAAACCAGAAACCAGTGTGGAGGTTAAAAGCAGCCATTGTTTGGTATTTAGGGGCTTTGCAGACAAAATTGCACATCTCTGGCAAAGGGCATCTGCAGCAGATGCAGGGAGCCGGGCGTGTGTTTAATGCTCACTCGGCAGCAGGGGGGTGGGAGCAGGGATGACAGTGCTGACCAGCCACAAATCTGTGTGAGGAGCTCTGGGAAAGGGCAGAGGGACAGACAGTGCTGAAACAAGGCCCAGGATAAGGTAAAGCATTCAGAGGGGGGCTTTGGAGGCCTGGGCCCTGGTTCTTGGCTCTCTCTGTACTGGACGTGAGGCAAGTCCCCAGCACCTCGGCCTCCCCCATGTCCTGCCTGTGTCCTGCTCCCACAGCCCTACCCAAGCAGTGATCCCTCCTGTCGACAGCTATTCCCCAGGAAAACACTGTCCTGCCCCATCCTGTGTCCAGCAGCCCAGGGATGGGAATGTCCCTGGTGTTGTGGTGGATCCAGTGCCACGGACGGGGCTCCCGGGCTCTGAGCTGGTGCCCAGCTCTTCCCATTGAAACAGGGCTGCTGCCACAGAGGGACACGGCCTCCCATGGGGACAGGAGCAGGGCAGGTGTGTCTGAGGAGGTTCTGAGGCAGCAGAGGAGTCACTTTGGCTGAAAGGAGGAGGACAGAGGGTTCAGGCTTGTTCGTTTGCATGTGGCCAGCCAAACACGGCCAGCCAAGCGTTCCTTTCTTCTCACCAAACGTTCCTTTCTTCTCACCATCCTTCAGCTCCTCTTTGATCTGAGCTGTACTTTTTCCTGGAAGACTTCCAGCATTCTCAGTGTAGCTATGAAGCTCCCTTTTTTCCTCCCTATTCAGGCCACATCCCTCAAATTTAAGAAAGCCGCTGCGATGGTGACGTGGGACTGTGGTGTGTAAAGTCATTTCTGGAGAAACATGTTTGACTTCTTCAGATGTTCCTGATCTCTCCTCCCAGAACAAGCACAGAACAGGCAACAGCAGCACAGGCTCCCACAATCACCTCAGAGTTTGACTTAATGCAATATGGAAGATCAGCCCCATAAAAGGTTCAAGCTGTGGTTTGGTGCAGATGTCCAATAAATTGAGAACTTTTGGCGACCCTCATTTCTAGACTGACATGTCAGACAGATGCACGTGCCAGAAGCACACTGGGAAGCAAAGACTGTGTTGGGAAGGGTGCCAGGAGCCAAGATGCATTTGCAGAGCTTCAGAGCAGCAGCTTGGCCATCTCTGGCCCAGGCAGCAGGATGATGGAGAGAACCCCAGGGTAGCTGGCTGGGTAATGATGTTGCTTTTAAAGAGGACAACAAAAAAGGTGTTGCACCCTGCTCCTGCTAAGGAGGCTTGGAGGCAGGAGAGAAAAGGCTTCTTTCTCTAGAGGTGAACAGTCACTTCTTCCTGCAGCAGAAGAAGCCTGACACTAGATAAGTAGCTGTGAGAAGATTCATAAAAAAACTAATTTATAATTTGCCAGAATATAATCCTATTTGATCAGTGTTATTCAGTTCCTCTTTCTTTTAAAATTCAGTGCACTTAACTGTTCTACGAGGGTTTATGAATGTTTAAAAATTGCTTTGTGGTCCCTAAAGTAATTTGACAAGTCTGACAGCTATTGATTAAAAACCTGAAATTATTCAGACTGTAGGATGACTTGAGGGATTAGATAGAAAGTTTTTTCAAATGTGAAAGGAAATAAGATGTTGGAAAGTAAATATGTTCTTGAATATTTTTGAAAAATCCATTACAACTGTGAAATTAAATTGAAATGAGATACTTCGTGTGGAGATGAAGGAACTAAATGCTGGCTTTACTATTTAGGCATGGGGTAGAACTCCCCATCCCAAGCCCAACAAATGCTTCCCTGGAAGTTGCTGGTTTCTGGCACAGATCCCACCTCAGGGCACTGAGGGAGCCCTCGGGGAGATCCTGCACCTGCCCAGTCCTGGCCAGGGCCCAGCCAGCTCCTTCCATCCCACTGTTCCTGGTGGGGCTGATGGGAATGGGGCTCCCTGTCCAGTGTGAACATTCCTGTTTGTGGGACAGGCAGGAGCTGATGGAGCCTCAGAGGGAATGACCACGGCCCCCAGAACGTCCCAATCCGTGCCCCATGCAGGGGCTGCTGGGGGAGCTGGGAGCAGCTGAGCTGGGCACCTCTGCCTGCCCTTGCCCTCCTTCACAGACCTTGGGAAGGGTATCCAAGAACTGGCTGTGCATCTCCACATGCCAGAGAAGTCTTTAGACTCTTAGGGCAGCCAGGACATTTTCCATGAGACCAGAAGGGATCCTTTTGTTTGGCACATCCAGACCTGTTCCGTTCCCAATGACCATGTTTTTGAATATCCTTCATAACTATTTTCTCCATCTTGACATCACTGAGGTTTTGTTCCCTGTTCTCCCTCCTTCTGGAAAGCTAATCTTGGATTTCACTTCTCTCATGGTTAAAAGCTCTCTCCTGATTTCCAAGTTTGAATCTATTCACAGCCAGTTTGAGCCTCTTGTTCCCCCCGTGCAGCCCTGCAGCTTAAACAGCTCTTGTGCCTCTTGTAGTCACTCTGGAGTGGGTACAGTCCTCGTGTCCCTGAGCCCTCCCTGCAGGCTGGACCAGCTGAGTGTCACAACATCCAGCATCGAGCTGGGTGTGACCCAGCAAGTGACATCCCTGCACTCCTTGAACAGAGCTCAGTCCCATGGGCATTCCCAGCCTGGCTGCTGCACCAGCATTCAGCCTGGGCAAAACACTGCAAATCTGAATGGAGGATCCATAACCAAACATATCCAGGTCTGAAGAAGGAAATCCCACAGCCTGCTGCCAGCTGGTTGGGAAGAAGGAAAAAACCAGTTCTGAGTGTGCTGTGTGAGAATCGTCCTTCCCTGATGGGGGGAATGGGCTGCTGGGTGCAGAACCCCTGTGCCCCTGCTCCAAACACAGGAACTGGGGCTGTTCCTTACCCAAGGGAAATGTCTGGCTGCTCGCTGCCAGCACTGTGGGCAGGGAACACGAAGCAGCTCAGGGGAAGGGATCAGATCCCTCAGTCCGTGGGCTGGTACAGAGCATGTGGGCAGCTCTGCAGACTGGTTCTGCCAAGGGGGTGCTCCACAAACACCTGATTCTGCTTCTGATGGTGTTATCACTGCTGGTGTTTAATCAGGTAATGGATGGCTGTTGGTATTGGTTAAATTCCTGAGTGATTCTATCCATGGAGAAAATCAAGTGTTTGTTATGGAGATAATCAAGTGGTTTTTATGACGGTACAGTTCCCTGGATTGAGCAGCAGAGTTATGGATGTGGAGGTACTCAGTAAGCAGATAGATAGAGGGTTTGCTTGGCCTGTTACTTCAGGGCACCACGCAGCCCTTGCTCATCTCCAGGAATTCCCAGTTTCACTGGCATCAAAAGCCTTGGTGAAGGGAGTCTGCAAGGTACGAGTGGAGCTGGAACCAGGTGTCACCCGGCTGGGCACGGTATATTTAAACCCTTGTGCTATATATGGCCCTCAGTTATATTTCAGTGACAATATTAAACTTTAAAAAGATGAGTGGAAGGAAAGGAGACCTTCAAATTTACTTACTGCCAGGAAATAATACTCGGCACCACATAGTTGTCATTTTGCAGCAGACAGGGATTATCCATAAACCCTGTACCTCCAAAGTGAAGGAGAGTAATAAAGCCGACCCCAGGCGCACTTTGAACTTGGCTACCTCTGATTAATTAAGTTTTTCCTTCCTTGAGCCTGATTTAGTACTTATGCTCAGAATGAAGGATTTAAGTTAAGAAACTGTTGAGAAATTGAAGGACAGCTCTCATCCCCTCTTTCCCATCTCATCCCCTTCCCTATCACATGCACACACATGTGGGTAGCAGAGGGCTTGATGTGACTGCTGAAAATCAGGCTCTGAGGGCATTCCTGTCCCAGAATTCTTGTCATTCCTCCTGCAGTTGCACCACTTTCTCTGTGGATTTTTATTCCTGCCAAGCTTGAAATGTCAGCGGGGCATGGCAAACATCAGCTAATTCTGGCCGCAGGTCTCAGGGCAGTGGAAGGTGTAATAGTGATCCTGCATTTATATGGAAAGTAGGAAGGTGTCTGTGCCGCTCTGGAGTATCCTCCTTTCATTCATTTAATGACAGAGCTTCCTGGGACATTTAAAATCTGTCTGTGGCAGGGCTGAGGCTCGGCACAGTCATACACTCCACATTCAGAGAACTCCTCTGTTTCCCACAGAGGGAGTGAGGGGCTGGGAATGAGGGAGAGACCATGGTGGGTTCTGAGCTCCCCAGGTTTGCACAACAGCCCCAAAACTTCACAGCCCTCCTTGGTTAATAGCTCTAATGATCACAAATGGGTCCATTAACATGCTGGTGTTTCCAACCTTCTGTTTGGGCAGGGCAGTGTTGAACAAAACAGAGACCTGAGCAGGTACAGTGAAAACCCATGTCCTGGGAAGTCAGTCAGCCCCTGCTTTCCTGTGGAATTGCTGTGGCTGGTGCTGTACCCCAGTTAACACTCAGAGATTGAGAGGGGCAATGGTTGTACCTGGGTAGTCAGATCTAAAAAAACTTACCCAAAATTATTCAGCTTGCCCCTTAATTAGACTTCCTTAACCCACTTTTTTTGGAGGGGAAACAATTGTTTAGAGTAATGAGAGAGTCTGTTTTGATTGAAGGATGTACAATAACCTGCCCTGAATCTGCTCTGCTGCATTGTACCAAACTCACTTATTTCTCTATATTTGTTCATAGTCAAAGCATAAATAATTTAGCATTTTGTCTCTCCCTGTGAATGTGAGAAGCATGCTTGCTGATTCCAGATCAGATGGAGCAGTGATGTTTATTACTCTGATGTTGGGGAATGATTGTTGCATATTTAATATCACCATAAATAAAGCTCCTGTAGCTGCGTTCCCACTCGCGGGATCAGTGTGAGGCTCTCTCCAAACACTCTGATCTGCAGCCCTCAGAGCTGTGCTGGGATGGAAGCAGAGGCTTTGCTTGCCCACTGTGACACAGGGCATGAGTGACAACTGCATTTCCAGTGTGCCCAGCCTGGCTGGCATCCACCAGCCCACAGCACTGCCAGCCCCACCTGCTCCAAAGTCATTTATCTCACCCAGAAATACTCAGAGACTTGCACTGTGTGGCAAAGCAAATACCACAAGTAAAACAAACCTCATTAAAATAAAGTGGCTGGATGATAAGGTGAATGGTTAACACACCTTTAACAGCAGTATTTCTTTTCTTCATTTTGTCTCACTAATGCCTTTAAAAACTGCCTGAAAGTATTTAATAGTAATTACTAAAGGAGTCTGTAGTTTTTAGCAGTCTTGTAATGGGGAGCTGAACATCTCTGATTTTAGTGGCTTTTTTTCAAAGTGTGGGGAAGACACCAGGCAGTGAGTGAGGATCTGGGCCATGCCTATTATTCCTATTTATAATTAAAATTCCTTCAAAGTGTGGCACAGGTATTGCAGCACCCTGCAGTCCTGGGCTGGGTGTTCTGCCATCCATAATAACCTTGCAGGACTTTGCTCCAGCACCTTGCTGAACTCCAGCTGGTCACCCAGCACCGTTTTCCATTTTCTCCTCTAAAATTCCCTCCATGGAGAGAAATTGTTGTACATTTTACCTAAGCCACTTGCCAGAATAAAGGGAGCGAGGCACTGCTTGGCAATAGTGAAAAGCAAGGGAGAGAGAGCGAGCTTTGTCCACGAGCCATTTGCAAGCCAAGGCTGTCCCGCTGGGTCACATTCCTGTTCTCTCCTCCTTGGCGTGGATTGCCTCTTTTTAATGGAGTCCAGTGTTCCCAGTGTTTCCAAACTTGTTTTAGTGTTTGCAGCAAGCTGGGATGGTCTGCAAGAAACAGTTTGTGTGGATGTGATTGAGGGAGGGAACATCCCTGTGCTGGAAACAGAGACCCTGCAGCCACTCCGGCCCTCTGAGAGCCAAGGGATGGACTTGGCTCCCACTTGGAATGCTGAGGGCTCTGAGAGGAGCCATGCCAGTGCCACAAGGTGGATTGGGAGGTGACTCTCTGCACTGTCCCCACATACCATGCTTGGACCTGCCCCACGGAGCCATCCCAGCGCCTGGAGCACTCCTGGCAGGAGCCAGACCCACTGATGTGCTCCAGAGCAGCGTCCTCTCCTCCCAGGGTGCAGACAGGGCAGCAGCACCAAGTCTTCTTCAACTTAAAACTTGCCCCTTGCTGCCTGCTGATGTGGTCACTGCCCCAGCACGGCACCATCAGGGTACAGAACTGTGCAGAGGGGGGAAATCTCCCATCCAGCCCCAGGAGAGCCCGCAGTGCTGGACACTGCTGAACAGATGTGGATCAGAACTGCTCCAAACCCTGCCTTTACTGGCACACAGCCATTGTGCTTGTTCAGTATTCTAAAAGCAGAGTTAATAACTATTTTTGTCTCTATTCTCATTTCTCACGTACATATAAAGGCTCGGTTGATGTTTAGCTTGACAAGCCAGGCTGCAGTTTGGATGCCAAAAATCTCCAAACTGTCATGGAGGGAGACAAGGATAAAGGAAAAAAACAACTTAGATAAAAGGGCTGTGGACTCAGAAATGCTGCATGTGGCACACTTCCCAATCCTCAGAGAGACTTATTAATTCACATCGTGGAAGTGTTTGTGGTGCACAACTCAAGTGGCTTCCTGGCTCCACTTGGGATCTCACTGCGTTTAGGAAGAAGTTGCTTTCACATTCTATAGGCAAAGGAATTAAAAAGTTGTTTTGTTTCTCAAAGTGTATAAAGTAATAAAGTGTTTGAAGGATGGAATAAGGGAAGCCACATGTCAAAGGCAGGCCAAGACTGTACTCAGGAGTTGCACATCAACCTGATGCAGGCGGGGTTTTATCACCTTCTCCCAAACCACAATGTTCAGACTTGGATTTAACATTCACTCCTTTGCTGCATCCTTGCAGCTCCCAGAACTAAAACTGATTTTTGCCCAGAGACTGGGCTGACACGTTCCTCCAGTTCTAATCTCTTTATAAAAAACCAAAGCTAAACAAAAACCAAAATCCATAAGCAAAAAATCTTAAGTTATTATCCCATCATTTGTAACATGGATGTGAGTGTTGTAGGCACTTAACAGACAAGGCACTTGGCAGCTTTTCCAAAATTCTCTATACTCTGTATGGCAGCTGCTGGTGCATCTGGATTTTGCAAGAGCTGTAGGTTGGAGAGCACAGAGAGCATTTAACCCATCCCTCGTCCCAGGGAAGATTCCTGTTTTATCCTCACATCAGCCAGCCAGAGCCTCATCTCTTGTGCTTTTCTCAAGTGTCCAAAGGACTGAAGAAATCATGGAACATTCTTCTCACTTGGCAATTGTTTAATTTCTCAGAAGTCTGCACTGTGCCAGGCCAGTCCCTGTCCCACCTCTGAGCCCAGCAGTCTGAACTGTCCCCCTCGTGCCCTGTGAATGAGACAGGACTGGAGCTTGTGCAGTGACTCAGTCCCAGCCCGTGCTCAGTTACTCGCCAGGAGCCAGGGTCCGTTCCTGGAATTGCTGCTGACAGGCTGATGATTTCCTCGTGGAGAGCCAGCCCTGGCAGGGCCGGCACGGCAGCTCCAGCCTGAGTGAGTCACACTGCGTGTGCTGGGCTCCAGGAGCCCATTCCCGAGTGTGGCTCTGGCTCTGTGGCTGGTATTCGGGCTGGCAGCCGTGTCCTGGGCTGGGGGATGAAGGCAGGGAGCTGCAAACGCAGTGCGGGCAGAGCAGGGCTGCAGCTTTGTGCCTCACAGTTTGAAACCAAATGGGCAGGGATGGCCAGAACTGCTGCTTGTGAGGAGCCCTCCAGAAGTGGCACTGGATGAGGTGCCCCAGGGCCATTCCCCCCTGGCAGCCCCCCGTGGGCTCGGGCTGGGGTACAGTGTGGGTACCCCACACCTCTGCATGGGGTACAGCCCCACGTATCCCTGGGCAGGGGACACCTGTCTGTGGGGCGGTGACTGGGCTCCTGAGTGGGGAGGTGGCACAGCTCTTGCTGAAATGAGCTCCCCTTCCACCTAAATTGATTTGGAGCTTCAGCTGAATCACTGGCATTCAGCTGTGCCTGAATCCTGCTCTGTCTCCCACCCTGTGACAGGGACATCAGGAGATGGCTGGGGGTCCCATCCAGGAGAGGACAGTACAGCCCAGGGCCACATAGAATGTCCTTTTCAAACAGCTCCAGTTGTTTTATGAAACCATTTTATGCTTAATGCTGCTCGTGCAGGATGGTGACATCAGAGGCTTGGGGCTCCCGTTTGTGATGGAGTGGGAAGCAGCTGGGACTGGTTGCATCAGGATGGACTTTGCTTTTTCGCTGTGTTTAGAGCACAGTTGCTCATTTGGAAACTCACCTGGTGCTTTCAGTTTTGGTGCACTGGAATGGTACATAAAGGCAGCCAGGCCCTCTCCCAGACCCGGGCACGGACAGGAGGAGCAGCCCCTGTCACCAGAGGGAGGTAAGTCATGCTCATCCCCGGCTCTGGGCTGGCACATTCCCGGGTTCTGCCTGCCCACTGCCCACCCAGGCCAGCACCCCCATTCCCCTCTCTGGCTTCCTTGCTGGCCACGGCATCTGGGAGCTCTGGGCAGGCTCCACCACAGAGCTGTACCTCGGTTCCAGCCACGGTGTAAATCCAGGGCAGCCTCATCAGCTCAGGAGCAGATTGCAGTTTTGTTTATGAGAACATACGCTGGCCCCGCGTATTCCCAGGGATTTGACCTAAGCTTAGCATCTGTCAGGATAAGAAGAAGTGGTTTAGTGCAGTGGCATAGCAGCAGTTCAGCGGATGGGCAGCAGGGCAGAGGGGATTGTCAGCTCCTCCCTCTTGGATGGTGGTTTTATATTCCATCAGAGGAAGAAAAAAATATTTGTGGAAATTGGTGTTTTGAGAAATTAAATACAAGAACAAAATCTAAACCAGATCCAAGCATTTTGCATTTTCTCAGAAGAAAGTAAAATAGAATTTTTGGGCTCTGCTCTGCAGATTTTAACCCTGCAGAGCTGGGAACTGCAAAGCAATGCCAGTGGTGATGAGTGGAAAAGGCAGAGCCAGGACTGTGAGTGAGGAGTGAACCCCAGCAGAAAAAAAGGTGTCTGTGCAACTCTGTTTATTTTAACTCAATCTACTTTACATCAACTCAGGCTCTTAGAGTGTCTGAGCAGTTTTAACTCTTCCTGTGATCAGTACAGGCTAATGGCCTAAAATGTAGGTTTAGACATTAAGAATGGAGTAAAATTGCAGGTGAGACAGGCACAGGTCTACCTCAGGGAGTTAACTGAGGCTGGGCTGGGTTGTGGGGAGCTCTGTGGTGACCCTGAACACCCGTCACAAAGGAAAATCCTTCCAGGTTCTGTCTACAAAAATTCCGCACAACTGTGAGTGTAAAATACAGTCATTTTTGCAATGATGATGAGCTGGGTTTAATTTAGTTAATAACTGAGGCAAGTTAATCCTGTTCAGGCAAGGATCAAACCAGTTTCAGTGCATCTGTGTCAGTGCTTTGCATCTGTCTAACTAGATTGATTTAAAATAGCTTGGTCACAAAAGGAAGTTGCTTCTACTGTACAGCTCCTGAACTGGGGCTCACACCTGCCCCTGCTCCTGCCTCCATTCCCTTCCACAGCGTGAAGCTTTAGGTCAAGCTCCCCTCTGGCTCTCTTGTTTAGAAGATGAGGGTGGAGATATCCACATGGGGAACACATGCAGGAATCTCCACGTCCCCTCCAGAAGATGGTACAAAGTGTTTCTGGTCAGGATGATTTGCTGGGTCTGGAGTATCCTGCATTTACAGGAATGGCTCTGCAACTGCTTCTCTTTTTGCTGGCAGCCAGGCTCTGGGTCTCTTTCCCAGGATTTGTGCAGGGGTGTGGGCTGGGTGCCCGGGGCAGGAGCAACAGGGACCCCTGGAAGCTCAGCAGGGCATGGCTCAGGTGGAACCAAGGGGGGGCTGCAGGGCTGCAGGTGAATTGTCAGCAGCAAAGCTGACACGTGCTCACTGTCTTCTTTTCATTAATGCATTATTCAGGCAGGCTGAGACACCCTGTTCTTCTGAGGGCTGATTTAGATCTGCCAAGCTTGTTGCCACCATGGCTGGCTTTGTCCTGCAGGTAGCAGGAGGCTCAGTGGGCACAGACACTGGCATTCCCAGCCACATTCCCAGTGCAGTGCACTCCCCGTGGCTGCAGGAAGCACCCGGCCTCCCTTCCCTGGAGAGAGCCATCCTGGCTGCGTGCTGAAATCCAAGCCATGGCTCTCATTTCCAGTGGAATGGCCAATGTTTCCATGTTGGGGAAGCCACATCCACCCTGTGGAACCCCAGCTGGCTCCCAGCACACCCTGGCAGCTCTCACAGACTCCCTGATGCCCCAGCCCATGTCCACAGCAGGGAAACTGAGGCACACAAAGGCAGAGTGACCACACCAACCCTGTGTAAGAAAAGACAATGCCTGTTTTTTTCAGTCTGTACTTACTCCAGGTATCACTGTGATAGTCTGTCAGCGCTTGCTATACAGAGATTTATATGAAATCGTTTCTATTCCATTGAAGCAATTTTGAGAGATTAATTTTTGAGGGTATTAGCATTGATTCCTGAGCACACATGCCTCCTCCTCCCGCCAGTGGTCCATATCCAGGGAAAGCTTCATTGTCTGAGCTGGAGGAAAGCTCGCTTGCCCTAATTTATTGAAAAAATTAATTTTAGATTTAAAATGGGGTTTTCATTTATGAACCCTGCTCAATCTGTTCTTCACTCCTGAGTCTTCACCCTGACCTTTCCCTTATCTGAAATCCTCTGGGCTGTACACTGTGTTCATTAGTGAAACTTCCAGGAGGGAGCAGCAGGTGTGGGCTGTGGATAAGGACTGCACGCACGCTTGGCTCTGTGCTTATCCAGGTACCCCTGGCAGCTCCTGGCTGTAATTTAATTTAGGGCAGTGCCAGGATTTGGACTTTTTTAAGAGTTTTTCACAGTTTGTAAGTTTTAATAACAATTTTTACATCAGCTCTGGAAGTAGCAGCCCTTGGCATTGCATGGAGAATGCAGTAATGATACTTGCACTTAAAAAAATGAGCTGGAGAAGTGATGCAGTGCACCCCAGTACTGCCAAGTTTAATCCCTGCTCATGGAGTCTGGAATGGTGAGAGGCAGAATGGTCCAACAGGGTCCCTGGGGCTGACCTGGGTTTGGTGCAGAGCTGTACCTCACACTGCTCCAGGAGAAACAAATGGGTCATTCCCAGAAAAGGCCATAGAAAAATCACTGGCTTCCTCGGTGTGAACCTCTCATTCCATCTGAGAAGAAGGTTCCCATGGGAAGGATGTGCTTTATATCCATCCCTTGAAGACACTAAAACCTATCTGGCTAAAAGGCAGATAGCAATTGGAAGAAAATTAGCTTTATATCCTGGTGCCAGCTATGGATAAAAAAACACAAATGAACTTTAAAAAGCTTTGAACTTTTCTTCTTCTTGTTTCTTTAAGGGAAAGTTTGGCAGCAGCAAAAGAATATTTTTCCAACTTTATTCTGATTATAAATTTTGCGTTCTTTGGATATTACTTTTTAAGAACATCATTTTGTTGAACATCATTCAGCCTCCAAAGTCAGCTCTTCCCTATTAAACTGAGGCCATTGTACAGGCCAGTGTTGTTAGACAGAAGGACAAATCACAGGAAAATGTAGTTTAGATGTGAAAACATCTATTTGTGTTTGTCAGGCTCAAAGTCATTTGCCACCGGTACCCCTCTATAGCTTAGATTTGAAATTCAAAACTTGACTCCTGCAAATGCCTTGGCTCAAATTGTGGTTGAATGTTAAGTGGTGTCTCTGAAGCGAGACTAATCGCACGGAATGATATTGGAGGTTTGCAGGAATGGGACCTCACAAAAAGGTTTAGAAAAATCTGCTGCTAATAACAATGTTCTGTTTTAAATAAAACCTGCAGAAAAGATGAGTGGCATCTCAGTAAAGACAGGTTTCCTGTGGATTGGGATTACATTCCTAGAGGAAAGTCTAACGCTTATCCAGGAGAGCAGAAAAGTGAAGCTAATTATAAGCAGAAAGAGAAATTGGCCAGTCAGATGCACTGTCTGGGTGCTGTGAGAGGTGGCTGGAGGCAGAGTGAAATATTCTTGCAGTGTAAACACTCTTAAAACAGTGCCCCATTTTTCAGGGGTGCTCGAGTCAACTCTGCCCCATCACTGCAGCCCAGCTTTGGGGGTCAATACAGCAGGGAAGAAGCAGCAGCCCAGTAACAGCTGATCAGCTGTGCAAGTCCATGTATTGTAACATAAATTGTGCTGGAATATGGGATTGTTCAAACTTTATAAAACAAGTGCTTTTATGACATCAACGGCTATTTGCTTTTAACTGTAAATTTGAAGTAGATCTGGATAATCACAATCCCTTCCACTGCTAACTCCTTGAGGTTATTAGGAAATTGTTTGTTTCCCAGTGATAGACAGTGTGGTCATAAAGCACAAAGCACTGGCTTCACAGTCAATAAAAAGTGAGAGATATCTGGGTTTAATAGCTCTGAAAGGTAAACATGGCTGGAGTGTGGAAAGGCTGCTGCCTGGAGGGCTGGAGGCAAAGCTGTGACCATCCTCCTCTGCCCAGCCAAGGAAACAAGAGTCAGCCAGGCCCGGCTGGGACCAGAGGAGAAAATGTGACCCAAGAAAAGAGGACTATAAATAATGCAAATAATAACTGGGAATGGAAAACTTCCTGTAACAACCCATGGAAATGTACTGTTTACCTGCCCTGACTGGGCACAGTGGCTTTCCTTCCACAAATGCCATTTGTTGAGCTGTGAGCAGGGTGTGGTGCTGGGATCCCATCGGGAACAGGAGGTGTAAGTGTGGAGAAGGGGTGGGGTGGAGGTCACGTACAGTGCCCGGGGACAGCGCCAGCACTGCAGGGGCAGTCACAGCTCTGACTGTGCCATACAGCTCAGTATCACCTGCTGAACAGAGGGAACAGCTGTCTGCAGGGAAACAACACCTTGTGCACACACAGAGTGAGCTACGAGCTCGCTGGAAGGAAGCTGCATAAACCCTGGCTTGGAGAAAATGAGCTGAGACTTCAACGTACAGGTTCTTCTTGGTGGCAGTAAATGCTCCCTGCAGCAGTATTTGAACACTGAGTCAGTGGAATGTGGCTCCTTCACTGCCTGGCACTCCCTGGGGATGGGGACAGAGCAGTCCCCAAGGGCCTGGTCTGCAGAGTTTCAATTTCTGTCTGTACCTCCTGAGCCACACACGGGTGTTCAGTCCAGAGGCCATGGAGAGGGAGAGGGCAAGGAATGGCCTGTGCATTCCAGATCTGTATCCCAACAAGTCTGTGTGTTTTAGACTCCAGCCCAGCCCCAGAGTGATCGATGGGACAGGGGCACAGTGACACTCCACGTGTCACTTTGGGAAAGCACAGTTGTCATTTGCTGAGGTGAGTGTGGAGAATCAGTGTGCAGCACGAGTCCCACAGGCTCCAAGGTCAAACGTTACTTCATCCCCTGATGCCTGGCTCACTTCCCAGTCCTGCACAGACCAACTGTCTGGAATTTCAGGTTTGGGACAGGGGGAATTCAACTGGGCAGTTCTCAGCAGACAGAGCTCTTTCACTGGGTCCTGCTGGTCTTTGGGGAAGCTGCACTGGAGCAGTGCTGGGTCCTTATGTCAGCTGGAGCTGCCACAGTTGCCAGCAGAGCTGGATCCCTGCAGGAACACAGGCCAGAGCACGTGCTTGGTGAGTTCAGTACTTCCTTCCAGAGTGTCCTAATAAAAAAGTGTCTGAATGTGCAACAGAGACTGTTCCAGTGCTGGGCTGCAGGGAGAACCTGAATTCTCCCTCTCCCGCTGCCTTGGGTCTGCTCACCTCTCCACCCACTGCAGGTGCGAAGGCTCGTTCCAAAGTTCAGGTCCTGCCTTTCAGTGCCTCGCCAGGAAGATAAAAGGGTTGGTAAAACTGTAACTTGACCTTAGCATTTCGCAGCAGCCGTGGAGATAAGGTGCTAAAGGAAACACGCAGAGCAAAACACAGATGGCTCTGGGGAAGGGGAGCCCACAGGGCAAGAGCTCGGTGCTGAGGACCTGCGTGCAGGGCTCAAGAGCTGCAGGGGAACCTGGCTGGCAGGCAGGAATGGCCCTGTACTGCTGACCAGTATTTGTGCTCCACCACACAAAGGACCCCTCTGCTGCTGCTGCTGCTGCAGATTTGAGAAGGAAAAGATTGACTGAAGCTGCCTGTTATTATTTTTGGCTACTCCAGCGATGTATCAAAAACCTGACGCTGGGTTGATGCTGGTGCCCTACTTTATAGAAGCCCTGAAAAGCAGATCAAGGACAGCGAGCTTGTCTCTCTGTGTGGCATCTGCCAGCAAAGGGTGAGAAAACTTCAAACCGCTGGTGGGGGAATGGGGGAGGCAAAAATGAGGCAAAATGTGCTAAATCCAGAGCGCTGCTCGCAGACTTCAAGGGAAAGGGGGTCTGCATGTCCTCCGCTAGGGAGGGAAGGTGGGACAGGCAGAGACTGGGGCATTCTGCTGCCAGCGTGGCTGCTGAGCTGGTGCCGCTGTCCCCGGGGTGTGCTGGGGACCAGTTTGCTCTGGAAGGCAGAAGGGACCCCAGTGGCTTTAGGTGACCACACTCCCTGTTACCCAAGCCCAGCGATAATGCTGCTTCACGTTTTGTGGATCTTTTGGCTGCGAGAGGGACATGGCCACCTCTCCGGCTGAGGAGGAGAGGCACGTAGGGGAGGCTGTGCAGGGAGTTAGTGTTGGAACTGGGCAGAGAAGCTGCGAATTTTGACTCGTTTGTCAGTGCCGTGCACGGTGGCGCTGGCTGGAGGGATGGTCTGTCTGGGAATCCGGCTCGTGTGTCCCTGGAGGAAGCGAGACTTGTGCCTGCTGCCTGGGGCAGGACCTGCCCGTCTCCCACTCTGAGACCTGCTTCCTTCTCCTGTGTTCTGGGGAAAGTCCGAGTATTCCTGTCACTTGGGGATGATTACCGCTATTGGCGTTTGCCGCTCCAAAGCTGACCAGCGTTTGCAGCCCAGGTGCCGGCTTCCTCCGCTGATCCGGAGCTGCCTCGCATGAGCTGGAGGATTTATGCTTTGCTGCAGACATGGACAGCAGCCTTTGAAAAGTGGAAGAGGAAGCAGCCATCAGTAGGAGGCAGGGGACAGTGCCATGTGGTGGTTTTTCATTTACTAGATAGTCCTACTTTGTTCTTGATGAGTAATGGAGGCATTTGAATACGCCAGGATGACAGCAGCAGTCTGGCTCTGGGAACGTGTCGGCGTGGGCTGGGTGAGGATGGTGGCAGTCGGGACAGTGGGACCATGCCGCGCAGCCTTCCCGTCTCTTCTCCGCTGCCTCGCATCTCCTGTGCCGCTCCCCTGCTGCCCCGGGCCGCACGTTCCGTGAGGCCGCCCGGGCCCGAGCCCCGCGCCCCCGGGCCCCGCCGGGGAGCCCGGCCGGGAGTCCCGCGGTGAATCCGCGCCGATGCGGGCGCGCTCCGTGCGGGGTGCGGACCATGGCTCACGCAGGGGCCGCTGGCTGCTGCTGCAGGCGCTACTCCCTGCTGTGGATCGCGCTGCTGCAAAGGTCAGTGACTCGGCTCTCCGAAACGGGAAAGGAATGCGGTGCGCGGCCGAGGGCAGGCACAGGCGGACGGGCGGCGCCGGCCCTCCCCTCCCGGTGCCGGGCCGGAGGACGCGGCGGGGACCGGGGTGCCCAGGGCAGCCGACGCACGACAGAGGCTCCCGGAGAGCCGCGCTTTCCCCCGGTTCATCACAACAGAATGAGAGCGGCGGGCGGCACGGGCGGGATGAGGCGAGGGGTGAGCGGCCCGGGGACCGCGGGGCGCTGCTGGGCGGCGGCGGGAGGGCGAGGGGGGGACCCCGGGCCGCGGCGGAGAGCGAGGTGCGCCCGCTGCTCCCCGAGCCGAGCCCGCGCTCCGGGGGCGGCGGGCCCGGGGCGCTCTGCCCAGCTACAGCGCAGCCAATGGGCCGCGGCGGGGCGGAGCGGCGGCGGGGCCGGCCCGGGGCGGGGGCCGCGGGCGGGGCGGGGCGCGGGGGTCCCCGCCCGCGGCGGCGGCGGCGGCGGTGGGAGCGGCATGGCCCAGCCCGAGCGGGGCGGCGGCGGCGGCGGCGCGGCGGGGGCCGGGCCCTGAGGGTGAGTGCGGGGTGCGCGGCCGTGTCCGGGTGCTCGGTCCTGCGCGGGCAGCGCCAACTCCGCGCCCGGCCCCGCGCCCCGACCGGCGGCTCCCGCACGGAGCGGAGCGGCCGGGCCGGGGTCCGGGCGCAGCGGGGCCGGGGGCGCAGCGGGGCCGGGGGCGCAGCGGGGCCGGGGGCGCAGCGGGGCCGGGCACGGAGGCCGCCGCGCCGGAGGGACGGGCGCTGACAGCCGATCCCGGCCGCCCCGGCCCGGCCCGGGGATGCGCGGCCGCGCTCCGTCCCTCGTTCGTGCGTTCACGGTTTGTTTTTATCCTTGGCGGCGTTTCATCATCCGTGGCCGGGCTCGGCAGCCGCGCTGTGGAGATGGGCCTTGCGGCTCCATTTCCGTGCGGTTGGTCCAGGAGGACACATCCTGCCTCGCCTTCGCCGCCTTGTCCAGATTCCGCCTCCAGACTGATGTTACGCAAAATTTAGGTGATAGAGATCCAACCCTTTATCCCCACCCTGCTCCCCCCGTGGAAGGTGGGAGCACTCCGGGAGTTCTCCCGTGAGTGCTGGCAGGGAGCAGGGGGGCTCTGGCTCGGTCCCTGCGTCCCGGTTTCGCTTCTGCTGCCATGGACGTGCCTCAGGTGTTTTTTGAGGCCCTACGGTCTCTGCTCGCTCCAAAGGCCGGTGCTGTGGGAATGACTTGTTCCTAGGGTTGTGCTGTGGCTCGGGCTCCAAATTGGAGTGGTGGATCTGTCACTGCTGTTTGCATCAGATGTCCCCAGATCTGGTACTGTTTAGGCTGGTGTAATTAAAGGGGGTTTTTTTAATGTAAGTGTTGATTTCTGTTAAAAGTGATGTGTTAATACCATTCTGCTTATGGGGAAGAGGCTACTTGAAAACGTTTTTGATGACTGAAATTCAGGTATATTTCTGATCACCTTTTGCATCCTGCTTCTGATGCCCTTTCCTTGCTTTTGCAGTTCCTCTCCTCTTGCACGTCACAAATGCCATCAGTGTCCTTGCTGGTTGTCCTGTGCTGGGCTTGCAGGCTGCCCCTGACAAACTTTGCTGTGGCACATTGTTTAACAAATACCCACGCTCAGGTGAATGTCACAGGTTAAAATCATCCTTCAGGTTTGCTCTGGCAAAAACAACGTTTGGAATCTGGTATGAGCTGACAGAGTCCTTTTGAATGTAATTAATCCTGCTGCCGGTTGAAACTGAGAACAGTCTAAAAACAAGGGCAGGCATTAATAAGTTTAATTACATGTCCTTTGTGTTGCTCAGGGAAGGTGTTACGTTAGTGAGGGCAACCTGTAATGCCGGGTTCCCATCGTGAGTGTGCTGAGCAGTGTTTCCCAGGCAGAGATCAGCAGCTGCACTTCAGGGAACGGCAGGAGAAAGTTCAGAGTAGCAGAACATGGAGAAGGGTGTGCTGCTACGTGCTGAGACTTCATCCCCACGTCCTCTCCTACAGGAAAAAAAACATTCTTCATCTTCTGGAAGCCTGCGAGCTCTTTTGTGTGCTGTTGGTGGTGGTTATTCCCATAACATCGCTTTCATATTTATTTGTTACATTGAAGCAGGATGAGGCACAGGGGAGGAAGGGATGAGAACTCCCAGCAGTGGTCGCGAGGTCAGCGGGAAGCTGGTCCCTGGCGGGGGGGTCACACAGGCGCTGCTGAGCCCTGGGGAGAGCTGCTGGGGAGGAGAGTGGGAAGCAAATCCGAGCAGTCTGGGCTCTGCAGAGCGTGGTCCCACAGTGAACTGGCAGCAGTGAGGCTCAGGAGGGACAGTGGCCCAGGGCAGAGCTCCCAGGTGGAGCTGGTAGAGGATGGTGGGTGATTTACTCCCATCTGCGGCTGCTAAAATCCTTCTCCCATCTGATGTTGCAAATCAATTTACTGGAGTTGTGCACTTTGTTCTCAGTCATAACAAACCCCTAATCCCCGGGCTGGAGACAGATTTAGATTCTGTCTATGTTGCATGTGGATCTGCCAGGCTGTTGGGCTGTGCTTGGGCACGGAGGAGCCCCTGCAGCGGGCGAGGGCTGGGGAGGGGGCCAGGGCTGCCCTAAAGAGCAGGCTCGCAGCTGGGCACAGAAAGGAGCTGCCAGCTTCAAAAAGCTGCACACTGGGAATCTTTCCTGGCCAGGAGACGTGTCACAGAGTCAAACCTGTAATTTGGGAGATCAGTTCCCTCTGACACTGGGGAAGCATGCACACTGCCAGCTCTGCTGCTGATGTCAATGGGGCGTCTTAGGGCCTGGACTTCTTCAGAATTCCCCAATCTGTTCAGAGCAGAACAGTAGGAGATTTAAGAAAGGCTCTTCATTTTTTTCCCCCCATGTTTCAGTGTTAGGTTTTGTGTCTGCTCCATCCCTGTGCAGCCACCCACCAGGTTCCCTGTTTGTTTCTGTCTCTTGAAAATAATCAGGAACGTTTTCATCATAAAACCACAGGAGCAGCAGCCAGGTGGTTTCAGGCAGGTGAGGCTCTGAAATGAGGACTGACTGACAGAGTTGCCTGTTTGCAGTGCTGTTTGCTGCCTCCATTGCTCAAAATCCAGCCCTGGAGTTGGGCGAGGAGAGGATGGATTGTCCCTCCATGCTTGTTTTTCCAAGCGTTCCCTGCAGTGCACGTGGTCCTGGTTGGATTTGCTGATACTCGAGTGGCTGTGGAGGGCACAGGCAGAGGGGATACATCCCTTCACATGATAATGTTTTATGACTTTTATTATTTAGCACAACAATCCTCTCTCATTGCTCTTGGGCAGCAGAGCTCTTTCTTTAATAACCAGAGACTGGCTGCTGCTCTGCAGGACTTGCCAGGTCAGTGCCGGTAGCAGTAATGTTATTTCTCTTTAGAACTAATGTGGTCTTTTATGAGATTTTTTTTCCTCCCCCCTTCATTTCAACTGAACTTTAGGCAAGTAGAAAGGGATTAAAAAAAGGCCCTTGGCAAAAAGAACTGAATGTGCTGTTTGGAAAGAGGGTTCCCGCTGTGAGATGGCTCTGGGCAGCTGGCCCTTCCCAGCGTATTAAAACAAAGGTGTAGGGTTGGAATTAGATCAGCTGATGTAAACCGGGACAGGACCTGGAATACGCAGCGAGTTATTGGAGCAAGAGATCAGATGGCCCCACAGGCAGCATCTTCAGAGTGATGGTAGGGGGATGGATGTGAACAAAGTACCTCTGTCATCTTGGAAGTGTGTGATCACCATCAGCAAATGGTGTTCCAGGTGCATTTGGCTGTTTGGGATGGCTCATGGACAGCACAGATCTGCAGGGGCTCAGGTGTCCTGTCCCTGTGGGTGCTGCTCTCGGGCTCAGGAAAGCAGCTTGTGGCCTTTCTCTTACTGCTGGTGCAAGGGGAGGTCTGTGGGAGCAGCGATGGGGACTGGAAAACGTTTTCCAGTGAATGGGCTCCTGCCACAAATGCCATGTCCCCAGGGACAGGAGTGCTCTGTGCCCTGGAACAGGGATTAAAATGAAAGGACCTTGTGCCCTTTGAAGATGGGAGGGTGGAGCAAAGATGGGTCAGAGCCCTGGGAGGGGGCTCTGCTCATCCTGCCCTGCCAGGGCTGCTCTGGCAGAGAGATCCTCATCCCTGCTGCTGAGATTTCCAACAGCTCTAATTAATGACATCTCCCCGTTTAGCTCTTGATACACAGACAGATGCTGGGTTTTAGGGCTGGTTTGAGACCTGCAGCGCTCGCCCTGCACAGAGCAGCATCTGCTGAGAAATGTGGCTGCTGCTGACCTGGGCCGGATCCGAGCGGGCGCTCAGGAGTGAGAGATGTCGTGGGAGCAGGTCCTGCTGAGGCAAGGACCTGACAAATAACCTCCCTAAAAAAGTCCCGTTCATTTTAGGATTCCCAGAGGCATTCAGCAGAGCCTGGAGGGATAGAAATAAACATTTGCTGAATCTGGTGAGAGCGTAATATGTCCTGAGAAACTCCCCCTTGGTAATTCTTTGTATTGCACATCTGCACTCCCACCCGTGGCCATCCAGCTGCAGTAGTTTTAAATGAAAAATAGATTTGTTTTGTTTCAGTTTTTAGAAAAATTCTTAGGCCAGCATGAAGCGATGCAGCTCAGTAATGTACTGAGCTGTGGATTTATTTTATCAGTATTTATATTTGTCTACACGAGAATGCAAGTCTCAGATTGGTTATTTACCTTTCTAATTTCATCTGTAAAATGTGGACGTAAGATTTACCATAAATGCCTCAATTCTGGGCTGGGTGAGCAGTCTGTATTGTCAGTTCTTGGGCTGCTGGATATTAGTTCTGCACTCAGCATCCAGAGGTAACTTGATCTGTCTGCCTGGATTAATTTACAGTATCATTCAGAGGAAAAGGATAGGGACCCTTTTCTGTGAAAATAGTGTAAAATTGCCACAAAGTACTGGGAAATGACTGTGCTGGGTTCCTAAAGATCAGTTTACTTGCCATAGAGATGTGGGGTGAGTGGGCACTTGAGAGGATGGCTAATGGCATGGAGAGCCTTTGCTGGGAACCTGGGGCTTCTGATCCAGCACAGGACTGTGCCAACCCCAAGAGGGCTTCCAGCACCTGAGGGCTGGGGGTTGTCCCCTCAGAAGCCCTGTGCTGGTGGCTGTTCTGCAGATGTTTTACTGATGTCAGCACAGCTGGTCCTGGCTGGCACCCAGAAGGTGCAGGGAGGTGTCCCAGAGCCCTCCCCAGTGTGTCCCCAGGCCGGGTGTCCCTGGTGAGGAGGGGTGGCCCTGGCACTCAGGGCTGGCCGTGGAGCAGCTCAGGCAGGGAAGCAGCCACAGGCAGTTCCGTTATCACCTGGGGCTTCATCCATGGCCTGAATCTTACTGGCAAATCTAGAGAAGCACCTGTTTATCTGCTGCTGCTGCTTGTCTGAGAATCTCCTTGGGCTGTTTTCTGGATCCAGCCTGGCGTGTGATTCACTGGAAGTGATGAATTTTGCATGCACTGTTGACATTTTTCTCTGTTTTGGTCAGCTTTATTCTGGAGAACAACAAAACTCAACGCACACATCAGAGCAAGCTGGGAGTATACTGGGAGCATTGTTGTTTGGCTCATGAAAGGCCACGCTGAGAATATGACAAACTCCCCTTATTGCTGTCCTTCCGTGCCTTTGGAGAAGGCAACAGGGACACTTGGTCTCTTTGGGAGCCCCCAAAGTGCTTGACAGAGGTTTTAAAGGTCAGAGTTACTGAGCTTGGAGCTCTGGCATAGGAACATCTGATGTGGTGCAGGATATAGAGAAGGCAGCTGCTCCCTTTGCTCTCAAGTTATTTTTTCCCTTGCCACTTTATGGGTTTGCTGTGTTTTCCCTGGGAGTACTTAACTATCTTTCTTTTTTTTCCCCCCCTTGAGCTCTCTGGTTTTGCTTTAAGAGTTACAGCACCATTGATTGTATTGGCTGTCTCAAAAATGGTGCTGTGCTCGCTGTCTGTGGGCTCCCTGCTGCTAAATGCTGCCAGTGGGACTCCAGAGCATTTAGATCAATCGATGGGGCTATCACAGCCTTATTTTCCACACTGTCCCCATCCCAGGGATGTGTGTGACAATCAGAGAGCACACGAGCCCAAGGGGTGTTGGTGACAGAGTGTGAATCCAGACGGGGGTGTTTTGGTGAGCTTCTAGCACCATCAGAGCTCAGCACCAGGTGCTGCAGACCTGGGGGTGCTGATGAGGCAGCAGTGGGTGCTGGGGCCAGCTGGCCTCCAATGCACGCACCCTGCAACACCCTCACCTGGGAAGCCTCATTTAGGAACACCCCACACCTGGGAAGTCTCATTGAGGAACACCCCACACCTGGGAAGTCTCGTTTAGGAACACCCCACACCTGGGAAGTCTCCCTCAGCATGTGTGGTGGCCATTTAAAGTTTGATTCAGTTGTTCAGAGACCCACAGTGTGCAAACCTTAAATAATTGACTCCTGACTGCCTTGGAGTTGGGAAAAAATGTTTTATTACTCTTACGGACTGTCATGGAACCTTTAGAGTAGAAATTACAAATAGGACAGTGTAGCAGGCCCTGTTTTTCAGGGCCCTTGGTTATTTCACAAAACATTCCCAGGAATATTGTGCAGTTGTTGCTAACAGATTTCTCTGGGAAGGAGAGCATCCACTGACACCATTACATTTTTCCTCCAGATCCCATCTAATGCCGAGGCTGAAAGAATCACGCTCCCACGAGTCCTTGCTCAGTCCCAGTAGTGCTGTTGAGGCTCTGGATCTCAGTATGGAGGAGGAAGTGGTCATCAAGCCAGTCCACAGCAGCATCCTGGGCCAAGACTACTGCTTTGAGGTAAGGAGCTGTGCTGGGGCTGTTCCTGCTGTGCCCTGGGGCCGGCTGGGGAGCCAGGTGTGGGCTGGCATCTGGGGTCTGGCTGTTACCAAACACTGCTGCTTGGAATTGCTGCACAGAGACCATTTCATAGGCAGAAAATTGCTCCCATCTTTCCAAGGAGGATCATATCCACACAATCAGAGCAATGAGCTCCTTGTAAGCGCTGTCGCAGCAGAGCTGCTGGCACAGGTGTTGCACTGCTTAGGGCTGTGTATCAGCAGAGCATAAATTTGTTTATGCTCCTACAGTTTATGTTCATACAGATATTGGGAAGTGCTAATCCTTACTCAGTGTTCCCAAAGACATTGCATGTGGTCACAGAGCCAGCCTGCTGCTGTCAGTGGGAGTGTGGAGGACTTTGTCTAGAAAACTGAAGCTTCCCTTGTTTGGGTAAATAGAAAAATCTGTGAGTATTTGAGATTACTTTGACATCTGTTATGGCATGTGGTAAGGTCTGTGCTAGCAGGAAGGAGTAGGACATGCACAACCCGGGCTGTAGCTGGATAATTCAGTGCAGTATTTCTTGGGAATCATTTGTGCTGAATTGTGGATGGCAAAGTATTACTGCCTGTGGCAGTGGCTGGGTACAGAGCTGGGAAATGGTTTTCTTACAGTAATAGGGTGGTGGATGTTTGTGTTTCTGTGAAGAGAAGGTAACACCTGCCTGTGCTTGGACACAGAGAAGCAGATAAATGGGGTATCCATGCCTGGATTGTGCTGTAGGGGTGATAGGGCTGCAGGCTGTCCTTGGATGGGCAGGGCTGGATGAGAACACATGTCAGTGTTCAAGAGCAGTCAGACTGGAAAGATGAAGACATTTTTCTTTACTGAAATTAGCACATTTTGAAGTAAATGAGTTAAAAGATCCATTTCTTAAAATATAAGCAGGTAACATGAAAACAGCCTTACAAAAAAATAGCCCCAAACATAAACTCTGTAGTGGGCTGAGATAGAAATTTTGCAGTGCTGTTCATTCTTTGTGGAATTGAGCGAGTGCAATGGGTCAGGAGGGGAACAGTTTTGTAAATTATGTGTCCTCTATTACATTCCACTCAAGAAAGATAAAATGAAGCTAGATGGAAAATAGATGTGACATCCATAATATAAGAGTTGTTTACCAATTCTGTTCAGCCCACAAGAGGAGAGGAAGGGATATGAACAGAACTTGTAGAAGGCTGAGTGAGAGGGAAATTACACAAGTCATGCTCTTGGAAGGAGGAAGAAAATTTTGGGGTTAAGTGAGTTGGATAAAGAGAAGTCACACTGTAAAAAAAGAATGTGTTAATTGCTGTTCTGCAAACCCTGCAGAGGAGAGGAAGAATGCCAGGAAACAACAGGGACATTGATTTGTCACTGGTGGCTGCTCACCAGCTCCAGCAGGAGGGATGGAGGTGAGAGCTAAATGGCACTTTGTGTCAATGCCTTGGTCTCGTGTCTCCTGAGAGCCTCTTCCAAGCTGGGAGTGAGGTCAGCACTGGAGTGAGGTTGCAGATCTCCTGGGATCCCTGGTGGGGGCCAGGCAGTGACTGCAGCCCACAGCACTCAGGTACCAGTGATGGACACAAAGGAGCTCAGCAGATGTCCTGGAAAAGCAGCCCTGACCAAGAAATGCCAAGTGAGAAGGCCCTGCCAGGATCATGGGGATGAGGGGAACCCAGGTGTTTTCTGTGCAGTGGATTGGGAAGGTGCTGCAGGTGGGTGGTGGTGATGCCTCATCCCTGCCTGTTGTGGCTGTTGTGGACCTGCTCCCTGGGGAGATCTGAGGGCTGCAGCCTCCAGTTGAGAAGCAAAGCTGCTGCTGGGCAGTGCCAGCCTTGCACAATCCCTCAGCACCTTCTCCTGGCCGTGGGGTGGCCAGGCAGGGACAGTGCCTCGGGAGCTGTTCCATCCCCAGCTGGCTGGCGGCCATCAGTGCTCACCTGACACAGCTCCTCCCCTGCCAGAGCTGCCTGGTGGCCTGGGGAGCAGGCCAGGAAGATCTGACACGGCTGCAGATGGAGGAGAGCGGCTTCGGAGAGGAACTGGCAGCACACCCAGACGGAGACAAAAGCGAGAGGTGCCAAAGCCATCTGCAGTGGAAAACAACCAAGTGGCTCGTTGGGAGGCAGCTGGTGGATGAAGGTGCAGGGAATTGTTCCTCCCTTTTATCTCCACCACCCTGCATTAGGATGTGCTCGGCCCTGCTCCCCTCAGCTCTGCCAGGGAGCACAGTCAGCACCAGGGCAGGGCTTTTCCACAGGCTGCATTTAGCTTTTTCTGCTTACTTAGTTTTGTGAAACTTGCTTTTTTCTCACTTGCTGAGTACTTGGCAGTTGGTATTTGCTTGTTTCCTTCATTGATTTTTTTTTTTTTTTTAAATTACTCAGCATCATCTTCTCTCTCCTTGTAAGACTCCTCAGTCAGCAAATCATCCCGTGCCACTGCACATGCTGCGTGTGCTAAATATACAGTGGGCATCTCAGCCAGTGCCAGAGGCTCAGAGCCCAGGCTCCCAGAGCCTGTTCCTGGCCCTGCTCTTCGGGGTCCTGGGCCAGGCAGGGCCATTAGGGCTGAGGGGCTCTCCTAGGTCTTGGCAGACCAAAGCCTTGTCCCGTTGCACAGCTCACGCCTGAGCTGTCCCAGGACACAGCTGGGGGAAAGACAAACTGTGGCTGCTCCAATGCAGCTGAGCCTGTTGCCTCATCCTGGCCTTGCCTCAGCAAGGGAGAATTTAGTGGAGCTAAATTTAGCAGCTCTAAATTTGATCCAGCTGTGCAAACGTTGGCCATTGCTCCATGGCCCTTGGGATGCCTGGGGCCAGGGCTGCAGCTGAGCCCTGAGTGGGCCTGTGAAGATCCTCTGGACTCTGAGTGAAGCACCTCCAGTAGCTCAGTTACCATCCCTGTTACTCCATGCATGTCCCTCCAGGGGAAGCCTGTACCCTGTACCTTAAGAGTGTCTTAAAAAGACAAGATTTTGTCTGACTGAAGAGATCACCCATCCAAGGACTGGGGATAATGAATAAGTAACATTTCAGGAATTAATGAGTTCTATTAATTGAGTTTATGCTGTACATTAACAGTATTCCAGCATATCCAAAATCTTGATGAGACCAGAATAGTCTCTTTATAAAGATAATTAATATCTCATAAAGATCATTAATGCCATATGATATTTAAGTCGGAACTCAAAGCTGGGATGTGATTGCAGATCTGGGGAAAATTACATTTTTGGTCACACATGGTAGATGTGACCTTCAGCTCCCATCAGACCAAGACACACTTCATATCTGGCACATGATTTTCCCCTTCTCTCACTTCAGGATGACAGTTACAGGTTTTTTAGGTTTTGAAAGATTAATTAATTTATAACTGGTTTAAAATTGAATAATGAATTTGGCTGTGATAATTCATGTGTTTACTTAAGTGTGGCAAGAAAATACATTGGATATCCAACCTAACAGCTGGTGAAAAACTGACATTGGTTGAACAGATTCAGAAGAACAGCTGAATTACATGGTTACTTCTTTGGACATGATCCTCTCTGCAGCTGTGGGATCCCTGTGTGTCACCAAGGAGAACTCATCTTTAAGAGATCATCTTTCAACAGCAGCCAGAGAAATCTTAATTCTCCTTTATGGAAGAGCTTCCAAGTTTCCTTTCCTAGATCTGAACATTTTCAAACACAGTTGTACACCAAACTCCATCAAAACCAAAGAGCTAAACAAAAAGCTGGGTGAGAAATGGCCAATGGACTACTGGTGTAGTTTACTGAAAGGTGGATTGTCCTGGGAGATTGTGAAGCAGCTGGGAATACTCCAGTGAAAGGAAAGGATGCTGGAAGGATCACCCAGCTGTGCCTGCTAGTATGGAGTCTGTTCCTGGAACTGCAGGAGAGCTTGTGCTCAGCAGAATGCATTTTACAGGCAGAGTATAAAAGTGTGCAAGGACAGGGAGAGTGTCTGTCTGAAGGAGAAAGCCTCTGGAATATCAAGGGTTGGAAGATTCTTTGCATTTTTATGTAAAAACAGAACAGGCCTCTTCTCATTCTGCCCTGGTCTGTGTTCAAAGGAAGGGATGTGTTCAACTTATCATTGAGGTTTGCTAATGACAAATCTCAGCGAGTGCCAGCTCTGCTGTAAGAACAGGTTGGGCTTCTGGAAGATACATGAAATTAAAGGAGATTGTGTCTCCCAGAAGCTGATAACCCAGTGCACAGTGTGTAAACACAAACACTGGGAGATGATAAAGCACTCACAAATAACTCTGCAGGTTGAGACTGGCGGAAATGAAGCTCAGAGGGGAGTTATTTAAAGTACCAGGTCCATTCAGCCTCCCAGCAGAGCTGTACATGGAGAATATTGCTGGACAAAAGCAAATGCAAAGGGCAGAGAGCTGGAGCCCTGTTCCTGGTGCTCAGGACCAGCAGGTGTGGGGCAGCTTGGGGAATATCTGTGTGTGAGGAGAAGGTGCAGGGAGCTACTGGCTTTGATGCCAAGGAGGTTTGGCTGGGGGAGGGCATAGGAAGAAAATTTGGTGCCTGTCATTCTGGGCTGCCAGGCAGTGGTGCTTCCATGGGCTCAGCAGGGTTCAATTTCCTTGGGATAGCAGAAACCCCTGGTTCTCCACAGCTGGGGATGGGTGCTGTGAGCTCCAAGTGCCCCTGGCTGGGCCGTGAGCTGTAGCATGGCCAGGAGTGGGGTGTACAGGCCTGTCCCCATGTTCTTCACAGCAAGGGCTCCAGGAGCAGCAGGACACGAAGGGGGAAGGTGGGAAGCCTTTCTGAGCCTGATGTTCTGCTGGAAACAAGGAATGGGTTGTTACTGTCACAGGCTTTGGGCTGAGCCTGGAGGAATGCCAAGTAACCACTCGGAGTTCCAATTTATCTTTAGTTCATCTAAGGATTTGCACTCTCTCAGTTGTGGAAGTTGGTGGTTTAAAGCATCACATGCATGGGGCCCATTATCTAGTGTTTTCTGGTGTGGAAGAGGAGAAGTAATTGGAATTTGCTTCTATGATTATTTCTGTGACATACAGAGTTGTCCTGTTTTTCCGCCAGCCTTAGGGGCTGTTGCTTCATGCTTGGGTAAAGCTGTTTACTTTAAAAAATAGTAAAATCCGCTAGCATCTTCCCTAAGTCCCCCTCTCCCCCCAAACCACGCTCTGCAGTGTGCTGGTCAAGACATAATCCTGTTCCTTTCCCTGTAGGTGACGACTTCATCAGGAAGTAAGTGCTTCTCGTGTCGTTCGGCAGCAGAGCGAGATAAATGGATGGAGAACCTGCGGCGTGCCGTGCACCCCAACAAGGTAGTGCCTGGGAGGAATTGCCTCTGCTCTAGTTCAGTTCCTCCTTATTACATGTTATAGCCCAGTGCATGGGAGCAGCAGGGGACGTATTGTCATTGGAGTGAGTAAGTGGCACTCTGGGTCAGCCTTTTTCCATATTGCTTTCTTCCACAATTATATTTACAGACAAGCGCCAATTATTCCTTCCCCTCTTTTCTCAGCACATGCTGCTTCAGCTCTTGCTAAGAATTGATCAGACCTGAAGAATCTTCAGTGTTGCTGTTACTGATGGTACTTGCCACTTCCATAGGACTTTCACCTCCCAAAAGCCGTGGGACAGATGTCAGGTAGCTGCCAGCAAAGTCACAAGGCTGAATAGTCTGAAGAGTTCACGTGTCAGCTCCTGACACAGAGTCTGCTCTAGTGATGGAGGAGCTCAGATTTTCATTTTCACTGTCCATTTCCCAGAGGCGACAGTGGAATGTAGCTTTCCCTTCTCCAGCCAGTTGAGGTGCAAAATCATCTCCTGGGATTTACAGGAACAACTCCTTCTCTTCACTAGAACACAGGGACACCCAATATGCGTTTTTCTGGCCCACTAAGACTAAGTACATCCTAAAATAAATGTACAGCTGCTTCTTCTCTGCTGTGCTGGAGTTGGCTGCAAAGATTGGTCAGGATTAATGCAGGATTCCACAGCTGATGAGCTCAACCAAGTCTTTTTTCTGCTGGTCAGACAAGACACGAGTTGATGGGATCCTGTGAACTCCTCCTGGTTGTGCACACAAATTCAGTCCAGGCCTGGTGGGCTCTAAAGGGGCCCTCAGTCTCAGAATTTGTTGTTCCCAGCACAGTGCCAAATGTCAGGATGAAGGATTTCCTTCAATATCAGGCTGTGAGCAGTGGAGGGGAGAGGTGGCCTTCTGCCTCTGGCACTGTGTTCCTCTAGTGGAGTTCAGTGGCTCCAGTGCTTTCCAAGGGCTTTTCCTGGTGGTCCTGACCTGAGAGAGCTGTGTAAGGTTTGTTGTAGCATGAGAGTTGGGGCTGGGCATGTCACTGTGGCTTCAAGGTGCAGTGGTGAGTGGAAATCCATTTGGAAATGTTTCCATCATCTCAAAACCTGCAGTGACTGATGGCTGACTTTCCATCTTTGTTTGAGTTCACAGACAATAAACTCTCAGTATGTGACTTGATATTTCTGTCAGGAATTCAGTGTTCTTGTGCAGTTCCTGTGTGTACTTCCTGAACCTACAGTACCCCATTGTGGACTTCCAGCAGAAATGTTCCTTCCCAGACTCCTGGGCTGAGCAGAGTAAGCTGTGGCTGCTGTTTCAGTGAGGGGTTTCCAAACAAAACAGGTTTTGCTGAATCCCAGCAGTGGTGCAGCTGCCAGTGCTTTATCTTTGGAGTCACTCCTGCAGCAAATGCCCCTGGATGTTCTTCCAGGATGAGGTCAGCATCACGAGGCAGCTCTGAAAGATCCACAGTATTCTTGGCTCTGTTATTGTTTAAAAGATACCCAAGGCAGATTTGTCTCTCTGAATTGCCATGATTCGCCCATGGGACTCTCTCTCCCATGATTCCTCTGAGCGTTTAACTTGGATGCTCTGGACTTCTGCCCTAAAACAGAGGGAGGTTTTACAGTTATGTCCCTGCCAGAGGTGGTGGCGTTCCCACGTGGATGAGCTGATCCCTGGGTGTGTGTTCAGGTCCCCCTGTGTTGCTGTGTTACAATAAATACAAACTCAGGGCTGCTGTAGAGGAAAAGGAGGAAGCTGGGAGATACCTGGAACAGCTTCTGCTTTGCAGGAACCGTTCAGAACCAGTGAGGTTCTTTCAGATTCTTCAGAGGCCCTCTTGGCAGGGAATGGGAAATGGTACATTTGTGATTTGGAGGGGTTTTATCTCCCTTGTTCCTTATATTAATTGGCACCAACAGACATGGAGAGCACGATGGTATTTTGGAAAATTAACATAAGTAGTGTTATTATGCAAATTCTTGAGAGCCAGTATTTCCTTAAAATAAAGTGTAATTAAGCCTCCGCTCATTTAGCACATCCGAAATAATTAACTCCTATCTCCAGTTTTGTTGTGCTTGGCTTTGTGGGGGTTTTTTATTGACCTTTTTTTCTTTGCATCTTTTTTTCAGGACAACAGCAGAAGGGTAGAGAATATGTTAAAGTTATGGATTATTGAAGCCAAGGACCTGCCAGCTAAGAAAAAGTACTTGTGTGAATTATGCCTGGATGACGTTCTTTATGCACGAACTACCTGTAAATTGAAAACTGATAATGTCTTTTGGGGGGAGCACTTTGAATTTAATAACCTCCCATCGCTCAAAAACATTACTGTGCACTTATACAAAGAGACTGACAAGAAGAAGAAGAAGGACAAGACCAACTTCATCGGGCAGGTGAACATCCCCGTGAGCTCGGTGACGGGCCGGCAGTTTGTGGAGAAATGGTACCCAGTGGTGAGCCCCAACCCCAGCAAGGGCAAGTCCCCGGGGCCCATGATCCGCATCAAATCCCGCTACCAGAGCATGAGCATCCTTCCCATGGAGATGTACAAGGAGTTTGCTGAGTACATCACCAACAATTACATGGTGCTGTGCTCGGTGCTGGAGCCCTCGCTGAGCGTGAAGAACAAGGAGGAGATGGCGTCGGCACTGGTGCACATCCTGCAGAGCACGGGCAAGGCGAAGGTAGGGCCCTCTGCCATCCCTGGTGTCCCACCAGACACCACTGGAAGCAGATTCTGGGGTTGTGTTGGGAAAACTCCTCGTCCATTGGGCCATCGTTAATGTGCTTTGTTTTTCTTTGGGTTGCAAACAAGTTGGTAGCACACACAGCACGAGTTGCTGAATTAGCAGAGAGGTTGGTGGGACCACGAGACACCAACTGAGCCACTTTCCTTCACTCTTCTCCTTCTGGAGGCTCAGGGGCCAGGCTCTTTCTGTATAAACAGGCACAGTTGTGAAAGTAAGCAAGAAGGCAGTTTTCCAGGATGGAATGTAAGCAGTGCTGGTCTGAGCTGAGCAGCCTGTGTGTGCTGGGTATTCTTGGGGAACCCAGCAGGTTCTGTGCTCTGCTCTGAGCACCCTGCACAGTGGGAGCTGGATGGGAGTGAGCAGCCCCTCCAGAATTCCAGAGCAGGCACGCATGTCTCTGGATCAGCTCTTGGTCTTCAGGGTCTGTCCTACTGCTTATGGAAGGGCGTCTAGGGGAGCTCCCGTGGCAGTGGTCATTGGGGGTTGATGCCACTGACTTGCACATGGTGGAAGTTCAGCCTTTGTGGACCACTTTGAGCCTCCTTCCTGGCTGGGAATCCCCTGCCAGGTCTGGGGAAGGAGGAGGCCAGGAGGAGGCAGAGAGTGGGAGTTACTTCTGGTTGTGATCCGTGAGGGAGCAGGCAGGGTGGGCAGAGCTGGAATGCCCTTCCTTGCTGAGGTGCCCAGCACAGAGGGCAGGGAGTGACCCTGCTGCAGAGCATCCTCCATCCCTGCTGGCCTGGCACAGCCACAGCGGGCAGTGCCTGTGTCAGGGCTGCAGGAGTTAAAGCATCACTCCTTTTCTCTGTTACCATCGTCCTGCACTCTGCAGGGGAGAACTGGGGAAGGGCAAGATGTCCACAGCTTTTGCAGCGCTGAGGAGACATGAGCTCCTCACCTGAGGGGGAATCACAGAGCTCTGCTTCCTCGGCAGCTGCCGCTGCTGCCGGGGCCCGTGGCCGGGCTCGTGGATTAGGTTTAGTTACCATCTGTCGGCTTGGCCTCCTGATCTAGTTCAAGGCAGGCAAAGCTCACTGAGAGGATTGGGAGCCAGGGGCCTGCTGTTGCAGCAGCAGAGAAAATAGCTCCCTTAAAGCCTCCTGATCCCAGGAGCGTGGTGCTACGTGGAATAACGCTGTGGTTCCACAAGGAGCTGTGGTTGGTGTCCCTCCTCAGTCCTTGTGCAAGGGCTCCAGAGCTGTCAGCACGTGGTTCCTGGGCACAGCCCTGCCTTGTGCTGGCACCAGAAGCTCTGCTGCCCCTTGCTGAGGCTCCAGCAGCTCTAATGCCAGGGCTTTGTGGGAATAACATTGCCATGAAAGACCCTGTCCATGGCTTACACAGTTCTGGTGCAAAAGGCTTCAAGTGTTGTCCTGGTCTTAATCACCATGGATCATGTGTGGGCATGGCTGAGAGTGGCTGTCACTGCTTCAGCCTTTTTCCTCTGCCTCTCAGTACTGGAGAGGCTCCAGAGAGAGCAAGTGTGTTTCCAGACATGTGTCTGCATCAGTGCTTGAGATCTCAGAGGCTCTACACAGGGGACACAGCAAACAGTAAACAGACTTGATGACTTTTCCCCTAAAATGGAGCTTCTGCTTTCTCTGCCTGTCATCTGCCATCAGCATTAGCGCAGGGTTTGGGGAGCTGTCAGAGCAACAGGAGTTATTGGAGCATGGGAACCAGGTGGTGCATCCTGGGCTGGACAAGCAGGGAGAGAGAAAAGCAGCAGGAAGGTAGAAAAATAATGAATGAGAGAAGAAAGCACCCCCCTCAGCCCTGCTTAGGGGACATGGGTGCCCCTCAGGAGAGCTCCCCGTGGCTGCCCCACCACCCGGACCCTGGGCACTGAGTGCGGGGTCAGCAGGGCAGGTCTCTGTCCTCTGGTGACTCTTGGAAGCTTGTCCGGGCTAGAGGTGGGTTCCTCATCCTTGTGCATCACCAGGAGCCTGCCCAGGGAGCCCTTGAGAGCCCCCCCCGCTGCCCTGCAGCCGTGGCCATCGACAGCCGCTGGTTGAATCGGCTGATAAAAGGGGGTTTTGCGGGTCTTGGCCGCTGTAGCTGAGCTAAAGCAGCAATTACGGTCGGACTGCGAAACGAGTGTCCAGTAGATTATCTGCAAAGACTCGTTAGCAGCTAATTGCTGTTGTGCTGTTTCGGGCCCTGTTTTCCTGCAGCGATTTGCTGTAAATACGGAGTAATCCCTTAATGAGGCCAGGATCGGGTCCGTGTGTCTGCCCGGAGCTCGGGACAGCAGAGGTGCCACAGGGGAGCTGTGATGGTGCCACGTGCCAGACACGGCCAGGTCCCGGCCACCGTGTCCTGAGCAGCCCTGCTGGTGGAGGCAGGGCCATCCTTACCCACAGACACCCCACACCGAGCTGTCCCCTGCCTGTGGGGTGTGGTTACCTGGAGCTGCTACAATCCAGAGTCCCTCCTGCTGCGGGGCAGGACACCTGGGGCTGCAGCTGGAAGGGGAACAAGGGCTGTAGCTGAATTTTTTTCCCTAAATCTCTGCTGCTTCCTGGGCTGCGTAGCTGTATCACAATAGATTAAAAGGTGGAGCATGAAAGCAGAGTCCCCTCTGGAGTCAAAGTCCGTGCTTCCCTTGATCTCTGTGTGGGAAAGAGAAGAACTTCATCCCTGCAGCGCTGGGTTGGTGTGCACGGGGCACGCCTGGAAAGCCCTGAGCAGCTGCCAAGACAGTGGGTGGAGAGGAGGGGAAGAGGGTTTTGATAAGGTTCTGAGTGCAGGCACTCAGGGAGGAGGGAGCTGCCCCAGCCCACTGGAAAATCTGACAGACATCCAGTGCTCCATCAGCTCTCGGCACACACGGATGTTCCCTGTCTTTTTGTGGCAAGAAAGGCTGAAAGGGATATTTGGTGATTGAAACAGAGATATGGACTCTCAGCTCACCTGCTTCCACCTTCCTCGTGAGAGCACTGATGAAGTTGTTTGCTCCCTGTAAGGATGTGGAGATGCCCGACTGTTCTCATGTGTTTTGCAACCCACAGACAAAAGACACAAAGTCATAAAGCAGTTCTGCTGCCAGGGTTGGTGTTACCAGGAGTGCTCAGTCCTGCCTTCCCAGGCTTGGTGTGGCCCCTGTGATGTGGTTGTGGATAGGTGGCTGCATCCTTCCCAAAGGACTTTTGATGCTTCCAGACTTCTTCCCATGCTTAGATTTGTTTTGGGGCTGTCTGAGAGCTCCCAGAGCACAGTTCATGACCATAAATATATAAAAAAACCTCTCTTGTCCAGAGAGCTGGTAGCTCAAACCCAGCATCAGACAAAGCTCTAGCTAACCAGCTGCTCACTGGAAATAAATATTTATGGTGTAGGGAATGGAGTGAGGAATAAACATGTGTCCCTGTTTGTTTGTGCTGTGAGGATGTGCCTCAGCTGAGCAGATGGAGCTGCTCCCCCCGTGTGGATCTGCTGGAACCCCATGTTCCAGTGGCAGAGCTGGTGCTGGGACCGGGCTCTGGGACCTGCAGAAAACACAGGGCTGTGGAAAAGTGCTCGGCTCAGGCAGGGACAGGGATGTGAGAGGTCTCTCTGCCCTCCCAGGGCCGTGGTCACTCAGTGTTGTATTCCTCAGGTTTTATTTCCCTGAGCAAGGTGATGGGCACAGAGTTAACCCTCACATTGCCACTTCACCTTTTCCCAAGGAGAATTAGAAAAAGCCCAAAGTGCCAAGGATGAGTTCCAGGGTTTGAAGGAGGGAACATCACTGTGTTTCCTGGCAGAGAAGTGACCGGAGCAGATTCTCAGAGGAACTGTGTGATGAAAGGGTTGAGAACTTGCGGCTGGGGTCCTTGGTTTCACACTGTCTGTCCAGGACCCAGCTGCTGCCCCTGTCCCACTCTCCTTTCCCTCCTGTGCCACATTCCCTCCCCCGTGGGTGTGTCCCAGCACTCCTCCACCTGAAACCTGCAGCCCTACCGACCACTGGTGTTTTTCACCTTTGCATAAAGGCCCAGCTGGACTCGGAGCTAGTCTTTGAAATAAGCAATAATCTTATTACCTTTATCAATTCAATCCTCTTAAAGTTAAGTCAATCCTATTAATCAGGCTTGTGATTTGGAGAACCTTATTATTTCAAAGTCAATCTGCCCATCAGTCAGTTACGATACCAGGAATGATCAGCTCCAGCCCAGAGGGTGCGGGGCCGTGGGTCTCCTCAGCTCCCTGGCACCCCACGTGCTCCAGCTCTGGACACATCCCAGAGAGGCTGGGCTGGGAGGACCTTCCTGGGATGGCAAAGTGCAGAATCCTTCCTGGGTTTGGACACGACACATCCTACAAGGCTTGTGTTGCTTGTTGGCTCCCTCAGAAGGCTCCTGCTCCCACCACAGCCCTGCCAGGCACCCAGCTGGCTTCACCCTTCTGCCTCCCGGGCTCAGGAGCTGGAGCCCAGGCAGTGCCAGTGCCACCCCCAGGCACGGGGACTGGCATTTGGAACCCCTCGGGACCAGGGCTGCCGGCTCCTGCCTGTGTTCCTGGAGCATGGGAGGAGCTGCCTTGGAATAGCAGGGGCTGGCTTATGGCAGTGCAGCCTTGTGCTGTCATGCTCTGAATTTATTTATTTATGAATTGCTCTTCTTTATCAGCATATGTGCAGCGACTGGGGTTGCACAGGAGCAGATCTGGCCAGTCTGAAGCAAAAAGCCTAAAAATAAACATGGGAACAAGCCTGGAGAACACTGCCACAGCCCCCAGTTTTGACTGTAGACCTCTTCCTTCCCCTCTCGACTCCGATGTAATGAAATAAAGCATCTTATTTTCTTCCATTGCCAGGGGCCCTAACTGAAAACAACCCCCTGCTGATCTCTGCTGCTCAGAAACAGGGAGTTTTATTGGCTTTAGTTATTGCATTTTATTCAGGACCTTGTATGTGGGTGAGTGAGGCCCCCGGAGGGATTCCACAAGTATTTGCATTCCATTTGTGTCTTCCGAGTGCTGGCTGCTGGAGTACTTAAGGCAGAGATAGCAGAAGTGTGATCCAGAGCCAAAGTGGCTTTTCTGTGTGGAGGGAAGGAAGAACTGAAGGTCTGGCCCATGGCAGGGCAGAAGTGGCAGGATGTCATGGGAACTGACCCACGGCTGAGGCGCCTTTCCCGCAGCTTGTGGAGCTGCCCAGAGAGGTCCCTGCAGAGGAACTCACCCAAGGACGCTGGCTGGGGGAATTCTGACCCCCAACACATCCCAGGGCCAGGTCCCGCAGCCCCTGGGTATGTCCATGGATGACTCTGCAGCCCAGACCTGCAGGGACAGGGACAATCCCGACCCGTGGGATGCTGAAAGGGCTCTCCCCTCTTTCCCTGCTCAGTTGCAAGGCCAAGTTCTGCCGTGTTACTCCCTGGCTTTGGGTGCTGTGCCATAACAGAGCTCTCTGGAACTTCAGCAGCTTTCCTTCCCACTTTGGAGACGAGGGGTCCTTTTCCCAGCTGTTGAGCTGCAGATGTCCATAGGGAATAATAACAGCAGCAGAGATTTCCAGGGGATCTTCTCTGGCTTTGTGTTGAGTCCTGCCATGGAATCTTGCCTCATTTTAAATTCTAGTGAATTCTGTAGATCAGCTCAAATTACCCAAATTCACATTTAACTCTGGCTCCACTTGGCCCTGGGTTTCCAGGACTCAGCAGCCAGTGCTCAGCTGACAAGATGGGGAAAAGCAAACACTTGGCTAAGAGACGCTGTAAAACTCAGTGTTCCTGAGATAATTAGTATGTTGGGAAAGTGACAGGAAAGAGAATCAAGCAAAGCCAAGGTCAGCGGCTGCTAATTAAGAATCAGCACCTTGTGTCAGCCTGAGCGGTGGCTTGGAATTGAAACGTACCCTGGGAGAGCCCCGGGAAGATAAAGGTGATAGAGTTACCCAGACAGCAGCTAACGGGATTTGAGCAGGGTTTAAAGTTTCATTCCAGCTTGGCTGATAAAAAGGGCAAAACGAGAGAAAATAGCAGAGGGAGGCGCGTGCTTTGCTTCCAGGAGGAATTTTTGCCTCTGCAGCTGCCGGAGCATTGCAGACGTAGCAGGATCTGAGGAAGGGCATCTTGTGGCTAAAGAAATAATGGAAGTGACTTTTTTTTTCTTTTAGCCCAAAGCTCCCCCTCTGGATTTTTGGAGGGTTTTGGGGAAAGGTCAAGGCAGTGTGTTGGTCCCAGTCACAGTGTTGTGGGAAGGTGGGAGCAGTGGATCGATGGGTACTGCAGGGATGTCATCTCCCCTCCTCCTGTGCTCTCACACAGGCATGAACCTGCCTGCCCCAGGGTTTGCCTTTGCCTGGGACAGGAGCACAGTGATGGAGGGTCTGTGGATTAAATTATTTGGGTCTCTTGGGTTCACAGAAAGCTGTTTATTGAACCTTGATTAAACTTTAAATGCAGAGATGTCCATGTGAAAAATGAAACAGAGCAAGTTGCCCCTGGTGCAAAGCTCCCATCCAGCCACCGGCAGGGAGTGGGACCTGATGTCCCTTCTCCCCAGTGTGGGTTGGAGCAGGCTGGACCATGGCAGCTCTGCTCTGCTTGGGGACATCAGGGACAGGACCTGGGGTACTGTGTGGCAGCCTGGGGTGCTCCTGCTGCCTCTGCCAGGAACGGGCTGTGTCCGTCAGGGAAAATGAGGAATTTCTTAGTGGAAGGTTACTACTACACAGATTATTTTGTTTTAATATAAATGAGTTTTAAATGGTGCCCTTGGTTGTGGAGGTGAATGAACATGTGCGTCAACATTTCTGTCTCCTGCATGGGAAGCACTCAGAGGGTTAATGTGGGTGATTTGCACAGTGCCAGCAGCCTCTTTCCATTGTCACTCTGGTGCCTGGTGACACCTCAGCACCTGGCGCAGCGAGGAGGAGCCAAGCAGAGCTGCTCTGTCCCTTAGCAGTGCAGAGAGCATGGATCAGCATTAGCAGGTGCCTGGTATTCCTCCTGGATCAGCCCTGGCTGCAGCACACTCGGCATCAGCAGCGTGCACAGGACCTCCTGACCCTCTGCTCAGCCAATGCTGTGGCTGAAGCAGACCTGGAGCTCGCTCTAGAACACTGTTTTTCCTCTGGAATTTGCAGCTGAGCCCAGACTGATGCAGGGGCAGCTGTCAGGAGCTGCTCCTGCTCGCCCCTTCCATTGTTTTGCAGCACAGGGGATTATCACATCCCATGGATTTGGTTGTGTGCACATCAGACCAAAAATGTGCCCAAAATGGGCGCTGTCGCAGCACTATTTATCTCCATGAGTAGGGAGGAAATTGGGAATTTGAGCATCTCAGTGCATACCAGAGGCTTGATTCTCAGCCATTAACTGTGGACACAGCTCATGACGTTGGAGCATGGCCCTGGTTTGCAGCCAGTGCAGTTGGACACCAAACACAGCCGTGTTTAACAGGGGAGAAAAGGTTTCACCCACGAGTACGGACGGAGAGGCAGATGCGGGTCTGGGATGAGTTGCTGCTGGGGTGCAAAAGTTGAGGCTCTCCAGAGGTTTATTTCTTGTCTCTGAGGCAATTTGGGCAGGTGGTGAGGCAGTGCATTCACACAGGATCACCTGCAGCACCTCCAGTCCCCCGGGTGTCTCACCAAGGTGGGGCCTCGGGGCTGGGGAGCTGCAGCTCTGCGGAACCAGTGTCAGTGCGTGGTGACCCACCATGGGCTTTGCTTTCCAGGATTTCTTGACTGACCTGATGATGTCTGAAGTTGATCGCTGTGGTGAGAATGAGCATCTCATTTTCAGGGAGAACACACTGGCCACCAAAGCAATCGAAGAATACCTGAAGCTGGTGGGGCAGAAATACTTACAAGATGCCTTAGGTACGTACAGAGCGTTGGCAGGTCTCAGCCAGAGACGTTCTCCAGGCTGCACGGTGGGGACGTCACCTGAGCCCTGATGGCCAGCAGAGGCCCCAGAGCTTTCCTGCTGGAGGTTTCCCTGGCAGCAGGTCCGAGCCCAGCCCCAGCCACAGTGGCCACAGTGGGCAGCTCCCTGCTGCCAGGTGAAGGTGACCGCAGAGCTGGCGCCCTGATCTGCTTTCAGAGCAGATAACAAGTGGATGTTTGAGGGCATTCTGCTGCCTGCCAGGGCTTCTGTCTCAGCGCTGGCTGTCACGGGCTGATTGAATCTCCCCCCACCAGGGACGCTGCCCTGCTCCTGCAGCACTCCCGAGTCAGATGAGATCGCCCAAGCCGCAGTGATGCGCTGCCTCCCGGATCATCCAGCACTGGGAACCCTCCTGGTGGTTTTTTTTTTCTTTTTTTTTCCAAAGCGCTAGCTCTGTTTATGGCTCAAAAAATATTTCTCTTGATGCAAATGAAAATAATTAGAAGCTTCTGCTTCTGGGCAGGTCAGGAAGGAATTGCTGCATGCAGGGAGCGAGCACAGCATGGGGATGGGGAGAGGCTGCCTTGGAAGCTCTGTGAGCTTTCATTGGATCCACATCCCAGGGCAGGATGAGCAGAGTTTCTACTGAGGTGTTAATTTTTCAGTATGTTGGGTTCCTGCTAGTGGATTTGTGTAATTTTAGCAAGAAGCAAAGAAGCATAAATACTTTATTAAGAGAATAATAATAATGATGAAAACCTTGAGGAAAGGGAAATAATTGAGCAAATTCAGGCAGAGAGCCCACAAGAATAGCAAAAGAAATATTATTTATTTCTGCCTTGTAATGCTTTCTGGTTGAAGGCAAGTCTGTAAGTAGATTACTCATAAAAATTCTCAAAAGTCAGGAGATTAATGGTACCAGAGAATTTTGCAATATTCCCTTTTGGGGCCTCAGTGCTGCCAGGCCAGTTCCATCTCGTGCAGGAGGAGCCTGGGGTTCCTGCTCACTGTGGGGTGCTGGTTCTGAGTGACCTTTTCCCAGTGAGATGAATCAGCTGCATGTCACAAGGTGCCCCAGGGCAGCGTGGCACTGTCCTTGGAACCATGGAGCAGGCAATGGGGCCAGGTAAAAACAGCAGGCATCACCTGCAGGCAAGCAGAGCGGCTCCAGAGCTCCCTGGCAGAGCTGAAAATACACTGGAGAGGCTCTCCAGTATGTAATTAAAATTTGTTTTGGCAATAGGGAAGGAATGCAGATTGGAGTGGGGAAAAAACAGGATGGGAAAATCCAAGACAGTCAGGAATTAGGAACAAACCAGCTGGAACGAGAAAAAAACCAAAGCAAACCTTTCTCCCAGAATGTCACCCAAGATAAACGCTGCCTCCTCATCCCTGTTACCCTGTTCCCAATCTCCCCAGTCACTGCTGGGATGAAGGACTGACCCCCCCTCACCCTGAGTGAAGGGCTGTGCCCAGGTACCCTGGGGTGAAAAGTGGCACAAGAGCAGAAGCTGGTGGAGCAGCCCAGTGTGAGCCTCTGCAAGGGTGAGGAGCAGACAGGCAGCAAAGAGAAGCTCAAGGAAACTCAGGGAAATATTTTAATTTCATTTTGGGTGATGTTCAGCTCAAAATAAACCAAGTAAATTGTTTCTTTCCTTTAATTACCTGTTTCTCCTGTGAATCACAGTGGTTTGTCAGCACCAGGGCACAGGCTGCAGTAGCAGGCCATGCTACCAGTAATTACAGGGCTTGCCAGCATCCTTCCTTCTGGATTAGCCTGAGGGAGCCTCTCTGGAACTGGTGCAAGGGGGTCAGGGGGGTGCTGGGCAGCACAGTCCTGATGCAGCATCCCAGAGCCACAGGCACAGTGCTGCCAGCTGGGGAACAGGGATGGAATGTGCAGGGTGCTGGCTGGGCCATGCTGGTGGTGAGCTCCCATGGAACTGCCAGGCTCTCCTGGGTCCTCTCAGAGACATGGAGAGCTGCCCCAGGGGCCAGCACGTGCTCTTGTATCCCTCTCACCTTCCCCCAGTGTGAGGGGGTGCCAGGGAGCTGCTCGGGCACTGGGGCTTAGGCCCAGAGCTGCTGGAAGGATGCAATTCTCACATCTGCAAAGCCACCACTGACTCTGTTTTACAGGGGAGTTCATCAAGGCGCTGTACGAATCAGATGAAAATTGTGAGGTGGATCCCAGCAAATGTTCGTCTTCGGACCTCCCCGAACATCAGGGCAACCTGAAGATGTGCTGTGAGCTGGCCTTCTGCAAGATCATCAACTCCTACTGGTGGGTATCCCGGGAGTGGTGCTCCCTCCTCAGGAGTGCTGTGTCTGCAGGAGCTGGGACCTGGCAGAGCTTTGGAGGGGGAGCTGCAGGGCTCTGCCACAGTTCGGAGTATCCGCTCTGGGGATGTGCATCCCCCTGGATTCTCTGCCACTCTTGTTTTTGGAGGTGCTGAAGGGTCACTGGGGTACAGGGACAGGGCAGTGGAGTCAAGGAACACCAAGCATGACTGATTCAGAGAGCCAAACGTGTTAGGAAATTCTGGGATAAAGGGCAGTCAGTCTGGATGGGACTGACGGATCTGCACCTCCAAGAACATCCGGCACAGCTCAGAAATCCTGCAGCAGGCAGGGGCTGTGGCACCTGCAAGGAGCTGCCCCAGCACAGGTAGCTTTTGTTTGGGCAGATGTTCTCTGGTTGCAGAGTGCAGGAGCTGGGAAGAGGATGCTGTTCTCCCTGCTTGGCTCAGCATCCCACATTCCTTTGGATTAACCCCTCTCTCTCCCAGCCCTGGGCGGTTGCTGGGTGATGGGAGCCCTTTGCCTCCTTGGCCCAAGGCCTGGTATGCAGCTGGAGGCATTTCCAAGTTGTTTGTTCTCAGGGTAAAGGTTCTTGCAACTGGTTGGGACAGGCCCGAATATCCCAAACGGGCTGGCGTGAGGCAGTGCATCCTGCTGTGGAGGAGGTTGTTGGGCACAGCTGTGCTCCTGGTGTTCCTGCTGGGACTGGGAGCCAGGAGTCCCTGGGTCTGTGACAGCTGCTGCCTGCAGAGGTGACCTCAAAGGGGAAAAAGATGGATTTGAGAGTCTCTTTACTTGGAGAAATAAAAACATTTTCTTTTCTTTTTTTTTTTTTTGCTAACATACCCAGAGCCTTTGGTCCTGATCATGAGAGAAGGAGCATTTTTGTCTCGCTGCTGGATTTCCAGCCTTTCCTCTTAAAATGTGGGCTTAGTTTTAATTAATGTATTTAGCAACAACACTGTTGTCGCAAAGCATCAACTAGGGATAATACTGGAGGAAGGAAGTTCTTGATAATGAGGATTTCTTGTTTTCTCTCCTCTCCCAGCTGTTGTGTTGAGGTCAGAAAACTTATTATAAATACTCTCCCAAGATATTGAGTGTACCCTCCTGGAAGCCAGGAAGGGAACTGCTTTTTCTGATCCTGCTCAGGGAGAGAGCAAGGAGCAAGAGGCTCACTCAGGCTGCCTTTATCTACCACAGGTACACAAAGGGCAGGTTCTGTACAGGTATCCTTATCCTTGGCCAGTTAATAACTCTGACTCAGGAATGGCGTTTACCTGCTCTCCCAGGAGGGATTCACCACTTCCAGTCAGCAGTGGATTATAATGGTTTGAATTTATGTCTTCCTAAAAATACCCAAAGCAGCACTCAAAAGGTCGCACTAAAAATAGGCTTGAAAAGTGACCCAGGGAAAGTCAGGAATGCACGGGAAGTTTGTTGCTCTCATCCTGTCTTTCCAAGGAAGGCTGGAGCAGCTGAGCTGCTGCTCTGAGTGGTTCCCCCTCAGTCCTTTGAGCTCAGCGGTTCTTGGGGATTAATTGGGCTGATGAGTGTTGGGATTGGCCAAGGTATCCCAACAGCCAACGAGCCTGCTTTAAATAGAGCACTGGAGTGTGTGTGCTCATCTGTGGAGAGAGTCAGGGAGAGGAAACAGGTTCACAATAACTGAAAATTGTTATAATTATGACATAATTTGGACATCTGGAAAGTTTCAGCGTAAGCAGAATTTCAGCATGTGGAAGCTCGTTACTGGGAAGTTGGGTAATGAATTATGGGCCCATTTGTCACATAAAGCCAACGATCCAAATTCCATCCGCTGTGACACAATTAAACTTCCAGGGGCTCCAGCCTGTGACGGGAACGTGTGGGTGCTGCATTTCAGGGGTTTGCTCTCCAGTCACTGCACAACCTGTCCTGATCATTCAAGCCTCAAATTGCTTAAAGGATTCTCCTGTTTCTGGGCAAATACCATGAAGTGAAAGGGTTTTGTCCAATTGTGTGGATCAAGCCAAAGACAGAGAATTTATCCAGCCAAAGACAATGGCTGATGTTATTTGTAAAGCTCAGGGTGAAAGCTCATGAGGGTGAAACTGTGAAGGCAGCACAGAGCAGAAGCTGAACAGGATGGCACCAGTTTCCAGGCACTTCCATGGAGTGTCACCTCTGTGTCAGAAGGTCAGATGGCCTAGAATAGAGCCTGACCCTCCTCACTTGCTGTTGTACCCCTGCTGTTGGGGAACAGCTCTGGGTGTGACACACGGACAGTGGTTCCTGGCCAGGGCCATGGGATCTGTGTGCCAGGGACATTGGGACCAGTGGCAGCCCAGTGCCAGCCTGCTTCCGGGTGGGAGTCTCCAGCTGAATAAATAACACATGCTGGGAACAGGATAAGGTGGGAGCAGGGAGCTAGGGAGGGCTGGGCAGGAACAGGCATCCGTTCTCCAGCGATAAGGGCTGCTGCAGCAAGTGTCTGCTGGCCCCTGGGGAATTCTGGCATCCGGGAAAGGCAGGCTGAGGTCTGTGCAGCTACAAGGCTGGAGTAACTCCAGTGGGGCTCCGTGTTTGTACTAGGCACAGTGGGATTTGATCCAGGTGCTTGAACAGGAGTATTACAGTTTGCACAGCCCCCCCTCCAAGCTCCATCTGTGCCAGAGATTCCAGTGCTGCTGGTGATTCTTCAGGAGATGCTCTCCTTGCTGGCTGTGCTTCCTCCAGCTCAGAGCACCCCATGACACAGCCACTGAGTCCTGATGAGCTGTGGTGTGCACAGTTTGTTTCATATCCCACTCTTCCCAGTTTTCTGGGGACTTGGCATCCAGCATAAGGTCTAATAGAAGCTGCTTCTCTTACAGCTTTACAGAGCAGCTTTTCTTTTTCCCCATGTGCTTTGAGACTCCTGACACTCCAACCCTGACACACACTGCCTGTCCTTCTGTCATTTCAGTGTCTTCCCAAGAGAGCTCAAAGAAGTTTTTGCCTCATGGAGACAAGAGTGCAGCAACCGAGGCCGCCCCGACATCAGCGAGCGCCTGATCAGTGCCTCCCTGTTCCTGCGGTTCCTGTGCCCAGCCATCATGTCCCCATCCCTGTTCAGCCTGCTCCAGGAGTACCCCGATGACCGCACCGCACGCACTTTGACCCTTATTGCCAAGGTCACCCAGAACCTTGCCAACTTTGCCAAGTAAGCCAGGCCGTGGGCAGGGCAGGGCAGGGCTGGGGAGGGCACAGAACCTCTGGGTGCGTGGGCAGAGCCATGGCGCCGGCACAGAGTCCCACAGTGGCCGCTCCTTTCCTCACTGAAAAAGGGCCTGTTTGCTTCCTGTTGGCTTTTTCCCCACATCTCTCTGGGACTTGTTCCCTCGCTGTCAGGTCAGGGAGATCATTCAAGTTTCCAAAACAGGACATGTTTTATGAGCAGGAAAACAGGCTGTTTTGACCACATGGACAAGCAGCAGGGTGGCAGCGGGGACTTTGTCCTGTGATGTCCTGTAGGACCAGAATCCAACCAGCAGCAGTGATGTGCTTGGCTCAGGAACTGTTCCATCCCTCCTTTGAGCTCTGGGACCTTCCCTGCTATTAAAATGCAGCTGACTGAACTGGGAAGGCCTGAGAACAGGGACACCATCAATTTCTAGCTAAGCCCGTTGGTTTGATGGAAACAAAGCGAGAGATTTCTGAAAATCTTTCCACTGGCTGTAGCTCTTGAGCTACTTATCCTGAGCTCTGATAACAAAATGATGAGCTTTCTGAAACATGAATGGACAGTTTCTATCTAAAGCTTCTTAGATCTGGAAACTGGCTTAGTGCTCACACTCGCAGTCAGGAACGCACAGACGCGCCTGCGGACACCGGCAGGAGATGTACAAGTGTGTTACAGTAGATGACAGAAATTCTTTGTATTCCTGACCAATCCCTAACCAAAGGGTTTTCAGATTTCCAGCACTTTGCAGGAAAGGCTCTTTAACTAAGCTGACATTAGTCAAGCTGAAGTGATCAAGCCGAGCTGTCCTGTGGATGGCACCGGGCCGAGGCTGTCCCATGGAACTGCCGGCACAGCACCAACTGCTGCCAGGACAGTCCAACCACGAGGCCTTCCCCGTTGTGTTCTAAATCAGAAGAGTGAGGATGGAGTGCTTGGAGGGCAGAAGGAGGTGGCAGGGAGCCTGGGAGGCTGCTGGGGTGGCCCAGCTGCAGGGGTGGCTCTCCCAGGTGATCCCAGAGCAGTTGTGCTGGCATTGCTGGAGAGTGCAGGATTCCTGCCCCCATCCATCACTGGGCTCCAGTCAGCTGAGGGCAATTGCTGTGACAGCATCTTGATTTCCAGTGACAGGTCCTGTTTCTGGAGGCTGTGCCCTGACCCAGCAGTGAGACACTGTGTTACCAACAACTCCTTTGCTTCTGCTGCACAGATCCCACACTGACAAGGGCTTAGCTGGATCAGGCTGGGGTTAACTTTGGTTCCATGGTCAGTGAGGTGTCCCAGGTGCCTGCTCACAGCCAAGGGACCCCAAAGGCTTGGAAGGGTTGAGATGCCAGAGGAAGGTTCTTAGCTGTGTTGTACCTGCCCTTTCAGTGGACTGCACCTTTTTTTCCCTGGATTTACCTGAAATCCATGTTGCTCTCTCACTAGGTTTGGCAGCAAAGAAGAATACATGTCCTTTATGAATCAGTTCCTGGAACATGAATGGACTAACATGCAGAGATTTCTCCTGGAGATTTCCAATCCCGAGACCATCTCAAACACAGCTGGCTTTGAGGGCTACATCGACCTGGGCCGGGAACTGTCCACGTTGCACTCACTACTCTGGGAAGTCATTTCCCAACTGGAGCAGGTATCCAGGGGATGGCAGGGACAGCTTTGGGGGCAGGAAACGATGGAGAAAGTGTTGTTCATGTGATTCCTTGAAGAGACTGTCCAGCAATTGGCAAAGCCCGCAGTTCTCTAGCAAAAAGCACGAGATGTTGGTGGTAATTCTGCTCTCTTTTCTGCCCCAGGGCACTGCCACCAAACTGGGGCCTCTGCCCCGGATCCTGCGGGATGTCAACGCTGCTCTCAGTAACCCGGCCTGTGTGCAGGTGTCGGTCACGGCCGACCACGCCGCCTCCACACCCAGTGCTGGCAACAGCATCTCGGCGGGGCTGCAGAAAATGGTCATAGAGAATGACTTATCTGGGTAAGAGACCAACGGGGGCCTGGCCACACACCAGGGACATTCAGAATATTCATGCAGAGACAGGCAGGACAGGGTGCAGAGTTGCCTGATCCACTGACCAGGCTTTCCTATCGCAGAACTGGTGCTGGATGTAGTTCAAAGCTGACTCTGGAAAGAGCAGTGGGTGGTAGTGCCAGTCTGTGGCTCCATCCTGGACCCCTTGAGAGCCAAAACTGGGGATGTGGTCTGGGACATCAGGAACTTGGTGGTACCAGTCTCAGCTGTTGAGATGTGGCTGCAGAAGCTAAGTGTTCATCCTTTGAGGACTTGGGGGTCTGCTAGTGCTGACCTTGAGGTGATGGGTGGTGGTGTTAAGGGCTGTGAGACATGTACAGGATTGGCCTCGCCCATCTTTGTACAACCTAGGGTGTGTGCTGAATTCACTGAGATCCAAACCTGGATAGTTCTGGAACAGTTGCCAAGCTGTGGAGACCTCACAATGGATTCCAGTCTACTCTGTCCAGTTCTTATAAAACTGGGAGTTTTCAGTGCTGAGCAGTGATTCACAGACACAGTCACCTACATACATTTTGGCCTTATTAAGTAAGGAGCTTCATTCATGGAGAGGATGAGGCTTTTGCAGACCTCTGATGTTTCTGTTTGTGGAAAATGAAATGGAGCCCACACAAATGGAAAGACTGTGTTAGTTCAATAGTTTGTAAGTGGAAACTGCATAATATTTAGCAGTTTAATTAGGAATGAAAGGCAGCAATGGCACTGGACTTGCTCTAATCAGAGCTTTCATCTCTAGTGCCTCCCAGCATGAGGTGCAATTATTTAAATCCAATGCTATGGAGGATCTCTGACAATATGCTTCCCCCCAAATACTTGCTTACAATGCACCATCTTTGATCAGCAGAATATTCACATTAAGCTACTGCAAAGCTCTCTCTTCCTATCCCCAAGAAATCAATATTGCATGAATGTGCACTGCAGCAGGAGTGGGGGGATAACCTTCAGCTGCCAGGCTTTAGCTCTGCCATGTGAGCACTCACTGACCCTGGGAGGCCTGGTGTGCATCCGGCCCCCACGGTGTTCTGTGCTGTCCAAATCCTGGCCAGTGTGCCCGCAGGAGCTTGCTGCCCTGGTGCAGAGCAGGGGACATGGGACTGGCATGGATACAGCCTTTGGGAGCAGGAAGGGTGACACAGAGCAGAGCAGCCCCCAGGAGTGTGTCCCTGAGCCTCGTGACAGTGCAGTGCCCTGCGTGCACACACTGCCCTCACTCACCTGCCCTCACTTGCCTGATCCCAGGCCAGCCCGGGGCTCCACAGCACCCTCCCCACTCCTCACACTGTCCCTGGCTGGGCCAGCCCTGTCCCTGCTCCTGTCGGGGCTGGGTCCTGTCCCTGTCCCCATCCCTGTCCCGCACAGCTGCGCCACCCTGATTTCTGAGTGATTTCGTTTTCCTGCTCTGGTGCAGCATTCACAACTCTTCTTTTTTGTTTTGTTTTCCTCTCCTCTTCCTTACGCACTGACTTCCCCGCAGTCTGATAGATTTCACACGGTTACCATCTCCAACCCCTGAAAACAAGGACTTGTTTTTTGTCACAAGGTCTGCTGGGGCCCAGCCCTCGCCTGCCCGAAGCTCCAGTTACTCAGAGGCCAATGAGCCCGACGTGCAGATGTCTAATGGCAGCAAGAGCTTGTCCATGGTGGACTTGCAGGACAATCGGCTTTTGGACAGTGGGGCCAACGCGCCCGGCACGGCCGACTCCCTCAATGACAGTCAGTCGTCCCTGGGGCAGTTGCAGGGCGTATGGACCACACGGACTCAGAACAGCGTGACAGGCATGGCCACCGTGCGCCGGGTGGGCCAGACCCCCACCACGCCGAGCGGCGAGAGCGCGCCCGGCCGGCCCCAGCTGCTGGCGCCCCTGTCCTTCCAGAACCCCGTGTACCAGATGGCCGCCGGGCTGCCGCTGTCCCCCCGCGGCCTCGGCGACTCCGGCTCCGAGTGCCACAGCTCGCTCAGCTCGCACAGCAACAGCGAGGAGCTGACGGCCAACAAGCACGGCTTCGCCGGCCCCGCCGCCGCCGAGGACTTCTCGCGGCGGCCGGGGGAGCTGGCCCGGCGGCAGCTGTCGCTGACCGAGAAGGGCGGGCAGCCCACGATGCCGCGGCAGAACAGCGCGGGGCCGCAGCGCCGCATCGACCAGCCGCCCCCGCCGCCGCCGCCCGTCACCCGCGGCCGCACGCCGCCCTCCCTGCTCAACACCGTGCAGTACCAGCGACCCTCCAGCGGCAGCATGATGTCCTCGTCACCCGACTGGCCTGGCAGCGGGGCACGGCTCCGGCAGCAGTCCTCCTCCTCCAAGGGCGACAGCCCCGAGATGAAGCAGCGCACGATGCACAAACAGGTGAGTTGGTGCTGGCCAGGCCCTGGCACTGAAGGGGCCAGGTGCGGTCGGCCCGTGGAGATTGCTACCATGGTAGGGGATGTGGCTCCGAGCTGCCACATCAGTGCCAACCCCACAGTGGCATCGCATGTGGGGATGTAGCTCGGCTCTGGTAGCCAGCTCGGCCTGAAACAGAGGCCCTTCAGGGACAGAACAGAGCAGTGTCCATTCCCGATGTCCCTCCATCCCGTGGCACGCTGGAGTGTGACGGCGGTAGGTGGCAGAGGCTTGAGGGCAATGGCAGCCATGCCACTGTCCCGCGCTACCATCTTGTCACTGCTTTGCCTCTCCATGCCCAGGCTCTCATCCCATGCCATAGTCAACCCCGTGCCATCTCCCAGGCTTGGAACAGACCCTGATCTCCTGTCACTGAGAGTCTCCCTGCTGCTGCTCCCGTCCCAGCAGGGCCATGGTGCTCCTGGACATTCCTGTTTGCTCTGTGAGACTCTCCCACAGGAGCGGGGAGGAAGGCGCCAAGAGCGACGTTCCTGCTGTGCAGAGCTCTGCAGTGATCCCAGTCCCAGACCATGTGCTGGGCTGCACAGGATTCCATTCCACTGTCCGTGGGGGTAAAATGGGAGGCAGTAGGTCACAGGCCTAGGGCCCTCTGGTTGTCCTGGCATGAACACATGGTTTTTATAGTGTTCATTTATTCACTCTACATTGCAAAACCAGCCCTACAGAACATTATCACAGTAGAGCCTCTGTGCCTAAAGGAAGAGTTAGAAAAGAAAAGCAGAGACGGGACAACCAGCAAGAGCCCACTGCACCCAAACCCTGAGTTAGCTCAGGCCCTTCTCCAGCACTCAGTGTTGCTGTGTCCACCTCTCCTGCACAGGGCAGCCATGAAGCCTGGTCAGTGCTGCCCACAGAAGGCTGTTGATGCTCCCATCCGGAGCTGTTCCGTGATTCCGCTGTCGATCCGTAAGCGCTGGCATTAGCAGCACCGTGCAGCAGCCTTTGTGTAACACAATCAATACTCGTTAGGGACAGAGGGCACAGAGCTCTGCAAGCAGCAGAGGCATGGTTGTAGCAGGGTTTCTTCCAGAAAAACAAGGATTCTCCAGGTGGCCACCGAAAGCCCTGGCCCTCTTCGCAGAAGATTCCTCCACCCACCCCTGTGGTCCTCTCGAAGTTTCTCTTCAGACCTGAAGTCTCAGAATGCTTCTTCCTCTGCACATTTTATTTGCATGTTGGCAGCATGAGGATTTGTAGCAAGCAATGTTCATGAGCCAAGTCTGATGCTTTGGATTTGAAATTCTGGAGGTAGAAGACCAGACTGGAAGATGGCATGGGAAAGCCCCTAACGCCAGTGAGGAAATTAAACCACTCCCCACTCCTGACACAAAATCTCCTGTTCTGCTGGAGTTTCTCTGTCCAGAGGCTGGAATGAAGGAGAAAGTCTCTGACGTTTCTGATTTGTTAACTTGAATTCCCAAACCATTAACTTGAACGACCAAGTCATCCAGATCCCATGTGTTCATCTGACTGTTTACTGCAGTTTATAACAAGGCAGGAGGGAGGGGAAATAGCTGAAGAGTGACTTCCTTGTAATGCGGTTGGAAAACATTTAGGCAATGCCACTGGCAGTCCCTGCCCAGGCCAGGACTGAAAGGCAGCAAGACAGGACTGTAGCTCACTGACCACGGAACATCACTGTTAGTAAGTGATACTGAGCATTTAGACCTCTTCAGCATCCTTAGTGTAGCCTCTGCTGAAAAGAAACTTTTCTTCTCCAAGAAGGCACCTGCATGGTCATAAGGAGCATTTCAGTTTTCAGATCTTGTTTTATGGAATTTTCACAGGAAGCAAAGATGGCTCCTAACAAGCTGAAGAGTTGAGAGAGCTCTGCTCATGGAGTGAATAAACCACATCCAGCCACTCTGCTCACCTGCAGCTCAGCACCTTCGCAGGTCACGTCCTTGTGAGGTGACAGGATCTGCTCAGACACCAGGGACGTGACTTCGAGCAGGACCCCACTGCTTGACCCAAAATAATGTCCAGCTGCAGAACGGGAGTGGTTCCTGCTCCAGCCCCAGCTGCTCTGGTAGCTCAGCCTGGCTCGTTGCTACCTGAGCAGCATGGAAAAGGGTCTGATGGAAGGAAATTCTCACTCTGTCTCCAGCTTCATGACCATTTGTGTTACAGGTTTTTCTTTTGTCATGGTTTTATCATTGTTTCATTGTAGGCCCCTTCTCCTGTGAACCCCAATGCCCTGGACCGCACTGCTGCTTGGCTTTTGAATATGAACATGCAGTTTTTAGAAGATGAAAGCATTGACCCAGATTCCAAGCACAGGGATAAGCTCAGGAATAAGGACGAGCTCAGCCAAGCAGAAAAGGTAAAACCTGATTGGGTTGAAACAAGTTTCTGAATAGAGAGAGGATTTCCTTGAATGTCATTCCCTGAGCACCCTGGGGAGAAGGTGGGCTGTGTGCAGGTCCCTCCCCAGAAGAGAGGGGGCCAGGTTGCTCCCTGTCCTACTCAGCCTCACAGGGAACTTGTGGGGAAGGTTTGGGAGGTTTTCACACACTCAGTGGCTGGAGTCATCTTCTGATGAAACCAAGTAAGAAACACAGGAGCCAGGAATCAAGTGCTGATGCTGCCCTGAAACAAACTCTGCAGCCAGCCAGTGCCTCTTACTCTCCCCATTCCAACTCACCCAGCTGCTGGGAAGAAAGATTAGAAAGTGGATTAAGCACACGTGTAACAGAGATGGAGTAAGGCACAGGCAGCCTCGTGCCTCACAACAGGGATATGGAGCAGGAAGCAGCTTCCATGTCAAAAGGCTGTTCACAGACCTGAAAATTAAGTCCAAATTTTGGTCTCAGAGACAGCACTGGTCCCTGGGGTGACTTTGTGGCACTTCCACGAGCTTATGGCTGTGTCACACAGATCAGGGCCTGGCCAGTCGGGGATCTGCCAGGAAGCCATGTCCAAAGTATTCAGTCTTAGCCCCTGGTCCCACAGAGGCCCTGTGCCTCTGAAGCAGAGGGGTGTTACTCTCTTCCCCTCCTTCCTGGGTGAGTCTGGGGTGGGAGAAGCTGGGAAAAGACAAAGTAGGCTTGGCTAGGGTGAAAAAGAAGGATAAAAATGACAATCCAGCAGTCAGAAGCTGCGAAAATCCCATCTTTGCTGATTGCTGCTTCTGCAAGGTTCTTTCCCAGCAGCCTGGCTCTGCCAGGATTGTGACACTTGAGCACCGATAGCTTTTGGGATGTTTCCTCAATGTGCTTCTCTTCTGTCACACCAGCACTGCAGACATCACCCTTCCCAAGCCCCGGTCCTGTTTCCCAGCACAGACATGTTTCTGGTTTTGTTCCAATAGCCTTCCTGTGCTCATTCTGCTGTGCTGTGTCACTGGGGGACTGTCACTTCTTAAATCCAAGGAAAATGCTGAAGGCAGGTGCTGCAGGACCCGGGAGGTACAAGGCAGCAGCTCCCAGCTGCCCCCAGGAACATCAGGGCAGTTTTGTGGGTTCAGCCCATCCTTACCCAGCACAGGGCAGGCAGTGGTGGGGTTACAAACACCGATGGCACTGCAGCATCCCAGTCCCTACCCCAAGCCCAGCGGGAGCCCCGGCCCAGGCTGTCTCATTGCCATGCAGCATCTTTCCCTACTCTGCTGTCCCATCAGTCACTGACATTCAAGATCACCATTAGCATAACCTCTCTCCCCATTACTGTAAGACCTGAATGGTAACTGAGAATGAGACAAGTGTTCTAGAGACAGGAGCGACTCCTTCGGGCTCTGAGGCCTCTCCTGCTCTCCTCTGAGCTCACTTAACGCTGCTCCTATTTTAAGGCTAGGGTAGGTATTTAATCTTTCCTGTTGAAGCAACTCCCTGCTGTCTGACTTCAGTGCTTCTATGCAGCTGTACGGGCGCTTTGTTCCCTCATTGCTCCAGGTTCCATGTGCAAACCGTGTCGTTCCTGTGCCACAGTAAGGGCTTTGCTAAAGGAAAACCGCCTCATTCCAGTGCTTTGGCAGTTCAGGAAGACCATCAGCTTCCTAAGTGTTCAGTCCTTAGAAACTGCAGTTGTTTTTGCTGTGAGTGGAGTGCTGGCCACTCCCCAGCAGCAGCAGCCTGGCTGCCCTCCCCTCCCTAGAGCTGGTCTGGGGGTCACACGGTCCAGGGGGATTCTCAGACCTGGCACATGACCCAACCCATCATTGCAGTGCTTACCCAGGTGAGATGGCCAAAGGGAAAGGGCCAAGTCAAGACAAAACAGAGTCACTTCTCCCAGTTAATTAATACCACTTGTAGCTTTAACACCCTTCATGACTCAGATGGGAGCCTTTTTCCCTTATATGACTCTTAAAAAGCAGTCTGTCACATTATCAGCTGCATGTTAATTATTCTAAAGTTATTCTAGTTGAGATGCCTTTTAAAAGACTATGTCCAAATACAGTTTTTTGAAATCAAAGCAGTTTTCTTGTGCACACACTCACTCGGATTTTCCTTTAGCAAAGCAAGTTTACTGAATGCTGTGCTGCTGCAGTAGCTGAACCCAGTTTTACCGAGTTCAAAAGCTCTTAATTTTTTTAATTGCTTTATGTGTTTCTGCTGCTGATTTATAGCTTCACCCAAATGAACAGTACAACTGTGGGGTCTTGGCTTCATGCAGCAGCTCTTCTTGGACTGAACCCTAGTTTGAGATCTGAGTTAAATGCTGGGCCCCAAAAGGCAGGAGTGCTGTGTGTCCTGCTCAGCCAGCACGGTGCCCTCAGCTCGATGAAGGGCAATGAGACAGCAGCGTCCTGCATTTGTCACTGCAGCTCGTGCTTGGCTCCCAGCCTGCCCAAAGTCCCCACATTTATTGCTGCAGACTGAAGAGCTCCTGCGTGAACCCCAAACCCCACGGCTGCAGCCTCTCCTGCCTGTGCGAGCCCCGTGCTGTCGGTGTGAGAAGCTGCCTGCCGCCTTTGCCATTGGCCCGCTCTAACCTGCATTTCCCCTGTGAAATGCCAGACTCTGCTAACAGCCCACTCTCTGCACCTGCCAGCGACCTGCCCGCCCCGCGGACCCGGCATCGCTCCTGGCGCCGCGGAGAAGACGGAAGAGGAGGTGTCGGCGCGCGGGGTTGTCTGATACGGGTTTGCAGCTATAGTCTGATACAAGGAGAGGGGCGTGAGCGGGTTTGGGGGAAACCCTGGCAAGGGCCAACTCTACGAGGTAACGTCCCACGTGTGTTTTCTCCTCCTGTCTCTGTCCCTGCACGCTCAGTACCAGCAGGACCTGGTGGTGCTGCAGGACAAGCTCCGCATCTCCAACAAGAAGCTGGAGGAATACGAGACTCGCTTCAAATGCCAGGAGGAGACCACGCAGAAGCTGGTGCTGGAGTACCAGGCCAGGCTGGAGGAGAGCGAGGAGCGGCTCCGGAGGCAGCAGGAGGATAAGGAGATCCAGATGAAGGGCATCATCAGCAGGTACAGGGAGATGGGAGTGCTGGGGATGGCAGTAAGGCAGGGCAGCCTGGCTGGTATTAGAGCTGACCCCTGCTCAGGAGAATCAGGTTTCTTTGGAGATGCAGGCAGGTTTCACATATGGGTTTTTCCCTCAATGTCATCTGGGACAAGGAAAACCCCAACACTTTCCTGATGTACAAGGGCAAAACTTTAGGAGGAGAGAGCTCAGAGGCTCTGGCAGGCTTGTTCTGTTCTAGAGCTTAGTATCTCATCACCATCCCTTACTTGTGACTCTAAATCCTTTTCTCCCACCCAGTGGGATGTGGTGTTCACATTTGTCCAGGACTGTTCCAGTGCAGCTGGTTTCACCTTTACCTGAGCCAAACCCACTTAGTGCTTTCAGTCAGCCCTCACCACTGGGTCAGCCTTCACTGTGCTGTGACTTCAGCTTTGGGGCACTTGGCTAGAGAGAGCTCCAAGGAAGAATAAGAGCCAAGAAAAAAGGCTTAGTTTGTGGGTAAGAGGAGGTGGAGTGTGAGGGTAATACCTGGGCTTAGCAGAGCCCAGCCAATGTAATTTTTTCTTGTGTGCTCGGCTCCCAGACTGATGTCGGTTGAGGAGGAGTTAAAGAAGGACCACGCTGAAATGCAGGCTGCCGTGGATTCCAAGCAGAAGATTATCGATGCACAGGTGAGTGCCCCGTGCCAAGGGCTGCTGCAGTTTTCAGGGTGGGTTTGCCAACACACAGTTCCCCCCATGCTGCAGTAGTGCCAGCCCAGGGTGAGACCACGTGGGTGAGTCAGCACCAAGCTACAGTCAGGGACAGGGCAGCTGCAGCAGGACACAGTGACTGTCACAGCTGTTTGCAGCCATGGAGCGTGGCACAGAGGGCGTGGGATGGCAGTTTGGGGAGGGATTGTGCCCACAACTCAGTGAGTGGAAGGACCACACCCCGTGGAGCATTGCTTGGTTCTTCATATCCCAGTAATGCTTGGATCATCGGATCAGGACCTGGGCACAAGGAACACACAGCCTGCCCACAGCCAAGCCAACACGTTTTTTCAGCCTCTGGGTTGTGATTTGCAGGACTGGGAAGCTCATTTAGTGCAATCAATTACTGTGGAAGAGGAGCATCACATGATGGGTGCAAAACACTGTGCTTGAAAAAGAGAATATGAAAATACAGCCCATAATCTCTTAGTTTGTCTAACAGAGACCAGCATGTCCTCAGCAGCCAGGCCTCCCTACTGCTTGTGGCTTAGAAGTGATAGTATATTCTGGCCTTACACTTAACAACCCTATTAATCACTTGTCAGTCACTACTCATGACCAGTTCACTGTGTAGCTAACTGATATGGACACAGTAGTAACTTTGTAAAAAAAACCCAGTTTTTCTGCTGAGCAATTTGTTCAAAGTTGCTAAGTCATCCATCCCGTTCTGTTCCGCGCTCCAGCAGAGCCAGGCAGACCCAGGGTGTCCCTAAAGTGTCAGTGGTGGTACCTGCAGCCTCCCAGCAGCTCTGGGACCTTCTCCTGTCCCCTGCAGCTCGTGGGGTACGTGTGAGGTTCTGACTGTGCCCCTGCACACTCTGTACTGTTCTCTTTTGGTCACCTCAGGCTGTACATGTGTTGGACATGTTGATACACGGACTTTCAGAGTTACACACAAGCAACTGCTGTGCCCCTGAGCTGGTTCTGTTCCTCCGCTCATGGCAGTCACAGGAGGATGACACTTGTTCAGTGCCACAAAGAACAGGAGCGGCAGAATCAGGCTGCAACATGGAAGCTCTTACTCCCATCCTTACAATGCTGTAATCGGTGAGAGTTGCCATCAAAGACAGCCTGGGAGGCTACAAGTCATTTAAACTATTAATTTACACTAATTAAACACTGACAGGAATAACTATCTTGGGAGAGTTTGGGTTTAGAAATGGAATCCTACCATCTTTGTAACAGCTGAGTTAGAACAAACAGTATGGTGTATAACTGAATAATTAGAGCAACTGTGTCACCTCCATTTTCATCAGAATCCTGAAAGAAATGTAGCCCACACTGCAGGCAGGGGATATTTGTAGCCCTGCGGATTTCAAAAAATGCTGTGTAGCACTTAAAAACCCCCTGCCTAAGAATGCCAAAGAGAAAGGTCCTGGTCCAAAAGGCCTCTGGGTCACTGTCTTGGAATGACATCCCAGAGGGACAGGGCTCGTGCTTTTCTACTGACCGTGCCCTCTGCCCATTTTGCTTGCAGGAGAAACGCATTGCTTCCCTGGATGCTGCCAACGCACGGCTAATGAGTGCCCTTACTCAGCTGAAAGAGAGGTACAGCATGCAGACACGTAATGGGATCTCCCCCACAAACCCAACTAAATTGCAGATTACAGAGAATGGAGAATTCAGAAACAGCAGTAATTGTTAACGCGCGGAGGGCGCTGCCGCAGGAGAGGCCTGGCCGGAGGGACCGTGCACAGCAGGCGTGAGCCGCGGCTTCAGAGAACGGCTGCTCCCCGAGCACCAGCTCCTTACTGCGGACGGCGCCGACTGACCCTGCTGGGAGATGTCCTGCCAGCACATTGAGGGACGGGAATGTCAAGTGTGAGATGAGTGGCATAAGGAAATAACATATATTTGAGAATCGCTGTCACTGTTGGATTTGAATCAGTGTTTAATGTTTAAACAAAAGTAACCTTTTCCTTCTAAACTGCCCAAAGGATATGCCTCACCCCTCCCAGCAAGGAGTAACGTCCTTGTCATTGCAGTAAGCGAAATAAAGGGAGCTGGGCAGAGCCTGCAGCAGGCAGGGGCCCAGTAAGTCCAGTTCAAGTGAGCTGCTGGATGTAGCGTCCGAGCGACGGCAGCAAAGCCTGGCCCGCTCCTCCTGTGACTCCCCCGGAGCACAGCCCTCCCAAAGTGAACCCCAGCCGAGCCCAGCGTCCTTCCTGGTGGCTTTTGTGAGGCCACTGACTTTTCCTGCATCCACAGGGCATTTATGCAGCTAATTAGTGTTTAATTAACTCCACCCGTACAGGGAGCACAGTGCAGATGGAAGGTCAGGGCGGTGTGGTGGCCGAAGGGGTGCTGTGTAGGGAACCCCGGTGGCAGGGGGGCAGGACTGGTGCTGCTGGGGGTCCCCGAGCAGCCCAGGGGCACAGAGCAAGGCCAAGGCTCTGGCAGAGGAGTGGAGGGAGGAGCTGACACCTGATGAATGGCAACTTGATTCCTCTCGACAGCTTCTGCTCTCTCACAAATCAAGGGGAAGAGTTTTGTAAGCAATAGCCCCAGGCACTGTCCCACGCACACTTCCCGCCACAGAATAAAGTGAATGTTGCCTGAGCTTGGTCCCTGAGCTGTGATTGAGGGACAGGGGCTGGATTTGCTGGTGCCTGTTGTGGTAGAGGGGGAGCGAGGGGCTACGTGGAGTGGCAGCTTCCTGCTTGATCAAGGGTTCATTGTGGGGATGGAATGCTCTGTGCTGAGAGTTTTACTATTTCTGGGGAGAAAAACAGACAAAGAAACAAGAAAAAGCCCTGAAGAACCATGAAGATCGGTAATTGTATTTCTTTTCTTTCACAGTATGCATTAGAAAAAAAAAGATCCCATTTTCTGGAATACTGTCCTCTTTAAATTGGGAATGAGCACTGCATGGAAATTAACCGGCTTGAAGAATGTAAAACATGGTCATAAGGGAGTAACCACCAAGAACAGCAGCCACCACCGAAAGGCCCCTTGTCAGGAGCACTGTGCAGGCATAAGCCAGGATTAGACTTTCCCAGCGCCGAACGCGCGGCTTCGGCACAGACGCGTTGTGCTCAGCAGAGGGGGCACCCCTTCACGGGGGTCGTGCCGCTGACCTGCCGCCACGGTGTTTGTTGGTTTGTGGTTCTTGCAGTTAGTCCTTCACAAGTCCCACTCTCAGAGCAGGTCCCTCGTACTGAGAGCCAGAGGTTTCTCTGAGATATGGATGACAGTGTACAGTGTACAGGACATCTGCCTATGCTCCCTCTAAAGGTTAACACACTGCTCAACGCCTGTCCTAGCTCCTCCTGCCATGTGTAAATGTACAGTCCAAGGGACTAGGACGTTCCCTGAGCTCTGCTCTGCTTAGGTACCGTCTCCAGCCTCACACTTCCCAGGCTGCCTGAGCAGGACACTTTGCCAGTAAGCTCTGCATTGCCGTGCTGCCCCGCAGCCGTAAGGCTCCTTAACAGCATCCTTAACAGCATTCTTCCTCATGCAATCGTTTGCAAAATTAAAGATGCTCTTTTTCCTACATGTTTTTCTGGTCCCTGGAAGCCCTGGGCCAAGCCCAGGAGGAGCGAACGTGTTGCACTGAGGTCTCCACACCCCGCCAACACCTGCCGAGGGGTGCAGCACACAGCAAACCCCAAAAGGAGCTCCTCAGAGCAATGTCATAACTCAGTACTTATGGCAAGTACAGTCACCTTTGAATTTTGGAGACTAGCACAGATGGCTTTGAAGAACCTCACAAATCTGACAAGGTTACAACTGGAGAAAGACCCAGACAGGTTAGGACTATACAGGGTACTGTGAACCGTTGGGTACGTAGATTTACACCTGCCACTGTCTCAGAGTCAAATACATGATAAGAACCCTGCAAAAAGACTATTTTAAACGCTTTTGCCCTGAGATGTCTGTTTAGAGCTGATTGTTTTGAATTCTAAGTATTTGTGTTGCGAGAGACTGGAGTTTTTCAAGACAGAAGTGACATAGAGGAATGGAAACGCTAACAGGGTATGGGGCGGGCGCCCCACCAGCGACGTTTCCATTCATACATGGAAGTAATTTTGGGATGCAGTCAGTGCTCTCCGTAAGAGCTGGAAAAAGAAACACCCACAAACCAATTGTTTAGTGCTGAAGCTAAGCACAGTACATCTTAATCTTCTCAACCACAAGCCAAGGCACTGCTCCCCCCCGCCCCGTCCCGATCTGTCACAAACTCCTGGTTACCCTCAAAACTTGCAAATTACTGAACACATTGTTCTGCTGAAACAGCAGGAATGCTTAAACCCTTCCACAGCCAGTTATTAAAATCTTAAAAGTTCCAGTGCCAACACCTTCTGGAGTTTTTGCTTAGTTTCCCGAGCCAGTACAAAAAGAAATTCAAATCAGGACGAAGTCTCGTTACAGTAGAGATTCCCCCGTTTTTCCCCATTTCCTTCCCCCGCAACTGTCAACAACTGGACCTAACCATGACCCTCCCCTAAAAAGGTCTGGGGGCAGGTGTTCAGGTCCAGGCTCAGTTCTGTTCCTTCAGTTTGTGTTTCTGTTATTTATAAGCTGTACATTTCTGTGCACGTGTGCGTGTGTGAGTGAGTGCGGGAGCCCCGCGCGTTCCCTGCCGTGGCCTCGGAGCTGGTACCTGGCGTAGCAATACCTGGATCCTGAGAGGTGCTGCAGCACCAGAGCAAACCACCGCTGTCCCCAAGGTTTTGTGATCGGCTCCATTTCCTTTCCGGTTCTTGCGCTTTCTACAGTAAGAGGCTGTTCTAATGCAAACTCGTCAAAGTGTAAACAAAGCAAAAACACTCCAATTTTTATCTTAATACAAGTCTTAATATTTTTTTGTAAATGTTCTCAGTGTTTACTGTACCGTATCTATCTCACTAACAGTTGTATATAGTAACTTACTTCTGGTGCTGCTTATTTGGTCGGGATTTGGCTGTATCTCGCTGCTGTGTTGGAGGTGGGCTCAGGCTGCCAAATCTGGATCCAGACCCGCATTCTGACTCCAGCCTCCTCCCTTGAGGATCTGAGGGAAGGGAAGGGAGCGAAGCCATGGATCCAGATTTGTGGTGGGCCCACCTCAAAGATTCTGTTCTAAGAGTTTTGATTTGGGGTTTTGTTAAACTGTAGTGAACGCTCCTGAAAAAATGAGCGGTTTTGTGTGAAGGGCGATGAAATGGACTGACCAGTATCCCAAGGTCTCTGCAGACTGTAAGTACCATCATTTTGGACAGGGATTATGGCTTCAGTGCCAAAAGATGGGAGGGACCCCAGTCCTTCCCCATGCCAACTAATACTACAGTGTAGTCACCAGCCCCTTTTGCACCAGTTTAAGCAAATCCTGCCACCATCCAAAGAGTCCGGTGTCGCTCCGCATTGTCATTTGAGTCTGGTTGGTTTTGTTTTCTGCTTTTGCAGCCGTAAAGCACTGATTGCACTGTGAGAACACGTGGAACCCTCTGGTCTGGGAGCCAGTCGCAGAGGTTGCTGCAGATTGCAGGACACAGGCTGCTATGAATATTCCTAAAGGGCAAAGGGACTTGCTGGACCTCAGTGAGGTATCACAGGCTCTCCTAGGAAAGCAATCAGCAAGGAATCAATCATTCCCAAAGTTTAGATAGCTCACAGGCATTTTCCTGTTCTTAATGTCCACACACAGATGCAACAGAAAATGTGCCAAGCACTGTTCTGTGATGGCCAAGGAGAGGATTTTCAGTCACAGATGGCAGATACACTGATGTGTTCAGCCAGGAGAGCCACAGGCTGTGGCCCAGAGGTCTGATCTGAGAGGGGCTCGTTTCCCCCAGCAATCCCAGGCCAGGGTGAGCAGCCCCAGGGCGAGGCCTTTCTGACAGCACTCTGTGAGCAGCAGGTCCAGCAGCTCCACCACAGTCCCTGCCCTGTCCTTCACACACAGCTTTGCCTGGAGAGCACGGAGCAGAAGTCCAAAGGGAACACCTGTGACACTGTCCCTGGGTGGGTGCTCCGTCCTTCCCACCTGCACTGACTCTTCAGGTCACTTCCTCCCAAAGGTTTGCATTCAAAGCAATCCAGGCCTCCAGGCTGGCCAGGACTGGGACCTGCTCTGGCTCAGAGCCGTGGCCACAGGAGGGGACACTCCCTGCTCATCCCCAGCCAGTCTCTGAGCCTCAGGGCCGTTTCAGAGGAAACTGCTCAGCCAGGAGGCTCAGACAGTGGCACCTGCCCTGCTCTGACCCTGCACAGGTAACTGCTTCCTTTTCCTTCTTCCTTGGGGAAAATCACACGTGGGGGAGCAGGAGGACAACAGCAGCATGGGAACATGCAGCTCATGGGCTTTCCAAACCAAATCCAATCCTGAGAGCGTTACACAACATCCAGAAACAACCACACTTTGGAAAAGGGTGTCACGTTTGAGCATCGACTTTCACAGATCACCTGAGCTGTGACATTGCTGTAAATGCCATGTGGCTCTGCATCAGCTACCAGTACCCCAGAGTGCAGCCTCCATGTTCACATATTCCTTTATCATACATCACTGTGTCTTAAGATATACCTCTCTCTGTATATCTGCTTAGGCTGATACTTGTTCCTGATAAGCAGTCGCTATGTTTTATATCCTCTTATAAAGAAAAACAAATCTTTTTTTGTAAGTATGTTTAAAAAACAAAAAAGCAAAGTGGAAGTGTTTGCTGAATCTCCTTCAGCTCCTTTTAAACTATGTAATAATGTACAGAGAAAGTTGTTGGTGTTCAAAGAAATGATGTGGCTGTGCAATTTATGTACATTTGCAATTAGAAATATTAAAGATTTATTTAGATATTTTACGTAAGTGCTCCAGCACCTCTACTCAGTCATTTCCAGCTTTTAGAGCAGCCTGGCACATGCCACATACACACACAAACGTGTCTTATCTGCCTCCCCAAACAGACCATTGGAATTTGCTCCCAATAGTACTTTAGCCCCGACCTGGCTCCACCACCTTCCCTTCACATGCTCGGGGGGTCTGATGGTCAGGCCTGCTCCTGCCCCCACCACTCCTTACAAACCACCCTTCTGCCTCCAGTAAAAGTAGCAGAAAACTTGGAGGAAAGTCATTAAAACCCTGGGCAGCATCAGCACCTCTGCCTCATTAACATCACCATAATTAGCTCCTCCGGGAGAGGTGGAAGGCAGGCTGGCTGCATGGAAATGAGTCGGGATGCAGAGAGCACCTGTGGCTATTCCTGTGCTCAGCAGCGCTGGAGCCGGGCTGGGCACTGGGCTCTGCTGGCTGCCAGCAGCTTGAGCTGCCCAGCCAGGACAACCCTCCTCCTGTTCCTGTCAGGAACCAGCACCTGCCCAGGAAGGGAAGGCAAAACCCACCCAGGCCAAAATCCTCCCTCAGGGCTCTGCCATCCCCCTCATCGTTGTTGACTTTGAAGGTTGAGAGAAAGAAAAATGCAGCCCTGGAAACACAGAGCACCTCAGAAAACGCTGCAAGGAGGGATTAGTCAAAACCACCTTGACTTGAATGAAACCTCCTTAGCGGCTGTTCGGCTTCATTAGAGCAGAGCCGAATTCTCAGCCGAAAACGCCCAGAACGTCTCTGTGCACTTGACAGCTCTCAGCATCTGCAGCTCCAGAGCCCGGCTGCAGCCGCTCCCAGTGGGCCCCGGCAGACGGGCAGGGCTGGGAGAAGTGAGACTCGGAATTGCAGATCAGCAGCAGGGAATACGGGGCTGGGAGGCTGGGGACCGCACATGTGTTTGCTTGAGGTTTTTAATCTGGAGAGTCATTCTAGCACAAGACTCATCAGCAATAATGATGTTCCAGTAATTGCACCCTTACAGGGTTTGTTCTGAGTTTAGTGAGAGTCACTGGCCCGTGAACTGCTGCTCCTGGTGCCGGGCAGCAGCTTCTCCATCACAGCCCAGTAAGCACCTCAGGTAAGGCTGAGCTGGTGCAGCCATGGTCCCACTCCATCGCCCCAGCAAAGCCAAGTCCCACAGCAGCAACTGGCAGCTGGGAGATGTCAGAACTGGGCATCTTCTAAACAGGCAAATGCAAGAATCCTGCCCACCCCAACTGAGGACAAGGCAGCAGCATTTAGCCAATACTTGCCAAACTGAGGCCTTAAGAGCACAGAAGAGCCTGCTTGTTTCAGTGGGAGAGAGGCAGAGAGGTGCAGAGATGAGGCTCATACCTAAGGAGGGAAGGGACAGAAACAGCTTGTGTCTGCTCCTCAACAGTCTCTAATCTGCTCCTGACAAGCATCTTTCCCTCACAGCTTCCCAAGCCCTTCACAAGCAATCAGCTCCCACTCCACTGCAGTGGGTGAACATCAGCATCCTTATTTTTACAACAGGGACATGCAGTAGGAGCACAACTTTCCCAAGGCCTCCCAAAAGCTACAAAAGCCAAACAGCTGATTTTCCTCCCCCTCCACCTTCTGCGTGCAGCCATCCCACGCACGGCAGCCCAGGCTCCTGAGCAAACATCCTCTGGAGAAGTAATTCAAAGCCAGGCAGTAAACAAACCTCCAAAGCCTCGGCCCCAGAGACGGGAGCGCAGCCGCTCCCTGCCAGAGAGTCAATAATGACAGGCAAGCAGAAAGGAAGGAGCTGGAAGAACAAGAGTCATTAGTGGAAACTTGTTGTTTGTGCTAATTAGATCATTATCTGGAAACTGCTATTGATGTTGCTATTTTAGCTCCTGCTGCTGTTCACAACTTTATTTTATCCACGTCTGTTGACTACCCACACTCCTCTACATCCTGCAGGAAGGGCCGGCGGTGCTGCCTGCGGCCAGGCCAGGATGGAGATGGTTTGTGTCCCATGCCAGGCAGCACCTGCAGCGTCCTGAGACGCTCAGGAAAAATGTTTTCCAGCTTGTTATGATGTGCCCTGTGCTATTATTGATCTTAGACAGACAGCAGATCAGGTTACTTGGTTATTAAGTAAGGTGAGAGGAAGAGAGAGAAGAACTTGGACACGTGTAGGGTTTCTGCCATTTCCCACCTGACAGCCAGCACAGCTCCTCGACACATAAATGATATTGATGCAGGCCCTGTACATTATCAGATTTCCCCATTGGTGGTATGAGCCATAATTGAATAACTTCAACCATTTGATTTTTGTGCTACATCATCAAGGAATGAAGCCTGAATAACAGAGCTCCCAAGTTGATTGACTTTGATTTATTACAGTCACTCTCTTCCTCCTGGAAGCCAGGTCCCTCCTCACCCCCTGAGCACAGAGAGTTGTGTGCTGGGAGATCTGGGCTGACAGGAGGACAAACATGAGGCTCAAGACTCAGCAAACCACAAATCAGGGAGCTGGGTTTGCATCCAGAACTCGCATTCTCCCTTTCTCCTGCTTGTTCACCAGTGTATCTGAAACTAATCTGCAGAGGGGCTTTTGTATTTCCACTGATGAGGCAAAGGAAGAGGGAAAATTGCATCACATCACCATATCAGGCTTTCGATTTTGTCTTCTACTGCAATTTCATACCAATTTTACACCACACCTGCAGTAAATTCAGCAGTAACACAAGTGAAGTTGATTCTGCCATCAGAACTGCAAAAACCATTGGTGTCCCACAGAAGCAGTTGAGGCAGAGGGTAGGGGACAGCGTGGTGGGACACTGCCCCCTTCCCGGGACGTTCCTGAGGGCACGGATGTGCCACACCATCCCTGGCACTCGGGCTGGTGACAACGGGCAGGCAGAGCATTGTGACCCTCCCGCATCTCTTGCTGCGTGCTGCCAGGAGCAGCCACATCTGGGACAGCGGTGAGGAACGGGAATGCTGAGGAACGTCGGCATCTGGCAGAGCTGGGAAGCCAGGCTGCCTTCAGCCATCCCTCCGAGCCCGGCGGCGCTCCCTCGCTGGGCTCTGGTTAACACAGTGCCACACCCCCCCCCCGCTGCACTGCGAATAGAAACGCGCTCGAATAAATCACCTCTAAGTTAAAAGCAGCCATTAGCTATTAGCAAACACCGCAGGCCTGTGGGCCAGGGTAATTCAATGTGATATGCTTGGGCATGCAAGGTAATAGGTTCCAGCTGAATACCATGTGATACAATCTCTTCAATGGGAGGTTAAATGAGGCTGAGACAGAGACCAGATGGATTTATCTGGGTAGCGCTGATGATTTTTTGTGTGTGTGCTTAAGGTGAACTGAAGGTAAGTAAGGCAGAAATAATCTGAGAGAAAAGCACGAGCTGGGCTGCGTGCGGTTGGGAAGGGATAGCAGGAGGCTCGGGACCTCATCCTGCTGGAACAAACCAAGTGAGCCGGAGGATGCTCTCAAGGCAGTGCAGATGGAAACAGCCAGAGAAAAATAAATACTTTATCAATTTCCCCTTATGGAGGAACAACCAGAGGGCAGAGCAAGACAAGTCAAGCGTAGCTGGGCAGATGTAGACACCTCACTGCTGATATTTCAGCAGGAATTTGGAGCTCCAACACCATCTCTCATCCACTCAGGACATCTGCAGCAAGCAAAGGGACAGATCCAGCGTGCTCTCTCAGGCTGAGGTGTGCCAGCAGTGCCCCTCAGTTTGGCCAAAGGAGGGGGAAACTCCGTGAGCAGAGTCGGTACCTGAGAAAGTCAAGTGCTCAGCTTGTGTCTGGAGCAGTTTGTTCTTGCTAAGGTGGGCAGCAAAGAGCTGCGGGACCCCTGTGAGGCACAGCCAGGTGTTTGCAGAAGGAGCAGGACCTCTGAGAAAGCAGAGGAAATCCCTGTGAGGGTGGGGAGGCCCTGGCACAGGGTGCCCAGAGAAGCTGTGGCTGCCCCTGGAAGTGTCCAAGGCCAGGCTGGACAGGGCTTAGGGCAACCTGGGATAGTGGAAGGTGTCCCTGCCCACGGCACAGATGAGATTCCCCCACACGGAGCTGTGCATGCAGTGCTCTCTGCTCCAGGAGGTCCCATCAACCTCCGCCATGACAGAGACAGGGGTGGAACAAAGCACAAAGCACAGCATCCACCAGCTCCTTCCCGTTCATATCCACGGGCCAGACAGGGCTCAGTCCGGCGCACTGAGGAGAAACCGTGACCATTAATATGGAAACGCCCCCCTTCACCCCGGGTGTGCGCTGACAACCCGCCAGGGCCCCTCGGCCCGAGCCGCCCCTTCACTCCCTCACGGCCCCTTCCCGCCCTCACGGCCCCGCCGCCAGAAGGTTCTGGAAGCGCCGGGCTCTGCCCGCGCCTGCGATCCTCCCGGGGACATTTTCCTGCGCGGGGCTCTCCGGGAAGCCCACGGGTCTCCATCTGCTCCATCGGGAGGATCTGACCGAGGAGTCACCCCACAGTTCTGCTCCGTGAAACCGAACGGCATCCCAGGCCCTGGAGCCCATCGCGTCCCTGCAGAAGGGCTGAGCAGAGCGGCGCTGGCCGGCCCTCAGCTTCCTACACCCCCCGGCACAGCCCGCGGGCACTTCCTCATAAAGCAGTGCAGCAGCCGTGCCCCAAAATGCCCGCCTGACCCGAGCACAAGGGAAAGTGAACATACCCCGCCAGGCTCGGGCTGGAGTGGGACGAGATCCCTCCTCATCACCAGGGCTCCGGAGCTCCGTCCCCGGGGCGGCCGCCGTGAGCTGCGGCCCCTGAGGGTAAAGCCCGTAACCGGGAGCCGCCTGCCCGGCAACGGGGGCAGCTCCCGCTGAGGAGACCAAGTGGGTACAGGTGGACTTGGGTCTCCCAGCTGGTCATTAACTGAGTAATTAGCGGGGCACCTCCCCCGCCCTTCCCCCTAAGGAAATAGCCACAGGTGTGCGGCCAGCGAGGGGATCCCTGTGGGGTCTGGGCAATGGTCCAGAACCTTCGGCAGGCGGACAGAGGACAAGGAGTGTCCAGAGCCCAGGGCAGATTTTAGGAGCCTTACCTTTAACAGCCTGATGCAGAGAAAGAACACAAATGGAACGAGGAATCGCTGAGCGAGTCTGGGCACATTCAGGCTGCACACAAGCCTGCAGGGAAGAGGGTTGAAATTCTGGACTCACTTGCCTCAAATTTTCGTTAGATGTTGTTTTATTCTGATTTCTACCCAGAGAGGAATACCAAACCCAGTGTGTTTGATAACAACAAAGATTTCACTAGTATACAATATTTATATCATATATGTCATAAATAGAATCATGAGTGCAGTGCCGTGGTATTCTCTGAAAAGAATATATACAAAAGTGCTGTTAAAAAACCCCAACGCCTGCTACCTTTCCTGTATTGTTTCTTTAGCTACAGAGGTACCTCAGGATTAACAGATTATCAGTGCATTAGCATTCATATCCTGGATAAAGTGTCTCTGGTCATTTGCATGGGCACAGACTGGTAACTTAAAGGCTCTATGAAATTGGATGCTAAATAATATTCAGAGGAAATTGAATTAGACAGGAGGGAAGAGAAATGTGACTGCTATTAAATCTCTAAAGTACATTCCTGGTTTATTCCCTCCCCCCCTCCGAGAATAATATGGCATTCAATTTTCCAATTACATAAATACACGAACACTGGGTTACTAGAGGCAGATAATTGAATATTTTGACTATTCTACAAGGGACCCTTCATATTTGAAGTGGGAGATGAATAGGGCGTGCAGCATCAGCCTGTGGATGCACGAGCTATAAAAACCTCTATTAGATCCAGAGAGTATAAAGGTCTCCCATAGAGAGAGAGATCTTATCAGTGTTCAATATACAATAGTTAATTTATTCCACTGATATCAGGGTAAGTTATACAATAGCAAAGCTGGGATATTTTAGGCCACACATCGTACTACTTCAAAGGTGCAAGGAAAGGCATTCACAGTCATAGCATTTCAAATCCGACTCCTCTATAACTCTGTCTTTACAGGACATCAATCACGAGATGAGAGGAACTGTAAGCCATTTTCCAGTAACACACTGCCAATCGCAAGACAAATGTCAGATGTCACAAAAGGAGAAGTAACCATTTTTCAACTTGTGAATGTCTTCAAATATATTACAATGAAAGTGTGAAAAAAATGACCCTTTCAGCTTCATTTGTTCTGACAGGTGCCAGACCTTGGAGTTTGGCATTTTATCTTCATACTGCAATAATCTTTATGAAATTTGAACAAGGCTGAGGGCAGTGGCATTAGTTAGTCTACAATTGTCCTCTTATGTACAATACATAAAATTTCAAAGAGTCTGGCCGTTGAACTAAAAAAGATCATCTACTACTATTTCATTTGTGTTACAGAAAGAGATAAGGAGAAGGGATGCCCACATCTGAGATTAACACATGCTGGGGACTAGTTTTGTCAGCCTGACTCCTGCATTGCATTGCCATGCTGCTATTGCCACTTGGGAAAAACACATGCTGCTTAAAACTGAAATAAGGAAAGAAACCCTATGAACACTCCCTGAAGTGAAAACTCACTCGATACCGTGTGTGCATTTAGTCCCTGACATGAAACAGGTGGACTCCCCCTCACTGACACAGCATGTTTCTGGGGCACCAGCTACTGGAACATTTTGACATGGAGCTCAGGGAACGTTCTCCAACCCAAAGCTCAATGCCCATCTTACAGCTTTGCCATTTCTGATAGCATGGAGGACACGAAAACATAAGCCAAGTAATTAACATTAAAGAGTAGAACAAAGGAGGAAAATCAAGCTCAGATGCAGCCATTCATTATAGTAATAAAATAGGAAACTGCAAAGAATTGCACTCAACGGCCCTGAAGTTCCAAGTTATTCCTGTTCTTGCAGCCAGTCACATGTTCTGCTTAGCCCCCACAAGAAGTGTGTGATCATGGAAGTCATGGTTCACTTCCTGAAAAATAAGACTCCTCTGTACAACTCCAGCAGTACAACCCAGCAGTTTTGACACAACATCCTTAGATCCAATTCGTACAGAGTTACACTGTTATTTAAGGGAAATACAAAGAATATGTGCAAAGACACAAAAAAGATCTGCTCTAGATGTTACTGCAGGTCCTAACAGGGTAACAAACATGCAAAAGACAAAAAATAAGCAAACCTAGAATACAGTTAGTTTAGGCTAAAGTCAGTGACAGGATTGGATCCACTGGAATTTAAATGACCTCTTAGGCCTTTACACTGTACAGCTTTCTGCTGTGCTGAATCCCTGAAGACAAAACCACCACTTGATTCACCAAATTCAGCTTAAGTAAATTTTTTTTCCGTGAATAAGTGTAAGCTTATTGGTTCTGTGGAAGCAAAAGGATAAACAGTTTCAGTTTTTCTTTAAAAAACTAACAGTACTTGTCATGGCAAAGACATGTACAAAGACGTAGAAGCCAAAATATGATTTCAGTGTTTTAAGACTGACTTTAAAAAATAAGTACATTGACATTGACCAAATCTGTATCGATTCCAACACGTACAGTCCAAGCCATGGAAAGAAGAGGGTCAAGGACTGAAGTCTGACCGTAAGTTAATTCCAGGTTTCAGTTTTCCAGTCTGGTATCTGTGACTGCAGTTCCTTCCTTGGTTTCTGTGACATGTCCTGTGCACACAAAGCAATAATTCCTTTGGCACGAGCGTGCCTCTCAGCCAGTGCAGCCAATCCCATCATGCTGGTTATCATCCCCTGTGTTTGGTCCATCTCTTCCACGCACTCGGGGTGAATGCACAGTTTGTCACGGGACGTGCACCCTAAATCCCACAGAGAGGTGAAGAAACAACCATTGCCAGGGTCATTCTTTGAAAACGGGAGGTTGCAGTAGACTTTTTGAAGAGCACAAATAAAAAAACACAGCTGAAACCAAACAGCTGCCACTCTCAGATGAAGGGATTCCAACACCTGTCTCTCCTCCAGCAGTACACGCACCTCGCCGGGGATTAACTCCCAGCTCTGTCCCGGCACATCAGCGCCTTTAACTGCGATGATTTCTGTAACCTGAACACTTGGTGGCCGTGCGGAGGAGGAGGAGGAGGGCTGGTGCAGCCGGGGCCGGGCGCGGTGCCCGCGGCCGGCAGCGGCTCCTGGCGCTCGGCGATGCCGCAGCCCCAGACCAGGCGCTTCCTGTGCAGGGCAGCCAGGCGACACTCGCACAGCTCGATCAGCGCCGACACCTGCTCGTGCAGAGGCAGCGACTTGTATTTCTTCCTGGCCAGGCAGAAGAAAGCTTCCACAAAGGCCTGCAGACACATTCCTGCAAGGAAAAGGTGCTCACAGGAGATCGGGAGCACAGCATTTCTAATACTGTCTCTTGGTTCTTGTGGCAGCCAGGCCAAATGTGTGTGTGATGGGTGCGAACACAAACAATCGTGCTAGTTCACATGTTTGCATTTAAATGGCAGCCATCTGGGATGCTCAGAAAGAATAGAAATCGTCTATCCTTCAAAGACCAAAAGCCAATGTTTTATTTGTGTCACGCTCATTGGGTGTTTCAGGGCAGGGAAAGCCCAGGCTGGGTTACAGACGGGTGACATTCTCTATCACTGAGGCAGCTTCTGGCTTTGCAGACCTCAGCCTGGAATCCAGAGGTAAAGTGGTACTGCAAGAACCCATTTTAGGATATTGCACCACTAAATTGATGTAGTGTTAGCCTTGATTTCTGCTGCCAAAATTATTAAGTTGAAACCAAATGAGACACACAGTAACATACTGAGCATCAAGGAAAACAATCCAGCTGGAGAGAAAAACAAGTTTATGTCGGCAACCGAATGGAATCTTTTCAACCCTGTATTTTTAGAGACGGGTCTGACCCAAAAGTTCACACCAGTGTGTTATTTCAGTGTGTAACACTATGAAGGTAACCCCATTACCAAGTATCACCTTAGCAAGATGTGAGTTTATTTGAAGCACTGCTTCCCTCCTGCACAGCCTGTACCAGGTACGAACCCTTTTGAAGGTGAAGAGGCCATTTTCTCAGTCGTACCCAGCAACTCCACAAGAGTTGTTTCAACTGAATAAAAAACAAACAGCTGAACTGTGCAGTGCCAAAAAAATGTCTCTGCTATAATACAACTGCCCTGCCCCTTCCCACACAAAAGTCCCCTGCAGAAGCCACACGCTGCAGTAGAGACTCTTCAGGTGCTGTTCGATCACATCTCACTAACAGCACATTACCAGAGCCAAGGGGGAGAGGAGCTGAGTATTAACACTAATTATTGTATTTAAAACCTTGAAGTAATACCTACTCAAATTCTTAATTAAGAAGCCAGACCCCAATTGGTCGTGTAGAATGCCAGCCACCAGGCACAGTTAGAGCTGCTTTGTGCTTTAACTGGCTCTCCCAGTTTGAACATACACTTAAGAAGATTATTTTAGGTGGAGATATTGAGAGGTTTGGGGTTTTCAACTGTGTTGGCTTATTGATGCTTTAGGAAAGGCACCTTTTCAGAATATGACAATTACATTCTGAAGTATAATTTCTCTCAACCAAGGCTGCAGCTGGGGTCGTTTATGATTTTGGCTGGAAAACAGCTTGCAAAGGAATTGTTGAGTTATCTGAAAGCAGCAGCTGCCAGCTCAGTAAATTATTTTATCAGTCACGGTGAGCTGCAGGCAGGGAAAGCACCTCTGGTAGCACACACACTTTCTCCCCAGAAGTGACACTCATGTGAAGCATATTATGAAAAAAGTTAGAAGCTGTTTTAGAACAACAGAATCGTGCCTGTCTTGGTTACAGCTGGGAGTGGGCCAAACACAAAGCCAACAGAAACAGGTGGATAGTTTGTGTTGTAACACCCAAAAACCATCTGGTTCATTGACACCATCCACAAATCTCCTAATTTTTGAAAGCCTGAAGATTCAGTTGCATGTCTGTTATTTCTCCTTGTGAAATTCTATCAGCCAACCACATGAATGATTTATACCCACCCTGAAATGCTAAATGCAAATACTCAAATTTTAGATAGCCGTGAAACTGAGTGAGGTGACCCTCACGTACCTAAAGTACTACCCTGAAGGGTGACTGCCACAGCACTAACCAGAAGAATTGGTTGTGTATGTGCATGCCTCAGGTGTACATGGCTTATTCTCATTTCTATTGAATGTTTGAGATGTACCTGAGCTACTAAAATTGAAAAAAATAACCCCAAAAGCCAGATTTCATAGTTTTTGAATACAAACCTGGGTTACCTGATTCCTTTTCAATGCCCATGCTGTTCCACCTCCTTGTGATATCAATATATAGGATATCTACAGCAGCCATTGAAAAATTGCTGTTACTCAGTCTGCAGTTTCTGTTAAAAAGAAACAAAATAAAGAGGAGATTTTCATTACATCCAAACTCCCAAGTAAAGAAAAATTCTGCAAGGGCAACTTGCAGGAGGAAAGTTTACCCATGTCACATGTACAGACCCACTGTAACGTGCTCAGTCTAATAAAACACAGCAGAGAGCAAACAAACCAGTGCTCATTAAGTGCTCCTATCTGAATGGAACAGGCCCAAACCCGGAATATTTCAATTAAAAATATGACCTGACTGTTACACAGAGCTTTCTCCCAGGCTATTGCCAGTACTCTGAGGCTGTAAGAGAATGGAATTAATTGGTACACTGCAAAACCCACCACAAATCTGCACAGACTATCTGCACGAGGCAGAGTTTGCACAGAGAAAATACCCTTTTATTTGTCTGACTGATCCTGTTTGGAAAGGGCTGGAGGAAGCTTTCAGGCACAGCCTTACTCCTCCATGCCTGAGCACCGACGGGATTTACCCTGGTGGTAGGGAACACTGCATGGAAAACAGCTCTGGATGCAGCTCGGGCTGTGGGGGTGTGGAGCTGGGACTCTTGTGTGGTCTGAGTCCGCAGTGCAGAGTTGATCAGTGGATGGGAACTGGCCCTGTGTCCAGCATTTCCAGATGTCTGGCAGCCTGGCTGCAACCACTGCACGTGCCAAAGAGCTGGCCAAAATTTCTCGCCAGAAAGGAAACAAAAAAAACCCCCAAAAAACCCACCCCAAACTCGGATAATTGAAATGAATCTCACTCTTTACTAACCTCAGCAGAGCTCCCTTAAAATAGACTAAGGCCTTGCCTAGATAGCCCAAAAATTCTCAGGCAGCATCCAAGCAAGGACTAGAGACACAGTCAGTGTTTCCCTTTTAGTTTTTTTTTTTAGAATGAAGAAAATATTAAAGGAGAACAGATTTTGATGAGCTAGAATTTGGGTGGACAGTCTGCAAGCACTTGCCCACACACAAAATCCCACTCGTGTACCATTTTATTCCTGAAAAGTGATACAACACACAGAAGCCTGACCTTCCTTCTGAAATGAGCAGCAATGACAGCTCTTCAGAAAGGGCCTTATAGCTGGTATAGATCCTCTGGGAGAAAATAAACAAAATAGCTGCCAGTACTAAAAAGTTTAATTTAACATGCGTTAACAAACTGCGAATACTATTTCACTGAGATATGGCAATTCATCTGAATATTCTTAAAAGAAAATGTTGGCATTTATTCTGTGTTCCTCTGACAAGTGCCAAAATAAGGCTGGATTAAACTACAGAATATACAGAACTGGATGCAATCCTGTCGTGGTCTGTGGATGGAGCAGATGCCTTCAGACATTTTCTATATACCGTAATTTGTATAAACCAAGTTGTTTTATATTCATTCCTGAATGCTAAATGCATCTGCATAGAAAAAGGATCTGTGTTTTAAGAGTACATCTGCTGCTGCTACTCATTTCTTTTGTCATAGTCAATAAAAGACAGAAAATGAGGTATTTGTACCATGACTAGAACAGATATAGCCATAAAAAACAATGAAAAAACCCCTCCTAAATAAAAAGTATGTGAAAAAATAAATTGAGTTCCTTGACATTGCAAGGTGCAATTTCACAATGCAAATCCTCCCTGCATTGTGCATCAGGAACTGGCATTTGGGAATCCTCCCTGCAGCCTGGGGCAGCCGGCGGTGCCCCCACAGCCGACAGAATCAGATCAAGTGACCCAATTTCAGTTGTCACTTTCTCACAACGATATTTCTGCCATTTACTGGGAACGTGACATGTTGACGAAGACGGCAAATTGTGTCTGCCAAAGTACCACTGATCTGCTGTCAAATAAAGACCCAACTTCCTCCTAGACACGGACTCACAGGTCAGGCATTTCAGGAGCTTGGAATGATGAAAACGCATCTCTTTCAGAACAGAACAGGCACTGGCTCCACGTTGGGAGGCATTACAAAACCTGCAGGCTGAGGGCATACCACTGACGGGGCCAGCTTTGATCCGACTGACCTTATAAACGTGCGGAATCCCGTTGGCCCCAGCCTGGTTGTCCCTTTGACCCCGAGGAAGCGGATGAACAGGGCGGCCACCCTGTCCACGAGGCGCAGGTAGCCGAACTCACTGGCGTACTTGGGGAACACCTGCTTGAGGCACAGCGAGGGCAGAGCAGCCTCCGGGCTTTTGGGAGCGCCCGGCAGCTCCCCGCTCACTTCCCGCGCCTGCTCCAAACTCTGGCACCTGCAGCACAGAATCACAGAGGGAGTTGGCTTGGGAGGGACTTCAGAGCTCATTTCATCCACCCCCTGCCACCGGGACACCTCCCACAGACCAGGGGGCTCGTGGACACCAAGCCACTGCTGCTTGGGTGGGACTCACGCTTGCAGTTTACAAAGTTCGAAGACTAATGCTGCAAAATGTTAAGTTCACTGAGGCTGAACATCTATAAATGTGATCACTCTTTTAATAAAAGCCTAAAAAGTCTTTAAAAATAAATAACAACCTTAGGTAGTGTTTTGATAATGTTCCTCTTTGCTGCAGATCGCAAAGTAGAAAAAGAATGTTATTTTTGTCATTAGTTAAGTAAAGCTCGAAGTTATTAGTTTTGGTCTTTCTCGTGTCAGATTGGATGGTGGTGTCACTGCCGTTGAACACCTGCCAAAAGAGCAAGAGTACGTACAGCCAAGAAACAACAAGCACACAGGCTTCTATTTTTAATCTTAAAAGGTCTGTTCATGAATTAAAAATTCAAATCTTCAGCCAGTTGAACCAGACCTTGACCAAATGTGAAACCTTGTGCTCAGTAGAGAGAAGGTTGTGCTGTTTGTAACACAACTCTCATTTTAATGATGCCTGGAAGCCCCAAACCCTTTCTCATTCTAAATTCAACAATGTTTTGGATTGTACATTATTCATTCATCATTAATGTTTTTAGTCAAATAAATATAAAGCTTTACTTTAAAAGGTGCAAGCAGAGCTGAGGATGTTTCATTTTTTAGAGAAAACATTAAAGAGACTATTAAAGGGCTCAGCTTCAGAGCACTGGATCCTGGCTCAGTGCTCTCGGAGCGAGGTTGGAGCCTTGTCCATCCACCCAACTCCCCGAAACAGGGCTTGGGAACAACATCTGCAAACCTGCAGCTCCTTCACAAACCCACACCTCCTCCCTGCTGAACAGCAGTCCCTGGAAGTTCTGAGGAAGTAGTTTAAAAGAGGTTTTTTTCTGCCTTTCCTTTTTCAACCTCCATCCTCCACAGCAAAGAGAACACCCAAACCAGAAGCAGTGCTCTGGACACATCATCACTGCTGGGAGCCACAGAAGGCTCTGTCTCCCTGGCTGGGGGGAAATGGACACAGTCAAATTATTAAAATATCTTTGGTTTGTTTTAGGGTATTAAAAAAATTGTATTTTGGTCAAAGAAAAAAATATTCTTGAATGCAATAAAGCAGAGGCTCTAAACTACCACCTAGAATTTCCTTCTTCCCCTCCTTTCTACGGAGAAAAGCCTACAGCTGTCTTTGAGGTCATGGATAAAACTCAGAACCAGCATCCCATTTCAAACTTTTACTGAGAGAGCTCTTAAATCCGTACTTCTTATTAGAAAGGTATTTCAAAATTAAAACCAGCTTTTTTTTGTATGCTACTGCATGTCTCATTCCTTTCCACTTATACATTGGGAAAGTCTGTAAAATATTTAAATCAGAACAAGAAAATGAAATTTAGTTGTTATTGCCAAATGTTGTACTTCCATTTGGTAAAAAAAAAAAAAAAAGGAATATAGTTCTTAGTTTGCTTTTGCAGGTTAGGACTTGTATAAAGTTTAATGATTTGTTTTCATTCTTCAGCTCCCCCCACAAGGTTTCCTTACATTTCCTTTTTTAATACACTGGAGCCCAATTAATGTGATCATACAATTTGAATTTTAGTGAAAGATGTATTTTGCACTTTTAATAAAACTCAGGCTTTCCAAAGCAAACCTGCACAAGGGCTTGTCTGTGTCTGCAATATGAACTGATGCACAGACCTGCCTGTTCTGCACACTCGCCTTCCCTGATTTACACTGACTATATTCAGAGTACAATTCTCCACTGCTACTACGGACACTACCTCAATAAAAGTTTATTTTCTGCATTATTCACACACCTGTGTGCCCCACCTCGGTGTGGTCTCAACACTACTAATTAAGACAAACTGCCTGGGTAGGTCCGCACAGCCAAGTGCAGTGCCTATAAATACAGAATTTTACTGTGACTGCGTATTTTTGCAAGGAAAGGGTGCACAGCCCATTTTTTGCCTCAGCACTCAGACAAATTGCACTCCTTGCAATGCCCCATTAGGTGTTCTCCAGCGTTTGGCTGCCATCTGCCAGCGCCACACCGTGAGGGGCAGAACTCCCCAAGGGTCACCCAGTCACAGACCAGGATCAGCAGCTTCCTCAGAGCAAAGCAGAAAGGAGGAGGAAAAAAAACAGCAGAGAGAAGGAGAGGTGATGTGAAGAGTGCAGGAGGAAGAAGCTACAAGGAGCAGGAATACAGCTCCAGGCCCAGCAACAGTGAAAATGTGAGAGGGATTTTCATCTCCGTGTCTACCTTTAGCTCAGCAGTCAACTGAAAAATACAAAAGTAGTCATTTTTGTAATCTTGTCATCACAGAATGCTTTAAGTTGGAAGGGACTTTAAATCCCATCCAATTCCATTCATGGCCAGGGACACCTTCCCCTGTCCCAGGCTGCTCCCAGCCCCATCCAAGCTGGCCTTGGACACTTGCAGGGATCCAGGGGCAGCCACGGCTGCTCTGGGCACCCTGTGCCAGGGCTTGGCCCTGAAAACCTCATGGATTCTGTGAGGTGCTGCAGTGGGGCTGTGGGGAAGGGCCAGGAACTCCACATCTCCAGAGAATCCTGCCCAGGTTCCCTCCCACGGGATTTCCAACAGGCAAGGGGAGGAGAAGAAAGCTGAGCCCCACTCTTTAAAGCTGCTCGTTAGAATTAATTGTTTTGACTGACACAGCTGAGTCAGGCAAATGAATGAAAGGTCAAATATAAGGTAATGCTTCTGTTGCCACACAGAGAAAAGCAAAGCTTCATTTACATACTAATGTCTGACCTCAATACATTCGTTTCTCTAATTCTGCAGCTTATGACAGATCACTCTTTAGAAATGATCAACTGTGGTGCAGCTTTAAAAAAAATTTAAATTTTAATAAAGCTTATGGAAATGACATCTAAGACTACTTATCTTTTATACATGATTACTAATTTATTAATGTTTCCTCCATCGATGTTTTATCCCTTTCTTTCTGACCAGCCTTAATCTTTATGCAAATACAAGTTGCTAAGGGACAAACAAATTTGCAACTACTAATTAAGGGCTTCAAAATTTGCAGCATTTTGTATACTTGTATATAAAATTTAGCTGTCAAATTCAGAGTAAAATGGGGTAAGAATCACAATATTAATATTTCTAAGAATGCTCACTTGATGTATTTTACATTTAGGGCATTGCTAGAAGTATAAATTAAGCAATTTCAGTATCAGCTTACAACTGCTTACCTAATAAAAGAAAATATTATGTTCTGGATTCTGAAGCTATAATTATTCCCTCAGCTGATCCTCTATTCTCCAAGCAAGGACTATGTTAACATAGTTAAAAGCAGAGAGTATTTTGCATGACAAATCTATCTATCCACCCATTTATCACCACAGAATATGGACCTCCCAAAGAACAGATAAGTGTTTGTACCTGGAGCATGTAGGAAGGAAATATATTCGTGTGCTCATTCACAGAAATAAATCATTTAGGAAACTGAGGCCAAGCTAGAGCAGTGTCTCTGCATTATCAACCATTCATAAATTTGCTTTTATGAACTAATCCCATTACTTTTATTAACACAGAGACTTCCAGCACTTCCAGGATGTCATAGCAAGCAGTTTCATGGTTTGCCTGCATGTTGTGTGAGTAATCAGCTTTTGTTTTGTTCTGGCCATTCATGAGTGTCATTTGAAGAAAATGAATATTCATCCCCTCTTCACCCTCTGGCAAAGTAAGAAAACATCAATAGCACAAGAATTTACACCTTTCAAAATAATAATATAGTTGCACAAAGATAGAAATATTAAAAGAATGTTAAACCCACAGAGTAAGAGATTTTTGACATTATGTTAGAAAAATTATGGCTCTTACACAAGAGTTTATTCAACACTTTGGAGAATGCTTTGAGGCAGGCAAAGCAACCCCAGTAAAGAGTCCATCTTTCAAAGAGCAGAATCAATCAGATTAAACATAAGGATTGATAATCACCACGTTGTTGGCAGACAACGAACTTCTGATCACACCAAATACATTTTGAAAACACAGCAGCTGTCCTGTCTCTGGGAAGCAAAATGCTGAAAGCAGAATTTCCATCTCTCTCTGAGAGAAAAAACGCCGGATCCCAGTTAAAGAAATAAATTGGGTCAATCACCTCAGTTAGATTTTAAACTTCACCTGCAGCTTCCAGGCCTGACATGGTGTCCCTGTGGAAGGGTGAAGGACACAGAGCGCGCTGCTTGTTTCAGAGAGCTGACAAACACGTTTTAGGTGAATCCATAGATAAAATGTACTCCATAGCTTTGCCATTTGCTTAAGAAAACCAAAGTAATTTATTAGACTCTTGGCAAAGTTAAGCCCAAGCCCCTGCAGCCTGTCAGCAGCCATCACAGCAGCTCTCAGCCCGTTCCGGGCTCTCCGTTTCTGTCCCTGGAGTGGTGTTTGTTTGCCACAGCCATCAGTCCCCTTTCTGAGAAGGATGGTTCACTGCCTCTTCAGATTGATGGATTTATTATAAAAATAAACACTTCTCATTAAAGATTAAATAGCTTTTGGCAGGAAACACAAGACTGGAAAGTTTGCTGCCTCCACACAGTGTTAATGAGTGTTTCCAAGATGTAGAAACTTGGCATGGATCCTGATCTGCTCCACACCAGGGACACAAAGCCATGGATGAGAACATTACTGACATTTTCATTTCATATGCAGAGAAGACTGGAGCTGTGGTTTGATTTCTATAGCCCTCCCTAATTCGTAGTTTAAATAATTAAAGGAGAAATGCATCTGAGGAGTCTCAGGTGCTGAAAAAACCCAGCTATTTCCTAATTATTAACTGAGATTCTTTACTTCCAACTTTCTCCTCTTAAGAATAATGGTGATATCATTCCGTACTCACTACAGATTTATTACCTTTAATGTAACACAAGCAGTGAATGCTTATGTTATTACCTGTCAGCTATGAGTGCAGCAGAAAATATGGCATTACTGTAATGAAATAATGGATAAGCAATGCAAATCCTGCATCCAAAGACTTTGTTCCACTGTAGCAAAAATTATTACAGAACAAAGATCATTAAATATAGTCCCCAATACTTTATTTTCTGTGGAGGTAGCTGTTATTATTCCTAGTAGATTTATTTGTGTTCACTATTTGCTTTCAAGGTACTTATGTGCCTCATTATTTCTCCAGAGTTTCTTTTGTTTCTTTAGAAAAGTGTGCCTGAAAAATAGTAATGCAGGATAGGGCAAAGGCAAACCAGCTGTAAAGCCTGGGAATACACTGAAATTAGACCACCAAGTGTCTTACAGTACAACAGGAGAAAAACAAACCCCAGGATATTTCTTCCCATGTGGAAATTATTCTTAGAAAGCAGTTGTGCTTATGCTGGGACAGAAAAGGAGCTTTACCCTGTCATCCAACGGAGCAGAAAGCAGCAGTGCAATTGCATTTTATCAGCCTTAATCCTCCTATTAAAGCAGGTGAATTCTCATACACAAAATAACACTACTGATGATTACACTGCTATTAAGTCATGTGATTTCATGGTTTCATTTGGTGGCAACTGGGTGCTAGGCAGTTTTATTGCTTTCTCAGTGTTTCAGAGACTAGAGACCAATTATTACTTAAAAATAAGCCAATCATCTCTCTTGCTGAAAGATGACTAGCAGCAGAAGTTAAATTATAGAGAACATCACTGCCCCCAATACATTAATTTCTGTCACTCTGTCACTGTAAAAATTTACAGCAGATATAATCTCTTTGAAGGGGGATCAAGTCATAGAAAGTACGAGCCTAGTTTTAAATAGAATTTTAATTTTAATGAAAGCTTCAGGGAATGATGTTTATGCTGCTTATCTTTCATACCTGGTGATTAAGTTAATTTATACTTAATGGAAGAGGATATTTCTAATCCCCAGACAGGCTCAACATCTGTCTGTGACTATGTTTTTGGAAGCCTTAAGCTGCTTGTGATTGATGTAATAAAACCGGGATCCTGCAGAACTGACACCTGAAGGATATCTGTAAGAGGGAAAATGTTATTTTTCTGCTGAATGCCTCTGCTTAAGTCAAACCAACATCCAAGCACTTAATATTGCTGTCCCTTAAAAACCTGCTTTGCACACCCTCACCATTATTTGAGTGTAAACAGGGGAATAGGCAAACAGTTCTCAAATATGTTTATGATCCAATATTCACTCTCATTATGTGCAGTGCCTGAGACACGTAACTTTCTGATGGCCTGAAGCTAATGAGAATAAACCTCCTGCAAAAAACTCTGTGAAATAGTCTCCATTTTTCCTTCACTTCGCATTCCATGTCTATTTAAGAACAAATATTAGCAAAAATAAATGCTTGCATTTATTGCATAATTACAGCAGGAAAAAAGAAGTCTTGAAATGTAAATGTCTTGCCAGGAAAAGATAAAATTTTCAACTTTGTCCCAAGAGACCACAGTACTCCTGTTGAAGAAAAAAAAAGGTATTTCCAGTTGTCATTTATATCCATGTTATTTTACATTCTAATCCTTGGAAGGCACCTGCACATAAGAACTTCGCACTGGTGTTCAGGGATATAATCCGTGTGTGCACATTCATTTATTCCATTTCACTGTTATCTATTACAACTCTGTGATGTGGCCCAGGAGCCCCACTCCAAGGAGTGATTTGTTTCTTTTCCCAGTGAGGTGATGCACCTCAGTCTGCCCTTGGCTGATCGATTGGTTCTAACATCTTCCAGGCTGCATGAAATCTGATTTTTTGAAATCAATTTGTTCATGGGTTGTGCCATTCCTGAGAGAACACAAAGTACACGCCACAACTCAGAAGTCACATGAGGAACTGGAACCTTGGAACTGGAGACCAAGACAAAGCATTCAAGGCTCTCCCCAGAGATTTTATGCAAAACTATCACAGTTGGTTGCAGTTTTAGTTAGGAAATAAGACATTTTTATACTATAGACACATAGCCCTGCTGTAACTACAACTAAGTAACTACAGTTTCTGTTTGTAGTGCATACCTGTACACTTATCCTATGAAAACTATCTGGTGGGAAGCAATTCAGTATAAGAGAGATTACAGAAAATTAGAAGTTATTGGAGTTTACATTACAGAGCAACTGGGAAAATTGATTTAAAGGCAGAGTTGCTCCTGTGGAGCACAAACACTCAAGAAGGTGAAAGGGAAAAGATGTCAAATTAAATACACATATATCCTTCATTTTAGACAAGGCAATTAAGCTAATATTCTGAAAATCAAATTTCATTCAAGAAGCATTTAACTGCAGATTAGTAATGGAAATTGTGCATATACAAAAGCCAGGAAAAAGCTCTACAGTGAAGAGTGCAGCTGAATCACTGCTCCTGCAGTAAGATACCACCCAAAAACTAGATTCTGTTAGCAAGCTACGGGCTACTTAGAGGTGAAGATGATTTTGCTGATAGCAGAAACTCAGCTCAAATGATTAACATATTGAAGTGTCAGGAAAAAATACTTTGCACTCAAACCTAACTATTAATCCCCTTCCCTGTATGAACACAGAAATTCAGTGACCCCCCCCGGACAGAGAAAGTACACATGGATGTTGCCTCTGCCCCAGACTTTAAGAGAGGAAAAAAAAGTGAGTTTAACTTCAAACTACAACAGCTTTCTTGTATTGGAAACTAAAGAGGAAATTCTAGGGGATGGAACGAGACGATCTTTAAGGTCCCTTCCAGCAGAAGGCTGACTCCACCACACACTTAAGTAAACACTTCAGTATTTGATGAATAAGGTCAAAATTGCTATTGTTTTATATCCTTTCCAGTATAACTTGAGCGAATTTCTGACCGTATTTAACCTGAATTTTCACTGGTTTCAGCTGAAGTTTCCCGTCAGCAACGCCCGGATACAGCAAACATCTGCATGCAACACAGCTCCCAGGGATGCTTTGAAGTACTGCTGACTTCATGGTTTAAAAAACAAAGCAAAGCACCACAAAGCAGCTTACTTTGTTAGAATTCAGTCAAAGCAGGAGCTCCAAGATCCATGTGGCATTTTGGGAAGGAGGCTTGGACAGTGGAGCTGCTCCCCTTGCCCCAGTCAGAGCTGCTGGGACAGTGCTGAGGGACAAAACTGCATCTAAACCTGCCTTAAACCAGAGTCTCTGACCATCAAGACTCACTGACAATCTCTAATCAAATAACTGAATCCAAAGATGTATTTAGACCTGCTGCCTCCACGTTCATTTTGATGCCATGTGGAAAGAGATGAAGCAGCCACTCCTTTATTCCTGACCTCTCTTCTTTTTGGGCAAACCTTGGAGATCACAGCAACTCTTGTGGCTGCCCTACAAAAAGTAGAGGAAAGTGTAATGATTTTCCTTTTCTCTGTATTTTATCACAAAGGCTTTCTTTTTATGTAAGAGTCATAGTAAGATGGGAAAAAGCAAAAAAAACCCTTCTTAATGATCAACTTAAAATGTAATATGGTGTGAATATCTAGGAGATGTAATTGCTACAGTATGTTTTGATACATTCAAGTGTTTGGAAAGTTCAGATTTTATGGAGACACTTGTGACAGGTCATATTCCTCAGTTTATCTCCATTCCTTCCTCTACTGCTCACGAGGGAGAAAAAAAGAAAGAAAAAGAGATGTCAATAAAAAACTAATTAGATTAGCTGCATCTCAAAACATTGTGATTCAAGTCTAATTGGCCAAAATAGTCTCCATTCCCAATTTGATAGCACAGACCCAGAGCTGGGTTCACCCCGGAGCCGGGGGCACTGCACACACCAATTACTGCTAAAGCACACCACGGGTTTGGGCCAATTAATTCCACAGTGCTGAAAATGAAACCTTTTCAAATCCTGCAATCCATATCAGTTCTTGTCCATTAAAATTTTCAAATGAGCTGGGCCTGTCATCAGCTCACTTGCTTAGTACATTGTAAGCACTTCCAGCTGTCCCTCAATATGGGGTCATTGCAAGAGATGCAGGATAAGACTGAATTCACTCTTTATGTGCAAGTTAAAATACAGCCTGTCCAGCCAAGATGTGAGTGCTTGGAATACAATGTGTGAGCAAACACAGACCTGCTTGCAAAACTGGACTATGAACAACAGCACTTTTTGCAGTGGTGAAGGCTAAAATAGGAATAATCATAAATTCATCTGTATCTGTGCAAGGGATGTGGTTTTAGCTGTTTTAAAAGAAATATTATTACCCATTATTACCCATTTTTAGTAAATTAAAACATTTCAGATTATATTTCAGATTATAGCCACTTAGAAATTAAAAGATCTATCATCAGATTTAATTATCTTTTCTGTGTTGGGACTTCTGCCACAGCACATTCAAATTATTTGCCAATATTCTGCACTCAGTATGGTATTTTCTGTTGTTGTAGTACAACATAAGTGGCTCTTAAAACCACTGTAGAGCTATTCTGTCAGTCAAGCAGTACCAAATCCTTCCCTTCATGGAGGGACATCTCACACTGTAGTTCATAGAATTTCCAATAGGGCCTGTCCTAATCAATAGGACAAAGGTTAAATGCTCTTAAGGATGTAGCAGATAAATAATTGGAAAAGCAAGAACAGAGAGCAAGGATCAAGACACCACAACATCTGCTTCACAAAACTGAAGAGAGTCATTGAGGCAAGCTCTTTTTGAGCAGGATGAGAAATAGCACTAGAAATAAATACTCTCCAACTACAGAAAAACCAAGTTAACATTTCAGTAATCTGAACTGAAGGAACATTGACAAACATCACATTTAAAAGTCTCCCTCACATGTCTAACTCATCAAAAGCTGCCCAGGCTAATGTAACAGACACGAATTGATAGTGGAGCTGGCAGATTGCCTGATGAAGGACTAAACCAGAAAGCCCTCTAGGAAAGAGAAAGGGGCTAATTCAATGGGATTCCAAAGGGCTTTGGCAGAATGAGCCTGAATATGAACACTGGGTCATTTTGACTGATGGAGAAAAGAATTGTGTCAGCCTCCAAAATGAACCAGAGGAGAAAGATCAATCTCAAGAAAGCCACACATATGAGTTTATAGAGTCTCAGGCAGGAATAAGGCTTGGAATGTAGAGGTGGTGCTTGAGAGGCATTTGAATAGCTGCAAACCTGGGCAGACTTGCAACTAAAGGGATACAGGAATCAACTGAAAGCTCTGGCAGTCAGCTCATAGAGTAAATTAGCAAATGGAAACCCAAACGCTGATACTTCCATAGCTGGGTTTATTACATGCTTATACTGATAGGCACTAAACTCACTCCATAGAATGCAAAAGGCACTGACAACCCTGAGTAATGAATCCCTGAGGAACATAATACAGTTGCTCACAGCAGCGGAAACTAAGATACATTACAGGCAGCCTGAAGAACAGTCATTATTTTCTGATCAGTGATAGCTGCAGCACCAGCATTCCCCCATCCAGCCTCTCCACATGTCTGTGCACTGAGTTTCTGACCCTCTTAAACCACCCCTGTCACACAATCATAACCTTACAATACGGATAGTGAGATAAACACAGTAATAAATGGCAAGAATGACTTTATCATCAACAAAATCTAGGCTAATCATACTCTCGAGACATCTCTGTACAGTGTATTTTCATTTTTCCATTAAACATGACTCAAACATCAGGGGAGGTTATTAAACTGAAGAAAAATATCTGGAAAATAAATGGAATGCAGTTGAACAGGTGATTTCCTGACTTTTCTTAAAAAAGTACAGAATTGCTCCTCAAAATCAAGAAATGAAAAACAGCATTAGGATTAAGAAAATGTCTTTGGAGCATACAAAAGAGAACCATTATTGAGAGGCCTGTTTAAGTAAAGACCCAAATTCCTCTTGCAGTTTAGTGACAAGGTCAGACCCATCGGTCACTAGCACAGCAGGTGACATCTCCTAAAGAAGCTGCCACTTTAAAATAAGTCACATTTCAGGCAGAAAACACTTTAAGTAGCATGACCAGAAATTAATTCATGTTTTCATTAAATACAGATCCAATTCTCCTCCTAGAAACTATTCATCTTTTCCTCTCTCTCAAAACGGAATAATTTCAAGAGAGAAAGTTGGGTAATCAACACAGTGGAAAAAATGAACCATCTTGTTTTGTGCAAAAGGAAGATCTTTTGTGCAGCAAGTTCTACAAAACCTTGACTGAATTTCTTCCTAAAACCAGAAGAATAAAATAAAAAAGTCAGTCTGACAGACATTAATATTTACAGGGTGCTCTCAGAACAGAGTGACATTAGCCAGTGCTTGCGTGCTGATCTTGCAAAAATTTGAGAGCAACCACATTGGGGTTCTTCCTGCTCAGGAAATTAGTTAATCATATTTGACATTTCCTAGAGCCACAGAACCCAGAGAAGAGAATTGTACCTGACATATTTTAAAAAGAAGGGGAAAAAAAACCAATCAGAACATCACAAATAAATTTCAAGGCTCGTTTCAAATGGAAAAAAGCATTGCAGTGGCATGTACAGGGAACAGCACCCAAAAGATAAACTAGCAATGAAACAGCAAGGGCGTGATAGGTAATAAACCAAAAGCACTCAGTTTGGAGGGCACAAGGAATTGATTGTTTTTGTAACAGCCATAGATTAAATTACATTTCATTTCCAAAGTGTTTCAATTCTTTCTTCTGTCGATGGCTATTTCAGAGCTGAATAAAAGTCATTATATTACTTAGGGGGCTGCACCTTCATCATCTGTAGCAAGGAAAAAAGCAGATTTTATTCCATGAGCAACTCATATTTCTAATGATACGCATGCCATAACGCCATGATTTCTTTATCAAAAGAATAAAATGCTTGTTTTCTGTCTCGAGATATGTAAGAAACTAGGCATGTAAATGCAAGAGATCACACTAGGACACAGAGTAAACAACAGCAACCAAAATACAAAGAGGTCCTTATTACTGCTGGATTAATTAGCATTAATAAACTAGGGCATAAATATTTTTGACAGGACAGGAAAGCAGGTCATTAGCATTTTTGAGATGATATAAATGATCTTCCTATAACATGCTGAGCAGTCCTGCTCCAAATGATCCTCCCAGCTTGCCATTATACCTCCAAACATCTGACATCCAGTGGAGAATACACAGCATTTACATGAGACTGAGACTCCTTTTTGCTCCTCCAATCTAATGCAATTTGAAGAAGAATAAATTGCTAATAATTAAACAAACAGTGAAACTAAAACCTTTTTACTACTATCAAGATTACAAATTAGGCACAGAAAAATAGAAGTTTGCAAAGCCTTTTGAAATGGATTTTCTGTTGGAGGCACAACATACACAATGATTTGCATCAGTGATTATCTTAATTAAACTGCTGTTTACATAAGTAACGTTGATTTACTTTACGTGTTGTTCAGTGTCATTAGACCATTCACTTAATTGTGCACATTTCCTTTAGCTGAAGCCACCTTCAGCAGGCTGTGATCAGCACCTCTGTTGTAAGGAGTGAATCCAGAGCAAGTTTAATAATTACTACACAAGCTTCAGACAAGTTTCAGTCACACAAAGCACTGGGTTTGCTCCAGCATGTCAATGGCCTGGATGTTTGCCATCATCCACTCAAGCCTTAAAATCCATGAGAACAGCACTGCCACATAAACAGAGCAAAGAGTCAGTAACTTCTGTATTATTTTATTAAATGTTTTAATTTCTTAATGGCAAATGAAACTTGAGTTCCACATTAAGAGACTTAAAACTAGGAAAAGATCCGTTCTGCTGTGGAAGAAAAGCCACCATGTATATTTAAATACATTGATTCGAACATTTATCACTGCAGATTTTCAATCCCTAATTGTTGGCACTGCCATGATAATTACCAGCAATCCCTGCATGTAAAGACTGGAGTTGTGATGGAAAAATTAAGAGATATGTATGGAATGACAAACTGATCTTATTCAGCTTAGCCTTTTTTTCAATATTACACATCACATGATAGGAAGGAGGAAAAAAAATATCAAAACACCCGTGAAGATGAGGGAAAATTAAACATAAAAAAATCTGAGCTATTAATCTTTCCTGATAATGAAGTACTTCAGGATGACTTCTAAAACTCACTTTCATTTAGATGCCTCATTTATTTTAATCTGGGAGATAATTAGAAGGAAATCAAATCCATCTCCACAGCAGAATATTTACCTGAGATGCAGCTCAGACTTCTCAGTATTTCCCCTGTGTGTTCAAACTCTATGTTACATATATTGCTAAAACCTTACTGAGATGATTGCCCGTTACTTAATTAGCATCAAAACTTGAGTCTGCAAGGCTTGCTGCTGCTTAGCTGTCAGAACACCAATTCTTTCAGATTTTTTTTTTTTCTATAAATAGGCCACGTTTTGCTCAAGAAGTTGAGCACACACCACCCCCAGTTCAATAAAAAGCACTTGGAAGCAGAAGGGGTAAATGTCAATGGAAGGGTGGGCAGCTGTCACACGAGTTCCTGCACATCCTCACCAACAGGTCCCAGGGCCCTGCCCTTTGCAGGCTGACTGATGGTGCAGACACAGAAATATTCCTCTACAGGATGCTCTGTTAACCAGATTAGCCTGAAAGAAAAGCTGCACCACTGATGAATTCTTGCTGTGAAGAGCCAGTGGTTTATCTCATCACCAACTAATCCCGTTAGAAATTATTTAGCACTCAAAATATATCAGAGAAGAATCCTCAGTTGAATGAGCCTTCCACACACACTGGCATCCTCTAGCAATTTATTTGTAATTATCATTTGCCTTTTTTCCATATCTAATATGTAGTTAATGAATGCCTGACATAACTTCAGCAGAAAAAACCGACATCTCTAGTTACATAATTACAGGTTAAAAATGATCTTTTTCAGCTCCAAGCACTGAAGTAATCTTTAAGGGTAGAGGTTAAGTACAGGCAACACAGAGTATAAATTGCTTTGCAAAACGTTCTGTACACTGACCACAGCAACCTCTGTGTGTGACACTGCCTTTGAAGGAAGTTTGATCTTATAATAATATTACAATAATACAGAACTTGTTAGTATTATCAGTCATGTCTTGTTCACGGGCCTCTGTCTACAAAAGGACAGCAAATTTGCACTTGAAATCATTATGGAATGTTAGTAACATTTCAGGTTACCACTGAGTGCCAAGAGAAGAACAAAATGGGTACTCTAGTATGGAGGCAGACCTATGAGCAAGAATTTCTAGGGAAAAAATAAAAACAAAAAAAAAAATCACCCTTTCATGTCTTCAAGGAACTGCTTAAAATAAAGTGTTTTATCAAACAAAGAAGATATGATTGCTCTCAGCCTGATCCCACCACAGGCATTCCTGTGCAAGCTGCTTCAGGCAGTTCCTCTCATTCCTAGATCATAAATTTAACTCTGTTTATTATCACAGATTAAGGAAGCAATTTTTAAATACAATATTCATTCAGAGTAATTTGTGACTTGCAAGCAAATTAATACACAAATTTATGCCTCATGACTGTTTTGGATAAAAAAAGGAGGCCTCAAGTAAAAGCACAAATCAATAAATCTGAGTTACTAAACTGTTTGCACCAATTCAGAGTAAGGTATCCCAGAGGAAATGGCATATCCTGATTTACTATCAGCTTGTGGACCTTCTCAGGAAAAAAACAGTATTTCACTTTTCTACTTATTGCAAGACACTGATGCAAAACCAAGGAAAATCAACACACACTTACTGGGTATCTTTCCTCTTCTTTTTCTGAGGGTCCACCAGGCGCAGAGTGTCCCTGATAACAGCAACTTTCACTTCTTCATCAACAGGGCTTGGGACATTTTCAAATACTCCAGGAGAAAGCTTTACATACAGAGGGATACAGTTATTCACTCCAGAACTAAGGGTGATTTATTCCACATTTGCTCAAACTTCATGCACTTCATCTATATTTTAAATACACAATGATGGATTACAAAATACTTCTTCAAGGATGCACAAATACCTTTGTATTTTCAGTATGATGTTACAACAAAATGTGGCAAATTTCTCTAGTAAACTGAAATATTAAAAAAAAGATTGCTGGCGATGTTACCATTTATATTATGTATACAAACATGAAAAAGATTATTAACAATCCCCTAAACACAATTAACGACTGCAGGAGATGATGAATAAATGCATTTATGACAAAGATGATGGAGAGCTTTCACAATTCCAATAAGTCATATTTCCTACGTATAAGATTAGCAATGATTTCAAAGCAGAAAATTACAGAGAACCTTGGAGGTTTCATATTAGCAGACAGCTTTCATCTTTCAAACAAGGAAAAAAGCCCAGAAAACCCAACCTAAGCAATTTCACTCCAATATCACATTGAGAACTCTTACCTCTTGTTCATGTTCTATTCTCATGCTGGGGTTTGCATTTACTTCCAGTAACATGGGCTTCAAGTTTTTCATTAGGAGAATGTCAAACCCTAAAATCTGTGCATAACAAGCAATATGTTACTTCAGTTCTACTCACAGTGCTCTACAGAATGCACTGTTTGTCCATATGGCAACACGGAGGAGGAAGAAACATTTGAGGGGCAGAAAAGAAATAACTGAGAAGCTCCACGTAGTGCTGAATAACTCCAGAAGCCATTTGTCTCCCATACTAATGGCTCCTTTCACACCATCCCCATCCCTAAACACTGCATCTGCCAATATGGAATCCTGGCACCCGTGACGAGGGGATCTTAAAATTGCCAGGATCAAAACTGTGTTAGGAACCTGCAGAGCTTCACTTCTAACATGCAGAAGATGGAATCTGGAGTGAATACTGTTACTAACAAACTACACCCATTGAAAATTCTCTGTATTTGCTTAGGGCTGGCAGTAACACAGGTCAGGAGACTGAGGTTTCACTTGGGTGAGGAGCTCTGAGCTCTCAGCTCCCACCAGTGAGCAGCACCATAACTAGAAAAACCCTTTAGAAAACAAAACACACAGAAAATTAATCTATACATAGAAGTAACTGCATTCCAGGCAGAAATTCCAACTCACCTGGAAGCAAGTTGGCCCAGGTTTTCCTGCTGGTATATCAGACTGATAGTAAACCTTCAGTTCTGGTGTCAGTGCAATAATTGTTTTAATCACCAATGAAATTATATCTGACCAGAGCTTTTTGACATCAGCTCCTCTGGAAGACAGTCTGCACAGAATGCTTGAAAAAGTCCTCTTGCTGCCAGTGTTTACACTTTCAGAATGGATGAAATTCCCGCTATGGATATTCAGTGAATAGTTGGTTAAGTGCATAAAAACCTGGTGCAAATTTTTGAGAGTGGGTTCTTGATAGGGCTCTGTACAAAATCTAGAAAGTCCATCTTTGGCTATATAAATCTCTAAGGGTTCTAAGGATTTCAGCAGGACATAGAGACGAATATCAAATTTCAGTTTGTCCATGAGCAGTGGTTTGCAAATGTATTCCTGGACCACGGCTGGCCGGCTCTGGATGCTCCCCGTCAGCCTGATGTCACCTGGGTCTTTGATGAGGTAGATTCCATCCCCCTGGCAGCCTCCATCAGGCTTTACAATAAAAGTGGGCTTCCAGGATGGATTGCTGTCTTTCATCATACGAACCTAGAAGGAAAAGCATCACAGTGAAAGGCATTAACTGGGGAGGGGAAGAAGGGCTGATACTGTGAAAGCCAGTAAACAAAAATAAATAAAAATAGCATGATCACATCACCAGAGTAGTAAACACCATGCAAAAAGGCAGAAGAAACAGTGCTGACAAGCACAAGGAGAAACAAAAAAGCACAAGTAGGGAATTACTAGTACAGATAAAAGGTCATTTTATTTAACAAGCCATTGCATAAATAATTTCAGGAACTTCTTTTTAATGTTCTGTTCCAATTTCCAGAAGGAAATGTGGTATATCTCATGAGATCCATTCTAGTAGTCACTAATGTATATGAAACTGCAAAGTTAAACTTTCGTGCTGCATTTTGAACAACTACCAACAAAGACAATCATTAACTTAAGGAAAGGTGCCTTATTTATTGAGGTATGAATGCAAATACTACCAGAAGAAGGAAAACTGAAGTAAAAATTGGTCACTAACAATACCTTTTTCCACCACTGAAAATTTTCCACCATCAGATACCCAGTGTTAATAAAACTGGGGAATGCAGAACCATGTACAGGTATAACTGTGTCACTGATACATCTGCTGAATATCAGAGCTTTCATGTTACATGCATTTTCCCCACTGCCTAAATAAATTCTAGTTTATTTATTACTTGTACAGCACAAGTCAGAACTGCAGAGATGGGGATGCCTCAATCAGAAATGAAGTTGAGAAAGAAAGGGGAGCCCTAAGAAAGAAAGCAGCTAAAGAAATGCAGGATGCAGGCTAGCAGGTTTATCAGGTACTCATGGGATTCAGGACAATAAAGCACTCAAAACCTCTTCCTTCCAAACCAGAGGGATGTGCCAGCACTGACCGCTCCTTTCTTGCATTCCCACATTTTAGGGCTCTCCCTCTCCCTTCAGCCAGGCACGTGCTGAGCCGAGTCGGAGATGTGGTTTTACCCTGAGGCTCGCCAGCAACAACTGCAGATTGACTTTTAGAAGCCTGAGGACACAAGCTAACAAAGAAAGAACAAATCAGTTGCCACCATCAGCACTGGCACTGCAGAATGAAAGAGGAAAAAAATGAGCCCGTAGGAAAAGACTGAGCATGGTCAGACCATTGTGATTTTAGAGCAGCAACCTCTGCTGTGCCATCAGGCTGCTGACTCCCAGGAGAGGCCCAGCTGCGTTGGCAGTGACATTCCCAAGGCCTCAAGGACTTCTGGCTCCACCCTACCCAGTTATTTATTTCATTGAGAGTCACACTGCTAAAAGCCTTCCTACCAGCTGCAGCAGAAATTCAAGATCCATTATCCAGACTAGGATTTTTCTCACGGACAGGTGTCACAGTGACTCAGTGAAAGATCCTTCTTCAAAATAGGTCACTTTGAGGGATAAAACGCCTCAGTGGAGGTCAGGCTTACATAAATGGCGTGTGGATAAATAGGTCCAAGTAGATCAGCAGGCCTAGATGAGCAAAGAAGGAAAGCAGGATTTATGTCCTAGTCTTTTTACTGCTATAGAATAATCTTCCCCTGATGTGACATTACCCTGCAGAGCAGAGGAGTTCTCTGGTTCACTGTTGTTAAAGTCAGCACTGCAGAGAGACACCTGGAGAATCTTAACCCTCCATGACCAAACACATCCTGCTGTGACTCCTGATGAACATAAAGTGGCAATAATGCCCTCCTGGGGCAGAAAGCAGTAAAGAACCTCCGTGACACCAGGTGGAAGAATCTGCCTCCCAGTCCCATGTCTGCTGTTCACCCCTCAGGCTATGTCTGCTCTGCTCCAGCAGCACCTTTCCAAAAGAGATGATGCTTTTCACGGACTATTGCTGAAGATGCAAAAGAACCTGCCTTTAAAAATGCTGCACTGTAACCATCACTGGTGTCTAAGATCTCCTCTTAAAATAAAAAGCAAATAATTTTTTCCACCATTTTCTATTCCATTTTTTTTTAATGGATTAAAAGGCCTGGATATTATTCTGGCTTTTTAGTCCATCAAAACCTACACATGGCAGATGAAGATAGGCTGGTGGGGAAAGGGGGAATAGTAATCCAGAGTCAGTCTGTTTTTTAGCAGATTTACTGTCTTGAAGAAAACAGATGGTTTCTTGATCTTCAAGGAAATTCCCAACAGTCGCCTTCCAATTCTCCACAATCCCCTCAACTATATTCTTTCAAATTCTCATTATGAGGAGGCTTGTCCAGACTTAGAAAATTCAGTCATGTAGGAAAATGAGTTTATATGAAATGAGACATTTCTGTGTCCTTTGCTTGACAGAAAGAAATTATCTTTAAAAAACATGTTAACCATTTACAGTTAACAGCAAGAGGAGAGCTTGGTGAAAATCTGCAGGTTTGGCTTTCATGAGGAAACACAGGCTGAATGAATATAGTGTTGTGGAAAAAATGCAAATAATGGGCTATAAGATCTGACAGCACAAAGACTAGAATATTCATGCCTATGCCTAAGAGGTATCCAAAAGCTGAAAACCTGATTAAACCACCAAAAATATGCTGTGCTGGAAATTAGACCATCCAAATTAGATTCTTATTAAAAATTAATCATACTGGCCTATTCATCATCCTCACAGACAACACAAAGAAGGAAGTATGAGAACAATCAAGGTCCTGGTTTGAATCCCAAGCTAGTTATTCTTCAGAAATTGGAATTTCATGTTAGAAATATCCTTAGCACACACGTTCCAACAGATTCTTCCCTGCTAGTGAAGAAGCGATGACTGCAGCACCTGAGAGATTTGCTTATCTGTAATTCATCTTCTGTTACAGTGACATGTTAGTACAAAATGTTTTAGAAAGTAAAAAATTGGTGAATATTGGAAATAGCTAAATATATATTTACCTAGTAAAATGAACTTTTAAGCCCTTGATGAAAACACCTATCACCATCTCATTTCAATATAAATGAAACTAAGGGAACTACCTTTTTGTTGATATTTCCAGTATGAAGCTCGTCCACCACAACTGCAGTGCAGTTTTCTCAATTACTGGCTTTCAAAGCACAGAAGATTAATATTAGATTACCTGTAGTGTTTTCTACCTGAATCTAGGGATAGGGGAAAGTGGGGAAAGCTAACAGCATTTGATTTCATTATTGATACATATGTATAAAAAGTTTACTATCATGACTACAGAAGTGAGGCACAATGAGGATGTTTGAGAGAGAAATTGTTTTGAAATGTTGTAGTGCAAATGGGGGAGGCAATGAGATCTGAATTCTCAAGGAGTTTCAATAATCATTTCTATTACAGGCAAAATCTCACGAGTGCTCATTTCTCATCCAGCCCTTGGCAACAAAATCCTACACGACAAACAGCACCAAACCATCTTCTCATGTCTAACCTACACCTGCACTGACACAGTTTGTGACTTTTGATAATTAACATATTCCAGCGTGTCCCAGTTCCTCCAGGGACATGTCTGACGTGCAGGCATCACTGAAGCTGCTCCCCACTTGTCTGTTGTGAACAAGCTGAAATGCAGTCTCGGAGAGCTGATGGTTTTGGCAGCACTAGGGTTGCAAAGCAAACAAAACCACATATGAACAAATAAACAACAGAAAAGACTGGAGAACTCCTGCTGAGAACTCACCAAACTGCAAGTGAAAAGTGCTCTGAACCTTTTATGGTTCACAGGGGATTTGGAATGTTTTGGGTTGTATTTTTTCTTGTTCTGGAGGGGTTACACTCCGAACTTGTGTTAAGTAGAACATAAACTCTTACAACATAAAATATAATGTTTGATAACAAGAACTATGCTTTTCTCCAACACAGATGGAAGAACATATGCAAAGGAAACTCCTAGGAGTGTGTTAGTGGACATCTGTTCCTCTTGGAACACAAACGGCAGCGTTTGTGCGGTGCAGGGAGTGGAAGCAGAGCAGTGTTAACTCGCAGTGCCACCTGGTGCCAGAGGACGGGGCCGAGACTGTCACCTGTAGCTCAGCCTGGCTCAGCACTGCCCTGTGCTCCCAAAGCCTCATCCCCACCACCCACTGCACCCTCCTCAGTCTGCCCCCGAGGCATGTGCACTCATCTACCTGTCCTTGCTAAACTGCTTGGATTGTTTGCACTCCTTTTACAGACAGTGCCGTGGCACTGACCCAGCCCACTTGAGTATCTATTAAAATATGTTAATGAATTCAGCTGGATTATAGATATGGTAATTATCTAAGAAGTTGCACCCAGTACAGGGGTCTGTTAAAGCTCAGACCTTTATTCTCTCACTTTTCCAAGCAGAGCATACTGTAGGATGCAGGAACACCCTGGATGAGTTGGACAGGCTTAAACAAACACATAGAATATTTTTAAATATTTGTAATAACAAAACCAAACACCGACACACAGCATCACTCTTTTTCAAAAAAAGCCGAAAAAGAATGGCATTTTATTACATTCTGAGTATTAAACAAAACAACAGTGTGACATGAGATGATGTGAGTGTACTTAACAATGCACAGAACAAAATGCTCTTCTGAAGGATTTGGGTGCAACGGGCCAAGTGGACCGAAAGGATTTCAGTGACAATGAACCTGGTGAAGCATCACACTCGCCACACTGTACTGGAACCTTCTCAGGCCAGCAGAACATGCAGGGAAAGGCCTTATGGTTCTACCAGGTTCAGTTTTCAGACACCTCTCCTGGCACAGCAGAGAAGCGGAGTTGTTTTGAAGTTTATTCCAGAACGTAACAAACAAAGCTAACATCCAGACATCCAGACCATGACTGATCCCAGGCAAACTGGAAAAGACGTCATGGATCACTGTAGTATTCTGAGAGTAAAAGTTATGTACCTCTTCCACAAAGAGGGGAAGTTCTTCTGGCAGAATCCAGGATCGAGGGTAGAAATTGTATTCCACAGGAAACAGATCTTGCATTGTTCTCATGGCCCGACTCAGGGTGATTTTCCGTACGGTCTCCATCATGCCTGGGAAGAGAACAAAGTGACAAAAACCCCACTCTGAAGTCTCATCCTAACAGTAAATGTATCATTTCAGAGTGTCATTACTCACCCTGCTGGGAAGGCACTCTGGTCATTGCTGTCAATAAAGCTGAACATCTTTTGAGATTTAAAATCTGACACAATAATTGTGGTATTCCCCAGCCTATTTCCTATTGTATGTGTTTCTGTATAATATTAGAAAAAAATTAATTCTCAAAAATACAACTCAGAATAAGAGACAGAAAGCTTTAGTCAAATATTAACTAGTGCCTTTGCCATAATCCAAAATTATTTTTCTAACCTATCATTCCAGGAATAGGTACAAATGTAACTTAAATGTAATCAACCACTTGGTGTTTACTTTGCAGTTATTTAAGTACCTGCATCACAAAGAACACATTATTTTGTGAACAGCCAAACAAATATTTGCTGAAGTCTTATGTCCATTTGGAACATGACTAAAAAGCTATTTTTATGGAACAGTTTCTAGTAAAACCCTGCATCAAATTAGCACAACATTCCTGGAAATCAGGTCTAGTTCTGAAGGGCTCTGCTTTGCTTCCTGTGCAGCCACTTGCTCATCAGGTAGAAGCCAAAATACAGACATGTAATATTCATCTAACACTGATCCAAACCACCAGAAAACAATACCATCCTACACCTGAGTGGGAACTTCCCTCAGGCAGGAGAAAGCCAGGGTAAATAAAGCCTGGAGTTCGATATCTGAGGTTCTTATGCTCACAGCACACTAACAGCAGCCATAAATCTGAAGTAAAGGGCTTAGATAAGTCAATACCTAAGCTCTTAGCTCTTATTTAGAGAGATCTCAACAGGGATTACATGAGAAAAAAAGGAGCTTAAAAAAGTAGAAGAGTCATCATAAGATGAGGACTGACATGAACTCTTCAATATTAAAAAATCCATTTAAGGAATTCTGCTTCGAGCTTCTCCCTGAGATAAGTCAGAGTACGAAACAAAACAGATTCTCTCCACTTTGAATCAAAACCAAATCCAAAAACACGGCGCTGTTATCAGTGCCAGATAACAGATAGTAATTGCATACTTCACTTAAATTATAGCCTAACACTCTTCTTTTTCCTAACTTCACGTGTATGAAGTATTCTTCCCATCAAAACCACTTTCTCTCCAAAACAAATTTCAGTTCAGAAATTGTTCAAGACACCCATTCTGATATCCTTACCCCCTCTGCAGAAATCACCCACCAAACCCCGTAACATGCCAAAAATACTACCAGCTGATTAGTCAGATAATTCACATTAAAAACCAGTGAAACACAGAACTAGGTCAAATAAAGCATTTTTAAAGCATTTGTTTAAGCTAGAAAGAGAAGTGAAGTACCTGGAAACTTGTTGACTTGCCCTGAGAAGATGTTATTATCATGGAATGATACCCCGTGCCAATAGATGTCACACGGCAAGCGGCGGCCCAATGGAAACTGCAAAAGAGAGGCAGCAAGTTTTGAGCAGTCTGGGAATACCTGTTCATTCCTGGCTTTTTTAAACACTCATCTTAAGCATAAACCATTCAAAAACAGTCTTCTGACTGTCAAAAGAAAACAAGCTCTGTATGTTGGTTGCAAAACTGAGAATATTTGGATCAGCTCAAGACTTTAAAGTGAACAAACCAAGAGAGGTTTTTACAAACCAAGCCCAAATGACTGAGGCATGGGCTGTACTGAGAGCCCCTGAGCTTCTGATCAGCCACAGTCAAGTTATGAATGTAAAGTGGACACTCAAAGCAAGATATTTAAGTGCAATGACTCTATTATTCATTTATTTATATCCAGTTATAAGTATTAATTTCTACAGTATTAATTCCTTTCTGGTACTAATAGCCTGTAATTAAAATAAAAGCTTGCAATTCAATTAATCATTTGTTGAGCATATATATTCCCACTATTAAGAACTAAGGCGATTATTTCAACAATATTAAGTATTCCAGGTTCTTTTCTCATTCACACAAGATTTCACCGTAAATTGGAAAACTGTAGTTTGTTTTCAATTGTCAAAAAGATCACCCTTTTTTTAAGCAGTCTGAAGAGCTCAGAAGCAGCACTGGCAATTACTGAGAGCAAGTTTCTAATAGTAGTAAAGTGGTTTATAAAAAACCTAATTAGTTTTGTGTAAAGAAGGTGCTCTTCTTTTTCACGCTTATTCTCTTCGACACGGCCCCATTTATCAATCCAAAAAACCATTTTATCTGCAGCTCCATGAAGATGCCATTTAACTACCATATGGAATACATTCACAGGAATAGCTTCTATTACTAGGCTACATCTTTTTCAAATAAATCTGCCATATTTAGCATGTTAGGACACATTTGCATTAAATACCTACCACCCTCATCACCCAGTACCATTTACATATTGAAAGAACCACAGTATTCTGCAGAAACTTCTTATTCTTTACTTGAAATGTAATTTTTCTTGTTTTAGAACATTTCTTTAAGCAGTGGATTATTTTTCTTTGAGTATGACAGAAAAAAGAATTGTGTAAACCTTTTGAGTGCATTACTTTATTTGCTACTTTAATTAAAATTTCAGTTTCCTCAGTAAATAGCCTTGAAAAATTAATTTAAAATGCTAATTGAGCAATGCATCCTTTCTGTTTCCTTACTTGCAGGGATGAGAAACCCAATTTAACAAGAGCCAGTAGATTCTGCACTTATTTCATTATTATTCAGCCTGCAAAATCAGTTTTTGTACAAGTGAAAATTAATTCTGTTGGGCTCTGAAAGACAATCAGTGGCCTTAACCTCTCTCCACAGGTATATCCAGAATACAGATGCAGCATTCCGTCTCAGAGTGCCCTTCCCACTAACACCTGAACAATTTATTTATTTATTAAATGAAATTGAAATGAAAGGAACAAAATTTGCATTTATATAACACCTTTCATCTACAGGGGATATCAAAGCTCTCTACAAACACTGCACCGAAATCATTTCACAGGAGATGAGGAGGAATGAGCAGCTCTGGACAAGAAGATGGAAGCACTGCACCCCCTTGTCGGAAATTTGGGATAGCACAGCAAGGGCCCTGCTCCTGAGGAATCAAAATTATCTGGACTTATCCAACAATGGGATCAAACTCACCTCCTGAATGAGCTGGGGAGGATTCTGTATCCTCTGCGCTACACTTTACGTAAGAGTGGTGTTTGGAGAGGAGCCAACAAGTTCGATTATCTGGAGCCTCTGGCAGATAAATTAATCTTACTGTGGTGGGAGAGGCCTTTGCACCACACTCCCAGCTCCTGGTGCGGGGCAGTGGTGAAAAAGAAAGGTGGACATAAAACCTTGTATCTTCAGCTGCCTTGGGTCAGGTGGAATAGCCTTGGATCTGCACTGCCCAGTGCCAAGGCCAAGGTGGTCCCAGCCACAGGGGGATGGAGGTTGTAAATGTGGCTGAAGCCATCCTTTTCAAAATCTTTTAAATCTTTTTTATTCAGATTTGAGCAACATTTGTCAGAAAAAAATAAACAAGGAGCCATAAAGAGAACAGAGTTGTTTCTACAACTTTGACACGATTAATAATCCATCGTAGCCAAATCTGTCTGACAGGTCATTTCTACCTTTGGATAAGAAGCCAATAATTTAAACTGTCTCACAGGTCACATCAGTCTGTTCCATCATGTTTAATGACAAGTTAAATGACTCGTCAGCTTTTCCAGCATAAAACCTGAAACTCTCCCTACGCCTCTGTGCAGCTCCGGAACAGCGAGACAAATGAAACGCTCAATGCTGGGATATTTGATGCCTGGGACATCTGCTTCTTCCATTTTCCTGGTAATTGAAAGCTTGCTGAAGAAATAATTTATTAAGTGATGAATAAACTCGGGATGCAAGCTCAATTTGTGCCCATTATTTCATTTGGCATATCATGTTCATTTAAAGAATCTGACACGCTGATCAGATGGTCCAGGGCAGCGATGGAATTAGCACACGTGTGGAAACTCTGCAGTGCTTCTTAAAAGGTCCACCCACACAGACCTATCACACTTGATCATTGAATTTACTCAAAATTCCCACGGCTGAAAAAAAAGTTGGGGTTTTTTCCGTCTTTTGCTTCTGATAACAGAATCTCAATGGTCAATTTGCTGTCTTGGACTCCTTCACCTCTTCCCCACGTATCAGTGCCACAGAATAAACTGCTCACCAATATTGCCAATGTTGAGAGTATTCTTCCTTTTTTTGTGTGTCTTATAATGGCAGTTACCATATGTCAGTTCACTAATGAACTGCTACCATGTGGCCACTGCTGTAATCACATGGTACATTATGTCTTACTTCTACAGATGATCATGGAGCACATGGCAGAGCCAGACTGTGACTGGAACCGAGCTCTTCCAGCAAGGCAGAGAAGTTACAGGACAGAGATTTCAGGAGGTACAAGTTAAAACAAAATAAAATAATTAAAAAATGGATCTCTGACACTGTAAGAATGCTATACATTAGACAGAAAAAGTTATGGATGAAAAGGAGCCTACTAGAAAAAGCACATTATTCTGTCTCCTCCCAACAAAATATTCCAGCCAACATACCCAGCAGCAAACAGCAGAAACGAAACAAAAAGCAAGAACAGGAAAATGTAAAAGAAGTAGAGAGGAAAAAGGATCAAATCTACTACAACGTGCAATCCCTTGAGAAGTATTATACACGGGATAACAGTAGAATAGCAGTCCCTGAAACATCAGTATTTAAAATGCATGCATTTCATTACTACTTCCAGGACTTTTTTTTTTGCATTATTTTCATGGATCCTACAAGCAACATCCGTGTTCCCTCTGCTGGTCCTGCTGTAACAGTGCAACCAGCTCCAAGGCTCTGGCCATCCCTGACAGTGCTCTGAACTAGTATTTTACTGCTGTTTCTCTAAATGTTTGAAAGGGAGAGCTTTCAGAATTACTTGTAGCTTGAATAAAGAGTTTTCCTTGGATTTCTCTCCTCAATTTTATTTTTCTCTTCAAATCTAGACCAGATCTTATTAACCTATTTACAAGCTGAAGATACACAGCAATACTTGACAGTGACTTATTTCCAGGGAATGAGTTATCAGCCACGGAGACGGTGCAGTCAGGCATCACAAAATTCCATATTAGGCCTCTTCTTTATTAAGAGACAAAGTGGCCAAAGGAGGAAGCAACAAACCAAATGAAAAATATTGACTGAAGAAAGAGATGGAGGAGAGAGGATATTGAGGGAGACAGGGAACAAAGAGAGATGAAGCAAAGGCAGCAGCAATTGCTGTTGGGGGATGCAAAGCAGGAAGGAAAAAGCTGATTAATGCAGCACAGAGATTCATGAGAGGAACAAGAGCTTGTGAAACAAGTCAATTAGCAGGAAAGACTATCAAGTGCAAGACAAATGCAAAACAGGGAAGTCTCAGGAAACTATAAAGACAAAAGTAACCACTAAGTGTGGCTCACTCCCAGCACAATCTCTGAGGCTAACTGGTATCAGTGATCCAGAAACCCCCTCTGGAATGGCTCCCGGCCCTCTGAACATAAAATTTAACCATAAAAACGAAGAAATCAAAAGTGAAGTGCCCCTGCTCTGCATGTCATTGCATAAAACATGGAGCAAGGCTGCTGACAGACACCCCACAGGTGCACTGAGGGCTACGAGAGGTAAATGTAGCAGGTTTGAATTTCAACTCTGGTATGTTGTTACTATTTTGCTGTACAAGCAGGAGTTGAGAACTGGGGCGCTGGTGCAAAGAGGTTTTGAAATTCTGCCACTGGATTTAAATAACAAGAATCCTGAAATAAAATTTTATGAAGTCAGAGAAGGAGAATGCACTACTCCTCCTGACACGGACCACACATGTCTTTGTGGGATTAGGTATTCAGGACATTATTCATAAACATAGATAACATTTATTACCATTCAGTCCTCCAGAAAATAAATTTCTTGCATTTAACTCCGAGGTTAGGAACCGCACAGAATACATTGTCTACCCCAAGTCTGTACAGATTTTGTTTTTAAAGCATCAGGTGCACAAAAATATCATTATTTGGTAAGTGGGAATCCCAAAGGCAACTTTGTAAAGTGGAGTAGCTGCTGGTCAGAGATCACACAGCTCCATCCTAGCTCTGCACGTGAGAAACAGTTCATCCTCAGGTTTAATTCTCCTTTTCCCTCTTCCAAGCACATGACAATTACCCTTTTTGTTACACAAGTTCCTCACAAAACTCCTAGAAGCCATATCAACTTCTATAAAGCTATTTATAAAGCTGTTAGGGAAGAAGATCTTTACAACTGGTGAACAATCTACCATTGTAAATGTATCTAAGATGTATCTGAGAAATCTCTCCAGGATTTAAATAAGGAGTTGGAAAGCATCAGTTCTGTGCCAGCTCCCCTATTGTCCCGATTCCAGCTCAGCACACACTGGCACTCACTGAAATCCACACAAAGCAATGAGAAAACACATGACTCGAGCAGCAGGGGAAAAAAATAGCTATAGCTGCTCTACATAAAGTAAATTAGCAGTTTAAAGCCTGTTACGTGTGCATTATCAGCTGGCTTAATACTACTGCGTTCGTACAGCGTGCTCTCTGACACGCCTCGGAAACAAGGGCAGCCGCTTTGCTGCGGGATCAGGCAGCGGCTCTGTGGGCCAGACCTTTCTGTCCTCGGTCAGAAGGGGGAAGGGTGCGAGGGAAGAAATGCAAATCCACACCACACGTCAAACGTTTCCCCAGGGGAGCAGGTTTCTTTCTTGCCCTTTCCGCCATCAGTTTAAGTTCGAAATAGGAAGCGCAATACCCGATTCCCCCTGTTCTGGCTTGCGTAACCGGCCGTGGCAGTCGTGATCATGAATCAAATCAACTCCGCACCCGACATCTGGTTAGAAATAACCCCGGCACAGCCGGGAGACCCCCGGCAGCAGCGGCCCTCAGAGAGGCACGGGAGGAGGAGGCGCAGAACGGCGAAAGGCCTTGAGGGGGCAGACCCAAGGGAGGGGAGCCTGGGCAGCACCGGCGCTAGGCCGGAGCAGGGCAGGGATGGGGCCGCGGCCCCGCGGAGCCCCGCGGCTTTCCCCGCTTACCTCCTTCCAGCGGAGCTGCCGCAGGCTGATTTTCAGGGCCTCCAGAGAGGTCTTGGCCTTGGAGCTGTCCACCGTGACCCCGGGCCGCCGGGCGCTGTCGCCCCCGCTGCGGCGGCTGGAGGCCCGCCGGGCCCTGCCCCGCGCTGCCCGCCCGGCCGAGCCCTGCGCCTCGGCCCCGCGCCGGCCCCGCTGCTGCTCCCGCTGCGGGCCGGGCAGCGCCGCTTCCCCCGGGGCCACCGCGGCCGGCGGGGCATCCTGCGCGGGCTCGGCGGGCAGCGCCGGGGACCCCGGGGGCTCCTCCGCCTCGCGGGCCGGCTCCATCCCGGCCGGCTCCATCCCCATCCCCATCCCCGCCGGTTCTATCCCCGCTAATTCTATCCCCGCTATCGCCATCCCCGCTTGTTCTATCCCCGCTATCGCCATCCCCGCTGTCCCCGTCCCCGCCGGTTCTATCCCCGCCGTCCCCATCCCGGCCGCTTCCATCCCCGCCGGTTCTATCCCCGCCGTCCCCATCCCGTCCGCTTCCATCCCTGTCGGTTGCATCCCCGCCGTCCCCATCCCGGCCGCTTCCATCCCGGCCGCTTCCATCCCCGCCGTCCCCATCCCGGCCGCTTCCATCCCCGCCGGTTGCATCCCCGCCGTCCCCATCCCGGCCGCTTCCATCCCCGCCGGTTCCATCCCCGCCGTCCCCATCCCGGCCGCTTCCATCCCGGCCGGTTCCATCCCCGCCGTCCCCATCCCGGCCGGTTCCATCCCCGCCGGTTGCATCCCGCCCCCGCTCCCCGCCCGTTGCCATGGCAGCGGCGCTGCCGGTGACCCCGCTGGCCCCGCCCCGCCGCCGTGACGCGCTGACACCGCCCCCGCCATTTTGGGAGCGGGCAGAGGCCCCGCCATGTTGGGAGCGGGCGAGGCCCAGCCCCGCCATGGCGGCCCCGCCTCAGGCCGGGCTGTGGGGCGGGCGCGGTGCCCGCCGTGCTCTCCGCCACCGAACCCTCAGCCCGAGTGCCTCAGGCGCTCCATCCGCTCCTTACCGTGCGACGGAAAGATTTTTATGCAAGGCGGGGCTCTCGCCGCCGTTTCAAACCGCTGCCTCTCACAAAGGCTCCGTTCAGGTTCATGTGAATCGATGCTGGGAGAGCCGCATCTGCGGATTGTAAACGCTCTTAGGCACAGCAGGAAAATATGAAAACGGCTTCTACACTGTCAGTAAAAGTGTAAAATAACCTTAAGATGAATAACCTGAACAGCAGCTCCGTGATGAAGCTGAGCAAGCTGGAAGGTTCCCTGCCCATGGCCGGGGGTTGGAACTACATCATCTCTAAGGTCCCTTCCCTCCCAAGCCATTCCAGAGCTCTGGTTCTAGGATACATGAACCCCTCACGATATAGTTTCGAGGCAATGAAATCGAGAACATGTCAGTAAAGCGGCTGCTGTGGCAAAACCAGATTTAGGGAATGCGGGGAGCGCAGGGCTGCGGGCAGGCGGTGGCGCTGCGCCCTGGGAAATCCAGCCTGGATGCAAGGAATTCGGGCCGAGAGGCGAGACTTTGCGGGGAAAAAAACAGGAATAGTCAGGGTTCTGTGTGAAGGAGCGATCGCCAGAGTCGCGATCTGGAACAGGACTGAAAACAGGATATCAGCAGAAATTATTTAAACTACAGCAAAATTTAAATAAATGCAGAAAAAGTTGGCACTGCCGGTTAGCTGCGAGATAAAATAAAAAGGTCGTGTCAAGACCCTTATTTTTTCAGTGCCTCACCAATCTTCCAACATTTACCCTTGCAGGCAACGAAGAAACTAATTAATTAATTAAATAGAGTTGTGTCTTGCAACGTGAAGTGACCAGGAAGGCTGAGGTCGGGTAGCTTGCTCTTCATTGCTCTCATGTTGCTATTAAAAGATGTGCATTATTTTTTTATAGCTGTGACAGTTTTTAATTAAAAACTTGGGAGCGTTTCCATGTTCCAGCAGGAGCTCAGAGGGGCTGGTAATGTTGGCAGGATGAGCTGTCTGGGTGGTGTCTTTTGCATGTCCATCACTGAAGGCACATCCTTGGCTTCACCACCACCGTCAGATCACAGAATCACAGAAAGGTTTGGGTTGGGAGGGACCTTAAAGATGATTTCGTTCCAAACCTCTTCTGTGGGCAGGTACAAATCGGGAAGAAAAATTAATATTTTGCTTATGTTCAACATTGGCATAAAAATTCAGTCGTAAGGAAAGAAATTCAGAGATGTCGGAGTGTGATATAAAGTGGTGGCCTGGCTCTGACTGGCTTTTATTATACTGCCAGGCTCCCAGATGAATATTTTTAACAGAGAGATTTATCCTCACCAATGTCAGCACTGCTGAAAAAAAACTGGGAAAAGAGTTAAGATGGACCAAAGCATTAAGAGGCTTTGGTGCATGGGAAATACCAAACAAAACGATTGCAAAGGGAAAATATTTTTATATCCAATTATCATACATCCACATTTCTTACAGGCTAATAACAGACTAGCTGTTCCTCTACCAGAGAAGCTGTAATATATCCCATACCTGGTTTCCTTGTGTTGTGTGGATAAAACCTTCATTTCCTGTTGGGATAAACAGAGATGGGCTGCAGTGTGCAGCGTGGGGTCAGACTGTACATGGCATTCAGGTACAGCAAGGTGGGGAGTAAAGTATAGGTTGAGCAGTAACGAGGCACAGGGTAATGCAGGAGAGCATATCCTGCTGAATACAGCAAGCTGGATCTAGCAGCAGGAGAGAAATGGGAAATCTGAGATCATCTGTCCCCTGTGAGGAGAGGGGAAATGTAGAGTTATGGGGTGCTCTTAAAACACGAGGTTGTTTCCTGAGACCCTTGCTCAGAGGGAGTTGTTTCTAAGAACAGATTGTTACTATCTTGTGATAATGAGTGAACAAGAATGTGTATTCCATCCAGGAGAACTGTAATGTCCCTATGCTCTCATTAATTAAATTTAGGATATCAAATACAACAGAGGTACTGGCCTAATTTTATGGGAGTGGGGAGGATACTGTTTGATTGTACAGTATTTTACTCATCTCTCAGACTAACAACTTCACTCTCATTTACCCAAAATCATCACTTACCTGCTGCCTGTGTGTGCACAGGTAACTACCACATTCAAGGAAGAATCCAGGAATAAAGCAGTTTTACAGATGCAGTGTGAGCTTTCCATCATGACACTGTGCTGATCCCAGCAGCTCACACTGAGGGTGAACCATACTGCCTGTCTGTGGTATATGGAATTCATGAGTTGGGCATGTGAACACATCAAGCTTATGAGGTTAATAAGTAGCATTTTTCTTTACTAATAAATTTGCCTTCTTCTAGTAAGCTTTTTTATTTCCCAATTGGGATCCACATTTTTAGCTTTTATGTAGCATCATAAGGACAGTAACTGTATTCTTTTCTATACTTTTCTATTTTAAAGATAGCCAAGACAAGAAAAACAAAGTAGCATGTAATTTGCAAAAAGAACACACCATCTTTTTAAAATATCATACAAAACTGGCCTCCTGCCAGTGTCAAATTTGCAGAAATACTTTCATGTACCCTTTTGAAAAAGAAAACATTCCTCAAGCTATTATTAAAAAAAAAAGTTACTCATGAAGAACTATCCATCTGTGTCTGAAGTTAATAGTTCCTTTTGCAACAATGGTATCTCCCATCAGTTGTTCTTTCACAAATCCATGAGAAAGCAATGCTCTATAAAATGAAAAGTCGAAGAAAACAAATCTAGTAAACAGACTCCACTTGGAAAACGTCTGTGGTGAAGTTATGCTTCAGCCTGGATTTAAATCCATATACATCACCCCGTGCTGCCCATGTTTATGTTCGACCACAGAAGATTTGTGGTTGACCTACATGTGCAAACAAAACATTTGCTGCATATTTGGGGTGGGGGGATTTGCATGATAGAAGACGATGAAAATATGCATAATTGTAGATGACATTTTTCATTGCCAAGTCCTGCTGCACAGCCCTTTGGAGCTGGCCATGCATGAAAGAGGTTTGCAGTCCTGACGGGCAGATTGCCTGGCCGCGCTGCGGAGCTGAACCGCCCAGACATTAAGCTTCTGTTTCTTCTTGAGCAACACAAATCTGGTATAATCATCTCACCAAGCAGCCCCTGTGCTTGCAGAGGACACGTATGACACTCGCTGAGGGGGCCAAAACCATGAGTTCCACAGGTCGCCTCTGAGTTCACATCATGTGGCAGCTCAGGAGACTCAAAGGTTTTGTTTGTGAGTTTTCTCAGTGTTCTTGAAATCCCCAGTGCATCAGGGAGTAACATCACACAATTCAGTCAACAGTAGCTGGTTTACCTGTTCTTGCCCCCACCTTTCATCCCACAGCAGCATTTCTAGGAAGTCTCCTGGTGTGTTAGTACACTGGAGACTTTGCTCTAAAACTGCACCAGCACAAGTAAATATTAATAATGTTGATAAAGTGGCATGACAAACCCAGATCTCCTAGGATGGTAAGCATGCACAGACCTCTCAGCTCTTATGTGTGATTTGGAAGTGCTCTCTGTAACAGAGGTTTTGCCTGTCATTATTGGATGTCTGTCTGGTTGCTCTTCCTACATCACATCTTATTTATCATTTTAAATCTCTGCAACTCTGCTGTGCAGAGGTTAAGTGTTTAAAAGGGTTAGCAGAAGGGAGGAAAATTACATGGCATCAAGACCAGGTCTCCTCTGAAAAGCAGAAAGGGTGCAGTGCCTCTAAAACTCCTTTATCTGAATTGTGAAGGTGGGTTTGGGAAAACCAGACAGGATCAGACAGGAGCTCCCTTCCCTAGCAACCAACCAAGGAACTCAAAGAATCAAAGAATACCCTGCATGTAACACCCACCACCCGATTTACCCCACATTCAAGGTCTCTCATAAAAATGAAGTTATGTAAGAAGAGTGACTTCCATGCAGAGTAAATGTTGGGGCAGGCAGAAATGTGCACCCATGCGAGAGAAAGAGAAGGAAAGAAATCTTGGGAGCCTGTGCCCGAGAGAGAAAGCTGATACAAACCTGTTCCCTGCAAAAACACTTGCAGCTCCGAGCCAAGAAGCTGTCTTGGGGCTTCACTCCTACTGTGTTCAGAGAAATGGGACTTTCTGTGAGTGCTTTGCACATCAAAGGAATAACTCACTCAGTACCTCCATGTGATGCAAACACCCACCATGAGGTTTGGCCAACTGTTCAATGCTACTCAGGGTTTGTTTATACTAAATCCGTGACGATGTCCTGTGTAAATGCTTCATTCCACATATTTGCCCAGTTTCATTGTCCAGAAGAAAAGGCATACAGCTTTCTTACTTCCAGTGGAGTCAAAGAATTTTCTTTGCCCAACAAACAAACTAGAAAATTAACAGCTTTTTAAGTTTAGCAGCCTTCAAACTCAATTCTCGAACACAGATCCAAACCATTAACCTCCGGAGATTTAAGCCCTATGAAAAGTTCACAGAAGTTCATGAACAGGGAGTATTAAACACCTCCATTCAATTGTGATCTAACAGAAACTGGCACTGCAAGCTTTATTAAATAACAGTTGCCTTCTTTTTCTCAGGATTCCCATGAGATATTTCTTTCCTCCTACCCAAAGGATTTTATAATCTGCGGGATACTGGAGAGCACCAGAATGGAATTAAAAAGACCATTCTTCTTATTTCATCCTGTTTTTTCTATCAGATTTAAAAATTTAACTATCCCAAGTGAAGTCCATATGCTCCCACGTATATAGGAATGCTCTTGTGGCTATGGGAGGGTAATGAGGAGAAGCTTTGAGCAGCTCAGCACGATGGCAGGTTCCTGCACGCCTCAGCTGAAATGCAGTATTGCAGAATCAATGCAGAGACTCACCAGCAGTGGCTGTGTTAGGTTTTTCCCCATATGAGTGGAGCTTTGCTGGCGTTAGCATCAAAGAAAGCATAAGCATAGCCTGACTGGGTGGCATCTCCTCCTCCTTGGGCTTAGGAGAACCAAAAACCTGAATGTTGCTCAATCAGTCCAAGGACATTTGCACACAAAATCTGGGTTATTCATTCAGGTCAACAGTTATTTTTTTGATCGAGATACGTACAAGATAAGAAAAGTGCCATGAAATGTTCTAAGTATGCACTAAACACCAGCCCAGACCACACAAAAAATCACCAACAAAGAACTAAACTGATGCATCTGCAGGCGAGGTGTGTATCTAGAGGAGCATCTTGGACAGAAACCAACTGACAAAACCCATATTGAGTTATGCCGTATAAAAGTGAGATTAGCTTAAACTTGTGAATATTTAAATGAGAAGGTAGTGCAGTGTTATAGATTGGAAGAAAAGAAGTCTGTCTGGAAACAGAAAAACTTCACAAAGACTGAAGGCTGACCACAGAACCCTCCCCAGAAAGACCTGCTAATACATCAAAATACTTGAAGATGTAGGGTCATAGTCTGTGAACCAGTATTAATTCCTTGGGCTTTTTCTCCCTCTCTCAATTATAAATTTCTGGATTTTTGGCTCTTGCCCATCTCCCACTGACTTACAAGTACTCAGAAATGCCAAGAAGCTCAGGGTGATTATGCTCCTGAGATGGATACAGGGAACTGTGCACTGTCTGCCTGTGGTCAAACTTTTCGTTCTTGCTAATGCAAAAGCCACATAAAAGGTGGTGTCCAAAAGCATCCAAACATCTGGCTGGGAATTATTTTTATGACTCAAAAATTAATTTGGGGGAACCCAGATGAGATCCACTGGCGCACAAGTAACCCTCCATCCTTTGGATTCTACACAATTCACATTTCTGATAAATCCTGTAAATGGAGTGTGGCTGTACTAACAGTCAGAAGACAAACCTTGGGCCTTGCCATCACAGCTGTGCACAGGCCTCATCCCTTACCTGTGCTGGTGCCCACTGAGGAACGTCAGGCTTGGATGTGTGAGGTGTCCCAGAGTGGCACCCGTGAGGGCTGGCAGTGCCTTGCCACCGAGACAAAGCTGAAAGGAAAGAACACTGTGAGCACACAGGGTGCCACAAATCCTGGGAGTATGCTGAGTGACACAGCGGGCATCAACTGTGCGTCAAGATTCTGAGAGAGGGCGTGTGCTAATTACTAACAGAGCTGTAAGTCACATTGACGTGGGATATACATACATAATGTAGGTGACCGCTCATTCAGGAGCTGCAGTGATTCTAGATCATTTTGTGTATCGCCTGTTTAGAGTTTCTAACATGGAAAACAGACATTTACAGCCTGGGTTTGGCATTCTGTGCCCTCAGAGGGTATGAAATGGCTCCTCAGTGTTCAGGTGGCACCACCAGGCCAGGACATCCCAGACACGTGGAGAGAGAAATCTCCTGTGACCAAACCTCCACCAAGTGCTGCATGTGTTCACTGCCATGCCCACAGAGCCGCCTTTGCAAGGCCAAATCTCCTCCCTGATTCAGGGGGCTCTGCTCCCTCCAGAGTGCCCAGGCTGGATCCAGGATTACCCGAACAGAGGTGCTGAAGGCCAGGAGCAGGAGAAGCAGCCAAGCGAACACCAGCCACAGAATTACAGAATAGCTGGGGATGGAAGGGACCTCCGGAGATCACCCGGTCCAACCCCGCTGCGAAGGCAGGGTCACCTGAAGCAGGTGGCACAGGGATACATCCAGGTGGGTCTGGAATGTCTCCAGAGAGGAGACTCCAAGCCCCTCCTGGGAAGCTGTTCCAGTGCTCTGCCACCCTCAGTGAAAAGAAGTTCTCCCTCACGCTGAGGTGAAACTCCTTGCGTGTTAGTTTATGGCCACTGCTCCTCGTCCTGTTCCTGGGCACCACTGAACAGAGTCTGGCCCCATCCCCTGTCACCCCTTAGAGATATTTGTATGGACTGACGAGATCCCCTCTCAGCCTTCTCCAGACTAACCAGGCCCAGCTCCCGCAGCGTTCCGCCATAAGCCAGATGCTCCAGACCCCTCACCACCTTCGCGTCCGTCCCGCGGAGCACCTCCGCGCCGGGGCCGGGGCCGGGGCGGGGCGGCCGGGCAGGGCCGGGCGGCTCCCACCGCCCCCCGCATCACATGAGGGAACTTCGGGCCAATGGCGCCGCGCCGGGGCCGGGGCCCCGCTCGCTCCCGCGGACGCTCATTCAAAACGCGGCCGGGCTCGGGCGCCCGCAGCCCTGCACGGCGCCCGGGGCTCCGCGGGGCGGGCGCTGCCGGCCGCGATGCCCGGCGGGGCCGCGGGCTGAGGCGGCCGCCCGCCCGCCGCCATGCCGGTGAAGAACCGGTACAACCTGGTGGACGATGGCTGCGATTCCCGCGTCCCGCTGCACAACGAGGAGGCCTTTCAGCACGGCATCCACTTCCAGGCCAAGGTGAGCCCCGGGCGCGCTCCCCTCCGCAGCCCCCGGGCCGGGGGGCACAGCGGGTCCCCCCCGCCTGTCGCGGCCCCAGCACTCGGGGGGCCTCGGCAGCGAACCCCCGGGAGGGTTCCCCATCTCTGGCTGTACAGAGAGGGGGCTGGAGGTCTCTGCGGCCTCGGGGTCCCCGCGGGCTGGGGTCCGGTGCTGTCCAGCAGCCGCCGGGGCGGCACCCACTGGCCCCGTGGCTCGAGGCCGCCGTGTCCCCTCAGCCCTGCCACGGTTCTTCTTCAGCTCTGGAAGTGCCGCTGGGCCACGCTGAGGGAGCCTGAAGAAAACAGCAATCAATTATGAAAGCTTTAATTTCAATTAGCACAATCAAACAGGTTCTCGCTCTTTTCCTAGTGTTCTTGCAGCTGTGTAATCCTTAGACGCTGCCTTTTGCGCTTCATTTTGGGACTGCTCTGGAATGACCCCTCTTGACAGCAGCATGGATGCTGTCCCAGGTGCTCATCCCGGCCTGATCCAGTGCCTGTCCTGTCCCCCATCGGGCTGCCCTGTCCTGCCACGGCGGGGTGACAGCTCCCTATTCCGCTGGGAACCAGCAGACTGCTCTGTGCTGCTTAAATAATAGTGCCTTGCTCCAGCTGACCCCTTCCCTGCATGAAAAGCTGGACAGACAAGGTCTGCAGCCTTCAGGCATCAGAAAGAAATACTGATATTGTCAGAAATTCCGTATTGATCGTGAAGAACAGCCTGGCAGCACAGCAGCACTCTCAGAAAGTGACTCCATTGGAATTGGCATTCTGTAGACAGCATGGGGAATGGGTTTATAATTCAGCTGACAAGAAGAATTGCATTTTGCTGGAGCAACTCACAGGCTCCCTTCCCCTCTTTGCAGGTGGCCTAACACAGATTAGAAATGGAATTCACGCCTGCTGTCTCCTGAGCTGGAAAGAAGGGGCATATACATTCCAATAAAGCTTTGAAATACGGATTTTGTGCCTCTTGGTTTTCCTGCTGAAAGAGCTGTAAGATTTAAGCAGGATACAGGATGAATCTGAATAGACAGCTAATCATGTATTTTAAAAAATCTATCTTCCTTAGGGAAGAAAACATTTAATCTGTGATTCCTCTATTTAAATTAACATTTGCTGTGCTGCAGACTGTGCCGAGGAGAAGAAAAATCCTTAATTTGGTTTTTAAAAGAAGGGAAGCAACTGTACCTTTAACTGAGTGAAACTGGCTTTTCAGATTGACAGCTCCAGGCATCCAAAGCTAGCGAGTGGATAACACACTGTTAGGATGTGTGGGTCTGCAATGGGGTTTGCATTACCTTAGTAACATGCTTGCTCAGTTCTGCTTTACAGTCTGTCTCTTCCAATTATGCTGCTCATTGTGGGCACATCAGTCAGCTGCGACGCTGACAATGACAAGGCTGCAGCTGGCTGCAGGTGTCTCGCACCAGGCAATCTTACTGACCACACTCGCTCTCTAATCTCCACATTCCAAACTGCCTTTCTTCCCCTATAATCTTCAGGAGGTCAGTACTGGGAGCTGCTTGTTTGGGCAGAGCTTTGTGTACTGTTTCATGAGTTTCATGGCTCTGTGTGGGAGCACAGGTACCCAAACTCTACAGCCAGACCAGAGCAGGGAGTTTAAAAGAATCTCCTCTAGCTCAGCAGTCCCAGCTGTCCTCTTGCCCCAATTAATTTATCGTTAGGAGCATGGCCTGTTCCCCACTGCAGCTCTGCTGTTGGCAGACAAAAGGCCAGCCAGCTGCAGGGAGCTCATCTGGATTACCTGTGACTGTCCTGATGGCCACGGTGGAGCAGGGAAGGAGATCTGCACACCAAAGAGGCCACAGATCACACCAAAACAGCTCTGCCCTCCCCACCAGCCCAGAGGGAAGCCCTGGCTCTGCTGCTCCCCTCCCTGCTGCCCTCAAGCTCTCGTGCTCTGAGCTTGGTTCTCCTGTGGTTTACCAAAGGCTATAGCTGAACTTAACTGCTCTTAAAAATGCCATTTTGCAAAGGCATTTACAGAAGCAGCAGCAAAGCCAGATGACCTTTCAGATTGCTTGTGGTGTTTATTTCAAGGCAGGAGAAAGAGCAGTAAATACTGAGCCAGGAGAGCTCATCTCTGAAAGCCCTTTTAAGTAGACATTTTACAAGATAAAACCCATTGCCATCTGCAAGTAGTACAGTGGAGAAATAAATCCAGAACTGTGTCAGTAACAGCAATACCTATGGGGCTGTTCTGGGGAATTATTTTGTCTCTGTTCATATGTATAATATCACCCTGGATGCTTGCAGGGGCCTCCTGATTAGCTGCTCCTTTTCCTCTGCACAAGGAAACAACTTCCAAAGAAAACAACGACTTGTAATAAAACCAGATACAGTTCATGAACCAAATGCTCCTGGAAGGGTCATTAAACTCTGTGAACTGCCCTCTGTCCCCCACCACTAACAGCAGAGGTGGGATGTGCTAGCCTGAGGGAGCTGATGGACTCTACCAGCAGCAGATCCAGGACCTGCCCTCAGCTGCCAGGGCCACTCCCAGCACACGCTGCCATCCTGCCCTCACCCTCTCACTCAGATGTCATTCTCCCTGTCCTCACCAACTTGCCCTGGGCGTGCAGGTCTTCCCTCAGAGCTGAGCCACACCACTTCACACCATCAGCAGCCTTTGCTCCCCACGCGATGTGACTGCCCAGGACGCCACAGGTTTTCCTCGTTCCCAAGGCTGAGCTGGCAGCTCTGTGCCTCCTCCTCTCGGCAGTGCAGGGCACTCCTGTGCAGCCGTGCCACGTGTGCCATCACCAGTGCCACCAGGCAGCTCCTGCCAGCAGGTGCACGAGCAGGTTCTGCCTTGGCACACGAGGGGAGAGTACAAGGCAGCACAGGGGGGAGAAATGCCAGCAGCAGGAAGCTGCCTGTGGGTTTTCCATCATAACCTGTGGAGCATGGGCCATTCCGTTCAGAACAGGCAGCTGGCTCGAGGAGGCTGCAGCTGGGGTGCAGTGGTAGAGGTGGAGGCGATGGGAAGCCATCTGCCACATCTCAGACCCCAGTTAGAGACCCTGCTAGGACTGGTGCAGACACTGAAATGCTGACACTCAACCCCAAGCAGCATGGTTAGGACTGCAGCTCCCCCAGGCAGAGTTAAAAACAGGGTTGTAGGACACAGGTTTGGGAGGGTTTACCAGGATTCTGCAGACAGCTGAGCTGGTCCAACCAAGCTGGCACAGCAGTATCCAGAGGGAAGATGGTCCAGACTGAAAACTTAAGCTAGAAACACAAGGCTTTTCCAAGAAAGGTGTTTGCTGCACATCCTGGTAGCTTTCCAGCTCTTATGTGCTTTTAATTTTGAGCAGGGGTAGTAAGGAAGAGCAAAGGATAGACAGTCCCATTTTCAGACACATGGGATCATGACTCGATTACCAGCAGACATTGCCCTGCAAAGCACTGTTAAAGGCACATCCAGAACCTGAATGAGGTCAGAGCCTCACACCTGACCTCCGAAATCCCTGACTTGATAATGTTATCTACAACAGGTATTCCTATCCTGTCCTGGGTCAAAGGAGTCCAACCGAGGAGGGACTAAATAAATGAGAAATGCTGTCTGTTTTGAAGAAGCCCCCACCATGAACTTGTGCATTACTGCACAGACATCTCACTGTTGTGTCTTTCAGTACATCGGGAGCTTGGATGTCCCCAGACCCAACAGCCGTGTGGAGATTGTGGCAGCCATGAGAAGGATCCGGGTAAGTTCAGAAGAGCTGAGCCCCACACAGAGTTAAAGGTTACACTTCCTGGAGTGACTTGCTTGCAATCTGCTGTTCTGCATCACCTCCAGCCCTTCCTATCTGGAGCTCAAATCTCAGCACAATCAGGTTTGCAACAAGCTTCTCCAGAAATTCCCAAGGCATCTTAGCATAGGCCCATCCTGTGCTCTTGGCAAAGGGACTGATTATCAAAACTCAAATGTAACCTCCTCTTCTGTGCTGAGCAGCAATGGGGCTTCTCCTTGAACCTAACAGATTTATTTAGCCTGTTTGGAATTTCGTGTGTGTGAAAAATAAGCTGTACACAATGTGCTCCACAAAAGCACTTGAGTTCATTGACAGTTCCAAATACATTGTGTTATATATTGAAATATCAGTGCCCTGACAGATGTGATTGATGTAAATCCCATCTGACTAGACTTTGTGGATTCTGCTGCTCCTAGAATTAATTTGCTGCTTTCCCAGTCCTCCAATACAGTTTTACAGTTCCTGTTTCTCATCACCGAGCCTGCGCTTTTCCTGCTTTGCCCCTTTATTCTGCAGAGCAGCCTGTGAATGGTCCCCAGATTTAGCTGTGATTAGCAGGGTTGGGTGACTTACATCTGCTTCATGTATAACCAGTTCAAGTGCATCTCCCCCAAAAGGCAGTGCAGCTGTTGTGTCTGGCTGAAGTTTTGCAGGGGTCTTAATTCTGAGGCTGTTCATATGTCTCACATCAGCTGAAGCAAGTTTGAGAATCTTCCATTTAAAGCTTTGAAGGGATTATCCTATTTTCCCCCCTTCCCCCACAGTGTTTAACCATCTAATTTTCCTTTAGAATAGTGCTTTTTAAACTTAGCCTGTAACTGGCTGGGGAGCTGATGTATTCATCTCCAGCCAAGCTTAGAAATGACATTCCCCTCCCTTTGCCTGCTCAGACTATTAGCAGAGCTCTTGCTCAGAACACAGTGCAGCAGCAGTCTAAATTGCCTGGTTATTTATGGAACAGGTGAATATCTGTAGGAAGTAAAAGCAATAGGTGAGGACTACCAGGGCAGTTTAGGTGCCGGCATAATTATTGGCAATTTTTCCCCTGAATCAATATTTATCATCAGATTTGACACTGCACTTGTGCTGATCTATGACACCCTTGTAAGAAAAAGCAAACAGTATTTTAATATCACTTAAAATAAAGTGTCACATTCTGCTTTCACACCTGCTATTGCCACAGTAGTACCTAGCTCAGAGCCTCGGCATTGCAATAGCATGCTTGAGTGCCACAAGAAACATGTAAAAAACCCATTCTGCCTTCCTGGGTGCCGTCACTTGATCTTGTCACACAAGATTTTTAAAGTAGGCATCCAGTAATCTATACTGGGTTTTTAATCTTGGAAGCCCGTTCCAAAAAGGGAGGGCTTCCCTTTTCATGTGCACATTGTACAGCAGGATCTTATTCAGACACTTCCTGGCTGCTGAGCGGAAGATGCTCCTCTATTGAAGATAGTTAATTGGCACTGATCCTTAATTAGAGCATAAAGAATGAACTGGGAGGTCTTTGAAGAGAATTCTAGTGCACAGAGTACCCAACCTTGGAACTGAGGGAAGATGGGGGTTATTTATGTAGCTTTCATTTGCATGCAGAGGCCTTGTCTGTACCAGAGTTTTTTCCCATGGACTCTCAGCAGCACCAGTTACAACTGGGAGGAAACAGTGGAAGAAGCTTTTGGGGGAAGTGAATATTTTGCTCCTGTGTTATTGTGAGCAGCAGTGCTTGTTTGCACTGCAAGAGTGAGTAAGGTCCCACAGCCCTGCCAAGCGTTGGCAGGGGCATGTCGTGGTGAAGCTTTCATCCTTTGTGCACTCCAGTGTTCCGCTGGAATTCTCCGCTGGAGCGGAAGGGAAAAGTCGCGCAGAACAAGCCCCAGCACAACGTTCCCTGTGCTGCTCCCTGTGCTGCTCCGTGCTGCTCCCTGTGCTGCTCCCTGTGCCCCGTGACACGGGAGGAGCTCTGAGCCATCCAGGCGCTGATGGAGCCAGCCCAGGGCTCTTACTCACCGCTCCTGCCGCTCCACAAGCCGCCAGGGAGGAGGATGAGGAGTCACAGCTCTCTTTTCCAGGCTGTGTCAGAGCTGGTTACTCTGGTTACTCATCAGTAAATTGATACAAGTGCCAAAACTGCCTTGGAGGAAAAGCCTCCTGCTGCCGAGCACTCTGGGTGTCCTGAGAGGGCCATAAGGGAAGCAGCAGCAGCAGGTGACAAGTCTGCTCCTTGGCATGTTCTGTGTTTTGTACTGGGCTCCTTTACCTGTTATACATGAATTATACCAGGGAACCCGGGATCAGCTCAGTGGGATTCTCCATGCAGAAGCAGAGCAGTCTGCCTGCAGACTTCAGGACATTACTCCCAGAGAGCCTCAAATAACAAGTTTTAGAGTTCGCCTGCTGAAATTGTGACCTACTCTTTGGCAGTAGGTATTTGAGGTGCTCTCAGTTTGAGGTAGCTCTCAGTAAAGCTTAAATCCATATCCTGGGCTGAATGGATGCTTGTAGAATTGCTAGCAATACTCCATTAGTCACACGTTAGATCCCATTTCATAACAGACTGGAAAGCCTTGTCTCATCATGTTCTATGCTTCCACTGGAGAGAATGCAAATGCAATAGGTAGAACAGGGAAGCTGCTGTTCTTAGCTTTCCATTATGCAGAGCTAGACAGCTTCAAGTTTGCTAATCCCCCCAGTGGATTATTAGCTGCCTACAGCTGCCGTGTTGTTATTATATGATCAGAGTTCAAGCTAATCCCTCTACCTCTTGCCCTGGCAGGGGAGGTGATGAAATGAGTTTGCAGCTTGGATAAATGCACTGTACCCTGACAGGGCCTGCTTAGGAGAGTCCAATTCATCACACAGCTCCAAGCACCCCGGGCAGGTGTTCCCCCACCTCCCAGGGAGCAGCATCTGCTGCCTCCAGCTGCCCCAGGCCATCCAGGTCTGGGTGTCTGGCAGCTCCTGTGCTCCGTCAGCGTTCTGGTGGAGCTGGCTTTCTGCTGGAGTGGATTCCTCTGCAGGTATTGGAGCCTTCTCAGCACTCCGGGGAGTTAATGTACAAGATCTTTCCACCTGCACAATTCAAGCGGTAGCTAATGTGAAGATGGGTTTTGTAAAACACAAAACACTTCCTTGAAGCTGCTGAGGTTGCTTGGAAAATCTTAGCCTGGGAGACGGGGGAATGGATGGTTTTAAGTGCAGGGTTAACACCACCACATGTCCTGCATGCATTCCCCAGAGCCAGCACTGGCCAGAGGAGGAAGTTGGCTGTTCCCTTCTTAGAGCACCTCTGCCCTCAGTCCAGCACTTTACAGCCAGCTGAGCAGGCCTGGTGACACACTGCTATTTTGAGTGGTGAGTTGTACAAGGACACAGTAGGAGTACGTGACAAAGCCTGTCATCCCCACAGACAGCCTGCTGCCAAAAATTCCCCAAGACACTCAGTTTATCTACCTTTAAGGCACAGAATCGGTTTCCCTGGAATTTGGACTTATTTGCACTGAAGCCTACAAATTTCAGTTCTGTTTGGAAGGTTTAGCTTGGACCTAAGCAGGTATTGACACTCAGAAAGGAGCCAGATGTTGGATTATTTAATCATTCTGTTACGGAACAGCCAACTGGTGCTGTGCCCATCCAAACACCAGGATGAGCAAACAGGAGGCAGGCATCCAGACTGATATGTCTTCTGTTACCTCCACATTTCTTGGGCTTAATTTAATTGAGAAGCCTTTTTCCCCAGAGGCCAGTGTGCCAGAGAAACAGAAACATTTATAAATCTCAGCACAAGATACATGAGAAGTGCCTGAGCTCCCCTTGGAATGAGAGCTCAGTTCTCACTTCAGCCTCCCTCTTATCCTGATCGTTCTTGCTGCATCCATCTTTGAGGAGAGCCTCAGCACTTTGCAATTTCTCCACACGGTATTTGAGTGAGGAAGTGCAATCCAGCCACACTGTACGTCAGACTGGCTGCCAAGTATCAACTGGTAGTGTTGAAGTGTGACATGACAGCAATTTAAATCAGGATGTGTAAGTTACAGTCCTCCTGTGCAAACTTGTGAAGCAGAGGCAGCAGGGACAGCTGCAGAGAACCTGCATCTGCACTCCAGCAGCTCCCAGTCCCATAGCTGGGCTGGCTCACACAGCACCTTGCACTTAAAGCCCTGCCAGCCTGTAAATTCCAACAGCTCAGGAGCAAATGTGGATGTGATTTATCTGCTCTTCCTACAGAAGGAGAGAGGAGCCAGGTGGACAGTTGGCAGAGGGCAGGGAGACTGCCTTCAGCCCTCTCAGTTTAGTTTATTTCTGTGTGACAGGTTTCAGAGGTAGAGATGTTTCATAGGCTTGTCCGTGAGATTGTTCTAGAACACAGGTCCCTCAGTTTTCCCAGGCAGGCAGCTTTCTCACTACAGAAGTTCACCAAGAAAACTGCTGCATGGATTCCTCTGACATATTCTGCCTATAAACCCTTCCTGGGTTATTGTGCTCAGAGCTATGTTTTCCTGTCAGCTTCATGTTAATCTGAGCTAGAGTTGTGATCAGAACTGAAAAAAAAGAGAAGCTGAACTCCCAGCTCATGGATTTCTTGGTTAGTCTGTGCAGCCCCTCCCTCTGTAATGAAGTTATTTGGTCAGCTGTAGCTGAGGCACAGGCTCAAACATGGAAATGCAAACTGCTGGAGCACTTGCCCTGGGGTACAGACCTCTCTAGCTGCCCGCCAGGAGCTATTGTTGTTGGATGGGAGTTTGTTCTGCTGCAATTCCCGAAGGGTTTTCCCTTCCAGCCTCTTTGGAAGAGCATCCAAGTGCTCAGCTAATGATAGCCCTGGGCTGTGACAGACAACAATCCTAGTGTCTTAAAATATTTCAGCGGCCTCAGACTGCCGGGGTGGACCTTTCTTTAGCTCTCAGAACACCATGCACCTTCCTTTCATTTATAGGAAGGTGCAGGAGAAACAGATGACAGTTCTGACAAGGTTAGAGTGTGAAACACAACAATCTCTTCCTTCTTCTCCCCCACACTCAGAAGACTATGTATGTATTCACCCCAGAGTGTGATCCAAGAGAGCATCTTTTTCTAGGATACCTTCCCTGCATCTCTGGAGAGCCATGCAAGGGTTGTTTACCCTGCTAAGTGTTAGACACAGCCTATGGCCTCCAGGAGAGAGCCAAACCAACACACGTAAGCATGTACAAACTTGCTCTGGCACCTTCTGCCAAATGTCTCGTGTCAGTTCTGACTCTCCTCCAGAGCAGAGGTCTAAGAAAGGCTCCTGCAGCTTCGCACAGGCAGTACGTGATCAGCCCACAGGACTGCTCAGCTCCAGGGCCCAGAAACACCAGTTACTCTCAGGGTCCCATCCATGAGACCAGGCATCTGAACCAGTTTAAGGTTTCTACCACACGAGATTAAGTTAATTGGGTTTACCTTTCCAGGCCCTGGCAAAATACAGCAAGTGTTTTCAGGATAGCAATTAAATGTTAATTGCAGCTAAGTTTAGCCCTAATGTCTCATTAGTTTGTTTTCCTCTGTTGCAGCTATAGCAGTCTCCTGCACAGGGATGGGGATCAGGCTGGGCTTCCCAGCAGGCAGGAGTCCCACCATGTGCTCCGAGGGTCCTACCTGAGCCTTGGCAGAAAGCTCTTACCTGCTCCTACCCAGGGAAACCACCACATTCAATGCACTGCTCTACTAAGAGCATTTTACTGTTCCACACTGCAGATGGCCCCAGGTTTGGTTCCCACACTCTGTTTGCTGGTCTTTAGGAAGGTGAAGGACCTGACAGAGATGCCACCTTGCCTTAAGGGATGACAGACACATTACAGGTCTTACCTGTGTGCAGCACGGGATGCTGAAGGAGGCAAGCCCTCTGGCAGAAGTCTGGCAAGAATCCATTTCTCCAGGCAAAACAAGTGGCTTCAGCTTGAGACTGCAGGAGCTGCAACCTCCCAGGCACTGCTCCTCACCCTACTCCCATCCCTCCAGGGCTTTCTGCCCTGCCACTGAGTTCTGTAGCCTCTCCCCCTCGTCAGTCTGCCCTGCAGCACCAATTATCCAGAACACCAGGCAGGACTAGATCTCCCTGAGCTCCCTTGCCACGAAGGCCCGAGGAAGGGAAGGGCTGGGTTGGGAAGGGTGGGTCATGCAGGTGCAGCTCCTTAGGCCTCTTTCCATGTGTTCTCTGGTCCACAGTCACCTTAACAGGCTCTGGTGTGCTCCATGCTGCTGTCCTAACTTTACAAAACACGTAATTCAAAATGTGGAAGCTGGCTTTCTAGGATTGAGTCTGCCATGCCTCAGACAAACCCAAGCTTGCTTTACTCATTTTCTGCTGTTCGTATTGTCTTAAAACAAAGGGAAGAAGCTCCTAATGAGCTGTTTCTGCAGTGGCATCATGCACAGTGTTTCCAGGCAGCATTGTGTGCCTGTGGTGGAGAACTGACTATGCTCTGCTTGTATGTCTTGAGTGGGAGGAGAGGAAAAAACACCTCTGAGATTACACAAGAATCCAACCTTCTGCTCACTGCTTGCAGGGGGTCTCACCGTGCCATAGAGCTGCCCCACTGACTTAGAAACTCCTGCAGGTTTCCACCCTGCTCATCTCCAACCCTGAACCTCTGCACTTCTTGCCACAGAATAATTAGTTACCTTCTGTCACTTAACCTCTGAGCTGAAACGAGTGGGGACTGGTCAAGCTGTGAATACAGGCCAGTGTGCCAGAAGACAGCTTAGGGCTTTTTCAGTAGCCACATGCTTTGACCCAGTTTTTGAGGAGTGGCCGGTGACTAGAGATGCTCCAGTTCTTCCACCCCGTTCAGAGTGTGCGGTGCAGGGTTGGTGACAGATGGGTGGAGGGATCAGTCAGTGAAATGTGTCATCTCCAGGCAACAGCGACCTTTAGTGCCTTCCTCAGAGTGCTCAGAACTCCATGGCTTCTCCAGCGAGGGGGTGGAACCAGTCAGGCACATTAATTCTGTTTTGCATAAGAGTCATGGTGGATTGGAGTTTAGTTGAAGGCTAATAAAAGCAGCATTTAAATGGATAAAAGCTAAATTAAAATGTTAGTGCTAAATAGAACAAGACAGAGCTTTTTGTCTGATGCTGAATCTTGGCCATGAAGCAGGTACCTTTTAATTGTAAAATAAAGTGGCTTTAACAGTATTATCATTATACTACTGAAGCGTTTAATTTCACTAGCTAAAATATCGCTGTATGAGATCTCTGCAACGCTTTTATCTAGTTTGAAATAAAGAGGCTTTTTCACCAATTATGTTACTGGTTGTAGAGTATTACAGAGATGAAATATAATGGCTTTCAAATTACATTCTGGTGAAGAACACTCAGCCACGACTCAAAGCTGCTTCTTTGTTGGTGCCTGAAAAAATGTAATTGAGAAGGTAACCAGAGTGTAGATTGGATTGGCTTGGTAACGAGGAGCTGCCTAAATCTGAGTGACAACTGCAGGGGCACAGAGCTGGGGCTGCCCATGGGGTGGAGCAGAGACCCGCCTTGTGCAGCTCATACAAGTGCAGGGGTGGATTTCTGCCAGAGCAGGGTGAAGAGAAAAATCTAAAAAACAAAAAACTGAGCCTGTGATTACGGTGTAACCTCAGGGTTTGACTGAGCCTTTCTGGTTCTCAGGTTGTCTGTGCTGGATGCAGGAGGAAGGCCAGACGCAGTGCAGTGGGTGCCCTTGTAATTGTTGTCTTGATTTTGTCACGTGCAAGGGCCCTTTGTACTTTATTGATCAGTGTTCTGAGGAGAGGGACCCTGAGGGACTGTGACCACAAAGCCAAATTCAGCCCAGTAAAATAAGATTTGCTAACAATAGCTTGGTTCTATGCTTGCTTTCTTCAATCTGCTTTTGCTCTGTACTAAATGAGGCCTGAAGGCAAACAGAATCCGTGATATTTTACATAGTGCTTTGACAAGCTACTTCATGTTTTGACCAAATAACAGTGTGAAAAATCCACAGCATGAAAGTCTTGAATGGGTCCCTGGAAGGAAGGATGCCTTGATGAGGGAGCATGGATTTTTTTAAAGGCATTATGGAATGGTTTTCTTTCTTTCCTGCAGCAGTGATTAGACATTCTTTAAATGTCCTTTCCCTGGACCAGATGGGTTATTTGGACTAATTGGCAGCTGCCTGACAGCTTTCAGGGCACCTGAGTCACTTCCACTTCCTCCATCCTTCTGTCACTGCTGCTGCAGAGATCCTGCCTGGGTAGATCTGCTGGAGGGCTGGATGTGGCCCTGTGCATTGCAGGGAGCGTCCCAGGTCAGGGCCCTGAATTGCCCTGTTCCCTGCACAGCCAGGTCTGATGTACCCCTGGAATCCCACCAAACCTTCTGAGCTCCAGGGTTTTCTTCCTAAAAATCAAATTCTTTGTGTCAGATGAAGAAGAGCAGAGGGACGTGTTCAGGCCAGGTGCAGTGTGGTGGAGGATGAGGCAGTGACCCTGCAGGAGGGTGTAAGGCACACGGGTATTCTTCAGGCCCAAATGCCACCTGCTACTGTGCAGTGTCCTTTACCTACTGCAGAGCCACACACGGCTCATGGAGCACTAAAGGTTCAGTGATCCCACACCATCATGGACCTGCTCTGTCCTGCTGCAGCCTGTGCTCCTGCTGTTAATGATTACAGGGCATAAACTTCCATCCCAGGCACGTTTTCCTATTTTCACGTTGTTGCCCCCCCAGGGCAATGCTGGTCTCCTGCTTGTCTCGCTTCCTTGCATCCCAGCTGGCAGCAGGAGCTGTGAGCTGGGGCAGGGAACATGGTTTGGGGTTAATCACTGACCTGTGTGTGAGCAGTGCAGGATGCATTGATGTCCACAGCTTCACACCTCTCTGCTGACACCACTGCAAGCCCAGGGACACAGGGAACAGCACTGGGGAGAGAGAGGGGCCTGTGATGTTCTGGTACAGTTTTGGTGACAAGACCTCAGTGACAATAAATAGTGAGAGCATTAAACCCTCTTTTTCCATAATTTCCATATCTAAACCCAGGCTTTTCTCTCATCATGATTCACTAATGTCAGTAGCTCCCCTGAGGCTAATAGAGTCCTTGAACTGCTTAATATTCTGGAGTTTTGCAAATGACACAATTAGACTTGAATTTTCTCTCTTACAGTAGCAGTCTTGTTTCCAAATTTGAGTGAAGTTTCATGGACAATTTGAGGAGAACCCAGAGACTTTCCCTTAAATTTAGGAACTGCAGTTTTATTAGCACTCAATAATTTCTAAGCAAGGCCCACTTGGAGAGAAGCAGTGTGTGAGCAGTGCTGTGCCTGGCTCTGCTCAGGGCTGCACTTACTGGCAGGAGAGGGGTGAGCTCCCTCCTGCCTTCACTTCTGCTGTATTCCAGGAATGCACATGATACAAGAGCTCATGGGCAGATTGCAAAAGACAATCAAGGATAACCAAGATTCGGGATAACCAAATTCTTAATGTCGATGGGAATTAGGAATTGTGTGCTTTAGAAAATCCCTCTTAACACTTTCATCTGAGCATTGGGCCTGGCTGCTGATTTTCCTAAGGAGCAGGATCTTTCAGTACTGCAAACCAGGTCTTTACTAACAGACCTTACACATGCAGTCCCTGTGGCCCTGTGGTGACTGGCCCCCTTCAAGCTCAGTGGCCTGTTCCTGGCTGGAATTGCTGCACTGTTGCTGCTCACAGATGCAAACATCCTTTCAGTGCAGTGCCTGGAGGTCGACTATAAGTCACTGGGTTTTCTGTAAGAAATGTTTTCTCAAGTGGAACTGCTGGAGATCGATAGTATTAACAGCTACATAGAAAAAGTCTCCTTGCCTGGCAATAAAGTAGATTATTTCAGTCCCTGAGCATCTCAAACCAGTACATAGCAAGGCTGTTTCATGGGAGTTGCTGGCACTGAGGTGTAGAAAGGTTCAGCTGCACACCCAGGGCTTGAGCTAACAAAGAGCTCTTTGCCCTGAAGGAGAATGAAGATGGATTGCACCTAGGAAAGGAGTCCTGAAGCCTGGTCTGCACACAGCAGCACACTCAGCATCCCCCCATTGTCATTCTGGTCTAGTTTGTAATCAAGTGCTGGTTCTGAATGCAAATGGAGATCAAGTCTTCGTTCTAGCTTGGATTCTGCTTGCTCAAAGATAAAGGTGCCAAGTCCAGCTTCCTGACTCTGCTGTGGATATGCAAAGGAAATGCTAATTTCCCTAGTAGGTAGCTAGGAGAAACGGCAAGACACAGAGCTGGAGGACGGCACCCGAGATGCATATGGGGTGTGATAGCAAGTCTGGAAGCCAGGAGATGTTCCCTCCCTGCCTCATTTACACAGAGCAGGTGTTAGTCATGCAGATGGAGCTTCTCCAGATTCTCAACAGCAAACTGGATTGCTCCTTCTCCTTTGGATAGGTACTCACCCTGCAAGGACATGCTGAGCATCGCTCTCCCCAGCACCCTGAAGGAGGCTGAAGTGGAGAACCCCAGCAGGTCACACCTGGCCCTATTGGGAACCAGGGCTGGGTTGACTTGGTTATCAGGTTGAACACGTGGGCACTTCTCTGCCTCTTTATCTGAACCTCCCCTTGCCTGCCCCAGGCCTCAGGAGCACCCACATTCCATCCCTGCACTCCAAGCGTGGCTCCCAGCCTGCCTCTGGCTGCCTCCACCTCCGGATTGCCATCCCCCTTCCCTTGGACTACCTGCACTAAAATAGCATCCTTACATAAACACAAAGTGTTGCATTATTTAGCGGCCTAAAATCCCAGCACCTGCCTTTGTCAGAGCCTCGGCATGGCAGTGGGATTAGGTTTTCTCCCCACCTTTGTGCTGTGCCAGTGAGTCCCTGCCAGGACCCTCATTAAGCCCCTGCCCCACACACTGCAGTGGTGGGCCCTGCCTGGCTCCCAGGGCCACCAACTGCTCGTGGGCTGAACAGTGCTCTGCTCTCCCGAAGAACAACATCACAAACACACCTCTGAAAAGCCACAGAAGAGCAAAATTGGCTTTTTATCCTCTCTCCAAACAAGCACTAAACACCAACTTGCAGAGACAGAGCAAAGCAGCCCTGTTAAATCACCCCTGCCCCATCTCCCACTCCTGCTTCTGAGGACACCAGCTCCTCTTTTCCATCTCTCTGCAGCCTAGCCAAAATACCAGGAAGTGAGCCAGGAGCATCTCCCCTGCCGTTGCCTGTCAGGCTCATGGAGAGAGGTGGGTAAGGACTGAAAGTACAACAGGAATTTTGGAGCAGGCAGCAGAAATCCTCAGTTGCCTCCTGCTCCTGTCTGGACAAGCAGTATCTGGTGGCCTGGCCCTGCCAGCGAGGTGCTGGGTCTCTGTCACTTGGCAGGGACTGGCTGTAACCAGAACAACTGAGGGAATGAAGTAGAAAATGAATATCCTTGCTTTGTGAGTGAGAAACAGACGTAGAAAATACTCTGTTACCTTCCCACAGCCATGCAGGGGGTCTGGGGCTTTTTCATGGTGCTCTGAGCTTGCTGCAGAGTCCTGGCTCCTGCTCTTCAGAGCTTTGTTGTGTGAACGTTGATGGACAAGGTTTAAAGCAATCCAATCTCCTAAGTTGCCTCGTGTCCTACATACCAGACTGGAGGGCAGCTAGGATATGAAACATGCACTAAACCAGGCCCTTCTCTGCAGGGCCTTGTGACACAGAAGTTTGTAGGGAAATATGGAATTACTTGAAGATATCGCAGTGTATAATTGCAGTTTCACTTCTCAGGGTTATTTCAGGTGAATCTGACCTGCTTCTAATGAAATTAGCACTTTTTATCTGCAGTAACCTAGCAGCTTTTTCAGGTAGGGACATTTTCATGCTCCTGTGCACTCAGTGCCTGGTACATGGACTCCGTTGGGGTGGGGTCCCGAGACACTACTTCATTACTGACGCTAATTAATCATCCAAGACACTGTGGGTGGAAAAGGTAATTTGTTTTCTCCTGCAAAGTGAATAGAGGTAGGGAGGAAAATAAAACTCAGCTTTCCCGTGAGCTGGGCTTGGCCTGCCCTGGCAAGGCAAGGACTGAAGGGCCCGTGTGTGGGAAAGCTCCCTATTAAACCTGGGGACAGCAGGGAGCTCCTGGAAGTGACAGACACACAATGGTGCTTTTGTCAGAGAGGCACCAAGGCCAGATGATGTCACCTTGCGCTGGGCTGTGAGGCTGCTTGTGCCTCTCAGGATGGAGCTCAGCAGTATTGCACTGTCTCTTCCACAGGGAGGAGGCAATGAAAAGGCTGCTTTTGTCCCACCCTTTTTTAAAAGCAGTCGAAGAAGCTTTGTTCTAGGACAGTCTGTGGGCTTTCAGAGGTGGAAAAGACTAATTAAAGAGACATTGTTAGCCCTGGGCTCCCCACCAGCTCCCATCACCTGCAGGAGCCCTTCTCACCCCCGTGGGTGTAACTCTGACTGCTTTTTCCTCCACATCCTCTTGACTGGTGCAGAGAAGCATCTGAACTGCAGCCACATCCTTTGCCATGTCACCTTTAAGTGGGAAGATCGAGTTATCCTTTAGGGTTGTCTGAGACTTCAGCAGTCTGGGATCTCCAAGGATAAGATCTGTTGAAAGTGAGGAGAAGGGGGATGAAGAGGAAGGCCTGTTGTTACCATGTCCATCAGAATGCTTTGAAGCAGGATTCCTCAGATGTCAAAGGAGACCTGGAAAAAATGCAGCTCTTTCCCTTCCTCCCCTTACCTGCTGCAGCCAGGGCAGCATCCTCACGGCCCCTGCCCCAGGTCAGCCAGCACTGCTGGCCACCCAGGCATCCTTTGGGATGGACTGGGACCACATTTCTTTGCTGCCCTTCCAGGGACTCTCAGAAACCCAGCAGGGCCATGATAGCTCCTCAGCCCCTTCATCTCAGTGCGTGGGGAGCGGTCTGCGGCATCTACAGAGAGTTTGTTGGACAGTGGAAGGAGCTCATTTAAATGAGAAAAAAAGACTTTGAGTACGTTGCCAGCATTCCCTTGCCTATTGTGCTCCCTCTTCGGTTTCTGCTTTCCAGTGAACAGTTTTATGTTTCCAAGGATCATAAATTCTCATTTTTCCGCTGGGCAGGAGGTGCACTCCTGGTCCCCACTGCTTCCTGCGTCGCTTTTGTGTCCGTGTTGCCCAGCTACTGCAGCACGGCCCCAGACTATGCCCGGCCGCATTCACACCGGCCACGGCCCTGCCCGGGGGTCACAGGATTCCAACAGGCACAGGCTTCCCAAGGGGGACAAACGGGAGGCCACAACCGGAGCCACAAGGGAGGGAGGGAGGGCTGCTCTGGCCGGGGCCGGCAGTGACCTCGGGAAGGTGGGATGTGATGCCGAGGGGGAGTCGGAGGCTGGACAGCAGCCTGTGGTCCAGAGGATGTGGGAACTGATGCTGCTGGTTTGACAGCTCCAGGGCGGCACGCAGCGCTCAGCTCAGCCCCACTGGCTGGGAGAAGAGCTCCGGAGCTTTCCGGAGCATCAGTTCCAAGGGCAGCACTCCAAGCATGGGTATTTCAAACAGCAGCCGAGATAACACCCTGTCCTCACCCCGTGTGGGTCAGTTGGTTTGAAATTAATTACATTCCTGAGCTGGAAATACTACTTGGATTCATCATGGCTTTAATTCCTAAAATGGGACTTGTATAGGACTGGAGGCTGCACAGGGAAGGGAAGGGAAGGGAAGGGAAGGGAAGGGAAGGGAAGGGAAGGGAAGGGAAGGGAAGGGAAGGGAAGGGAAGGGAAGGGAAGGGAAGGGAAGGGAAGGGAAGGGAAGGATGCTTCCCATGCCGCTGGGATGCAGCCACGTGCCAGGGGGAGCAGGGAATGGGGGTCCTGCTGGGGTGGCACTGCCCGGAGCCGGTCAGTCGGGGGGCAAAGCCCAGCTCATTCCCTCCTCCTCATTGCCATGCTCCCTGTGTCCTCTGGTGGGCGAGGCTGAGGAAGGGGCTGGGACGGGTTATTGTTGGGGGTTGTTTATGGACACATAGATCCTGCAGCCTGCCAGGCCAGGATGGGCTGAGGGGAGGCCAAGGGGAGGCCAGGGCAGGACAGCAGGCTGAGGGCTGGCTGGAGAATTTAGGGCCCCAGGAAGAAATCATCAGTTTCCAAGCCTGTGGCATCTTCCTGTGGGCATGCAAATAAGTACATACCCAGCTGTGACTGGGGGCACTGACACACTCCTGTTTCAAAAACCTGCAGAGCCTCTGCTTTGATTTTCCTTAATACAACTTAAAACACCATTTGAACCATGGCCAGGAGCATGTTCTGGCCTTGCTGCTCCTTGTTAAGAAGATGCATTTTTTGGAAGCAGAGACTGCCTCCAAGACCTGCAAACTCTCTATTTTATGACAGTTCTCATTTGCATAATGAAGGCCCTGATACCTTCGGTAATTAATCACATTAAGAATTGCTTCCTTGAATAACTCTATTCATGCAGGTTGTTCCTAGTGCTGGAAACTGCACATGATTTCCAATGTGCATTAGCCCAAGTTTCATCAGCAGATGGAAGCTGGTAACTGCATGTGTAATTTATATCTGCTTGGGTGGAATTATCCAATGAAATATGCATCACACAGCACCATTAACATTTCTAGTCATACAGTCTTTAGCTCGTGGGTAAGTTAATATTACATGCCAGCAGTGTGTGGGACTGTAGGAAAGGCAAAGACTTGAACACAGGGATTTAAGAGCAGAAGTGGAAAGTATTCCAGGTCAAACACAGCAGATATAGAATTAATGACGCTGCTAAAATAAATGAGATTAATTACCCTTTTCTGACCTGCATTTTTTTATGAAATGTCCCATCTTGTCTCCATAGTTAACAAAGCTGCCAGGCTGCTGAATCTCCACTTGTAGGGGCAACCCCAGATCCTTTAGCATCCAGAAAGCTTTTCCCCATAGGACAGCACGAACAACAGGAGAATAACCATGGAATCATGGAAGGCAGCAGAGAGGAATGTTGCTGGGTGGGTTTGAATTTGTCGGTGACCTTGACAAATCTGGGGGGAAAAAAATCCCATCAATTCAATAGCAAGAAGAAGATCAGTGACAGACTGTGCTGTGACAGCAGTGACAGGTCAGTCTGGAGCCTCGTGCCAAGATGGAGGTTGGCTTATGCACAGACATTTCTGTAGGAGAGAGTCAGCTGTCTCGGGGTGCCTTTTTCCATGTGCTTTCCTGTCCTTATGTAAATCATGGTTCATTAAAATACTGGTTCCTGCTTGATAGGAAGCAATTAAATGACTGAAGCTGTGGTTCATGTGCCTCTTCTGTGGAGAGATGGAGAGTCCAAGCTGAGCTGGTGCGATGTGAGCGTGGGCCCAGCCCTGCTCTTGGGGCATGGTGCTCTCACCCAGCTGATGTTCCTGCTTCCTGTGCTGGGACATCGACAGCTTCTGCTGCTTGAGGGGTTTCACCCTTTAGAAAAGATGTGAGGGACCAATGAGTTTTAAGTGTTTTCAGGCCAAGCTGGTTCTGGCCACAGCCTGCCCCTAGGCACCTCCGCTGTGGGGAGCGTGCCTTGGCTACGTGCTCCAGCAAGGGTGCAGCAGGGGCCACGGGCTCCATGGAGAGAGAAGGTCCAACAACCTCCTTCCTCCCTGAGGCTGCTGTGGCCACATCCAGCTCACGGTGCTGCACAGCTCTGCCTGGAGCTGAAGCCCTGGGCATGTCCCAGAGCCAGGCTGGGGTGGTGCTGTGTGGGAGCTGGCTGAAGTTCCCTGGGTTTAGAGTCTTGCCATCACTCCTGGCAGCACCCACAGATTCACTGCTGCTGCTCCCAATTGTTTCTTTCTGTCCAAGAGAGAAAGAAAAAGCATCTCTGCAAAATCCAGGCTTGGACTTTGCTTAAAGCCTTTGAGTAAAGAGCCTTGTTTGAATGTAATTGCACCCCTGTTGCTACAATGGGAAAATACACTGTATTGCTCTTTCTTGGAAAGCTCAGCTAGTATTTTCCCAGCCATTTGTGTATAAAGAAAGATAAACAGCTCTTTAGCGGGCAGAACAGTCTATCCCGGGTTTATTGACATTCATGGAGCAGACAAGGACAAACAGTTTGGTGAGCACAGGGGAGGGGGAGCAGCTGGGCTGGGGGAACTGGGCATGAGGGGTGGAGGGTGGAGAAGCCCTCTCAGGTGCTGAGTCCATCTGCCCGGCCCCAGACCCACAGGCACTGCTGCATCCCCGTGGGCCCCCCGGCAGCCTGCAGGATGCACTCACCACCTCACCCTTCCTCTCACTCCTCCCCATAAATAAAAAACGTGTATAGCAAATTTAGTTCCAGCTTCACACGCAATAGCGCTATAGATAGATTTTTAAAGAGCTTGTCTGAAAGTAATAATTCATGGGGAGATCAAAAGGCTGTGGTTTAATCCGGGGTCTGTCTGATACCATAAACCTTGCAGAGTGCTAAGAATTCAGTGAGCAGCATCAAAAGCCTAATAAACATGAAAGCCACCCAATTTTCTGTCTGTAAGGCTGGCGTGGCTTACAATGGGTGCTGAGGGGCTGGGAAGATGTGGATCTTCTCTGCAGAGCTTGGGTGACAGAGCCACACACAGTCCTCCAACTTCAGCATCCCAAAACAGGTGCCTGGGCTCCGTTTACACCTCATGTTCCCTGCACCTCCCCGACTGTATAAAGAAATCAGAGTTTTAATTAGATGTCTAATTACGTGGCCTAGGTAGATTTCTGGCTGCTTGGCATTGCCTTTTCCTCCACATCCACGAATCAGAGTCTGCATTGATTCACCAAAGCAACATGACAAAGAGGTGGATTTCAGACAGGGACTGCAAAAAATATGGAATATCAAAATGCTGTATTTGGAAGCTGAAAATGGTGCTTAAAATGGGGTCAGGAAGGATGAGTGCTGTAAACAAAGGTCTCCAGAGTAGAAGGGCTCTGCCATGCTTCTAACTGTCAGCTAAAGCAACATTTAAAAGCCAGTGTTTAATTTTTAATACAAATGGAGGTGAGCACAGGCAGCAGACACCTGCAGGGTTTTTCTCCAGAGATCCTGATCCCACAGAGGTTAATGTGATTATGCAAATGAGTGAGGTATAATTACGTTACTGCCGCCCATCTGGCCCTCCCTGCAGCTCCTGAGTGATTTTATATTCCCCGTGCACTGCAGTGCTGACACACAAGGGCACCAGAGATGTCCCTGCTTGGTGTTTGCTGCAGGTGCCACCTCCCCATCAGACCTCTGGAGCAGAGTCCTGCTGGACCAGCCATGGCCAATGCATCGGGAAAGCACTTCCCAGATCCAAATTAACTGTCTGGATGTAGTCCAGAGGATTGAGCTCCACTTGCCCTCTCCCAAGGGATGCTCCTGACAAAGCCAGGATCCTGCCTGGCATCCCAGCTACTGCAGCAAGGCCTTCCCAATATGGTTTTTCTCAACAGAATAAAACAAATTCCCCTCTCCCTCAGCAGTGGGGATTATCATGTCAGACACTGACTACCACACACTGTCCCAGGTACCCCCAGTACTCTCTTAAACTTGGGTTTTTCTTCCCACCAGTATGAATTCAAAGCCAAGAACATTAAGAAGAAGAAGGTGAGCATCATCGTGTCCGTGGACGGGGTGAAGGTGATCCTGCGCAAGAAGCAGAAGGTGAGGCTGCTCCAGCCCAGGGTGCTGCTGCTGCTGCTTAGGGCAGTCACACTTCTAACCAAAACTGGCCTTTCTTAAAAAAACGCCCAGAATTTTCACAAGAAAGCACTCCATTAGTTTCCATCCAACTAATAACAAAACCTTGCTGGAAAGGGAGTGGGAATATTACACTGTGGGAAGAGGATTTTTTTTTCTATCAAAAAAATATCTCTCAGGAGATACTGGTTCTTTTTCTTCCTAATACCAGAAAGCTTTTTCCATGCTGCCTGGTCTGAGCACCCCTCAGCTCTTTGCCCAGCTGTCCTTTCCACCGAGTCACTGAATCCAGATCTCCTAAGCCCCAGCTCCGTGCCTTCTCCAAAACGTGTAACTCTTCTGCATATTTGATGTTATAAATTAATCTTAGAGACCGTTTTCAGCCCTGAAGGCTGTGATCAGATATGATAAACGATCCAAAAAAATCTATTTTTATCTGAGATACTGTTGAAACAGCCATGGCTCATCTAGTCACACTGCAGCTTGGATTGTGGCTTGGGACAAAAGCAAATTACCTTCAGTTTGGTCGAGTTTCACTTTCACCTGATTTACTGTAATTTTGTCTCTGCTTACAGAGAAAGGAGTGGACCTGGGACGAGAGTAAGATGGTGGTGATGCACGATCCCGTGTACAGGTACATGGCAGGGATTCAGCCAGTGAGGGCCAGTCAGCCCTGGGCAATCTGTGCCCTTCCTCCCACCTGCTGAGACACCTCCACCAAGGCTTTCCAAAGGACCATCTAAAATTAACGAGGGCACAAAGTTACTGCTGATGGAGAATCCTTTTCATACATTTTTGAGAGCGAGGTGGACTGATCTTGCTTTGAAGCTGGCTCTGCTTTGAACAGGGTTAGACTGGGTGACCCTGGAGATGCTTCAACCTGGATTGCTCTCTGATTCTGCCTCTGAAGACAGGCTTCCCATGGTTTTCCTTCAGAGCATGGCTCTCCCTGTGCTTCTGAAGCAGGGCCTTACTCTGAGGTGTAAATGCTCACAGGGAATTAACCCTTACAGATGTGGCAAGAAAGCACTGACTTTCCATAGCACCTTCCATGGGATATTGGGGTATTCCAGGGACCACAAGCCCCACTCAGAGGTTTGCACTGAGTGTAAACCTGGTGCCTCAGGAGCCCCTGGGGATGGGAAGCAACCCCAGCGATGGTGCATGGCCTGAGGACAGATTAAAAGCACGGGGTGCTCCAGGCTGTTAGATCTGCAAAGTGAATAATTGTATCACGAGCACAGAGCCCACAGTCCTGAGAACTGGGATCCCCAACACTGGTTTCTGGGCTCAGAGCCCTTAGTGAGGACATAAGGAACAGAGGATGTGCTGATGCATTATTTGAGCCCACTTCTCACCTCTGGCTTTCTTTAAAGATTACTACAAGATGTGGTACTTTGGCAATAACTGCTGTAATTGCAAGTTCAACACCCAAAAAATTCCAGTGACAGGAAAGAGCAGAAGGAAAAAAAACATTTCAAGAATATGCCTTTGGTTTCTTCTCTATTCAAAGCTAAACTCACTTGTCACATTTTCACCCAATTAAATCAAACATATGAAAATCTTCAAAATGGTTTTGCAGCACGAGGAGGAGAATTAGCCCAAACAGGAGAGAGAGGAATCCTCCGAGTTCACTCAGCATCCCTGGGAGAGGCTTTTGTGCTGTGCCACTTGCCCACTGCCGAGGAGGGACCCTCTGGGTGCCCCAAGGGCAGGACAGTCACCACCAGGTCACCACCGCTGCAGGCGGTTCTGCCACGCTGCAGCCTGGGCAGGGGTTAATTGCTGGGGTTAAAAATAGCCACTCTCTTTCCAAGACTATAGATTTTTTCGCTTTCCCACGGCATCTTTAAAAAGCTTTTGCCTACTTCAGAAAGCAGAAGGTTTTCCATCAAGCCTGAAAATGCTCTTTAAATCCATCACCTCCTGCCTCGAAAATTGCAGGAGGGGCAGTGCACCAGCACTGCCTCGTTCCTCCAATCCTGGGGGCTGCAAACCAGCCCATCCTGGCGATACACAGGAGCAGAGGTGGTCTGGAGGGCAGAGACTTCCCCGGGTGTTTAATTCCCTTTGTCTCTCTCCCACCTAGAATTTTCTATGTCTCTCATGACTCGCAAGACCTGAAAATATTCAGTTACATCGCAAGGGACGGCGCAAACAACTCCTTCAGGTGCAACGTCTTCAAATCCAAGAAGAAGGTAGGATGCTCCTGGGGATACACCCAACTCAACTGCTGGGGCACAAGGGCGGAATCCTGGGGGTGACTGAGGCAGCGCTGCTGCTGGGTGTCCCCAAAACGACCTGCCTGGTGCTTGTCCCCTCCCGCCCAGCCCGGGCAGCAGCGCGTTCCACATGGGGATAGGAGCACCCGGACCAGAGTGGCAAACGGGGCACTGCTGGGGCACAGCCAGCACAGGATGGGACGCAGCAGCCCGGGGGCACTGCTGGGGCACAGCCAGCACAGGATGGGACGCAGCAGCCCGGGGTGGGAGGCAGGGAAGGCTGGCGGGTCCCCGTGGGAGGTGGCAGCAGCGTTGGCAGCGCGGCTGAGCAGCGCGCGTGTCTCCGCAGAGCCAGGCCATGCGCGTGGTGCGCACGGTGGGACAGGCCTTCGAGGTGTGCCACAAGCTGAGCCTGCAGCACGCCCTGCAGAACGCCGACGGGCAGGCCGACGGCGCCAGCGACAAATCGGCCGAGGAGCAGCCGCTGGAAGGTGACTCGCGGCTCCCGAGGGCGTGGGCACGGCCCTCCCCGGGGCAGCGGTGCGGGGATGCTTTGGGGTGGGGACACGCGAGGTGGCACCTCCTTCGTGGGCCAGCTGTAGGGCCAGCGAGAGGTTTGGGCCCCTTGGGATGGGGAGCGTGGGGAATCTGCCCTGCCTGCCCACTCCTGCTGAGCACCGGGGATGGGGAGGCTGAGCCCCCTCATGCAGCAAGCTGAGGGTCTGCAGCCCCTCGGCCAACCCGTTGCCTCCCTCCTGCCCCTTCACAGCACGCTGAGACTTGGTGCAAGTCCTGGCCATTGTCCCTGAGCTTCCCCCAGCTCCCAGCCCTGCGCGGGGCCCTGGCTCTTCCTGCAATCCTGCGCAGGGAAGGGAGGCTCAGATTCATGTGTCCGTCTTGTTTGAAGTTCACCAGATAAAGGGCTCCAAGATCACGGATGTGGACGAGGTTGGCATCGATACCAGTGGCATCTGTGTGTCTGAGAGGGGACCCAGAGAGCTGCCAGGTGCCAGGGGGGACCTCGGCATGCTGAAACCTGGGCAAGCCTCAAAGGAAAAGAATGGCCAGGTAATGGGGGGTGGGCTGGAGGACAGTTCATGTGCTCTGCTGCTGCTGAGAGCCCTCTGCTCAGGATCACTGTATCATGGCTTGATTTGGAGGTGCTTTCATGGAGACCCCATTGCAGCCCTCCCTCCTGGCTCCCTGCTCAGGACAGGCTGTTCAGTTCCCAGTTTACCTGCAGCAAGGCCGTGTCCAGCGCTGGGTGGGGGTTGAGGCGAGAGGCAGGGGTGGTGGGTTGCAGTGCATGGCTGAGCAGGCTTCAAACACCACCTGGGGTGCATTTCCATGCCCTCAGTGCTGCTCTGCAGCAGTTGCTTGCTCGACTGCCCTGGCAGCGATCCCTGACTCCCCTTGTGCTCCAAGCCCAGGGAGCAACATCCCGGGGAGGCCCAGCCCTGGCAGCGCAGGCACCCGGGGCACATTCAGCTCGAGCAGCAGTTTCACCTTCATGAATGGGTGCTCCACAGAGGTCTGGGAGCACTTCCCAGAGGCCTGAAGGGCATTGCTTCAGCTCACACGGCAGTAACGCTCGCAGGGCCTGGCTGGAAGCAGCTGCAGTGGCACACACTCCAAGGTTTTGTTTGTGTGCTGGGGAAGGCCGGGCTTTCCTGTGCATTCCTTCTGGCACTGCCCAAGCAGGGGAGGGCAGGGGCAGGAAGGGCAGTGGCCACAGGCACTGGCAAATGCTCCAAGCACCAGGATACCACCCAGCCTGGGCAGCCACAGCATGGGAAGGTTTGGGTCACTCCCTGCTGTCTCCTCCCTGGGAGACCTGGGGACCTGCCCTCCCCAGGCACGGCCAAGGCAGCCCTGCCAGCTCTCTGGGAGGAGTCTCTGTGAAACACCCTGTCCTGGGGATCCCACAGATGTGCAGATCTGACGCCGAGCCCAGGGGCTGCCCCTCAACATCCCCCTCGGTGCCCAGAGTGCGGGGCCTTCTCTGCTGCTCTGGGGTCAGTGCCGTGGGGAACCACAATCCAAATGCCACCCTGAGCCGGTCGATCCGCTCACCTGCCCATTTCTTTGTGCCCAGGATGCCGAAAACTGCTCCCTGCACCTGGCCAGCTCCCAGCAGCTGCTCAGCCCGAGCAGCCCCTGCTCCTCGGCCTCCATCACCCCGCTGGCCTCCCAGCACTGCCTCCAGCTGCTCCAGCAGCAGCTCCTCCAGCAGCAGCAGCAGACGCAGGTGGCTGTGGCCCAGGTACTCGTCCTGCCCTCCCCTCAGGCGGCACCAGCCCTTCTCCTCTCCCTGCTCCAGCGCCCAGCCGGGCTAGGCCGACAGCGGGGCAGGTGGGAGCGGGCCGGGGCCGTGGCAGCGCTGCTGGCAGCGTTCCCGATGGCACAGCTCACGGCAGAGCTCGCAGCATCGCTTGCAGCCCAGCTCGCAGCATTGCTTTTAGCGCCACGTGCAGCATCGCTTGCGGCCCAGCTGAGCTCCCCCGGACACGGAGCTGGCTGCACACACAGCCCCAGGCTGCTCTAGGAGGGGTGCAGGGTCCGGTAGAGCCCCCAGCTCACCTTTCACCCCGTCTCATCCCGTTTTTGGAAACCATCCCACCCCCAATCCAGCATCAGAGCGGGGAGCCCGGTGTCCCCGGCTGGGCACCTCCCCTAGGAGGGCGTTTCTCGTTACCGGGAGGACGGCAGGACACCCGCACACCCCCGGGCTGCCACCGCATCCCCGCCCGCGGCTGGACCGGCTCGGGGGGGCCACTGGGGGGGTGGCGCGGCGGGGCCGGCAGGGGGCGCTGTGGCGCCGCCGGTACCGGGCGCTCCCGGGGATGCTCCTCCCGTCCCGCATCATCCCCCCCGCATCATCCCCTCGGCATCATCATCCCCAAGCATCATCCCCCCCGCATCGCCCCATCCCGCATCATCCCCCCCACATCATCCCCTCGGCATCATCATCCCCTCGGCATCATCATCCCCCCCGCATCGCCCCGTCCCGCATCATCCGTCCCGCATCATCCCCTCTGCATCGCCCCGTCCTGCATCATTCCCCCCACATCATCCTCCACCCCGCATTGCCCCGTCCCGCATTGCCCCGTCCCGCATCATCCCCCCCGCATCATCCCCTCTGCATCATCATCCCCTCCGTATCATCATCCCCACATCATCCCCTCGGCATTATCCCCCCCGCATCATCCCCCCCCATCATCCCCCCCCACATCATCCCCCCCGCACTCCGCATCATCCCCCCATCATCCCCTCGGCATTATCCCCCCCGCATCATCCCCCCCCCATCATCCCCCCCGCATCATCCCCCCCGCATTGCCCCATCCCGCATCATCCCCTCCACATCATCCCCCCCATCATCCCCCCCCGCATTGCCCCGTCCCGCCCCGCAGGTGCGGCTGCTGAAGGACCAACTGGCGGCCGAGACAGCGGCGCGGATCGAGGCGCAGGCCCGGGTGCGGCAGCTCCTGCTGACCAACCGCGACCTGCTGCAGCACGTCTCGCTGCTGGTGCGGCAGCTGACGGTGCTGGAGGCCCGGGAGGAGCACCGGGATGAGCATCGGCAGCCGGGTGAGCGCAGTGACGCCCTCACTGGGGTTGTTTGGGTGCTGGGGCGCCCCAGCTCCATCCCTCTGGACAATCGCTGCGTCCCTTGCAGTCATAGGAAGCAACTGGAGTGCTCCCAGTACCGTCCCAGCAGGCTCTGGGGGTCTGGGGCATTTCTGCACCCCTCACAGTCCAAGGGAGCAGCTGGTTTGGAGATGCCCAGTTTTTCACATGCCCCTTGTCCATCTCTCACAGTTGACCGCTCCTTGCAAAACCTGTCCCTGGCCCAGTCCCTCTCCTTGAACCTGAAGAACCACTACAGCCTGGACATCCACCTGCCGTCCACCTCCACCCCCGCCAGCGTCCTGGGCAGCCCCGTGGCCCCCGGCTCGCTGCCTTCCCTGGGCCCCAGGGACTCCTACCTCAACCTCGTCAGCCTGGACAGGGGCAGCCACCGCTACGGCAGCAAGGAGGGGGACGAGTGCCTGGTGGTGCTGGAGGGGCAGGACGGGCTCAGCCGGCGCGTGGAGGGCTCCGAGGTCAGCGACTTGGCTCTGCTCAACGGGAGCAGCCGGCAGAAGGCAGATGACACGGACAGAGGGGACGAGGACAGGTAGAGTGTGCCACCTCTGTGTCCTGCCAGCTGCAGCGGGAACACCCTGAGTGCTGCAGGTAATGCAGGTGAGTACTTGCCCATCACCTCCTCTTTCTGCTTTCCCTCCGCAGGCAGCAGCCACCCATTCCCAAGCTCAACCCGCCACCACCCATCCTACGCAAAAGGTCAAGCAAGACCTCCCCGAGCCTGGAAGTGGAGGTGAAGCCTGAGAGCGCTGCCCACCTGAGCCTGCCCAGTGCCAGCATCTCCAGCCTCACCAGCATCACTGCCAGCTCCCTCACCCTCTTGGACCCTGAGACAAGGACTCCTGCACGGAGCGCTGCCTCCAGCACGGAGCCCGGCCCTGCCAGGACCTGCCAGCGCAATTTGGGCAAGGACAGGACTGGAGAGAGTGGGCCAATGCCCCCCCTGACCAGCACCCATGACCCAACAGCCAGTGAGACCCTGGCTAAGGAGTTGGTGGCCCTGGGCAGCCCCACGGACTGCTCACTGCCCTTCTCTCCTGCAGATGACACTTGCTTGCACATCAGCTTCTCTGAAGATGAGTTGGACACTGCTGTGGGGCCTGGCAGAGTCCCCTCTTAGTGGGGCCACAGTAGGTGGCAGCTGGTGGCTGGCAGCCCCAGCAGCTCTGTCCACAGCCCTGCCCTGGGACTGGGGGTCCCTGTGCCCAGGCCACGAGACAGGTCCCTTTCCTGTCCCATGTAACAGTTTCCCCCACCACCTATGGGGCCACCCCACAGGATGGGAGCTGGCCAGCCCTGCCTCAGTCTGCACCAGCCCACACTGCTGTCACACTGCCATCCTGTCCCTGCTCACACAGCCAGGGATGCTCACAGCAGAGAATTCCCAGGGAGCTGAAGGGTGGAAGCCCTGGGCAGGGCACGGCACAGGGCTGTGGGACAAGAGGCTGTTGTGGTTCATCAGTTGCCACCCACGGCAGCCTGAGCAGGGCCATGCAGCACAGCCACAGTGTCAATCCCCTGCCCAGCTCCCTGAGGTGTGTCCCAATCTGCCACCACTCTGGGTCTCTCCAGGGCTGCCAGTGTCCACCAGCCCCACGCTGGGCCCGGCCGTGCTCTGGGGACAGCAGCCCCACCACTGTGTCCCCACGTGGTGAAGCCACCACTGCCTCCATAGGTGCCTTTTCCTACTCCCCAGCACCCACTGCCCACACAGCTTGGGCCACCCCCCTGAGGCCACTGATGGGTGCAGAGCTGGCCCTAGGAGCCTGTGGCAGTGGGGGGTGACCCCCTAAGGAAGGGTGCACCCCATGTCTTGGGGTCAGGGCAGAGAGCCCTCCCGTGCCCCCTGAGCTGCTGGTGGCTGCAGGCAGGAGGCTGCTCCTTGTGCTGATTTTAGGGTGTTATGATGTGGTTCGGGTTTGGTCTCAGAAATGTGAGTGTCCTGGGAGGAGTTAAGGTTTAAGGAAGAAGCCGAGTGCAGGGTGAAGGGCGGATTTCGTGGAGGGACCGAGGGGATGCTCATCCACCTTTGGTTGTTCGTCAGAGGGTGTTGGGAAAGTGTCAGAGAGTCAAGTTGGGAAGTGTCAAGCAGAAATGGAGACTCGGAGCAGCCGTGCTGCCTGTCCCTGGCGTGGTGCTGCTCCCATGAGGAGGGAGGGTGACAGGACGTGCCCCCAGGGCCGGCCGTGGCAGTGACGGAGCCGGGAGGGGCTGGGGGCCGGGCCGGGGGTTGTAAAGCTGGGCTGGGCTGTCCCGTAGTGCGGTAGCGACAGCCCGGCCCCTCCATAGGATGCTGCGGTTTGGTAACGGACTTTTAAAGAAAAAAATAAAGGTGTCAGATTTGCAGAGCCGTTGCTGTGTCTCTGCCCCGTGGGGCCCGTGCACAGGGGGTCCTGAGCTTGTGGGGCAGACTGGGAGCTCCCAGGTGTTCCCAAAGAGGAAAGATCCCTGCTGGGAATGATGGCTGAGCCCCTGAGCAGCTCCTGCCAGGAGGGGCACCACCATGGAGGGCCCTGCTCCCCACACACTCCTTTTGTTCTTTCCTGGTCCCATTTCTGCTCCTGAAATAAGTCCTGGCCCCCACACACAGGATGAGAAGTGGGAGAAGGCAGATGGGATGAGGCATGCCAGGGTGCTGGGATCCCCAGGGGCTGCCTGCAGCCAGGACAGGCAATAGACCCCTGCCCTCTGCAGATTCCTGGCCCTTGCAAGGTGAGGAAGGAAGTCCAGGGGCAATTCAGCACAGACTCCAGGATGCACCAGGACCCTGTGAGATTGTCCCCCCATGCAGGAGGGGGGGCCCAAATGGAGGGACCCAACACCCAGAACCTCTGTGGGGTCTCAGGACCACTCTCCATCCCTCCAGCATGGCAGAGTGGGGAGCAGGGAGCCCCTTCCCCAGGCCCACTGCAGACATCTGCCGGGGGGGCTGCCTGTGTGGGGAGGGGGCACTTCCAGCCCAGAGCCTTATTATGCTTCCTTCATGGGAAGAAACTTTTTCCTTTGCTGTCTGCTAAGCTGCTAGCAATCATCAGGCAGGCAGGTGGTAAAGATTCATATCCATCAAACAATGCCATTTAGTTTGTAACCTGTGACTAAATCTGGTGTTAGCTTTAATTTCAGAGTCTGCTTTAGGGCTCGCTTGTTAATCTCTATGCAAAGCAGATGAAATGAATATGCAGCATTTTGGATGTAATTGTACGGCTTCAATTCAGCACTATAATTTTCCAAACAGGATCTTGCAATCAAGCTTCTATTCATTAGTGTATAAACAATTTAGTTTCTCAGCTCTCCAGTATGCCAATCATCTCAATGGAGTGAGCATCTCCGACAGAAAGAGGAGGAAAGTTTCCTTTGTGTAACAGAGGTAAAAGTTGCTCCATACTTCAGACAATTCCCGCCCGGCAGATCCAGACCATTCCCACAGAACTGGTGCCCCCACAACACTGACCAGCTGCAAACACCACCCAGAGGGGGGTGATGCTCCAGTGATCTCCCAGCTCATGTAGCCCCAGGCCCTTCAGGAATTCTGCATGTGAGACCTCAGCAGAAGAGCCCAGATTCTACAGGATCAGGCTGCCTGGAAAGGTGCAACCATGCAGCACCTCAGCACACCCCAGTGATGCTCAGGACTCCCTGAGTGCCCCGTTACTCTGCGGAAGGGAGTGGCCACCCCAGCCCAAGGCCCTTTCCACGCCCCCCATCCCCCTGACGCCACTTCAGCCTTCCTGGCCAGCGCCACAGGACAGAGCCCTGGGGACATCCCACACCCGGGCTCCCATGGAGGACAAGGCCGGGGGGACTCAGGAGTGGGTGGGGGGCAGGTGTTGATCTCAGGGGCTCGGCACCCTCACGGCCGGTGCTTTTCTGGGTGCCTCACACCTCCGGCTCTGCATCCCCGTCCCTGCGCACCCATCCCTCGCCTCGGAGGTGAGCGGGGACCAGCCCGGAGCCGCGACAAAGGGAAGCGCCGTCGGCGGAGCTGCTCAGCGCGGTCTCCGTTTCCAAATGAATATCGACAGCGCTAATTACAGGCCGCCATGCAGACAGCTTATTAGCTTGTCACAAAAAGACGGTATTGAACTCGGAGCCCACGGTATTCACGGAGCGCAGCAAGACGCTCCCCAGACAGCACAGCGAACCAGGCAGGCGAACAACCTCCAGCAAAACTAATTACTTCCTGATTGTCTACGGCCACCCACTGGGTATAATAGTATAGACTAAATTTGGCATATACATAACTAAGCACTCGGCACCAATTTGGCGTACAATAATCATCCTCTGTGTTGCATAATTAAAATCTGATCACTTGGAATAATTATTTCATATTCCCCGTATCGGGTGAAGATTGCATAATGTGGCAGAAGTGTGAGCCTGGAAGTGGAACGATCCGATTCGGGCATGAGCCCCCCGGGAAGGACATCCCGGCACCGGCTGCCTCCGACGTGGCCGTGACCCTGCGGGCAAGGGGCTGTGGCGGCCTCAGGCTGATGGTCAGCACCAGCCGTGGAGGAGCTGGAATCACCTCATCCCTGCTCTCCGGTGCTGAGCACGGCCCCGGTGGGGCAGGGCTGTACCCGCCAGGACAGGCTGTCCTGGTGTCCCCACGCAAGCACTCTCCACATTGACCTTTTCCAGCCTGGCTGCTGCCCCGCTGCCTGCCCGGCCGGGATGCTCATCGTCCCGACCCCATTGTGCTCGTGCATCTGCTAAAGGCATTTGGAAAGACACGGCAATAAAAAATAAAAATCAAGTGGAACGTGTGTGTCTAATCCATTAACTTCCTCCGGCGGCTCCCCAGGGACCCGGCGAGGAGCAGAAAGAATACGTGGATATTGCACGCGCCCTGGCACCTTGTCCCCGGGCCAGCCCCGCCGCTGGCCGCTGCCACGGCCTCATAAATCACTGCGGGCGACAGCGTTTCACAGCTCGCTTCCCTGCCAGGATATGGCCATTCCTGCTGATTACACGGCCGGCGCGCGGGGGAAGCTGCATCTCCCACTTCCAGGAAGGGAGGATCCGCAAGGAAAAAGCATTGATAAAAAGAAGAACGAAATCAGCTTTGTTCACGTTGCGAATCTCCCATTGTTCCTGCTGCGGCCGTCAGCCCTCGCTGGAGAAAGTATTTCCTCAGCGATAAATCTCCTGGGCTCCTCGCAGCCCTCGCCTTGGCACCAGACTCTCCTCAGCTTGTTTTGAAAGAAAAAGCACTTTTGGCCACAGGTCCTCTGTGGGGTGCACTGGGCAATTCATGGCGTGAGTTTGGGGGGGTGAGGGACAGCCCTGGGGCAGGGGACAGTGGCCTGGTGCCCATGCCAGGGGTCTCTGGCCCGTGTCCCCAGTCAGGGCCACAGAGGGACACGCACTGCCACTCCCAAAGCTCCACTCCCATCCCACAGCGCCCGGCACGAGCCGGGGAAAGTGAGTCTGACCGGGGCCACGCTAATCCCAGCGCTGAAACGTGGAGCTGGCGGTGGCCAAGCACTTGGAATACAGGAGTCAGGCTGACAGTTGTACAAGAAAAATAGATCAAGTTTCCAAGAAAATAGAGCCGAGTTGATCTGATTTTCATCAGCATCTTCAGCCGCCTTTCGGGAAGCCCCAGCCTGCTCCTCATTCCTGCTCTCCGCTTTACAAACCACTTAATTCCTTGTTGCTTTGGAAACCCTCACAAAGACCCTCTGCATCCCCCAAAATAACGAGCAACAGATGCTGCTTTGACCTCAGCAACTTCCTGGAAACATACATTTGTCAAAATAAAAATAAAAAGATTAATGTGAGGAAGGCTTTTAAATTATAAGGAAAGAGCAGACAGAGCCTGGCCACGCACGCTGAGCCCTCGGACTGTGGAGAGAGCCGGGGATGGGCAGGGAGAGGCTGTGGGACCAGGGGTCCCTGTGCCCCAGGGGGTTGGGGACCCAGAAGGGCTGGGTCTGGCAATGCTGCCCACAGCAAGGGGACACCAGGACCAGGCTCAGTTCTCTTCCTTCCCTCGTTTCTCAGTTTATAGGAGCAACTTGTCTCTTTTACAGAGCCTTAAACCCCCTTTGCCCATCCCGCAGGGGAGGAGATGGGCACACAACAGTTCACCAGGAACTTTTGGGTTATGAGCACTTGGACACCGGTGGGTTTCACCCTCCCACTCCAACTGCAGCCACCTGGCACAACCCAGGGACGGAGCTCATACACAGGCACAAGCACTTGCCATCAGCACCTGAGATGCCCAACAAGGGCTCCTGCCAGGACTTGTGACAGCCACACTGGTGGGTGACACAGCCTGACCCACAGCACAGCACAACCCACCCCACCCCACCAAAACCCTGCACCCACAGCACTCACCAGAGCTGCAGGCAGGGAGGCTCCACACAGGGGGAGGCCCTTTTCCCTCCCAGCTTTATGGAATCAGCCCAAAATGAGCAGCCGGGAAGGGCCTCCTTCTCCTTGGCCTGGTGGGAGGTGAGCTGGGGGTTTGTGCATCTGGGGTGGGAGGGTCATGGGCACATTGGGCATCCCCATCCTCATCCAGCTGCTGCTTTCTGCTGCTGCATGACAAGACCTGACCAGGGGACTTGAGGGACATCCCTCCTGTGAGGGTGTTTTCTCCCAGGGACCCTATCACCAGGCTGGGGGTGCAGCTGTGCTGGTGAGGGGCTGCAGTGCTCAGGTTGTGCTGCCACGGGGCAGCCAGGGCTGCAGGATGGTGAGCAGTGGGGTCACTGTCCCCTGCTTGTGCTGGGGATGTGGCAGTGGCACGAGGGTCAGCACAGGGTTGGCTGCTCCTGTGCCAGCACCACGGGGTGTGCGGGGTGCTGCTGCACCAGGAATGCAAATCCTGACCCAGGCTGGGCCAGGGGCTCTGCCTCCCCCAGGGCTCTTGTGGTAGCCATGACAACGGCCATATACATTTGCATATCCTTCCCTTAATCACTGGGACATCCAGAGCAACTGTCTTTGTGGGGTTGTTTCCATCCCACCTAAGGACATTCCTGGAGGCTGTGGGGAAAGGACCCGAAAAATGACTTTCCATAGTGTTAATGAGGGACAAGAAGATGCCGGTGAGCTCGTTGGTGCCGGCAGGTGTGAGTGGGCACTGCCAGCTCCCAACAGCAGTGCCAGGGCCGGCCCGTGCCAAGGGATAACGAGAGCCGTGCCGGAATTCAGGCACAGCCAGCCCTGCTGGCAGTGCCAGCCGAGGACAGAGGCTGAGCCCCGGCTCCTCCAGCTCCTGCACTGCTCACCCCGAGGCTCTGCCCTGCAGGTTCCAGCTGGCAGCACCTCTGCGCTGCCAGGAGCCCGGAGTTAGTCCTGAGCTGGGAAAGGGAGCCGTGTGCTGAGTTAGAGGGAAGAGAAGAGCCATTAGAGGGGCACACAGTGAATAATTGCTGCTTTGCACAGAGAATCACAGAGCCGTGCCCACAGCCCCAGCACAGCCAGGAGCAGAGTGGCTCTCACAGGTGGCTGCAGGGACGCTGTCCCCTCTGCTCTGGCTGCCTCTCTCCTGGCTCCTGGTGCTCCAGGGGCACTGCAGCACCAGGGGCATGCTGCCAGCATGGCATCACCTGCCAGCCTGGCATCACCTGTGGCATGGCTGCAGTTCCCAAAGGACTGGACAAATGCCACGGCTCCCCATGAAGGCACAGCAGGTGCCACTGACACGTTCTGTCCATGAGGCCACCACACCTGCACCAGTCACCCCAGGGGTCTGTGCTCTGCTCGGCCCCACAGGGGTGCTGAGCCAGGGCACCTGCCCACAGCACCACATCCTCCTTGTGTCACCCCTGGGAGCCCCTGGGGACACTCCATGGCTCAGCCAAGCTCACAGCTCCAGGAACAAGTGCTGTGCGTGCGGGGGCTGCCGGAGGGCTCAGAGCAGCCCTGCCCCGGCCCCACACCACCGGGATTCCAGACCCACCAGTTTCCTCTGCCCTTTCCACTGAACCAACCTGCGGAAAGTTTTATAAACTTGAGGAAACACAAGTCAAAGCAGAAGGAGCCTAAAGCTGAGCCGAAGCGTGACCTCAGCAGCCTCCCCCTTTGTCCAGCCCAGGACCTCACTGTCATCTGTCAGCATATGCTGAGTCTCCTCCTTCGGGGACACTCCAGGCCCTTCCTCTGGAGTGGGGCCTCCCCACAGCCCTGCTCCTCTAATGACTCTGTTATCTCTTGTTATCTCTGTCACTTCCACCTCTGCTTCCCTCCACCGGCAGAGCGGTGATGCCCTCCCCAGGCTGGCAGTCCCAGGGGAGCAGCATCCCAGCCCACACTTCCCAAACCCCTCATGGATGGATTCATCCCACTGGTCTGGGCTGTCAGATGGGGCTCTCCCCATTCCTGGTGGGGCAGTGGGTGGCATGAGGGCTTGATAGAACAGCTCAAGCAGCACTACACATCACAGTTGAGCAGCATTCTATGGATGCTACTCATCCCATCCCACACCATCCCATTCCTGCTCCAGACCTGATGGAAGGGAGGTAGAACCTGGCAGAACAGGGCTCAGGGGAAGATGGAGCACAGTTTGCTGTCTGAAGCATGAACCTGCCTGGCTGATGAGAGGGCACTGACAGGCAGGGAGGGTTTGGTGCAAAGGAAGGAAATGGAAGAATTAAATCCACAGAACTTCCCTGCTTTTGTTCTCTCTCCCGCCCCCGCTCTTCTCCTTGGCCGCTCACTCTTCTCGCTGGATGTGTATGGCTTGATACTACCCAAGCAAGCTGGAAACAGGGTATATCAGCTGAAAGCAATTTACTTTGAAATCCAGCTGCCAGATTTTCCTTCATTTGTTTACTTTTAAATGCTTTTTTAAAAGCCAAAGTACACAAGGCAGCCAAATTGCTGACATGTGTGCCGGGCCGGTACCCCGCAAATGCTGCATTCTTTCATGTCCTCCTGGGCTCAAATCCACTCATGTTTATTTAAAATATGTAGAACACTTCAGCACTATTAAGGACCATGTTTTATAGTAAATGGAAAAAGATTTCCTCGCAGGCCAAGGGGAGAGGAAAAGAATCACTTCAATTCAGTTTTGTTCCGACAGCACTTCGCCTGCCCACTAGGGCCCAGCCACCCACATCCCACCGACAGGCTTGGCCTGGAGCCAGGACTCGGGAGCTTGGGCTGCTCCTCAGGAGCTGCTGGTGCTCTGGAAACATTGGAGACAGGTGGACACAGAGCTCCAGCAGTGCTTGTGGGGCTCAGCCTTCCCCCTGCCCCCCCAGATCCATGGGGCAGGCAGCCTGTGGTGGCCGAAAGAAACACCAAGATGGGGCTTGAAGTCCACAGCTCCAGAGTCTTGGTGTGACACAGGATTTCACCTGTGAATGTGGACGTGAAAGCTCCAGGTGAGATACCAACCTGTGCGACCCCAGCTACAACCCCAGGGAAAAAGAGGAGAGAAAATGGCAGTGACCAGGCAGGAACAGCCTGGCAGGGACATCGAGAGGGAGCAGACCCATTCCCAGCAGAGAATGAGACACTTCAGGCTTACTCCAGATGACAAGGAATGACCCATCTTCTCAAAAGCAGGATACAGATGGAAAGCAATAGCAAATATGTATTCTAAGGTCAACAACAGCTAAAAGGGAAGTAGATATTCAAATGCAGAATTTTTATATGCATTGCTCATGTGGGTATTTTGTGCGGGAATGAGGGTGGAAGGGGCATTTCCAGCTAATGCTGTCTTTCCTCAAATCACCCGTCTGTGCCTGACACAAGCTGAACTCTGTGGGGTAATGTAAGGATGTGCATCAGAAAGGGAAAATGTCAATAAACAGCAAATAAATCCTGCAGGCCTTTGTTGCTGCTCAAGCTGAAACAAACGCAGAACGGCAACACACAGAGAAAGAAGCAAGGAAGTGACATCTTTTAAAGCAAATTATCTGCTACCAAAACCAGAGATGGACAATGGCTCTGTGAACACGTTAATGCTCCTATGACAGACCTTCCTGAAAGAAAACACCACTGATGTAGCCAGAATCACTCTGGTTTGTGTCCTAGCAAAACGCACAAGAAAGCAGAAACGTCCATTTATTAATTGCTGATGATTCAGAGCACAGCACCTTCATAGTTTTATTGTAATTAGCCAGACTAGTAAATCTTCAAAAGGATTCCTCCAGTGGAGTCCCAGACTCAGATTATGTCATGCCTGAGCACAACGTCCCACAACTGGTTTCACTCATGGTTTGAAGAAACAAAGGCTCTGAGCAAGCGGTGATGGAGAGCAGAGAGGGGTGTGCAAGGACTGGATGCTACTCGTGCTCTGGGGACTGTCTCTGCTGTAACCTCCTGCCCTGCTCCTTGGCTCCACGCAGCCATTCCCAGCACCGGCAAAGGACGGCTCCGAGCAGAGGGCAGGGCGCCACCATTATGATCTCTGAAGGCAGGAGGAGTTCAGAATTGGGAAATACCCCTCCAAGACTGCTCAGAGGGACATTTCTCATCTTCCAGCCCGCAGTGAGGTCTCCAGCTGCCTCCCCGATCAGGGAGCTGGGCAGTCACAGAGGGCAGAGGCTCCGGTGCAGGTGACAGCCACTGCTCTGCCCACCCACACCCAGGGCAGGAGAACAGCACTGGGCCAGGGGCTGTGCCTGCCCTGCCCAGGCAGAGCTTCCCCCAAGACTCCTCTAAGGCGCTTCACAAGGACAAAGACAGTAAACAAGCAGAGAGCTGTGTTGGGTGGAACCACCCCATCGCAGAGGAGCCAGGGCACAGAGGGAAGTGACAGTGCCCCAAGGCCACACAATGAGATAGTGACAGGCAGGAAAGGGAAGCTGGGTTGCCTGTCCCCCTGTGCAGGGCTGTCCCCTCCAGTCCCCACTGCTCCTGTTCTGCTCTGTCCCCCCTGCAACACTGCTCTAAGACACAGAAAACAAACACATGAAAGCCTGTAAAAATAAAGAGCCCAGTAACTGGTAGTAAAGACTCCAGCAGCTGTAGGGAGCCAAGAGCTTCTTGGAGGGGGTTGGATGGAAGTCGAGTTTCCCTCCCTGCTTGTATTGTATTTCTTTCCTCTGCCAAAATGTGCTTCCTGAGCCTTGGGCAGAGCTCTCGGCGGCTGACCCTCACCTTCCTCTGTTTAGCCTGGAGCGCAGGCTGGCCACGAGCGCCTGCGGCCGCGCCTGGGGACGGGCAGAGCCTCCCTCCGAGCGCACACGGCCGGGTCAGCCCCGCTGTCAGCGCCTTCCTGAGAGCCACAGCCCCGGCGGCCACACCTGAGCGCCCCGGCCCTCGGGAGCAGCCCAAGGAGCCTGGAGAGAGCCTGGAGAGAGCCCGGAGAGAGCCCGGGCTGGGCACGGGAGGAGCGGCGCGGGGAGAGGGGTGCATTGATCCCACATTTAGGGGCTCCATCCAGCCCTTTTCTCCCAAAGCCGAGTCAGGTTCCTGTCACACGGCAGGCAGCGAGAACAAAGCAGAGGTCAGACAGGGCTCTACCAAAGGGGTAATTCTGACGCCATGAAAATCCTCGCTCCCGTTTACATGGAAGCAGAAGGCTGTGCTACTGCTTATAAAGAGCTGAACCACCCTCAGGGTGACTCATAGCCCTTAACAGAGCTGCCATGCTGATTTTACAAATATTAGAGCAATGCCTTGGATTCAGGGTTTTGTGTGGTTTAACCTATCCACTTGGGAGCAGACCCATAGCTCTTTTATAGAGCTCCCCTTCCCTGTATTTTATTTCCTCTCTTGGTGTCAAAATTGGAGCCAAAGCCGAGGTTAACAAAGCAACAGGCATGGCTATTCTTCCCAGCCCTAATTTACCCTGGTGAGAAGGGAGAAATTAATTTAAATCCTATCAAAAGTGCAAAAGCTGTTTGCCATTTTGTGCTGCAGAACACACTGTGAACCAAACACTCCCTTTAACCACCTGCACTTGCCAAGCCCAGCCAAGAGCACAGGAACTTGCAGGTTGGAATCCTTTTGTTCAGGCACCAGCAATAGACAAATAAGATATTTCTTAGGCAGCAGTGATTGACAAGGATGCAGGCAAGGTAAAAGAGCTTTTACTCCATTAAATTCTCTCTTCTTTTCTTTGAGGCCTATTCCTGGATATATCAGGTACAGCAAAACTCTTGGTGTCCCAGTAGCTTCTGCTCGTGTCCCAGCCCTGGGACAGCCTGGGGCAGCTCTCCACAGCCAGGCAGCCTTGGGGCCCAGGGGAATGGGGCTCTCCTCCCTCCCTGCCTGCCCTGGCCCTGGCCAAGCACACAGGAACCTGCACCCTGCCTGTGTGGGGCTTGCCAAGGCTCTGGCAGCATGTGGGAGTGGAGAAATTTGTCGAAGGAGAAACCAAGCCCAGGAGTAACTCCTGCACCAGTGAATGAGCTGTTACTGCCCCGCCTTGGGGGTCTGGGAGCCACCCCTCCTCCAGCATCTGCTTCTGCTTGCAGTGCTGATTTACTACTTTAAAGCCAAACTCACACCACAGACTATTTGCTTCTCGTTTGCTGTGCTGTGTTTTCTCAGACCCCACTCCTTTGCCAAAGTACTATTTGCACCACGCTCAGCCACACAGAAGGTGCCTTAGGTTCTGATCAAGTCTCCGGTAGAAGGGCTCACATGAAAAAACAGAAAATTATTAACAGAATTATGAACATTATTAAGACCATTTGGTGAGGCCATGTCTGTTCCGAACAATGAGAAATAATGTGCTTTCATACAAAGGTAAATATTGCAATTAACCTGCTCCCCATCCTTGCCTGTCCCACACATTCCACACCATCTCCACAGGTGCAGAACCATCCTGCTCTCTGCAGCTTTAGGGTCATCTCCTCTGGATTCAGAGAAGGAATTACAATGTACACTGTGACTTCCCAACCACCTCCATCTACTTTCACTCTACCTTAAACTACATCAAATGTGACTGAGGCAATCAGAATGTTTTCAAACCGTTTTTCTTCCTCTTCTCCCTTCATACTCAAGAGTTTTTATATGTAGGAAAAATCAAGTTGAGACAACGTGGATTTTATAGCAAAGACAAAAGATCTAATCAAGTTTCTATATTTAAGTAGCCTTTAGATTTTCTCGATGACAAAATTTTCACAGAGATGCCCAAAATCAGCTTAACACAGCCACAAGAGGGAGTCTGAAATCTCCTGTTACTGCCGATTCTGCCTTCTAAACTCTTCCAGCACAAGAGCACACAGAGCTTCAAAAGGATTGTACAGTCCTGAATTGAGCAGAACCATTTGAAACCAGGGCATCTCTAACTGCCAGATGTTTTGGAGAGACGTTCTCCTCAGAAATCTGCTGCTGTGCTACTGCCATGCAAGTCTGCTGCACCAGAAATGCACAGTCCCACCATACTGAGATTTGAAATTACGTTCAGATTTTACTCTTCCCACCCACAGTCTGAAAGAACGGAGCAGGTTCTGCCTAACCTGACCCATGGTGGGACAAGCTACAACACTGGCTTAACATTTTGTTAATTGAACATGTGATTAGAAACTTTGGCAAAGCTGAGAGCCCACAGCATAACAAATAACACTTCTCACAGGGCCAGGGAAATATCTGTGTTGAATCTTTGTCTGCTTTCCATCTGCCAAAAAATTGTCAAGACACATTCCTCAAAAATACTTTTATGGTCTTTACTCAATCTCGACATCCACTTGTTCTAGTTCCCATTACAGCTAGGCATCAGGGTTTGAATAAAGCCATGGGATTTTGAGCAGAAATAGCTGCATTCAGGCACTGTCCAAAGCACCGTGAAAAGCCTCTGGCAACACTTTTCCAGAGAGATTTAGCCAAGAGATAAAGACAAGGAACAATTATCTCAGAGAGGTTAATGAAGGAAATGCTCAGAGTACAGCTGAATTCTACTTGACTTTATCATTTCATTGTCCTCCTCTACTGATCTCTTTTGTACTTTCACCTGCCTGCTCCTGCTTGAAACTGAAGAGGGAATCCAGGCCAGCAGACAGTTAATTCTGACATTTAAACCATGATCAGTGCATCATTACTGGATCCCCCACCTCTGACCCAAGAGGCTGTAGATTCAGCTGTCAAGAAACAGATGAACAATCTTAAACCTTCAAGGCGTCAGCATAAATCACTTTTTTTTTTTTTTGCTTACAGTACTAGCCAACTTAAGGGTGGGGTTCCTATCAGGCTGTTGAAAAAAATTTGCCCCCCTACTTATGCATGTCCTTCTTTTCAGAAGCAATCTAATGGGAAAAAATACTCTTTAACTGTGACTAGGGGCTGACTACTGGAATGCCCATGCCTGCTTATTCCAAAGCAGATGTTCAGCAGTGCAATGGTTCATACAATATGCTGACAATAGTAAGTTATTAGCAGAACATTGCAAGATCTAAAAACGCCTGATCAACTGTGGGAGTGGGTCAGCAAAGATCTGATGTGATACGTGTTAACATCCCAGAGCAATTTATCCTCTGCTAGGCCAAACTTCATTTCACTCACTCAGCTGAATGTAATTAGACCCCGAGCTTGTCCTGATTTCAGTCTCTGCAGAGAAGGGTTATCTTTCTTCAGCAAGATGTGGCTGCTCCGAGATGGTGGCAGGGATCTGCAAGGAGGAACTGCAAAGGTGCAGCACCAGCTCACAGATTTAGACAGGGAGCTGCTAAGACAGCCTGGCATGTACATTAAAATGCAAACAGAGCACCTGCTTTGAGTTTCAGTCAATGCACCCCAGCAGAAAGTAGCAAGAACCCAGAAGCCACACAGTGCACGAGCTATTTTTAGATAAATGTTATACAATTTTCCCTCTAGCTCCATGGATCAGAAACATATGCTGCAGCTATAGAACCATTACAGTTTAATCCTACCTCAAACAAGGAGATGGCAAATCTTCAGATACTACTAGCAGCAGGCTACTCAAGGAGCAGAGCACAGCTCCACTCTTTGCCATGGTTCAGGTGAGACAATCTCACCCAGAGCAAGTTAAACTGTATATGGCCTTGGAAAAACAAGTTCATTGGATTTTTTCTGACCTGTATAATAAGGTTTTTGCTATTTGGTGGAGGTGAATGAAAGACTAGATCCAACTCCTATGAAAAACATGACTTTCAGATCTTGTAGAAAAGATACATTTTAAAAATCTCACTAACTCCTCCATCAAAAAGAACATCACAGTTAAAAACTGAGAAGGATTTGCCCCAAACCCTTTAAGTCAGGGCCTTGAGACAGAATACAAGCTCCTTTCTTACACTGCTTCATGGGGAACAAAATCCCTTAGGAGAAAATTTTTCCTGAAAGGTGTTGAAAATTTAAGATGATTCCTCTGATAAAGTAGCTTGTGTTCCCCCAACAGAACAGTCCAAAAAGTGAAAGTCACTAACCAATGTTGTATGAGCAGCTGGGAAGCACAACAGGGATCTTTTTGGCAGAAACAGCACTGCCCTCATACCTAGCAACTGCCACGGATTCCACTGATCCATTGCTCCAAGACAGATTTTAGGTTAAACCTCTACAGGTTTTCCCTCGGAAAAAAATGCACAATTATCAGTTGCAAGACCAAGGGAAGACATTAACGACTTGTTTGTTCCCAGAGTTTCCTTGATCCATGAGGCAATGTTCTCAGTAAGTAAATCAAGTCTCACGCCAGTTTGTGATTGATGGGACAGCAGTCAAAGACTGGAACTGCGTTTGCACACATCACAGACAATCCTGGTAATCACCATCAACCAGCTGACGTTACTGGTGCCCAGAGGGTCCCAAGGGCTGTGTGACTGCAGAGAGCTCTGAGCAAAACAGGGAAATGCATTGTTCTCGTTGCTACGAGTTTAAAGAAGTCTGCTCAGCCATGTCATGGTTTGGGGCTCTTTAATTATTAGTAATACCCAACACACACCACACAATTTACATGTGCAAGTGCCACATCTCTGCACTTGAGTCACAGCACAGCCTGCCCACTTCACCAGGACCAGAAAAAGAGCCTGCTGCCAAGGGCAGAGGGCTTCAGCTCCCCTTCAGTGGGTGGGTTTGGCTCTGGTCTGGGTCTAGAGTGATAGGCATTCTCGGGCAGAGGACGGTCTGTCTTCACCTTTGTAACCTGGAAAGAAATGCAAAGAAGTGACACAACTTCTCACAGCATTTAATAGCCAGGTTGAGTCAGAACTTCAAGGAAGAACTACCAAGAAGAACCAAACAATACTAAGGACACATTGTTCAGCTGATGAGAGCTCCTCAATACATCTAAGAAAAGGGAAGGGAGGGGTGTTTCATCACAACTACAGAGTAGCTCCACGTGAGTATGAGCTTCATTCCTAAAGGAAAAGTCTCTACACCAGGAAAAGCAAACAGCAAGAGTTTCATTGTCTAAGGAAAGCACAAATCTTCTGGAAAAGCAACCCTGGAAAACGCCGCCAGCCTTGAGGTCTATTACCCCACAAACTTCCAGTGCCGAGTTCACAAACGACCACCCGGCCAAGAGATGCTGGAGACGTGGCCAAAACGTGCATAAAGGAGGGAGAGCAGGATCTGCCTGTCTGCCCCACAGGGTAAGAAGTTACCTTGGAGAGGTCTCCCAGCTCAGGTCTCACCCAGCCCAGCTTGTCCAGCACGCAGGAGTCGAAGGCTGCCTGCTGCTTGCGGCAGCGGCGCAGCTCCTGCCGGTTGCTGTAGTCAATGCACGTCCAGTAGGCAGTGAAGGGCTCGGCACAGTGCGCCCGGATGCTCCTGGGGACAGCACAAACCCCCTCAGCAACCCCCACTCAGCGCTCTCCTCCCTCACTCACTCCAACCTCAGCTCGGGATTAAAGCGGGTGTTGCAGCTTTAAGGTCTCAGGAACAGCTAAACCTTCGGTCAAGTCAGTATTTGATATAAACACCTGTAAAATTTCCATTGCTGCAGCTATAATACTGACAGCAATAACTTAACTGATGTGTGGGGGGTGTTTTTGCTGGGTAGGTGTTCACAGCTCCTCCACGGGACATCTTTGTTCTGCCAAATAATTTAGTTACATTATACAGTGCTCTAATGCTTCCAAATGATTTTGTGTCTAAAGCTCAAGAAGCCGTGCTTAGAACAGAGGTTTCAGCTGCAAGACTGAAGGTGGACATGCCTTGAGGTAATTAAATCGGGTCCTTTACTAGCAGTACTGGCACATGCCTTGGATCTACATGTTTGGTCAGGATAGGCAGGTGGTGCACCTGCTCCAGCTTTCTCAGTAGTTCACCTGTGAGACAGGGAGGACAGACAAGGCAATGCTCAGGTTGGTTTCCTGGAATTCATAACACAGCTGCAAGGTGCAGCAGCCTCACACCTTCCACTATCCCACGTTGCTCCAAGCCCCATCCAACCTGGCCTTGGACACTTCCAGGGATGGGGCAGCCACAGCTCCTCTGGGCAACGTGTGCCAGGGCCTCACCACCCTCACAGGGCACGATTTCTTCCTAATACCTAATCTAAACCTGCCCTCTGTCAGCGTGAAGCCACCCCCCCTTATTCTGTCACTTCATACCCTTGTCACAAGGCCCTCTCCAGCTCGCTTGTAGCCCTTTCTGGCACTGAAAGCTGCACTAAGGTCACCCCAGAGCTTTCTCTTCCGCAGGCTGAACACCCGCAGCTCTCCCAGCCTGCCTCCAGAGCAGAGGTGGAACGAGTGACCGCCAGCGCTCGAACGACACCGCCGGGCAAGGCCCCGCAGCACCGTCACCTCCAGGCCCGCGGGGCCTCCTCCGCCAGCCGCTCACCTGAAAAAGTCGATGGCGCACTGGTTCACCTGCCGGCCCTCCCTCAGGCACTTGCGCGGGTCCTTCTCCTCCCAGCGGCACAGCATGAACTCCTTGTTGGGCCGGTCGCACTGCGAGCCGTAGTGGTGCGCCGCGGCCTTCAGCACGGACGAGCTCACCGTCACCTGCGGCGGGGCACAGCGGCCGTGAGGGCGGGCGGGGAGCGCGGGGCCGGGCGGGGGGGAAAGGTCCCGGCGGCCCTCAGGCACTCACCTCCTGCACATCGAGCTCCTCGAGCGGGGGCACCCGCAGCACCCCGGGCATGGCGGCTCTCCTTGAGCGCCCTCAGCGCCCGCCCCGCACTGCGCAGGCGCGGCCGCGCGCCGGGGGCGGGGCCGAGGGGCGGGGCGGGGCCGTTGCCGTGGTGACCGGGACGCGCCGTCGGGGCCGCCATGGAGCTGGCGGGGCAGCGGTACTTGGGGGGCATCATGCGCGGCAGGTAGGCCCGGGGGGACAACGGGGGGCACGGGGGGACCGGGGAGGGGCAGGGGGGGCTGGGGAGAACCGGGGAGAGGTTTTGGGGGTGCTGGGGGCAGGTGGGAGCGGGGGGAGCGGGAAGGGGCGAGAGGGAGCACGGGGAGGGCCCAGCGGGGTTCGCAGGGGACAAGTGGGACTGGGGGGCCCGACGGGGCGAGAAAAGGGGTACCGGGAGGGAAGGGGAGCTGTGGGCTTTGTGGGGGCCTTAGGGGCACGGTGGGGGTGGCGGGGGGCTGGTGGGAGCGAGGGCGCGGTGCCATCACCCACGCCACATCCCGTCTGTTCCAGGATGGAAGGATTCGGCTACTACGCGCTACCGACGGGCACCGAGTACCGGGGCTCGCTGTGGGACGGGATGTTCCACGGGCAGGGCGAGCTGCTGCTCCCCAGCGGCGGCGGGTACCGGGCGCTCTGGGTCCGCGGGGTGCCCACGCAGGTACGGCCGGGGGGGCTGCAGCCTGGCAGGAGATTCCCCCCCGCATCAGGGAGGTTTTGGGGTGAAATACGTGGATTTCCGAGCCAAGGCAGTGTTGGGCCCCTCGGGGTGGTGGGGAGGATGCTGGCGGCCGGGCACCGCGGGCAGGATTCCCGACAAAAGCCGAGCGGAGCCGCGCTGGCCCTGCTGGGGCTCTGCCGGTGCAGCCTGGCCCTGGCGTTCCGTCCATCCATCATCTTTATTAACTCTGCACTCAAACGTGTTTTGCAGGGGAAATTCACTTTTGCAGATGGTCTCGAATACGACGAGGAAAAATGGCATTACTGCGATGGCTACGACAGAAGATTTTATACAGAAATCTGTTCTGGTTTTAAACCACCAGGTACTAAATTGCGTTTTGCGATCCTAGGAGTCTGGAAGGAATTAAACTAACAACTTTGCTTAAGAAAGATTAATTCGGCTACATGAGTAACATGGAGCAGAAATGCTCTGGCTAGTTTCATACAACCCTAAGACGCTGCCAGAAGAATGTGGACACCACCTTCCAGCAGCACAGCCTGGGATGCAGTGCTGCATCCACAGAGGGTCTCTTGGAGTCATGACCTGCAGGACAGGGCTTTATTATCTACAGCTTTTGATAGCCTCGTTAACCCTTTTGTACCTTTCACCCTCACTGCACCAGCAGGGTGCTTTTGATAAAGAAAAGTTGAGCAAAGGCAATTAGTTTGCATGCAGGACATCAAATGAAGTTTCAAGCATCTGCCCCAGATAGTTTTTTAGTTGATTTGTGTTCAGTCTATGTTTTTGCTAAAGACTTCTATAATATTATTTATGGTAGTCAAAAGGTGGATTTATAAGGAAAAAAGTGAGTAAAATCTGTAACATAATACACACAATGCATAGAATATTTTAGTGATGACATGGAGTTCTGTGAGGCCAGTGAGTCTCTCCTGGCCCCATTATGGATTTTAGGGTTGTACTTGTAATGTTAACTTGGTGGGCTGAATCACAGGACTGTGAATGAGGAAATCAAAGTGATAGTTTTTTATCACACAATCTTTGTGTGTGCATTTTTCCATTTTCGTTTTCCCCATCTGCAAAATCGACAGAATGTTTTACAGAATTTATTGTGAGGTAACTGTTTTATTTTTATAGCAAACACCATGGAGATGCATATTAGTTATCTTGATCAAAGGCATAAATTTAAAAAAAAAAATCAAACCTTGTTTTTTTCCTCCAGGCATTCCTCAGCTTACAAATCTGGATCCTCCCAAAATAATCCCAGAAGGTTGTTATGACTGTGGTGATGGATTCTATGACCCCAAAACCAGAGTTGTTGTTGACTACACACGCAAGTTTCTGAGAAATGCAGGTATGATTTAACTTCTTCTGCAAGGTAAACTAAGAAGAGTTTATTTCTTGTATCTTCTAGGTTGCCTGATTAAAGCCAAAATATAAACAACTCCATGACTTGGTTCTATTATCACTGAGCTAAAATATCTTTGACTTATTTGTTTTTTCAGTGATTTATGCATCCCCAGAGCTGTACAAATAATATTTTGCAAAATTACAATGAAGTATTCCCAAGCATATATGAATAAATATATTGTATTACCATTTGGTATGTTAATCTCAGAAAAATCTTCCATCTCTTCTGTTATGATCTCAGGCAAGGGAGTGGTTGTGAGGGGCACATCACTGATCTTGAAAGCTGACAAGCTCCATGTTGTGAACCAGCAAAGTGCTTAAGCATGTGCTTATCTCTACATGTTGGAATAGCCCAGTTTATCAAAATGAGTCTGGGTCTTACCTTCCTGAACAGGAAACCTTCACCTTGGAGAGCTGTGTTTGGAGTAGACTCTGGCAAATACATGGATAAGTCCCCAAATTAATATGCCTCGGGGAAAATTAGTCCTTACCAAGCCAAAAGAGAAACTTTTCAAATTAAAAGCCACAGAATATCCTCAAACAGTTGACACTGGGATAACTCAAAAAACTTAATCTGACCTGAAAAAAACCTAATTTGTGTTCTGGGTATTTAATCTTTGTGTTTATCACCTTTTCAGTGCAGAGGTTTATAAAATGAAACTGATTTCTGAAAGCAACAACCCACCCTGCTTTTTTTTTTTTCCTCAAATGTCCAAATTGCAAAACCTCTTTTTTTCTAGAAAACCGAACATTTCATTTTCAGTGTGCTACAGTTTAACAGTTTTGTTGCTTGGAAACTCCATTTTTCAGCGAATTTACTATTTGTTGTAAAAAAATTCTGCTCTGCTCTACTTTCAAGAGCTTTTGTGAGTGTACACTGTGATATTGGAGGAGGGAAGTAGGGGGGGGTTAAATGAATTGGAGATACCATCTGCTATAAAATATACCCTGTGATACATGGCCTGTTTTATAAACGTTGAATAAAAACTGATCTAGATTATTACAAATGGCATTGATCCAAAATACTGGAATGCAGTGGGCCTACTGATGAGGAAGATAAGCAACATGCTTTCCAAAAACACAGGAACCTACACAGATTAGTACAGGAGGGAACGCCTTGGAATTCAATTTATTGTTTTTTAATCTGTTCTTTGAACTCATTGTCCTTTATGACATTTATCTCAAACCCTACAAATTATATCAATCAATATTGGCTCAGCAGCCCGGCACAGCGTGCGGCCTGAGAGAGTCATGGAGATGGGCTTTGTGTGGCCCTTCCAGCCAGAGCCTGGACACAAAGTTAAAGTTGTTGATGTGAGTGTGAAGAAGGAATGTGTCATGTAGGCCAGACCCTTCCTCTCAAGAACATGAACACAATTGAAAAACCCGGCACTTGTTCAACATCAGAGGAACTCTTGCCGCCCCAGGAGAGATGATTCAGGGCACAAGGCCACTGAAGTAAAGAGAAAAAAAAAATTAAAAAAAACCCCAGCTGTAAGCAGAAGAAACTGAGGAAGAGGCTGAGATGACAGGGAACAGATCCAGAATTACTCCATTATAGGTTGGGCAGGAAAGAGCAGGAAAACCTCCAGGCTTCCAGCCAAGTCTTGAAAGCATCAAAAGCAGATGGTAGGAAGCATTCAGGAAGATCTTACAACAGCTTGACAGGTTTACCAAAATGACACTATCTTCCTCGGCCCTGGCAGCAGGCTTCAGAATACTCCAGCCCTCACCTTTCACCCCGGCCCTATTATGAAGCAATTCCTAATTGTTTCTGGGCTGTTTGTGGAAGAGAGCGAGGAATCACCGAGCTTTGGCACGGCCTTGCCTCCAGGCTGGCAGCATCCAGGTACCATTCCAGAGGAAAGCAAAGCAGCCGCCATTTGAAACTCCTGGGTTTGCTTCCAGCACTTCTCTGTGGAGATGAGAGGATGTTGAGCAGCACAGAGACTCCTGAGGAGTCTGGCAAGCTCTGCACTTTGCTAGCTCGGAGGTCTGATCCTCATTTACTCAGAGAGCTCTCGCTGCTAGAGCAGTGCAAAGGCCCATCGTGAAAACATAATCAGGCCCAGGGAATGAAATGACAGCAACAGCTTTGTTATACGTTTTTATCTAGCAGAGTTTTCCAAATTCTCATTACAGCCTTGCAGTTATTACTCCGTCCCTAAACCTCTGTTTCCTTGGGGATGCTCAAATTTCTCTTGATTCTCCATGTGTTCTTCAAGCTTTTTTTTTTTCCAGTATTGCGAAGTACGCAAAATTGAGCACATAAATAAGAATGGGAAGGCTCATTTGTAAGGAGATACGTTGTTTAGTTTGAATAGATACTGGGACCAGGCTCCTGTTTCACCAGGAGTATTCCTAATTTTTTTTCCCCCCCAGAAATAGGACTCCTGGCACCTTTGTAGCAGAGTTTGGTCAATAGAAAGATCGGAAGATTTCCCAGTTTTTCAGTGAAAAGTAGAAACTACAAGATGTTATTTTTTAATGAGAAGCAGGGAGGTATAAGAAGAGTTGTGACAGTCAGGTTTTAGGCCCTCTGAATATCAGAGGAGGCCATAACTTTCAAAGGGAAAATACCATCAAAAATAGGAAATTTTTTATACTGAGATGGAAAAGACCTCAGGAGATTGCCTGGGTCAGCTGCCTGTCTTGATGAAAAGCAAAGATATTTCTGATGAAAATTGCCTTGTTTCTCCTGTGGTTTTCCCAGGGATGGGTTAAATAATATAAAGCATGCTTTTCCTCTTTCTAATATGAGGATATTTGCTCTACTATTTTCATATTTCTTCTGCAGTCAGTATTACCTGGAATATATTTGTACCTCTTCCTATAAATCAAAAGACACAGGAAGACACAAAATCTGCCTTTTCCCTCAGAGCTCAATCAGGGAACTGAATTAACAGCAGGATTAGGTCCAGAAGACCAGGACAAGTGTCTTATTAAGAGGGGGTTTGGTGTTACTGCAGTCCCAAGCCAGCCAGCAATCAGCATTTCTACAAGCCTGAAAGTCTTGTGAAAAGCAGCAGGAAAAATCCTGCTGCTTCAGGAATCATTATGCGCTGAAAAGGTCAAGATTCAAGAACATTATTTTCGTATAGTTTAGAGAAGTCTGGGGTTAGAAAGTCTGAGGTTCCTTGGTTGTGAGGCTGGCCTGGCTCCCCAGGCAAGGGGGCAAAGCCATTTTAATTCTAAGCCTTAATAATCACAGACTTACAGTTTCCTCACGTTGTTACCTTGGGATGGAGGCTCTCATGCTTGGTCTGAGAGGACGAAGGAGCACAAATTTTTTGGACAGTCAGCAACAATATGTTCAACCATTTCAGGTTTATCCAAGTATGCAAATCCATGAGAGAAGTCTCCTACATTTGGACTTTTTTTTTTCCTTACAACTCAGATTTGACTTACACCAAGTGCTTTTTGGGAAATGTAGACTCTGACTTGCCTGAAAAATGTAGTTGAGAAGCAGCCATAACCACTCAATAATCGCTCAGGGTAATATTTCTGTACCTACCCTCATGTACCCCAAACACATGCAGATGTTTGCGTGCTCTTTCTCAGAAACTACTGGAGAATTGGGTGTGGGATGAGGACCTGGCAATTTTTCAGGCCTGGAGTATTTCTGGAAAAAAGACAGCAAGTTTAACTTCGAGTCGACTGTGGTGCGGGGAAAAAAGATTGACTGCACTGAGGGATCATGCACAGAGCTTTATTCCCTGTTCTTCTTTGAAATTGCCCGTTCTGATGATGGAGGGAGTGGATGAACAGCCTGATTCCAGGCTAGTCCCTAGTCATTGCCTAAGAATGTACGAGTTGTTTTGGCAGATGCCCTGAGCAAGGAGAGGAAAGCCCCAGCAATAAACATACAGAGGGAATATAGGATTTTTGTTCCAATGAATTTAGCTTCCCATAGATTTAAATGTCTACTTATGAGGCAGGACCATTTAATCTTTTGTACATTTGTTTCTTTTTTATTTGACTTAAGATACTGAATTTAGATGAGGTTTAGTTCCTACATATTGAAACTCTTAAAAGCTCTTCAAATAATTGTTCTTTGGATACTTGTTAAGCTAAAGAAATCAGTTTTGATCGGCAGTAAAAGTTCATGCTATTTTAAGTGCAATGCTATAGCTATTTTCTGTTGTATATTTAATCATTTTGAATTATATGTCATGTAAAAGATTTTAGCTCTGGGGCATTTGCCAGATGGCTGATTCTGCATTTCACACAACAAAAGAAATAATGTTTGTGTAAAGCTCTTAAAAATAGTTGGTAATCAGTATATTCTACAGCGAATAGGATCCAGACCTGTTTGGAAAAAAACCCCAGCTTTTGCAGAAATTAATTTAGAGGATTTGGTCTCTACCTCTGGGCTCTGAACAAAACAAATTGTGTCTATTGTTTGCTGATTTTGTAACATTTAACAAGTTAACGGGATTGTAAATTTTACTCATTTTTATGTTAAATGCCGTTTATTGCAATCCATTGATCTTTTTCTCTTTACTTTGGCTGACAAACTTCTTTCTGAAAGCAGGGTTGTAAAGCAGAGAGCCAACACTGCTCTCCGTTTACACAAGTAGGGCATATGAATGTGAGTAGCCCTTTGCTTTTCTTGCAACAGCTGGAGTGCTTGTCCTTTTTACTACTAATTCCTCTTTCTGGCATCTTTGATTCATGTTTCTCCAAAATACCACTGCAAAAAATATTTTCTCTCTCTGCCATGGCACTCAGCTTCTTCTCTTTGCCCACAAGGCTCTACAGAGCTACCTACAAATTCACCTCCTGGTCTTGTCTCCTCCACCTCCCACATACTTTTTTCCCTTGCATCTAGTCCCAGGATACAGGTTTTTAGCCACATTCATACAATTCCAGTTTTCTGGTACTTGCTTTCCAGACTCTGTGGTAGTCAGAAGCTTTGAAAAATATTACCTCCAGAAGCAGGTCAGAAATTGTATTATAACTCTTTGCTCTGGTACTTGCTTTCCAGACTCTGTGGTAGTCAGAAGCTTTGAAAAATATTACATCCAGAAGCAGGTCAGAAATTGTATTATAACTCTTTGCTCTGAATCTCCACATGCCACTTATCTACCTCTTCCTATTTTTTAGTTAGATAGCTTTTGTTCTGATGTCAGAGCTCTGGATCTAAAAACCCAATGCTTAACAAATAAATTAGTTGAGGAGGCAAATCTCAGCAGGAGGAGAGGCAGAACCCTGGCAAGTATCACACTGGGACTGCTGAGTGGGCAAGGCAAATGGCTGAGCAGTGAAGATGGCAGAGGGAAATTGAGTCTGCTTCATTTAAAATGAAGATCCCAGACTCCTACGAGAAGTTGGGAGTGTTTTCTTACCCTTCTTTTTTTATTTTTTCTTACTTTACCCTAAACACTTCCTAAAATGTTGGACCAATTTTCCTACCCATCATATGCTCTTTTCATATCTTTTTATATAGAAATGTGTTAAGATCAGGCACATTTTGGATGCCATTGCAAAATTCATACATATGTCTTTCACAGTGTCAAAGTCTGCTCAGGTGACAGACAGAGATACTTGGAGACTTCTCATCTGAGCAACCAAGAATATTTTTAGATTAAATTTAGCTTACATATTTTAATCTAAAACAACCTCCATTCAGCAAAATAGATTACGAACCAACATAATTTATTTTCCAGACTATAGCCACAATGATAATATTAATATTTGCATCACGATGTGAATTACTACGGTAATTTCAGTAGCTATAGCTTTTGCAGATATATTGTTCCTTCTGGTTTCCTGGTCTTATCTTTTTGAAAGCTGTGGAAGTTTCAGTTCCAAAGAGTGGCATGCCAAGAATAACACCTTTGTTTGGGTGCTAACCATCCTATTGTGAATCCATTAAATAGGTTACACATGAGTCTTATAGGCACTTACATTCAATATACAGTTCATGTGAAAACAAGTTTTACAAGAGATGGAAAGTTCATTTGGGGGCCATTTTGGAATGACAGTAATTAAAAGAGAATGGAAGGGTGAGAATTTGTGGGTGGAAGCAAAGGTTAATTGAAAACATATTTTCCGTTTTCTTGCCAGCCTTGACGTTGGTGGGGTCAGGTGCAGTAAGGAAAGGGGTGGTAGGGACCCGGAGGGGGCAGTGGAAATGGAAGGGGTGTGCCAGGCAGAAGCCATGGCTGAGATGCTATCACACCTCACTGTGATTGTGCAGTGGAAGAACTCGATAAACCGCGCTGCGGGTGCTGGGAGGAGTCAGGGATGTGAAAGAATTCACTGATATTGTTGTTTACAATGGGCTGCGTGTGCTTGGCTCTCTGCAAACAGAGAGGAAGCTCAGCTGCTGCTCAAGGATGGCGTGTTGTAAACAGATCCTTGCAAAGTATGGGCACGGAGAGCTGAGCAGGGCTGGGCCTCAGGCCGTGCCAGGCCTCTGAGTGCTCCTGTCCTGGTGAGGGCACATCCCAGGGACACTGACTGCCCTCCTCGCTCACAGGGGCTCTGACCGAGCACACAGAGGGATGACACCACTCACATCTGGTCCCAGCTCGCTCTTGGGCAGGGGAGGCAGCCACGGATCTGAATTCCAGAGTGCACCAGGCCTCCAGTGCAGACACAGCGTCTAAGACACCAGCAACACATACAGCTACAAAGACCTAGCACGGTCAGACAAGGTTTTTAAGGTGAACAATGTAGGTTTTTCCCTGTTTAGGCCACTGAGTATTCTGATTTCAACACGACTTCTCGGTGGTTTCCTGGGAAAGCAATAGTTAAGAGAAGCCTCCATGGCAAGAACTGCCTGTGCTGACAGTCTCAGCTCTGTGCCATGGCAGGCACCTAAGCATGCAGAGTCCTCAGAAGTCTCTCACAGCTGAGGTTTCCATAAGCAACACAGAAACACGATAGTTAGAAGCAAATAATTCTAAACTTTGCAATATGCATTTAATATAGCAAGATTAAACGCACCTAAATTACAATGTGTTTTCATGTCATCCCTTGGAAGCACCCTGGAGCAAGGCCACCCTGAATTTTCAGCTGTTTCTAATCCCAGTTGAGAGATAAATCTGGAGTGTGGTATTTGGGGAAATCTCTTCTGCCACTGCTTTTAGCCCGAGCGTTGGAAAGGAGGCAAGTGGTTTCATTTTGCAGAGAGCAGAAATCCACTGATTGAAGTGGGCTGCAGTTTGAGCTCACTGTGGACTACACCTAAACAGCAATTGTGACACCTGTGTGACTTTGCTGACATTTGGAGCATCCCCTAAAGCCCCCCAAAACAAGGCAGAAACTCACCAAGCAATATTTGGTGAGAAGAACCAATTTTGAGATGGCCTACTTACAGGAACATGTTACAACCAACAGCTTTAGCTGGGTGTTATTTACCTAAAGAGACTCTCCAGACTGACCTGTTGGCTGTGTGGACAGGTCCAACAGGAGATCAGGAGGACTTGCACCCCTGGTTAACCATCATGTGGGGAGATGCTGTTTCTGGGGACCAGTCGTGCAGGTGCCTGCCAGGGTTGGCTCCATGTGCCTCTGCCTGCTTAATGAAAACAGCCTGAATTAATCACAAAAATAACAGAAAAGCTGTCCCAGTGTGGGCTGGCTGAGGATCTCACCCACGATATTCAAGATATATTTAGTGGGTGCTAGAAACTGATCTCATTTTTGATTGAGACACAAGGAAATAATTCAAGAGCTCATCCATTACAATCTTTTGCTGTCTCAGTTTCAAGATTCCAATAATATGTCATGATAATAATGATTATATTTCACTGACTTTGGAAGAAATAACTGGGTAACATTTGATAACTGCACAGGGATACACCAGATTGCAGTGAAATGCTCAGACAAAGCTTTTTTCCTTTACCTTCAAACACCAGCATGGTTAGTCCTCTTTCAGCAAAGTCTGTTCCATCACTGTTTATTCTACTGAGGAAAATCTAAAAAAATGGATAAACTTTTAAAGATAAATATGCTGACACAAAATTCAGCACACCACACGAAGAACCCCATTCCACCTAATTGTGCACAGGGTGATAATTTAGCACTGATTTAAGAGTTTGTATTTTTTTCAAATCTTTTTAAAAAAGAAAATTACTTCTGAAGGTGAAGATGTGCTTAGACAATCATATTAACATATTCAAACAATTGCAATTTGCAAAATAGTAATTACAACTCACTATCTGGTAGCATTAATCAAACTTCAAGGTTTAATTCCATTTTAAATATTGATGAAATGTGATTCTCCAATCTAACCCTGGTGTTGCAGGGTTATGGAAGCAGCCAGTGACAGAAAAAGAGGAACGTGTAGTTAACAAGCAGCTGCCACAAAGAAGGATCGGCATCTGTGATTTAAATTGTTAGCTGCACAGTCAGGTAGAGTGTAAAAAGGGTAGTCAAGAGGCTGTTAAGTCCATTGCTGCCAATTACTAACAATCAGGGAGGAGCTTTAAGACTTGTTCAGTACAATAAACCCAGTTTGTCTTGTTTCAGGGGTTACTACTGAAGAGGTTGCAGCTGCACTGATTCAAATAGCCCTAAAACTACAGTAATTATCAACCAGTCTTCTTTAGTGTAGCAAAAGTATGTTTTACCATAGCTTAACTCTTTACATTCTAATATTTCCCTGCCTCCTCTCCCATAGCCAGCCCTGGAGCCATTCTCATCCCTGGGCTGTGGTTCTTCTTCCTATCCTGGATCAATTCTTTCATTTCTCCTTACCTGGACCAAGGACCAGTTGTACCTCACACTGGGTTGGATGGCAGTTCTAGGGATTTACTTTATGTTGAGTCATTACATCTATTTTTCCTTTTCATACACAAAGTTGAAATTCACATTGCTCCTTCAGTTTTTACATCTGGTTAAACCACGTGCAGGTTAAGCAGGGCTTATGAACACGTCTTTAATTTGCACGGGCTCAGATCACTGCATGAACCAAGACATTTCAGAATCAGTCTAGCAGGGCTAAGATGCTTAGAGTGACTTGTCCTGGGTGCTTTCCTAGGAGACCAGGAAATCCCAGAGTGCAGAAGGAAACAATCTGGGCAAACCAAGGCTATGTTGGAAACCTGTGAGCTGACCAAGTTCCATCTGCCTTTCTTTGTGCTCACACCCTTGATGCTCACCTCAGTGAGTGCTGCCAAAGGCTCAGACAGACTCAGGCTGGTTATTTCTAGCTCTCAGGTGAGCCAGGTGTGCCCAGCTACCAGCCAGACGTGGTGATACCCAGCACCTCTAAGTTTTCTTATTCCTTCACCATGGCACAAATAGACAAAAGTTTCCTTTTCATGCAATTATTACAAGCTCAGATAAACTATTTTTTTTTTTTTTTTAGTTAAGGCAATTCCAGCTAAAGCCACAGAGCCACACAGACTGGACAACATCTGTCACAGCCGAGGCTCCTGTGATCACATCTGCAACACCTAGAGCACAGAACAAAAGCCAGCACATTGATTATGGTTTGGATGTTGTTTTTAAGAAAGCTGAAGGACCACATTTGCATTCCTGTTGCAGCCCTCAGTGGAATCTGCCTGTGAGGATTGCGTGGTCTTTAAGCAAGACTCAGTGCTCATGTTTTTAATTTCCCTTTTAGCGTATTTTTTCAGCATCTATTTTCTCCTACTTTATACCCGAATTAGAAATGTGCCATTAACGGGGTATTTTGTTATGGATCTATGAATCTATAAGGAATAAAAAAGAGATCAGTGAAAGGCAGAAAGAGCTGAACTTAGCTATTCTATCCAAATTATGAGCATTTTGCAGTCATTAAAGCAAGCACCTTGGCACGTGCTTTCCTGCCTCCACCAGGATGCTTCCCTCCCTTTACCAGGATGCTTTCTGCCCTCACCAGGATGCCAGCAGAGCTTCGTGTGAGCAGCACCTCATAGGTGTGTGCCCGACTCACTCAGCCAGCAATGAGAGAAAAGGGAGGGCAGCATGGAGAGAAAAAAAAAAAGGAAAAAAAAAAAGGAAAGGAAAGACAAAGCTGGCTTGATTCACAAACCACCACAGTCAATAGGATTAACCCCCAGGCTTGACGACTTGTGCATCAGAATTTGTCACATACCCCTCTGGGAACTTCTTAGCTTAACACTTCATTCCCAGGACCTTCCTGTCTTTTGCATTTCAAATGCTCCTCTGTCGCTTTAACATAAAGGTACAACTCCATGATCAAAAGATGTCCATGAAAATTTGACTGCCATGCTTCTTTCTCCATTTTTTCTGACCTGCCTGAGCAGGGTGCTCAGCAGTGTGAATAAATGGGACCGTGATGGTCGCAGCACCGAGGTTACACCCCCTCGGCTCCATCCTCCTCCCAATCATCTGTCCTTTTACGTAACAAGGGCTGCCACAAACCCTCAAAATTAAGATTTTTACACACATCACAAGCAGCTAATATGAATTTGTTGAGACAGTGGTAAACACAAGAAGCAGCTCGAATAGATTGCATTTATATAAAAATAAATACAGGTATTGTTTTAAGTAATACTTCAATTTTTTTTTTTTTCCAATGCTTTTGGAAGTTTGTTTTTCCTGGTTTACTACACAGATCTCTTTTCTCCTACACAAACACAAAAGAAAAGGCTGCAGAACAGTTTTTGGAGACAAGACTATTTAAATCCCTGAAATTAAGAAGCCACAACTTAACATCCGCCAAGCTATTTTTTTGTAAATCATGCACAAAATTACTATTCAAACTTTGCTGGTCAGTTGTTTTTTCCCTACATTGTCTTTGCTTTTATTTTCTTTCCACACTGTCATTATGCTCTCAGAATAAATACGACAGACGTGAATACTAACAAGGAACACAGGAGTTGGTCTAAAATATCTCTCAGCCACTACATCAGCTTATCAATACCTGCCACAACATACATCTCAAAAACAGCATGGAAAGAAAAGCTGGAAGACAAGAACCTGGGATTTCACTAGAAATTTTTCTTTACCTTCACTTTTCATAAACCAACAAGGAACACAGCCAGAGTATTTTAAAAATGCCTATCTTAATTTCTGATTGTTTCAATGCTTCTCCTCCATATTTTGCCCAAAAAGGCAAAATATAAAAGCTATACATGTAAATCTTGTAGTTCACCCAAGCTAAGCTTATCAAACAGACATAATCAGTCCTTGCCACAGATCCAGTGCCTCCTGCCTTGACAAATTCCCACACAACAGCACACGATCTTTTAAACAAACAAAAAAAAATGTGCTCCAAGAGATGCCAATGGCTAGAAAATGGATTTATTTTTCAAAGGAAAAATGGCTTGTTTGAGCTGGACCCCAGGGCTGCAAAGAGCAGATCTGACACGGGGATATTTAACATTCTCTTTCTCTCCCTTTCAGACAATGATGAGCATGAATGGATCCTTCGGACCTGCCGGAAAGCCTGGGACATAACAACTGAGCACAAACCAAAACCATAAACCAGCTTTTCCTAGACAATATTCCAGCAAAGCAGGTAATCTGATTCACAATAAACGCAATTTGTCCTCGTGGATTTGTCTCACCCTTTCCCTCGACAGGAATATAATCTTTCTGTCATCTTTGTCAGCACAAACAAAAATGGAAATAATCATTTAATCAGTCATGCTGAGCAAAAGCCACGGCAAAAAAGCCGACTGTACTCACAATAATATTCCTGAGAGGTGTGCAGTGTAGTATGTATAAACATTATTAAGCCTGAAAACAATTTGTTAAAAAGAGTGCCTCAGATTCGGTGTTGAAGTCATTCAAATCCATCTTAATCAACATTATTTTCCCAGATTTTAGTTAGCTGTCCTGGTGAATTCCTTTCCTCTCTTTTTGCTCAGTACTTTGATATTGATTGATCATTGTAATAATGTACACCAGAGGTATTCTTTAATGACTGGTTTGCTAACTAGGAAATTATATCCATTTACTACGAACGTTTGTTGAACTCTCCTGAAGCCAGAGTTTAACAAAATAATAAAAGGGGAAAACTGGGTGGGTTGCTGCTTGATTAGTAAGCCAGAAAGTATTTAAAAATAAAATAAAATGGAATTACATCATTTTCTGGATGTAAGTGCCAGCACTTCTACTTGCATTAACTTTATTTATTACACAAATAAGACATTTACAAAGCACAACATTAAAAGTATGTAACAAAACAGACATTGGTTTTACAAAAAGTGCTTACAATTTTGTTTTACTTTTTTAAAATAAATATTAGTCTTGACTGTCCACTCATTCAGAGAAAAAATTTTTTAACCATTGTAGCCAAGACATGCAGAATTGCAACATGCTACAACAAAATGATTGGCAGATGAAATAAAACTGGTGTTTAGTTGGCATCCTACAGATAAATCACTGATAGTAGTGCAGGATTGGTTCCCACTCCCCGTCCCAACGAGTGAGTTGTGTAAGCACCTTTAGCTCGGGCATTGGGTTAACCAGCATGAGCCAGAAAAATATCACTGGTGATAAAACCTTAAGCCATCCCACTTTCAGAGCCAAGCCCTGTTAGTTACCTTGTTAAACTGGAGTGAAGAGCCTTTCACTGGCTGTCTTCAGTGGATTCTGTCTGCAAAAGGGTTTGTAAATAGCAACTGGAAAAGTTTAGTGCGTGGAGTCTGCATTGCTGCACCAGAACCCATCTGGCAATTACTGAATAAACTAAGAAAATGAGAATGACTTTAATTTTATTTTTTTTTTTAATCCACAGACAGGAGATGAATGCAAATGACCTGAGATAAGGTTTGGTTCAGTGGCAACAGTCAGTGTGAAATATGTTGTGAAACAATGTATTGAATAAATTAGAAGATTTCTTACATTCTTGGTACAGTTGAGTATTTTCCATACACATAATTAGCTCTAAAACTGCACAAGCTGAATTGCTTCCAGTTTTTGCAAACAATTTGGGCTTAATATAAACAGAGCCTGATTTCTGAATTAGCAAAGCTGCTCCTGGCTACTTATGGGGGGAAGTGCCCCGAGCACAGTCTGTGGTGAGCCCACGTCCCTGGAGAGAAACACCTACATTCCCTCGGCCCCTGCCTTGCACTCCAGCCCTGCCGTGGTATCAGTTACAAACCCTTGGATATCCAGGACGTTTCACAAGTGGGTTTTTTCTGATCAAGTTGGTATTTAGCAGATACATATTTCATAGTTTCCCCTTCACTGCATTGCCGTGACAGAAGAGAGAAACACATCAAACCCTTTTCTCCCTCAACAGAACAGTTGTGGCAATCTCAGAGACTGTGGGATGTCAGGGCAAGTTACAGCCTGAGGTCTCTCCTTCAGTCTTAAATGAAATAACTACCCATTCTTTTATGGCACTAATTCCACAACTAAATGGTCATTAGGATGTGCAAGCACAAGTGGAGAACAAAGTCAGGCCCCGGTGACCCCCTGGCCCCCCACGAGCATCTCAAGGCTGGCACATGGACACAGCAACCACCTCAACCCGTGATGACAAACACCCACCAAGAGCCAGCCAAGGGAACACCCATCCTTCCCTATTGCAGGGACAAAAAGGACTGTACCTGGTGCAGCTGGTGACTGTCCCCTCCCTGAGGGGATGGTTCCAGTCAGGGCAGGCGTGCGGGAGCGCCTTGTCACTGGCCACACTCTGGAAATGGTCACTCACACATCGGGAGGTGACAATAAGATTTTGTGGACTCAATTCCCCTCTCTTAATTCCCCTCTCTCCTTTCAAATGTCATTTTAAATTGGGAATAGAGCTGCTGGCTGCAATTAGACAGATACTGGCCCAACTGTCCGAGGTAGTACCATCACTCTCTTAATATATGTACACACACACAGAAGAGCCTGCGTGTGTGTGTTTGTGTGTATTTGTTCCACCAATATCAACGTGTGCTTGTACTCAGTTACTTCTCAAACCAAGAGATCTCGGTGGCCACCTCAGCAGACATCCCCATCTCCTGATGCCATTCCTGGAGCTCTCCTCGTGGTTTAGCTGGAGCCACGTGTCTGGCTGCTGGTGTCACATGGAGTTCAGGGACAGGGGCAGGAGAAGGTCCCCCATGTGTGCAATACGGGCTGCCCAGAGCAGAGGAATGGTTGGCCAGAGCAGAGGATGGCTGCCCAGAGCAGAGGGATGGTTGCCCACCCGGCCCACATCGGGGATGGATCCAGGATCTCCCGGAGAGGAAAGCACAGTTCCAATTAAAAACAAGTTATGTAGCAGACGGATCCCCATCTCCTGCTCCTCGGGCACGGTTCAGTCATATCCCTCACTAGCTGTGGCTCAGGGTAGGCTTTCACATTCTTGGAAGAGCGGCCTCACAGACACTTCACGGCAGGACAGGCCCGTGTGCTTGCGTGGAGAGAGGTTTTGTTTCCAACCTGCTCTTGGCTCGGTGCAAACTGAGAAGGGCTGGCAGAGGTCACTTGTTTACTTCTCGTTATTACCATCAATGAAGGATCATTTCGGAGTCCTTTTCCTGACGTGGGGCCAGACTGCTGAGCGCTTCCTTTGCTGTTGCCGTGAGCCCAGCAGCTCTCCTGGGATGCACCCTCATCCCAGGGCCTGGCAGGACCGACAGCCACACCCCAGTAAGGGAGAACAGGAGGGCAGAGGGAATCAGAGCGATGCTGCCAGACAAAGGAAGATGCCATCCCCTTGCAGTCCACTTGGCTAGCGACTGTTCCTGCTGGCCTTGCTGTGGTTTTCACCTTTTTAACTGGTCTCCAGTTTCTACCCAACACTTTCCACTGACTGAACTTGAGTCCACAGAAGGGCAGAACATTTCTACACCTTTATGGTCACCTTCCAGTGAGCGTTTCCCAGTCCCAGAGTATGGATTGTCTGAGAGTTTTCTGTAGGTACATTCTGAAATCACCCATTTGTGATCCAATATGACTCCAGGGAAATAAAGTAGCTTGTTAATAAAGAGCAAGAGTAAAAAACTTAAAAAAAAAAAAAAGATTTGGCAGATGGCTGTGAGAGGAGAGAGATATTCAGTGTTCTAAGAACAAGTCAGCAATCAAAAACTTCAGGGTGCTAAACCTGGCTCTGCCACCAACCCTCATGGTTCCTCTCAGTTTAGGACATCTCTGCTTCCCCTCCTATAAAACGGGGGGGAAAAACACTAAGATTTACTTACCTTTGAGTGATCAAAGGACATGTGATTCTAAAGCACTTTGAGGAGGAAGAAAAACTGCCTATTTCCAGCTGGCATCATGTTTTCCACTCAGTGGAGTCTCAGCTACCTGCGAGATTCGTTCAGGAAGGTCTGTCTATATATCGAGTTGCTGAGCCAAAAAGCCAATTTCAGATTTCACACGTGCGAGTGGAAAGAAGGAGGGATGTCCAGGAACTGCTTCACTGGTGCAGAAAGAGAATCAGGCCAAACCACATAAATTCCTCCTTCCTTTGTGCTCAGAGGTGATCATCGACCCCCCTGAGACTCAGCGTGTTCTGGGTTGTTCATATTCCCATGGGTTTGGGAGCAAGACTTGCAAGCACAGTAGAGTCACCAGTTTTGACTGTGTCTGGCACTGCCTTGGAGAGACTCACGGTCATTCTACAAGTCCACAAGAAACAAGTGTAAAATGTAACTCTGCACTCAACACACACACACACAGAGTGTCGGCTGGAGAAATCGGAGCGGACGCGAGGTGCTGGTCAATGGAAAGAGCTGAGAGCGCTGGATCTGAGCTTCTCCCGCGGGACTGCCGAGGGCTGGGCGCTGTCAGCGGCTGAGGGGCAGCGGTGCTGGTAGGGCCATGGGCAGGTGAGGAAGAGTCCGCGCAGTCAGTACTGAAAGAGGATGACCTGAGGGGAAAAACGGGAGCGTCAGCGGCTTCCAGAGACAGAGCCCTGGCGGCGGCGGTGTGCTTGCAGGGAGCAGCAGAACGGACACGGGCTCTGCTGTGGAAAACCCTCTCTGGAAGCTCTGTCCGCCCGGGAGCCACCAGCCCTGCCCAGGGAAGGAGCCGCCGGGGCAGCGCTGAGGAGCCCTCAGGTGGGAGGGAGCGGGGCTGTGGCAGAGATGCCCCGCACCTTCGGCTGTGAAACCCAACAAAACCGGGCAGCGCACCAAAACCAGAGCTTCATCCGTCTGCTCCGTGATGCGGCAGCTACCCAGAAAGACAAAAACCATGAGCAGCAGTCCTGACTGTCCACTTCGCTCACTGCTCAGCACAGGCTCCCCAAAACACTGCACCTCGCTGCTCTGCAGGTACAGCCCCTTCCCTGCCTCTGGGCTGGACACAGCTCAGCTCTCACCAGCCACTGCATTGGGCACCCCGAGAGGGAAACACACACTCAGCATTTAAATGAGTTTTCCCAGGATCTCAGCTATCTCGGCTATTAAAAAATTTTGGATGTGGGGGAAAAAAAAAAGCTACTTCAGTTTTAAGGAATTCAACATGCAAGTGATTGTTTAGAAAAGGAGCTGGCTGGGGGGAAGCTCCGTGTCCTGAGAACCCTGTTCTGCAACAGCTGTGAGCCAGTAATTGCATTTAAATCAGGAGCTGCTTGCTGCAGTGAAGCTTCTCTAACGACGGCACCAGGACTGTACAATATTTTCTGAAATCTCTGCAGCTTGCTGGGCAGATATGAAGAAACGGTAGAATTAAGACTGAAAAAACAACTTTGCTGGGCCCCTGCTTCTGCCCATTGAAACATAGCTCAATAAGCTGCTGCACTGAGTAGAGAGAGACCTGAAAAGAGAGGTGCTGAGAACTTCTAACAGTGAAGACAAAAGCTAAAACCTCTATGAGCTGCCAAAGGCTCAGTGTTCCCTGAGAAGGAAGCCACTGAAACTGGGGTCCTAAATAAAACCTTCCAAGTGTGTTTGAGAAATCTTGCCCCCGATAAGCCATGTGTTAGAACAGATACTGTAAGTGCTGAACAGAAAAAATATCAACATGCAGTATTGTCTCCTGGCCAGACATTGTGAAATAACATTCCTGCTTCAGATACTGTGACAGCCAGTTGTTTTGGGTTTTTTGTTTTTTTGTTTAAGCAATACTGCAATCCATGAGAAATTAATCTTTTTTGTTAACTCGTGGAAAACTGGGAAGTTAGTACATGCTGGAGCTCCCCCCTGCTCCGTTGTTAACAGGCAGTTGCTGTTCACACTGACAACACGTGCAGGCGCCTGAGGAACGGAGCAGGACAGAGCCCAGGGCACACGGGAAGGGGAAACCAGGGAGGATTCAGGCAGGAGGATGAGAGACCCTTCCGTGGATGCAGGCACAGAGTCCCAGCACGTCACAACAACCAGGGGTGCCCAGTGAAAAACACGGTGATGCCATTTGGACCAACAGTGGGTAGGCACATCAACCTAAGGGCTCCCAAAACTGAGCAAAGACACACGGGTGGGTGGCAGCTGCCGGAGGTCATGGAGGAGCAGTGATGCTGACAGGAGACGGTGGTGGCAATGATGTTACACACAGATCTTTGCTACAGGGGAGGGTTGGCCCCGGAGCCTGGAAGAGGGACTGCATTTACCTTCTCACCCCTATTAGATAGTGGTCCTTCCATGTCTGCTTTGAGGTGCACTGGTGGAGCAGTGTAGGGAAGTCTACAGTGCACTTGTCCACACTGTACCTGACCTGTGGATGAGAAGAGGCTTCAGCCTCCGTTACTACAAACAACACACGCCCTCCCTCCGGCACGGCCAGGCCTCCACCAGGACACACGGGGAGCAGGAGGTGCCCGGCGGGGCAGGCAGAGGAGCAGCAGGAGGGGAGAAGCCTCACAGAAGCCACGGAGCCAGACCTCTGTCCAGGCACCGCCGAAGCTGCCCCTCACTCACAAATCATTCCCTGGCACCGAGAGCTGTCAGGGAAAGCAGCTCAGCCCTTCTGAGCAGGAAGGAGACCACTGACCACCGAGCCCCACGGGGCACGCTCACACCTCTTCTGCATGGCACAGAGAGCGCAGGAGGGCCAAGGACCAGTCAGGGAAAACCCAGGCACTGGACTTTCCTGGGGGCGAGTGAATCCCAAAGGCAAAGTGATTCCCAAAGGCAAAGTGCATCCCAAAGGCAAAGTGAATCAGGAGCAGCACGGGCACCAGCCCTGCACCCTTGGCACAAGGAGGGTTTTGCCACCGCCTGTCCCGGGCGCTGCCCCTGCCCTGGCCCGGCCCCACAGCCTCTTACTTTCGATGTATCCGTGCAGCGTCACCATCCGGGCCCGCTCCGGGCTGCTGAAGGGCGAGTAGTGAATGTCATCGGACAGCGAGGAGGGGATGCGGGACGGGGGCGCTCCCGAGGGCGGCACCGTGTGCTGCGGGGTGTGTTTTTTATGGCGGGCTCTGCAGTTTTGAAACCAAACCTGAAACAAAAGCAGAGAACGCTGTGACGGCTGAGAGAGGATTGGGTTGGAGTGTGGTGCTTCGCCAGGGTCCTTGGATGGGGGTGTCTTTGGAGTGCTTATGGAAACTGAATAAAAGAGAGAAATCTGCGCTTCACCAGCTCCCACAGGTTTGTTTTACACTCGCCAGAGCAAGAGGGAAGTTGTGTATGCAAAGCTTTGTCCCTGCACAGCTTCCCTGCAAATGATGGCAGCAACTTTCAAGGTCAAATTTAAATTTTAATCTGCAACCCCAGCTTACCTGGCCTAAAAACACAGCTGAGATCAGTTAGGACACTTGAGCATTGGCAAAGAGGGAAACAAGAGCAGACAAAAATGAATAGGAGCTTAAACTAAGATAAGTTGTGACTTTAAGAATGATAAAAACAATATTATTTCAATCACTTGTGGTTTATCATCTTCAAAAACCCCATCAGCAGAACATTAAAGCTGAGAAAGGAGGGTACTGTGGTGGGATACAGCCATAGTCTGTGTGAGCAGCAGGTATGAGATCTCTGATCATATCTCACTGCTTTTAATTAAAGGAGTAGTTAAGGAGTTAGATCCTAGAGTTAAAACATGCATGGAAGGGGTTTTTTGTGCTAAAGAGGCGATCTGTTTCTTACGCTCTAATTTTTGAAAGATAGCTGGGACTAAAAACCTTCTCCAAGACTGAATGAAGATCAGCTCTCCAGGCAGAGCACACTGGACCACAGAGAAGGAAACAGTCATAAGCGTTTGACAAATTGTTTCCTGTTCGAAGCGCCTTTAAAAAAATATCCACACAAAAAATCACCCAGTGTGCAGCCTGCTTGATCTTTACCTAAATGGAGAATCTCAATAACAGAGGCTCGAGCCAGATTTTCACGCACAAAATTTAAATGTGTCATTGGCGAAACAAGTCTTGGATGAAAGTTCCAAATTTATTTTAATCACTCGTGTTTTTATTGTATGCAGAAAGTATGTGAGCAGAACATTAAAGTGATGAGTATTAATGTCACCAAGAGGCAGAGCTGGGCTGTCTGTGAGCTGGGAGTTGCAGAGGGGACATTTCTCAGTCCCTACGGCACCACTCGCCCTCCCCTCCCGGCTCAGGCGTGGGGACTTCCCTGCCACTGCGTCCCCTGGGGCTGCAAAACCCCTTTTTCTTTAAACTTCTCGATCCCAGTGCTTCCTGCGCCGGTGAACTTTGCCTGCTCGTGGCAGGGACGGCCGCCGAGGAAGCTCCCACTCTGCCTGTCAGCGGCTGGGACAGAGCGCAGCGCTCCAGGACCTCGTGCTAGCGGCAGCTTTCCCACCCAGTAATTTATTGCGAACCGCTGGGGCTGTTGGGGTTTTGATTCGTTGCATCATAAGAGGGAAAAAACAAATAGAAATCCCGCGAGCGAGACGGAGAAAGAACGGTGCTGGCATCGCTGCGGGAGCAGAGGAGCCGGCACCCAGGGAAGGCAGCACGGAGCCGCTGGATGCTGCAGGGCCGGGGCAAGGAGCCGTGAGCCCTGCCCGGTGCCAGCCTTCAGGTGCCCCCTCCCTGCCCTGCTTGGGGCTGCTCCCTACCCGTCCCTGGCCTCACCTGAATGACCCTCCGGCTCAGCCCCGTCATGTCCGCCAGCTTCTGCAGCGTTTGTGCGTCGGGGTTGTTGTCCTGAGCAAACTGTGCCTGCATGACCTGTGCAGAGAGGAGAGGGGGGCTCAGGGTGAGGCTGGGGAGCCGCGGCCCCTCCCAGCCCCCCGGCCCTGCTGCCCGACCTGCAGCTGCTCGGCGGTGAAGGAGGTGCGGGCTCTCTTGGCTGGCTTCGGCTGGCTGTCCTGCTCCGAGGGCACAGCCCCCTCCAGCGTGATCCCATTGCCTACAGGAGAGAATCCCCGTGAGCCGCAGGTCAGGAACCCGCCCGCCCCCCTGCCCCCTCCAGGAGCCGCAGCTGCTCATCGGGGGGACACCACACCCGGTGGCATCGCAGCGTGGGGCACCCACAGCATCCCTGGCATCGCAGTGTGGGGCACCCACAGCATCCCTGGCATGGCAGCGTGGGGCACCCACAGCACCTCCTGCAGTGGGAGCAGAAAGAGTGGAGCCAGCACTGCCACTCAGGAGCTGCCCCAGGCTGCTGAGCCCCTCCACACACAGGGAAGGAGAAACCACCCTTCCCCAGGAGTTTACTGTTGAATTAAGAGAAATGCAGCAAGTGGTGGAAGCCACAGTGAATAAGGAGAGACAGCAGCAGGAAAAGGGTCAAGGTGGTGTGTGAGGGCAAGCACTGATGTCCCACCGGCCCTGACTCGCGGTCACCACTTGGCCACATCCTCCAGGGAGTGGCTGGGAAGGGACCCTGTCTCTGCCAGGCTCACCAACATCCATCACTCCTGCCCCTCACTGCCCCCTGTGACCCCGTTTTCTCTCATGGGCGCTGCCTCCATCAGTCCTTTCGTTTGCTCAGAGCATTTCAGTGGGCTCTTTGCTCCTTTCCCCAGCCCCAAATCGTCCCAGCACCTGACCTCCTCTTCCTCCTGGGTCCCAGAGCAGCAGCAGGAGCAGCACCATCCCCACAGCCTTGGGGTGGCCATGCTCTGAGCAGCAGCCACGCTAAGGGAGACCCTCCAGAGGGGCACTGACCTCCCCCTTGCCCAGCACAGTGCCAGGATGACCCCAGCCGTGCTCACGCTGCTGTGCAGCCTCCAGGGACAGTGGCCAGAGCCGGGTCCCTCGCTCCTCACTGGGGCCCTGCTGCAGCCCTGGCTGCTCTGGGCAGTGTAGGTGAAGCACCCCTGAGGGATGGGTGAGGGAGGGTGGGCGAGGGAGGGCTGAGCAGGGCTGGCCCTCGTCCCGCTCCCAGGATGCGCCTGCACAGCCCGGCCATCGCTCCACAAGCTGGACCAGGCTGTGATTGTCTTGGCTTGAGTTGAAGGACTTTCTCATATAGTTTGACTTGTTCTTTTCGGATGATGAATGGGACTCTGACTTCAGCAACATCTGTTTATTTTTCTTGTATGTAAAACCTCATGTGCAGAAGAAATTGCTGGGTAATTACAGGAGGGGGGAGTGCGGCCCTCCAACTCCACAGCAACTACAGCTCTCCAAAGTGATTCCCTCCTTCTCAAAACCCCTTGGACACAGGTAGTGACACCTGACACTCACCAGGTGCCCTAGAACTGCCCAACACTGGTGCTCAGCCCACACCAGCAGGTTGTTCTGAGCAGCAGCAGCAGCAAACCCACCATCCCAGCCCTCAGCTGGGGCATCAGCTCTGCAGGACTCCCCAGTGCCAGACCCTGCTGTCCTCACACCATTCTGCTCCCACAGGACACGTGGCTTCTCCCCCTCCATCCTTGCTCCCATCACTGCCTCACGCCCCCGCAGCAGCTGACCATATGGACCAACATGCCTTGAGCCACGTCCCGAGCCAGGACCTTCCCAGCCCAAATGGGCACTCTGTTTTCATCCTCTTACTCAAACACAGTAAACAGAAACATATTATTTTCCTGTCAGGTTGCTAATGGTTTCCACATGCTGCATGGGCCGGGACATGGTGCGTCCCTCCCTGTGCCCACCATGTGCTGAAGTACTTTCCACCACGGGACAGGCCCTGGCACTGCCCAGCCTCCCTGAGTACCGCTCTGGATTTACCCCACAAATTTGTTCCTCTGAGCATCTCTCTGGGCACTGCCATGCAGGAGGATGGGGAAGGGACAGAAGCTGCAGATCTGTGTGACCTCGGTGTCACCAATTTGATTGGGACAGTGGAGGCTGGCCGGCCATGGCACAGCTCTGTCCAGCTGGGAATGGCACGACCCAGGATGGGCAGGGCGGGTGGAAAATGATGGGAAGGTTTTGTCAAATCGCCAATCCCACCTTCTACATTTATGACTCATGGCCTCAAAATCCCAGCAGCTTCCTCAGGCACTGCACGCGGGGCCGTGCAGGACCAGGCACTGTCCCTGGCATTGCCCACGGCACACAGCTCTGCCACAACCCACAGGTGCTGCCAGCACATTGGCCATCCCATGAGCCCTCTGCCAGCCCAGGGCCTTGTGCTCAACATCCCCCAGGGCCACCCATCACCACTTTTGGCAACGATAGAACTGACCCCAACACCCCGAGCTGAGGGCCAGCATGGGGGACAGTGACACCCTGCACAGTGCCCGCGCCGAGGCCGCGGCCGCTGCCGCTGCTGCTCCTCACCGTTCTCTGCCGCTCGCTTGAGGTTCTCTATCATGGTGTCGTAGTGGATCCGGCACAGCACCTTCTCCTCCACCAGGCCGAACTCCTCGCCGGTGGAGAGCTGCCGCTTGCAGGAGAAGCAGGCGAAGCAGGCGAGGTGGTAGGCGTTGCCCCGCGCTCGCCGCACCCAGTCGCTGGCGTAGATCTGCCTGCCACAGCGGGCACACTTCGTACCGAACCGGCTGCGGAGGAGGAGAGGCAGGTGAGGGCAGGAGAAGAGGCAGGTGAGGGCAGGAGAAGAGGCAGGGGAGGGCAGGCAGGGTGAGGGCAGGCAGGGAAGGGAAGGGCAGGCAGGGTGAGGGCAGGCAGCACGATGCAGGCACTGCTGTCAACCCCATTGCTCACCCCGACCACCCCAACACCCATTTGTGGAGAGAGGCAGTGGAGCTGCCCCACTGGTGCCTTTTCCCGTGGCAGCAGCGTGGGCAGGAGTGGGGTGTAACTCACTGCAGCCCTGGGGCCAGACACGGCCGAGGGGCTGAGGTGACGCAGCGCCGTGAATCAGCTTCCAAGCCCGTGGGTTTTTTTATTTTGATAACAGCCAGTGTGAGACTCGGATGGAAACTGTGTCAGAGCTGGTTCTCTCCCGCTGCCATAAATCAAACCATGTGTGTTCTCCTCACATGTACGGGCGCACACATCTGCTTTCCCCCCATGGAGGAGGTCTCCTCACTGTGAGAGGAGGATGGCTGTCCTGGAGTGAGCTATGCTGGAAGGTAGCAAGACAGCCAGGATCCCCTCACCAGGTGATGGTGTGAAAAACCCCATTCCCATCAGGATGCTGATGGCCAAGGGCAAGCGATTCACAGGGAGCAGCAGATGTGGCCCCCACGGCCCTGAACCCCCAGGACAGTGCCTGACACGAGGTGCCAGGCATGGCCTTGGTTTGATTTCTGCATTTCAGTATTACTGCTGCTTAAAAAAAATAAATGCAATGAGCAGCAGCAAGAGCATCAGGAGAGAAGGGAGCATCTTCTCTGCCACCCCAGAGGTAGTTCTGGCTCCAACACAGTCACTGCACTTCCTCACACAGCCCCAGCACTGCCAATGCCAACTCAAGCTCCCGAGGGCTCCTGCCAGCCCCTCACCACAGTGGGGCTGCTGGCAGCCCTGCCCAAGCAGCTCCAGCATCTCTCAGTGCAGGCACAAAACATCGATGAGAAACGACCACACCAAGCAACAGGAGAGACCCCGCACCACAAACCCTTCAGTTCAGTGGCCAGAGCCAGAACAGCCAGAGTGGACAGCCAGAGTGGACAGCCAGAGGCAGAGCCCAGGTCAGGCCATCACAGCCAGTGTGCTGCCCATGCCCGACCCCACACCGTGGAACTGCCGCCCACCATGGGTCCAGCAAGATGTGGAAAGACTGCCCTGTGCTGGGATTACTAATAGCAAAACTATTTGGGAGGAAAAGAAGGGTCTAAATTTTTAAGCCTGACCATAGCTGACCAAAGAAGAAAAAAAAAAAGGACATTTCTGTGCTGAAATTATACAGAGACTTAGCTAAGAGACTTCACTAATTTACTTCAGATGGGAACATTGTAAACTGACTTTGTGCCAGCTCGTTTATATAAACGCACAAACAAAAGAACTGTATTAATTTTTTATTTAGAAATAAAGATCATTCCTGCAAATTGAATTACTTTGAACAATGTGCTATGTAAACAGTCGTACTTGCTGAACAGTATCAAGCGAGGGGCAGGCGCAGGGAGCTAATGGCACGTGGTGATCGCCGCTCCCCGCTCGAATCCCAGCCCGCGGGGGGAGCACGGCACGGGGATGGGGGAAACTGAGGCACCAGGCACCGCACAGAAAAGGTCACGCATCCCCATCACACATCAGCTGGGATCTGGGGGAGACACCCAGGCGTCTCCCGAGGACCGGGCAGGAGCCCCGGGTTGGCAGCGGTGCCCAGGGAGCAGGGCAGGGTTTGCCCAGGGCGCAGGGGCTCGTGTGGCCGCGGCAGCAGCACGGGCTGGGGCTGATGCCGCTGTCCCTGCAGAGCCACGGCATGAGCAGAACCTGGAGAGAGGCTGAGGCTCAGCAGCAACGCCTGAGGGGCTGCACAGCCTGCGGCACCCGCAACCACCGAGGCTGCGCCTGCGGCTCTCGGCCAATTCTCTCCTGCGGCACCGCTGCAGCGATTCGGGCTCTGCGGGGATGGAGCTGGGGCCGGGCACGGCACCCACTGTCACCCAGCAGAGACTGCCACTGCAGGGACACCGGAACGGGGAGACAAGTGCCTGCGAAAAGTCTGTCCTGACCCATCACCGCTGCCAATAACAGCTCAAACATAACACGGGCTTCAGCTCGCCGTCCTTGCAGGGCAGCGAGAGCCCGAAGAGCCCCATCTGCTCGGAGCAGCAAAGCACCGGGAGAGGGGCTCCACATGACTCCTGCCACCTGCCTGGCAGCGACAGGGATGGGGATGGGGACAGGGCCACACTGCAGCAAGAGACAAAGAGCCAGAGGATTTATCCGAGCCCAGAACAGCGGCACAAGCTGGAGCATCACCAACCGCTACCAGAGCCATCGGCTCGTGCCCTGCTCGCATGGTTTGTGAGCGAATGCTCTCCCCAAAGGTTAACTCTGGGAGATGGAAACTAACAGCGTTAGCAGGAGAGACTCATCCCAGAGAGACTCATCCCAACAAGACTCATCCCACCTCCCCCAGGGGCGGCCGCATCATCTGGGTCGCGGGAAGAGCAGAGGCGGGAGGACGCCCTGGTGCATCCTGTCTCTCCCACGCCGCTGGTACCCAGGTGCCACAGCTCCCTCAGCCCTCCTGTGCCGACATCCCTGCCTGTGGGGACAGGGCAAGAGGCACCCAGCCCCAGGGCCACTCACAGCTCCAAACATTCCGGTCCCTTTCTGGGTCCGCTCTGTAGGAAGCCCCCAACACAGCCCTCAGAGTCAGCTGCAGCTCCCAGGCATCTCCCCAGCCTCACAGCAGAGCAGCAGCGGTGCCTCAGAGAGGATTTCACACCGAGCCACGGCGATGCCCGAGCAGGAGCATCATCCCAGAGGGATGAAGACCACCTGAGCCAGGCCAGTGACCCCAAGGCCACATGCCTACAGACGGCCCACCGAGGTCACAGCAGGGCACAGCAGGAATCACACCAGGATCGTGCCGGGCCTCCGGGCGACTGGAGCCGCGGGATCTTGGCTGTGAGCAGCCCTTGCATCGCCCGGGAACGCAATGTTCTGCTCAATGAGCTCCAATTTTTATTTGGTTCTCCTTGAAGCGCTGGAGCCTTAGATGCCAAATGTAATTATTTGACAAGACACAGGAAACAGCAGCATTTGCTTAAAAATGCACGAGGCCATGGATTCGCATCAGTGCCAGCACCTCCACAGCCCCTCATGGGGACAGAGAAGGGACACTTGGACAGAGCAGGCCTAACCACACTCCCCGTGGGCAGTGGGGCTGTGACATGACAGCCCCGTGCCTGACATCCTTCACCCTCAGCGTCCCCCAACAGCCCCGGTGTCAGAGGAATCAGCACTGCAGCCACAGAGCATCCGTGTGACCCATGCAGAGCATCCCACTGCCCCTTCCGTCTGCCTTGCTCCAAGGACCATACGCGTTAGGATGGGGTTTCTGCTTTGCTTTAAAAAAAAAAAAACCACACATTTAACGTGCCTCAAATAATAAATAAAATTTTAAAAACCCATCCCTTGGATCAGGTTTACCCTGTGCCACGCACCAGGTTCCGCGGGCCGGAGCCAACAAGGTGCCAGCGGGGATGCTCCCAGGGCTGGGCGGGTGCAGGAGGGGGCCGAGAGAGCGGACAACGAGGCCGGTTTGCCAGGGGCAGCCGGAGGCATCCCAGCCCTGATGAGCGGCTCCCGGCCGCACACCGGCACCGACGGCGGTGGCTCAGCCCGGGGGGTTCTGCCGCGGGACTGACCCCCTCCAGCCACCCCCGACCAGCGCACCGGGGCCGGCCCGAGGCTCGGCCGGGGGCCGCAGCGATCCCCGCGGGGCCAGGGGGAGCGAGGCAGCTCCGCGCCCGCCGGGCTCCGAGCGCCGCCGCTGCCGCCGCTGCCGCAGCTCAGAGATTCACCAAAATAGAATAAAAAATCTCTCCAAACCCCCACCTTTTGTTTTGCAAAAGACAAGTGCGGAGCGCTGGCTGGGAGCCCCCGCGCCCCCCGAACGGGCGCCGCAGGAACCGAGAGCATCCTGCCGCGGCTTCCGCGATTTTCGTTTTATTTCCCTTGGCCCCGCCGGTATCGGGGGCAGAGCCTGGCTGCTCCCAACGGGGAAGGGGTTGGACCCGGGATCTCGGTTCTCGGACCGGGGATCGCGAAACAAATTCGTGTTAACACTCCTAATTGCCATATTTGCTCGAAGGTCATTTCGAGATCCCGGCGCTACTTTAAAACCGCCTTTGGAAAGATCCGCTCTCAAAAAACAAACCAAACATCAGCGGCACCAGAACGGTGATAAACGAATGAAAACGCTCAAAGTACCCCAAAACAGCACCGCGGCCCCGGGACCCCCTTGTGCCTTTCTGCGTTGAGTGGGGAAAATTTCGCTGAAATTACCGAAAATTGCAGTTTGAAAATAATAACAACAATAACAATAATAACAGTAATAACAACAACAAAAGCCACCACAGGGCAGGACGCAGAGCACCGCAGCCTCGGGACTGACCCGGTTCTCCGAGCCTCTCACCCGCCTCCGTGAGCCCCGCACTCCCGGTGTCACCGCACCGAGCCCGGCGGGGGCAGGGGCTGAGCTGCGGAAAATCGGGTAATCGCAGACCCTTTAATAAAAACCACCGGAGGAATCTCTGAGGTGCCCCCCCGAGCTCCTCTGCCCGCTGTCGTCGGGGCAGCCCCGAGCTCTGCCGCGGCCGGAGGATGCTCCGAGCCCCCCGCGCCCCGCCGGGGTCATTCCCATTTCCTGTCAGCCATTCCCCTTCCTCCCGGGTCAAACAGCATTCCCTCATCCTGGTAGGATGAGGAAAGTCGGAGAGGGGGTTCCAATGTTTAGTTAAACCCCAGAGAGGAGCTCAAAATACTCGGTCCCCTCGTGCGAGTCAAGTTGGGGGAAAATTCGTGGTTTAAGGTTTAAAACCGAAAGACTGTCGAAGCCAGAACATCCTCCCTGCGGGACAGGCTGCCCCGGGTGTGCGAGTCCGGACCGAGCCCCTGGGCCGCTGCCGAGCCCCGGCCGGCCGCAGCCGCTGCCCGTGGTTCCTTTCCGTTCCGTAACGCGCTCCCGCCGCGGACGCTCCGGCCGTCGTGGGCCCACGGCGCAAACAGGGGTTCCCCGAAAGCCTCTGGGCACCGCAGCTTGGCAGCACCTATTTACCCTCCGCCAGGAGCCGGGACGAGGCCGTTCCAGCCCCGTTTCCCCGGCGCGGGGCCATCCCCGCCACGCCGCAGCCCCGGAGCCGGGCGCTGTCTCCGCCGAGCCGGGAGGAGCGGGGGCTCGGGGCGGCCCGCACAGCCCGGCCGGAGGGCAGGAATCTCTCCGGGCGGTAGTGTAGTTGCACCCCAAACTCCCTTCCTTCCTTTCTCCCCGTTTCCCTAGCGTCGTCTCCCACCCCGCTGCTCCAGGGAGCCCGGCGGCTTTTCCAAACCTTCCCCACGGCAGCGCCGGAGCGGCCCCGACCCCGCGGCAGCCGGAGACGGCTGAGCCCCCCGGAGCGGCCCCGGCCCGGTCCCTACCTGAAGTAGTCCATCTTGCAGAAGATCTCCTTATTCTTGATGTAGCAGCTGTGCTGCTGGCGCAGCGAGGTGCGGCACACGGAGCACTCCAGGCACCGGACGTGCCAGATGAGGTTGTTCACCTGCGGCAGAGAAGGGGCTGAGACCCGGGGCCACCCGCCGTCCCCCGCCGCCCCCGCCGCCCTCCGCCCCGCTCACCTTCAGCAGGTACCGGTCGAGGATCTCCAGCCCGCAGCTGGAGCAGACGTTTTTGCCGGCCGACGGCGTGGAGGAGGAGGAGGATGGCGGGGAGCAGACGGACGGCGTGGAAGGGGTGCTGGGAGCTGAGCGGGCGTCCTCCTTCTCCAGCGCGCCAGGCAGAGGCTCCCCGTCGGGCTGCGACTGCGGGCAGAGCCGCGGCGGGGCCGTCAGCCGGGGCCCCGCCGCTCCCCGCAGCACCGGAGCGCAGCGTCCCGCCGCTCCCCGCAGTCCTCGGCATCCCCGGCCCGGGGGGTCCGCGCAAACCCCCGACATCCCTGGCGGGACCCCGTAATCCCCGGTCCCACGCGTCCCCACAGCCCCCGGCCCAGCGGATCCCGGCGGGTCCCCGCAGCTCCCGGCACTCCCGGCCCGGTTCGGCCCCGCGTTCCCGGCCCGGCGGGTCCCGGCAGGAGCCCGCAACCCCCGGCCCCGCTTACCATGGCGCGGGAGTGCGGGTCGAGACAGCGGGCGCTCCCCTTGGGCAGCGGCTCCGGCGGCATCACCTTGATGGAGAGAGCGGGAGAGGGAGGCTGCGGCTCCATGCGCCGGGCGAGCGCGGGGCACCCTATATAAACCGCCTCAAAACAATAAATAAGAACTTTCTAGTGGCCATTTAAATCCTTTGCAACAAAAGCTGCGTCTCTTTAATGAAGCAATTTGAATGTGGATTGAATTCTCCCCCTGCCTGCACTTAACCCGGGCCTCTTGAAGTAATCGCTCGGTTCCCATGCGAGCCAAGGCGCTGAAAAACCCCCCAAACTACCTGCAATTAGAAATTGCCGTAAATGCCCGAGATAAGAGGTACCAGAGTGTCAATTCCGGCTGTCAATCAGGGAATCCATCAGGCCACCCAAAGAATTGCAAATTTGATTTTTTTAATGGTAGTAATTAAAAATCGAAATTCTTCCCCCTCTCCCTCCGCCGAGCACAAAACGCCCCAGAAAACGCCGGGATGGAAAAATCCACCCCTCCGGCGCGGGAGGCAGCGAGCGGCCCCGGCCCCGGCCCGGCCCCAGCCCCGGTACCGGCCACCGCGGGGAGCCCGGCCCCGCTCCGGCCCCGCTCCCGGCCCCGACGGCAGCGGCGGCGGCGGCAGCGCTCACCTTGCCCGCCTGGGCGCCGGCCGGGGCGCGGCGGCCCGGGCCCCGGGGCTGCCCGCCCCCATGGCTCCGGTGCATGGGGCGGGCGCGCCCCGCTCCGCCCGCCGCCGCCGCGCTCCGTGCCCGCGGGCGGCGCGTCCCGCGGCCGCGGCAGGAAGGGCGGGGAGCCGGGCGGGGAACCGGGCGGGGAACCGCGCCGGCCCCGCTCCCCCGCCGGGGGCGGCCGCGGGCCGGGCAGGAAGCGGCGCCCCCCCGCGCGCCCCGGGGGCCGCCCGCCCCGCCGGGCCCCGCTACCTGCGGCGGCGGCACCGGCACCGGCACCGGCGGCACCGCCCGCGGGCGCGGCGGGGAGCGGGCAGCCCGGTCCGGCTCGTCCCGGTCCGGCTCGTCCCGGTCCTCCTCCGGCGCTGCCCGCCCCGACGGGGCGCACGGTCCGGGCCGTCCCCGCAGCCCCCCTCCGGTCGCGGCAGCGGGGATCGCGCCCACCGCCGCGGCGTCTGGCCGCCCGCCGCTGCCCGGGCTTCATTAGTAACCTGATAATTCCCCAGCAAAGCCCCGGCAGCGGTGCCACCGCCGGGTAATTGCAGGACGGTAACGTGAGCTGATGGCGGCCGGGGATGGATCCTCGCCGTTATTGATTGTGACAGCTAAATTGTTAACCGAGAGGGAAATCAGATGAAAGCCATTTTAGAATAAATACAAGGCATTAGGTTTAAACATCCAGGCTGCAGGAAAGCCTGAGAAACCCCCAGGAAACGGAGCCCAAGGCCTGCCAGCTCATCCTCCCCTCTGTCCCCAGCTCCGCAGAGGCCGAGTGCAGGGGGACACGGACAAGTGCAGAGGTGAGATGCTGAGAAAGGACAATCTAAACCCTTCATCTTCACTAGCAGGGTCTGAATTAGCTCTGGCTGCTCCAGAAGAAACACGTAGGAGTTTTCATGGACACAGCCACGAAATCTGGCTGTCCCCCTACACAGCACTGGTCAAGGCAGGGCTGTGAGGGGTTTGTTTGCATCCCCAGAGTGGTGCTGGGCTGTGGCAGCCACGGCTCAGCACCACAGACCAGCACCATGCACCCAAGCAGATGCTCTCACCGCTCTCATGATTACAGACCAGGCTCTCTGGACCCACAAAGCCAGAACAGGCTCAGGAACTGGGTGACTCCAGCCCAGACTCTGCCTTTCCCCAGCCTTGGGACTAAGTCTTGGCTCTGCATGATCTCCTGCTCTCACTGCCTGCTGAGAGCAGACAGATCTCCAACACGCATCTTGCACCAGGAACGGGGCCTGGGCAGTGCCTGGCGAATGCAAAGCGCTGGAGCTAACAGGTATCAGCACGGAGCCCATCCCTGCTCTTACCCCCATGTGCTCCCTCCACCAGTGCTGGAGTTTGTACAAGGCAGCAACAAGGTGGCAGCGTGTCAAGCAGCAGCTCGGCCAGAATCCCAGAATTTGGGGTTGGGAATGTTCTGTGCTCCCAGAGTGAAGATTCCATGCCAGTCCCGAGTGAGGAGGGACTGTCACCACAGGCAGAATGGTTCAAACACCAAGGAAAAACCCACACTGTGGCCATGGTGAACATTGCCCTCAGTAACCCAACTCGCTCCCGTGGATTTGCTGGAAATACAGGGGAAGCAAGGAACCCCCTCAGAGGACAGGACTGCAGGCTGGAGGTGAGAAACAGCCCAATTCCTCTTGGAGCCAGGCACCGAGCCCTGCTCTCCTTCCCACCTCCAGCTGCCAACCTCCCTACTCACTGCAGAGATGCCGCGCTCCCTGGTGCTCTCCAAATCTCTTTCACGACGGTGTTAAGCAAAGTCCCAGGCTTGATGCTCGTGGAAAAAAAAAACGTTTCTGAGCATTTCCCTCCTCCCAGCTCCGGGGTTAGGAACTCGGGGCCGCCGGGAAGCCGCAGCGTTCCCGGGAAGCGCGGGCAGCACCGGCGGCGGCAGGAATGACCAACACAAACAGCGACCTGCAATAAAGCTCCCCCAGGTCTGAGTCTGGCCGAGCCACAGACAAGGCACTTCTGTTAGCGACCGTGGCAGTGCAAAGAAATAACTGAAAAAAAAAAAGACTGATGCTATTGTACCCAGATTCTGTCAGTGGACTTCGGCTGATGCCAAGCATTTACCACCCTCACTCACTTCCTGCTTGCCACCCTCGGCTTTCCTGGAGGAAAACATGCATTTTAAATGTTTATTTAGAGCTGTAAGAATTTCAACAAATTGTATTTAAATACAAATAAATATCAAAGTATGTTTCTGATGGGAGCACAGCCACACACCCATTTGAAACCAGGCATCTTCTAAATTCCTAATGGGAACAGAATTCAGAGCTGCTCTAAACAACGCAGATACAGACCCGGAAAGCTACAAATGTTAGACCACGCAGGAAAAAACACAGGCTGTTCACAGAGAAATGCAAATGGGTGTCACTGACATTCAGAGGGGTACAAACTCCCAAGAACACCACTTTTCCCTCTACTCAGGTACCCAAAAACTAGGAAACAAACATTAACAGCATGAGACCTACTTTTGAACAATTCAGGCTTTCAACAATCCTCCACCACAGACAGGCACGGCTCCATTCCAGGTGCTCGGTTCGGCAGCAGGAAGCGAGCTCTGCCTGGAGGGAGGTGTGCTGCTGCTGCAGGAATACAAACCTCCCTGGGCTGTGCCACTGAGCAACTCCTGCCTGCGCAAACCGGGACCGTTTTCCAAATTGTTTCCCTCCTCCTGTTTGAGACCACCATTAACCAGCTTGGAGGAGCAGCTCAAGAGTGACCTGTCAGAGGAGGTCTGACAGGACTGGGGAGGGCAGACATTGGAAAATCAGACCAGTGTCACCTGGACCTGAGCACGTGAGCTCTCTGACATCCCCCTGGCACACGCAGCCACAGCACTGTGTGCACAAAGGAGAAAACGCTGCCAGAAAACGTTTTTCCCACAGATTTCTATTTTGCAGACATTTAGGGGGAAAACGTGCTGCGGATCAGATGGTTCAGAGCAATGCCTTCCATCAGATCTGTGGATTTGGCCCCTGGGGCAACCTCAGCTCACAGCAGGACCAGTTCACCACAAACACTGGTGCCAGCTCACACCAAGAGGCAGCTGACCATCTCGACCAGCCAGTGGAAACCAAAGCTGGGCAGGACAGGGAGCAAATATCGAGCTCATGGCTTGGCAGATGTCTCAGAGGCTGCAGTTACTCTCACACCATCACATCTGGCTCATGAGGAGCTGCCACCGTCAGGGACCACTGAACACAAATGCCAAAGCTCAGGGCACAGCACAGACCTCAGTGATGTGTAAATACACTAATTCCTACAGGCAGGCACACACCTACAGCCTAAATGACACTGAAAATACCTGTGCTGTGTCATTAGCTTAAGGTCATCACATCATAAAGTAACATTCTGGAGCCTGCAAATCAAAATGCAAAATCAATTGGCTTTGGTGCATAGAAAATATCGCATGTACAGTTACTAAAGGTGTTGCAAGATCTATTTAAAATGAGTTTTATTGAGATGAAAAAGTTTTTCCATGATAACTACAGCACATGTTAATCAAAACCAAGTGCTTCCCCTTCCACTAAAACACGAATTGGAATACATTTTGTTCAAAAATACTTTAAAAAGTAATCAGTTAAATGGAGTATTTTTGGATGTGCTTTACTCCGAACGCTGGTTACTGTTTCTAATCTGGCTAATGAATGCACACTAACGAGAGGTTGCCTGTGTGTTCATCAGAGGCTTTGAAGGGAAGCTATTTCTCTGAACAGCCTTCAGCTGCGAGCTGCACTGGCAGGAGGTGCAGACCCTCAGGTGTGACAGAGGGAGGGCTGTGCTGGCCGTGCCCTGCTCAGGTGGCATCGTCCTTCCCACTCTACAAAAGTACAAAAGCATTGGAGGACTCCAGGTATACAAAGCAGTGTTTCTTGCTACCATCATCCATTCATAAGCATCATCTTCTGGATTTCCAGGCAGCTCTGGAGTAAGGAGTAGTCCTTTTCTTATCCGGTGGTTTGAAGTAAGAATAAACAGGTGCTGCAGGATATTCTGCATCTGGATTTTCTGCCATCATTTTCAGCTTGGCTTCAATGGCCTTTATTTTTGCACTGACACTGGAAAGAGAAAAAGCAGAAGGGAAATTGAGCTTGATCTTAGCATGAAACCCAAGCACAGAAATCCAGAGATTCTGCTGACATGAGAATCCTCACTGCACAAGGAGGGGCTGGGCAGCCCCCACTGCTGCATCCACAGCGAGGCAGGAATGCACTGCCCAGAGCCCACACTGCTGCATTTCAACCTCTGCTCGGGTTTGCTCCCCCAAGAGACACCTCAGCACCCCAAAATAACGGCCCCTGCATGTATTCAGAGCTTTCTTGAGGACGCTGAGTGAGACAAGAACACGACAAGCCTTCCTACTTCATGTGAAATTATGTCATTTCAGGAGGTCTGAGCATGTGCAGCAGAGCACAGCTTGGAGCAGGCTGCTGGGAACAGCAGAGAAATGAAAGCCAGACTTCCTCCCAGCTACAGCCCGCTCGGGATGGGAAAACCCCAGACTCCAATTAGGTCAGGAAGAAACATTATTTCAGCATTAGCAGGGTTTATCCCAAAGGGAGAAGCTATCCTAGGTTACACCCCAAATTCCTAGGACTTTTGTTATTCACTATCCTCCATTGGGTATGGACGGGGAGGAACATTCCCTTCCCTGCTGTGGCTTCTTGCACCATCCATCCTCACTGGAACAACCCCCTTGTGCCACTGATGCAGTTAACAATCTGCATGACTCAAACCCCTCTGCTCTTTACCTCCTAGCCTGTTACTTCTGAATTCCAAGCTCATTTTATCTCTGGGCATTAAATGCATTAATCTGGTCCTGGTTCCTCACAGGGTTCCAGTGACACAACACAGAGGAAAACCACACAACCCTTTCAAACAAACTGTGAATTAGCAAAGCAGCACTATGTGCTTTAGGTAAATGCAGAGGTTGGAGAATTTAACCACATCCCACAGACAAGACCTACTGGCAAAAAAAAAATAGTTTTATGTGAAGTACTACCTGTGATTTTGTTTTAATGTTCTGCCACTACAGTAGAACTTCTTGCTCATAAGCATTTTGCTGAAACAAATTAGTACAGTAAAAACCCTCTCCCTGAAATTCACATGAAGTGCAGAAATTCTGGCCAAAGGAGCTGGAGTGCTACACATTCCCAATTCCCCTCCTCACCTCATTCCCTTCCTACTGCCCATTGGCTTTGCACATTAGAGAACAAACTTCCAGTCTGAAGTGTCCCCCATCAAGTGAGCGACTTCACAGGCACTGCCCTTTCAAAAACAGCTTTTTTGCTGTGCTAGATTTTTAAAACAAACAATGCCAACAACTCTAAATCTTACTGAAATGGAAGAAGCTGGTTCCCTGCCAGTCCCACAGCTGGGTCACCTCTCACCCAACCCATCTCCTACCTTAGGTTGGACTGGGGTGGCTCTGTGCTGGAAGACGGCTCCAGACTGATTGGAAGGATCTTCTCATTTTTATTGTGATCATATCTCTGCAAGCAAGAGACCAAGGACTGAGTCAGCTGCAATTAGGAGCAAAGAAACATTTCCCACAGATGGACTTTAAAGCTGGATTAACATAGCCTCAGGTTTTGTGGAGCTTTTGCTAGGAAAGATTTTGGTGGCCAAACACTGAAAGAAATCCCAACCACAGTATTTGGTTAGTACCAACATGGAATGCAGGCTGGATACTGAACAGTTATGTGCATTGTACTGTGGATCCTTAAACCTTATCCTGTCACTTCTTGTTCCCCTCTACATAAGGCAGGAAGCAAAGATGGTAAATTTGAAGGTAACTACTGTACAGTTTGCTGTGCTCTTTATGTGCAGAGCCAGAAGGTAACCCGAGCACGACTGCACAGAACCAGGCAGTGCTGGGAGAAAAGGTGGGAAAAAAAAGAAAAAAAGACCAGTTAGGAACCACCTCCTTTCTGTAGAAGGCAGCTTGTGAGTCTGTCATCTCTGTGGGCAACGGGCCTCCTGAACTATTTGCAGTGTTCTGCTTCCTTATTTCGCTTGGCACAGAGTCAGGTTTGTTTTTCAGCAGAGCTGCTCAAACCGACAGCGTCTGGTGAGCCTTGGCCACTCAGCTCAGAGCTGCTCAGCACCGTGCTGGTCTTGTCTGAAACAAACTCCTGTTACAACAAGCCAAAGTTTTGTGCTGTTAAGTCTTTCCATTGAGGGATTAGAAAATGCCATGTGAACCGAGGTGATTATTTATGCATGTTCCTCCCCAGACCCCGGAGCAGCTGGGCAGACACTCACTCCTCCAGCTCAGACTCCTTTTGTGGCCTGATCATTCCTCAGGCATCCGGAAGCACGTGGCACTCCAGTAGCTCCCCGGCTACAGAAAATGGAGACTGGATTTGCACAAGCTTGGATGTGCTGACAAGAGCCCTTGAAGTCAGTAACTAAAACAATGTGGTTTCCTTTAATGAAGATACCTGGTTTGGTTTTTTAAGCATAGAAAACAGCTGCACTAATATACTTGATAAGACAGAGCAGAAAGCTGCTTGGATTATAATCAGCACACGCTAAAAGAAAACTCCCCAAAAGAAAACAGCAACATCTCCTCTCTGCCTCCCCCAAAATCTGTTTATCTGCAAAGAAAGTTACTCAAAATAAATTGCTTTATCAAATACGAGAGAGTAAGTAACTGTAGGAGAAACGAGAATTTAAAAAAATTAAAATACGGATGTTATAGAAGGTACTGCCTAAGTCAATCTTAAAAACTTGATTGTTTATGTGACAGAACAAGGAATAAAAGGATATTTAGCTTAGATGCAGAGTATGTTACTTTAAAGTCAAAACTAATTAGAGCTGCTGCCATAAGTGCTTTCAGAAGTGGAACAAAGTAACACAGTAACCGGTAATTGGGAATTTCCATACCTCTCCTATCCAGAAAACCACAAAGGGAAGGATTCAAACTTCCAGCCAATTACTCACTAAGTTTGGGAAAAGTTAAAACATGGACATTCACAGAAGTAATCTGTTCACACTGCTCTGACCAGAAACCCCCTCCCAAAGAACCCCAGGTTAAAGGGCCTGTCCTCACTCACAGCTAATCCAGCACAGTTTGGGTAGACAGGAGAAGCTGCAGATTGTAAACATCAACTCTCCAAGTTATTTCCTAGAACAGACTGCAATTATTTTTTGCCAGGCTAAGACGGCCTTGCTAAGAAGGCTTCAGTATTAAAGTGTTTCAATTTTGCAAACTAAAAGCAACTCTTCTTTCCAGCAGCCAGCTTACCTTGACTTGTGCGTGTGCCCATCGCACCACCAATTTCTTGGAAAGGGCCAGCTTCCCATTGAGACACTGGATCGCCTTCTCTGCTTCCTGCACAGGAAGACAGCTCCATAAACAAACCAAGCCTTTACTCAAAACCAACTCACATGGAAAGAGCCTTTTTTCCTTTGTTATTCAGCCTACTGTAAGTACAGCTCACTGACAGCACAGAAAGTTTATCCCACTGTACCCCAATCCAGGGATATCTTCAAAAGACCCCCAGTAACTGGACTTTATCAGCCTTGCTGTTTTATTCTTTCATTTGTTTTGGGGGAAGAAATGGGGGAAATGCTCAGTTTTGAAAATACCAAACATGGAGGCCCCGGGAACAGCATTTGGAGGAAGGTTTCTGGTGCAGGAGAAAACACTGTGATTCATTACAGAGGTTACCTGTGTGTCATTAACACCTACCCCTGCTCAGTCCAGACCCTGCTCCTGTGCACTGGGACCATGATCCACTCAGTCCTGTTCTGGGCTCAGCAGTTTTGGGACACTCCCATAAAACCTGACTCACAGCAGCCGAAGATTTATGGCAGTGCTGCTCCACCTTGCTATGAATAATTTTCTAGAGCTAATACACAGTGTCAGGGCTCTTCTGACATCCTTATCACCAGCTGCAAAATGGACCAAAGAACTGGCCCTTTCTGGTTAGCATTAAAAAGCAGGATTCAGGAAAAGACAGCAGAGGAGAAAGGAAATCACTACTGCTACTTCCAGGAGCAGGCTCAAAGTGGCTGTGACAGAGCAGAGCTGTTAGAATCGGTGGGTTTGTGTAGACAAAGTACTGAATTTATCCCTTCCTGTCGTAGTTTTTAATTAGCATTAAAAAAAAAAAGGAAAGAAGTCAGCCATTTATATCAGAACTTTAGATAAAGAGCAACTTACCTGTTTGGTTTCAAAGTTGACAAAACAGTAACCCCTCGGCTGCCCTTCTAGAGCACCAGACTTGTGGAAGAGAAAGTCAAATTGCTTTACTTTGCCAAACTTCTGAAGGAGTTTGAGGAGGTGGTATCTGAAGGGAAAAGAAAACATTTATGACATGTCTCATCCCACTGACAGTGAGGAGATAGAGAGGAAACCCCAACACACACACACAGAGCTCACACTTGGTAACAACACATTCAGCTGAGTCGCACACATTCCACAATCCCTGCAGAAGTGGGTGCCCTGTGCAGCACCCCTTCAGCATCCATAGCTCTGAGCAGTGTTCCCAGTGACTTTCCAAAACCCCAAGGCACAAAGCTCCCTCCCAGCAGTGCCAGCTGAAGGGCACACAGAAGATCTATTAATAGCTGCCTTTTGGACTATTATGCAATGGCTCCCAAGGGGTTTGGGAGGGTTTTGCCTCCTGCCTCACTAAATCACTCCTGCTTTTAAGCATAACCCTCCTGTCTCCCCCTCTCTAGCCCTGATGTGACCACCTGAAGCTCCATCCCCTGCATTCCTATCCCAGCACAAGAAGTCTGGGATAACCCACGGCAACCTGCATCCCTCAGGATCCTGCTCCTCCTGCTGCCCTCCCTCTCCCTGCACAAACCCATCCCTTCCCTGTGCCAACCAGTGTCAGTGCACTGGCAAGGACACCCCAGGGCACACAGACATTTGCCTGGAAAGGATGGGGATGCAGGAAAACAGAAGAATAAACAGAACAACCTGCAGCCAGGAATTGCTGGTAGATCTCAACAAAAAAGGCACCAGCCAGCCCCCAGTATCATCCAGCCCAAATCTGCCAGTGCTTCTGGCTCAGACAGCTTTTCAGTGACATGTTCATGGAAGTCAGACACTTCTTCAGCCAATTATCTTCCTGCCATCCAGTGGGGAGTGTGCTGTTTCCAATAAAACTGGGGAAAGCCAGAGTAAATCTGTCTGCTTAGTATCTAGTGCATTGAGCAACTTAAAACAAGGAGCACATTTGCTGTACAGGCCACATCTAATCCTGAAAGTTCTTCACAGCTTTTTTTGGTTCCCTGGGACTGAAGTGTTTAACAACACTGTCTGGCCTAAGAGAAAAGTGACACTCACTGCTCCTTCACTGCCTGACCCCATCCCTGGCATTTAAAGATTATTTAAGTGTTTAATAAGAGTGTCTTAGTCAGGACTCATCTCCCAAGCAGCTGAGCAGGGTTTGTTAGCAAACCACACGGTCTAACCCCAATCTTCAGTGTTTAAGGTCACACTCAGAGCTCACAGAGCCTACCAGGATAACACCAGGCACCGGATGAAACCTCCCATGTCCAGATACGAACAGTCAGTAGTGGCCCAAGACAGCCAAGTGCAGCAGGCACTGTCCAAATGGGAAGGGCAGACAACATTTTTCCTAATAAAGCCTGATAGGATGTCTGAAACGGGCCTTAGCCTTTTGTTAAGCCTCAGAAGCCAGGCAAGAAAGTTCCAGGAATGTGAGTCATCCCACAGGATGGGTCACGGTGGACATTCAGGATGTGCACTTTTAAAGAGGTGAAGGTGCAGCGTGTGCACAGACGAGCAGTGCAGAAGGGCCAAGTTATGCCCCGGGGGAACACACACATTGTCATTGATTATGGAAGGCTTCCTACATCCTTTGGAATACAGATGAAGTGCATGGTCTTCCAACAAGCCTATGAGCTCTCAAACTCTGCTCACAAAGCAGGGGAAACAGAAAAGAGCAGGGCAAAGAGAAGGAGCTGATTACACAGTAGCCAAATTTCACCACCTCACACTTCCAACAAGCAGACACAGATGTGCAAGTGAAAAACTGACTTTGGAGATGTGATGTATAAAAAACTCCACATGTTGGACTTCCAGAGCCTCCAAAATATGTAAACGCACCTCAGGTTTGTTTCTGTAAACACACTGCTACAAAAACACCCTCAGAATTTCAGCAGGATGGAAATCCTTACCAGCAGGATGCTGTTCCCCTTTTGGCCATTACAGAGGCAGGGGAAGGGCAGGGAAGATTCTCCCTGAGTTCTGCACTAAAAACCCTGCAGCTGCCTTGCCAAATGGAACTCTTTAGGGGTGTTTTATTTCTGAGAGCATCTGTGTTCAAACAGTACTTTCTTAGCAGTGAGGTGGTAGTTGCTCCTTTAAAACAAATTTCATCAACAGTCTAGAAGCAACTTAGGTCTTCTGTTTTATGTAGAATCCTTTTTCCAACCATGCCTGCAATTTTACAACTGCAGGTTGCCTCCTCTCCGTGGAACAGCTCAGAAATCTTGTGTAATTAATGCTTCAGGCTGTGATTATGGTTTGTTATTGTTAAAATACTGAGGGCATTAACAGTAACTTGACAAGCTGTTCTTCAGAGGTACGGAAGAAGAAAACTGTCATGGAAAACCTGAAGCCTTATGAAAAAAAAAAAAAAAAAAAAGGTGAGAAGATGTAAAAAGCTTTACTATGGCAACGACGTGGGTCATCCACAGCTTGGAAGTTGTTGGCACCGCTGCGGCCCCACCGCGCCGCACGGATCCCGCGGCCAACCTCCATCTCCACTTCCTGTCATCTGATGTGAATGCGAGACAAACCTGCAGCTCCCCCATTTCCTTTTCCTCCTCTCTTCCTCCTGGCACCCCGAGCGCTATTCAGACGCAGGCAAGGCTTCCTCTGAACAATGCTGTCCCAAGGATCCCGCGCAGGGACCGGGCCACATGCGAAAACTATTATTGCGAGGAATTCTGCCCCACTGGGACTCAGCGGGGGTCTGTAACAACAACTTGTGCACACATTGTTTTCTAGGTGAGACTCATCGAGATGGGATCCTCGACAAGCAGCACGACAGCTGAGGAAGCTGAGCACCCGCTACTTCGTACCCCGGGGGGAAATGAATGGGCATTGAAAGGCTACGGGAAACCAGATAATGCGAACCAGAGAGCTGAAAATGAAATCTTCTCCTGTCCATAACCCTGAAAGGTCTCAGAAGGCTTTACAAACAGGAACGGGCAGAGGAGGCAATTCTACCCCACCTGGCACACGTAACTAAACTAAACTAAACTACGTGGTTTTGCCCCACGGGATGGGAGCACTGAGGGGTGATGAAATCACAGGGCTGAGCCACAGCACAGCCCCTGCCCTGCTGTGCAGCTGGGGCACAAATGGTGACAGGGGTGCCACAAACCACAAAGGCTGCTGTCCTCATGCAGACCCCATGGCAGGGATCTCACAGCTTCTGGAGTGCCTGGAGACACCATCCTATGTCACAAGCAGCTGTGAGGTCCCCTGGTGCCAGCCCTCCTCCTTCCAGCTGCTGAGAACACACTCAGAGACTCCCAACACCACCTGCTTCCACAGGCAATCCTTTCGAGGATGCTGGATAAAAGAAGTCACTCACAAACAGCACCAGCGAGGAGGAATGCCCAGCTGAAAAGCCACTAGTGCTCAGGGTACACCAGCACCCCCAGCTGAGCCACAGCCACTCAGGGTGTGCAATAACCTCCCAAAAGCATCAGCTCCCAGGCTGTAATTTGTGGGCAGCCCTACATTTATAAATGCCTGCTCCTGCAGCTTGCTCTCCAATGTGTACATTTCCTATTAACTCCCCAGCACTTGACTGCAGCTACAGTTTGCTCTTTAAATGGAAGTCTTGGATTGATTCAAGACTTTCTGATCTCATTTCTGCTCAAGAGTGTCACAACCACTTATTAACTCTGCCAACAACTCAACCTTACTCTGTCTTAAACAAATTCAACATAGAAATAACAAAGGCAACTCTTTAAAAACAGATAAAAGCAGCAAATGCAGAAACATTTCATTTTCAGGGGTTTGATTTAGTCATGTGAGTAGTAACCTCAACAGGAACAATCCAGAGGAACAACTAGAACGAGAGATGTAAGCCCTTAGCATGAGAGAAGAAGGGTCAAGATGATTTATAGAAACTTACTGACCACACACTTTCTCTACATTGACAGTGTGTTAAAAGGAGCTTCCTCTTCTTTTATTCACAGGGAAATGGAGATATAATATCATTTGCAGGAGAGAGGAGCCATTTTAAAGCAAAACAAAAAGGAAGACACAGAATTATAAAGCCTGGGACAAGCAGAAAGCACTGTCACTCATCACTGGGCAAACTTTAAACATTTAGGAGCATGGAAGCACTTTAGGTTTGAGAACCCTGGAGGAAAAACCAAACTCACTTCATCCAAGTGATGAAAGCAGTAAATTTTGCCACACAAAGCTATTACTTATCTGGCCAGGATTAAAAGGAATAACCTACAAGGAACAGGTCTGACACCACTGAGGATCACCCCGGGAAGTGGAGGATCCAATGCACTTACACCCTGCACTCCTCCCCTCACACTGACCCAGCTCCTGAATCCCTGAGGGCCCAGCAAGCAACACTCCAGAACTCCTCTATCTAATTTTACGTGGTCAGTGAATGTGGACAGAGCACAGTAACAGAGCTGTGGGATGGAAGTGGTAATTAATGCAGAAACCTCCCCAAGCTGAATGGCTGAAATCACAATGCATTAATGATTCCATTTAGAGGCTATTAGGGAGCTGCTCTGTTCAGATGAACCACACTTAGAATAAAACCCCAGCACCTGCACGCACACAAAAAGAACCAGGAAGAAAAAGTATTCCACGACAGACACACACAATAGTTAATCAAAAATGCTTGTTTGTTATGAGTGTGTAAAGCCCAAATTGTTTTGGTTTGCTTTCCTTTTTATACAACCTAGTGATTTCACAGCAAACCATCCAAATATTGGACAGCACATCATATCCCCCTGACAATTTAGCTGTTCAAATGTTATGCTTGCTCAGGAGATAATTATCTGTAGCCTGGAGAAAACACAAAATGCTCGCACATGTGTTTGATTCATGCACTTACCCACCACAGCAGCCAGTCCCAGCACTCCCCACCTCCTCACCATCCACTGCTCCAGTCGCTCTCCTCTGCTTAACTCACACCCAGCAAAACCCCAAAACAAGGCTCCTGCCTGACACAGATCCCTGGCTGCCAGGTCTTCCCTGCCCACTCTCCTTTCTCCACAAACCCCGACCACTCGGGGTTACAATTTCTAGGGCTGTGCCCTGCTTCACCATTGTCTGTACTGCTATCACCCTGAAAGTCTCCAGCCTGATATGCTACACTGCCCTAGCTCACAGAACAGTGATGTTTTCAGCCTCCCAGCCCGAGCAGTGCCTCAGGGGGTGCTGTTTGCAGGGCTTAAGGACCTGCTCTGAGCTTCTAGGTCCGTGGGGGACACCCCACACACAGACACATCCACATTTTAGGGGATTCCCTGCCTGCAACAGCGCCCGGCAGGCACGGGCTGCTCCTCAGAGCGCAAATCTGCTCGAGCGGGCGACTGTCAGCGCTGGCTGCGGGGCAGAGCCGGGAGCTGGCAGTGCCACCCCAGCCTGGGCTGCCTGCCGGGCCCGGGGGCACCCCCGACACCCCGGAGAGGTGCTGGCACCGCAGACCGAGCAGCGCTCGGGCTAACGCTGGGCCCTGGGGGCTGCCAGGCCCGGGGAGGGGCAGGGCAGGGCCGGGCCCGGGCAGGGGCGAGGCGGCACCGCCGGGGAGGGCTCGGTGCTGCTGCGGGAACTCGGCCCCGCAGGCCGGGGCGGTGCCAGGGGGGGTTCGGCGGGGCGCGGATGCCGGCGGTGCCGCGCCCTCACTCACTCGGTGATCTTGGGGTCGAGGTTGCCGATCCAGAGGCGGTGCCCGTCCTGCAGCGCGCCCTCGGAGAGGATGGAGGCGTTCTCCAGCGGCAGCGCCTGGCGGCCCGGCTCCATGGCTGCGCGGGGGGCACCGGGGGGCGGCGGAGAGCAGCAGAGGGCAGCTGAGGGCAGCTGAGGGCAGCGGGGCCGGCCCGGGCCGCTCTCTCCGAGCCCCGCGGGGCCGCGGCCGCTCCGTCCCCGCGCAGGCCTCGCCCCGCCCTTGGCGCCGCTCTGTGGCGTCACGCGGCGGCGCGCTCCGATGACGCCGCCCGGGCCGCGCCACGGTGAGCGAGGAGATGGCGCCCGCCCTCCCCCGCCTTCCCTTCCCTTCCCTTCCCTTCCCTTCCCTTCCCTTCCCTTCCCTTCCCTTCCCTTCCCTTCCCTTCCCTTCCCTTCCCTTCCCCTCCGCCGCCCCCGGGCCCCGATCCCCGCCCCACGGTTCCCCATCGCCGCGCCCCGATGCCCGATCCTCCGCCCGCCTTTCCACGGGGCACCGGGGCCAGCGGGCCGGGGCGTCCTGAGGGGGTGTGGGCGGGGTGATTTGGGGCGGGGCCTGTGCGGCACCGGGATCAGCCCCGGGATGGGCAACGGCACCGGGATCGGCCCCGGGATCGGCCCCGGCACCGGGGAGGAGGGGAGGGGTCGGGATCGGGTGCCCCCGGCGCAGGGAGGTTCCCCCGGTGCCCGCAGCTCCCCGCTGCCAGCTCCGAGTGCCGGCGGTGCTGCCGCAGCTCCGAGCGCAGCAGAACCGCGGCTGCAGGAACTCCCCGCAGCCTCGGACGGCCCAGGCTGGAGCAAACCCCGTGAATGTGGTGGGGCTGTCAGGCCTCGTGAGACTGGAGTTAAAGTTTCGGCCCGGCTGATGGGCGAAGGAACACCCGGTGGATCCCGCGGTGAGCCGTCCGTGCTCAGCACCGTGGGTTTTGTGTCAGGGGCCCGTCTGCACAGATGTGCAAAGGCCGTGCTGGTACCGTGGGCACGGGCTGGCAGCCACCGACCCCTGTTCACTGCGTTTGGTCACTGCAGAGCCCCAAACCTGCTGCCCACATCCCTGAGCTGTCACCTTTCCCCCCACAGCCGCCACTAAGACCTGAATGTGTTTGGTTTTAGCACGCCGAGCAGCCCACCTGCCTTTTTCTGCACGTGGATCAGGGAGGAGCTGTGAGCAATGGCTCTGGCACTGAGGTGCCTCCGTCCTCTCCCGTCCCTGCTGCACCGTTCCTCGTTTGCCATGAGCAGGGGGCTGCCCCAGGCTCCCAGAGGCTGCCCAGCCCCACTCCTGGAGGGCTGCAGGCAGTGTGCCCAGCAGATGCTGCTGAGCAGACAGCTGGCTACCAAAAAAGGTAAAAAGCAGCCGGTTTTTCGTGGTTTTGCAACCTCTCTCTCAATATTTATCTTTTTAAAATATATTTATTTATTTTGGCTGATGGGCTCAAGTGCTGAGCTCTTTACTCGTTAGAAAATACAGTCACTTTGGTTTTACATCACTTTATCTTAGACTCAGTTCTAAATCTGACCAGGACTTTAATACCTTCTTTCTGCTTTCTAGCTAACTTGTCAGAAATAGAAACTAATTTTTTTTTGTGTAATCTTCAGCTAAAGGTAAAGGGCAGAGTCAAGCCAAGGTGAATATCAGTGCTGCCCTAGTTGAGGATATTATCAACTTGGAGGAAACCAGTGGAGACATGCAGGCAGTCATAGAAGCTCTGAAAGAAGATTTCAGCAGAAATCTCAGTGTTAGAACCTCACCAGGTTGGTAACTTCCTTGTATGATGCTCTGTAAATGAGGATACAAATCCTAGTAGTGGACAACTCCAATTTTCACAAAATTGGTTTTCTTTTCCTGGAATTATCCGCTGGGCATCCAATTGCTACAACCCTGACATCCCCAGCTAGAGGCTTTCTTCACCCTGAGCTTGACCAGGAAGAATCCATTTTTGTTAATAGCTTCCTGGAAATAGCTTTTTTAAGTGGGAGATGTCAAAAGTGTCTAAGTGAACTGTTTGCAGATGTGATGGAGAAGCAGGTTGTCAGCTAATGGTGCAGTAGGGCAGGAAAAATCCAATTGCCATTAAATTAGCCTTTTGGAAATTGCCATTGGGCTGGTGTCTGGCATATACAAACTCTTTTTCTGCTGTGCATCTTTGTGGGTAGCACAAGCCTTGTTCACGAGGTGGGTTTTGTGTTTTAGGGAGAAATGTGAATACGTTTGACCAGGCTGCAGTTACTGTAACGCTCTGAACATACGCATTTGTAAGTGTATCAAGTTTCAGGGATGAAATTTAACATTAAACAATGACCAAGTTTGAATCATTCACCACCCCAGCTCTGGCAGGGGCACTTCTGTCTTTAATGGAGCTGGAGAGCACAGCTCAGTCTCTTAACTATTTATTTGAACCATAGGTATTTTTTTTAATTGCACTGATAAAGTACCTCCTGTCCCATGTGTCTTTTGGCCTGTTAACATTTTGCATCAGAAAGTAGAGAGCAGATTAAGAGTAGCTCAGGGAGAAACTGAATACTTTAAATGAGGCAGTGTACAACACCCCTCTGGGGGCCTGGAGAAAAAAAAGAGGAGTTTGAGAGAATACTGCTAAGTTAAAGACAATATTTGTCTTGATTTTTGTAGCAACGTTTTGATTTTCTTTAAGCTGCAAGAATTAAAAAATAACCGTTTCCCTTTAATTCTTAACAATCCTGCTTAGTTTTCCTATTCTAGCAGCAAAAACAAACAAAAGAGTTTTGTTCTCATGTTTTTGTGCTTTAAAGCAGCTTTGAAATATTTAGCCTGTGAATACACAGGGGATGCCTGAACACAAACAGCACCTGAAGTCTGAATAAACACCGTTCTTTCCTTTGTAACCTCTGTATTCTGCGTGGCAGAAGGGAAGTGGGACAGTGTGGACACGTTTTTCTTCAGCATCACTGCACACTGGTTTATGACACTGAACCTCCCCGTGTTTGGTTCTTTTGAGGCGCCCTGGATCACATAACTGTGGTGACAAAAGATGGGAAGTTTCCGCTGAACCAGCTGGGGCAGATCTCACAGAAGTCACCGCAGCTCATGATAGTGAACATGACCAGTTTTCCAGAGGTAAGGACACTTTGGGAGGGGAGATAATTGCCATGGGAACAAACAGGTTGATGCTGAGCAAAGGGGAGTTTAGACAGAATCTGTCAAACGTGGCAGGGCTGCAGCCTCGGGCTGGGCTGTGTCACTCTGTGCTGACACAGAACAGAAGGGGCATTTTGCTGCTGACAGCAACTCCCCAGCCCCACGTGGCTCCCAGAGCAGCTCACCTGCAGCAGCACAGGGTCAGAGGAGAGTTACTGAGGGCTGTGCTCGCTCTCAGGGTCGTGTCCAAGGAGTGCCACAGTTATGGGGGTTTGCTTTGCAGGCGCTTTCCCCTCAGTGGGGTCTGCAGAGCAACACGAAGCATCATGGACCAGATGCCAGGATTCCCTGTGCCCTTCCAGCCCTCCCCATTTCCCAGGCATTTATGGGAAGTCCTGAGCACACACAAATTTACCTGAACTGCACACATGGCTGCAATGCTGTATCAGCCCCACTGTATTTATTTCAGTTCCTTGTCAAGACGTGGCCATGCAGAGAACCAGACGTGTAGTTGGAATTTGTGCTGGGGACTTCATCAGATGTCTGAAACTTGCTTATGTGTCACCAGGGCTGGTGATACCCCTGAGAGTTCATGGGAGAAGCTGCTGATGGAGACTGTGAGCTTCTGAAGAGCTTCCTTGGTGGGACTGAGCTGGCTCATGCTAAGTGCTGTCAAAGAGCTCGACTCGGGCACAGCTGAGGTTGGCCAGCTCCTCTCTTGGCAGCACCTCCAGGTCAGAACCCGAATTAGGGGCTCTGATTTATCTTCTGTGAGAGACAAGTTCTTTTAATTTTCTGCAGGAGCCTTAGACCTGCCCCTAAATGAGGCAGCAAATCCAGATCCCAGCTCGGGATCAAGCCCTTGTGGTGCCCTGCAGCAGGTCCCACCAAGGGAGCCGAGCACGTGGGAGCAGGAGCGAGCGCGAGGTTAACGATTCATCCCGCTCCAGGGCTGGAGCTTTGCCAGGGCTTATCTCTATTTATTTTGCAAAGGCTTTCCCCAATTAATTAAGTCAGCAAAGTCTCAGAGGAGGTCAGTGTAAGGCACTTGATGCCTAAGTGTTTCTTAAAGTGTATCCCGTGTGTATAAAGGCTCTGAAGAATGGAGGCCCCTCATCAGCGAGGTCTTGCGGAGTGTCGGCGCTGAGAGGGCCAGGGAAGCCCCTCCATGGCTTATCCCATGTGCAAGCAGGAGCTCAGGCTGAGAAATGGGCATGTGAAAAATTAAATCTCCTCTAGATAGCATTGCCTACATTTGATTTCTAAGCCAAAGGACCACTTGTCACTTGAACCTTTTCTCCCAATACAGTTGTTTTTTCCCCATACCTGTTTTGTGATAGACTGAACTAAAGCCATCACAGACACGATCACTTGATGTCATTATTTACAGCATATAGTCAGTACTTCATGACATTGAAAAGCAAATGAAATTGCTTGAAGAGTCTGAGAAATAAAATAATCATAGAAAAGGACTTGCAGAGCCAAAGTCTGTTTTCCCAAGAGTTATAAAACCAAACAACACTTTTTTAAAATACAGTTATTTTTCTCACGGGCTGCAGGAGGATGGGGGCATTATTGCAATATTTTCCTTCTCTCATTATTTTCCTCTTCTTCTATCTCCTCCAATATCTATGTTAAACAACACAGCTTTTACTGAGCCTTTCTTTCTTGCAGAACAAGCACTGTCCACGGAATAACACATTCACATTCCTAACGTGCTGAGATCATTTTGGTTGCATTTTCTCTGCCCTTGTAGTTTCAGGGGACAGCAGTTGTCTCCTGCAGAACACCAGCAGAACATTCATTTCATTCAGTGATGTCACGCATCAGGGACCTGAACAAATCTGCAGAGCTTTAGTCTGTGCCTCAGTTGGCAAAAGCTGAGCTTTATAAATACAGTCTGAGCTACATAAATACTGCAGCAGCCTGGAGCTAAAGTTAATGATGGCAGAGAGTATCAGAAATAGCATCGTGCCTGGTAGGAAACGTGAGTGCCACAGGAAAACAGACTCCTGGGGCTTTTCAGAGTCGAGAATGAAGTGAGCTGGCAGAGCCCTGTGGGAGCTTCCAGTCAAACTCTGCTTTAACCCCAAAGCCTGGCACTCTGTAGAGGAGCACCCACACCCTGTGATGGAGGTGAAGCCTTTTAATCATCTTGCAGTCACCAGGCATACCTGCCACCCCACCTTCTAAGCAGAGCAGAGGGAGTTTTGAGAAGTTAATCCTCAATAATAAGGTGTAAAATAAACAGAGCTGGGCACAGGCACTGGTTCTCTGCCATCTGCTACTGCCCTGCTGTCCTGTGGTCAGGTTGTAGTGCTGAAGTGGTTAAGTTCGTTAAGGTTTCAAAAATTGGTACTGGGTGATTTCTAGGGGGAAACATTCAACTGGAATTTTTAAATGCTCAGAATCTTTCATCTCCTTTGCCACAGTCAGGCCCTGCCTTGGGAATTTATTGCGGTTTCACTCTGCGTTGCCTCAAACCATTCAAATAGTTTCAAAGAAGCAAAACAGTTTTCTTTTGTTGTTGCTTCCCTTCCCCTCTCCCCCCTCCGTGCCCCCCTACCCCAATACAAGCGGCCGTAGTTTCCCATTTGGTTTGATCAAAGCTCTCTGCACCAATGTAACTTCCTGATCTTACTGGTAACAGAAGTAAATGTTTCCATGTTCCATGGAGATGGATTGCCAACTATTGACAGAGTTCTGGCATATGGGAATGATTATTTCCTAATTCCCTTTACCTTTTGATCTGTTTTACAGAGCACAGCTGCAGCTGCGAAGGCCATCAGGGAGAGTGGCATGAACCTGAACCCAGAGGTGGATGGGACGATGATTCGGGTGCCAATTCCCAAGTGAGTATTGGTGCCTGAGCTGATCATCGTGCAGGATAACACAGAAGGTTGCAGTGAGTGCCCTTCAGAGGGTAAACATGCATGATTGCTGCATATCCCCAGGCAGCTGCTTTCCAAAGAGTTCAGGTTTGGGAAAAAAATCGCAGCCCTTGTGATTTGAGGAAAGCATCTTGTGAAACCTCTTCCGAGTGTCTGAGCTGTAAGTCACCACATCTTGGCATCTGATGATTGGTCTTATTTTTCATCTTCCCTCTGCAGAGGAAGCTTGGTCCTAGCTGGCTGCAGCACTTTGAAAGAGAGAGCCAAAGGCTTTTGAAACTGTATTGCTTTAATTCAGGGGCTGATTCTTTGCTGCCCTGCTCTAAATTCCTGGAATTACACCAGCACAGAACAGCAGCAGTGAACCTGTAGTATTAGGGGAGAGTAGCACCTTGCTGCAGAGAGCACTAAAAGCAACTGATGAAAGCAAGAGGCAGGAGATTTATAGCTTTGACAGAAAAATCTGCTCACACCTTTGTGTAATACACAGTGTGTAACTGATGGCTGTGTGGAAAATTTGGTGTAGGGCTGGAAAAACAGGTTGCCCCTGAGCAAGGGCTGAGCATCACTTCCCTCACCCATCACAAGTGTCTCCCAGCCCTTGGACCAGGCAGGAGGTGCTGCTGCATCCATGCTTCATTTTGGATCAGGAGAAGTGATCCTGGCTCTGCCTGGAATGGGGCTCCATTCAGATGAAATTAGAGAGCTCCCAGCAGCTCCACTCACTGGCTCACACAGAGCCTGTCACAGGGCTGGGTGGCACAAGGAAAATTCGTGAATTCCTGTGGGTGCTCAGACCTTATGGAGCATCTGAATACCCTGGGCAGGTGTGGCTGGGCATGGTTTCACACCATGGTGAAGACAAACAGCTCCCGCACAGGGAGTGCACAAATCCCTTGCACATGCACTTCCTTGCACAAGCAGGTGACTTCTTGGTAAAGATGAACCAGGTATTTCTTGTGCTGTAAATCTCCTTTAAAAATTCTGTGGAATTTTACCCAGCATTTTGATCAGAGAAGTCTAATTGCAGCCTTCCGTTGCTGTCGGTGAGAGGGAATGACATTATCATTCTATTTGCTGATTTTCTTTCCCTGTGCTCCCTGCCCTTCCCCCATTCCTCAGGAGAGGAGGCAGAGGAGGAGGAGGGCACCATTATCTTCGTAATTGCTGAGGCTCCCGGGTTGCTGCACAGTGGTTTGATTGTTAATGGGCACTTGGGTCATCCTTGAATACGAATTGCAGGGGAGGAAACTCCAAAACTGCAAATCCCAAGCTTTAACAAAATACCTTGTTTTTAAACAAATGTGTACGGTCTGTCACTATCTTCTGTGGTGCTGCAGAGCGAAAACAAGTCTTCTCTTCCCAGGGAAGCTCTGCCTCATGTGCTTCCATGTTCCTCTCCTGTGTCAGGGTTGCAGCTCTTGGTCCCTTCCTGGCTGCTTGGGAGCCTGGGAAGTCCTGAGTTAAGGATTTTGGTTTGGGAGCTGTGCCCTGGGGATTTACCCTCACTGGCATCTCCAGTCCCTTTTGCTCTCTAGCTACATGTCTGGGGCTGTGGGAGCTGCAGCCACTTATCAGAAAGACAAACAGACAATTCCAGCCTTTTTAAGCCCCATGATGAAAAAGGCAGGGCAGAAATAATTACATCCCTCATTTACTTTTTTAAATTTTCAAAGTTTTGCATTAATTCCAGCACTTCATGAAAGAATATATGACAGGCAGATGCAGTGAAATTGCAAAATTATGTCAGGTGTGCAAAATAAGCAACAAAGCAGAAATAAAGAGATAATGTTAATATTGGTTCTGCAGGCTTTGGTTCTTTCATGGAGGGAGGCACAGTAAAAATAAAACCAAATCCAAACTGTCCTTACCTGTTGTTAAAACCACTCTTTGGACTGACCTGTCAGCTGGACACACGTGTCATATTTTCCCTTGTGCAGGTCCAGCTGTGCTCCAGAGTGTTTCAACAGAGCATTTAAAAATGGAGTTTGCTTTTCACTACTTATTCTATCAATCAGTTTAGTTTTTGCAATGCAGTTTTCACAGAAAAATTACACTGGTGTCATTGGTGTTTACTCGTGCTGCCTGCCAGGATCCCTCAGCTCCCTAAGGCATTCTCCTGTTTGTGTGGCTAGCACTGCATAGGCAATATTTATTTGTATAAAAAAGTAGCCTCTGAGGGTTTAAAAATAAAAATTAAAAAAAAAAAAAAAAAAAAGAAAACCAGCCATGGGAACGTTTGTATTGGTTGATCTCTTGGCCGAATTTGACCTGACCTTGTGTCTTTTATGGTATTGCCTCATTTTTAGATTCATCTTTTTTGGACCCATTGTGTTACACTGGATATTGTTTGTAAATCAGTAATATTTTTACACATGCTTTACTGAAAGCCAGATGACTCACTTAAAAGTTTAATGACTCATTGTGAGTCTTTTTTTTCCCTTTGGCCTTTAAGAAATATGCAAAGATACCTACTATGGGGAGAAAGGACCAAAAAATGTCACTTGGGAACACCCCAAAGCTGTTCTGAGCTGCTCCTGCTGATCATCAGGAACCTCTCGCTTGCCTTTTATTGAGCAATAAAGGTTGCACCCTGTGTTTATCTGCAATTATGAATGCAGAGTGTTTAGTTTAGCTGCTTTCCTTTCACCGATCCCTCTCCTTCACAGGAAATTCCTGGTGTTGGAGGTGCAGAAATTGCTCTTACCCGGAGAAATGTCTTGTGCTGAGCCGAGCTGGCTTGTGCTCTCTGAGGGTCTGCTCTGCCACACGCAGGGGTAGGGCATGGAGGGCTGCAGTGCTTAAACCCCTGGAGCTGGGGAAGGCAGAAAAAAAGGATGTTCCTTGTGGTGGGGTGTGTGTTGTGACCCCCATGACATGTCACTCAGCAGGCTTTGCCCTGGTCCGGGCAGGACAAGGCTGTCCCTGGGGGAATGGCAGGGATTGACCCTGCTGCTCCATGGGCTGCAGGGGAGGGCAGCTGGGTGGGACCTTTTCCTCGTTCTCCATCTGACACTCCTTCCCCAAGTTCACTTCACACTTTGTTTTGGCTTTAAGAGGCGGTAGGGGCAATGATGACTAGACAGAAAAGAAAACATACCTAAGAACAGCTTAAAAGTCCCAGATCTCAGGGCAGGATTAAAACAACTGTCCTTAGAAACCTCGGGCCTGGCTCGTGTTGATGGATTCCTTAACCAGAAACAGCATCTGCTTGGAAAAGTGTCCGTTTCTGGCATTATTGGTAGCATTGCTGAGAATTTACACACAGTCTGGCTGGAACATAAAACCCGCTGAGAAACTCCCCGGCACTGCGCGGTGATAAAAAGAAATTGGTGTTAATAAAGACAGACAAGGAGGCATGAAAGCTGTGACCCAGTGCCAAGAAGCAGAGGAAATCTGGCAGCGCTGCATAAACAAAAACATTTCCTTCAAGGCTCGGCAGCCCCGGGCAAGCGAGTGATACCCTCGGCACAGCTCGGATCGCCGGGCTCGGGCTCCCACAGCTGAGCAGCCCCGCTGCCGAGCGGCTCCCTCCCACCCAGCAGGAGATGGGAGAGATTCCCAGCTCCCTCCTCCAGGCTGAGCAGCCAGGATTGACTCCCCACCCCCCCACAAAAAGCCGCCTGAGAACGTGACCTCATGCAGACCTGTGCCTGTGAGCTGGCTTTGGGGGGTTCCAGATGTGCCACGGGGCTCTGGCTGGGGAGGTCGGGCATGAGAAGCCCCAGAGGTGTCGATTTTGGGGTGCAGGGGAACCATGAGGATCCCTGCTCGCTCCTCCTGGTCTGGCATTTGGGCCAGGCTCGAGCCTCTGCTGACCAGAAGCCTCCTGCCGTGAGTTAGGCTGGAGATGAGGAAAAGTTCTTCCCCCAGAGGGTGGTGGGGCCCTGCCCAGGCTCCCCAGGGAATGGGCACAGCCCCAGGGCTGCCAGGGCTCCAGGAGCATTTGGGCAACGCTCCCAGGCACAGAGTGGGATTTTGAGGTTGTTCTGAGCAGGGCCAGGAGTTGGACTCTTGCAGTTCAGGATATTCTGAGATTCCATGTGACATTCCCTGGCACCTCCCTCCACAGTCCCTCAGCAGGAAAGGGACAGCCCAGGGTGCCCTGGGTTCCAGGGCTGGGCGCTGCTCTCTGGCTCTGCCAGCTTTCCTAGCAATCCCGAATTCCTGTAAATGCTAACTGGTTCTGGGAAGCCTCTTCCCTCTGGCACTGTGAAATAGGGATTGCTGGTGAGAGGCCAGTGCCTCTGCAGACACTGCTGCCAGACACCTGGCTGTGGGGATGTGCCCCAGAGGCCCCTGTAACCCACACCCACTGTGGGGCAGAGCCCAGGGACTCTCATCCCACATTTCCCGAGCTCTCTGTGGAAAGAGTCCTGGCCCCAGGGTTTTGGTGACCCAGGCTGCTGCAGCCAATTTCTAAATACTCCTGTGAAATGTTTATTTTGCAGTATCACCCCGATGCGTTCTCCTGCTAGTGAGTCTCGGGGAGTGCATTGAGGTTTTCCTTCTCCAGGCAGTCTGGAAACTCCAAGGGCTTTGAAAATAATTTAAATATTATTGTTAGGCACCAGCAGTCGACAGTGGTCAGCTGTAGGTGCTGGAGTGTGACCCGAGATGAGGGGACACATCAGCCATTCCTGAGCCTTTTTGATGGCCAGACCCCCTCATCACCAGTTTTTAGTTTGGCATAGAAAACTGAACATTTTCTTGTGGCCCCACATCAGGGAAAAGGTTCACCTGAAATTCTGCTGGGCTGAGTTACCTGTGGCTTACCATATCCAGCAGCATCCTCTTGTCAAACCAGGTGTTCTTATCATCTTGGTGGCAAATCCTAGTCATGATGAGCTGGAATAAGAATGAGTGAAAGAAAAGCTCTGTAGCTTCCAGGTAAATAATTCAGGCTCTTCAGCTGCAGGGAGACAAATCTGAGTTTCGGGAGCAGACTTTTCCTCCCAGCTTTGCAGGATTGTGCTTTTTAGGATGACACTTTTCAGTTCCATCTTTTGGGTCTGGAGCTGGATATTTCTTCTTTCCCACACATGCTTTGGCAGCAGGAAGTAAGGAAAGTCTGAACATTGCAAGATGACTTTCAGGCACTGCAGCAACAACTATAAAGCAAGATTCAGTCCAAGATCCCCAGCTTAGGGCTGGGCTGGAAATTTTCCATTCTAGGCTCCAGACTTGCTTCTCTGGGATGCCGTGCAGAGCTGGCAGATTTTCTCAGGTGGACCACAGCAGAATAAAAACGTGCCCTGAGCTGTTCAGTTCCCCTGCCCTGTGACACAGGGTCTCCACACAGAGCCAGCTCCATCTAAAACCGAAGCTTTTGTGTGTCCCTGGGCATGACAGCACCTGTTGGAGAGGCTCACTCATTTACCCAGAGTCCTTCACAGAAAATAAATCTGGCTGTGCTACACATGACACTGCTTTTCCTTTTGGTGGTTTTGCTCTCCTCTCTCCTAGGGTCACGAGAGAGCACAGGGAGAGCCTGGCCAAGCTGGCCAAGCAGTCCACCAACAAGTCCAAAGAGGCCCTGAGAAAGGTGCGAAGCAAAAGCATCACCCAGGTAAAGAAGTTCAAGAACAAAGTGTCAGAAGACACCATCTGGCTGCTAGAAAAGCAGGTAACTTTTCTTTCTTTCTGCCATATGATGGTGTCCCACAGCTCAGTGGTGTGTTTGTCCCAGCCCTTGCTGACAAGTCCCCAGCACTGAGAACCCAGTGAGGGAATGGGCAGCCCTGGGGTGAATTTTTTGAGCTGGCAATGACATTTGTATCTGCTTTTTCTTTGTGAGATTTGGGGCTTCAAATCTCAAAGCCAGATTTAGGATATGAACCACTGTAAGCTGACACAGGAAAAAAAATTCCCCTAAAAACCTTAGGACTATGAGAGATTGTTGCACAAACCAATCCATGGTAGGGAGCAAAACAATCCACGACCATGGCTGTACCACCACTCATGCAAGGCCTGGCCACTGCAAACCGGTGTTAATGAGCTTTGCTCCAGTTGTTATTAATGAAAAGGCTTGCAAGATTATCTCTGTTTGGAGTTTTTGGCTCCAATTCAGGAAAATACTTAAGCACATGCCTAATTCCCTAAGAGCAGATGTCACTAAAGTCAATTACTTGGGCATAAACTCAGGCACAAGCCTAAGTGTTCTGCTGAATTGATGCCTCTGAAAGCAGGCCATTACTTCTTAGCTGTTTGTTTATTAACAGCTAAAGTTAGATACATCGCAAATGCTCCGGGACAGTTCTGTGTGTGCTCACAAAAATAAACATCCATATACAGAGCGTTTGTGCAAGCAGGAAAAATGGCCATGCCATTGTAACCAAATCCTGCCGGGAAGCAGCTCTCCCAGAGCACACAGATGGTTTTGTGCATTGGTGGAGGTAACATCTCCAGTGGAATTTTTTTCCTGTACCCAAATTTTTCATCACGAGCAAAGGTCATTGTCAGACCTTGGGAACAAGCAGATCCTGTGAAATCAGTGCATGAAACCAGTGCATAACCCCTGGTGTGCTCCAGTCTTTACCTGCCTGCACGTTTCCATCCCTTCTGCACACTGGCCATGTCCATCTCTTGTTACCAAGAGAGCTGATTCCTGGGCAGGGCTTGAGCAATCACCATTTTATTTCTTTTTACAAGAAATAAACAGATTGTTATGTGATGTGTGAACTCCTGGCACGTGCACAGGCTGTTACCTGTGTGTTCCGATAGTGCTGCAGGAGGTAACAGCTCCTCTTCCCTGCTGCCAGCACCAGCAGGTCTCTGCCTCTGCCCTGAGTCTCTGTTAAACCTGACCAAGCCACTTAACTCAGCCAGGAGCTTGTGTGGGCATTTTTTTTCAGAGCCTTTGAGCAGTCCCCGCTCTCACAGTTCGGGTGCCACACTGGCACAAATTCCCTAAGGGCTGGTGGGAACCCCCAGGAAGAGCCAGTTACTGCCCCAGCACTGTTGAGGTTTTAGTGGGACTTCAAGCTTTGTTCCAAAGGCTGATTCAGTCACTCCTTTCCCTTTGAACTGTGGCATCACCTCCCACAGAACTCTGATTTGTACTGTCTTGCCACAGATCCAGCAAATGGCAGATGAAGCTGCCACAGAGATGGACAAGCTGCTGGCAGCAAAGACCAAGGAGCTGCTTGGATAAACACAATCCCCATGGCCACACTCCCCCTCGAGCAGGAGTGGACTGCCACGAACCCCAGTGCTCACTCAGGGATGGGCAGGGGCAGCTCCAGCAGCTCTGTGCCTTGGCTGCTCCCGTTGGCCACCTTGGGGTGTGCTGGAGGGAGGGGGGAGCTCTCCTTGCTTGTCCTTCATCCAGGGGGGAAGAGAATTGGATGAACTGAGATCAAAAATAAAATATCAGGAAGGAGAACTGGAAACTGCTGGAGGCACAGAGGAAGGACTGCCCTACTCACCTCGTGCCCTGTTTGTGCCCTGCACCATCAGCCACGCACGAGAGGAACCCTGCCTGTCCTGCTGCAGACCTCAGCATTTGTTTGTGCTTGAAATAAAGTCAAAACGAGGTGTGGAGCAGCAGCCTTGTGACAGCCAGGTCCTGGTTGGTGTGTTCCCTTGGGTTCACGTGCTCCAAAGCAAGCATTGGCCCCATGCCGTGGCTGCAGAGTGGGAAGGGATGAGGGAGCTCAGCACAGGGTGGGCAGGGGACAGGGGCTTTGTGGTTCCCAAGGCTTCGTGGGGAGAGAACTGAAACCAGAGCTGTCAGCACAGCCGCTTTAGCCAGATCTGAGAAGACCAAAAGGCAACACAGGAACTTCCCAAAAGCAGCATCTGCCTCCCCAACCATTTACAAAACTCCCGTGTGAGTGTCTGGCACTGCAGTTTAGGGGCTGGAGGAGGTACAAGCAGAATAAGTCCTGAGCCCATCCCACTGCTCAGCTCCTCACTGTGAGCAGGTTCTTCCCGAGGGCAGGGACGGCCTCAGCGGTGACAGGAGCAGGAAGGTGGTGGCAGCCCCCCAGCCCTGCTCCCAAGGCATTTGGGTTCAAAGAGCAGCGAGTGCTCTGCACTCCTTAAATAAACAACTCCCCAAAAGTTAGTTTGTGTGCCGCGGGGAGGGGGAGGAGGATGAAGGATTTGCTCTGCTAGGGCCCCACATGTCAACAATTTCTCTGCTTTGTGTATTTTGGCCAAAGCCCTTACCATGATAAATGAATAAAGGAAGATGGCAAGCCCAGGGCGGTTCCACAGCTCGGGAAATTGCTTTCAGCCGATTACTGGATTTCTTTTGACATTTATCAACTGGGCTTTTTTTTTTTTTTTTTGCCATTGTTGCAACCTCAGCATCCCCACAGCAGCCTGGGCTGGAAGGGTTTCCCTGATACCTGCCCAGGAGCAGCAGCTGCTGAGCTGGGAGCACCACAAAGCCAGGGCAGGTGGAGAACTGCTGCTGCTCATGGAGGCTTCTCCAGCCTCTTCCCATTCTCCAAGCCCTTGGGGTGGCAGCAGGGGGCTGGTGGAGGCAGGCAGTGAGGCTGCAGGGGGTCATTGCACAGAGGAATTTCCCAAATATTTACAGCTGCACCTCACAAGGAATAAAACCTATGGTAAAACTGCCCTGGCACTCGGCTGAGGACGGAGCTGCCTGGGGAGCCCAATTACCTGCATCCTCCCCTCAGCCCCGTGTCCTGCATCAGCCAGGAGCAGCCCCAGGGCCCACAGAAACTGCTCTCAGTCCTGGTGCCACCAAAGCAGGGCAGATGGCACGTGAACCTGGGGAGCTGTGCCCCCACAGTCCATCCTGCTCCCTCTGGGACCTTGCACTGCAGGACAAGCAGAAAAAAGCAGAGCCCCAGCACCTTCCAGTCACACAGAACCACCCAGGAGAGCAGAGGATGGGCACTCACCACCAGCTGGCTCACAGGGCAGCCCTAGAGAGGTCCCACTTTCCCTTTGCAGCATAAATCACCTGCTGCTCCACATCAGGAGCTGCAGCACGAGCTCTGCCTGCTCCAAACACTCCTCCACTGGCACCGGCAGGAACCTCTCACTTGGTTCCAGCCTGGATTGCACCCAGAGCTGATAAGAAGCTGCAGCTGATGCTGTTGGCGGGTGGGAAAGGAGCTCCAGCTGTGCCAAACAACCCAGGAGGGGAAGGGACGTGGGCCAGAAAGCGGCTGGGCTGCTCTGCTTTCATGTGGGCCGGTGTCAGTGATGCTACAGCAGCCACCAGAAAGTTTGGCCTTGGCCACAAACGCCACAGGCAGTGCAGGGCAGGAGGTGAGGGAGGGCATGGCCGGACCCTTTGCCGTGCCCTGGGCTGTCCCCAGCCCGCTGCCCTCGCAGGAACCCCTCTCCCAGCAGCATCTGTCGAGCTGGGGCACCAGCAGGTTCCCACCTGGCGGGCGCTGCTGTGGCCTGCAGGGGTGGGGGTCCCCGAGGGGTCACACTCCCAACTCGAGGAAAGCATCCCTGCTCACATCCCTGCTCGGGACAGACCCGCGCCCTTCCCAGGCTGCCCAAAGCCGCGCTTAGCTCCACCGGGATGTTCCCATCTGCTCCAAGCCGCTGGACAAGCACCAGGGCAGGCACCGGGATGCTGCCAGCTCCTGGACTGAGCCCCGCGGCCGCAGGGACACGCGAAACGGAGGCAAAGGGAAGGAAAAACTCCAAGGAAGCTGGAAGCTCTCGACACAGTTAAAAAACAACATTGCTCTTCAAAATAGATGTGATTGCGCTCCTTGTGAGTCATCGAGCAGAGACACCAAGATTGCTTTGTGCCAGGGACGAGCCGGGCGCTGATTGTGCCGCCCGGATTTGTATCCAACAGACCCTGGATGGCATGTCAGAGTTTACAGCGCGCATACATTTTCAACAGTGAGCTTTGCAAAATGTATCAATGTAATCTCTGCCTCCTATATTCCGTGTTGATTAGACACGATTTCTGGCTGGATTTTCAGAAAGCTCAAGTGCTTTTTTAATCACTACAGAAGCTCATTATTGCTTTCCAGTGACTCTTATGTCCTTCACTTCTCCTTTCAGATTAGAGTCTATAGTCAGATGAATATTGGATGATTTCATTACATACAAATGCAATCAACAGTTTTGCATAAATTTCTCCTCTTTTCTTGAGTTTCAATTGACCTCAGCACCCGTGGAGGCAGGCGCAATACACATGTAAATGAGCTGGCGTTGCTGCAAAGGCACGGATTCGAGAAACAAGATAAACTGTCAGATAATATTCAGGATTTTTAAGAGATCAAAAAATACTTCCTCGTTCAGCCCAGCCGTAAAAATGGCACCTTCAGCTGCCGGGGAATTTGCTTTTGTTTTGCTCGTGTCTGGCTGTGGACAAAAACCCGGAGCGGCCCCAGCGGCCGAGCGAGGGGCTGAGCAGAGCCGGGCTGGCCGGCAGCGGTGGTGTGGGGATGGGAACGCGGTGTCCGTGGGGTGCAGGTGCTGGTGGCACGAGTCTCCTGCCCCAGAGGAGCCTCTGGTGGAGTCTTGTGCCCCCACCACACTGGAGAGGTGCCCACACAGCCCAGTGCCTGCTGCAGAGCCGGGTTTGGTGCCTCTGCCAGTGGTGGTACCAAGGGTGGTACTGCCATCCCCATTCCTGCCCTGGTGGGATGCTGAGTTCAGACCCCTCGGACCCCTGACCCCTCCTGGGCAGTCCCGAGCCAGCCCAGCAGTGGGGGCCGGGGGCTGCCCCCCTCGCCCTGTGCCACCATGCACAGGGAAATCACACATTCCAAATATATTTAAGCTAACACTCCACACGAACAATCAGGGCTAATTTTAAAAAAACTGTAATTAAAAATAAAGGACCTCTTGGTAGGGAAGTCGGGGTAAATTGTCAGCGGTTACTTTGGATGTGAAGTCCTTACCTTTAAAAGAATCATTTTTGTGCTAATGTGAGCAAACCAGCACTCCCACACTCGCCTTCGGGGGGCCTGTGGGGAAAGAAACTCGTGGGTTTCTTTTGATACCTTTACGTGCTAATCTTCTTAACAGATTTTTAATTAATGGGAACAGAGCACTTTGCAGCCGTGAAATCTATTGGTGTAATTGCCTGGTGGATTAGTCCCATTAACCACACAAATTACCTGTCTCCAGGCCGCCAGCCCCACTGGGGAGCTCCCTGTGCTGGACACACCGAGCAGCCCCATTCTGAAGCAATTTTGATAAAATAAACTCTCTAATCAGGTAAATAATTCCATAAGGGAAATTGCTGCCTTCCCGCAGCCCCGCTCCAGCGGGACCTGGCTACTTTCAGGGGAATGCAACACGCCTCCAATTACAGACAAATCTCCAGCTCAGAGACCATTTGGGAGAAGCCCACGGCACACGGGACCCCCTCAAACCACAGCGGCTGAGGAATTAAGGCATTTAAGCTGTCAGCTGGAATCTGGCCCGGCCCCTGATTACCTGGGGGGACGTGCAGCATATTTAGGTTCGTGTCCGTTGTAATTTCCTGACCCCCAGCGTTGATCCCGGCTGACTCGCGGCCGTGTCAGGTTCCTGCCCGGGGTCCCTCCGACACGTGGCCCCGGGCTCGGGGACACCGACCTTTGGGCAATTAAGGACATCCAGGCCAGCCTGAGCCTGGAGAAGTGGGAACGAGCGTGCAGCTGTCCCCCGGAGCTGCGGGGCGAGCAGAGCCGCCTGTGCCCCTGCACCACCGCGCTTGGCGAGGCTGCGTGGCTGTGCCCGCTGCCACCTCCGGATGGGTACCCGGGCCCTTCCCAGCCCTGTCCATGGGTTTCCATGTTCCGTCGTGATTTTGGACCTGAATCCGACAGAGACTCCCCCAGCTGTCCTTTGCTCAGGGCCTGAGGTGGGGATGAGCTGCCCCAGGGATGTGGTGAGACCCACAGGCAGCGGGCACGGCAGGGTGCGGGGCACCCAGGTGCTGCCACACGGCGATGCACAGCCCCAACACGCTTCCCACCGCTTGGGGAGGGGCTGCCCAGTGCCCGGGGCTCTGCCAGGAGCCAGGATGGCTCCAAACCCGCTGTACCAGCCGCGGTCTCTCGCCACCCTCTGCCCGGCACCAGGGAGCAGGGAGGGGGGTCCCTGTTGTGAGCTTGTGTGTGCCGACAGCCTAGGAGGGGGTGACAGCAGTGACACGCCGGTCCCCAGCGCTGGGGGGGATGGCCCTATGGTGTGATGTGGCCTTCAGCCATCCCCTGAAGTGCTCGGGTGATCAGTTCCAGTGCCGGGCCCTGATCCGGGACGGAGGAGCCCAAAGCGCGGGGACGCGGGGCTGCTCTTCCCCGTGTAACAGAAGACTGAAAGTGTCCCCTTGGCTGCTCCCATCGCTCCTGGCGCTGGGAGCAGAGGGTGATGCTTGGGGCCACCCCGAACAGGAGGGGACGTGTAGGTGGCCGAGCACGCTGTGGCCGGGGCAGGCCCGGGCGGCAGGGTCGGAGCGCAGGAGCCGCCTGGCAGCGCGGGGCTGGCCGGGGAACCCTACACCGCGGGTAATTGGCATCAGATGCTCCCTGACCTGCCGCATCCACCGGGAAGCTGGAAGCATTTATTTGTCTGAGCCGGCGGCTCTATCTGCGTGCGGGAGGCGTTGGCGGTGGCGGGGCTGGGCTCCGCGAGCCTAATGAGCCTGAGCTGAAGATGATGAATATGATTGCTGAAAGCGCTTTCCTGAGTCCTCCTTTCCTGGGGCTCAGGTTACGAGTTCCCAGACAGCCTGTCCAGCCCCGGCTTTTCAATTCTGATTTGTAGCCCCCCAAACTGTCTGTCAGCTCCCCATGCCGGAGGAAATGCTGGGTCCTCCGCTGCTGTGCCCGGCGGAGCTGGGGAAGGGGCCGCCAGCCCTGCTCAGCCATCGGGGAGGGTTTCGCCCCCCGGGCTGTCCCGCTGCTGTCCCGCTTGGCCCTGTGCCCCCACAGCCCCCCTGAGCCCAGGCAGAGGGGACCAGCCCTGAGCAATGCCCCGTGCGGGGTCTCCAGCCACCAGCATCTGCTGTGCCCTGGTTTTCTGTGGCTATCGGGGACCTTCCCCACGGGGTCTTGTCACCAGCCACCTCTTAACCTTACAGCAGAAAAATGTGAGGTTCAGCTTCCGTGTTCTCTGCCCATCCCCTGCAGCCCACGGTCAATGTTCCCCCACTGAACCCCATCCCAGAGAAGCTGCTCAGGGATGGACAAGGATGGGTCAGTCCAGGGGTGCTCCACGGCCATGCAGATCCCCTGGGATTAGCGGGGGACACTCCTGACAGGCACGGCCATCCCCAAAGACCTGGACTGGGGAGTTGTGGGGTGCCCCTGCCTGGCTGCCCCACAGCTCTGCTCCCTGCGTGAGGCTCAGAGTGGGTGGTCTCCCTGAGCTGCCACTTTGCCCCCTCTGTCACGGCTGTGGGGCCACAGCACCAGGCGTCTCCATGGCACGGGTGTCCCCATGGCTCCAACATCCTGGGAAGATGGGGGAAAGGATTTTGGGTGCTGATCCGCCACAGGTTCTTGTGCGCCGCTCTCCTGTTCCAGTTACACTTCGGATTCCGGGGGCAGCGCCACCCCAAATGCGGGGGACGAGGGTCTCAGGAAGCGAAGGGGAGATGCGGGGCGGCCCAAGGCACAGCAGCTCAGGACCGAGGATGCTTCGTGACTCCCAGCGCCTCCCAGCGCCTCCCAGCGCCTCCCGGCGCCGCCGCCGCGCTGCCATCGGCGGAGTTCTGCTGCCTCCCTACGGGGGGACGCGCCGCCAGCACCGGGGCCCCGCCGGGACAAACACGCGGGGCCGCGGCAGGACAGGTCACCGGGACAGTGACCTCTCACCGGTGCCTCAGGCGGGGCTCCTGCGCATCCCAGCACGGCTCCGAAATTGCCTCCTCCTTCCTATCCTACGCTGGAGCCCGAAGCGCCGCGGCCATTCCCGCACCCATCCCGTGGGTCTGGCACCGCACGTCCCCAGGGCAGCACCAAGAGCCCTCCTGCTTCCCCCCACGGCCGGGGCATGGCAGTGAGGCACACGTGGGACTTGGCAGCACCACACCGAAGATCCCCTTTCTATTCCAGAGTGGTGTCCGGGCATTTGCTGGACAGACCCAGTGCCCAGGTGGCCAAGCCTGTGGCAAACCCCCAGATGTGCCCTCCATTCCCCAGGTGGCCCTGGCCTTGCACCAAGGCTGTGAGACCAGTCTCACACAACGCCCAAGCGGCACCACCCTCCCTTGCCCTGGCTGGGGACAGGAGCTCCTCTGGGCACCCAGGCTGGCTCCCGTCCTGGGACTTGAGGTCAGACATCGTGGGCTGCAGCTCAGACAGAGTCACGGGAGGTCTGTGGGCAGCCGGGGCTGGCACCAGGGAGTTCAGCGGCTGCTGGTGTAGAGCTGAGCAATCCAGTGCAGCACTGAGCACTGGAGTGAGGGCTCTGGGTACTCGAGAGACACCAGGAGTGGTGGGGGTCTGCAGGGCACCCTGCAGCTGGCAGCAGCAGCCCCCTCCCTCGCCCAGCAGCGCCGGGACAGCCCCTCCATGGCAGCCCCTTGGCGGCCCTGGCGAGACAGCAGGCCCCGGGCTGTTGCAACCGTTTCCCGTATTGTGCAAGAGAGTGGTTATTAAATCCTGATGAGAGGGAAAGGAGGGGGCAGCGAGAAGGGAGCGCTGCCGGAGCGGGACATCCCCAAGGGCTGCTGGGCTGGCCCGCAGGGTCACACGTGCTGCGGTCAGCAGTGTCAAGCATCGGGGGCAGGACGGGAGGGGGACAGAGCTGGGGCTGGCGGTGCTGCAAGAGGGAATGGAGGGGAAATACCCACACCCACAGGGTGAGCCACTGCTTTCCTTGGGGCTGTGACCCCACGGGGAGGCTGGCAGGGGGCAGGAGCAGCCATGGCCCTGGCACACGCTGACTGCACCCACTGCACTCATACAGCAAAACCTGCCCCAATTCCCTGCTCGAGTTCATCAGTGGGAGGCAGAGACAGTGTCCCCACCCTGCGTGAGCACATCGGGAGCCCGCTGAGCTCATGTTTATGTCATGGCTGGTGCATTTGCCTGCTGAAGCTAGGTCTGAGGCCCCTGCTCATTTCTGGACACCTGCAAAAGCCACTTGCCCTGTGAGGACACTCCCTCTCTGCTGCTGAAAGCCCGCAGAGGAATCAAGCAGGATCCATGCAGGAACTGCACACCCCCAGCCTGCCAGGACTTCCTGCAGCTCAGCAAAACCCGAGATAATCCTCACACGCAGCCAGGCCTGTGCTGGGGTCTCTGCCGCTTCCGCAGCGCAGAGCAGAAGAGGGTCAGCAACCGCAGGCTCTGAGCTCTGGGCTCCACCAGTTTGGGGACATCCCAGCAAGGTCTGCAGCCCACCATGCTCTCACCTGCCCCAGAGTCATGCAGAGCCTCTCTCAGCCTCACACGATTCCTGTGGGATGGCTGGTGCCTGCCTGGGCTGGGCTGGCTGGATCCTGTCCCTGCTGCCAGCGGCTGGTGCTGGGAGCAAAGCACCCGGCAGGAAACACCCAGCGATGGTTCCACCGATAAACTCAGCTTTTCTGGCCGCTGGTGGCTCTGGGCAGCCTGGCTCCTGGCACTACCGGGCAGCAGTGCCATGGCAGCCTCTTGCGACCACTGTGAGGAGTTGAGCCAGGCCCAGGGGATCAGGGAGTGGGCATGGAGTCGTGGGGGAGCTAGGATCGGGGTGTGGAACAGGGATGCAGGGGAACGGAGGAACGAGGGCATGGGCGTGGGGATGCAGCGGGATGTGGGGACCAGAAGCTGGGTATGGAGATGCTCAGGTAGGTGGGAACTGCGAGGGAAACGGGGGAACTTGGGGTTCCCGGGAGAGACAAGGATCGGGGCACGGCTGGGGACGCAGGGGTGGCCAGGGGGTACCAGGGGAGGGGAGCGCAGCCGGGGCAGCCCCCCGCGGGCCGGGCTGTCGGAGGCGGCCCCGTCCCGTCCCGTCGGGGGCGGGAGGCGGCGCGGCGGGGGCGGGGGCGGCGGGGCCGCGCCGGGAGCGGCGGTGGGACGCGGCGGAGCTGCCTCTCGCCATGGGCGGTGGGTGCCGGGCCCGGGCCCCGCCGGCCGCGGGGCTGCGGCTGCTGCTCGCCCACGCCGTGCTGTTCTGCGCCGCCGGGAGCGCCGCCGGCACCGGCTCCGGTACGCGGGGCGGGAGCGCTCTGGGAAGGAGGGAGGGAGACGCGGGGGTGTCGGTACCGGTGCAGCGGTGACATCCCGCACCGGGGCCATTCGGCACCGGGGGTGCGGGGGGACCTGGTCCCGCAGGGTCCGGTACCGGGAGTCCGGGGGCTCGGGGTGGGCGCTGCGGGATGGGGCCGCGCTCCGGCGGGTCCCGGGCGGGATCGCGCTCGTCACCCCCGGCCGGTGCCCTCGGTGTCCGCGGCGGAGGGCAGGCAGGGTGGGCAGGGGTCGCTGGCGGGAGCCCCCCGACCCCCGCCCCGGTCAGGGTGCCCGCAGCGCTCGGAGCCGCAGGTTGTGGCCCGTCACGCCTGGCTGGGACCAAGGAGCCCGGGTAGAACAAACTTCCCCTTCGCCTCCCGCAGCGGCCGCGCAGGGACCACACGCAGGGCCTGGGGCAGAAATCGCTGGCCCGAGGCGGCCGGAGACGCACGACAGGGCTGGGCCCCAGCCAAGACGGGGCCACCCCGGGGCTGAGGGGCAGTGCCCGGCTGCTTCCTGCAGCCTCCCGGCCGGGACGGGACTTCTCGAAAGAAAGGGGGACAATACCCGTGTGTGCTGGCAGCCAGAGCCCTTCCCGCCGTCCCCGAACACACGCCCGGTGACATTGCAGCTGGGAGTGAGGATGGAGGGCTGGAAGCTGAAGGGATGGCTCTGGTGGCCTCAGCCATCATTTTGTTCCCATGCCCATGTGCTGTAGAAGTTCAGCACGTGCTGCCCAATCTCAGGCACACCAGGATATATTGAGGAATAATGCTGATTATGGCAGGCACCCACGGAGCATGTGGTTAAATAAAACTCTTTCTCGAATCCCATCAGCTCCGTCCCCAGCCCCTACAGTGCAGATTCCTCCAGGTCCTTACCCAGGGCATTGATTCCAGTCCCTCTTCTGTGAAATGACCTTCCTCCCTGAGGAAAAACAGCATGGACTTGGGGCCCTTGTCAGGTTTTACAGGTCCTCTCTAAAGTAACATTCTCAGCAAAACGAGCCCAGGCACATGGGCTGCATCTCTCAAGGGTCTCTGGCCACCTGTGTTCAAACGGTGCCGATGGTGACCCCATCTCCAGCAGCCGGCTCAGGTCCACCTTTCACTGTGGGAAGCGAGATGCCCACACCCAGGAGTCCCCAAAATGTGCATAGGCTGAGCATGCTGAGTGCAGCAGGCACTCCCATGGCAGGGGAAGTGGGACTGTGGCGACAGCGACCAGAACCGGGTGGGTTTGGGCTGAGCAGAGCTGGGTGCAGAGTGGGATGTGTTGCCCTTCCCACGGCCTGCACCCCTTCCCACCCCATCCTGCCGGGAGAGGAGGGACTTCTCTGTGCTGGAGCAGCTGGTCCTCTGCAAAAGCAGTGACCTCAAGGTGCAGACTTTCTTGTTTTGGCCATGAACATTCCAGAAAGGGAACATGACCCATGACTGTGTGGATCCCATGGCCGTGCAGAGGGCAGCCATGCCGGCTCTGCAGGGGACTCGAGGAGTTGGGGTGTGATCCCGCAGGATGTGGCAGGTCCAGCCACCAGAAACAGCGGGGCTGGGTGACCCCAGTGCTGAGTGAGCCCAGGGTGTCTGGGGAGGTGGCAGGCACCCCACTGCAGGGCACATCAGCCACGGCTGCTGAAAGGAGGTCCCCCAGGCTGTCACCGGCTGGGCTGGACCACAGGTGGTGGAGACAGGCAAGGGACAGCCTCTGCACAGCTCCTTCTCTGGCTTGGCCATCTCTTTGCATGTGTCTTATCTTCCTGAGAGGCTCCTCTGGGAGCTGAGGACCGCTGGGGCCAGCATCTGTGTGTGCTGCTGAGCACAGGACAGGGCTGAGGACATGCCAGGGACCCACGTGCCTGAAGCAGCTGGGGCAGATGCAACGCTGGAATGGTGCAGCCCTGGAGCTGACTGCTGCACACCACGATCAAAGCAAAATTCACTATGTGGGGGGAAAAAAGTACCTGGGATACATGATATACATGAAAGGGCGGCTCTTTTCCAAGCCTTAATTAGGGAGGGAGATATCTGATTGAGAAATTAGGGAAACTGTGCTGTGCCCCGAGGTGCTGTCAGCAGAGCGTCCGGGCTCTGCTCCTTCCCAGCGTTGCGCCAGGAGGACCACAGCCCTAATCTAGTCCTCGGATCTGCACTCGAAGACCAAATAACAGGATGTTGGGCTGAGGCTGGGATCTCCTGCTCACTTGATGTTTGCTGCTCAGAGCACTCCCCTTGACTCCTCACTGGCTGCACCTTGGCTCTGAGCCACGGTGTTTGTTCTCTGTAGACTTTTCCTCTGGCTGTGAGCGGAGCCAGGCTGGTCCCATGGTGTTTCTCAGTTTTCCCTGCAGATATTGCCCTTGGCTGCTAACTTGTCTTCAGGGGTGTAGTTTTGTTCGAGCGTTCTTGCAAAGTAAACCTGACCGTCCTCTCAGCTGCCATTGCACAACTCACGCTGCCAAACAGGAGCAGTGGCAGCGCCCCAGCATCTCCGTGTGCCCCCAGCCACGGGGCAGGCCGGGCACGGGTTGTGTGAAGGCAGGTGGGGACCTCTGGCAGAGCTGCTTTGCATTTATGTCTGTTTACATTGCCCGTGCTCTGTGCCTCCTCCCTGCACATCCCCTCCGCAGTGGGGCTCACCGAGAGTCAGCCCGGGCTGCAGTGGAGCCAGCTGCCACAGGAGAGCCCTGGGGCTGTGCCTCCCCTCCAGCCCATCCCGGGCGGGCAGCCTGGCTCAGGTGCAGGGGGAGGATCGCTGAGCCCACGTGGAACACAGCTGCGGCCCTGGCAACGCTGCTCCTGCTCGTGGTGCTGCCAGAAGTGGTTGCAGATGACGATCTGGCTGTGGCGTGTGTGCTGTGAGCAGTTCGTGGGCCCGAGGAAACCTTCCTGGATCAGAAAAACAAGTGCGTAAGCGTTTCATCGTCTACAAAGCCTGCGGCCGTGGGGCCGTGTCCCATCGAGCGAGCCCGGCTCCGTCCGGCCATGATTCACCCCAGGTTGCTTTGGCTGCGGTTTGCAGAACGGATGTTGTCCCCGAAATCTGGCATTTTTCAGCGGTGATGGAGCGTTCGCAGCAGCCCTGCCGGCACGGAGGGGCCGCGCTCCCCGTGCGCTCTGGCAGCGGCTCTCCCCATACCTGGAGCCGTCCTGGCACGGCCAGCGCAGGATTCCTGGCCGGGGTGGGGAGAAGCACGGGGCTGCTGCAGAGGGCGGCTCCGTGAGGGTGTGAGGGGGTTGGTGTCGCGGGCCGGGACACGCTCCATCCCCTTCCCACCCTTTTGGCTGGAACATGCTGCTCCCACCCCACCTCCGGGACCCCGCAGCACTGACACTGCGGTGAACCGTGGGCGGAGGCGGCCGGGCCGAGCCCGGCGAGCTGCCAAAGCCGCCTCGGAGGAGGGCTCGACACGACTGTCATCGAGCCCCGCACCGGGGAGAGCCCCGGCACAGAGAACTTCTCCTGGCTCCCCATTTCGGCTGGAGAGAAGGGGCAGGACGCGACCTGCAGTGCCGGAGCCCGTGGCACGGAGCATCCTCCCAGCCCTGTGGCTGCGGCGCCCACAAAAGCCCTGCTTCCCTCGGGTTGCACCGGGCACGGCACGGGGCTGCTCTTTGGGGCTTTTGCCGGGTCTGCAGCAGAGCCAAGTGTGGATCTACCGGCGTGGGAATAGCCCAGAGGATGCTCCAGCTGCGCTGCAACACCTCCCCCCTTTCCCAAAAATTCCCATCTTGCAAAAATCTGAACGGGTGGTCTGACCTTAATTTGTCTGAGATAAATAAGATCCTGCCTGCTGCCTCCAGTCTGGAGACATGAAAAGATCCGAGATGAAAGGCAGCCTGATGGGAAGTGCTGTGAGCTGAACGTGTCTTTGCAAGTCGGGTCCTGTGCTGTGAGGGATTTGGGGCCACAGGGCTGAGCACAGCCCAGCAGAGCTGCCGGCTGAGCCCTGGGCTCCCAGGCCGTCCCTGCCCTGCCCCGAGTGTGTGGCTGTTGGGAGACTGAGCAACTTCACAAAATTAGCTTTATTTTTCAAAGATGTTAATTTTTAGCTGCAATTTGCTATGGAAAAAATGTGGTTTCTGTTCTGCATGCCCGTCCCTCCACCCCAGCATTGGAACCTGTTCCCAAATTCCAGAAGAACCTGAAGCAGGCCTGGCAGGGATCTGGTGAGCTCACGAACCACATGGAGCAGCTGATGGACTCAGGAGCCCTTCCTCCATCAGCTGTGACTCTGGGCACACAGGCAGTGGCAGAGGGCTCTCTGGCCACCATGGACTGTGCCTCTCTTTCTCCCGAGTTTTGCTGCTCCTGGAGGGGCTGCAGATGGTGAAGTTACAGGGATCTTCCTGCTCTGGATGGACTGGAGGGGTTTTGGTGTGGATGGTGCTGCCCCGGTGTGGGAGCTGCTCTGTGCCAGGGGGTCTCCCTGTCCCACGGGATCCGACAGGCGGGAAGGGGCCCTTATCTCGTCCCTGCAGGCTGGGCATGAAGGTGGTGGAGGAAGGGGCCGGGCGGGAGCCGGGAGTGAGCCCAGAGAGGCCCTTTCCATCCGCTCGGGGCAGAGGGGCCGCCTGCCAAAGCAAACGGCCCTGACAATGGCTGTTATTGTTAACACGGATGCTGTTTGCAAGGCTTGGTCCCGTGCTGGGGCTCAGGGGGCACAGCAGCCCCCCAGGCACGGAGGTAAGGCCCCGGGCATGGGGGAGACCACCAAAACAGGGCAGTGCTTGGCTCCTGCAGCACGCTGTTGACACCAAACTTCTTGGGCTCATGGAAATGGCTGCATTAAAGCACCTCCTCTCCTGAGTTGGGCCCAGCTGGGCTGGGTCTGAGGCAGTGTCCCCCCTTGAGGAGCAGGGAGCCACCAGAGGCAGTGATGTGGTGGCTGGATGGTGATTCTCTCTCTCTCTCCCCACAGTGAATCCCTGTTGCTATTTCCCCTGTCAGAACCAAGGGGTGTGTGTGAGGGTCGGCCTGAGAGGATACGAGTGCGACTGCACACGCACGGGATACTACGGGGTCAACTGCACCTCCCGTAAGTCCCTCTCCCCAAAATGTGGCACCCGTGGGTGCCAGGGCAGCACTGTGCCCGCAGCACTCACTGACAGCAGGTTGTGGGTGGGCTGGCTCCTCAGTGGGGAGAGTGATTTACTCGGTCTGTTTTCCTCCAGCTGAGTTCTGGACGCATCTCCACAACCTGCTGAAGCCCAGCCCTGCCTTCTACCACTTCATCCTGACCCACTTCAAGTGGTTTTGGGATATTATCAACAGCACCTTCATCAGGGACACGCTCATGAGGCTTGTGCTGACAGGTGAGGGGTTGGAGAGGGTCTTGGGGTTTAGCAGGACTCGAGGACTCCCTGGCATGAGTAGAAATGTGGGTCCAGATAGTGGGGCTGCAGCAATGCTGAGCAGCTCCTGTGGGCAAGGTGGACATTGGGCTTGAGTCACCTCACCAGGAGACCCAGAAGGTTGCCACCCTCTCCTTCCATCACCCTGTCACGCTGTCACTGTGCCCAGGGGGGCTGCCCAGCTGGGTTGCAGTGGGGTGTCGGGGGTCCCCAGCACTGTGCCAGGCTGCCAGCTGGCTGGAAAACACGAGCAGCTCTTGGCATGCTGTGCTCCCCGGGCCAAGGGGCTCTTTCACCAGCTGCACAGAAAGCAGCCTGTGGAAATATGGCCCTTGTTACTCATGTCCCCATATTCATCACTTTGCATAAATATTTAGGTTCCAGCTCTTGGAGCCGTGGCGACACACTCACAAGGCTCTGGCTGTTGGCTTCACCCTTTCTATGGGTTTGTCATCTCATTCATCATCCAAGAATCCTCTTAGCACATTAGCACGAGCCCTCCTTTTCTGCAGGGAATTGCAGCCTTTAAAAGGCTCGGAGCACAGCCCAGGACGCCCACATGCCTCCACTGCTGGTACCTTTCTGGTTTATGGGGTGCCAGGGGAGGGTGTCTGGCAGCACAGAGCAGGCGGGCAGGGAGCAGCAGCAGAGCCTGTGGGGTGTTGCCTCGAGCCCCACAGTGGTGATCCCCCTCTCTCCTTTCAGTTCGTGCCAATCTCATCCCCAGCCCCCCCACTTTCAACTCTGACTATGGCTACATCAGCTGGGAGGCCTATGCCAATGTCAGCTACTACACCCGCATCCTCCTGCCCGTGCCGGACGACTGCCCCACACCCATGGGGACCAAAGGTACGTGCCTGGCCTGGGGGACCTGCACCCTGAGTGTTCCCCACCCAGCCATGGCCAAGCTTTCATTGCCACATCTGCAAGGCACCACTGGCAGTGCCACGTGCTAGCCCCTGTCCTGCCCAGGCTGGCTCCACAGCAGGAGGAGCTTGGTGGCATCTGAAACGCTGCTGAGACAGCTCAGGCTGAGCTGCTGGGGCATGTCATGGCCTGTGTGAGAGGGCTGTAAGGTGTCTGTGCAGATGAGTCTGTGCCTGATGCTGCAGCAGACACAGCAGACAGCACCAGAACCCATCTGGGTCGGCACTGGGTATCTGCCCTCAACCTCCATCCTTCGCAGGGAAGCTGCAGCTCCCCGACCCCCAGCTCCTGGCGGAGAGGTTCCTGCTGCGGCAGAAGTTTGAAGCTGATCCCCGAGGCACCAACATGATGTTTGCCTTCTTTGCCCAGCATTTCACCCACCAGTTCTTCAAGACATCGGGGAAGATGGGACGCGGCTTCACCAAGGCGCTGGGGCACGGGGTGAGGGCGTGGGGGCAGCGGGGGCGAGGGGGTGCCCGGGTGCCTCTCAGAGCAGCTGTGACCCCCTGCTCTCTCCACAGGTGGACCTGGGACACTTGTACGGGGACAACCTGCAGAGGCAGCACCAGCTGCGACTCTTCCGAGATGGGAAGCTGAAATTCCAGGTACCACCCAGCACAACGGGAACATGTCCCAGCCCTGTGAGCCGTGGTTGTTTGAAGCCCATGTTCCTCTGGCAGCTCTTGGGAGACCCCAGGCCCGATGCCCTGTGTGGCTGCTGGCCGGGAGACAAGCTTTGGGATGACGGCAGCCGGAGTTTGGGGTTGTATGAGGGAGGTGTTTCCATTCCACCCACCTCTTGCAGGAGAGCAGCTGTGGTGCCCTTAGAGGGGCAGCTCCCGGCTGGGCAGGCTTTTACTGGGATGTTTGCGTCCCCTCTGCCCTTTCTGCCACCTCGTTCTCGCGTCCCCAGGTGGTGGACGGAGAGGTGTACCCGCCCACGGTGGCCGAAGCTCCTGTCCACATGGTGTACCCGTCGGGCGTGCCCCCGGAGCAGCAGCTGGCGGTGGGGCAGGAGGTGTTCGGGCTGCTGCCGGGGCTCTGCGTGTACGCCACGCTCTGGCTGCGTGAGCACAACCGCGTCTGCGACCTGCTCAAGCGGGACCATCCCACCTGGAGCGACGAGCAGCTCTTCCAGACGGCGCGGCTCGTCCTCATCGGTGAGGAACCGGCACCGCCGTGTCCCGCCCCCCTGGGCGGCCCCCAAGGACTCACACGCTGGCCAGCCTCTGTCTGAGGGTAATGGCCAAACTGCCTTTGAGGCAGGTCCTCCAGCAGCCTTCTGGGGATTGTTGGTTTTGGTTCATATAGCAAAAAATTGGCTTTGGTCCATCAAAAACATTAATTTTGAAAAATGTTGTCATAATTTTGAATTATTTCTTATTGATGTTCCTTATGAATTTGCTGTCATCTCAGGAAAAGTAATTTCTGATCAAAATTCAGAAATAAGCCCTGTCACCGCAGTATCTCTAAGAAATATATCCAGGTCAGCTCCTTCAGGAACCCTTTGTTTTTGGCAGGCTGACTTTTGCTGTTGAAAAATGAATTAAGGAAAAATTCCCAACCAATTCAACAAGCCCATAGCCAGGAGGAGGTGGATGGGTGCTGGGTTATGCTGCTGTGGGAGATGTGGGTAGCATCTCAGGTACAGAGCTGGTGGCTCCTGCTGCTGCCAGCTGCTTCTTTTCTCCTGCCCAGGGGAGACCATTAAGATAGTTATTGAAGACTACGTCCAGCACCTCAGTGGGTACTACCTGAGCCTCAAGTTCGACCCCGAGCTGTTGTTTGGGTCACAGTTCCAGTACCGGAATCGCATCGCAGTGGAGTTCAACCAGCTCTATCACTGGCACGGGCTGATGCCTGACTCCTTCATCATCCAGGGGCAAGAGTACAGCTACAAGCAGTTCCTCTACAACACCTCCATGCTCATGGACTACGGCGTGGAGGCTCTGGTGGAGTCCTTTTCCAAGCAAGTAGCAGGAAGGGTAAGGTCCTGCTCTGCCCTCCCCAGGGGATCACTCATGTTGTGGGGCACATGTCACATCGAGTCTGCCCAGGGCAGCACCTCGTGGGCACGTCAGGAGTCCTCCCCACACGCACCGTGGCAAGGCTGGCCCTGGCAGCCCCAGTTGCTTGCCCTGGGTGCTCCGTAGGAAACATCCCGGTGATGCCAGGAGCCTGTGGAAGCCAGGATCTCCCCGGCTGTGGAGCAGCGGGGCCCTGGAGCAGCGTCTGGCACTGTTCTTTGCTGCCATCGCATGGATGTTTTCCTCCCAGCGACTGGGGCTCCATTCCTGATCCTCTCACTTGTGCAAAGCAGCCCAGCTGAGGCTGAGCCTGAGGCCCTTTGGGCATTTGGGTTCTCCCTGTGAGCCTGAAATCTCTCTCGTCCTCCCAGGTCCCTCCCAGGTCACTGGGTCACTGTCCATCTGGGACTTGTGCACTGTGCCCTGCTCTGGGAACAGGACTGACCTGACCAAGCTGCTCTACAGCTGGTTTTTGCACCGTGCACTGCTTCCCCCTCCTCTTGCTGCTGCAATGATGTGCTGGTGTGCACAACACGAGCCCAGGACATGGATGCTTTGGTGTGGTGGCCCCCTGGAGACGATGCTGGTGCTGCCTTGTGCCTGACATGCTCCTCCTTGTGCTCTCCCCTCCAGATTGGTGGGGGACAGACCATCAACGCCAATGTCTTGCACGTGGCTGTTGGGGTCATCAAGGAATCCCGGCAGTTGAGGCTACAGCCCTTCAACGAGTACCGGAAAAGGTTTGGCATGAAGCCCTACAAGTCCTTCCAGGAGCTGACAGGTAGGGCTGCTGTGCTGCTCCTGGGGCTTTGCTGGGGCAGGGCAGACGCTCTGTGCCCAGGGGTGGGTATGAGGCCATGAGCTGCCCCTTTGCCACTGGGCTTGCCTGGCAGAGCAGCCTCTCCTGCCCATCTCAGCCCTGCCTGCTCGTGGCCCCACAGTGGGGCAGACTGGGCTGATGCAGGGGATGAAGGGGTCCTTCCTCCTGTGGGCTGGAGGACTGGTCCAGAGGACAGTTCCTGGCCTGGAAGTCAGGCTCTCTGCCTGTGAGGGAGCCACCCTCCCTTTGCCCACTGCAAGGCCAGCCCTTGCCAGGTGTGATTCCCTTGCTAAAGCACTCTGATGTTCACTTGGTGCAGGAGAGGAAGAGAAGGCGGCAGAGCTGCAAGAGCTGTACGGAGACATTGACGCTCTGGAGTTTTACCCAGGATTGCTGCTCGAGAAACCCCAACCCAATGGCATTTTTGGGGAAAGCATGGTGGAGATCGGAGCTCCATTTTCCCTGAAGGGGCTTTTTGGAAATCCCATCTGCTCCCCAGAGTACTGGAAACCCAGTACATTTGGTGGAGCAACAGGCTTTGAGATCGTTAAGACAGCATCCCTGGAGAAGCTCGTGTGCCTCAACGTGAAGAAGTGCCCGTACGTGGCGTTCCATGTGCCGGACGCTGCGGAACGCGGCCGCCCTTGGGCTGGGGGATCATCTACGGAGCTCTAGCACCAGGATGACCTGCCCAGGTAGGGACCGTCCTTGCCCTGCTGCAGGCTGAGCTGAGCTCCCAGCCTGGTGCTGAGTATCCTCCTATTCCTTCCTGCAGGGAATGATGGGGACGCAGGGGCCTGCCACCCCTGCGCCGAACAGAAACAGGACAGGAGATGGTCCCATCCTGGGTGTCCTCCATGCCAGCCCTCGAGGAGAGGCTGCTCCCTGCTCTCTGAAAAGCTCGAGTGCCTCGGGAGTGTGGCTGCCACCGCTGTCCTCAGCAGACTCTGTTCTCTTGCTAGTGAATACCTTGCACAAAGCAGCTTTGGGGCTCCCCCATGGACACTCTGGAGCCCCCAGTGGTTTGTCACCTTCCATCCCTGCTGCCTTCCAGCCACCAGGCCACAAGCAGCCCCTCTTCCAGAGGGGTCATATCCAGGTTATGCCTGAAAACCATTTTTGCAATTAGTGAAAAGACTGGAAAAATTTCGTTTTAGTTAACTGGCTACCACTGACTTAATTCTTACTCACCAGGAGTCCAATTTTTCCTCACACGACGTCTATTTCCAGTAAATAGACCCTCTTTCCTGCTCAGAACAGAGGAGCCCGGAGCCCAGGGAGCACTCCCTCCTCCCCTGCTGCACCTGGTGAAGCGATGAGCTGCCCGAGGGATGCAGAGGAGGAGGCAGCAGCACGTAGAGGGATGGGGAGGACACAGTGTAGGTGTTCATGCAGCCCCAGCAGTGGCTGAGCTTGCAGTAGGAGCCTGTTCTCCTGCAACAGCCTGCCCAGCACACATGCACAGCTGGAGAAGGAACCAAAGCAGTGTCTCTCCTAGAGGAGACCAGAGAGAAGCTGTGCCATGCTGGCTTGGACCCTGGCATGTACTACTGGCTGCCAACCTGGGGCTGCTCAGAGTGAGATGCTACCTCTGTGCACACAAAGGGATGGAGTCTCTTCCATCCCACCATCATCACCTTTCTCTGCACTAACAGCTCAGCAAACACATCCTCACAGCACACAGAGCCTGCTTCTGTCCACCTCAGCCCTTGCCCAGCCCAGCCACGTGGTAGCTGGCAGCCACTGTCACTGGCCTTGATCCCCCATCAGTTCCTGGTTAAGCTCCAGGAAAAAGGACATTTAAAATAATAAATGATTTTTAAAACTCCTCTAATTTCTGGCTGTGCTCACCAGCACTGTGCTGGGCCATTGCTGACTTCTCCTGAAGCAATAAATGGAGCAACCACCCTCCCTTAGATGCTTCTGTGAGGGTCTTTGAGTGTCCTGAAGGGGGTCTGATCTTCACTCCCCTCCAGCCACCCTCCAGCTCTGTGCTGCTCCAATGCCACAGTTCAGAGTGTTTGGACAATGCTCTCAGGCATAAGGTTGGATTGATGGGGTTGTCCTGTGCAGGGCCAGGAGTTGGACTGCAATGATGTTTGTGGGTCCCTTCCAATTCAGGATATTCTGTAATTCCATGGTGACACAGCACTTAGACCAACACTGTGTGTTTCTATCACATAAAATCTATCCACACATAAATCTGGCTGCCTGGGTGTTTTGTAGACATGAAACAGCCAGAGTCTATAAGAGAGCACGCAGCTGCAGCTCCCTCCTGTGCTGTCCTGGAGGAGGGGACCACTCCTGAGCCTCTGCTCCATCCCACCAGGACTCCCAGAGAGTTGTTACAGGAATTTTAAACCAGGGAGGTTTAAAGGGCTGGTGCCTTGGCAGGGATGTGTTAGGAGAATGTCAAAGGAAACATCTGCAAGCAGGGACTCCCAAGGCACGAGCGTTCTCACTCGCTCTTTAACCTTTCTGAAGTGAGCTGGCATTACCATCATCTAGATTTTAGTTTCCCACAGGATGTGGGGAGGCAGAGAGGCCGACACGACTCCTGAAGGCACAGTGGGCAGGTTCAGCTGCTCTGTGCTCCCCTGGGCTGGCCCTGAGCAGTCCTGGCACATGGATATCCCAGTGCTCCCACTCCTACAATGTCATGCAGAAGCGCTGAGCAGCAATCCAAGAGGAGGACACGGTCCTTCCCCACCCACACGTGCCTCCAGCCAGCCCAGCACACTCCCAGCTGTGTGTGTGACTGCCCTTCCTGGCGAGGAGCTGCTCCAGCCTGAGCATCCTTCCCGTCCATCTGGCAAGAGGCACAAGCTCGGCTCGTTTCAGTTAAACCACAAACATCCTGCCTTTGCTCGTGGCTATCGCCGCCCGCCAGCGCTGCTTTGGGACCAACTGATAACTGCACGAGAGGCCTGGGTGCTCTGGAACACCAAGGAGCCGTGTTCCACTGGGAACTAGCTCGGCTGAGCCGGCATTGGCAAGCCTGGCACCTCTTCCAACCAGTCCAGGACAGCAAAGCATCTCCCTCCTGCTGGCAGGAAAAGCTTTGAAGTCGTTTCTTTGGAGGACCAACACATACCAACTCCAGGCACAGCATCCAACACAGGATTGAAATCTCCCCCAGGAGCCTGGGCACCCACAGCCCTGCACACAGAGCTTACCCCAGCCCAGCTGAGCTCTTCTGCTTCTGTGCTGGTTTTCCAGCCACAGTAGTTTGCAGAAATCACTCCCACCCTCAGCAGTTTGTCCAGCCCAAGGTGCAGCCACATCCAAGGCAGTGTTTGCACCCACACATGGAGCTGTTTTGTGTGGCCACCAGCATCACCCAACCACAGCAAGGGCTCCCTGCTGTGCTCTGTGGCCAGTGCAGAGGTGAGCCCTGCCAGAAGTACCCTCTGTTTGAGCTCTTGGTAAACACAGCTCGTAGGATTAAAAGTCCTCCGGATTTTTAAACAGGCCTCCGAGGAGCCCAGCTGCAGCTGGGGATGGACAGGGACAGGAGGATGGGGCTGCCTGGGTTCGTGCAGCAACAATGAAAACATCCGTCTGGGGTTGTGTGGCCTCGGAGGCGATGATTCACTGAGCAGGAGGTGAAGGGCCCTGGATGGAAAAGCAATCCCCCCTTGGAGGGAGTCTCCAGACTCCCAGTCCACCCCAGCAGCCTCCTCTGCCATGGGAGTCAGGCCAGTGACTGCACAGGAAATCTTGTTTGGATTTTCAGCAAAGGCATATGTTGAACATCTTACAAAGAAGAGGCAGATGGGAGGCCAGAAAAACTCAGTATAATCTTTTCTTTGCTAAATCTTGTCCTGCACTGCCTGGCACCCATGCTGGCACCATGATTAGATGTCCACGTTGAGCTCATCCCAGGATTTCATTCCTGCCCTTGCCAAGCAGCCGTCTGTGCTGCCTTGTGCACTCACATTCCGTGCCCAAACTCTGCTGTTTGTATTGGAACATCATTAACTGGGAGCAAACCCAGGTGATCCCACAACCAGGGCCTGTAACACCCATCATTCCCAGCTGCCTCCCTGCACTGAGCTGCTCCTTCCAAAACTAAACATTTCCCAGAGGCAATATACCTACCTGACAAGTGCTTTTTCAACTCCTATTTATAGAACTCCTTGAAGATTCAGCTTCAAGAAAGGGCAAAAGCAGCAGCAGCTTTTTCCCAGCTCAGCCTCCTCTCCCTGCTCACATCTGTGTGGCCTGTGCACCAACGAGCAGCAGGGTTAGGGCACAGCTTCGCTCCCCTCGCTCCCTTGGGCTTGTTACATTCTTCCAGATCAATGATTAATTGGATTCAGACCTTTTTTCTTCTCCTTTTTGCTACTGGCACTGCAAACCACCTCTCCCATACCTGAGCACAGGAGGTTCCTCACCAGGAGTCACCTTGCTCCAGGCCATTGGACACAGAGCAGCAGGGGAGGTTTTGATCCTGTTACAATTTTGCTGCCATAGGGGGCAAAACAAAAAAAAGCACTTTATAAAAATAAAACTTCAAAGCAACTCAAGCAGACAGCTCTGCCTTGATCCCCTCTCCAAGACAGGTTTTATGATGATGCTAAAATGCACCCTGTCTGCACAACAGACTTCACCGAATGTCATTCTGGATATGAGTTACAGTTACTTTGATATTTTCCTTAAATGTGCTGATATCCACACTCAGTGATTTAATTTCATATAACTTAGATGGGGTTTTTTTTCTGCAATTCTCAGATGAAAAGAAATAATCTCTCACGACATTTGAAAACCTGGATTTCTGCCAGTTTCCTTAAAACAGCTACAATCTGTGCCAACTCAGTCATTTTAAATTACAGTTGTTTATTTTTCTGCTCATACTACTTTTTAAAACACAGTTCAAATAGATACAGTTAGAAAATCTCCTTTTTCTAGCCTAAGATCCATTCTTACTAAGATCCTATTAAGATCCACAGACACATTTGCATTTCTTCCTGGTGTTCCAAAGTGCTTTACATAAAAATTGCAATTAAATTTAATCATTAAACATGGCATTACATTGGGTCATGTATTTAGGTAATGATAGTCTACTTACTACTACTGAAGGCAGCCAGAAAAGAACTTTAGCACTGATTTAGTAATTTTAGCATGAGATGAAATCCTAAGGTTATTCAAGTCCTAATTCTGCATTTTGCCAACAAAATTCTCCTTGCTGCTGCTCAGCACACACATTGGAGCTCTTTGTAGCAGACAGTCTCTCTGAAGAGGCAGAGCTCATTTTCTGATCAAGTGACTACTGTGAACTCCCAAGGATGGGTATTTTAAAACCCAAGAATGTATTAAGAGCTGTAATTGCATTTATGTCTCAGGGAAGGTTAAGAGAAGAAGAACTCTCTCCAGCTGAAAAGCAATTTTCAGGATGAAGCCAGGGGTTGTCGTTATTTGTGAGAGAGGAACAAAAATTTAAGGCCAAGTGTTAGAACAAGATACTCCCAGGAAGGAGACTGCAAATTGTGGAATGGAACATGGGACCTCACACTTTTTACTGGAGCAGTTCAGCACCAGGTTAGTAAGTCTTGAATTTTAAAAACTCTTTTATTTGCAGTCTCAGTTCTTGTCTTAGGGAGTTGGTGGCCATATCTCAATAGAAACGTGTAAGGACACTGAGACATGACAGCAGACAATATCCTAAGATGACTGAAATTGTGTTAGAACTTCATGGTAAGTAAAATACATTTGAATTGCATAGAAATGAGAATGTTTTAGTTGTACATATGGAATTAATTGGAGAAAATGTTAGGAATTCCTTGTTATTTTTAATGAGCAGAAGTCAAAGTGCATGAAGGGGAGGAATACATACCCACACGATGGAGGAGAGAGAACAATCCCTAGCACAAGAACATCCCACAGCACAACTACACCTACGGGCCCTTGGCATAAATGGTTCAGTCTATTTCCAGATCACTGTCTTCACTGTAACATGCAGATGGATTATGTATAGAAGTCAGGAGCAGTAGGTCTTTTTCTGGCAGCAAACCACATTCCTGCAGAAAGGCCTCCAGGTCTACAGCAAAAAAATCTTCTCCAAGCTGGTCAGTGATGCGCACGAAATTGCCAATGAGCTCCCCTGCCTTGTAGACCAGCAGAGCTGGCAGGGCATTGTTAGTGAAGCGAGTGCTGGCCCCAATGAGTGAACTCTTCACTCTGCAAAACTTCACTGTGGGGTACTCAGCAGCCAGGCAGATCATGCAGCCGTGCAGGGATTCGGTGCCGGGGATATCATCTTCATAAATATGGATCATGATCAGAGTGCTCTTATGCTCTTTGTCCACGGTGTCCAGAAATGCTTCTCCACTGGTGATCTCAAACACCTGCTTGAATTGCTGCCCACTGTACAGCTGCTGCCTCATCTCCTCCATCCGCTGCTTCCTGTAGCGCTGCAAGAATTCCTCATCGTCCTCGTGGATCATGTTGTATTCTTGTAAAGTCATCTAGAAAACACACACACAGATTCCTGAAACACATCTGCACCACTATATGGGGCACTTACATAATGAGAATGTAAACCATGAGGATTAATGTGGGTCAGTCATCTTTAATAACAGCAAAGTGCAACCCATGAAGGCTCAAGCACCCTGTGTATTACACTCCATTCTGATCTAATTAGAAACCACGTCCAGTGGGAACAGTTATTTCAGCCCTGGGTATTCCAGTTTCCACAAGCTGCACTAATAACACAAGCGGCTGCTCCATGCTGCCACTTTAATCCAGGTTAATGGTGGACATGTGCTTTCACCGAGCTGGGAGGGCTGACTTGGAAACTGTGCCTGACCTAAGATGAGCTTCTTTCTCATCAGATTTTCATTTAGCTTTTCAGTTGAGTTGACATTTCGTGGCACCACTGTGCCTGTAGAACTGAAATTAACAGGAATTCATGTATTTTATAGCCATTCACTTGCTTCATTAAACTTATCTGCATCACTCAAGACACAGAAGAGCACAGCCAACTTTCATCATCTGAAGGCACAAATATATCTGCAAATTAGTAACTTCTCTGACTGCTATTCAGGGCTAGTTTACAGCCCAGCTGATTAAAACCATTCACTACCTCCAACATCTTCCATTTCTGGAGCTTGGAGTTGAATTCTCAACACCCACTTACTAAATACTGAATCAATAAGGGCTCCTAAGCCTGTTTCAGGCAGGGGAGGCAGCTTTCATAGGTTTGCTGTACAACCCTTCATATTAACCCCCTGAAGTTGACTTATTTGATCAACAGATGAGAAATCTGGAAAAAAGGTTTTGGACTTCTTTGGTACTGCAGCTAAGTCATTTGTTATCACAGGCAAACAAAACTGTTAAATATTTAAGTGGCATTTTAACTCCTCTGTGCCATCCTACCTTTCCATTGATTTTTTCCTGAAGCTCTTTCTGTTTCTGCTTATCAGCCTCGTCATCCAGGTGAGACCTGCAGGTCATGGACAGCTTTTTAATGAGCCTCTCCATCTCCCTGCGCTGCTCCTGCCTCTGCTCCGTTTCCAGCTGCTTAAATCTTCGCCAGTCGTTAATGACTCCCTTGGGACCTGGAATTAAAGGTGTAGGCATTTCGTACAAAAAAAGACAATACAATTTTACCTATCATTTAGGAATAGTTTATAAATCACTAAAACAGTGACCCTGTCATAAATGTTCTTGTAACTATGCAAAACACTGAAATGAAATGAAAGAAGTCATCTGCTATTTGCATGTCCTTGAGCGTCTATCTATTCTTTTTTTTAATAAGAAGACTACAGTTTATTAAACTAGGCTACTCTTGTAATTGTCCCAAAGATTAATATCTGTGCTCTTGAAATAGAACACAGCCCACAAAAGTTCCCCTATTGTTAGCATGGGTTTAATCAGAACAAAAGTAATGACATATAGTCAACCAAATTGTACAAATCAGCCTTGTCTCAGCTTTCTATTCAAAGCCTGACTGCTTCAGATGTAATGTTGAATTCTCTCAGAGGAGAAGTCAAACATTAAAAGAAGAACAGCTATTAAAAATAAGGTTAGACAACAGCCAGGAATGATCACTCTCTGACTCAAAGATGGCTACACCCAGGAGTTTCATTTCAAAAAATGGGTTTTAGAAGAACATAGAAAATTTCCAATAAAACAAAGGATTTACAAAAGAAGTACACTGATATGAAGATACCTGTGTTGACAGCGCTGCCATCGCTGCTGAGCTCCACCTCGCCCACACTTTCAGGAATGCTGCTCTCTCCTTCTTTATCCTCCTTCTCACTGTCTTCATCCTCACCCTCACTGCTGCTGTAATAATACTGCAGCTTCTCACCAAGCAATTTATCATCCGTAGTAGTCATTATGCTCTAAAAATAAATTAACAAAACAGAGGATGCTCTCTGATCAAACATGCATCACAATGGTCCTTTACTCCCTCAGGGCAGTTTTTAACCCCAGGAGAATACAGCCCACTCTCAAACAGCCCTCGGTGCACTCAGTCACCTGGGTTAATTCTTAAGCAACCATTTCAAACTCAATTTAAAACCTTAGAGCCTCATTAGACAGCTCCAAAAGGCCGATTCCCAGCTACGGAGTATTATTTGCGTTATTTGACAATAATTTATTTGAGCTGAAAAACTACCACTGTAATTAAGCAAATTAAAATGTTCTGACCTGTATTCCTTTCCAGTCTTTCAGAGACGAGCTTCTGCCAAGACCTGGAAGAAGAAATTTTAATCAAATCAGCGCTCACACTTGACTGCGCAGGGGTCTCCCAGCCAGCCCAGGCCGTGTGTGTGACACAGACCCTGCCGCCAGCCCACAGTCACAGCCCGGCTCCGGCTTTCCTGCCGAACACTGCTGGTTCCGCAGGAGCTAACCCCAGATTCAGCCGCTTACAGCGCCAGATGGCCCGGGATTACCAGGATCGCCCCGCCGAGGGGCCGGGCCTGGGGCGGGACACGCTGGGCCGCGGCCGGGGCCGGTGAGAGCCGCGGGCCCCGAGCGAACCGGCTCAGCTCCCACAGCGCCCGTCCCGGCCGAGCCCCGGCCCCGCGCCTTCCCCGGGACCCCCCGGCCGCGCCCCCGCCCGGGGAACCGCGCTCCGACCCGGGATTCCGCGGCGCACCGAGCTGAGCTGCGCTTCCCGAGCGGAGCAGAGCGAAGCGGCCCCGCCGCCACGGCCCGGCCCCGCCGCCACGGCCCGGCCCCGCCGCCTCAGCCGCTCCCGCCGCCTTCCGGGGCCGCTGCGCGCGGCACGGCGGGAAGGAGGCGGCCGGGGGAGGGGACGGGCTGGGGCCGGCCCCGCTGCCCCGGCAACGGGAACGGGAACCGGAACGGGAATGGCACCAACGCGGGCGGGACCCTCCGCCCCGGCAACGGGAACGGCACCAGCACGGGCGGGACCCTCCGCCCCGGGAACGGGAACGGGAATGGGAATGGCACCAGCACGGGCGGGACACCCTCCGCCCCGGGAACGGGAACGGCACCAGCACGGGCGGGACCCTCCGCCCCGGGAACGGGAATGGGAATGGGAATGGCACCAGCACGGGCGGGACCCTCCGCCCCGGCAACGGGAACGGCACCAGCACGGGCGGGACACCCTCCGCCCCGGGAACGGGAACGGCACCAGCACGGGCGGGACACCCTCCGCCCCGGGAACGGGAATGGGAATGGCACCAGCACGGGCGGGACCCTCCGCCCCGGGAACGGGAATGGGAATGGCACCAGCACGGGCGGGACCCTCCGCCCCGGGAACGGGAATGGCACCAGCACGGGCGGGACTCTCCGCCCCGGGAACGCCGGAACCCCCGGCCCCGCTCCCCACACCGCAAAATGGCCCCGCTCCCTCCGCTCCCCCCGGCCCGCACTGACGACAAACAGCCCGCTGTTAAGGTGGACAAATAATTTTTATTCGTGCATGCAAATACATGTCAATACTGCAAACTTCTTCCATCGAGTCTCTCAAACACCGAACCGGGATGCTCTATCCGTGCCCAGCCAAAGCTACAACCTCTGCACGTCAGTGCTACAGCGACACACGGGCCCCGCCGGGGCCCCCCTACTCTAACACGAAGGGAAACATTACCATTGGGAATCAAAACCGAAATAAACAGAATAGAATTTACTCCCCCATATATCCCCATTTCATTTTACAGATTTTTTTTTCTTTAAATTATAGTTTTAAATAGAAGCTGAGAATGCGCCATAAAAATGAGCATTAAATCCATCGTAGCGATGGTGCCTGCTTTATACATGATGGGTGTACACCATCTTTTATTTCATTTACATTTCAATCGAACAATAGATTTGCAAAGAAAATGTCTAATACAGACGTAAAAATATTCACACTAGAGCTTCACAATCGGTTGTACAATTGACAAACAGGCCTCTTTTCCCAAACTTTCCAGCTAAGCAAATTTATAAAATGTAATCAATGCAACAAGAAAAAAAATTTTTCTTTAAAACTTCCAGGGAAAAGAATACGCAGTAAACAGTATCAATGCGACAGCAGATGCTGCAAGCTAACCACAATACTTCGGAGTGGCTGTACAGTGGGTATGTGCAGTACAAATCAAAGCCACGTGTGTTGTATCACAACTACTGTATAATGTACTTGTTTGCCCAGCTAAGAAAACGCATGCATTCCCATGCCTTGGGTAACGGAGATCTACTCTGGAGAAATCCATGGGCTATGTGCAAATGACCTTGGCTTTTGGCAGTAAGAAACGCAGCCAGGCTCTGTTTTATTTCAGCTTTTACAGCAAAATCTTGAGTGATTAGAAGCTTCCACAAGCATCCTTAAATAATGGGGTGTAGAATTATGTTTGGGCATTGGGCACTTTGATTATTCAGATTTGTTTCATCTCATCAGTGACAGTTTTGGGGGTTTTTTTCCCCCCTTGTCCTGCTCCCTTGCCAGCAAAGAGATGCAGGGGGATGACTACTGCCAAAGTCAGCTGTTCATTTATACTGGGAAATTGGGTCATTTAAAAAAGCACATTTATTGTGTTCTGCTTGCAGAAGAGGTCCCTCAATGAGAGGGAACTTCCTAACAAAGGGATTAAACTACAACAAAAAAATGGACTTTTACATCCTATAGATCATCTGATCATTTCTCATTTTGTTACACTCTCAAATTCAACACCTTCCTTTAATACCAGTCTAATAATTAATGAAAAGTCTGTTCACAAATATGATCAAGGAGCTGCTGGCATACAGTGTTTATGTACAGCAACAGGTACAACTTGACAACTTGTGCTTTAAAAAAGCAAACAAAACCAATGTTTGGAACTATTCTGAGTTTAGATTGAGTTATTTTAAGCATTCTTTCCTCAGCTGTTTCTGACCACTGTGCATTATTTTGTACCTCATCCAGCCTAGTACACTATTATACAAGAACAGCATTCAGCTCTTGAGTACAGGAGAAATTAAAATTTCAATTGAGTTATCAAAGCACTAAAACCTTCCAAATTAGACTTCTACAAAGAGCTTAATTAAGAGCTTATTTAACATAATCAGCTGTGTACAACTGTTTTCTTTTTCCTAAATCAAATGCCAAACTTTAGTGTCCCTGTACTAGACTACCAAGAACCAACGCCAGTTTGCTTTGCAAAGAGTCTAACCTTGCCTTTGAAGGGTCTAGTATACATTCTACAATGCAAAATCTGCATAAACACTAAGATTCATTTCTTGTCACCTGTTTACAGGAACAAAATATCAGTAGCAGGGCAATCACTCTGCTCTAAGTATATGTTAAGAATGTACAGATAGTTACTTTCTCACACAAGCATTCTCCCAGCACAAGCATTAGTCTCTATTAAGACCTATGTGGGAAATGAGGCAAACCGAGGAATGAATCCAGGTAGTGAGGCAACACAATTAACTTAGATACTAATAATTCCTGTCTCTCTTGCATGTGAAATCCCTGCTGTACCCCTAATGGGGAAAAAAAAAAAAAAATTAACCAAACCAAACCAACCCAAAATGCTTGTCCAAGCAAAGCAAAAGAGCCAATCTCTTTCCCCGATCTGCTACGGGCCTTCTTTTCTGACAGCACAGTAAATTAGGCCAAAACCTAAATGGGCATCACTGCTATTGACACACAAAGGTAAGTCACTCTCTCTCAAGTGTCAGAAAATAAGCCCTTCCATAGCCCAAAGGCACCTGATTTACAACTAACAAATGAATACATACTTGTTTGTAAAGGGTCAAGGGCTGAAACTTCAACAAAGAAGGAAGCCAGAGCCAGGTGTTCCCACCTGCAGCTTCTTCTCCCTGTCAGGGCACTGGAGGGCATTAGTTTCATGGCAAAAACCACACAGTCAGTGTTAAAACCGTAAGACAAAGCTGGCATGCTGTTAAACCCCCAAATAATTCTTTTTGCCTGTCATTATAGGTTAAAAATTCAACTAGAAAACTCTAGCCTCAGTTGAGAACCAACTTTCCATATGAAGCGTATGGTCATCCTAGAGAACTGCTCTATCATGGGACCTCCTGCTGCAGACAAGAGTCTAGAGATACATTTGTTCTTAAATATGCCAAGACCTTGGCAGGAATATGTCAGGCTAATGTCATTTCACTGGACAAACAGGCAAATGTGTGTAAGCAGCTTATCCCAACCCCCTCCAGCAGAGCACAACCAAGTTTTTAAAATTGCCATTTTAAAATTAAAAAGTTAAGGTAAATACACAATCAATTTATGTAGTATATATTCACCCTCAGATCATGCTGAAGATGTTCTGTGGAGTTCTGGTGCACAGAGGGCTCTTTCCCTGAGGGCAAATAAGGACTTCTCAAACCTTTATATTTTCTCTATTTTTGTAACAAAATAGCAATTTAAAATTTAAAAATCTTTTAAAAAAATTACATCACCTTCAACATGGAAGATCTCACTGTTTAAATATCCATGAAAGAGACATACTTGTTTGCATATCTGTTTTGGAATTACATTGTACAGCAAATAATAGTATCTCAGAAGCATTTCAAAAGTAATATAAATTCATATTTACAGAATGGTCTTGGTATAAAATATACAACAATCATATTTATGTCTAACATTCTAAGTTAAAGTTAACATCAATAGGAAATAAGTTAAGGTGACAAAGGTGGTCTGGTTCTTGTATCCATTCACTTCACGTAGCGAGTGAAACGAAGCGTCAGTCTAACCCTAGAGTGAGGTGGCACTGGCTGGAGAAGGTACAGCAACAGCCAAAGGAAACTAAGAAAAGACTACTTGACTGTTTTTCTACATACATTCCTTGACATTGGAGTATTAAATAGATGTGTAAGATCTTCCATACTGACACCAGAATATCAAAACTAACCCTTGGATTTGCAGGTATATTTACAACATAATTATTTCATGGACAGGTTCATTAGGAGAGATATCAAACACCAATATTTACTTAGTCTAATCAGTAACCCTCAGGGAAATGCCAACCCCCACCCCCCAGAAGCGTGCACAAAACAGTTATCAAAATCTTACCCGACCACATAGCTGTGATTTTGTAAAATAACAACTCAGACGACCAGTAACATGATCCTCTTTAAGCATTTTGCTAGCAGGAAAAGCCCTTACATGCAGTACACCTGGTGAAAGATCAGCTTGGCTTAAAATATTCCAGTACAATTTTCAGAGTAAACAACTTCACAGAAGTTAATAAAAACATAAAAAAAAATGTAAAACTTGTCACAAAGAAAAGTAAGAGGACAAACAAGAAGATAGTAATCATCAGGAGGGAGAGTCCTGCTTTCTTAAAAGAAAAGGAAAAGAAAAAAAGTGGATTTTTAAGCTTCTCAAAAAAATATGCCCAGGGCTCTAGTTCATATGTATTTAGAAAACCAAATTTCAGTTGACATGTCTAACATGATTCTCAGTCACCTCTTATCAGGGCATAAATTCATACAGTTTTCAGTACTCTGAAGGTCAGATAATGCTATCTCATTGTATTTTCAAGGTCTTTGAAAATAAGTTGCCACTGAATAAACAAAAATTAAACCTGAATACAAGATTATGATTAACAACATTTAACAAAGGTAATTACAACCACCTTAAATTCCCAATATTTAGTTTAAATTAAAAACAAAACAGTACAAAAAACAGCAATACCATCTTGTTAGTCAGTGCAAACACTAGATACAGGGTTTTCAAAGGAAAGCCAAGAGCACCTGATACTTTTTGCCAAGTCATCTGGATCCTATAATCTCCAAGTTGAGAACTATTCATGAGAAAAAGAAAAAGAAGAAAAAAAACCCAAAATTGCTGTTACATTAGTGCATAACCTCTCAAAATCGTTGAAAATTTTTTCATGTATAGCTTGGGGAAATCAATACCTAGTACATTAGCTGGAGGACTTAGGCACTTGATTTACTTCTGATAACTTTACTTGGACAAGTAGCCTGTGTGTGTGTGTGTTTATCTACAGTACTAAAGCAGAAACTGGGGGGAATGGAAACCAAAAGCTGCAGCAAAGCACTGCCCCACAGACCTGCAAATAATGCAGCAGTGCAAAGCTAATGGTGTGTTAACCCTGTAAAAGCCTCAAGTCCAAATCTCCACCTCTCAGTCTTCCAACAGGAAACAATACTCCATGCAAAGTTCCACAACTAAAGAAAAAGCAGCTGCAACAAGACACAAGTTCTTCTCTCGTGAAACAAAATAGAGACAAATAAGTTAGTCTTCCTTTCACTAGATGTATCATCGTAGGATCCTGCTAGTTTAAATAACTGAGTTGTTAGTTTTCTACAGAAGCCATTTTCAACAAGAATGGCTCAGATACCGCACCGGATTGCTACAAACTCATAAAAAGCTGCTTTAAGCTTAAGTAAAACAATGTCCAAATTCCATTCATTTGTGGAAAGTGAACGCCTTACCCTACTAAAGTAAGTTTTTTTTTTTCTTCAGAATGCTAATGCGAGAGGGGCTTGAAGTATCAAAGAGTCCACAGGAAATGCATGACCCCAATATTATTTTTTTTAAAAAAAATATACATTATATAATATATATTATATATATAAAAAGCTAGTGTAAATGCTTCCATGGTGTGGTCACAAGCTGGAAAGATGAATGCCTTTCAGCTGTTAACCATCCTGCCATTTGCAACAGGCTTTAAAAAGTCATTTTTATCCTCAGACATAATGTGAGCAGTTTTCAAAATGAGGCTGCCAACACTGACTGATGTGCTGATGGGCAGGCAGCTTGCATTGCTAACAGATGTTGTGATCGGCTGACTGAAGCAAGAAGTTACGGGCAGGATTGTTTTCTGCTCCTCCCTGAGGAGAAAAATAAGTTACACAAATATTAAACAAGGACATGCACAAGTATCCGGAACTGAATTGTGTGCATTAAATAAATACTGACATAAACTCGTTTTTAGCAACAGGCTAAACATCCTCCTCTGGAATGGTACGCTTGAGATGTTAAAGTAGTCTGCCTCATTTTCAAAGGCTGCTTTACTCCTTAAAGACTACAGAACATATAAACCTAAAATAAGTGTATTCCAAAATCTACCTCTCCACGGAGATTTGTGCAAACAGTCCGCCATTTAACCTTTTGAAGTTTTTCTTAATTTCTGTTAACTATAAAAATATTCTGCATTTTTTGCTTACTGACTGTGAAAGGTATTTTGAACAGCTGTGACACGTTTCAGTGTGTACGATTACAACGATGCATACGAACAATGGTACCAGCCTGGGACTTTCAGCTTTGTGGCCTAATTCTATTTCTTAACAGGTTCTTCTCACTCCACCATGTATAAACAATGCAGATGTCTAATCCAAGTCTGAGCAGGTACGTAGTTCATCCTTACACAATCATGCTTCCACTATTCTGATGCTGCTGTTTGTCTAACATTGGCAGACACTGCTGTTTTGTCTAACACTCACAGAATCACAAGGTCTTCACCTAAACTTTGTCTCTTCTGTTCCATAGATTCTTTCTGGTGCTGCTTTAGCAGATGCCCATTCTCTACGGTTGTTCCATTGAGCAGCTGATCCTCCTGGGAGCTAATCCCTAGCTGTATGTCCAGAATCTCCTACAAGAGAAAAGAAGAAATGCCCATCAACTCTGTCCCTACCAGCTTTACATTTTCCTATTAAGTTCCACTACATTAAGCTAATGGAAACGGGAGTCTGGTCATAAGACTCCTTAATTTTATGTCACACTATTGGAATGTCTACCACATTTCACTAAAGGAAAAGCCAATTATTCCAAGATGGCTGTGAATGACAAGAGCTTTATTAACTGTGAGCTGTTTTTAACTTCACTAGTATTAACTGCCAGGTATCTGAGTGAGGAGTACAAGACCCCAAGTGTTAAAATATGCTAGATGTTGGATGTCATTACTACGTCTAAAACCAAAAGGCTTTACTTTCAACGTACTGATCTATAAAGACTAATGAAAGGACCCAGTGACCTCTTTAGACACAGATTTTTGTACTCACTTCTATCTGTTCACCTTGCCCATCAGGTTCGTCTGTATCAAGGGCTGACAGCTCCAGTTCAATGTCTCGGTCTGGCTTTGTGTCTGCACAGTCTTCAGGATAATCAGTCTAAAAAAGAATTCATATGTTCTCTAAATACCAAGTTGGCTTTTCACCTGCTTCACACAACACTGGAATATTAAAATGAAAACAGAAGATGCATTTCTAGCACACAACATTTCTACAATACAAGAGAGCTAGTCAGACAAAAATGAACTTCAGCCACAGACAACATAGAAGGCTAAATCTAATCCCAATAACGTACTGTAACAGATAAAATGAATACTGAAGCAGAAGTTTGAATAAAGTCCATTGGCAAAATGTTTAGATTTATAACACGTACAAATAGACAAAAACTAATGATTGCATGAAAATGATTGTCACATTCTTCCCACTTTGTAAATGCACATTTGGAGCAGCAGCATAGCAGGTGCACCTGCCTAATCTCAGGGAAATAACTGAGTGCAACAACAGTGACTTAACTTGCACAGAATGTGCTATAAATATTTGGAAGTGTTAAAATTAAAACTAAGTTTCAACTCTTAGTTAAAATTCATGCGCTTCTGTATATATATAAACACCCTCCAAGGTTTGTTTCATCCCAATTACCCCTTTCTTTACCTCACCATTCCTCAAATCAATTTCCTTGGTTAAAAGATTTAAGGTAAGACGACTGCCTTCATCTAGAGAATTCCACTTCTGCTGCATGGCAAGGGCGTTTGCCTCTCTCTGAAGGAGTAAGGAGTTGCTTTTAGCCTATGGAAAGAAACAGATCAGTTACCAACCACTGCATCTAAACCATGTGTGGTCAGATGGCAAAATAACCCACTGAGAAAAGCACGGCTCCCTTGCTAGATGTAAAACCATGTTCTCTTAATGCACTGCACTTATTTCTTTCTGCATTTGCTGACATGCATCAGATGCAGCACTTTCTCCCCAAAACAGCCTTCCTGATGCCAGTGGAACAGCTCCTATTAGCAGTCCTACTGCAGCACACCAAGTGCTGCAGGACTAATGTCTACTTTAACCCTTACTGATCTTTTTGCATTTGTACTATTTTCCACAGTCTACACTAAGAAACTGTATTTAAAAGCACTTTACTAAACTATTTCTTTTAAATTAAAAAACCCTCATGGTATAATAACTGGTCTTACCTGCTGTAATTCAATACTCAGTAGATCTCCAGTGCTGGAATGCTTTCTGTGACCAGACAAATCTGTAACTATGAACCTGTCCCTTTAAAGAAAGAAGGCAAAGCTAGGAATTAGAGACAAGTTCTCTAAATCAAACATCCCATAACTTCATTAGTCTATCAGTGTTCGATTTTTGGACAGAAACTAGACGTGATTAAGACAATGTGTACTTCATCTTCACTGTGGCTCATAATACTTCAAGGCATTGTATGAAGCAAACATCCTTATTTTACACATGGATAAGATGTGACAAGAAAACCTGAAACTACTCAAGATTTTGACATGACAACTTGGCAGCACCTGACTCCAGTTCTTTGATAGGTCTCTCAAGGGATGCACTGCTAGTAATTGTGCACTATTAACTGCATTAAGTATTAAAGACTACACAAGTTTTAACCTAGTTTTTCCAATGCTTTATGCTGGATAGGTAAGAAGTCTTTCACTTTAAAATTAAGAATGCCTATTAATAGACATTCCAGATTCCCCACACACACACTGAGGACTTTGAAGAACTGCAAGCTACAGGAAAAGCTGTGAACAGAGCTCGAGAAGGAGTCCGTACCGTTCTGCGTAACGTGCTGAGGAAGCAGAATCCGAGCCATAGGCACTCCATCTTGAGTCTACAGCATTGACATAAGGAACATAATCTGTAAAAGAATTAAGATACCATTCACTGTCGTCTCTTGTCTCCAGTGGGGTATACATGTTCTCCAGCTCTTTGCATTTCATAGCTATAGTAAGCACAAAGAGGATGAAATGCTCACGGTACGTATGAATGATGAACTCTTGTCACACAAAGCCTGTACTTGTACCTGATACACTGATGGGCTTAGTAGCACTTCCTTGGGAAGCAGTGGCCTGGATTGGATCTGTCGTGTGATAACCTGTGCGGGATGACCTGGAGATTGCACCCCACTTGGAGATGATGGGTCCATCGCTGAACGGGATTATAGGATCCTCCTCCTTTGCCCTTCTCTGTGTTTCAAATAAATGCACTCTCCTTTTAACATCCCCGCTGTCCAAATCCTACATATTCAGGAGACAGAAGATACATGGACTCATTTGAGGTTATGCACATTCTTCAGCTGGCCAGTAACTTTCTCATTATTGTTGCCTATTTACAAAATTGGGAAAGGATATTCCAAACAACTTCAAATGAGCAGAACTACTTTAAAATACTAATAATGGAAGCTATCACCTTTTTTTTTTTTAAAAAAAAAGGCTGGTTTAACCAAACAGAAGACACTTCAGCATGTAAGGATCATCACACTAATGAGAGAACATGCAGAAAACCCCTACCATTAACACGGCATTGGAATTGGCAATCACATCCTTGGGCTCTGAGTCGATAGCATTTATACAAGAGCCAATAGTGCCACAAGACCACGGTGAATAGTGAGAGAGATGGTCTTCCTCAAATTTAGTTCCACTCAAATCACTGACACTCTCTGAGAACTACAGAAAAGGGAATAAATAAGCAATGAATAATAAAGACAGGGAATTCAGTTTTAAAATGAGAAGATAATTAAATAGCAGTAAATGTATCTCAAAAGTCAATCAATGAGTTCCAGCCATATTCAAGACTTGACTTGGGGACAACGTAAGCTGTTTTGTCAAATTTTAAACCAGTGCCCCTGGCAGCTGTCAGAGGGCAAACTTTGCCATACAAACAACTGCCTGGCCTGCCAAGATGAGAGACTGGAATCTGTGTTAGTGTCAGGTTTCCTGAGGCAAATACCTACAGCAACTTAACTGAGAGGAAGCCGTGCATTTTCCTTTAAAGTATTAGCCAGTGATAAACAGAAATACATCTTACAACCCTCCAGCCTGGGTAAAAATGACTAAATCCTGATCCACCTTGAATGCATGCATAAGGCACTTCAGGTGCACCTACAAGATCTGTTCTGAATAATCATTCTTAACACCTCAAATATCATCAAGAAAACTGTCAAACCACAGTTGAGAGTGCCTGGCACTGTGGTTTGCAAACTAGTTTCTTGGATGCATCTAATTTAGAGAGAGAGAATAAAATACTTTTAAAGTTTTTTTTTTCAAAAGCACACTATTGCTGTTTCTTGAGTTCCCATTCTTCTTTACAAGACTTATACAGAAGTACACAATGGCCTACCAATGCCTTTCACCACTTTTAAGGAAATGCATTCTTTGGGATTTGATGAGCACTTGAGGTTTGACTCAGGCTACTCATCAAGTCAAAGCCATTTGGAGTATCAAAGGCAATGTACTTTTTAATGGAAAACACAACTGCTGCTCCCTACACAAAAACCTGGAGGTTCACAAAGTGAGTTCAGTAAAATTACATTTCATTTAGTGAGTCTGAATTGAATCACTTCACTTCTTGACCTTTTTTCTGCAGTCATGTTTAGCATCACCTTAATACCAAATTGAATGCATTATTATTAGATATCACTTTCCTTTTGCTAGAATTTTAATTTAGTTTTATGAACAGTAAGTGGCAGGTAGAAAATCTTTACTAGAAATATTAAATGGCATCTTACAGAAACAGGACAGGAAAATAAAGAGGATCTTTGGCTTCCCACCTCTGTGCTGAAATCTACACTGAAGAGAGGAGAAGGTGGTGTTGGAGATGGTGTTGCCATAGGAAGTGTTGACGATACCAGAGGAGTTTTCTGTGTGTGGTACTGTGCCCATTGCTCCGGCTTCCGTCTCAGCTGCTCATCATAACCAGTCTTCAAATGACCACAAGGCTCCTAGAAAGAATAAATACAGGACTGGATATCCCATCACACCCTAATCAGAAGGCAAATACTTGCAGGGGACACACTTGGATCCCCACATTTCCTTGGGTCTGTAATCCTCCACTGATATCACTTGAAGAATTTTACAAGAATTTGTAGGCCCATGTATGGCAACTCAAATCTTAAATATACAATTAATTCAAGCAACATGCGTGGGCATTGAAGAGGCAGAGGGGCTCTGGTCCTGATGCAGATTAGAGTGGTGTGTTTTGCAAGCCCATTTTAAGGTTTAAAACAAAACCAGAACTTCGTCCAAGTCACATGTCTTGATCACTGTAATAAACAGGTCTATGCTAATTGTTTACCAACTTCCCAGTAATGACCTTCAGAAGCAACTCTGCACAGAGCCTTTCCTTCCTGGCTCTCACTTACCCTTGGTAAAGGCACAGTCCTCTGCTCGTTTGGAGGTTGACAAGCCACAGAGTAATACCCATCCAGAGAGTTGTACCTCTCCCGTAATGATGTCTGATAGACAGATGAGTGCATCACATCCATGGGAGGTAAAGAATTGCTCCTAATAATATCATCCCGTGGGTACATCTGTGGGCGCCAGATGCGCCTGCTGTCATAAACGGGAGCATACATTCCAGAGGGGACAGGAGGGACTGGTCCGTACGGCTGCGGAGGAGGAGGTTGGTAAGGAGAATTCAGTCGATCTCGAGGGGGAAATGTACTGTAATGATCGGCATATGGCACGGAAGCAGGTGGGAGGGAGGATTCTGGAACGTTATTGGACCTCACAAAGCGAGGAACACAGGGAGCCACACCAGCTGGTACTGTTGGAGGTGCTGGATAATACCCTTAAAAATTGGAAAAAGGCATATTTAATGCGACCACAAATGACCCAGAATTTTACACCTTCTAAAACTAAAACAGCATTGATAAGTATCTTTAGAGAATGAAGAGTCACACTTTATAAACCTCTTACTGACCCTACCCATGTTTCTGTTAAATGTAATTTCACGTATGACAACCATATTTGCAGATGCAGTGCTGGCCCTTCACCACCTGGACCCAGTTTGGAAAATACTGCTCCTATGTACTATGGTGTAACTGTGAAAACACAGGATCTTAAGCAATTCTTTATATAGGAAGTAAAAATAGTTCTCTCTAAAATAAAAAGCTATATTGCTAAAAAATAAAAAGTCTATAAATAACCATTTCACACTTGACTTTTTCTTCTTTCTTTTGAGAGGATTGCCTGAACACCTCTACCTTTTGAGAGCTTGTGAATGACTCAGTGCTGTAAACCACAACTGTTTGCTTGAATATAAATATGCACAGCGCAACCCAAAAAGATAACTGGAACCTTCTGAAAACATTTGAGCAAGCACAAAGATGTGTAAGCCCCCCAGAAGAAGCATGCTATGCCTCTGAATCCTGCCCTTGGATATCCTCACAGATAGGCCATGGCAACGCAAGCCTAAATAAAAGCAATTCAATGCTAACAAAGCAAAAAAGCGGATGAAAGACCTTGAGGTTCAAGTTCTTCTGGAGGCTGATGCGTAAGCTGTATAACATACAGCACACAAAGACAAGAATCACCAACACTAGGAGCAAACTGCAAGTCCCTCGCATACCCAGCAATTAACAAGATTAGTATTCCATTAAGTGAAGATTTGGCTGATATTTAATAAAAACAAAATAAAATAGACATTGACAAAACAGTGGGCTTCTCCAGGGAAAAGTTCAGAGCTATTTTTCACTCAGTGCTCATCTCACTCACCTGTCTGTGGGTACTGTGGAACTTCATATGACAGCTGAGTCCTGGGATCTTGGAAATATTGAACATTATCAGAATGTGGAGGGTAGACGGGTACTCTGGGAACAAACGGGCTGGATTTTGGAGGCACAGAATTAACTTCTGTTCCAATATTAGGAGGACCAGCTGAGGTAGCTGCTGCCTGGCTTACAGGAGTCTTGGGTGGAGAACCAATTTTACTGAAAAGGATTACCAAGACATCATTAAGTACATCTTCACTTATTTCAGTTAGTCACCTCTTCATGTACACTCCTACGTAACATGGAAATTTGGGCCTTGTCATTTCCTCTGGAATTTTGTTTTTCATACCCCAAACTGGTGCTACATCTTAGGAGAACTCAGAAGTGGACAAAAACGTTTTGATACCCTTTTAAAGTGCATTCTGGTAACAAAGGCTTTGAAAAGCTGTTTAGAGACTCAGTGTTTCCTGTAGAATTATCTACGAAGTTTTAAGTGAAAACCACAAAACTAGAAGGTTTCTAGGAAGTACATGCTATGTGCATCCTTCTTGGCTTTAGGAAATGTAAAATTTTGAGTACAATTTACTGCAGGTAATAACATATTTGTATGTAATATGTATATAATTTATTTGTATGCCATAACTTTTTATTTTTACGTAATAACCCAACAGTAACTAAGATACCAGGCTGAGAACAACTGAACATGAGATAAAGGGAGATATTTACCATTTTGTCTACACTGCACATAAGTATTGAACAGCTAAAACAACAGGTGCTGGCTCTGACACCCTGAACCCACAGGCTTTGTGTGACTGCTGGCTCTGGCACCCTGAACCAACAGGCTTTGTGTGACTGCACCTGCAGTGCAGTGCAAGACTTTACACAGCTCTGCAGCCACTGAGCACCAGCAATTACTGCAAGCCAGGACCACGCTTCACCTGCTGGCCACCCACAAACTCCATGACGATCTGAAAGCAAAATGTTCTGTTTAATTGTTTTGATGTAAAAAAGGCACCTACTTTTCAGGGAGTGATTCTGTGGGGGACCCAGAAGTGTTCTGGCCATTGGCTCCAGTCTTCCCTCCCTTCTTGGTGCTCTCCAGAGCTCTCAGGGAGGTGTCTGCACAGCGGGGGATCAGCTGGGGAACCCCAGTTTCTAGATTAGCTATTCCATTAGTACTTGGCACCATCTTGCCCGTTGCCTCAGGGCTTCCTATGACAGAGATCACGTTTCCCGTTGTGGTTGAGACTGTGCTATTTACGCCAACTTTATTTAGAAGGGGGAATGTTCTCACTGTTGCGCTGATTTTTTTGTTCCTCAAGCGGTATCTACAAACAAATATGTGCAAACACACAAAAGGCAAGATGGTATAAGAAGCGCTTATTGTGAAGTTTAGTAGATTTGCAAAACTAGCAAAAAGAAGAGATCGAGAGGAACATGACACCGAAAAATTACAAACTTATTTTCAACAATTGGAACCCAAGATCATCTCTCCTCTTGTAAGATCCATTTTGCAGTTCTTTGAAAATGCATTTGGGCGCCAACAGCTTCAAGAATGAAGAGCTGCATAATGCTCAATAACTCAGTTTATTCCTTAAGCAATTAAAATGTAATTAACGTTCTCTCTTGTAGGTGATATAATCAATCCCTGAGAGACATTGAGCTTAGACTCAGTTTCAGGAAAGGAATTTTTACGTCATACAGGGTAAAATAAAAAATAAAACTGGAACTAGTCTGCAGACATTGCTTTGCTGTACCTTCAATTTCATATAAAGAATTGTCACTTCAAGAGAGTCACAAATCCTTCCAAATGAATGTATGGAAGAAAATGTTTTCAAAAATTTCTGGGGATTGCTTCGATTTGGATTAAAAGGAGGGAATTTAATTTGGATTAAAAAGAAGTAAAAGGAAAAAGTCTCCCACACTCACTTTTCAAGCTCTTCCTGAGAATGAGCAAATGTACAGTTTGTTCCTCTTGGGCACCCCCCTTGCTGTCGAAGGTCTCGGCACATACTTGTTTTGTATTTGCTATTTGGTTGTGGCTTTAAAAAAAAACAACAAACAAAAACCACAAGACATTCCTCTTACATCTATTCACACAAAAACAGGCTTAAAATACAGAAAATACATCCATGGTATGTTTTCATATTTTGCATTTTTAATCAGAAAGGCAAGGACATTCCGTGTTGAGGGGCTAAGTTGTCCTTGTATGGATTTCACTATGGCCAGCCCTGCTGCATTCCATATTCACAAATACTAGGTTCTCAAAATCTGAATGCAGTAAATAACAGTATCATCAATTATCCCACAGGAAAGGCCATAAATATTTCACATCAACAGTAATTTTTCAAAGTTGCATCTCCCAGTAAATGTACATTAAGACATAATGCAAGGATCAAGTCTGGTTACCTGTGGAGTTTCATGGCCTTTTCTACTGTAATTCTGAATGAAATCCACCAGCCCGTGGACCACAGTCTTTACAGCGACCATCGCATTTTCCAGCTGCTCCCATGTTGGAGATGCTGCATCTAAAATTATTAAAAGCAGGGTTGTCACTCTGCCAATAATGCCAGCAGTATCATAAATAAGAGGCAAGTCTTGTATTACTTTTAACACCAAGTACTAGGACAGAACTCAGAGCGCCCTGAAGAAGAGTTTATTATGTTAGTGGGAATTTCGAAACCAGGAATGGAGGTTATCATCTTAGTAATTTTTTTGCTAGATATGAAGAATACCAAGAAAAGTTTAAAATGCTTGATTTGCATACCTGGATTTGGATCTATGTTTGCCAGGAGCTCTAAATGAGGCCTCAGCCTGTTTAGGTTTGCAGGATCCCCCGTGCGCTGCAAGACAATTGTCAACTCTTGTACACTCTTAGCAAAAGATTCTGGAGATTGAAGCTGAAAATAAAGGGAGCATTAGTGTGCTGCATCTTAGAACTGTGAATTACTAATCTTAAAAAGATATTCATGACATTGGTTCCTAAATGCAATATAGAGTGTCTTCAGATGGCATATAGAGAGGATCAGTGGAGAGAAATTTTATTTCTCAACTCAGAATCTGCCCTATGAAGCTTCATCATAAGACACCAAAAAGTTAATTAAAGTACTTCATATGATGAGTATGCTACATCAGGGAAAAAATCTTCAATCTAGTTTTAATTAATATTTGATAGGACTACAAACAAAAAGTTAATTCATGGAGTTCTTTGATTTTTATTGTAACATTTAATAATCAAAACTAATCCTACAAAGATACTAAAATCATCCCTTTGACAAACCTTGTCAATAATGGATTGCATGTGTGATTTATGTGCCAGGTCTCCATAAAGAAGGGAAGACCACTGTTCTGGTGATATTCGAAGTCCTGCTTCCATGGCAATGTGAACAATCTGGGCATCGTGTTCCCTCCGCAAAGCCTCGTAACTCCGGAACTCTTCTTTAAGTTGCATCAGAGAAGAATCCTCATCCCTTTTAGTGACCTAATAAACAGGAATAGTTAAACACTCCTTCCTTAACAAAAAGTCTCCATGTCCATCATAAAAAGACAGTTGCAGAGCACAAACCACAATACTGGTGTTTTACCTTAAAGCATGATGCTCTATACAGTAGCTGCACAACATGACCAATGCTTGTTTTAGAGGCCTGAGGAAATCTTGGTTCCAGCCTTTGCACAACAAAAAGTACCAGAACTTTTCTTGAGAGTGCAGAGCCATCTTCCAGTGCCAGTAATACAAGTTTCAGTGCCTCCTCTTGCATAGCTTTAACAGACAAAAATGAAAGTTAAATACATTCCAGAAAACAGCAAGGCTACTGGATTTGAACAGGTAAGCAGGAGCATCTGAATTATATTGAATGTAATTCCTTACTGCTTTTTATCTTACTAAAAGAAAGCCTTTCAAACTTCTAAAAGAAGTTGCTAGTTTAGAATAGAAGTATTTAGAATCAGTCTAAGCACGGGAAACTTAAGAGCTAAGACTAACTTTCAGTAATAAACACATCAGTAGTGCAGTTTTTATATTTTTCTCCACTGTGCAGTCTTGTAGCCATTGTCCTATTGGACACCTCATCAATGACCACACCACGAAACTATAAAATAAATATGGGAACAGTACTGGAATGCTATCAACAGTTACTGGACTCAAGAGAGGACAACTTCCATTTTAAGGAGAATTTCCTTCTTGCTTCTGTGCTTGCTTCAGCAGCATTCTTAACTATGAATTTGTTAGAGATATAAATGCAATCACTGTAAATTTGAAAAGTATGCTGCAGCTGAGGTTAGGCTGATTGTATTGACAGCTATTCAATTCCAATCACAGGCAGCAGTACAGCCAGCCTGCTACACTTACACTGCATTACAAACTGTGCACAACATGTGCTTATTGACTCGTCTTTGCCAGGATTTTTGAAATACTTCCTTCCAGTTTCAAAGAACATTTAATGGAGGGACAGGGGAAATAACCAAATACTTTAAGCCAGCAGATTTTATTAACATTTGGGGGGGTTTCTTCCCCTCTTCTCCTTTCTTCCTTGCAGAACACCTTTAACTGAACAGAAGAAATTTCAAAAAATTTTTATTATGAAAAGGTACAGCTAAATATATTCTGTTGCAGACGTACAGGTCCCTTACCTGGTCCTAGAAACTGGCACCCTCGTGCCCTGACAGCAGCCCAGAGATTGGCAGAAAGCTGCTGAGGATTTTGGTGCTGCAGGATGAGTTCTGTGACAGTTCTCTCTCCCAGCGACCGAGCTGCCCTCATGGCTCTGACCCGACCCTCCTCCTCCACCAGCTGACAATTCACCAGTGTCACAAGCTTCCTCTGCATTGGACGGCTCAGTGCACTCTGATTCAAGCTTGCAACACCTTCAGAGAAAGGGACAAAAGGCTAAGCAGTGCTTCTGATCAAATTCATCTGAGTGAGACAAAAAAAAATGTCTAACATTGTATGTCTTTTTCTAGGACTTGGATACCAGTCACAAGTACCTTCCCTTCTCTTAGGCAGCTCTGTGTAATTTTTTATCAAAAAGAACTTTAATTAAAATCTTAAACTGACATCAAAGCCATCCTTTGGGGAAAGTTCAGCTTTAGTACAAAGTTAGCCCTAAGGCAGTATTATTAAACAGAGTATTTTGTAAACCTAAAATAAAAAAACCACAAACAAGTGTCACAAGTGTGAATATGCTTTTAAAGACACAAGGGCAATTTTATTAGAAAAATTAGAGTATTATCTCACTGACATTTACAATCAGTGCTGAAAACACAATGCTGTTAAAAGCAAGCTACATCAAAATTCCACTGTTCAGCAGAGACTCACCTTTTCCTCCACTTAATGGCTTTAAGTAGAGTGCCAAATCCTCAACACATTTCTTTGCTACTTCATAATGTTTGTTCTCTCCTACACTACTCAACTTTACTGTCTGATGATCAGGTACCTAAAAAAATGCAAGGGGGAGGAAGGGGGAGAAGAATTACATACACCTGGCTGACCTCTCCGATGGCACCCACATCACCATTAATTACATAACACTGCAGATGTGCACTGCTCTGAGAGCAGGGAAACACAGGACCCACCCAGGGCATGTACATGGCATAAGGAACAACAAAAAGGGCCCAAGATGAGGATCAGGGTGATGAAAGATGGTTTTTGTTATTACCCAACACTTTAAAAACAGAAGTAGGGAAGAAAACAATAACCAAGGTCTAAAAAATGAAGAACACAAGACCTGAGAGGGTGATCGGTACACCAGATCAGCATGTTTTACTACAGACACACAAAGGAAGCTATAAGACAAAACTAACTAGCAAGAATATAATAAAGCAAAGTTAAAAAATAATTTAAGCATCATTTGGGCATGCTGAAATCTTCCAAGAGAAGAAGCAGGAAACTTAACTTGGTGGAAAAAAACCCAAAGTAGAATAACAAGGTCAGATAAGGAAAATGGAGGGAGTGTTAGTCATAATAAATTAATTGTTTGAAATACATTGCAAGAAGTTAGGAGACCATGAAAATAAATGTTGTAAGATCAAGGCAGTGATGTGACACATTAAAAAAATGAAAGGAACATGTGAACTTGAGAAACAAAACCACTCTGACATAGTGTTATTACCAATAGCTGTGTCAAGGCATGTGACAGGATATTAAAAAGCAAAGTAAAATACATCTTCTTACTGCATCTTCAAGGTGTTAGAGAGAGAGTAACATGAAAAAAGCACATGAATCAGCGTAAGGGGAACAGACTTATTTAGTCTCCATAAAGCGCAGTACTGATTATATAATCACTGTTTTGCCACTGCTACGAGACAGCAAAGGGAACATTCCTGGCCTGATTAGCCAGTGTCTGCAAATGCAACTGAAAAGCCATCATCAGGCATATTTTTAAAAAAATTATACACACACACTTCTGGAACTTGGTTAAACAGCCACTTCCAAACATGTGGCATTTAGAAACAAGATTTCTCACAAGGCTACGATGAACGAGTGCAATCTGCAGGTTCACTCATTCTACTGACAATTGGGACAGACAATTGTCTGTTTCCCAAAGGGGATTTTACTCCAGTCACAGTTCAAGAGCCTTTTAAAATCAGAATTCAGGTTACAATTAGAACACGCTTTCATTCTATGGGAAGATGGTCCTGAAACGGTGGAGTTGCTTTTAGAGCATGTATGGACTCCTAGATAGCCCAAAGTTAAGCTTTACCATTTACTTGGGCTAAAATGAGGAAGGAAGAGCACGTATCACAACTGGCAGGGGTAAGGTAACAACACCAAGGGTTGTTACAAACAAAGAGCTGCTTCAGTCATACCTGGGCTCCAACCAGCTGGAGGAGTGCAAAGTTTACAGGAAGCACATCGATGTCTGTGTTGATGGCAGTCTGGTCAAAAGGACATGCCTTGCGATGGAGCTTGTTCAGGCAGGTCTTGCACACGGTGTGAGAGCAACCTAAGCTGATGGGTTTGTGCACATTCTCATCAAACTCGTTGTAGCAGATTGGGCAGGACAGAAATTCTGTCCACTGAGCTGCCTGCACAGGCATTGTGGAAGCTGGACACTTGTTTAGCAGGCTAGCAGACCATTATTTCACTGTACTATGTTTTGGCAGCTGTAAGTGAATAACAGAGTATTTAAAGCATGCTTTCTGGCAATTTAGAATAATTTTTAATTAAAAAACCAGACCACAATTTCAGTATTACAAAGAATAAAACCAAATCCTTATGCTGAAGTCCTCAAAAACCCCAACTCTGTGTTCGTTTAACATCTGTACCAAAAAAGGTTCATGAACTAAATTTATGCAGACTACCATAAGTTCAACTTATTATAAATGGCATTAAAGGTTGGTTGGTTTTTTTTGAGGGGGGTGGTTTAAAATGTTATTTTCATTTGAAATGAAGTAGAATGCCTTCCTTCTGCAGATCTTATTCAGACTTAATCAGACACCAACCTAAACCCAGCTTTGCTTTTTTAAACACACATTTTCTCTTTCTGTAAAATACAAATCAACCAACAAAAATCAAGAACCATAAGAAAACACTAAAAGAATGAGAGACTAGTTTTTAGTTTTATGATCTCTCATGTTACTTTCACCTTTTCTCACAAGAACTGGAGCACTCAAGGGCAGAGACTGCTGTGTGCAATTTGGCTTTTCATGTCTCTATCTTGCACATAACTATGTTCATGAACTCACAGCAAGAAAATCTTTGATGTATGTAAAATCCAGGTATTTAGGACAAAACCTGTGATAAGGCAAGCAATAATTTCAGTTGGCTTCCTCGTCTCTTGAAACATCTCACTCTGTGCAGTAGTACCAAACAAATTATTTATGTAAGTGTTATTTCAAAGAAAATACGGCTTTATGGACACTGTTCTTATATCTTACATAAAACACATTCCTGAAAAAGGTACCAGGCCTAAGCAGTTCATCGAAACCGTTCTCATCCAAGCTCTCGTCATCGCGATTTACATTCAGAGCTCCACCCCGGAGGGAACAGCCCCACCCTGGGCTGTGATGTGCCACCGTGTTGGCTCTCTAGGCAACCTACAGACCAGTTCGGCCACTTGGAGGCTATGAACAAGCTTGTTACAAATGCAAATACACAAATGTTTTAATTACATGTTTAGCATTCTATTTTTTTACTCTGATGATAGAAAAAAGGTAATTGTTCTGAGGAAGCTGAGATCTCCCCTCTGTGTTCAAATTCAGAAACTCCTTACTGCAATTCCATTGTTGGCTGTGCTATGGTTTAATTAATGCTGAAGTACCAGACCATTGAAAGAATTACTAGAACACCAAATAGACTCTTATCTGTGGATGTATTTTATGTTAATTATGACCATCTGTTTAGAAATCCTATTTAGTACTATGAACGTTCAGTGCCCTTTAAGTAACAGGATACTTGTACAAGATGTCCTTATCACAGCGAGCTTTTCAATATTATGCAGCATTTTTTGCCCCAAATGAATTCCCATAGTGAAACACACCAAACTGAAAGCTGAACCTCTCAAAACCAAACTGCTGAGGTTACACTTTCAACATCAGCCAGAAAATTCTCATGTATTGGACAAATCAGATTTTCATCCGGCTTCTATCAAAGCAGAATCAAAGCTCTAGCAGGCATGAACAAACACAGTCGTCTTTAACATGCTATTGCTACATGTGTCTTTTAACCAAGGAAATTTAAAAGCAAAACAAGTAAGAGCAAAACCAAACTGGGAGCCAATAGGCCTAGAAAGATTCTTCTGTTAAGAATCCCACCATTTCCTTTAGCACATCTGCTTCCCTTCTGAAACAGCCGGGCCAGAGATGCACAGAGCTGCAAAGGCTGTCTGTAAACACCTCCCTTAAAGCTTTTTGCAGCATTACCAGAAACATGAAGTTACCAACACCAACATAATTTCCGACCTAGGGCTGATAGTGGTGCTTTTTCACCTGACTGCAAGACGCAGGTAACAGCACAAACTAGACCACTCTGGGAAGTGTGTGACTGTCGTGACTCACACAGGGAAAAGTTTAAGCAGAGGCTGGTACACAGAGAGCTCAACTGCTGGTATGTCGCTAACGAGCTCCTAATAAACAGTCTCTATGTCCACACTGCTCATTAATTATCTCAAACGCAGGGATCTCTGCTCTGAGACAATACCCACGTTCAGTTTCCACAGGTGCTTCAGAGACTTGCAAGACACCACCTCTCTGTTTACAAGCTTTCAAAATACAGTTTCCTGACCAGCATAGAAATGAACACAACAGATTCTTCAAGTGTGCACCACCGATTTTTAAAGATCTATCTCTGGGTGCTTAATCATCCCAAATGACAGATTCTACTAAGCATGTGTTGACCTTCAGATCTCTTGACAGGAAAAAAAAAAAAAAATCTAATTAAGTCAGCAAACAGCTGGGAAAAGCTCTCGACTCCCAAAACTTCAAGCAGCCATACAGGGAGGAATCTCCATACTTTATTGAGCCTGCCAGCTCTCCTGCCACTCTTGCACCGCAGTGTGTAGGAAAACAATCTCACGTCTCCTAATTACCATGTCAACTCCCACAAAAAGCAGAAGCCAAATATTTAATAGATTCTTGCTCCCTGTCAGAAACAATGTATTTCAGGGATGTCCTCTTGAAGAACAAATTGCTCCAGCACTCTAAACTGAGCAAACACAAGGAGGAGAGCAAAATAAAGAAGGTATACTGGAAATCCTTTGGATTTTGTTTTTAACAGGCAGTACACTCCATTAGGACAATTACCCTTGGTCTGTCTGTTCATTCTGGCAGACTGTTATCTAGCTCTACACACACACAGGGCTCCTCTCCCCTGTCAAAATAGAAGCACCCTGCAAAAAAAATCCCAAAGAAATGGCAGATACAGAAACTGGTCAAATGTACAAGGAAACAGTCTGAAAAGTCACAGCAGTTGCTATTTAAAAGATCATTATGTAGTGAATTACAATTAGTTTTATAGTATTACTACCAGAAGCAATACTTCAGATGACAAACTGAGAGATGTAAAAACCAGTACAGCTGAGTAATTTTGTGTTTCTACTACGGTAGTATTTTCCTATTGCAGTAATGGCTGCAATGGATCAGAGTAATAATGATAACTGACTGATTTTCTCATTTTAGACCAGAATATCTGATGACAGGTGAAACTTCAAAACCTTCCTCAGGCAACTGTACCAGTTACAATTGATGGAAGTTGTAAGATTTAGATGTTCTTATTTTATATTAACTTACAGCTACCTAATCCCAAGACACTCTCTACAACTAATCTAAATCATCATGCTTTCTCAACAACCTCTGGACATGATAAATATAATTCAATTCTTATTTCCTGAAGAAACCAAGCTTAGGTGATCATGCTCTTCTGTTAGTCTGTTCCTCTCCCACACTGCTCAGTCAGGGCATTTGCCAAAATGCGAGATAGGCAAGTTTCACCCCTTATCAAAGAAAGGGTTGAAGGCTTAACTCAGTTCCCCCACAGCATCACCTCTGCTCTGCTCTGACTGACTCCATCAGGTCCCTTGTGGGCCACAGGCAAAGACAAATAAGCAGAGCTTGGATGAGAATGAGACATGGAATAATTCTGTCAATGCTGAACAAAGGGAAGTCTTCTCTACAGATGAAGGAAACGCTTGGAAAACTTGTGAAATTATATGGCATTTTCGCAACTGAGGTTCAATTACAATCTTACTGTGGATTTAAGCCTAAATCTAAGAATTCAATTGATTTTTAATCACTAAATTAAAGAGTACTTGATATTGACTTGCTCTTAATGCTGACTGCAGAGATCACGGTATTTCCTTTTCTAAGTGATCTCAATTAAAAATTTTTCCTTTATGCAGATTAGTGGTTGGTTTGCACTACAAGGAGGCAGCTTTTTCAAGCTTTCCTTCCTAAGTTACGTAGTTCTGAAAGCATCCTGAGTGGGTCAAAAACTTAACATATCCACATAATCAAATTATCAGTATTAACGTATTCTCTGGAAGGGCTAGAATATTTTATTCATTTCTCTTCAACAGCTATCATCTACAGATCTAAAAAATTGGCTTCATTAAAGGCTTAGGGAAGGGCCATCCCCGTAACAGCTTTGCATCATTCAGCTATGACGGCTTGAAATTAAAATAAATCCTCTTTACAGAACAGACTTGCTTATTTCCACACTCCATAGTGTCTGTCACATGCAAATCTCTTTACATCGTGTGAAAATTCTGTACGTAAAGTCTTTAATGACCATGAAATATAGTATTTCAACACAATTCTTTCACCGAACAGAAATGCTCTTGTGAGTATCTGCAGCCCAATTCAAGCTCCAGAAAAGTCACCCATAGAAATCCTGCGGACATACGAGAATCAGAGAGTATCTCAAGTGGGAAGGGACGTATCGTGTCCAACTCTGCTTCTCACAGGAGTATCTGACACTAAATCACGTGTCCAAGAGCATTGGCCAGACATTCCTTGAGCTCTGGCAGACTTGGTGCCACAACCACTTCCCTGAGGAGCCTGCTCCGGGTGCCTGGCCACCCTCTGGGGGAAGAGCCTTCTACCAATGTCCAACCTGAACTTCCCTGATAGCTTCATCCCATTTCCTTGTGTCCTAAATATAGATCTGAACACTTACATCTACCCAGGCTATGTTTTGCCAAAACGCCTACAGGATTCTCTTGTTATCTGGTTAAAAAAATCAAAGTTTAAATGCCCTCTGCCTCCTTAAAACGTGGCTGAAGAGTAATTCCTATCAACAGGGGTACAGTATCAATTTAAGCTCGTGACTACCAAAGTTCACTCATTTCAGGGTTAACTCCCCCCAAACCAACACCAGAGTCGGTGCATCCTCAGCAGTTCACACCTGCTCCTTCCTGCTCGAGCCTTGATACCACAAATCATGTTAGTAGATTTTAAAAGTTTCCTAAATACTTATGTAATGCCACTGTGGGATTTTCCTTGTGTTTCAGAGGTGTCCCTGAAAGGAGAGCCTGTCCTTGCCACCAGCCTGATACCAACTCAGCTTCTGTAACAGTATTGACTTTTCAGGACTAACTGAAGGGCAAATAAATGAAAAATTTTCTTTGCCACTCATATCAGTTGAGCTCCCTCTGAATGCAGAAAAAGGGAATCCATTTCTAAGCAGATCTGCTTGGACACAGTTACTTCATGAAGAGATACAGTGTAGAACTTCTTACACATCGGTAATATTTTCAGAGAATAAGAACCTCCATGCATGGTTTAGCTCTCCAAGCTTTTTTTTTTTCACATGACCTCCATGTTTAAATGATACATTTTTTAGAAGAGAAATTCTGTATTCTAATATTTTAAAAACTATCTTAATGAAATACTAATTCTATTCTGAGACGCAGGCAAGGAAACAGAGGGCTCCACATCAGCTGGAAAGCCTTTTTAAAGGTTTTACAGAATGACTTAAGATGCCCATGGATATATACATCTTTCCTTTCCTTAGGGTTGTCCAGTCAGCAAGGAGAGACCCTGTACATTCATCCCATTAAAGGTATATAAAATACCACCAAGTGAAATGTAACATATTCCTAACAAATGCTACTAGCTATTACCATCTGGATATTGTAAATATTTTATTTATTGCAAAGCAACAAAGCCTTAAATAAATGAGATCAACACTCAAGACTACGAGTTCACTTTGGGATATCTAAAGCACTGACCCTAAAATTTGTTGGAATCTAGTATTTTTGAGAGAAATGGCCGCAACCTCAAACAAGACAGAAACACAAGTTAATAAAAACACCTTTTCTTGGGGAAAGTTTTGTTTACAAAGCAGAAATAAGAAAAAGTTCACTAAAAAGGCATGAAGGTCTTGGGAAAGTGACTCACTACAAAATTAAGAATTCCATGTTTCATGGAATAACACTTATACCAGCAACAGAAGTTTCAATTTCTATACTTCCACAGATGTATAGACCAAAGGCCAAAGAACAGTATTTTGATTCAGAAGACCTACAGCTGTACTGGTTGGTTCTCACTTAAAATTAGATTTCTTCTGCCACAATTGCAGATTTACACCCTTGTAATCCAAAGGACTGTTTTTAATTTTGGTTTCATTATTATGATGTAGCTATAATGGTCGTGAGAGAACAACCACAAGAGAAGCTACAGGAACTACAATTAAACAAAATCCTAAGTTTGCATGGAAGTGAAACAGGCCTAGATCAGAAGCTGTTGTGGCTGCCTGTCTAAACTTTGTCATTATTTTCTCTCGTTAGAGATCCATGCCATTCCCCTCTGAACCCTGGATGAACTGAAAACTCATCACTCTCCCACCACTCTGCTGCCCTTCCTGTGCTTTGTGCTGACTCCTACACTTAGCTGGAAACCCTCCGTGCACCTCGAGCATCAGCAGAACCGGGACATGCTTTTCCTCTTCAGTTGTTTTGGCTTTTTTTTTTTTGTTTAAGACATTTAAAACATGGCACAGTGGGTGCAGTCCTAGGGCCCGTCTCCCACCACGACTCTCCTCCACCATTAGCCTAACGCAGCTCCACGAGTATTCCAGAGTGGGAACACTCATGGCTCCGGCGCGATTCTCCCCGGTGCCAGGGGCCACCTCAGCGCGGACTGCCCGGTGCTGCGGCTGCCCAGGGGGGCTGCCGGGGAGGGAACCAGAAGCTCCTGCCTCCGTTCTCCGGTTCCCCCGCAGCTTCGCCCCGTCCGCAGGCCGCTGGCAGCCGCACCCGAGCCCGGCCCCGCTCCCGCACCAGGCCCGGCCCGGGCTCCCGTTCCTGGGCCCGGCTCCTACACCCGGGCCCGGCTCCCGCTCCTGAGCCCGGCCCCGGCTTCCCGCTCCCGCTGCCCGGCCCTGCTCCCGCCGTCATTTCGGAGCCGCCACCAAATGGCTGCCCGGGTCCCCGGGCCGGCTCCGCGGCCTTGGCGGGGCCCGCCGGGCGCCCACAGCCCTGCGGTCCCCGCCGGGCCGCACTGGTCGGGCTCATCCCGACGCCGCTCCCGCCGGGCTCCCGCAGCGCCGGGAAGGCAGAGGAAGGACCGGGGTGGGTGATGGCGGAAGGGGATGGGGGGGGGTGGTGCGGGCGGGGCCCCGGCGGGTCAGCGCGTCCCCCGCGGCGGCGGCCGCCCCCGCCCGGCGCGACCCGACCCGACCCGCGCGGTGCGGTGCGGTGCGGTCCGTACCTGCTGGGCGGGGGCGGCGGCCGGAGCGCGGTCGGGCGGTGCCGGCCTCAGGCGCCATGGGCCCGGCGGAGGCAGCGGCGGGAGCCCCGGCGGCGCCGCCTCATCGCGCTGACAGCGGCCCCGCCGCCACGCCCCGCCGCGCCGCTCTCGCGAGAGCCCGCGCGCCGCCCGCCGCACCTGACCGCGCCGAGGGAAGGGAGGGAGTTACCATAGAGACGGCGGTGCAGATGCGCCCGCCGCCAGGGGGGGAAGCGGGGGTCATAGAGACGGCGTGGCGGAGTGGCGGCCGGCGCTGCCGGCGCCCCCTTGTGGCGCCCTGCGGTCAGAGCCCCCTCAGCCGTTCCTCGGTGCGCAGCGTTCGCCTCTGGCGTCGATTATTTGTTGTCGTTTTAAATTTTAATTGGTAACTTTCGCCGCCAGTGTCGATTTTTTTTGATTGCCGTTCCAAATTGCAGTTGATGAGTTTGTTATTGCTGGCGGTGAGGAGGAAGAGGGGGCTGGAGCTCGTCTGTCGTCCTCAGAGCCGCCTCAGGCCGCCTCAGGCCGGCGGGGCCCAGCGAGGTGCGGGGAGCGCTGGCGCTGCTGCCTCACCACGGCAGCCCCCGGAGCAACACCCGGGAGCTGCAGCCGCTTCTCCGGTCACGCAGAGATAACGCAGCCTTAGCCAAGGTCACGGCGGTGCAGAGCTGTGACTCCTGAGGGGGAAGAATTCATGGCACAAGTGGGTCAGACAGACCCCTCTGAAGGACGGAAAAGCGCGGTGCTAAATGAACTGGAACACCGTGTTTTGTTTACAACGTCTTGTTTACTCAACACAGCAAGCCACTAACTGTTAAGGTATGCACAGAATTATTAGCTGCGATCAGAAAAAAACGAGATGTGTATCTGACACAACGCCTTGTTCGCATTTTGTTTATTGCGTTATGACAGGACATGGTTACATGTAGGGACAGGGGAGAGGAAACACCTCTAATGTGAACATGTGCACAAGACCAGGGTTTGTCCACAAAGCTTACTGAGACACTGCAGCCACTGAACAGAACATGCTGGTGGCCTGTCACACAACACAACTCCCTCTCATGTTTACATGCACGACCAAAATAACTTGGAACCTGCTCCCACAGAAGATAACACTTCAAAAGATCCAGCCTGTTTCCCCTTTGGCACACAGGGAAGTGGTCATGGGGGAAATACCCAGACATACACCTGACCATGCCTGTAACAAGTAGTAACAGGAAAGTGCACGGTAGACATTGTACACACCCAACCCCTCACGTAGCTGATCAATACAACCCCAAATGGGCTGGTGCACTCACAGACACAGGGAAGGAAAGTGAACTGACAATAAAAACTATTGTCTTGGATTTTAGAGCCAGCCAGATTCTGAAGCATTTGGGCCAGACTTCTGGACTCAGAGCAAGAACTTGGAACAGCACTTCTGAAACTTGAAGGAAAGTGTGATACAGACAGAGTAAGAACTACTGCTTTTTGCTAATTGTAAGTACTATTATCACATATTAACAACTGAAATGACTCTTTATTCATATCACATTAAGTGGAAGAAACATGTACCAGCCAAAGACACAGACTCTGCATCACAGGGCTCTCGATGCTCGTGATGAAACTAAAATGACCTTTGACAAAGCACAAACACACTTCCGCAAACACACATCATTACCGTGTTACTGTTTCGTATGAGACCTCTATGTCTAAGCCATTGCTAGTCAGACAGAAATGCCTGTTTTTCAAAATTAGCGTTGAAACTCTGATTACCCAACAGCACACAGATGAATTTCACATGAGTGCATATAGCTAAGATCTGTAAAAAAAATGAAGGCAAACGTTATGATGCAACAAACAGGACTAAACTTATCAAATACAGGTGCAAAACATTGGTATGACAGAAAAAAACCCACTATTAGAAGTTTATAAAAATTCAGAACTTGATAAAACTAAAAGCAAGTCCTTTTCATGGGACTATCCAGTTACAAATAAACTGCAAGGCAATACAGCTTGTTTCTTTCTCTTTTACCAATTCTCTATTTGCAAGAGGCAATTTGAAAGCTTCCTTGATTAGTTTTTTGTTTGTTGTGTGTCCTTAAACATCACAGACTTGAGTATGAAAACACACCTTTCTGTTGGAAGATCTAGCAAAGTTTGGGCAAGGAAGGAGATGATTTCACCACGAATGATCCAGAAACTGGATGGGAGCAACTGACTCGCTGAATAAATACAAACACCCCCTTCCCTCAGCTGTTTTCACCAACACCATGGCTCAGGCTTCAGCTTATTGCAGTATCAGTAATAGTCTGAAAGTCAGCAGTGACTGCCCTTGAAACAAGGAATATAAAACATCATTGGGGGACCAGGATATGCTCAGTATAATAGAAGCATGAAATAATTTCCTGTATTTTGCAGTTTACTGTCAACTAGGAAACACCTTTTTTCACTGACAGCAATAGCAACCTTAATGGAGCAGGCAGGTTTCCTGCTCCAAGGCCTGTCTTGGATCACCAGCCACCTGTTTGTGCTTCTCTCCATTACACGGGGATCTGGAACTGCATCTAGAATTTCACTAGCCAGGAGCTTTTTGTGGAGCCTGACTCCACAATTGCCCAGCTATCAATCATAGTCTATTTTAACTTTTGTAATAGTGCTCAGGTTTGGCTTTTCGCTGCTGCTCCTTCCATGAACAGAAGTCAAATGCTTTTTAAGAGCAGACTTGTGTTTGAAGTCCATGTCACAGCAGTGGCACTTGTAGGGCCTGTCCCCGCTGTGGATGTTGAGGTGATCCTGGAGCGTGCTCTTGGCAGTGAAGGTCTTCAAGCACACCATGCACTGGAAGGGCCGGATCCCCATGTGCCCCCGGATGTGCCTGTTGAGATTCTTTTTTTGCGTAAATGTCTTGCCACATTGCAAACACAGAAAGAGTTTGTGCATTTTCAGGTGTCTGAGATAGTTCTCGAGGTGCAGAAAGCCCCTCGGACACTTCGGACACTGGTGCCGCCACGAGCTGCCAGAATCCTCCAGGCTCTGGAACCCGTTCACCCCACTAGAAGTTCCTTCTGGATTGTCACCGACAAAAGCCTGGAAGTGATTTCCTGACATTTCTGTATTCCTGCTTTCAACTGTAGAGTTTATCAAGGAGTGCTGGGTTTCTGGGAAATATAAATTTGTCTTAGAGGAAGTGCAAGGCTGAGGAAAGTGATCATTTTCTACATTTGCAACGTTCAATGAATCCATTCTGAAGATACAGATTTCATCATCCTTATACCCGATTTCCACTGTTGATATTTCTGGGGATTTTGTGTCCTTCCTTTCTGACACCAAGCTCTGTGCTGCAGGGTGTGGGCCATCCCCATCCTCCTGTTTCACGGGGTATTCTTCATTCACTGGGCTGTCTTCAGAGATCTCAATTATTTCACAATCTTTATCTAAAACCTCATCCCCGCTCCTCAGGTCAGCATCCGAGGAGTGGCACCCCTCAGCAGCCTGGGCACCGCTCTCCATGGAAGCGTCGATCTCCAAGTACTTGGACAAAGCCTCGGTGCACTTCTCCACAATGTGAACCATCTGCAGGTAACTCGCGGCCGTCAGATACTTCAGCAGCTCCTTCTTCTTGACTTCCAGCGCGCCCGTGTAGCAGGACAGCAGCAGCTTCCTGCCCACCTCGGCGCTCTGCAGGATGGTGATCCGCACCTGCCTGGACTGGTTGAGCAGGAACTGATCCCGCATGAAGGTGGAGCAGGCGGCGAAGATCACCTTGTGCCCCTGGAACTCCGTGTCGTTGATGTAGATGGACACGTCGCAGAAGAGGTTCTGCTGCCGCAGGAGGTTCATCTTTTGCAGCACGGCATCGCCCTGCTGCTCGAACTGGAAGTGCAGCACCTCCGAGTCCGCCGCCATGGCGGGACCCGCGGGCACCTCCGGAGCGTCTCGCCGGGCTCAGCCCACCCCCGCCGCCGGCAGGACCCGCTGTCCCGGGGCTCCCGGGCCGCCGGCCGCGCTCCCGCTCCGCCCCGCTCCCCGGCCGCTCCCCGCCGCCGCTGCCGCTCCGCCGCCGCTGCCGCAGCGCCCCGGAACCGCTTCCCCGCCCGCCCCTTCCGCCCGCCCGCCCCCGGTGCGCCGCGACCGCGGTGGAAATGAGAGGCGGCGGCAGACAGAGTTAGCAGCACGTTTATTAAAAGACTTGGCACTGCTACAGCGGCTGCCGCTGGGGGAAACCGCACCGGCACCGGGGCGCGCCTCGCCCACCGTTCGGTAGAGGTAGCGACGTGTCCGCCCCCGTAAGGCATCCCGGGGAGCGGCTACCGGGGCTCCTCCTCGCCATCAGCCGGGACGCGCCGGGGGAACGGCGAAGTGCCGCCCCGAACGCCGCCGGGACGAGCTGCTGGCTTCTTCACGGCCACGGGACATTGTCGCCCGGCAGCCGCCGACCCGCCTGCTTTGGTTATCACACGTAGTGTAAGACTTTTGCCCAGTCAGTGAAGAGGTAGCTAATGCTCAGTCCATCGATTATACAATCTCAAAGGAAAAGCGTCCGTCCTGCCTTCTCACCCCTTACCAAGTCGGGAGGCACCACTATGTCCTCCTCTTCTTTAAAAAAATTAACATTAACGTGATGTTAGAATTCTCTCGACAGTTTCAGTTTGTATCACATTTTGGTTCTCTCTCCTCACTTTTATTCCTCCCAATGACTCCAAAACCAAAATCAGCCCCCCCCAATTAATATCTACGTTATTTCAATGAAAGTTCAGCGGCAGCTAAGTTTTGCCAAAAATCTAGGGGAGAAAAAGACTGACACTTCAAATTTATCAGTTACTAAATGCAAAACATGTCTTCTAAAAGAAAAATAAATTAAGGAAAGACTCGTCCCTGATCTATACAGGAGGCTGTGCAGCTACAGCATGTGCTGCAGGAACACGTGCCACACAAGCTACCATCACTCAGAGAAGTGGTGAGCCCAAACCTCTGGCAAACCTAAATTCTAAGAATTCCTTCGTCTATATAATATAAATAAATAAAATGCCAACATAAAAAAAAAAATCCTAATATATTGAGGAGTTATTAAAATACTTTTGTAATAGACTTCAGTTATTTTTAGGATATGCAGGAAGTTGTACAGCACATTAAGTTGTGAGACTATCCACTTACCAGCAAATGGTATTCTACACAGTAACACACAGATTATGATAACTGCCATAGTCCTCATCTGAATATGCAGCATCAGTAGCAACAACCAATGGATCTAATCTTTCACTACTCGGGACATTGCAATGAAGACAACATTTTACATACATGGACAATTAAGTTCATCTTATTCTATAATCGAGCTGCCTCTGCATATTCCATTTATCATAATTCTCACTCCATTTTAATCTGTAATTCAGAGAAGCAGCATTAGCCAGATTTTGCTTTTCTAATACCTCTTCTATACTCTTCACTTGTCTTTCCATATAGGGGCAAATTTTAGATGAACTCTGCCACCAGTGCACTTTGCATCGGCGCATTGCCCTTAGAGCTCCAGTGTTTCTGGAGTCACGCAGCCATCTCCTGCATAAATCTTTTGGTCTGCACCCTTTTGCCAGGCCAAAAGCACAGACATCAGTGAAAGTCACTTTTCATCCAACAGACGTGTCCATTTTCAGTGAAGAAAGTCTTCTGCATTTCTTTTTCCTATTTCTTTGTGCCGTGCTCTCACCAAAGGACCACAACAGCCTTTAACTGAACAGCCCAGCAGTCTTGGCCTTTGCAGACGTCCAAATCACCACAGCACAGGGTGGACTCAACACCTATGTAGCTTGATCAAATAATTTTTTTTGTTTCATAGGAAACCCCTCGTCTCTTCATATCAGCTTCAAGTCACCCACAGCTACTCCAACAAGCTGTATTCTCCTTACAATAACATTACAGCTTCATAATTCCACAAAAAACCAAAACTTTCCAGATAGACAAAACTTTCAATACTGTCCATTTTGCTGCCACGTTTTCTAGCATTTGTGCAGTTTTATTCCTTTCTGTGGCAGAAGACCATTTTCTTTTTCGTGTCCATATTCATATTGCCTTGGATTGTTCACTAGTACCTTACAGCACGTCGACCTGGCTCTGCAAGCTCTTGTTCTCCACGTCTATCTTCATTTTGACATAGCACTGTAACTTATTTCCATTTAGTGAATAATAGATTATCAAAATGTTTGAACAATACAGAAGATTCTGCCTGAAGACAGAATGCAAGTGTCAGATGCAACTGTCACGGTCAAATTTAGTTCAAAACAACTCTGAAAGTGGGTGGCTTCAAGAGGAAAAACAGTTCTTCCCATGCAAACCTATCTTCTATCCCAGGAACCTGAACAATACTTTTAAAAAGTTTCAAATAGTTAGACTTTAGGCCTAAATATATTCGCTACAACTTGAAAGATGAATGCCCTGATGTAATTTCCATTGCTTACTTCATAGCTGTCCATGTAAGAGTTCATGTAACAGTCAAGTACAGTAGTTCAAGAACTCAATTGCAAAAACTGATTCACAGAATCACCTTCCTTTTCTACTTCAAAGTACGTAGATTTCTGAAAGCGTTCTGCAACATTAACGTGTTTTAACATCCATCAGTGTAATGTCTGCGTAAGGAAATCCTGACTTCTACACACACAGAACTGAAGAGCAAGACCAACTTTTGATAGTGACATACACAACACTTGTTTCTCTAACACACCTTTGGTCATACCTGTTTAACATTTTTAACCATACAATAGCAGCCTTTCACCCCCCACCCCTCATTCAAACACGCCAACAGTACTACGTTTAGGTAGGAAGCATAATCTCAGCCTCACGGCAAACCTTGTGGAAAAGAGTTGCATTGGAAGAAATCCTTATTCCAAACGCAAACAGCAGTTCTCTGCTGAGGATCAGCCATTTGATTATTAGTCTATGCTACACTTCAGTACTAAGAGTGCTCTTCTACTGGGAATGGTGTGCCTCAGATAAGTAAAGCTTCTTTCAGCCCGACTGGGATGCGGATAATTCCACAGCACTTTTGAGAAGCAGTATGGTATAATCCCAGAATCCCAAAAAACGTGCCATTCCCGCTACATTTGATGTTTAAGGCGGTATACAAGAGGTATTGCTGAGTACAGTCAATAGCTGATATATTAACCTATAGAAATTGTGCTACCTATACCTCATCCTAGCATCTGTAAAACACTAATGGTCACTTCCAAAAAGTTCAAGAAATCAAAAAACTTTGTTAAGTTCTTATAGCAGGTATTTTTGTTTAAAGTTAAGTGACATGTGGCCCTTGTTAGACATCGAGGAGAGACATACAAGAACTAAGGAGGAAAAAGGCAAAAAAAAAAAAATCATGGAGTTGTTATACATTGCAGCTTTAAAAAGATTCTTTTCACAGTGTCAAAAAGCAGTATTTCTCCACTCCAGCTTTGCTCTAAACCCAACAGCTGTTGTGGTTTTTGATGCAAAACTTACGGAAGATGGAGGATAATTTGTAGCTTTGAAGTCTTTAGCTTGTCTCAGTACATGCACTGGTAAGTGCCCTTTAAAAATCCCAGGTATGCCAGCATAAGAACAGGTCATATTTGCACTCCAGGCACCAGCTTCTCACATTCCAGAGCTGCAATTTATCCTCAGTTTGAACAGCTCTATGCAATGATCAGCTAACCCTGCCAAATCATTTAGGGTTTCATCTTTTCATAATGCATGTTGAGGTTAAAAACCCTGAGAGTTTTTAAGAGAGCACTGATTGGCAGCAGAAGTTTCTTGAAATAAGTTTAGAAAGGGCAGGGCAAAAAAGTGACAAAAATACTTCATTTCAACTTCAGGAGTCTAGGGGTAAGATCAGAGAAAGGTAATTTTAAGAGGTAAGATTAAATTTAAGTATATGGAGCGTTTTCAGTTATCCAGTGCTTTTTAAAAAAAATATCGGGTTATCTCACACACTTGTCCTCTTTGCTTTCCTCCATCTGCCCAGACACAGAGAGGCCTCTAACTGTACAGCAGATGGTTTACTTGCAGCCCACAGCAACAGTCTTTCAAAAGGTGTTAGTCTTGAGTCTCCTAATCAGAGAGAAATGAAACAATTAACCCCTTAATCCACAGTAGAGACACAGACAGAAACCTGAAGGAGGATTGCTATTCACAGAAAATATCAAGTAAGACTAAGAGCGATGGCTGAAGACCTGCCAGGTTTTGCAATCCAACCATCTACAGCCTTTTGGGGCACACCACTAGTTTAGGGAAGAAGCCAAACCAACGGTTTGCTTCTCTCAGTCACAATCCCTACACAGGGCAGGTTTTAATTGCTTAATTGACGCAGGTACTATCGTTTCTTAAACTGAGCACAGCCTGAGGCAGCTTCCCTGCATCCAGTACCTGGCTGGCATCAGCCTGCTGACAGACCTTACTGTCTGTAGCAGTGCTACATGTGAATGAATCGAAGTCCACCGTTATGTCTTGCACGTTTCTTTCATTGGCATTGTCAAAGCTATTTTTACCATGCAGCTGTTTAAGGTGTTTCCTCAGAACGGGCTTATGCGCAAAGACCATGTCACAGTAGTTACACTTATGGGGCTTGTCCCCACTGTGCAGGTTGAGGTGGTCCTGTAAGGAACATTTCTGAGAGAACGTTTTCCCACAGATCTTACATTGGAATGGTTTGATGCCTGCATGCACTCGCATGTGCCGGTGGAGATTGCCCTTCTGAGTGAACGTCTTGCCACAGAGCAGACACATAAATAGTTTATGCATCTTTAAGTGGTTAGCATAGTTTTCCAGATGCCGAAATACTCTTGTGCACTTTGGACACTGATGGTGCCACTGGAGGCCTTTGTCTATCCCTCGGTTGTTAGGCCCAAACATATCTTTAGAGGCCAGAATGATGTTGTCGCTGCCAGCATATGAAAGGGCATAGTTGTGCAGGTGATTTTGCTCTATTTCACTTGCTCTGTTCTCAACAGTGGAGTTGATCAGAAAGTGTTGAGGCTCTGACGAATGCAGTGCAGTTTGTTCAGAAGAAATAAACTGGTTCTGATCCTTCTTATTCCTAACTTCTGTTACCTCCCCGATGGACTCCACCTTGATGATCTGAATGTCACTATCCTCCATGTCCATGCTGTCTTCTGAAGGCTGAATACAAGGCGAGTCCTGCTGCAGAGAGTCGTCGTCTCCCTGATGTTCCTTCAGCTCAGAAGAGTCGCTTTGCTGTTCGCACTCTTTGCTCTCCAGTGGCTGCTTGGGTTTGATGAACTTCCACAGGGCCTGGGTGCAGCGTTCCACAATGTGGCTCATCTGCAGAAAGCTGGCAGCAGTCAGGTAGTTCACCAGCTCCATTTCAGGGAACTCCAGAGTGCCACTGTAGCAGGAGAGGAGCAGCTGCCTCCCCACTTCCGAACTTTGCAGGATAGAGATTTTTACATCTCTGGAGTCGTTCAGTAAGAACTGATCTCTTAAAAAAGGAGAGCCAGCAGCAAAGACAATTTTATGGCCGTGAACTTCAACATCATCTATATGGACCACGACATCACAAAATTTGTTTTCTTCCCTCAGTTTGTTCATTTTCTGTAACATCGAATCTCCATAGTTGTCAAACTTGAAATGAAGAATATCTGATCTTTCTGACATTTTGGCACACCTAAGGAAAAGCAGCAGAAAAAAAAAACCAGTGAGAACTTTTTGTTTTCTAAAAGGCAGGTTAGAAAGGTTTAAAGTAATAATAGAAAGTGTTTATGAGCTGTTATGTTTTATCCTAGATACACACTGAAGTCCAGTACAAGTAAAAACAAAATCAAGTTTACATCTCACCTTACAATACCTTCAACATTTTTTTAATTTAATGAAGCCTGAATATAAAGTAGAGCTGCTATGACAGAAATTCTCCTGAAGCAGTATCCTAAAGAGTTAGGATGTAAAGGGAAAGTGTGTATTTTTAGAAAGCTTTGGGTTTTGCAGCACTGGGTTTAACATATTAGATTGTCTTTCAAGTTTTTCTGCAAGAGTTGCTTTGCTGTGGGTTCTTATGGCTTTTCTTAAGATTACAGAAAAAAATCTCCAGAATGGCTTCCATTAGGCTCCCTGGTTTGAATACCTGGGGAATAAAGGAAGCATCACTTCTCTAGGAAGTTTGTTCTTGTTTTGATAGTACTTGGAATGAAGAACAGTGGATCTTCCATAAACCAAGTACTGTTCTTTTGTCTTTCAACAGTTGCTTTAAGAATTTTTAAGACTACACTGATTTTGGATGAACCACTGTTCACACAATCCTGCCAGAGCACTGGGATTGCAGGAAGTGAAGAAATAACAGGAGACTAAATGATGCAAGATTTGGTTAGATAAAATTACAAAACAAAGCAAAACTTACACCTCCCAACTATTACAAACACCACATAAAGCTCGAAAGGAAGCTTTGAAGTTTATAGATAAAAGCAGATACTGCTCTCTTGGGGCATGAAGTGCCAGCTGGGTGTACACACAGAAATGGCATCGTGCCCAGTGAAATGAATGAACACACAAAACAACAGTTCAAAGAATATTTTTGGAAGCATCTGTCAATAATCAGGGTTTTTTCAGTTTGCAGCTCACACAGCATGCGGAGACATGACCTCTTTATTGATCACACCCATCAAGCGTATCTTCCAATGTATGGCATGCAAAAATTAGGGAAGGATTTCAGAAGCCTTCAAAAGCCAGGGACCGTGGAAAGTTTGGAAGCAGGGGGACCATCGTCCTGCAGTAAAACCGGTTCTGCTGAATCTGCAGAAGGCAGAGCCGCCAGTCTCTCAGTCACCTTCACTGCTGCCTGACCCATCCCCGTTTCTAGGGCTGAAAGTTGAATTTTAAGAGGCGACAGCCTTTGGCAAATATAAATGACAGCAACAGATCATCCTGATATATCTTCAGTGAGTTTTAGGAGTAATGAAACTGGGTTTTTTTGTATTTTCTCTGGAAAGTGATGAGGGAAGCCCAGTTGTGAGTCTGTTTTTTCCACCCTGGAAATTCGGACCGTATGAATGCAGTTAAAGCAGCCACGCTAAGGTTACACTGTGCTGTTAACCACAGTTACTCCAGCCATTCGGACTGTCTCCGGCAAATTACAGCCATATCGAGAGAAACTGTAGATCGAAAAGTTGTGTCTTGCCTTGGCACACATTCAATTTCCACTACTACTGATCTACAAGACAAAAGAGCATCAGATGATCCCCAAACCCTCTATCTCGGGAGGGTGGCACACCAAGGCAAGCTCCGGTCGGGCGTGCACGGCTCCCCGCTGGAAACACGTGCTTCCTCGGCCTTTACCGACCGCGGATGGCACCAGCTCCTCACAGCTACTTTCCAGGATCCGGGAAAAGGATCATCCAGCACAGCTCAGCCGGGAGGCTGCGCAGCTTCCCGAAACAACGCAAACGCGATGCCCTTTGCGAGAGCGGGGAAAGCCGCTATCCGCGCCAGGCCCGGCCCCGCGGGAGGGAGGGAGAGACACAAGGGGCAGGTACCTGTAGCGTCGGGCCGCGTCCCCGTACTGGCACCCGCGGCCGCTCCTGCCTCCGGCTACGGACCTAGAGAGGGGAGGAGACCCGCCGTGAGCCGCCGCCCCAGCGCCGGGCCGGGCCCGGCCGCCCGCCGCGCCCCCCGGGCGGCCCCGCGCCCCGCCGCGCCCCCGGCCGGGCCGGGCCGCCCTCCGAGCGCGGCCCGCGGGGGCAGCGGGAGCCAGGGGCCGCTCCGCGCCGCGCTCCGGGGCCGCCGCCCGCGCCCCGCCGGCCCGCCGGGACCTACAGGCGCCGCCGCAGCCCAGCACCGCGACTCGGAACCGCATTGTCCGCCCGCCGGAAGAGCCGCGCCCGGAAGGACCGGCGGGGCCGCCCCTCCGCCCGGTCACGTGGGGCGGCGGCGGCGGCCCAGGCCGGGCACCGGGAGCGGCGGCGGCGGCGGCCGGGGTAGGTGCGGCTCGCGCTGCCGCGGGGCTGCGTCCGCCCCGCCCCGTCCCGTCCCGTCCCGTCCCGTCCCGTCCCCGCCGCGCTGCCGCCGCCGCCGCCGCTCTCTCCCGGTGTGCGGGAGCTGGGGGCTGTCCTGCGCTCCGCTGCCGCCGGCTCCCTCCCTCGCCTCCGGGGCCGTGTCTCCCACCCGGCGCGGTGCCTCCCCCTTCCCCCCTGCCCGGCACGGCCGCGGCCTCGGTGGGAGCGGGGCCGTGAGACCGCCCCGGGTCCCGCAGGGCCGGGCCGAGTCCTGGGGCAGGCGGGGGGCGCCGGGCCGGGCCCGTCCTCTCCAGCTCCCCAGCTGCGGGTGTGGGGGACAGGGGGGAGCCGCCTGGAACCGCGTCAGTGTCCCCGGGACCCCGCCGAGTGCGTCCCGGGGCCGCCGGCTTTCCCCCCGCGTCCCATCCCGGGCGGCGCGGAGGGACCGGCCGGGTACCCTCTTTCCCTCTCCGTGTCGCGGGGTGTCGGTTGTTGCCTTGTCGATTCCAGGTGGATCCTAAAATGTGGCATTTTGTTGTGTGTAGGCATCTCTCTTTGATTTACGTACCGTAACCTTGGTGGGTTTTGTGGGTTTTTTCCCTTCTTGTTGTCAAGGAAGTGTTTCTTTCGGTTAAAACGTCCCCAGTAGATAATTTTTAAGGACTGGTTGTGTCAGTTAGGGGTGAAAATTAAGTATAAACAGATTGTGCTAAGTTGGTTTAAAAACACTTATCAGCAAAAATTAAGTCAATATTGAACTGCTGGAAGTAAACTTGGTGGTTTATCTCTGTGCAGATTTGCCTGATCAAGGCATTTTGGGGGAGAGGAGAAGAGGTAGAAAAAGTATTCAGGAGAGGTTTGGAGAGAGGGAAAAGATCATGGGAGAGGTTTGCAGAGGAAAAAGATTGTGTTTATTTCTTGAGTACAAGCTGGAGTACAGGTAGGGCATACAGGTACGGCTCGATCTGTATTCTAGATTTTGTTCTACTTACAGGTTTTGTTAAAGCACAACTCAGTAGGATTTCTGAGACTTTTGGCTACTTAGAAAACGTGTCATTAGAGGAACTGCCCACTGCTGATTGACTTGCAGAAATGCTGTATTCTTTTTAAAGGCCTCTACTTAAAAGGTCAAGGACCTGAGCAAACTTATTTTTGTGTACACAGTAAACAAATTAACAAGTGGAGCTTGGCATAAGGATTTCCTTCCAATTTCCAGCCCCAAGTGCAGGCAGTGTTTCGTAGCACTCACTGAGCGTAACTCCTTTTTTCTCAGTTCTTTCACAGCGTATTTTTAAAGCACTCTGGTTGTCTGGTGAGCGTAACTCTCTGTTTGTGTTTGAATCCTAACGAGAGAGCAAGTCCAGCAGTACGTAGAGCATCATCCCCAGAGTTTATTTAGCTGCTGGCTGCACTGCCTGTTTCCCAGCCTCCAGCTTGTGCTGTGTCCTGCTGGTCCCGGCTGCCCAGAGCGGAGATGGGGCTGATGCTGGGGCAGTGTCAGCTGTGGATGAACCAACTGTTCATAGTTAATTCATTCCAGCAACATTCCTGGGCTGGGCTGGCTAAGGCAGTGTCAGCATTTCTTTTATAAACTGCAGTTTCCCAGGACTGGCTGTTTGTTTCTGGGATGGGGAATTTACTGATTACAAGAGCCTAAAATTAGAGTTTTGTCCTCTGTGCTGATAGTTCAAGTTAGGATTGAAAGCAAAATGATGTTGGCAATAGCTATCAACCTGTTAAGGATTGTTAACAAAGATTGCATTAGCTTAACTCCTGTGTTTTGTCTGATGCCTGATTTTGCATACAGTGTCTCATGATTCACTCATCTTCCCAGTGTCTGTGAGGAGAGGGGTGGAATTGGAGACACCATTATCTCCAAACAACAATATTTTCTTTCTTTCTGGCTCTTGAAATTAGTGGGAGCATCTGTGGCTGTCAGTGTGTTGTAGAATGAACAGAAAAGTTAGACTTGTAGTTGTTATTTTTTATTAATTACTCTTTAGTCATTCTAAATCTGTGTTTTCACGTGCAGTATTCCTCTGGCTTTCCTGCTTCATTTTGAGTACCAAGGACTTCTTGTTGCATTTGAGAGTATGTGTTGCACAGGGAAGGTGGGTAAAGATCAGACATGATTAAGCAGACTAATCATGTGATATGTGAGAAGAAAAAAGATTGCTAGTGATTTCTTGTACACAGTTTTTTTGGTTTTTTCCCAGAGTTTGATAAAACACAGGCATTGACCTGGAGCATTTTCAAGGCTTTTTTCAGGACTCGCAATATATTTTAAATAAACAGGTGTGCACTAGGTGAATTTTACAGGTAGAAAAACCCACAGCTGTCCAAGGCTGTAGGAGCTCAGGGTCTTACAGAAGGCTGGGTTCTTTGTCATAACACAGCTCTGCAAAGTGCACTGTAATGTCTCTGAACTCTGCCACAAATTCCACTCTTCACCCACACTAAGATGCTAATGATGAACACTCAGAAAGCAGAACTTTGTATCTTTAAATTGAACCATACTGGATTTGTTGTTGAGCTCTGCATAGAGCCAGAGGAATAGAAACAGAAAATACATTGTATTTAGGTATTTCAGCTACCTCAGTGTCTTTTCTGCATGTCACCTTGCTTTCCATGTTTTTTAACACTATACCAGTGGTTTCATATTTTGGAGGGTAGAGGATATAAGTTCATTTTGCATGCCAAGCTTTCTGACTTTGCTTTTTAAGGCAAATGAATTGATGTTCTTCAGTAATTTAGTTAATGTTGCTGTATTGTTCTTTATCTGGTGCATTCTGCATCAGATATATTGGAACTTTGTGGAATCACTTTAGGAACTGCAGCTGAGGTATAAAAGCTGAGAAAGATATGAATGGGGGAAAAAAAGTCTTTTTTCCTCTCTAGTTTGCATACCTGTTCTCATGCTTATTCTCCTTTCTGCCCTGGAAACACAGAACTTATTTTTGTGTTGTATTTCCCTGTAAATTCTGTGCTAAGGGTGCTACATCTGCTGTTGACTCACAGGTCCAAGAAGTTCATGCCTGAAATACTGATTTTTCCATTCACCCTCTGTCCTTTTGTGTGGTTATGAATGTTCTGAACACCAGAAAATGGGTATTCCTTGGAAATGGAGTGAGACCAGCCATAGTTACAAGTACCTTGCTTCACTTGTTGTATGTGTCTCAAGGTGGCATTCAAGCCTTGGCCTCTTCCAGTAATGTAAAATTGAAGGTTTTCTTTTTTCTATATACTGTTTGCTTTAAGCTCTTTTAAATTAATTCTGGCAGAACTTAGAAGGAAAACTTTGATCCCAAGTTGCAGGTCAGGTGCCAAATATTTGGGAAAGGGAGGGAAAGTAAAAGATAAATATTTTATAAGTCTGTGTAACTAATCTGAGCTTTGGTGGGTTTGCTTTCCAGTTGTTTTAAGATTTTAGCATGGTGAATGGGGTCTCTGCTGTTCCTCTGCACATTGTCTTGAGTAGAGAGTAAGGTGTAACAGCAGTGAAGGGGAATTGCACGGAGAATTAGAATTTTAAGTGAAATTGATAGCAGTGACCCAAGAGCCAGCCATGTTGACTTTCTCATTTTGCAGCTCTTTCTAATAGTTGGTTGTGTGAGGAGAGGCCAGAACACCCATTTAATTACACAGATGAGCAAGGAAAGAGGTTGGTAGAAGTTTGCCTCTTCGTATGTGTTTTACCCAGACACTCAGTCTCCTGCAGAGGTGTAAAGACACCTTCAGGCAAACACTACATTATTGTGGTGTAGTTTTGTGTCAGGAGCTAAACTGTGCTGAATTCAAAAGCTCCTATTTTATTTATGCTGAAACAAACCAAAGCCTCTTTCCCAGTAAGGGATAAGACACTGGCTTTCTGAAGAGCATCAAAACTTGAGCTCTGTGCTTCGCTGAGGTCTTTTGTCCTAAGCTGTGAGAGCAGAAACCTTTGGGTCTGAGACGAGTTGCAGGTATTACTAAAGAGCACTGTCACTGCTGCTGTTTGTTCTTGGGGTTTGATTCCAGAGCAGTCATAAGCCACAAGTAATTGCTCTGCTGGTCTTTGATGTGTGCCCTTCTAGGCTGGCCCTTATTTTAATGGGCTTGGAGGCTTTCTGGTGGGGATTCTGCCACTGTGAGCTTTCTGATTCAGGTAAAATGATCTATGTGGTAATCTATATGGAACAAAGTTATAGCAAGGAACGGAGGAAATTAAATCCATGCAAAGCAAAATGTGAGGATATAGACATTTTGGTTAACTTAAGGCAATATTTTAATATTTGAAGAGTACTTTTGCACCTCGAGTGCTTGAACATTAATCCAATGAACCTCTGTGGCTGATTCTAGCACAGTTGGGTATCTGAGCTTTGCTTGCTGCTACATCACTGGCAAAAGCTTCTCTCAGTCACCACCTGCTCCATTGTCCCCTTTCCTGTGCTCTCCTATCTTGTGCAATTTCATGAGACTTCTTCTCACTGTGAGTCTGGCAAAGTTGGGCTGATTGGGACGTCCTGGTGTTGCAATTCTGTGTTGCGACACTGCTGTGGGGTTAGGCTGGGCCAGCTGTGCCCAGGAGTGTGTGGGGTTTGTTTGTTTACACCGCGCTACACCAGACATGGAGTGTGGAAAAGCAGGGGATGCTTGTTATTGAATTGAAGGTAATGTTTGTGAAGGGTGTTAGCTGGTGAAAGTGCTAAATTGATCCTTGCCTGGATGATCTTTACAGCTGCTTGTGATCAAAGCCTGCTCCTCTACTCCTGCTGTCTGTGGAAGATGAGTTTGCTCTGTTTGAATGAAAACAGTAAAGCCAAAGGGATATTTAGTGTTTGGTGCTTATTTTTAGTCTGTGTTTCAAGATCTTTGATTTAGGTATTTTCAGAGATCTGTGTGTTGTATAGATGGTGCAATAGGGAACTTCTATAGAAATGTTTGAATATGAATTCTTTAAACAAAAGTATCTTTTAAGAACTCTGCCTTACCTTTAAAACATGCATGTGGGTAATACCAGGTAGACACACAGAGTGTGTAAAACTTCTCAAAATACCTAAATTTCTCAGCCAGTAATTCTCACTGAAAGTCAATGGATCTTAAAATGGTTTTGAAAAGGATATGTAAGTACCACACGTGATTTTCAAAATGAAACCATATAACCACAGGTGTGTTGTCATTCATGAACAAACCACATCCATTCTTCCTCTTACACTCTGCTTCAGCTGTCCTCTGAAACATATTCCAGGACCATGAAGTGACTCGATTGGTAGTTGGTTAGAAGTTGTCCTCCTAGCAGACTTTATGTTGTATTGGTGGCTGTGGGGAGAAGGACACTGATAGGAATAAAAGCAGGCTTTGCCCTTTCTGGTGCATTGTTCCTGGAGCAGGCAGGAATGCGATGAGCTGTGCCTGTGGCTGTGCCAGGTCTCTGCGTTGTTCAGCTGCACTGTTGGAAGCCAGGTTGGGATGGTGCTCCCAGCTTGGAAGGCAGAACTTGAGGCTGAAAAAGCACTTGAGTTTGGTCATGCTTGGGAGTTTGTAAAGACCTGAGCCATTGAGATAAGGGTATATTTGGGTTTCTGGGAAATTTAATCACCCATTTTTATCACAGCAGTCTGTTTTGAGCCATGGATTCTGGGAATCTGTTGCAGCGGAGTTCAAGGTGTGCAGCTGAGCTTCACCTTTTGTTCCTTTCTTCAAATGCCTCTCAGTGCCAGTTCTAGCTTTTTAAAATCCTCTGTTGGCTCTGCTTCTCGGTACTGATCCAGCCTACGCTGTTCTTCCTGCTTCTTGGAAGTCTTTGCTTTTATTGCTCCTTATAGTACAGAAGATTCAGCATAGATTCATAAAATGCTGTATGTCCCAAGGTTTCAGAGCAACCTTATGACAAAATATCAAGTCAAACTCTTGTTTGGGGGAAAAGAATGTGACTGCAGCATAGTGTGAGCCCTGACAGATAAAAGTAATTTTTGCATGAGCATAGGTGAAGGCAGGTATTAACTGAAGGAAGTAAATGGACTTTATTGTGCTGGCCTCAATTGTCAGCAAGTGTAGTGTATGTTCCAGGGCCCTGTTTTGTGTGATGTGTAGAAAGTGGTGACTGACATAATCATGAAATGCTGCAAAGAGATTTATTCACTTCCCTTTTGTGAGCTGTGGAAACCAGTGCTGTAATAGCATGTGCTGCTTAGCAAAATGAAGGCAGGACTGTGAGTGTGCACTGAGAGAGGAGTCGGAGCTTGGTTGTGCTGTCAGATGAGTTAGTTTTTATAATTAGTCAGCAGGTTTCTGAAAAGAAACGTTTGAGCATTTTAGCATGGAGTTTTATATAAGTATTTTTATGATTTTTGTTTTTCAGGCATTTATAACATATTTAATCTCATTCATGAATCGAACTTCCTTTTTAAGTCATGGATGACAAGGCTTCTGTTGGAAAAATCAGTGTCTCTTCAGACTCGGTATCCACTCTTAACAGTGAAGATTTTGTCTTGGTTTCCAGGCAAGGGGATGAAACACCATCTACAAATAATGGTAGTGATGATGAAAAAACAGGACTGAAGGTAAGAACCAATAACCTGAGTTTGTTCCCTGTTCTTCTATATCAAACTAACCATAGAGAGCTTAAAGAGGGACTTCTTTATTGTGGAAAACTTGACAGAAGGGAGAACTTATTCAAGAACCAGTTTTGTCAGTAATTTCTTCATTGCTGATGTCAGAGGTGGCAATTAGGTTTTGAGTAAGAGCTCTCTCCATCACTAGCTGTGGGTTTTTTCCCCACTTTGGAGAATCCTTCCTGAACTGCTTAGGATGAAACAGACTGATTGTCAAGCAAGTGGAACTGTGATTTTATCACAGCTTTCAGGTGGAAAGCAATATTAGCATACATGGATTTGACCTTATCTGTTGATTCAAAGATACACTGAAGTTTTCCCCAATGTGAAATGTTCTCTTTAAGAAACATAGAAGTGTAGTTATAACTAACACCTTGGCATGAGTCACAGAACACGAGCACTGTGTGAAAGGCTTGTGAGAATTGGAAGGGCACTGACATCTTCTCACTTGTAAAAGTGCTGTTCTGAAAAGAGACCCTTGTCACCCCCTTCCTTTTTTTTTTTTTTTTTGCTTCTTAAAGCAACTTTCATCCCAATTTGTATTTCAGCAGCTTGTAAGAAAAGTGGCACAAGTAAGGTAATCACTCCAAATTCCATCACTTTAATGTGTTGAAAACTGGATCTTTCCTAGAGTGAGACAAGTTAGTGTGTTCTTTGTGAGAAATGCAAAGAGCTATTCCACCATTAGAAGGAACTGATATCTGTCTACAGCTGCATCTGTCTTTAAAGATGATAAGAAATCCTGTGTTCTGCCTGTTGGACTGGGTGCTCCTCTTTTCTTTTGCAGTAGTTGTAACAGAGACTTTATAGAGCATTTCTTGATGCTTTTGCTCATCTTGCTTTTACCTCCCAACTGCTTTGTTTGTTTTTCTTGTGTTCCTTTGAGTCCTGGACAAGACATGCCATTATAGGGCCTCTTTTCTTTTATACAAGACTTCAAATTAATTCTGTTAGTTAAGAGTCTCAAGACTGATCTTTTGCTTAACCTGGCAGAAAAGTTCACTTACGTTTTATGGTCGTTGCAGAAGATGTCACTTCACATCATAGAATAGTGTTAAAAACGTGAACATTTCTTAAGCACTGAGCCTGGTGATCTGTGAAACCTGCTGAAAGGCTGTAGCCTCACGCTTGTCTTTCTCGATGCTGCAAATACCAGCAGCATCAAGATCAGTATCAGCATCAATACCTAGGAATTCAGAGCAGTCTCATAGCAGTGCTTGCCTTGAGAATGCTTCTGTGGCAGTGTCTGTAATCAGCTCCTGAAGCATTGTTTGAGATCCCAGGAGACAGACGCTGTCAACCAGATTCTCCATTCCATCCTGTTATCCCCAACGAAAATTTGGAAGCATGAAATGCCCTAGTCTGCAACACTTCTTGCCCCACATGGGAGCTATTTGTATCACTGTTTGCTTCCAAAGTGGTTTATGAAATGCTGGCTACAGGTGTGCTGTTTCTCTTGATGAGGAAGGAAGAACACGAGCTCTGCTGCCTCCTGATCATCAGTTGTAAAATAAAATTATGCTGTTCCCTGATTTGGTACTGAATGCCACAGAGCTTTGCAGGTCTTAAAGATAAGCTTCTTTCTGAATTTGGTGCCAGGACTGAGCACAAGCCTTGAACAAAGTGATTCACCTTGAGCCTTTCAGTATTCCAGCATGGAGACCATGTGCTGTTGGTTATTGGCTGCAATCTCAGTGATTAATGGGAGTTTTATACCTTAAACAAGCACTCAGTGTGCAGTCTTAAATTCTCCCATAGAGGGACCTTCCTGTTACCCTCCTTCCTTCTGGTTAAGGAAGAGAAAACTTGTAGCAGAGGAAATGGGAAGACTTTTTACCTGTTCTTAGGGACAAAAATGTGGGTATTTTGGTATTGCTCTACAAGAAAAAAGACATTCTGCCATGGCCTATGGCTTTGTTCTTGATATTTTTTTTCCTCAGCTTGCAAATAGCCATTCAGTTGCCAGTGAAGTGGAGTTGTGGAAGTTGTCAGAGGTGTGTTAAAAGAGTTGTCACTGTGATATCTGAAAATGTTTCAGTAGTGCATGAAAAATTAATGTCAACAGTACAGCATGAGAACTGAGGTTATGTATTTCATAGGAACAAATGAGATTTTTTTTTCAGGCAGAAGCAATTGCTTTGGTACTTAAAACTAAGTTAATTTGTGTGTCAAACCCCTTTTTCTTTGATGTGCCCTGTAAGAAAAGCAAAAAATGAGTTCAGGTTTTTGTTTGAGCAGGTGTCTCTTTCTGGTGTTCTGTTTCATTAGAAAAGCAGTTTGAAGATGTTTCATTTGCTTATGAGCACAGTCTGAGGATGGTGCTGGAAGTTCAGGTTTGTGTTTGCTGAATGTGACAGGCTCTGAAATTTGTACATCAGGCCTAAGGCTCTCCATTCAAATTTGCTGATAATGCTGTAGTTCTAAGTAATAGTGCTGTAGATTGAGTTAAGGTAAGTTTTTGTTTGGCACTTCTTTTCTTCCTCAAGTCCAGACAGAGAAATACTTCTTTTGAATATAATTAGGAACTGTATTTTTCTTCAGTTGGTCATAATTCATAAATGTGTTTTTGCTTTTTGTCAGTGCTGAAATACTTGGTTCAGTTTAAAAAGGGGTTGTCAGTGAGTATTTTCCAGAAATACAGTTTGCCAGCTGTCTCTGCTTTCCAGTATTGTTGCTGTGTCTGCTTGTGCCCAGTGGCAGTGGGACTGGACTGGGTTTAGGAAAGCTTCTGGAGCACACTGGAGAGCAGGAGTTCTTGAACTCCCCAGCTCAGTGAGACCTCTCCCAGCAGAGGCAGCACATGCATCAGGAGAAGGGAGCAAATCACAGTTCTCATAAATCCCCTGGTGTGGTAAAGGAAGTTTGCTACCTCCTAGTTAAAGGTTAAGTAACATCAGTTTTCAGTTCTGTGGGAAATGGAGAAAGCCCTGATCAGGGTAATGGTTTCTTTGCTCAGCCTGAGGCATCTCTCAGGTGCAGCTGTTTATTGTTCCCTCCTGCCCTTGGTTCTGCCCCACGCTGTCAGGTTTGGGCTGCAGCGAGGTTTTGGGCATGTTCCCATGATGTGGGGAATCCATATGGCTGCATGAGAGACTTTGCTTAATATGAAATTAACCTTGGTTTGTGTTTTAGGCCTCAGTTTGCAGGCAGCTGGTTTGTTGCACTTGATTTTTGGGGCTATGACAACAGCAGGGCTCCTCTAGTCCAAAAGTGTGGTTATTGTGCCTTATAAAATTCTTTTTGAGGGTAGCCTGGGCGGAGAAGGAAAGCTTTCTTGGAGAAATTAGTTTAAGTTGCTTTTTAAATGAGGGCTTTGATTATGATGTTTTAGAGTATCTATGAGATTTTTTTTAATTTTTGCATGCCTATTTTCTGTAAACAACTTGAATTTGTGTTTTACCTGTCACTACTATTTTTAGGAAATTTTATTTTCAAGATAATGTTTTATAGATGGAACATCTAGACGTGTTATTCATACTGATTATTTTGCCAAATACAGTAGATCACAGTTCATTTTTTGTCTTTTAATCTTGATAGAGTAAAATATTTTTCATGTGTATTTTATATTAATACCATTACAACATTTAGTTCCCACCAGATATGAATTTTTCACCTTCCTTTTCCAAACCATGGTCTGCTGATTATGAGGAAAAGTGTATCAGATGCAGTTTTTTACCAGAACAAATTTTAACTTCAGGTTTCATAGAGCACAGGTCCTGTAAACTAGAAGTTACTCTAGGTTTTTTTAATATATAGCTTTTAAAGGGGCTGACAGGACATTATAATTAATTAATTTTGTTGCAAAACATATAAACTCCATACAGTAAAGTAACATAGTGCATCTTCCATCATCATCATCTTTCTGATGAATGCCTGCAAAGACCCGAATAATAAACTTGGTGCTTAAAAGCTTTCTGCCTTTGATGACCCCATGCTTGTGCAAGATTTTTCATTGTTTCCACAATGAATCATGCAAATTAATACTAAAATTGTTGGGAGGAAAATGGAAATCTGTGGATTTCTGTAACTAGTTACAGGTTACAGGTGCCTCTGTGGGTGTACAGCTGAGTAAGGCAGTTACCCTGTCCTGCTCCTGGCAGGTGATCACAGCACAGGAGTTATTTTAATCTGTACAAAAAGTGACATTGTTTCATGAATTTCAAGAGCATAAATGTCTCTTCTTATTGTTGTTTAGACTCTGAAGCAAAACAGTCACTAGGTTATTACTTTTTGGGGGAGTTGCATAATTTGGATTTTATTAGCTGGCGTGTAGCATCTTAAGGCAGTCAGTTTACAGAGAGGTGAGGATACGGAAGTGCTCCTAGGGTTGAGTTTTGGTGTCAGCAGTAATAACCAGCAGCAGCTGAAGTGTTGGAAGCAAGTACCTTGTGCTGATGGCATCTGGTAAATACTCTGTGAACTTGGTCACTTCCCTGTTAATTGCAGAGGAATGGACAAAGAATTTCCTTAGAAGCAGTATCTGAGGGTTTCCTGAAATGAATGCCTTCGTTCCCTTTCCACTTTAGGACTTTATTTCACACTGTTGAGGTGGCTTCATGCTTTCATGTTGATTTCAATGAGCTCAAAGTCAGGCTGCAGCTGAGTGCCAGGAAACAAAGCAATGCTGTTAGTGCTCCTCAGTGTGATGGCATAATCTTGTTCCAGATGCTTCTCTTCCTGTGAAACCTTGCTGTCTTGCCCATGAGCCACGTAACATATTTAATTATATTTGTCCCTTTCTGGTACTAATCTGAGGATTGTTACAGCCCATACTGTGGGCATCTGTAAGTTTCTCTGTCATAAGCTGGTCTTTGTAGTTGGTGATTAAAGACTAGTTTGAAAGTAATCTCCTCTCTTTTTCCAGTGCTAGAAAATTCCTGCTTTGAGCTTGTAGATTTGTTAAAGCAGGGAGGATATAATCCATGCTGGTGAGCCTTTGCACACTGCAGTTTGTGTTTATGGTTGTAACTGGGTTAAAGTTGTTAACTGGTGCTTTGGCTGCTAAATAAAAAGCCGTATGAACGACCCTGTGCCTGGGGGGTGTTTTTTGTTGTTTGAAGAGTCTTCTCTTCTTTTTTTTTTGTGTTCCAACTCTGTGGCTCTTAGATTGTGGGGAATGGAAGCGAACAGCAGCTGCAGAGGGAGCTCGAAGACGTGCTGATGGATCCACCCATGGAAGATCAGTCCAGTGACCGGGACCATGGAGAAGAAGTTAGAACTGATGGAGATGGGGAAGAACCTGTTGTCCTTGAAGCTTCAGCATCCTCTACCATTAACCCAGTGTCGGTGGCAGGACTCCAGAAACCAGAAATGAGCTTGCCAGTGAAACCATCCCAGGGAGGTGAGGAAAAAAAAGGGGGGGAATGCCTGGTAGTATCTTATGAGCTTGTTTTTCGTGGGGAAAATGAAGAGAATTTAGGTACAGGTGTGGCCACCAGCCTTTCCCCATGTCTCACATTATAATCACTTAGTGCAGTAAATTCCAGGTTATGTCTGTGATGCAAGAGTTAATACCTGCTGAACTGTCCTCTCTTCTGAAAACACTGCTATGCCAGCCTTGAGATGTGTGCACAAATATTCAGCTTACTTGCCTGGCTGTATAAAATATTAGTACAGGGCTTTCTTGCAGTATTTTGAGCTGGCCTGAGTTTCCTGTTCCTAGCCTCGTTTGTCTTTTATTCAGTGGCAGGTCAGTGTCTGACACTTGCCTTACCCTGTTTCTCCCATTCCCCCTCGTGTCCCGCCCTAGACTGCGAGGATCTGAGCCCGTTCACGCCCGTGACGGACGAGGACAGCGTGGTGTTCAGCAAGCTCACGTACCTGGGCTGTGCCTCGGTGAACGCCCCGCGCAGCGAGGTGGAGGCGCTGCGCATGATGTCCATCCTGCGTGGCCAGTGCCAGATCTCCCTGGACGTCACCCTGTCCGTGCCCAACGTCTCCGAAGGGACCGTGAGGTACGGAGCTCGCTGTGCCTCTGCGTTTCACCTTCCCTCCTTTGGATGGCAAACAAGCTGAGGGTTTGCCTGGCAGGAGGCTTGAGCGACTTGGATTTTGTGTAGTGGGAAAAGTGGATTTTATAGGCATCTGTGAAAAGTGATCCTTTGAATTTATTTACCAAACGCTCTACCGAGAAGTCCTATGATGATCCAAGCTGTCCCCAAAGCCATAGTGGGGTTGGTTATTGAATGAGCACTTTGGAAATAGCCTGGAAAGTGGTTTGTAGAGCTGGAAATTGTCTGATGCATGAGGCTTAACAGGGATGAGTCTGTCCACTGCCAAATATTAGTGTAACTTTCTGAAGACTAATCCCTGAAAACCATGGGGAAATTACTGGTGAAAATGTCTGTGGCATTTTTTGTACTTTTTTGTGCTGTTCAATTTAAACGTCATTTTTGTGGTCAAGCTTTGCAGTAAATGACAGGAGCTGGATTTTGTGGTGTACTTTCTCTAATAGGAATGAAATTGTTAAAGCTTGCAAGTTAATGTCTGGGTGAAATAATTCTAAAGGTGCAAGCTTACCTTTTTTCCCCTCCCCTCTTTATTTTAACAGACTTTTAGATCCTCAGACAAACACAGAAATAGCAAATTATCCAATCTATAAAATCCTTTTCTGTGTACGAGGGCACGATGGGACCCCTGAAAGTGATTGCTTTGCTTTCACTGAAAGCCACTACAATGCAGAACTCTTCAGGATTCATGTCTTCCGATGTGAAATCCAAGAGGCTGTAAGTGCAAATTTTTTATCAAATGATAATTATGTACATGTAAATGTTATTACTGAAATTAAAGTGAAGTATTTCAGGCTCTTTAGAAGTAATGTAATCCATCCATTTTGGCTTTTTTCTACTCCAAGTTAAGATAATTATAGAAACCTCACGTATGGGATATGTATGCATGGTTAACAGTTTATCCTAAGAAGTGCAGAAAAACAGCTAATTAGATGCTAAAGCTGAATTATTTTCATACAATTCGTTGTGAATTAGTGAAAATGCAGGTGGGTTTCAGCTGATGTTTGTGCACTGTGGCTGCAGGTGAGCAGGATCCTGTACAGCTTTGCCACTGCCTTCCGGCGCTCTGCCAAACAGACCCCGCTCTCGGCCACTGCCACCCCCCAGACTCCAGACAGCGACATCTTCACCTTCTCCGTGTCCCTGGAAATCAAAGAAGATGATGGGAAAGGTTATTTCAGGTAGAGAGTCATCTTTTATGCAGTATATGGTTCTGCTGGAAAGCGAGTGAATAGGGAGTGTGAGGCTGAGGTAGTCCCTAAATTGCCTCCTTGAAAGTTTCCTGTTCTAGTTTAAATGAATCCCAGACATAAATATTTTTGGGAAGTAATACAGTGATGACCCTCTGTACTATGTAATCTTGGTTGTTGAACTGAACATGGTGCTACCTGCGTTGTGCTTTTTCTATTTTGTTTCTTTCTGTTGTCTTTAAGACCTTTTCAACGCCTTTTAAGTTGTGCTCAGCAAAATTGCTGCTGAAGCTGAAAGTGCATCATTGTTACTGTGCTGGGAATATTGGTGCTGAGACTTCAGTGTGTGTATTGGCACTGAAGTGTAGTTTTAGGTTTTCCCCCTGTTTTTACAGCATTTAGAAGGGCCTCCCCTATGAAAAACAGAAGGGAAATAGTCTAAGGGTTGGTGCCCTCCTTGGCTCATTGGTGTCATGTGCCCCAGCAATGTGAGATGCAAGCAATATGCAGTTTCTTATAGGTAATACTGTATGTTACATGGAGAATCTATATTCAGAAACTGGTGAAATGCTGCTGGAAGTCTCACAATACTGACCCCAACAATGTAAGCCCACAGTTTTTGTTTTGTAAACTGTGTCCTTGGTTTTCACCTACATCTGTTGCCATTTCTTTCATGTTACTGATTGCAGCATGCAAGGAAGAAAGGTTTTGAGTGCTTTGGTGTAAGGAACTGCACCAGTGTCTGATGCTGGGTTTGGTATATGCAAGGAATACAGATAAATGATCCCCTGAGATTTTTTTTTTCCCTTTCCTGATGAATAACAGTGCAGTTCCCAAAGACAAGGATAGGCAATGCTTCAAACTCCGCCAAGGGATTGATAAGAAGATAGTGATTTATGTGCAACAGACAACGAATAAAGAACTTGCTATTGAAAGGTAATTTCATCAATTTTTAAAAGATTCTTTATCTATATAATGTTGTATTTTGCCTCTGAGCAGCAGGTTAGTAATTGTTCTGTGGATGCTCCATTTGTGTGATTTAGTGCCACACTTCTCTTGAGTGTGGTAAACCAGAGGATGAAGTGGGACATACCTGTGTGGGCCAAAAGTCCTTGTGAAAAGGCCAAAATGAAATCATAGAAGAGGTCCTTGTGCTTCATCTGATCCTTGTCTCTACTGAAGGGTAAATTCTATACAAATATGTCTAAAAAGAAAGAAAAAGCCACCAAAGGAAGGGCAGAAGACTGCAGGCCAAGGGTTGCTGTGGTGTAAGGAGCCCTTGTTAGCAGAGACTTTATTACACTGTTCTTTAAAACAAAGGTAATGGAACAATTTCCAGGCTGCTGTAAGCCAGATTAAAGCATATTGTAAATATGCCTCTGAAATCTTGCTCCACATTTTTGATGTTGACTTGACATTGTTTTGCTGGATATGCCTGATGCTGCTTTCAAATGTCAAGGTTTGTTGATGTTTGTCAGAGGATTCATGGGCTGTTTGTGATGTGTGGCAGCAAATACTTAGATAAGAAATGTTAATGGTTTGTTTATGAGCATGTCTAATTTTTGCAGTTAAATTTTTTTGCCTGTCTTTGCAGATGTTTTGGCCTTCTCCTTAGCCGTGGGAAAGACGTTCGGAGTGGCGACATGCACCTTTTGGATTTGGTAAGGATCTTTCTTACCAAAATTCAGTAGGAATCTTGATTAGGATTTTGCATGATCTCAGGATAGACAGAAAAGACACTTCTGCCGTTGTTGATGGGAACTGATGCTGTAGGTTCCTCTGCTGAGGGTGAGGCTCTGTGCAGTTGAGTCGAGTCCCTGCCTCTGCTGCTCAGTTAGAAAGTGACCTGATGCTTGGTCAAGGGACTTGGCCAATTTTACAGTCAGTCATGACTGTTCTCATCCAGGGGCCTGAAATAAGAAACATGGAACCTTATTTTTAGACATGCTGAATATTAAAGCACTGTGCTTTGAACATGGAAAGTTTTACAGCATAGTCATCACTGTGAGAATAGAGGCCTGAGAGGCTTCAAATATAACACTGAGATCTAGTGGGTGCTTTGTTCTCATGACTCACTTTTCTCTCTATAAAGTAATGATAGAGATCATTTGACTTCACAAGTGTGAAGTGACAACAAATTTGCTAGTATTTATGCAGTACATGGTGAGTACTCAAAAAGGTTTAATACTACATGAATAATTTTGCTTTTTACCAGGCTTTGGATTGCCCAGAAAATAAGGTTGTTGGGAAGACAGACAAGCTGTTAGATAAAATACTGACTCAGTTCTTAATGGCTGAATAACATGTTACTGGCTGTGATCTCACCTACATCTCTGTGAGCTGACAGTTGCTATCAAATGGCAGCAAATCCCACCTCCAAAACTATTGGTCATGCCATGTACTAATAGAATAATTAATATTAATTGGCCTTTCTGTGTTATCAGCATGGAGACCAAGGATTGCAGGGGAGCTCTGTTATTTCCTTCAGAGATGATCTCTGCTACAGACTCTGTCACATGGACTTGCCCTTCCCTTGCCAGTGCAGTAGCTCTTTTATGGGGCTGGCACCACGTAATGTAGAGATTTCTTTAATTGAAGTAAAAATGTATAAACTTACCTTGTTTCCAGGAGTCCATGGGTAAAAGTTCTGATGGGAAATCATATGTGATCACTGGGAGCTGGAATCAAAAGTCTCCACACTTCCAGTTTGTAAATGAAGAAACACCAAAAGGTATGAATGTTGCCAGGTGTTTGCCCTAGGCAGGGAAATTACTTCCAGAGCGGGCATGGGATCAATTCTCTTTCCTTTTCAGATGAGTCCCACCAAGAGACTTTCACAGGATGGGATATATTCTCAGAAAGTAGAGTGCTAAATGCCTCATAAAATTTAAAAAAAAAAAAAAAGACTACTAAAAGCAAACTGTGTTCAGTAATACCTTGTAGGAACTGTGTCCTAGTAGGAGGCTCTGCAGATGTGGGACAGGATGCAGGTACTGGAGCTTTTTAAGAATCCCACTGAGAATTGCACTAAATGACTTTTGCAGGTAATTTGCTTTGCTCAGTGTCTTGTGGTCAGTTCAGATTTTTCCAAACCCAAGTTTTTAATTAAAACAGAAGAATTCCTATACCTGTGAAAATGAAAGTAAACCACTCCCAATTGTCATCCCAAAATAGCTGATATTGCATTGCTCTCTCAAGTCCTGAAAGTGATCTGTCATTACTTCTTTTAAGATGTCAGCTGAATTATCATCTTTTCAATCTTTTGTCACTGTTGCGTGCCAAAGGTTGGGAAGTTAATGGGAATTGACTGGGCAAAGTCATAAAAGTCAGCTGCTGGGCACAATCTGGTGCTGGAGTGAATGCCATCCTGCCTGAAGGACACAATTTATCATTCCCTGCCAGAGAGATCTCATAGGTCACTGAGCTCTGTTGCCTTCTTTTGGAGCATCAGAGTGTGTAGTCAATTTTCAGAATGTCACAGCTGAGATGGTCTTAAATGCCTTTAATATCATGGTATTAAACAGTTAAGTAACTTCTGAAACCAAAAAAGAATTGAAGTGTAATTAGGCTGGTTGGCAAGAGATCTGCACTGTGCAGTTAAGTGCAGAGATCCTCTGTAACGTTTAATGAAGGTTTTGGATACATTTCAGTGGGGTTTGAAAAAGCAGGATTTTTATTCTCTTTAACAAGATCTTGGCTTGAAGGCTGCAGTTTCCTTTCTCTCTAGTGGATAGTGCATAGTGATCTGATTTTCCTATTCTGAGACTTGTAGGGTTTTGAGATGTTAAATTAGGGGGAAAATCGATTCTGAAAAGGAAAGTTTCCTTTGTTCTTCTGTGTTACTAGGAAAGGGGTTAGGGAATATTTTATTTGAAATATTTCTTTTCATACTATGGCTTCATTTTCTCTCTCTAGATAAAGTGTTGTTCATGACCACTGCTGTGGATTTAGTGATAACTGAGGTGCAGGAACCAGTTCGATTCATTCTGGAGACTAAAGTCAGAGTTTGCTCACCTAATGAGAGGTTGTTCTGGCCCTTCAGCAAACGGAGCTCAACTGAAAATTTTTTCTTAAAATTGAAACAGGTAATGTGTTAAAAATGAAGGAGTGAAATTGACAATTAATAGGCTGTTTCTCCCTATGATTGCTAAAACCTTTGCTAATATAATGTTCATAATGCAACATTTTCCTCCTGAATCAAAGAGGTAAAATAAATGCACTTCACTTTTAGCAGAGCTGGCCTTTATTATGCTGATGATTGTTGCTGGCTATCTGCAGTTCCCATAAAGAGCCCGAAATAGCTTTTTTGATAGCTTTGATGAGTCTGCGAAGTTACAGAGAGGCTTATGGATTTTCCAGCCAAACCACAGCAAGAAAAGGAACAGAGGATTTATCTGCAAACTGGGGCTATGCTGAGACTTGCTGCCATAAGGGGATAGAGGTGTAATTGTGTAAAATTAAGGGTTAAGAGAAAAAAAAAATCACTGTAATCCTGGTGACATGGTATCTGATGTATCACTAAACTTATTTTATCATACAAGTTTAACATTTCTTAAAATTTTTTTTTAGATGAGCAAACATCCATATGAAATTCCAAAGGAAATTATTTTTTGTCAAAGTCTATTTTCCCTTTCTGCATGGTTGGAAACAGAGATTTCACACGTACCCCCAATTTGCCCTGGGGGAAAAAAATCCAAGCAACCACAAAAAATCCCTAGAACTTGTTAAAAAATTTTACTGTTTTTTCCAACTTACTTTTCTACCCATCTACTAAAAATGGAAGGATTATTTCTGTCCAGGATATTCATAATAACAGTACAAGGCAATAACTTAGTCTCAAAATAAGGCTGGTAAGTTGAAGGTCCAAGTCACTAAAGAGATCATGTACTTGAAGTAGCTGCTGTTCTGCTCTAGAAATTCTTGTTCTGAAATGAAAGTCCTGTTTAAAGAAGTGGAAATGTATAGAAGCAAATAACAATGTGGTTGTACGTGCTCTCTCAAGGCTTAGTAATTCTGGGTGCAGCCCAAAAAGAAAGCAGTGTTGGAGTCCTGATTGCTTGATAAGTGTTCTTATTTAAAGAGGTTTTGAGTTAAGCAAGAGGCCTTTCTTCATTCTTTTTTACACTTGTCTTGAAGTGCTGACAGAGAATGGCATCTAGGTAGTAACAAAGATGGAAGTTCACCAAGGATTCTTTTTCTATGTAAAAAAACCCTTCAAAATTTAAGGTGGAAAAATTCTTCATGGATGAGCTCAGCCTTTTTATTTAGAATATTTTTGAGGTGGAACATGGCTACGTTGAACGGTAGAGGCTGTTGGGCTATAAATATTCTGCAACCTCCAAAAGGTGCCTTTTCTGTTTGGCAGTTTAAAGGAAGCTTATCTTACTGAGCTAATTCTGTATCTTTTGTCTTACCAAATTCACAGGCATTGTGACTTATCTCAGCCAATTCTCTTTCCACAGACACTGTCGGGTTATCCAACTTCCAGTGTTTACTGATGGAAGATTATCTAAACTCCTAGTGGAAGCAACAAATATAGAATGTACTGCCTGATAAGCCTGGAAGGGAAACCTGTTTCTGTAGAGTCATGATTAGCCTATTAAAAATACAGCTGTGTAGAATTGGCTTATCTTACTTTGGCAGTGTTTCTTTATTTGGAAATGGTGAAAGCAGAGGGATTTTATTTGCTCCGATTACATTTAGTGATTTAGTCATTTTTAGTTTCGATGCATTTCTCTTCATTTTTAATGCTCCAAAGGATAAAATTGAGCACTGGGAGCTTAGTGTGGAGTATAATTATAAGTCTTATTTCCCTCTTTTCTTCACATTCTCTTTTCTGCTCTCTATTTTTATTCACTTAGGAAAAAAATTCTAAGTCCTTAAAATTTTAGAACCACTTTACAAAGAAAAATCCTTCTTTAAAGGAAACGAAGGTACCAAAGCATTGAAAATTATGGAGAAACAGGGCCACAGAGTAGACTTTGGGACTCAGCAATTTGTGATCCTGCAGCAGTGTATATACAGATTTGGAAGCTTTGCTGAAGACCATTGCCATGGGAAAATCATGGAATCCCAGACTGGTTTGGTTTAGAAGGGACCTTAAAGCTCATCTCATCTTGTTGAAATAAATATGAACAAAATTTTTAAGACTACTTTTGCCACCATCAATATCCCCCAAACTTTATGTTTTTTAAATCTATTTTTAAAAGTTCTGTTTGAAGAGTAATTTGACACAATTTTAAACGTTTTGCTTTTAATTTTCCACTACTGTTTAAATAAAGGCAATGTTGCTTCATACTGAGGAGCCTTAATCTCTTAGACCACAGATGCATTAATAGCTTTAAAAATCAGTGCATTTATGGTTGGAAAGGGGAGCTCCCTGTGGATGGCAGATCCAAATGACAGTTCTGCCTGTGACAGGCACTTTGTGCCTTTGGGTTCACCACGCTCCCAGCACATTTCAGGGCATCAGAAGCACTGACAGCCTGCACCTTGCATTAAGTGTGCTCCAGGTGTGAACATCCCTCACTGTAGGATGGGGTGGAAGTAGTTCCTCAGCTCTCCTATTCCAGAAAGAGAAGGCAGAGCCTGAGGAAGTGATCTGGCATTGGTGTAGCTTCCTCAATAAAATGCAACTCGTTTCCTAGATAAAGCAAAAGGACAGGAAGAACAACTCGGACACGTTGTATGAGGTCGTGTGCCTGGAAAGTGAATCGGAGAGGGAGAGAAGGAAAACCACAGCCAGCCCCTCCCTCCGCCTGCCCCAGTCGGGGTCCCAAGGCTCCATGATCCCATCTCCTCCAGAGGATGATGAAGAGGAAGGTAAGAAGCTCTTGTGCTTTGTGGACTTTGAGAAAGGGCAGTTGGTAAATACCATGGTTGTAAGAGATGTAGGATCCTTTCCAGTCAGAATCTGCCCGACTAATGGGTTCTTTCTTGCTGGAATACTGCAGGGTTCAATACCCAGTGTCCCAGCATTCCTGGTCAGCCTCTCCCTTGTCTGGCACTTCAGTGTCCCTGCTTTTCTTAGCCCAGGCCTCCTGTGTGGTGTATTTGGGACAATGTGAAAAAGGGCTCCTAGAAACTGGGGATTATCCTGTAGCTTCTGCCCCTTCCTGAGCATCTATGAACAGATTTGAGAGCAGAAAGGAGAAGCTGGTATTATTTGGAAGTGTCAGCAGGCAGTGTTTTAGTGCAGAGGAGAGTCAGACATCTGTGAGAGATGAAATTGTACCAGGACCTGCCCAGCTTGAAACTTAATGCATTTTCAAGAACCTTTTTCTGCTTTTAAAAAATTCTTTTAAACCAAACCGTGACCACTTCTGAGTGTAGAAACATCTGGCCTTACAGCTCCAAGCTGAAATGGAGATAACTTGGGTTTCTGCTTTTCCACTTTTCCTGCTGGCCTTCCATGTGGCCTTGGCTGAAGTGTCCCTTCTGTTCTCTTGGCAGACAATGATGAACCACTCCTAAGTGGTTCTGGAGATGTTTCCAAAGAGTGTGCAGAAAAAATTCTTGAGACGTGGGGAGAGCTGCTGTCCAAGTGGTAAGTAGCAAAATCACGTTCTGAAAATTACAGTTCTGAATATTCTCATTCTGTTTGCTCCTTCTGCTTGGAGTTTTTATTTCCAGAGGCCATTGGAGATAAAATTAGTATGAATTTAGTCCTCTAAATTCTCCAAGGTTCCTTGTGATTTTGTTAAAGGAAAACCTAAACTAAGTAGTATAAAGAAACTGCAGCTCTTGCTTTGTCTTTATTTTGTACAGATCACTTCCATTCTTCTTTGTAATTCTGACTGGGTTCACAGCCAATTTTTCCTGCAGCTGTCATATCTTAGTGACTGTAGCTTAAGAATATGGGAGATTTGGACTTGGATAGAGAAGATGTTTTTCCTCCCTTATCTAAAGGAAGGCTCCAGAGCCTGCCAAGAAGGAAGTACATGAGCTCTGCTGTTTTTTCCCTGGAAAATGTCAGTGTACAAGAAGTGTTTCTTGACAGTCCAATTGCTAATGCAACACCATCTTCCTTTGATGAGGAATCTTTTATTCATCTTGAAGCAGCCTGAGCAGTTCTAAAGTGATTGCTGATGGTTGCAAAATTCAGGGCTTGTAGGACCCCAGGACAGGGGTTTTGTTAGGTTTTATTTTTTCCCCACAGAGTGGTATGATGGGCAGCATGAGACTGAGCTCAAACGGGTTTTGTTTTGACTCTGGCTTTAGTTTTGGCCTTTTGCTTCCTAAAGTCAGTGAGAGCAGGGCAAGGGCTGTACAGCAAGTCAAAGGTTGAATGTGGTATTGGGTCTAAGGAGTAGGACAGCAGAGATTGGACTCAGTCATGCAGCTTAGTTGAGAAAAAGCATTGATGTGACCACTTAGCCAGGAATCTCTTTAAATTAAGATCATAATTATTTAGTATTTTCTGCAATTATTGCTTATTTGAATAAACAGTTTTCCTTTCAATTTGGTTTTGCACTAAATGGAAACATTTGTAAGAGGGGAAGGCTGTGGTAAAATGATACATGATCCCTTTTCCCCTCTCCTAGATTTGGAGAAACATCTTTCCCAGATGAGCTCTGTGCATCTGCTGCTGTGAGAAAGTTTCTTTCAACTTGATTTTTTTTGTAATTCTTCCAAGGGCTCAGAGATAATTAAGCCACCTGACTCCCATTGGAAATGTTTTGGCAGCTCTAAGAGGATATGAAATGCTTCGTGCTAATGCTGGCAACAACTTTAATATGTGTTAAAGGGCTTTCCTTCTTAACTAAAAACGCATATTTGGAAGCAATGATCCTCCAGCTTTTAACATAAGAGGATTGAAAATCATAAAAATAAGACTTCAGGTAGTTTCATGCTAGTTTTTTAGAATTGTGTAATTAGATTTGTATAGTAATTAAATATTTGGTATTTTATGATACCAAAGAATATTTGGCTGATGTTTCATAGTTGCTGAGTCACACAATTTTCTCATTTCAAAAATAGTTTGGAAGAACCCAGTAGTGTGCAGCTTTTATTCTACAGCCTTCCAATGACTGTTTTCTTTGGAACTGCTGTTGTACTTCCTCTGATCTGAGATTAAGGCAAAGCAGTTTTATAGGCCTTTACAAAAACATTGACTATTTTGTATATAGGAAGTATTTTATATAAACATACTTACGTATTATAAAAGCATAATAAATGCTCTATAAATATATGTCTATAGGTATGACTATGTATTGGTATAAATGTAACTACTGTATCAATTTTATTTAGTTGATTTCTTTTAGAGAAAGCAGTGAAGGAGGACATGATGGTCCTGGGTTCTGTGCAGTAAATACGGATTTAAATGTCTGCATTGTTGGTCTCTAAGTTATTGTGTCAGAACTCTGTAGACTGGAGAAAGGCAATGGGGAGTCCCAGTCTGTGTAAAATTACCATCCACATATCTGTTAGAGTGTTACAAACTTTAATAAATGCCAGTTTATTAAAAACTTAATGCCATTGATGTGACATTGATGTTAGTTTTTTTGTTTGGCTTTGTCTGTCAGTTCTCTTGATCATTCTATCCAGAAGTTTGTTTTTTAGTAACTGCAGAAAAATGGTAATCTCTATGAATTAAGGCCCGTGTCTTTTGGGGATTTTTATATATAAGCCGCAAACGAGCTGTTTGGGTTAACTTGCTTTAAGTGCATAAATTACATGTAGGTTTAGTTTTTACAACTTGCAGTGCTGTAATTTATGGGCTGTCAGTGGTCTCGCTGGAAAGAGCTGTTCAGTTGGGGCTGGCTGGTGCAGTGGAGGCTGCTGTGATGCAGGGATGTAGTTAGATAACCATGAGAGGTGATTTTTAGAGCTCTGTCTGACTGTCTGTCCCTCCCTCCCCGAGAAGGTCACCTGCCTGCTGGGCTGTGGGCAGCTGAGCTCTGTAGGCTTCTGCAAACCGCTCATTTTGGGGTAGTTTGAACTCGGAATTTCCACATTATGGCCTCTGTCCTCTAGTATTTGATGGAGTGCTTTGGTTTGTTGAATGTTTTAAATAGATACACATAAATTTAACGGGAATCGAGAAAATAGTTTGGAAAGCAGTTCTCAACATTTTATTTATTTTTCATAACTTGAATTTCACTTGGACATCTGGACTGCCTTGCAGCGTGGTGTCCCACGTGGGTTTTTGTGGTTGGTTAGGCTGCTGGGTGCAGTAACTGAGCCCTCCCCTGTGCAGGCACCTGAACCTGAGCGTGCGGCCCAAGACGCTGTCGGCGCTGGTGCGGAGCGGCGTCCCCGAGGCGCTGCGGGGCGAGGTGTGGCAGCTGCTGGCAGGGTGTCACAACAACGACCACCTCGTGGAGAAGTACAGGATCCTCATCACAAAGGTACCGTGCCTCGTTTCAGCTCCTTCCTCCCCATTTCTGAATGAAACAGCGGCTTCGAGTGTGCGTCCTCCTGCCTGAGGGTCCGTGAGTGTACCTGAATCTATCAATGAGTGATGTATCAAAGGGGATTCAATCCTCCAACAAAAACCCTGACAGAGAGCTGCTGGTGGCATTACACTGCTTTATTTTTATAGCCCTGTTTCACTCAGACGAGTTCTGAGTTAGTTTGTAAAACATAAGCATCCTATTAATTGCTTTCATAATGGACAGATTAATTTTCTTTGCTTGTTTGGCTTTTCTGAATGGAGGCTGAATTTTTTTGTATTGTCTCAGTGTTGATGATAAAAATCCAACACTAGCAGCCTTTTTTGATAGCAAGAAAACAGAACAATGTGGATGTTTTTGCACTAGACAGCAGTTTTGTGACTTCTCATCTTGAATGCTGATCTCAGTAAGGTAGGAAAAGGATGTAAGAATTGTATGTACAGACATTATTCAGTGGTTCTCAAAGTTTGAGTAACAAATGGGTCACAAAATGAAATGTCACTTTCTTATCCGGCAAACTGATGTGTTAATTTGGATTTGACCATTATCTGTATAGCTACATTGGATTTTATTGCTTTCATCAAACATGCAAGTCTAGAAGGGCTGTATTAGAAATTATTAATGATGCAGCATTAGTACAAATATAACAGAAATTAATTATTCACCAGTTAAAAAGCAAAACGAGTGGAATCAGCCTTTGTATATCTATATTCTGATGGCACAGATTCACAAGAAGCAATTAAAGACCTTATTCTGAGGGCAGGAGGGCTTCTGAAATTAAACTCACTTTCTGCTGGAATCACGCAGGAAGGATCCTACGTGATGTGAATGAATCATGTTGGATCAGCTAAATATGTTCTGCCATAAGTATTTTCATATACTTAGTGAATACAGAAAAAATTTGATCTGAATTCCTTAATACTGGTTTATGCATTGTAGAGCTGTAACTTGGATTTTATGGTGAATAAATCATATAAGTAATGTGGAGGTTGAGTGCTCTGGCAAGGAGTGATCACAGCTATCCTGTTGTGTTATTTTAATTGCCTGGTGAGTAGTTGTCAGCCTCACTTGTTTCTCTGTTTCAGTGTTTTGGTATCAGAATGCAAAAGATGATGTCTTTGTGGCACAGTTGGTGACACGTTCTGCTACTATCTTTGTCAGCTGGAAGGGGATAGTGTAACATTTCATTTTTAAACCTGTGAAACCTTTCCACTCGTTTTCATTTGGCTGAGACAAAGAAAGTAACCTGCCTCTCATGTGTTGAAAGCATCTCTGGAGTCCAAGTACAAGGGAGAGTAGGCTGGTCCAGCACTGTGTTCTGCAGCAGAAGCACTGGCTATATCTGCAGTGGTCGTTCAGCACGGAAACTAATTAAGAAATTAAAGAGAATGGGTCCTGATTGACCATTTTCAGGCCCTGCTGTGGTCCCATGAGGTCTGTAAAATATCACCAGCGTGCTGCCGTAGCCAGCTCAAGCAAATGAAGATGAGGTTTCCCTAATCTGGAGGTGCCATATTAGCCCAGTGCCGTGGCTGTTTGTTTTGTTGTGACTTAAACATGGAAACAGGCCAGGACTGTTTCTGTAGAAGGGACAGAGGTTGGTGTTTGACAACAGGAGGGTGTGCTTGGTTCACAGGGGAATTGGGATTTCTTCAGTCTGCAGGCAGTGGAAAGTATAAGGTTTTACATAGGGTTGTCTCTCAGTGGCTGTGTGGAGGTACTAAAGAGGAGAACAAGCAGAAAATGCAAGGGTTGTTTGGGAGGCTGAGGAGAACATGAATTCAAGGCACAGCAATGTATTGTTTGCAGACCTTTGTATATAGTCTATGCCAAGAGTATAATAATGCTGGGCTGCACTTTGGCCTTAAATTTTTGTTTTCATTCCTTTCTTAGGCATGAAATTTGATAATTTTGGAGTTCTAATGTGACTAATTCTTACTGCTCTTAAAATAGCAGCTCAGTTACAGTCAGTATGCAGCAACGCATAGGAGTAAATGTTCCTGGGAAAAAAACTGTTAATTATGTGAAGACAAGGGTCCATTATATTACCTTGCTTTGCCATTTTCATAATACTTTGCCATGTTTTGTGTGTCACTAATGCCAATTCTTCTCTGGCAAGCCTGCAGTTATTTGCATTACCATGCCTTGAAGGGGGTTTATGTGAGAACAACTGCTGTGGTGTAGTGCAGGAGCACAAGGAGTCCGTGTAAAACCTATAGCCTGGCATGTGAGCAGGAGATGCAGGAAACCCGTGTGAGTGCTCATAATGCAGTCCCCTTTCTCTCTTCGTGTTGACCTCTATTCCTGTAGCTGCATTTGATTTCTGCCAGGCTTTTCACGACCCCGTGTGGCAGCACAGTCCCAAATTAATAAGGATCTGTGCTGACAGCTGCTTCAAAACCTTCTGTCCTGTTTCAGGGCTTTTTTTTTTTCCCTTGTGCACAGGATGTTGGATGCAGCAACCCAGGATTTCTTCTGGTGGTCGCTTTCCTGGGCAGGCTCAAGGAGTCTCTGGTTTTTGCTTTCCTTTGCAAATTAACTGCTGCAAGGACAGTTTTTTGTTTATTGTCGAGTTGTGGCTACTGAAGGATTGAAAAGAAAATGCCTCCTGTTGTGCTCTACCATACAGGAGAGCTGTGTCTAGCTCTCTTCTTGAATGTGACTTAAAAATGGCATTGAAAATGTGCTTCAAGGTGTGCTCTTTGTGTTCTAGTCATCATGACAGCAGTTATTAATTATTTGCTCCAGTTTTCTTTGCCACACACTGGCTGGGGTTTTGTCCTCCGTGCTTTTGTTATTGCAGGAAGGTTGAAGTTTCACCATGGTGGTGCTTCCACAAATTACTTTTGAGAATTTGCACGCCATCTGTGTGCAATAATAAAGCTTTTAGCAACTCCAGATTGCCATGCTGGTGGTGGGGAGTGTGGATGAAAGCCAGCCCAGTGAATTAAGGTCATGTCCCTACTGGGGACAGAAAGCAAGCTCTAGGTAAAACGATCTAGACAATCCCTGGGAGAGGCATCTGGTGCTGGTAGCACTTTGGCAATCACAGTTATGGCTGTTAATCTTCAGGCTTCCAGCCACTGAAAGGTAGCAGAAGACACATGGGGACTCACTCCAGGTATTAACGGACACCTGCAGGAAAAATGCTGCATGTTCTTGACAGGCATAGGTGGATGGAAAGTGGTGTTGAGTAGAAAACGTGTAAAGTGAGCCAGACAGGCTAAAAAAGATAAATAATTGTGATACAAAGCAAGAGACAACAGCCACTTCTCAGACAAATTTTAGAAAGGATTAACACAACTACTGAATCTCTCAGTGGAGAAGTTCTTCATAATAGCAACATTAAAAACCTGACATTTGCAATATTGAGGAGAAAATAAAAAGCTTTTGGATATAGGTCTGTGTGGGAGGAAGTAATGTTGAAAGGAAAAAACCATGAACTGTTGTACCAGATAAATACACTATATTAAGAAAATTACAACGTGAGAGGGACATCTTGTGGCACAAATAAAATAAAAAATAATAGTCTGGTGTCAGGAGGAGTGTCTGGAATGTAACCCCCGGGTCACCATTTCTGGGAGAAATCCCAGGCCTGGTAAGAGATTAATTTGTTCCAAGCTTTCTTATAGCAGGACTCCTACTACCCACTTTCTCATCTTCCCACCTTTTTGTCTCCATGAGATGAGGATTATAGAACACAGATGTTCTACCAAATATACTCGTCTGTCTTGGTGCAAACGATGCTAGTTTTTAATGAAGAAATAGATTAAAATGTCACTACCGTTATTTGACTGAATGTGTTGTCATCGGTAGCATAAAATGTGACAGAGCCTTAGCTGTGGGTGGTTAACACTTATTTTCCACTTGTATCACAATCATATTTCCATATGTTCCTATAAATTAAAAAGAATACATTGGATTTTCAGTGGTACAGAGGGCCATGACTGTGTACAATCAACTGAAATGGAACCTACCATGCATCTGTGCATCACAGTGTAAGATGATGTAGCCTTGTCAGCGTGCCTGAACTTCAAGATCCCTTGTTTGATTAGTTTTGATCACGTGGTGACAGAAGTTTAATTATCTTTTACAAGCAGTAGTTTTCCCAAGAGTTTTCATTGTAACTTTGAATAATTTCCTGAGTACTTTTCATTGCCTTAGATGAGGTGGTGCTGTACCGTGGTGTAGAGTGGGAGAAGTCTCTACACCACAGCAGCATTTTCAGTCTCACAGACCTCAGCCACCTCAACCACACTTTTTGGGGTCTTTAGGAGTGGTTCTCATGGTGGGCTGGTGGTGCACCCGAGCACAGAGCTGGGGGGCAGGCACTGTACCCCAGTTACCTTCTGGGTGCAATTTGCACCCTTGGGCTGCTTGGGGTCAGCTTCTGGGGCAGGGGCAGGAGGAGGAGGTGGAGCTGTTGCTGGTTTGGGTGTTTTAAGCACGCAGGAGTAAGTTGGCAAGAGCACTGAGTGGAGTCATTGCTCTGGGCTTCGAAGAAACAGTAGAATGTCAGTTAAAGGAAAAAACAGACGTGGCTCTTCTACAGAAATACCTCAGCTCTGTGGGCATTCAGCTTTTCATAAAAACCTGAACACTGGCGAGTTTTTGATTTCATGGTGCATCTTCTGTTTAAAAATTTCATCAACCAGATGTTGTTTTGGTTGGGCTCAGTATTTCCATTGCTACCTTGTTTTTATGTATCTGAGATAGAAAGTTTAATGTATATTGTTTCCTTGGGGATGTTTATAATGTGTCTATTTGTGCCCAAGGATCCAGAAATACTATTTGAATCAATTGGTATGTAAATCATTCTCTGCTTTGGAAAGATAGGAGATCATTTCTCCAGCAGTAATTCAATCATAGCTTGTTTTTTGTAAATCCACAATACCCTGGCCTAAATTTAATTCAAAGTTTATGTTTCCTAGCTACAGTTCTAGTACTTCAGTTGTCATGAGTAGAAACACCATAAATTGTAAAAAAAATTATGGACAATAGTAAAGGGATCCTTTCTGGGTTAAACATAGGGCAGAACCCCCAAATTTTTGTTCTCAGACATTTGTACAAGACTAAGTAAAAATCTGCCAAGTCATGCTGTTGTCCAACACAGATTTTTGGCCAACACAAGTGTATCGTGAAATGTTTTTTCTACTTACTGGTTAGCTAAAAACCTGAGAGTTGCAGCTTGATTGCTTTGATATTTACCCCTTTGGCCTCAATTAATTTCCCATTAGGTATTCTGCAGAATGACTGATGTTTAGCTTAGGTTAACCAGAACCTTGGGTTTGTTGGTATTGGTTGAATTCAGTGTGTGGACTCAGGCTTGTAAGGATGCCAGTTGCACACTTTCGTGTCTGACTAAATGATTTTGATTGCTGAAGAGCTTCACTCCAGTTTTTTACTGGTTTGATCCATTCAAATACAAATTCCTGTAGCAAGGGCCCGTCCTAAGCGGTGGCAGTGGAGCAGTCTGGTGTCAGGGTCAGAGAATGAGCTCCCACATCCCATGGGAACGTGTTTTCCAGCCTGTCAGCTGAAGCTCTTGACAAATAATAAACAAGAGCCGTACCTCGTTATGCCTCTCTGCCTTCAAAGAGGTTTTTCTGGTTAAATAGTGAGGTGGTATTAACTTAGGGTGTGAATACAAGTTCGAGTGCTGTGCTGTGAATCTCTCGCGTGTTTGCTGGCTGGAATGTCGCTGGGTTTTCTGTTTTGGTGTCGGATGTCCCAGGGACTGTCAGGGAGGGCGATGCCTTTGCGTTCTGTGTATGTGTGGATGTGTGGAGGGAGGTGCCCGCCTACCTGGAGCAGCATCTGGATTAACGGTGGGACATCGTTCTCAGCTTTGCCCTTGGTTTCAGGTGTCTCCTAAGCGACACGCACAATACCTAGGAAAGGCACGTTTATTCCAGACTAGGTCTTTCCCCAAAAGGGCTGGGATGGAAAAGCCTTTTAAGTGACGACGAACCGCGTGAATTCAGGGCGGTGATGGACGGCTGGCGCTCGCCGTGCAGGGGTGCAGGAGGAGGAGCGGGCTGCGCGCTGGGTGTGCATCCCTGCGGCACCGGCGGTGCGGGCACGGGCAGGGCAGGGACCCGCGTGTGCTGCCGGGGGCGGCGGGGTCGCGCCGGGTGAGGCTCCCACCGCCGCCGGCCGCCCGTGGAACCGCCTCGCCCAGCGCCCCCGGAGCGCGAAGCCGCCGTGCCGAGGCTGCGGCCGGCGCTGCCCGGCTCCCTGCGCGCTCGGGCGGGCGGATGGGGGCCGGGGCTGCGGCCCCGCTCCCCGCCGGGTCCCCGCCGCGCCGCGCCCTCCCCCGCGCTCCCGCCGCCTCCCTCCCCTTCCTCCCGCCTCCCCGCCCCCGGCTCCGCATCGCCGCGGCCGGAGCGCACGCCGCCCGCCCGAGGATGCTCCGCGCTTTTGTTCCCCCGCCGCAGGTAGGGCCGGGGCGGCGGGGCCGGGCTGGTCCCGGCCGGGCGGGGGGCGGCGGCGGCGGCGGGGCCGGGGCGGCGGCGGCAGGGCCGGGAGAGGCGGCGAACAAAAGCGCCGTGCAAAATGGAGCCAGCGGAGAAGGGCTGGACCCCCGCCCTCCCCGCCGCGCATCCCCCCGCCCGGCTGCCGGGGCTCCGGGGAGGCGGCATCGCCTCCCGCTGCCGCCGGCGGGGCGTGGGGAGGGAGCGGGGCTGGAGCCGGGGCCGGCGGGGAGCGCTGAGCAGGGCGTGGGGAAGGAGGGAAGCGGCGGAGGTGGCAGCGCGGGGGAGAGGCGGTTCTGTAAAACACTTTCCCCTTCTCTCTGTCAGCCTTTGGGAGGACTCTCGTCCTGACTCGGTGGAGGTTCCTCTCCCTGTTCCCCCAGCCCCTCATCCCTCCTCGGCGCTTCAGCCCACCCAGGAGGGCATCAGTATCAGCCCTCTCCTGTGTGCCGGGGAAGTTGCTGACATGCCTGCCGCTGGGTCCCGGTGCACCGGCAGCGGCGGGGAGCCGGATTTAAAGGGGAATTGTGCTGCAGACAATGCACAGCAGCAGCATCTGGAGCAGCCCTGGGGACCGGAGCTCCGGTTTTGACATTGCTGCACACACAGCACCAGCCGCAATGACAGCAGCTGCCTGGAGTGGCTGCAGGCAGCAGGCAGGAGCATGAAGTAGAGAGATCACTGCAGTGCTCAAGATGAACTCCTCTTTGGTTGGCAACCAGAGTGGCCGGCCCTTCTGTCTCCTGGCCATTAGCTATTTGGAGACCATCAATTTTTGCCTCCTGGAAGTGGTTATTATTGTGTTCCTCATGGTGCTGATTATTTCGGGCAACATTATTGTGATATTTGTCTTTCACTGTGCACCTCTGCTGAACCACCACACCACCAGCTACTTCATCCAGACTATGGCGTATGCTGACCTCCTGGTGGGCGTGAGCTGTCTGGTGCCTTCTTTGTCTCTGCTGCACTATCCTATTGTTTTAAGTGAGTCCTTGGTTTGCCAAATCTTTGGTTATGTGGTATCAGTGCTGAAGAGCGTCTCCATGGCCTCCCTGGCCTGCATCAGCATTGACAGATACATTGCCATCACCAAGCCGCTGACCTACAACACGCTGGTTACCCCGTGGAGGCTGCGAATCTGCATATTGACCATTTGGCTCTACTCCTGCCTGGTCTTCTTACCCTCCTTTCACTGGGGAAAGCCTGGATATCACGGGGACGTGTTCCAGTGGTGCGCCAATTCCTGGAACACCGATCCCTATTTCACCCTCTTCATCGTGGTGATGCTGTACGCCCCGGCCGCTTTCATCGTCTGCTTCACCTACTTCAACATCTTCCGCATCTGCCAGCAGCACACCAAGGAGATCAACGAGCGGCGGGTGCGCTTCAGCTCCCAGGACGGGGAGGCTGGGGAGGCCCAGCCCTGCCCGGACAAGCGCTATGCCATGGTCCTCTTCCGCATCACCAGTGTCTTCTACATCCTCTGGTTGCCCTACATCATCTATTTCCTGCTGGAGAGCTCCAATGTCTATAGCAACCGCGTCGCGTCCTTCTTGACCACTTGGCTTGCCATTAGCAACAGTTTCTGCAACTGTGTCATTTACAGTCTCTCCAACAGTGTCTTTCAGAAGGGGCTGAAGCGTCTCTCGGGGGCCATCTGTGCCTCATGTGCTAGACAGAGGGTAGCTAAGGACTCCTCTACCTCTAGGAGCAAAAGATCTTCCAATGGATGTCATGTCTAGGACGCCTGTCAGCTGGACTGGGAAGTGCAGGGACAATTGTGTAGATTGCAAATTAACTTAGATACGATTTTAAGATATCCAGATTTGCAAAAAGGTTTCTGAGAAATGCTGCTGACATAGAAGAATCAGGAGCACATATCGTTGTGGTTTCACTTTAAAAAATGATTGCTGTGGAGGAGGCTGTGGAGTTTCACCTCCACATTCATTTTAGAGAATAAAGCTGTATCTTGACACTTACCTCTCCAGCTGGTGTGACTGAATGGAGTGGGTGTCTGAGAGCTTCGGCAAAATGTAGTCTTTCTTACAGCTTTACTGGGTTCTTTGGAAATTCGTGCTTCACATGTAAATGATAGATCTGAAGTGGAAATGTCACAGTCTATGGTATATTACAGGGATTTTTTAAAATATATGCCAAAGTATATTGACACAACGTTCCAGCGTCAGAACAGAAGGGGCCAAACAATTTGTTTTTCAGTGCTACCTAGACAGGACTTGTAGAACAGGAGTGAACGATGTGACCATTTCAGTGTGAACTCTGTTGATGAGCCGTGAGTGCAGCGGTGTGATCTGGGCAGTCATACTTTTAGGGCTGATGTGGCTTCCGTGCCCCGTCCCCCTGGTAGGATGCATGTTTGGATCAGAGTGCGGCATCTGCGTTTTCCTGTTTGTTGTGAAGTAAGAAGAAAAACTTGGATCAGACCAAATTTAGCAGTTAAATAAAATGTGTTTTGATAAGCGAAGAGAAAATATGTGTTGCTTTATGATACCAGAGTTGTGGCAGCCACTCAAGGATGATGCCAACATGTGAAAATTGTTCTCAAACCAGTGGAGAAATGCCACGGGTTTTTTATGTGGAAATTTTCTCAAGAACAACTTTAAAAATAACATGTCCCCTTTTTTTTTTTTAATCTAAATTCTTCTGATATTTTACATACTGGAACTTAAGGGGAAAGGAAAGAAAACAATTGTCTTCTAAACAGCTAAGGGAACTATGTTGTAAATTTAACTGTAGTATTTGAGTTATTCATAAGTGCACAGAGCTAAATCAGAGACATTTTTCTTTAGCCTTCATGGGATTAAAGATGGTTCAAATATAGCAGGAGCTAAATCCTGTTGGCAGAAGCGTATCTAACTGGTCAGACAAAGGCAATATCTGAGAAACCAAATCTCATTGACCACAGCTTCTTCAAGCTAGCCTAGATTAAATGTTTTGAGTACTGTCATGCTGTTAAGAAGGCAGAATGGCCCTCAAGTTGCTGAGTTTTTCCTAAAGAATATCCTTGTCTTTTTACTGATGCCATTGTGGAAATGAAAGTGAACCAAGTATTCCTGTAGTGGTGGATTGCAGTGTTGCCCTGTCCCTGGTGGGGGGCTGTCCCTCTGTCTCTCCTGTTCTGAGAGCAGGTTTTGCCCCCACCATCTGCCCTCTGTGTCCCTCCTTGTGCTTCCTGTCACTGCCTTGAGCTGCTGAGTGGGGAATTCCCTGAGCTCCTCTGGTACAGCTGGTGTGCTCTTAGTCACAGTGGGCATGAAAAAAGGATAGGGAAAAATAATGTGGTATTTTTAGAATTGGGGTAATTCTCTTGGCCAAAGGGAAGGCTCTGTTTTTGTTAACTGGTTTCAAGTCTACGTCGTTCTAGATCAAGATCATATTTTTAATACTCTGCCCTGTCCCTCCTGCAAACTCCCCCCTCCTCTTTGCTGTGCTGTGAGCCCTGGCCTCTCCTCTCTATGCCTTGCCCTGGAGGATACCAGCTTGTCTCTGCCCCATCACATGCCACGATTGCTACAGCCTGGCCCTGCTGCCCATCCACATTTGCTCCAGTACGGTCTCGTGGGGCTGCCAGTGAGGAAATGGGGAAGGAGAGAGAGAGAGCAGCAGGATGAAGCATTCCTGGCATGGCATGTGTTTGTCAGCACTGTGCTGGTGCACTTGAGTTCCTCTGCTGGATGTGTGTGCCTGTGCTGGGGAGGATGGGGCAGAGCCCCGCTGCTGCTGCTGCCTCCTTCTGTTGGAGGGCCCTGGGGCAAAGGTGTAAGTGGCATCTTGATCTGCTTCCAGCTATTTCATCCACAGTCCAAACCTCTCACGATAAACATCCTCCTCAGTTCATCTGAAATGTTAAGAACACAGGTTGTCTAAGCCCTGCTGCCTTCACACCACCATTTCTTGCTCTCTTTGTAGCAGAGTGTAGCACCAGGGCTCCTGCTGGATCCTCTCAGACACGCCCGGGGTGATTTGCTCGGCAGAGCCCTTGCAGTCAGAATTTTGGTTAGGCACAGCCGTGGGGGGAGCACGGGAGTGACTCACTTGTAAAAGAAGTGGGATAATAAGCTCGCAGCACATCATGGCTGATTGTTCTCAGGCGGTCTGTGGGTTTATGGCAAAGGTGGGCTTTGGGGAGCAATTCAAGGGCTTTAGTCCCTAATATCAAAGTATGTGTGTGTGGTATTTTTGGAACAGCCTCTCAGGTAAACTCCCAGTAGCTTTCCTCTGACTCTTCACCTTATCTAACATTTCCAAGTCTTTGAAATGATGTAGTGTATCATTGAAATAGCATTTGATTAAACTTAAGAGAAGAATCTGCTGGGGCCTAAAACCTTACAAATGGCAGTTTCAGGTTTAAGTGGAAGCTGGAAAGCAAAGATTGTTGCTTTTGGTGTTTTTTATGGCTAAATAGACAATTTAAATAGGAGCATTGTGTACTGGTTTTTGAGAATTTGGAAAGTTTTTGAAACTGGTAAGGGGTCTAAATCATGGCATAGAGATTTGAGTGGAGCTGAAGCAGTTGCTACTTCAGCCCTGAGCCTGGAATTGCACTTGGAGCGTGGTGGCTGATCCAGATGCAGATGCATTCTTGCAGCTGTTGCTGCTTTGCAGCGAAGGTTCAGTTCTAACATTCCTGGCAGCCAGGCTGTTTTCAGTTGCCTTACTCATCTCCAAGTCTTCCTCAGTTCAGACATGTTCTGTAAGAGGTGAAAATCAGAATCTGAAAGTCTCTGAGAGATGAGGATGGAGAGGAGTTGCAGCCAAATTATGCATTCAAGTTTCATCCACTGTAGAGACACTTCTAGTGTTGCCTCAGTAGCTTAGTTTTAGTGTCAAATATTTCTCTTTTTGTCTGTGTTAATTTATTGATATTTTGAAAATTTGAATTACGTTTTTTTCCCTCTAAGTTAATTTAATGTTGACATAGTATGTGTAGTATGTGTAGTATGTGTTTAGATGTTTTAAGTATTTATAACATTTGAGTCTGTTGTCTTCAGTGAAATTGCAGGGGGTGAATTCTGCTCACTGTGCCAACAGTGAGAAATAATTTTGACAAACATTACTTTGTTTCTCAGCAGTGCATTGATCATCTTTTGTCATGCAACCAGCACAGGCACAGGAATCCTTCCCATCACAGTCCGTGCTAGGAATGGTCAGGCAGCAAACTTGGATCATTTTCATCCTTGCACATATGAAATGAATCCTCTCCTGGCTCTGGCTGTGTCCGGGTGCTTTGGAAATCAGTGGTGGGAGCATTGCACAGATAAATGCCACGCTGAGGAGAGGACAGAAATCAAATTGCATCTTCATAAAAATGGGGTTGTGATATGATTAAACGAAGTAATTTTGAAGTTTCATCTCAGACTATAAATTTATTTTTTATTAGAGTTATCTGCCTCACTTTCAAATTAAGCTGCTGGAAGGTTCAATTTGCAGGATGCAATTCGGTGGCTTTTTTTAGTGCCACGGGAAGGATTTCTATACTCACAGCCTCTCAGAAGGTGGTAATTTGCTTCATGTAGAAGTCTTTTATTGTTTTTTTTTTAAGATTACTGGAAGTTTAGGTTGTGATTATGTTGTCATTTTCCAAATAGACTGGGAAAATACCTGTGAAATATTATTTTTTTATGATCTCAATCAAGGGACAGTATTTTTAAACTCTACAGAAATCTTTTGTGTGAAACAAAAGTTTTGCTATTATCTACTGTCATTTTTTTTAAATTAAATGTTACCAGTTTCTACAGTCTTTATTTGTTGTTGGGGAGTTTGTACTTGTTTTTAAGCTTCTTATCGCTCAGAAATGTTTCTACTACTTGGAATTCTGACATGGCTCAGTGTCAGAGTGCCAAGGGGCAGTTTTGGATATTTGTCACAAATCTTTGACAGGAAGAAAGGGGTACAAAGTACCGAGGCACAGAGAATTGCAAAAGACACAGAATTCCCAATGGCATTGTTCCCTCCCGCTCATAGAAAGGCTTTATGTGTGAGAATCCTAAATTTCAGTTTGTCTGTTCTGGAAAAAAAGACTTCCAAGGCCTGGATGTGATACAAGATGGAAACACTCAGTGTGCAAATTCAGAATGCAGAATTTTTGCTATTTATTGTGGTGTTCCCAAGTGCTGTGATGATCACGGCAGTAACTCCATGAGTCAGGAAGTCTGAAATATTTCAGTCTGATCTTACTTCACATCAGGGTTTGAAGTTGACAGGACTTCTAATTCAGATTGGTGCTTCAAAAAGTATTTCTTAGGAACCAGTATGTCAGCATAGGAATCTGCCTTCAGACTATACAAACAAAAGACCCTTCTAAAATTTTTGTGATTCATCTGTTTTAGATAATTTTATTTTAGTAAGAGGAAATGGAGGTGTTGGAGGGCTTTTTTTGATTGTTTTAGCACGTTTGGTTTTGAGTTCTTGAAGCACCTGCTGAAACATTTGCCTGTCTTGGCCCTTATTTTATTGTTTGGTTTAGAAGTGTTTCTTCTTCCCTTCCATGACTTTGCAGAATACGACACATCCTTCCCGTGGTGTCTTTTAAGGTAAACTCGGATTTTAATCCAAGTTTATCCGAATGTTATCTTTAATATTCCTTATACAGAGAGTGCTGTTGTGTATATGGGGCTGTGGTCAGGCCAGACCTGGGGAGGCTGCAGCTGGTCAGGTTTTACAGACCATCAAAGCAAACAGCCTCTCTTTTAGGATGATGGGAGAATGTCCCATTTTCACTACAAAGAAGTGTGTTCTCCTGTCTTCTAGGGCGATGTCTCATTTCCAGTTATTTCCATTATTGTGTGTGCATTGCAGAGGTAGTGCTTTGAAAGATGTTTCTGCACATAAGCAAAGGCATTTAATATTAAAGTTACATTTTTGGAAGGGGATAGGTCTCCATAATTAAAATTTAGTAAGCGTAGGACCAGGTGCAGTTGTATTTAGAGAAAGAAACTGAAAGTTGTGGCCGATGGAAACAAAGAGAGGAAACCTGCTGGAGGTCGGTCAAAACAATGGAGTATTTAATGGGGGTCATTTTCTTTACAATACACGCTTTTTAAAAATGTGGAGTTTATCCTTCTGGCTTTTGCTTTGCTGATCCCTGGAGGCAGCTCCTCTGAGCCTGGGGTCTCCCACACCCACCCCAGAGGGATTCCCTGCAGACCTGGGGTGATGATCAGCCCCTCATTTGAGTTCAGGTAATGTCAGTCCGTGTCATGGTTGTCTGTCTGAGGTGTTCCAGCCACAGGGTGTTAATCTGATGGGATATACGTTGTTTGGTCAGCTTTTCAGGTTTTTTTTCCAGTGACATTGTTTTCTAGACAGGTGAAATGTTTGTTGGTACAGGCAGCTTTGCTGGTGGTTCTCCACGCAATACTGAGTTCTGTTATCTGTCAGTTCTTATTCCTATTGCAGAGTGGGAAACAAGCCACAGTCCTTGTCTGCTCTGCAGGCATTCGGTGTGGCTGCAAATGGAGGTGTTTGTGGGTCTCACCATATCCCATTTACATCTCTTGAGCTGTAGCAGTTAATGAAAACGTTAACAGAAGTGATGTTCCTGTGTCCTGGTCCAGGTTGTTTCTTTACAGCCTCAGATGTCCTTCAGCAATGTGTGCAGTCAGAACTGATCCTCAGGCTGGTGATTTCGTGTTTTTTTCAGCTGAGAAACAGAACTTGGTAAAGTCATCTTTGTTTTGTCCTGAAGCTGTTTTGGGGGAATGTTGCAGTCCCTGAGCTGATCACAGGATGTGCAGGTTGTGCTCCAGGAGAGCCCAGGAGGCACCAGGTCCCTGTGGGACAGACCTGTTTGTGGGTTGGTAACCAGTAGCTTTATTTGCTGAGAAGTTTTTAGAAATGCTGGGTGGATGCACATTGCATTAGATAATGTTTAGAGAGACACCCATGTTTGGAAGGGAGAGATGGGGGAATGCTTCACCTGCCTGTGTGTGAGGCCTGAGGTGCAGCACAAGGGGCTGGAACAGAGCAGGGAGTCCAAACTTTCTGTTCTGTTTAGGAATTTGTAAGATGAGGATAGCAATTTTGTAATTCAAAGCTTTGGCTTCTTTCTGATGGTCATTACTGGAGATCCTTTCATTAAAAGGTGAAATAAATTCGAGTGGCTCCTCATGAAGATGAACTCAAATCTTGCTGTGCATATGCGAGTCATTCTCAGTGTTACAGAGACCACGTGAATCAAGCAATCAAATGCTTAATAAACCAAGTCATTACTTTTATGGTAAATTGAAAAAAGTTCTTCTGGGATTTCAACTGTAAACCAATCCTTGAAAATCAATAATTAGATTAGTAAAGGATGACATTTTAATATGCTGGCAGGAATATAGAGGGATTTGTCAGGGGAAGCAAAACCAGACTTTGCACTAAAGTGGCTTAGGTATATTTATAGTGCTAGTGATTCTGTGTGTGTGTGTGTGGAATCTTTGGACTATTTTAATATAACGTAAGGCTTTGAGCTTTAGCAAACTCAAGTTGCTCGTTTTATGAAGTTACATTAGTACCACACTGTGAAGTATTTTTAAATATTAGCATTACTGAGTATTAAAAGTATTTCATAAAAACATTTTTTAAAACGTTTTCTGTAGATGCTGTTGAATGAATTGATGTTCAGTGTACAAAGAAATAAAACCTGAGGGCTGTAAGGTACCTGTATGTTTCTAATCACCTCGGTTTTTGAGGGGTTAGGTATTTCTTGAGGTTAAATTGTCATTAAAATCTACTAAAAATACTGGTGCAGTTAATCCTTTCAGAGAACAGAAAGCAGCATTACCTCCAGTCACGCTTTTGAACTGTCTGAAAGGATTTGCAGTCATTGTATTGTCTTGACAGACTCCTGTCTTTAGAAATGCTGTACAGCACAGTCTTTTGCAAGTTCCTATGCTGATACATTTCTCTCCATATGTAACCTTTGAAACCTAGTTTCTATTGTAATTCTAGCATGTAAACACTAGATTCAATTTTGTATTCCTCTAATGAATGCAACAGGATGGAAACACGTTTGCAATTGCTAATGATGAGCTTTTTTACTGTTCTTAATACTCGTGGGTATGTCTTTTCTTCAGGGATTTCAAACTTGTATTAGTACCTTTTTAAATTGTTTTTTCACATGCTGTTTACAATTAAACCACGAGCATGGGAGGCTGTGCGTGCATGTGCTTTTAGGTTGCTTTGCTGAATGAAATGCAGTGGAGTGATCTTACTTTAAAACCTCTCTGTTGCCCAGAGCAGCTCTGGCTGCCCCTGGATCCCTGGAAGTGTCCAAGGCCAGGCTGGATGGGGCTTGGAGCAGCCTGGGATAGTGGAAGGTGTCCCTGCCCAGGGCAGGGGGTGGAACTGGATGATCTTTAAGGTCCATTCCAACCCAAACCACTCCATGGCTCTGTGATGCTCATTTTTCCTTGTGTCCCACGTGTCTCCTTGCACCTTTCACAGTACCTGATACAGCAGAAGCCACCAGTGGGGTTGTGCTGGTGTGTTCTGTGGAGATCTGACATTGTCAGAGATTGTTATAAGGAGTTTTGGTTGGGGGACAATCCAGCTCCTTACACAAGTAGTGTTCCAACTGGTAGTTTTTTCCTGAATGTCAGTGAAAAGGCCAAGAGTAGATAAAATCACAGGTGAGAGTGTGTATGTGTGTGTCTGTAAGAACTTTGTGCACCTTTTAATGCTGGAAATTGTTTTGTATTAAAGGATGAGAAAGAGCTGTGAGCGTGGAACCCCTGCTAGGAAGAACTGCAGAGAAACCTCCATCAAAGCAGATTAGAAAAGCAAACAGGTGAATTAGAGGCAGTCTGACCCTTGAGACTCTCTAATTCTGGTTTAGTTCTGACACAGTGGGGACTGTCAGGGTGGGCTCCTCCATGGTCCTTGGCTGTGCTGGGTCTGCTCTGGCTCAAACAAGAAAAGGGTGTTCTCATGCACAAGGCAGCTGAGGAAGAGTTGATGTTGGGGCTCCAGAATTACCTGTGTTGTGCCAACTCAGAGCTGTTGTTAAAATACGGGGGAGAGGAGTTCTTCCACCCCATCATTTTAACAGACATTTCTGTAGCTGATTTTTCAACTACGACTAATAATAAAAAAAAACTACAGTTGAGCCAAAAATGACAGATGTTACTGATTTAAAATAATACTTGCGTATTTTTAATTATTAAATGGAACTAGATAAATCGGAAGCATGTAAATATCTGATTCTAAATCTTTGCATAATTATTTCCAAGAGGTAATTTTGCTATGAGCTATTAAAACTCCAAGAAATGTATTACTCCTTTTTGAGATGGTGTGTACCCCAGCTGTGTCATACATCTCTTGGCTTGTTTCCTTTTTGCTGTAGATGTGCATACATATATATATTTGTGTGCTGTGCAGCTGTACGGTCACTGCCATGTTAAATTGATTGCTTTCAAATAAGTATATCTGTGTATTTTACATATGTGTGTGTATGTATCCCCAGGCAAGCAGTTTAACACCGCAGTGGTTGTACAGCCACAGAGTTTAGGGCTTTGTACAATATGTAATTTTAAGAATGTCAATGTGGTTCTTAGCGGATTTTATAAACACTTTTCTGAATCTGTTATCAGCACTTCCCATCCTATGAGAAACTGCACATTTTTCAGTGATTGTTCCACTGGTTACATTTTTGTCTGCCATTTGTTCTGGATTGATGTAATCTTGATACTACTAAAATTTCAAGGGCTGTTGACGCATTTCACATAGCCTGGGATTGCCTGTTCTCCAAATATATGGATCATGCATCAACAGTACTAAGTAGCCTTACTGTTTCGCCTAAAAGCCTAGCTAATTTATTTAATAATCTCTCTTTAAAGAGAGGTCTCTGGAAGGGGTGGCATATTTTAGGATGCTCCTTCTCTTTCAAGGGAAAATTGACTAGCAGTACTTGTTGATCAGTGATATTATTGTAGCCAAAGGATGCATGGGTGGTTTAATAGGAAGTTTTTGCTTCAAGTTTCTTGATGAAATGTAGTGTTCTACAGAGCTGTGTGAAGAGTGTAGTTTTTTATTCTGAAATGCACTTGTACACTTTATTTGAAAGGTCTGAATGGATCATAAATACATTTAAGAAATAAATGATAACGTCACATGTTTTCACGGCCTGTCTCGGATGACTTTTATGTAACTGTGCTGCTGAAGGTGTGTTCCCTGGCACTGGGTGGGGCTTTTTCCCTTATCTTGATTGCTCTAAATAGTCTTGTAGTAAGTGCAGGAGAACCTTCCAGCATGGTTTGTGTTTATGCTTTACCCGTGCATGCTGCAGGGCACTGTAGGCAAACTCCTCACTTTAATTTTCCTGTGGGAAACTTGAGCCCTAAAAGGAAACGAACAGGGCGAAAGGGCTGGATATCACAAGGGATTCACTTTTATTTTTAGAATTGCACTATATTGCCATATTTGGCCTGAAACTATGCTGTATCAATGCACTATTGTATCCAATTGCAGTGTCTAACCAGTCCAAATTTGTATAAATTATTCAGGTTTTTTCCACAAATACTCTTTATCTGTGAGTGTCCTTGGTAAGTGCTGACTCCAGGTAGCACATTCTGCAGGCAGCGTTCCTTGTGGGAAGTTAACAAGTACATTACTCTGTGGTTTGTGTCACTTCCTTAAGGTCTCAGTAACAGGTGTAATTCCTCTTACCAAAACCTTCTCCAGTGGTTTGGGCAAAGACAAATGCAGGAAGTGTAGTCTGTGTAAAAATGAATGTAAATATTGCTTAATAAACGTAATTATGGGAATGCCATCAGCCTGCAAAATAGACCTGGTGGCACAGGATCCTGCTAACACTGAAAATAGCTGTCGAAAGACCATTTAATGGTTTTGGATGTACTTAAAATGTACAGATCTGCTCAAAATAACTTATCCCCATCGTGTAATATTACCCTTGCTGCTGCCCATGAAAGCTGCAGAGAATTTTGGCTCTCTCTGCTTGTTGGATCTGCTGGAATCTGTCCCTGGTGCACTCCAGGGTGGCTTGTCCATGCCTTGCAGCAACACACCACGTGCTGATCCCACCCTGGGCAAAGCAAGGAAAATTCCACTGATGGACTGAGACTCCAGACCCTTCCCACAGTAATCTCTGACCGTGTGGCAGAATTCTTGCAGTCAGTGGGACCTTCCCAAGGAATAATTGGAATGTGGAAATGGATCTGTTGTGGCAAGAGTAAGAGTCAGGCACAGTTTGGGTTGGTGGTGGGTGTGTCAGATAACTCACCCAGTGAGGAAAATTCCAGTTAGGAATCATTCTGGGGGTTGGGGCAGGAGGAACCTAAAGTTTGGTCCGCTCATCAGTTCTCCATTTTTGTGGTGGTTCTGAAGCCTGTGGGTTAAGGTTAGGCCTGTGTCCAGGTCAGGGTTTGTGTTATACCCCCAGGGGATTTTCTCCAGGAGTCTGGTGTGACAGAAGCTGATCTTTGGGTGATGAGCCATTTCCAGCAGGCAGCTTCCTCTGTTCTCTGGAGGTTTCTTACTTCATTTTTTTTCATCACAAATCTTGTCCTTTAGCAATTCTTTGCTGCTGCTGCTTCTTCATCCTCTTGGGTTTATGTAGGGGATTAGGAGGAATACACCTGAGCTGCTGAAAACTGCAAGTAGATCAGCCCAGCAAGAGGGAACTCCAGCTCTTCCATACCTTTGTGCCTTAAGCTGCAGAAAAACCTTCTAAAGTAACACAGTCTCAGTCTGAATACGTTGATCAAGGCTGTAACTGCATGACATGGTTTGCAGATCCCAGGATGCTCCCTGGAAGATCATGAAAATATGTGGAAAATGTCTTTTAAATGTGTCAGGTTTAGGAGGTGGGAACCAATATGCTTTTATATGCAGCCTGACAGAATAAATGGGCTTTTCCCAGCTGGACTGCCTCCTGGTTTCCATAATTACTCACGTAGTTTCTGTTTAAATCAATCAGAGAGGAAGGTTTCAATATAACTCCCCTAATATTTTAAAGTGCATAAAAGAGGGGGAGGAAGGGCATACTGTGAGTCTGAGCATCTACATTTTCCTGCTTTCCCTCAGAGCAGCAAACTGTTATGAGAATTTTAATCTTCACTACACTTGCCTCAGTTCTCATGGCTGGTTTCCACTCTGTTTTCTTTATTACTTTCTTTTTCTTCCTGTCATTCTTAGCTTTCTATTTTTCAATCCCAGTTTGTGAAGGGTGTGGGTTCAGAAGGGTTTCCTTCAGTTCCCAGTCCTCTGAAAGCATGAGAAATTGCCCATTGAGCCAATTCTCACAGCAAGGTATAAAAATAGGAGTAAAGAAAAGGTTACACAATGCTTGGATTGCAGCAGTTTGTACTAATGGGGAGATTTCAAAGCCATGGTTTGAAAAACATTTTTTAAACCTTATCATTTCCGTTGATTTTTCTCTCCCCAAGCTGTGTTTCAGCTGCAGGAACTCACGTTAGATTGCTTGAGGAATTGTACTGAGACACTGGAGTCAAGTGCTGACCAAGTCATGCAAAGCCAGAGAGGCCACTAATTAGTTCTCTTTACCCATAATGAGTGATTTGTTTGAGAATCCTCTCTTAAGAGTTTCCAAGCAGATGCTTTGGTCTCTGCTGTTAAATAAGTGGATTAAAAGGCAAGTGGATTTGAGATTACTCTGCCATTGCAGCAGAACACAGGTGACTCTCAGGAAACCCACTTGTGTGGTACCACAGATGCTGCTGGCAGTGGCCAGGACCTGTGCTCTTGGGGTACTGCACTGGAATTCAGTCTTGCAAACTTGAAAGAAACTAAAAGTTATCATTAAGTCTGTGTTCACATGTTTAAAGTTCTCAGAATTGTTTCTGAGCTTTGTCTTCCCCTGCTTGCTAAACTGGCCAAAGTTGACAGCCAGCCATTCTCATAATTGACTTAAAAGGTGTATGTTTATATGAAATTTATTGAGCATTGGATTTTGTTTGTTTCTGATTTCCTTATAATGAGACAGACCTCTTTAGCATGTTAAATATTATCAATAATTGCTGAACAGTACTTTAGTTATAATTTCCAAAACAATCTGGTCTTGATTCTAATAGCAGCATAATGCTTTCCTAATGAAATGTCTGTGTTAAGCCCCAGAGAGGAGCATTAACCTTGGATTAAAATCAGAAGAGAAAATGAAGCACACTGTGGTCATTTTGTTGTTGTCACTGTTTGAGAAATCATTTTGTGAAGAAAAGGAACTACAAGCTGTATTGAATGTTCTTTACACCGATTACATCGTGTACTTTTTTATTATCTTTTACTTCTAACCTTTTTCCATTTGCCTGACAGCAACATGGGTTATTTGGATAAATTAAACCCCTTTTTCTTACTGTTCAGCTTTCCAAATGTCCAAGGCATCTGAAACTGATGGTGTCTGAGTGATGTAGAGAGCAAAGTTCCATCTTCCTCATGCTGAAATTTCCTTGCATTCCCTCATGTTTTCCTGTATGACACTCTCTAGGGCTCATACTCATCTATTTTCTCTAGTTGAGTTCTGAGGAGGAGATGAGGAGTGGTTCCTCAAGCTGAACCTCAGGGACAGCATTTTGGAGGGCTGCTGCTTACAGCTGGCTGTGACTGCTGCAGTTGTGAGATAACAGGAATGTGCCTGGGCAGTGCTGGCATTCTGGAGTCTCTGAGGGGTGGCTGGATCTGCACTGCCCTGGCCTGGAACATGTGTATGTGTGTGTGTGTGTGTTTGTGCTCCTTCTGCCACTCCCTGACCACCCCAGATGTGCTGAGGTACCCGAATTTATCCCAACTGTGGTCTGCAGCTGCCAGCTCTGCTGGGGTACACTGGGTTTTGTTAAATTTACAACAGTGCAGAGAACCCAGTGCTAATCTCCCAAGTCTCAGTCCTAGCATGTTGTAATTTATATTCTTTTGATGTGTTTTAATTTGCATATTATTTTCTTTTTCTAATAGGAGTCTCCACAAGACAGTGCCATCACCCGAGACATCAATCGAACGTTCCCTGCTCATGATTATTTCAAAGATACTGGGGGAGATGGCCAGGACTCCCTGTACAAAATATGCAAGGTATTCTTTAATTTCTTCTGGGCTGGTTTTGGTAACTTGTATTCATCAGCAGTGTGACTGTTGGCTGAGAAGGGGGATGTGTTACCATTATCTATCACAGAGACAGCCTCTGGCACCGGGCTCAGGCTGTTCCCCATCGTAGCTGTTGGGCTGGTTCTGGTTATTCACACAGGACACCTAAAGCCCTTCTGGATTCCTCTGCACTGAAGTGTTTGGTGCAAAGACCTGCAAAGACATCATTTCCTGACCTGTCAGCCTGGATCAGGCAGGACAGATTATGTAACTGGAGATGACTGTGTACCTCCATCAAGGTTATAAAGCCATAGGCATGCACTGAAGCTGATTATTAAAAGGAAGAAATCAGCAAAAATGGGCAGCTCAGTGTATTCAGGTGTCTCAGCTGGAATGGTTTAAGCTTCCAGCACTTTCTTTTGAAGTCCTAGTATTTCTCCCTCTTCCTAATGTCCCCGTGGCACCTGTTTAGAGATAAAAGTACTCAGATAAGTGGTTTAATAGGCTGCAGCAACCTTGGTGCATCACTGTAACCAGCCACTGCCTCTGTATATCCCAGTTTGGTTCTCATACAGGTTTTCCCTTTGTTGGAATGGCAATGGCTGGACTCCATCCATGACAATTGTATGGAGCTGTGTTCAATGCAGTGTTCTGTTTCATTTGTGTTTGTAGCTGGAGACTGATACAAGTAAAGTCTTGATTCTTCCTTTAGGCCTACTCTGTGTATGATGAAGAGATTGGCTACTGCCAAGGCCAGTCCTTCCTCGCTGCTGTGCTGCTGTTACATGTAAGTGGTGGTTTTCCCTCAGTTGTTTTAGATTTAAGAATAAATATTACTCCACTTGTCTAGAACAGACCTCTGAGCTAATAGGGCTGCAGGATGTGCAGGCTGCACATCCACTTATACATTGATCAGTAATAAAGTGAATTTAGAGAGGGAAGAGTCCACTGTTTAAAACTTAACTGTGGTGTTTGTAAGGACTCAGTGTTCATGCCCCTGTGTTCCTGTTCTAGGATCCTTTCCATTCAGGCTTGTACTCACGAGCAGTAGTAGACATGGAATTTGTGTATAAGACAACACTGTAAATGTTTTTGTTACAGGGCTTCAAGGTCAGATTTAAGCTTTTTATAAGATGTTTCTATTGGAATCAGTCAGGAATACAGATGGTGTTTGCAATGTCCTGTGTACACAGAAGAGTATTTAGGATATTGAAGGGATGTCAGTTCATAAGGTCTCAGTGCAGGCTGTGCTGCCTGTGGGCTGTTGTCTTGTAGGTCCTTGTGCTTCTTGGTTTGAGAGGTTAGGGAAGGATACAATAATACCTTCATATTTTTAAAAGAAACTGAATTATGCTTTTTTAAACTTAATTGCTGTTGATAGAAGTGATCTCATCAGTGTAATATCCTTTAATTGCTGGTGCGTTCAGAAGCTAGAGAGAGATTTATGGTTGTCAGGAGCAAAAGTTTTAGATTCTTTGACACTTGGGAAATACAAGAGCATTAGAAATCTGTATTTATATATTTATAGACTAATTTATAGACTATTTATTTTCCATTTTAAAGTAAGGTCTGCTTTTTGTCAGTGTTTCTGTTGCAAGGGTGGTTGGAACTGCAGAGTTCCTGAGCCCCGTAGTTCTTTGAGGTTTCTTTTCCCCAGCTGCTTTCAGCGATGTTGCTGCCATGGAGGGCTGAGCATGAAGAGTTCTCTGCAGTTTTTGGTGGAAAAGGAAGTCTGGCCTTCAGGGGAGGATTTTCCATACTGTTGTAAAGTCAGGGGAGGATGCAGAAGAGATTGTAAACTCCATTCTTGTGAAACAAAAGCCAAGTGATTAATGATAACAACCTTTTAGTTCTTTGTAACTGTAATCTGAAGTATTTCCTAGATGAGCAATTAATTCTTTATTTCCTCACTGAATCAGATGGAGAAGGGCAACACTTCCTGCTACACAACTGAATGCTTTTACTGAAACAGATGTGCTTTCTTGTAGCTTTTCATTGTCATGTGTCCCTTGTCTTAGAGAGACTCACTCTCAAGACTGAGCCATGTGTTATTCCAGAGTTTTCTCTTTAACGGTACTTGTGGCTTCTGGGAATAATGTATGCATTTTAAAAAAGCTAAATTTCAAATAAGTTTCTTTTTATTTGATTCTCTTTGAAGTCAGCCTTTGGAGTGTGGCTGCTAGGGAAAATAAATAATAAAAACAAATCTTGCAGAAAAGGAAATTAAGTTTCTGTGAGTCCTTCACTACCAGTTTGGAATGTTTCAGCAAAGTTTTCTGTTTTAATAAACTCCATCTGCAGATTAATAATAGAATACTTGAGATGGATGTTCTGTCCTTTATAGGAACCAGCAATTGACCTGAAGTCAGACTTTTCAACAGAAATATGAAAACCGAATTTTAAGGGCAGGGAAAAATGTCAAAACACTGATGAGCTTTGAGTGTTTCTTCAGTTTTTGGCAGGAAAGGGACATTGAAATTTCCCAAACTAGGGCTGAGTTGTGAGATGTGGAACTTCTGTTAGCAGTTACTGGTCTCTCTTACTCATGTCATCTAATAAATAAACATCTAATATAATAATGTCATTGAAAAAGGTAAATATATTGTTAAGAATAAGGGAAAGATCCTGTTTAACATCCTCTAGTAATACTACTTCTGCTTTATTTACATAGCTGACAAAGCGTTAGGCTGGTCAAAATCTGTAAGATTCTGATGACTTTTGGAATAAAGACATTGGGGAAACTGCTTTGGTCTTGATGTCTGGAAGATGTGTTTTTAGTTGAGTGATTGAGAAGTGGCTTATTCCACTGAAATTACATTTGCACCACTAAATCTTGTTTTGTGTGTTAGTACTCTGGTTTACATTTAAACTGGATTAAAAAGTAGTGGCAATTCAGCCTTTCAGTCAGAGGGAGAAGGGAGGTACAGGCAGACTGAGCTGATGTGAAAGGTTTTAATGCTCGGTGCTAAATCCACTTTCCTGTCTCCCAGATGCCTGAGGAGCAAGCTTTCAGTGTTCTGGTCAAAATCATGTTTGATTATGGACTCAGGGAACTTTTCAAACAAAACTTTGAAGATTTGCACTGCAAGTTCTATCAGCTGGAGCGCCTCATGCAGGTAGGGGCTCACACGAGGAGGGTGAATGGACCTGAGCCTGCAACTCAGCTCTGGCTGTTCCTCGTGGGGGAATGGTGTTTGTGAGCTGTGAGTAAGGGTGGAGAACAAGCACCATCCCAGGTGTTGTGGCAGAGATCTCAGGAGCAGTGTGAAGGCAGATGTGCCTGACAGCTGGAGTGGCTCTGCTGTGGCTCTGCTGTCAGCACAGCCTCTGCCAGCTCCTACTGAGGCACATTCCAGGTCCACCCCGGGACAAGCCTTTGGCATCCTTAGGAGGCCCCCAGTCCCTTCCTGTCAGGCCTGGTGGATGCAGGACCTACACTGATGGTCACTCTACCCAACTTCCTTCTGTAATTTGGGGGTTCAGCTACAGTTCCAAAATAGCCCAAATTAACTCTCAATGCTTCTGTGTGTTTTACTCTTAGGAATACATTCCTGATCTGTATAACCACTTTCTGGACATCAGCCTTGAAGCACACATGTATGCTTCCCAGTGGTTCCTGACCCTGTTCACTGCAAAATTCCCTCTCTACATGGTCTTCCATATTATTGACTTACTCCTATGCGAGGTATGTGTTATAATTGGAGACTTGCACAGCTCCCAGCTTTTGACAGTTTGTCACTATCTTGGTTCATGTCCTTGTTACTATCTGTTCTCTCAGTGCAAGGCGTGTGATATTTTTATGTAGAAGTGTTACATTTCTGCAATGAAAAAGATTCTCAGCATTTTAAAGAAACAAATTAGGAATCAATAGCTATAGAAAAGATTATAATCTCCTATTTCCTATGGCACTGGTGAATCTATGTGAGAAGACTCCATAAAGTGGGATGAGAGCTGATACACAAATATGTGGGTTCCTCTGTTCTTAAGTCACATTATACACAATGATAACTTTTGTTTCCCTATAATACTATTGCATGGAGGCCATGGTGTATAAAATGGCCCAGCTAACTCTCATGCTGGTAGTCTAACAAGCTTGGAGCTCTTTGTCCTGGAAAACTTGAAGTCTCTCTATATTTCACAACTTATATTTAGAGAGCAAAATTCTTTATATTGAGATATTGTCTGTAATCATGTTTAGAACACTGTATGTGGTGCTATGTGGGTAAGCAGTGTAATTACAGTCAGCACTTATTACCATCAGTGAACAAATCCCATTTTGTACTGAAGCATCCTTGAGTTATTTAATGATTTGCTGGGTAACTTTATGCATCCATTCTTCTTGGATCTGCACTTGTTCCTATGAAGTGGCCAATTTCCTTCCTTTCCTTGACTGAAGGGTTTCAGCATTCACAAACCTCCTGGTCACTGTTTTTGCCCTTTCCCTGTTTCTGCTGCTTGCTTTGTCCATGTGCCAGTGGAATAGAAAGCAGCAGATGGTATGGAGAAAATCAGTTCTGTTTGTTTAGAAACACATTTTCAATTCATAAATAGTAAATATGCTCACAGGGAAGTTTTCAGGGGTTTTTCATCATTTTAAAGTAATAGTGAAAGAATAAGTTGGTGCGAAGAAGAAAGGCAGGATCTTGAAATAAGATGAGCAATGTGTCATGATTATGAGTGGGACCCCTGAGGAAGGTGTGAGCTACTCCTGACTACAGAACTGTTTGTATTTAATTGGACAATATAAATAGAACACTTCTAAGGAGCAGAGGCAAGATAGATGCCGTGGGACTCTGTCCTAAAGTGAGTCACTTTCTTTTCATTACATGAATTATCCCGGTTTGTGAAGACTAGAATTTAATATAATGGTGTATATATTACTGCATTTGAATCAGTGTTTTTAGAAGTTGCTGTATGAAAATTAAATTATCTTGAGCTGACCAACTGCTCATTAACAAATAAAGTAAAGTGCACAGCATAATTTCAATGTTTCAGACTGCTAAGGAGGCAGTAAAACTGGTGTTGATTGTTTTGCTCCCTATAATGACTCTCCAGTAAAGATATTTTGCCAGTTGTTTGCAAAGTGCCTTTGTGCCTTTGATTTATATAGCACCTGGTTCTTCTTTTCACAGAAACTAGACAAACAACAAAACCCACCAAATAAATTCATATCCAAGTTTGTAAATACTGAGAAATTAATTTATTTTGTCATTATTTTTTCTTTCCAGGGAATAAGTGTTATCTTCAACGTTGCACTGGGATTGTTAAAAGTGAGTATACAATGTTACACTGTGGTTTTGCATCTTCATGCACCGTATAAAAATTAAGATGCCTGTTACAAAAATATGTTGGTTTTTTTGAGACACTAACAACTGCCTGTGGTACACGTGCTGTAATCTGGCATGTCCTGTGCAGCACAGTGCTTTTTTTGGGGGGTGGAATAGAAGGTTGCAGAAATAGAAATAAACACTCTTTGCAGAAGGTTAAGAAGCAGGGACGTTACTGGAGCTTTCCAAAGCTGTTGTTGCTTTATTGTCTCTGGGATTTCAATAACTGTACAAAATTGGCTTTTTCTGGTGTTTCATTCCTTGTCTCCAGACTACCAAGGATGATTTGTTGTTGACTGATTTTGAAGGGGCTTTAAAGTTCTTCCGTGTGCAGCTGCCCAAGCGGTACCGCTCCGAGGAGAACGCCAAGAAGCTGATGGAGCTGGCCTGCAACATGAAGGTGAGCTGGGAGGGGCTGCTGCAGGCTCAGCCTGGGAGCAGCTCCTGGCTCCAGCTGCAAACAGCAACCCCTGGTCCAAGGGCAAGTGCAGGTTAATTGGCTATGACCATGGAGATTAATTCTGAGTCAAATACACTGACATGTTCAAAGTGTCCTTAAATTCCTTTGGGGAATCCTTTGTAGCATCAGTGTGGAAGTACACAACTTCCCTGGTGTGTTAACATTCCAGGCATTTTGTGATTCAGGTGTAGTAGCAATGTGGATACCAGTATTCTGCACAGAGTTCGAGCATATCTTGTGTGATACTAGTGTAGAAATTACAGAATTATCAAGAATAAAGCTATTTTATCTCTCTAATCATTTAGCATTAGCCACAGATTAAATGTTCCACATGCATCTGGTTCACATCATCCTAATTGAGTGCATTTGCCTTTTATGTTTCCAAATAACAGCTTATTCCTCTTCCCACTCTGCCAAAATTCCCTGTGTTCCCAGTGCTGTGTGGAGTGGCACAAGCAGTCTCTGAGTGGCCATGGCAAGGCTGCCCATGGCTTCCTGGAGTGCTGCTGGGTGCTTTGGGGGCATTAAAGGGGAGGTTGTGGAGGAAGCACTGCTGGGCTCGGCACAGAGCACTTCTGTATCACCCCCTTGGTGGGAGTGCTGCACATAATTGCTTCCCTTGACCTAAAATAGAAGTCCTTTGCTGTCAGTAGAAATCTCCAGCTCTGTATTTGGAAGTGTTTCTTTGAGCAGAAAAGGGCCTGATGTCAAAATAAATAATTTATAGGAAGGGAGAAGTAGCCTGGGTAAGGCATTGTGATTAGGACAGCATTCTGCTGGAAAGGAGGTCAGGAAGTCATCAGCTGGAGACAACACCAGATTGTTAAAGTCACTCCTCAGTGTTGCCATCAAGTCATAGAATCACAGAATGGTTTGTGTTGGAAGGGACCTTAAAGCCCATCTTGTTCCACCTCCTGGCAGGGTGGAAGGACAGGGACACCTTCCACTATCCCAGGTTGCTCCCAAGCCCCATCCAGCCTGGCCTTGGACACTTCCAGGGATGGGCAGTTCACAGCCTCTCTGGGAAACAGATGTTAGCTGAGCTGCTGCTGCCTCCTGTGCCCCTGAAAAAATGTGGTGGGACATCAGTGCTCATTTCTGCAAACCCAGAATCCCTGCTGACTTCCCCAGGCCTCTCGTGCCCAGAATTTGTGACAATGGCAAATCTGCTCAAGGTCACCTAAAAAAGGCAAAATTGGCTTAATGCACTTGAAAAATGGAAGGTGAAAATGCAGTGGTGTGCCTGCCTTCCTTTCCTCTGGCATGGTGGATGCCTCACTTGTCAATATCTAACTTTATATAGCGGTAGGTTTGGGGTGTGAAACCCCAAAATTTGGGCAGTGTTTGAGCAGGGGCAGGGCAGTGAAATAATCTCAAGTTACTGATTCCATTGTTAGGGAAAGGTTAATTCTCTGGGTGGGTGTCTGGGGTGCAAGAATAACTCCTGCAGTTGTGGTGTGATTGGACTGACTCCAGGTAAATGGCTGGCATCTCCAAAGAAATGTTCCCCCGAGAGCAGGGAGGTGTTTCTGGTCAGCTCTCACTAGAGGGAGCTTGGCCACCGCTTTCTGCAGCTCCTTCCAAGGAAAGCTGTTAGTGATAAAACCAGACTTCAGGGAAACCAAACATGTTTTCCATTCTGCCTGTCATTTATGCATGTAAAATTCAACCTATTTCTCAGAATAGGGTTTTTAAAGAGGAGGTCTTAGCTAGAGCTTTTAAATTTATTTGGTTTACTGAGATAATAGTAAGTGTTTAGGTGCAACTTTTAATGCTAGAGATTTCATTTAGATGCATAATGTCTTGCATGTGAAATGCTCACAGATCTTGGCGTGGTCTGCGGCACAGGTGACACCAGGAAAATGCTGGTCAGGATCTGTTACAGCTTCCCTTGCATTCCCTGTCCCTGCAGGACTTGAACACGGGGCACAAAATACTGAATTCAACATCACCTTTCTGTCCCTTCTCACAGAAGGGGATCCTGGGGGCCTGTGAGAGTGGCTTTGCTGGTGCTGTGTGTGTCAGAGCCAAGGACAGAGCACTTGTGCCTCTGAGTGCTGCTGCTTGCCCAGACACCTTGGCAGCTCAGGGATGGGGCTGTTTTCTGCCAGGCTTGAGTGACACTGGCAGAAATGTCAGCTGAGCCTGCACTTGCCCTTTCAGCATTTACAGTCTCATGTAAAGTAAACCAAATACTTTTGTGTCATGATAAATGTTACAGCTGAAAAAGCAACTGAAGAAGGCTCAGCATCAGGCCAGTCCAGAAATGAACCACGTCTCACAGGGTTCTGTTCTGCTGAAGCTCTGCAGAATGTGGAGCACCAGGGAGCTGGGCAGCACCAAGGGGGAGCTCGGGCAGGATGCTCTGGGTGCCTTTTGAAACCTTCCCTGTATTCCACAAAAGGAAAAGAGGAAAAGGCTGCTGTCATTATATTGAGTGGCACCGAGTTTTTGACTGCCCCTGAGGGTTTGACACTCAGAACTGGGTGAAGCCATGAGCTGTGCTTTGTAGAAGGCAGGAATTGCCTGAAGCTTGTTCCGTAATCCTGTGTGTGTTGTGTTTTTCTATCGATGTTCTGGGCAGGAACTAATGGGCTGCTTTAATTTAGATTAGCCAGAAGAAGCTGAAGAAATACGAAAAGGAATATCATACCATGAGAGAGCAGCAAGCTCAACAGGAGGATCCTATAGAAAGATTTGAGGTAATGCTTTACCTTCTCCAATCTGATTTAACAAACAGGAAGTTGCAACTTGGACTCTTTTTTTTTTGAGCTGGTTTTGTTTTCTGACCAATTTGGATGCAACAGGGGCATCAGCTCCATGAACGTGAAGGGAATGCCTCTGTATTGGCAACGTTAATCAGGATGGGGTTGTTGTGAGCCCAGCTGTGCAAGAAAGTGAATAGGATGAATTTTTATTTGGGCTTATAGAACTGTTTCAGTAGAGCCTGTTTAACGTGCTGATTGCACCACAAGCCATGAACAGAAAGGAAATGCCTGACTGATTCTAATTCTGCCTTCCATGATTATAATCCCGCCTTTGCTCCTCTTCCTAATTTCAAATGATGTATATTGCCATAAGCATATAATTTTATATGTTGTTTATTTACCAAATAAATGTCACGTAGGGATAAATTACACATGTAAAGTTATGTATGCATTTACATACCACAATAACACACATCCACAGAGACATATGTACAATAAATTCATGTATTTTAATCAGTTTTGTGTAAACTTTCTTTAGTATCCATCTATGAGCTAGGAGTTGTAACAGGAAGGAGAAAATAGAGTATTTTTCCTAGAATTCTCCTCTCTTACCTGTCTGCAGCAGGAAAATTCAGTTTTGAGCCTAGAAAAGCAGTACTTGTAGGAAACTCCTGGCAAGGTATCAATGGCAGAATGATACCCCTACTATTGCAGGCTTCAAAAGCATTTCTGTAGCTCAACAAGTAATGGCTAAGCAGAGTTATTCGTACTTGGTGTCTTCTCAAGGCTAATCCTGTATTTGTTTTACCTTTACACTATGGCTGGCGAGCTCTGTTCCAGGGAATTTCAGGCAGGTAGAGCTGTCTGTGCACACTGGAGGTGCAAGGTGGGCATTTGTGTGTGTGTCAGAGGCAATCCCTGGGCAGCCTTTCCCTGACAGCCCCTTTGTGTCCCCGCAGCGCGAGAACCGGCGCCTGCAGGAAGCCAACATGAGACTGGAGCAGGAGAACGACGACCTCGCCCACGAGCTGGTCACCAGCAAGATTGCACTGAGGAAGGACTTGGACAATGTAAGACATGTCCTCATGTGGTCTAGGGCAGACAAAGGCGAATTCCTTGTTCCTCCTCTCACCGGAGAGGAGATACATGGAGTACTTATTTAGTGTGGGACAGGATTCCTTCTTCCACATCCTTATTGCATGTGCACAATGTACAGGCCTGTGACAGAGGTCCATGGGAAACAGGAGTGCTGACTGAAATACTCATTACTCTGAAAGCAATCAGAGTAACTGCAGGGAAAGGAGAGCCTGTAGTTGAGTAGTTGCTTTCTTTTCTCTAAGGAAGTCTAGCAGGAGCTGTGTCAAGTCTTTGAACCATCACAGAGATCATGACATGGATGCTGGATTGGTTTTCCTGGGACTTTATGAATACAATTTCATAGCAGACAGGCTTTGCAAAGTGCCTGATAAACTTGAAAGTCTGAGTCTGTCTGGCTCTGCATGGATCAGGTTCTCAGGTACCTCAGGCAGCTCTGAAAATGTTGCTGTGGTTTCCATTTGGCTTGTTGGAATGTGCCCGTGTGAACTCATCCTGGGCTGTTTCCAGATCAGTAGAGCTCTCAGGTGGAAATTTCAGTTTTGCTTTGTGTTGCAGGAATTTTTTTTCAGCTTGCTGTCCCACTCCCTTCTTTACATATTCAGTTGTGGAAGATCTTATTAGGATATGCTTTTTCTTTTTTTCTAGGACATGCAGAGACAGAAAGGTACTGGCATTTCTAGCACAGGGGAGGCTAGAACACATTTAGTCTGTCTGCTTGGGGAGATGAGGGGAAGAGTTCAAGTGCTCATGTTTTGCCATTCTTGTTCTGTACCAAGATAAGTGCATTTCTGAAATCTCAAAGGAAAATGACTTCTGAAAGTTGTGCAGTGCAGGGGCTGACAAGCTTTAAAATGTTTCACTGGATCTGCCTCAGACAATTTAAGGTTTCCCACGGTCTCCTGGAAACTTGCTGTTGGAAAACTATTCATAGTAAATGTTGATGCCAATGGGTGAATGTTGCTCTTAATGAGGTTTGGTTTATGACTTCTGGGTTTATTACCTCTCCTGTTCTTAGGTGTTAAAATGTGAATCATAGAAATATGTTCCAGAAGCAGGTTTTCACCACACATTGGTATGTTTGCCTCCTCTTACCTGGGCTTTTTCCCTTCATTAGTGAAGCTTCCAGAAGCTCCACACTGATGATAGCCCAGCAGTGGCATTCAGGGGGTGCACTCCAGCAAAAATTGTCCTGAAGAAGCTTTTTCTATCAGTTTTTAACTGCTGTTTGTGACTGCTTGAGCCTGTATGAGACACGGTGATATTTTTACATTGCTTTTTTAAATGGAGAGCTGGGAGAGGAACAAAATTACGCAAAATTGATATGCTTCATTTGATATATAATAGTCTTGTATTCAAGGATGGTAAATGATGTTGGCAGCATTTGGGTTATCCCCTGGGAGGAGATAGATAGGTTTGATCCTACTTTAGGACATGATAAATTCTTCTAATTGGATCCTGAAATGGTAAGTTTCATTCTGCCAGCCTGAGGTCCTGAAAGGAAAGTACCAAAGGACATTGTTTAACACACCTTTTCTAATACCTACATGGCTTGTCTGAAATCTGCAACCTAAAAGATCAAAACAAAGCATTTGGAAATACAAGAATTTCCTTAATATCCTTTCACTAGACCAGAAGATAGGCTTCATTTTTCTACTGTTGTTGGGCTTCTACATCCCAGCATTCTTTAGCTTTAAAACAGCTTAAACCCCGACTATAATGAAAAGATGTTCTCTTTGCCTTTGCCATCTGTTTTAAAGGATCAGCAGGACTTTAAGGGACTAAAATTCACTTTTTGATTTTCTTCCTTTGAAGGGAATTGGTACAGCTAGTTTCTGAAGATTTTATATATCAGTTGAGTTATTGATCTATTTTTATGTAGAATCCATACACCTATTGGGAAGTGCTGTGTTGTGTGTATGAGACAGAGAAAGATGTCTTAACTTTGCAGAGTTTTTAGTGGTTTATAAAGAGCTTGAAATTTTTCAACAATACATTTTTATACTTGAGAAACTGCAGTAAAAAGGGATTGTTGGTTTCTGGTGGGACATTTCTTTCCTTTAAGGGGGAAGGAGAGAGGGGCCTGTTTATTATGTTTGCTTTGGCAGCTCAGTTTTTTTCATGTATTTTCTGGGATGGTATCACATCCATTGGGAAGTGCCGTAGAGTTCTGGGGGCTTTTTAAACATTCTAGAGGCATTTTGCCTTAATTCTGTTTTCATTGCAAGGTTGGATGTTTGCAAATTAAACTTAGGTCTGAGCTGGTTATTGTCTTTTATTGATCTTGCACATTTTGAGCTGTTCGTGCCTTTGGTTGTCTTCAGAATGCATTGGTCAACTTCCAGACTGGATGAGAAAATGAAACTTATTTCTGCTATTGGATTTCTTTGGAGCAATCCCTGCTCCAGTTTTGCTAAAATTAATCACTGAATTCAAGGAGGCATTTTGGAGGGCTGGAGTGTAGTGGTACATGTCATTAATTTTGATGTGTTGCCACTTTGCTATTGCAGATGGGAAGTTTTAGAGAAATAATTTTCAGAATAAAGTGTTATTTTTTTTAATAACAATGAACCAAGCCTTGTAAGACTGGAATGGCTGCACTCTTGGCTCTGTCCTGGTGGAGGCACAGCAGGGAAGCCTCTGCTCAGCCTGCACTCTGTATTTCAGGCAGAGGAGAAGGCAGATGCCCTCAATAAGGAGCTGCTAATGACCAAACAGAAGCTGATTGATGCAGAAGAAGAAAAGAGGCGCCTGGAGGAAGAATCCGCTCAGGTTGGGGCACTTCTGTCATTCTCACTGTTCTGTACAGTACGGAAATGATAAAAATAAAAAGTGACAAGTGTGGGAAGGGCTTAATGTTCTAAGTCATGTTTGTCCCTCTTCTGTGGTGTAAAGGACGTCAGCAAAGCAGAATTCGGCACTTTCCTGCCAGGTGCTTCATAGGGTGGGGAATTTTTAACTTGAAATCACAAAGTCTCAGCCTGTGCCAGAGATGCTGCACAGAGAGGCAGTGCAGGACTTCAGCTGTCAGCACTTTTTGAATCCTTCCTTCCTGTGGCTAGCCCACTGTTCTGTCAGTGATTGCCACCAAAGCCCTGCTTTTCTCTGCCTGGATGGAGCTGAGCTGGACTCTGGGTCCCAGGCTCAAGCTGAGCAGTGAGATTAAGGAGAAGGAGGAAATGCCACTTGGGTATTTTTCAGGCTATAACTATATAAACCCTTTCTTTCCTTTCTTTTTTTTTTCCCTGCAGCTGAAGGAAATGTGTCGCAGGGAACTAGATAAGGCAGAGTCAGAGATCAAAAAGAACAGCTCTATTATTGGTGACTACAAACAGGTAAGTACAACTCCATGATGATGTGGTTTGCTATCAAAGTACAAGACTTTCAGGTATTTTAGGAGATTTCTGGAAATCAACGTCATCTGTGCCATGCATTTGAGGAGACAACTTAGCTGTTCTAAACGGGAAGCCTGTGGCTGGTTTTGCATTTTCTTTGGCCCAGATCCTGAAGTGGTAAGTCCTGTTTGCCCCTGATGTGGGTATTTGTAGATCAGCAGTCACCACAGCCTCAGTCACAGCCAAACCTTGTTCAAATGGGCTCTTGGACATCAAAGGTTCACCTCATGCCAAAAAAGGTTCTCTCCTACTTTCCCTTTGTCAATCAAATGCACCTAAGAAATAAAACAAAAAGGATGCCTTTTTCCTTTCAAGGCTTTGCTTTGGCAAAAGCTTTCTTTTGACTCAGAAAGCTCCTGATCACAAGGTATCAAGGGAGCAAATTCACGTGTCCCTTTAGTAGGCTCATAACAGGTCTCAGGGAATGAATTGGGTTTTTTTTACTACTCTGTCTTGCCTGTTCTTTTCTCCCAAAGGCAACAAAAGGGGTGTGCTGTTCCTAACCTTTACTGGCTCCTTTAGCAAGGCCAAACTGCTAATAACTTATGTTGGAACTGCACCTTTTCCTGTGGGGATAGAAGAATATGTAGAGAATGGGAAAATGTACAATGAGACAGCTTAATGCAGCATCCTAATTTTTCTAGCTTTATAAGAGTCCTTAGACTATCCATGTTAATATTGCAACAGCATTTATTTGTGCTTTAGCATTCATCTGGGAGGGAATTTACATTTATGAATGGTCTGGTAACATAATTTTGCTTGTCAGATTTGTTCCCAGCTGAGTGAGCGACTGGAAAAGCAACAAACAGCAAATAAAGCTGAAATTGAGAAAATACGGGTAAGAGACCGGATAGATCCACAATGTTTCAATCTCTTAGCAAAATCGTAGCAGCAAACACACAATTTATTTCATTACTAAAATGGTGGCTGAGAATCCCTTTAGATAAAAGAGAAGATTGTAAGGGGGAGATCTGGGAGAAAAGGTGGGTGAGTAACTGTGGGCCCTCTCATGCTGTAATGGTTACATGCTGATGTCGATGCTGGGGTTTTTTTGAGGGGTCTTTTTTTTCTGGAAGAGATTCTCTGAGTGTGTTTTACCCTAAAGTAACAGGGAGGAGGGATAGAGCCCATGATTGTAGCAAAACAGCACAGCGGTGTTTCCAAAGCCGTGAGTGTGGGAATGGCAGGAGTTCCTGCTTGGCTGTGCCTCCCCAAGGGCTCCCATTAGTGGTTCTCTGGTGTGGAGCTGCTCTTCCAGAGCAGAGGCAGGAACAGGCTTTGATCACATCCCCAGCACTGCGCTCACAGCCAGGTGTTTGCTTTAGCAAAAGGTGGATGACTGCGAGCACTGCCGTGAGTTCTTCAATAAGGAAGGCCGTGTGAAGGTTGCCAGCACTGCTAAGGATGGTTCAGACGAGGACACGGATGAGGAGAAGGAGACACTGAAAAACCAGCTGAGGGAAATGGAGCTAGAGCTGGCCCAGACCAAGCTGCAGCTTGTGGAGGCGGAATGTAAAATACAGGTAATGCTCTGGAGGTTTGTTTTGTAGTCTGTACAGCGTGTCTGCATTCCTAGAAAAATGTGTGTGTGAGTTGTAGAGGGATTGGAACAGATCCTGTTGGTTGAAACTGTAACCTGCTATTTCCTGCATGGGTTATTTAACCAAACACTGCGTCTGAAACTTGCTGTATGCAGACGATATAATTGAAATTGCATGAACTGTATTTAGCAGCCACTACAGCTTCCAGACATCTGCCTGTCTGCAGTGCAGTGCTGGCTGCCTGATCTCCTGCAACTGCTTGGAAGGAGCCCAAGCTCTGACAGAATACTGAATCATGCATGTCTTTATCTCACAATCAGTGCTAAATGAAGAAGTAACATTGACAAATGTTAGACATGTTTCTTAAAACACAATTGCAAAGCACTCCAGGTACTTCAGGTATTTCTGTAAAATATGACAAAATTGTGCTTTTAGCCTAAAACTGATATGTCAGTGCTGCTTGTTCACAGAAAGGTAAAAATTAGAAAATCTAGTTTGTAGAAAGTCCACTTCCTGTGGGAATAGCTCCTCCTCAGATGGGAGAGAATTAAAGAGTTTGGATATGCTGAAGAAAATGGAATGTTTCACTAAGGGCAATGACACAAGTCTTATTTTGATTTTCAAAGCTTTTTTTTTTTCCTTTGTCAGCTCGTTGTACTGCTTTTAATTTATGTGAGACTTGTTTAACTTCTAAAGTGGCCAAGAGTTTGTAGTTGTTCTGGAGCCTTCTGGGTTTAACTCCTACAACCTTGTGTTGTGAATACATAACAAATTAATGAAATTTCTCTTCCGTTTGCAGGATTTGGAGCACCATTTGGGTCTGGCCCTGAATGAAGTACAAGCTGCAAAGAAAACATGGTTCAACAGAACAATAAGCTCTATAAAAACAGTGACTGGAGTCCAAGGAAAAGAGACTTGTTGAAAAAGCAGTTCTGTCAAACACACCTTCTTAACACAACACCTTTTGTTGCCTTCCTTGGCCAGATGTTTAATTCTGTGACATGAGAGGACCAGAATGTAAATATAATAGAAACACAGCATGTCAGGATTTCAATAGGTCAATGATAAAGAGGATGGAAACACAAGAGAGGTTTTATTGCTAGACATGGGATGTTCATACTACTGATATTTAACAGGTGATGTAGCTAGATTGAAGCTCTTCAGAGAAACACTCCATTCTGCGTCTGGCTGGAGGCTTTTCACAGACTAGGTACGAGAACTTACCAAACCCTAATTGTTAAGTTTACATATGATAGGTTTTTTTACAGTTATAACCTTTTTTAATATTTTATTTGAAAGGAAAAGTGTCACTAACAAAGTAAAAAAAAAAAGAAAAAGAAAAAATGCAACAAAAAAATACAACTTTATCAAGAACTACATCAGTGCCAGAAAGCAGTCCCCAGAGGTAGGAAATGGAGAGTAGGAGGTGACATGTTTTGCTTTGTGAATGGGGATGATTTCAGCATTCCTGTCGAGCAACCCCACTTTGTTCTAGTAGATGCAGCATCCATCTCTCTGTGTTTGGCATTTCTTTCTGTTACTAATCAATTCTATGCAACTCTGGGCTTTTTTGGCATGGGCTGCCAAACAAATTCGCCACTGGAGGCTGGGAGACTTGTCAAAGTGCTAGACAAGAATAATGGGAATCGTTGGCAAATTTCTGTTTCACTTGTGTCATATTGTTTGATCCACATATCAACAGCATTCAAATCCCCAACTCCAGGACTGCTGATAAATATGAGCTATGTGGATGGTCTGACATTCAATGGAGTCTGTCTGGGTTTTGTCAGGTTTCTGTTTTGTTTTTGTTTGTTTGTTTTTACCCGGCTGTAGCAGGCCTTCTGCGGAGCTCCGACAGAGCTCCCAGGTTTTAGTTTTGCACATAGGTATGAATGGGACAAAGAAACAATAAACTGAGATATATATGAGGCAAAAATCACAGCGTGAGTGTAGCTGCGAGCATCTCTAGCTGTCCAACTCGCTTCCCTGGTAGCATTCTGAGGTGGTGTAGGTTGTTTTTCACGCTCGATGCAGTTGCACTAATAGGTGCTAAAAGTGCTTGGAGTTCTCATTCCTTGGATTGTATTGAGTTCTCACCAGAAAGCTGTAGAATGGAGTTTTGCACCTTGTAATTTTTTTAATTTATAATGGTTTGTGTTATGCTGAAGTATCTATTGCATCAGTGGATAAATTTTGTGTGCAGTGTGAGTATAAGCTGGTAACAATAAGAGGCACTGGTTTGTATATAAAGATATTTGGTTTATTTTGTATTTCTACCTTTTTCTTGTTTACTGTACTAATGCTAGCTAATGTACTCTGTAACTACGGGATAGAACATGCTATGTCCAAGCTTTTTTCCTTAACTGCATACATTATCTCTATTGTTTAATACCAAAAAAAAAAATACTGTAACTCCATCAATATTAGATGCGTGGACATTGTGGTAGCATAGTTGCAGTGTGTATACTTTATGAATTGAAATATAAACTAGTAAAATTGTATAACTATTTTGTTGTTTCATTTCATTTGAACAGGAAATTATTAAATATTTTGCAATATAAAGCTAATTCTCTTCTTAAAGTAGAAGCAGTAGCATCTGCAGGCTTCTCCAAGACTGAAACCATAGTCATGCTGCAAAGGGCTTTGCTAAAAAAGACTGCATGTTCTGAGTGCTGCCAACACTGGTTTTATATAATAAAATCTAGGGTTTGCTTTGAAAAAAGAAACTGCAAAAATGACCTTGTGCAGCTTGAAACTTGTGACTCAGTATTTCTCAAACATGTCCAATTTAGAACCATTTTTTTTTTCCTGTGGCCCTCCAAATTCTGCTTGAATCTGCAAAATAAATGTAGGCTATCTCTGCTTATCACCATCAGTAACAAACTCTGTGGGGTCAAGTGTGGTTCATGCCATCTTCAGCAGGGTTTTGTAGCCGTGGCTGAGCGCGGGCTCAGCCGTGCCACTGCAGGGCTGCACTAATTGGGTCACTCCCAAGCTCCGCTCCCCAGCCCCGTGTTCTGCAGAGACAGCCACGAGTACAGATGGATTCTTGTCACCAAAACAACCAAAGGTGACTGGGAAAGCAGCCCCTGCTCTAGGAGGCTGCTGGGATGTCACTTTTCCAGCCGTATTTTGCTTTTAAAAGAATTGTGTTAGGTGGTTGTGTGTGGTCTCCACTTCTTTGTCTTTCCAGAGGTGCCTCCCTTGGTAAGGCAGCTCTGCAGTTTCTCAGTAATTGCAACCTCTAGAGAAAGTTCAAAGGTAAGTAGGGGAGGGGAGGAAGCAACCCACGCCCAGAACACATCATCCACTTGTCTTCCTCCAAGGGACTGGGAAATGGTGTAATAGTGTGCTTTCCTCCAAAAATGTGGCACTTAAAGGAAGAGGAAAAGCTGCTTTATTGTTCAGATTTCTGCCACTCTCTAAATAAACATTACCTTCAAATTGCATGCAGGATATACTCCCCTCTTAGTATGGATGCAGAACACGCATAATTGTTTCACAGCATTTCATCTGAAACACTTTATTGTCAGTTTCCAGTCATGGATTATTTTAGATGCCTATCTGAAGGTTTTTGATGCCCGGAAATAAACATTACCAATGTATTTCACATCCAACTCCATCTAAAATATCCACAGCTAATGAAGAAAAATGGATTCAGTGCTGAGATGTGCATCTTTTGAACCACAATTACATGTGAAAGACAAGGAAGCAGGTCAGTTTTAAGATAAGGAAATTAAATTTGCAGATGTTTAAAACTATGAATAAGGGAGGTAGAAAACCACATTGAGTCAAAGCTGCTGTAAGCACAAGTATTTTACAGCCGTGTAAGAGAAAAGGAACGAGTGTGTTTGGTAGCATTTGGGGCATTAATGAGATGGTTATTTTCTAGTAGTCAATCACCTTTCTGTTCACATGTGCCTCAGCTGGGTTGGAGTACTGAACTCCAGCTCAGTGCCAGTCTGCTGATGCTGGGATTAATCTCCTGTGCCCCAGGCTCCAACTTCCAAATGCTTTGCGTGTTTGTGCTGTATCATTAAGTTCCGATGGTCTCAGTGTGGGAGCTCGAGTGTCACAATCTCATTTGTGTTGCAGAACTTCTTGGCAGCTCAGGGTCCGCAGCTGGAAGTGGATATTCAGAATCTATCGGAAAGTTTTACCTTTAAGCATTGCTGGTAAGCCGTCTTGAAATTTATGTAACTACCTCCCTGACTTTTTTTAGCTGCCCTTCTTATCTGTGGCAGTGATATAAAGTTCCTGTTATCAAGAGGAGGATTTCACTCCATCTGTTCAACAGCTTGGCTCACATTCATCCAGCCTAACTTTAGACACTTCGGAGGTGCCTAACATAAGAGTTTAATCCAGGGAGGTTTTCCAGCCCTCGGCGGGCGCGGGGGCAGCGCTGCAGGCGGGCAGCTCACCCAGCCTCGTGCCCAGAGGCCTGATGGATCAGGGAAGCTCCTGTGAGGCCACGAACTGAACTGAGAGTCCTTCCTAAATAAAAAAAATATGCTGAAAATGAGCCATCAGTGGACACTCAGGGGGTTGCTTTCTATTTTAATTTTTTCCTCCTTTTTCCATCACTTTATTGCGCAGTATTTTTCCTTCTGTATTGCCAAAGACCATCGAGGTCTCTTCATGCAGAGGTTATGCTAGAATTTACCACTGAGCATCCTAGTGCATTTGAGCAACGCAGGCTTGGTTTTGCTGCGTTTTCAGTATACTATCGAACACAACGTAATCTGGGGCTGAAGGCTTTCCCTCGGGGTAATCTGGCCACAGGCACGGTAGGAAACTCGAGCTGTGAGGCGAGCAGGAGGCCTCTGCTTGGGAGCCGTTTTTGTTGGGTTTAACATTGAAATCAAATGTTCCCTCTTGCTGGTGAAAGTTCCTGCTGAATGGGGGGTGAGTGGAACCAAGCTAACTGAAGGAGAACCGGGCTGTCTGAGGTGAATTTAGCCGAGGAGGGGGTCAAAGAGCACCCCGGACCCTCCGGCTCCGAAAGCCCCGCCGGACGCCGCCTCAGCGCCCTCACGGTTCCCGCGCTTTTCGCGGGGCGGGGCTGGCGGGGCCCGCGGCGAGCCCTGATAGGCTGGCGGGTGATTGGCAGCAAGCGCAGCCCTTGGGCGTGGAGGCGCCATTTTGTTTGCCGTGAGGGCCGAGGCGCGGCGCCGGGGGAAGGAGCCTTGGAGCGGGGCCCGGCCGGGGCTCCCCAGCGGGAAGGAGGTGCGGAGCACGGACACACCGCTGAGCTGATGGGCTGGAGGGGAGCAGTGGCCTTCGGGTGGGGCGGGGCGGGGCGGGGCAGTGCTGTACTTCGCTTCCTGAGGGAACCATGTAGATCCTCCCAGACCTCTTCCAGAATCTGTGGGTGTTAGAAGAGCACCAGGGCAGTGGAGGACAGCAAAGCTTTAGTTCCAAACAATAACTGCTGGAGATGAATGGTAATTTGGGGAAAACCTGTACAGAACCTGTAGTGCATTAATGACCCTTGTGGAGAAGATGTGGAATTTTCCCCTTAATTTGCACGGGGTTTAAATGGCCTCGTCTGTTCTTTTCCCTTTGCAGCCACCCCCCAGGCCCCTCAGGCGAAGGCAGCCAGTGAGATCTTCCCATGCAGCAGCAGCAGCCTTTCAACAGGAGGTGGGTGATGTTCATGGCAGCCTGTCACAGGCGGGTCTGAACTGAGGCCTCCTGAGGTGGAAACCTTTGAAATAGGCCGTGAGAGCTAATAAAGTGGAGCTGTTTGATCTATAATGTGATGAGTGGCTGCCGTGGGCTGTTCTTCCCGTGGAGAACCTGCATGAGAAGCCAATCACACCACTGACTGCTGGTTAAGTAATTCATGGGTTGCTCCAGCCTGCTGGAGGATCTGGTGAATCTTGGTAGTGTTCTGATGCTGGGAGTTTGGAAATCTCAAATAAGGAAAAATGAATCCATCTCTATAAATCTTAGAATCACTAAGATGCTTGGACAGATGTTAAAGGGAGGCTATTTCTGTGTAGTAACTGGTGAGTGTAGAAAGATACTGCTGTAGCTTATAGGTTTATACATGCAGTTAATACAAACATGTAGGATAAACTCTTGTAAATAGAATTTTCTGATTTCTATTACAGAAGAAACGGGAGAAGAATATGATTTATCTGATTTGCCCCTGAGAACTGTAGAAGCAGTTTGCTAACCAATTTAGTGAAATACCTTGTATTTTTAATTAATTTTACGGCAGTGTTTGGCCCAAATTGGCACAAATTAAATTGCCACAGATGGCACTGTAAAAGTCCTGGACCCTGCAAAAATTCTAAAGAGCGATGTTAAATAGCAGGATTCTTTATAGAAATCATCTTTGTTGTACGATCTTGTAATGTGAAATTAAATGTTCTCCCTACTTTACAGAGCTAGTCTATTTTAGTAAAATTCAGCAGTTAAGTAATTCAAGCAATGAACTAATAAAGCCAAAATCTGTTAGGATGCCAAATAGCATCCAGCCAGAAATGCAGATTTAGGTGCTCAGCAAAAGCGTCTATTCTGTGTGGACTCTCATTTCCTTCTAGGAAATTCAAAATCTACAGTATGAGTGATACCTGGAGTAGTTACAAGACTAGAACATTCCGTATTGTTCTCCTACAAATCTGATTGGAAAGTTACATTATGTCCCTGTACAAAAATGATCTGCTAGGAGGAACTGTAGTAAAATTGAAGTGTCTCGGAAGTAAATCTATGGGATGTGTTTCTAATACACCTTGAACTTGACTTAAAGTACTGGTAAATAGTTCTGATCCTTTGCTTACTAATAATGGTTGAGATAGGAGACATAGCAAACTTTGTAGCAAAAGTATATCACAAGAAGTTTTTCAGAATACAAAAAACTTGAAATGTTTAAATGTGTTGGTCAATATATTAGGGTAAAAGTATTTTTTAGCAGCTTTAGTGGATTGAGTTACAGCTGAAGGTGACGTGATTCAGTCTCTTGTGATTTCACCTGAAGGGCTCTTGGTGTGTGGCTTAACGTGGCGGTCACTGGAGGGGATCAGGAGTCCAAGTGCAGGTTGTTTTATGGCAGGGAGCAGGCTGGTTCACTTATGGAGTTGCAGAGGTCCATCTTAATCAACAGCTTCTGTGACATAAGTAATGATTTTTAGGAAGGTGCTGAAGTGTTTAAGATGGAATCACAGCCACGCTGGGCTCTGAGGCTCCAGAAGGTGCAGAAGAGAGGAGACTTGCAGGCTGCCAGCTCTGAGCAGAAGCCCTCCTCACGCTGAGCACAGTTAGTGTGTGCCATGAAAACATCCAAGCTCTGTGTTTAAACTCCCTGCTGGGAGCGTCTGTTCATGCACAGAGCTGGTGGTGTGATGGGGGAGAGGAGGGCCTTGGAGCCACATTCGTGTCATTTGGGAGGGGACACTGGAATGACCCCGATGTAGTTTTCTGATCTGGCTGGTCAGTTTGTGCCACACAGGGAAAAGAAAGTGGCTGTGCAGGTTTTATTCAATTGCTGTGCCTGAGAAAAGGTAATAAAGGACTCGCTGAGATGACAGAGCTGTGCCACTGTCAGCTGTCACTGCATAAACAAAAGGGGTTTATCAGTTCTTTTAAGAACACTACAGCAACCACTGTGGTTTTTGCACAAGTCTTGGCTGCCAGGAAAACAGGGGAGTGATTAAATGCCTTCTTTGTCCTGGAGGCTATGCTAGCTTAAAGAAGTGGTTTGATGGTAATTAACACTGGTGCGCCAGAGAGAATGGGTGGGAAAGAGGAGGAGGATGAAGGCTGGTTGCTTGCAGAGCAACGTCTATCTGAGCTCTCCACCTACTCAGGGCATGGCAGGACTGCTGCATAATACCACAGGGAATCACTTGAGGAACAAGATCTCGTCTAGCATGGATGGGAAGGGATGGTGTTCCTGCATGATGACGACTCTGCATCTCCCTGAGGTGGTTTTTGTGTGGAACGATGCAAACCCACAGCCAGAGGGGCTGTGGGAGCTTGTGCCAGACTGCTGTGAATTATGGATGACATGGCTGCTGCTCGTAGATGTGAACAGCAAACTCCTGGTGTGCCCCCAGCCTCAGCATTACAGGAATAGCCTGAACTCTGAATGTCTCTACAAGTTACAGGTGCTATGCATTCCCATGGTTAGGGACAGAGTGAGGAGGCCAGTAATTACTGTAACTGGAAAGTTCTGAATTCCGTTCAAGTTTTCATTCGTTTGATCTCAGTGAAAGTAGTATAATGTACAGACAGAAAAAGTTACATGTCTTCTACATGTAACAGCATCTTTCTCAAAACCACGTAGTTCATTAAATCCAGGATAACTGACCTGAACAGCTCAAACCCCTGCTTTGTGCTGGATGCAGGAGTCCTGTGGCTACCTCAAGACTTGCAGTATTGGCTGTACAGGAGTTTGTGTGGAACTGCTTTGCAGGGCAACGTAATTGGATTTACTGAGCTGTGTTTTGTCATCTTGCCCTTGTTTAGCTTTCCCTCTTCTACTGTAATCTGAAGTTACCCAGATTAAAAAAGAGTCCCTTTTAATGAATCAGAACCAACAGAGAGCTGAGCCTCTGCCTCCTGCAGGCAGGAAATCCCACCTTTGGTATGTGCCAGCACCTAAGCAGAGGGGAAGAGGGAAGTGTTATTTGTGCAGGGTATGTGACCCTTTTTGGGGATCTAAAGGCCTTTTAAGGATTTTGCCCCATGTTCATGCCTGGAGCAAGAAAGGGCCTTTTGTTGTAACTGTAACAAGAGTACACACAGGCTTTTTACAGCTTTACAAATAAATGTGCTGGAAAGTGTAGCCCAAAGTGAAGATGAATTCAGGACCCTGAAAGCAGTGGCAGCTCCAGTTTCTTTCAGTTGATTGTACCAAGGATTGGGGTCACAGAAGAGAAGGATAATTTGCAGCTTAGCAAATGGGAAAAACTCTTTCTAGCTGACTTGCTGGAACTCAACCCTGCAGCGAACCACCAAAGTCAGCATTATGTCGTGAGCAATTAAGTGAGGTGACACTTCTTGCAGAAAGAGGGGTGCTGTTTTGGGCAGGTTTATAGATGCAGCAGTTCTTTGCACATGGAAGTTACAGGCTGGCTTGTTAATTGCTTGGACATCAGTCAATCAATATTTTTCCCTGCTTCCTCTGTAATCAAATACACTTTTCCAAGGTGATGCTGATTGTAGCAAGATAAACTGGACATCTTGCTTGTTAAGCAGATGGTTCCTTCTGCATGGATCCCTTCCGTGCTGTGCCAGCAGGGGATGGGGCAGTCAAGCAGTGTTGGGGAGGGCCAGAAATGAAGGAGCTTTCTGCTACAGATTTCACTGTGTGCATTCAGCTGCAGATTCATAGTGAGAGGCACTGCAGGTGGCCGAGAAAAAGTAGATGGACTTGGGTATTTGTTGGTTTGCAGGGGGTGGGGTGAGGTTTCGGGGGGAAGGGGAGGCACAAATCACAGCTTCCTTGTTCTTCCAAGCAAGATACTCTGTAACTGCCTGGGCAAAGTTAGCGTAGCTACAGCAGGACAGGAGTAAAACTGACCAGGAGATGCCAGGCATTTTCACAGTGAAGAAAGAAGGATGTGCCAACCTCCTTTATCAGTCTAGGCCCAGTATTGTGTGGCTTCTCCCATGTCCCAGTCCCATATGTGCCCCTCTCCCATTGCTGCGAGGCTACAGAATGCCCGCCAGCTCCTGGAGTGGGCCCAGCTCGCTTTGAGCTGTCACTGGCCAGCAGTTGCCAGGCTGCTGCCAAAGAGCTTTCGGTCTTCTCAGCACTTCCGAGATGATAATCCTGAGGGAGCTTTCGGAATGACCTCTCAGTGAGCCAGCTAGCATCAGGCATGAGCACAGACAGGCATTATGCTAATACAGTAGGTGAGACTGACTTCAGTTTCAGTCAAGTGTTAATGATGTTTTCTTAAGCAATTCTGTTCAGTTCTTTGTGGATCTTACATGCTAAATATTTGATACAGCTCTGAATTTTAAGTGACGCATAGTTTAGTTTGGTTTGGTACAGTTGTCCCTGAGTAGCTCTTTGTGCATAACTGACTTGTTTGCAGTACACCAGCATACTGAGCTGGCTGCACACTGACCTGTTGAGGGCAAAAGTCTCACGCCAAGTCCTGATCCAGTTACCATACATTCTAAGATGTGGGATTTCATATATCTCATTTCATTAAGAGCAGTCTCAGTTATAGTCAGCTCATAACAGTTTTTAATCCTTTCTCAAGTCTGTTCTCCTCTGAATTTGATTAATGACCTCTGCACTCAGACTTCTCTTCACTTCTAAGTAAGACTATATGATCACTGACTTCTCTTCTAGAGTAAAGCTGGGTTCTGTAACTCCAGGCAACTGGACATATGTGTACATTCCAGTAAATCTTACCATGAGTTGCAACCTCAAGCAAACAACACCAGCCACACAATTGGCATGGTGTCCCCAACTCCTGCCCTCAGTGGCTCTGGACAAGGAAATTGCTTGGATTTGCTTTGGACCTCAGAGGACAAACTGGGACCACAGGAATTTAATGTTTAAGAAATATTGAAATGAGACCTGTGGAGAGAAGTTTGAGAGCACCTTACTTGTTCTTTGTATGTGTAATTTATCTCTTAAGAAAATAAACATCCAGGTTTTCTAATTAGCTAAATACTAGGAATTGTCCAGATTTCTTTTTGGAGTGAAACTTGCCTTCCTGTCTGATCTCATCACGGCCTTCTCTGGGCTTTTCTGGTACTGCTTCGAGGGCCAACCCCCAGGGGTACTTGTGTGCAGCAGCCCTTGCCAGCAGTCCTGTAATGCTCTATTCACTTTCACCTCTGTGAAGGAATGCATTCTGCTTGTTCCACCATAAACGTGCTTTATGTTTGCATCTCCACGTCATCTCTGCTAACACTGCAGCTGTCAGAAGCCTGTCTCTCCTTTCTGCTGAGCGAGTTACCTGACTCAGGCAGAATGGACCTCTGTGGTTTGGCTTCCCAGGCTTCAGAAACCCCTTGAAAGCAGTTTGCTCACTGTAACGAACCCCCCCTCCCCCCAAACAATCATTAGGCCATAATTCCTGTTTACAGAGATAAGTCTTTATTGGAGCTATTGGAAGCAAATGGGACATGGTTCCAGTTTTATATACAGAGAAGTCTGTAGCGTTGGGTTACAACCAGTGGAAATGACCCGAGATTACAGTGCAGATCGTGTTGTGTACAGTCAGTAACAGTGGCTGGCGTACAAACCACAGCACAGAAGCCAAATGAAGCCAAGTGTACAGGGTACAGCAGCACGGGAGGAAGCAACTGAAGGTACAAAGAGCGTTCCCTTTACATTTGCAGGCTTTTTTGGCTAGTGAGTAGATAGAGCTCAATTTAAAATTCACTGTGCAGTTATTTTTCTTCCCACTCAACTGCTACCAAATTAAGAAAATTCGAATGTTCAGATTACATTTTCAGTGCTATAAATAGCCATAGTTGTTGCCAAATTACTTTATTTGAAATTGCTTTATTTATAGTTGGGAATAGTTCAGTCATCATTGTTCTCTACTGATTACAAATTGGGAGAAAACTGAAGTATTTTGAAAGTAGTATGTAATTAGACCACAAGGATCTCTTGTACTTCATTTGGAAGTTTAATTCTGGGTAACTTCTTTTGAGAGAGATTTATTGCAAAGAAAGATGGAATTGTCCACCATATTACTCATTTGTGGAATTCGTTGATAGTATTTAAGGTTTAGATAGTTTAAAGGTCATACTTCTTTTTATTCAATGCCATATCCAATCTTAGTTTAAAAATAAACACTCCATCCTCTGTGGATAAATAAATCCATCTCTTGGCTGCAGGTCAGACCTCTATTGGTGAAAGAGATTTAGAAAAATAGACCTTTTCTTTAACGTTTAATACGCTGACTCACAAAGGAAGAGTGAAATTCATTCAAGTCTAGAAACAAATACAGTACAAGTGATTTATAGAATTGCATTCCTTCCCTCTACTAACTTGCTGAGCATGAAACACTGCCCCAAAGCACTGCCTGTGTCTTTTCCTTGTCTTGGAGAAGTAATTATCATCAGAAAAGTCACATCATACTGCACTGCCAGATTTCCTGTCAGAAGGGCTCTGCCTCCTGAGGAGTCTTTGCTTAGGAATTCTTTACATGTATGGATGGATGTGGCTTGGGTTACATAAAGGTGTTATTTTAGCCCAAATTAGCAGCAATTTTAATTGATTTGATTGATGGTGATTTTTGGTGGGTGGAAATTCAACCATTAAAAAAAAGCCTATGAGTTGGCCTTGGAAAACACCAGCCTTTCCTCAAAATCTCCACTTCTGAGACTGCTTGCCATCGATGCCCTTCTCAGCAAGGGGCTGGTACATTTGGCAGTACAGGTTTCATGCTCAACTTCGTCACTAAGAACTGGACAGGACTTTAAAAAGCATACAGCCCACTGGCACTTGCTCTGCTGTAGTACTTCAGTGCTTTGGAGAGCCCCCACCCCCAGCAGTGTTGCTCTCTGAGAAGTGCAAGTGTCCCAGCCTGGCTCTGGGGCAGCTGGAGGACGGTGACATTCCGGAGCAGAAGCAGTAGTTAAGCACCAGTTACTGGCCCCTGCAGAGGCTCAAGAGAACAGAATTGCTTCGTAGAGAGCTGGTTGGCCTAAAAAGCTTAGTCAGTTTGATCAATAAATATTGACTTAGGGTTAGGATGAGAAATAAGACACTGCACCTTGGAACTGGAAGACAGAGTCAACTTCCTCCTTTTTCTGTCCAAAAGGAGACTGGTTCCAAAACATTTGTCCTTAAGGACCTCTGCGATGCCTGACAGATAACTCATTACATATGTATGAATGTACCTGTCCGCTTTTGCAGGGAGGAATAAATGTATGACTGGACAAAGCTTGGATGCTTTTTTCTGTGATTTTTTTTTTTAACCATCTGCTCTGTGTCATGTTGTCCCTGAAGTCATGGTTACCCACTCCTAAATTATTCAGCATTGCCCAGAGAATGGCTCTGTAGTTGAATATGCTCTCTGCAGTACAGCCTCCCTTTTCTTCCAGTTTATGCGTATTTCCATCCAATAGATGTTATTAGAAAACTACACTTGTCTTTATCCTGTTATTTTGAGCAGGGAAGCAGTGATACGAATTTAAAAACACAGGAAAGAATCTGTACTGCAAATCAGAATTTTCACAATTAAATTCATAGGATCACTAACTTTTCAAAAGCTGTACTGCTCTGAATGCCGTTCTCTAGCCCACCATTATTCTCCTTTGAGCAGAATGACTTTCCATCTGCTTAGAAACAGTTCTTTGTGAAAATAAAGACAGAAGAATAAATACTGTCTCTCCTACCCTGACTCTGTTACTTTACAGGACACCCTTACAGGACTCACATTCTGTTGGGAATGCAGCAATACACACATTTCGGTATGCATAGATCATTAAATTGTAGCAGTGCCAGCAGTAAAGCAAAACTTGCCAAGATGTCCTGTTCCTCTTAATTAAGCTTGATTTGTGTGTGCCTGTTGACTTAAGATGCAGTTAGTGTCCACTGCTGAGATGATGCAGTACCCTGAGTAACTTTGTATTGATTACGCTTATGCAAGCTTGTGCTTTTGCAAGAACACAGAAATGAAGCTCAAAGAAAATAAAGAAGTACATCAGGTTGTTTCCATGGAATACTGTTAATCTATTCATAGCAGCTTTGAAGTATGAAGTTAAAACTTACCTTCTGCTCTACTCCCTTCGAAACAGATGAGTGCTATGATTAACTCCCCTTTAGCTTAAAAAATAGAAGTGGATAGAATGTCAAAATACACTTCGCTGGTAAGATGAGCCTACTTTGTCATAACGAGTTACAACAATATTGGTGACCTGAAATGTGTACATTACACAGGTCGTTGTGGGAGCAGTATCTACTTTCCCTTGTTGCCATGCTCCTCTGTGTAAAGGCAGCTTGTCTAGAACACTGTGGGCACTGCAGAAATAACTAACTAGTATTCCTTCTGAGGAAATTACTGTTATTCCTTTCCCTCCCAAAATTATTTTGCATGCTCTGTCTACCACCTGGAACTGTCTCCCAGTTTTGGGTAGGGCTGCATTGGGAAACAAAATTTGTCCATTGGATTTCTTGTGTTCCTCCTCTGGAAAACCTGCAATCCTGGACTTGTTTACTGAACAGGAAAAAGAAATTCATCTCCTGTGGCAACATCATTAGCTGCTTTTAGCCTGCTGTATGGATAGCTTAAACCTCTTACCTAATTTCTCACTGACTATTGGAAAAGCAATTCCATCTCCCCCTGCTCATAGTCCACAAGGCTGCTGGTTTTTCCCAGCACACATAAACCTCCTGGTTTTACCAGAGACTCTCTTAATGGACTTGGAAAAGGCAGTGCAACTTTTCCTCCAACTTCTATCCATGGTGCTCTAGCTCTAAAACTGGAGAAGGACATTCTACTTCCATTGTTATCTTTTCTCTCTCTCTCGCCTCAGTGCATTCTACCAGGATTAGATGCATTCAGAAATTGTTCAAGCTAATGCTGCACTACACCTCATGAACTGCAAAGCAGCATAAGGCAACTAGAGCTTCTAGATCCTGGTAAGAAGTATGAATGAGGCTTAAGTTTAATTAATGAAAAATTAACTGCAGCTCCTACTCATTCCAACTCCCTTGTATTAACAAATGAAGGATAGCCAGTTACATTCAATTAATGCCTTTTAAAATGAAGTGTTATTTGTTCTTCTAGAGATAACAGTCCAGAGAGTTTCACAAACGTAGTTCTGGCTGGTGAGAAAACATTTGAAGTTGTTTACTTACACAGCATAGAAGAGACTGCAGCTTTAATTATCTTGCTGCCCCAAACTTTTGAAGTTAGAAATTAGGTTAATTCAGTCTCAGATAAATTCAGTCTCTGCAGTTAAAATTTTTATACACTCTTTACATTCTTACAACTCTCACTTATTGGTGGATTATTAATTAAACAGGGAAGAGTACTCTCCCCCTGAGAAGGCTTCAGTCTGTACAAGAGTTTCTATACACTAGGCTTGACGGGTTCTTTTCAAGTAGACTTAACTACTAAACTACCTGTGGTACAGTATATATGACCTTAAATTGTAGAGTTAAGGCACCAAATACAAGATAAAACAACATCCAAAATAAGAGATATGCTTCAGAACTGCACATCTCCACACACCACTTTTGGACATTCAGCTCCTCATAAACGTCAAGGTAAACAGTGTGGTCTGAATGTTTCATGCAATCTCAGGAACTGGAGAAAAAAACCCACTTTACTGAATTTAAACCTTACTGTTTGATGAACTTTACTCTTACCTAACTCACAGCACTCACAGTAAAGCACTGCCTTGCCTACACAGCATCAGGCAAGTCTGGCAGGAAGAGCCCCCTTTCTCCTAGGAAAGCCCAGAGAGGAGTAGACAGAGGAACAGGCAGATGTGTCCTACTTGTGCTTTTGTATTATCTCACATATCAGTTACAAACCAACAAGTGAATCAGTCCCATTGCTGTGAGCAGAAAAAGGAAGCACCAGAATACCTGCACATGAATAGGTATGGGTTCAGATGACACAAATAAAGCTAAGGAAACATAACTCTGCGATTAAGTAATAAAACAGTTTAGTGATGACAGTTCTTTTAATGCCAAATACTTATGGCTTAAATGGTTTATGTTCAAAAGAAAGTGCATGTGAAACTGCTGCCGTGGTCCACGGGCACAGGACTTCAGTGCTGGGTTTCTCTGGTGAAGTGCTCTAAAATGACTTCAGCAGAATTTCCACCTCCAGTAGACTGAAACCAATGAGCCGTTAGACAAGCTGTCTCCTGTACTAAGACAGCGGATTCAGCTGCACTGTCTCTTTGCTTTGCTTTAAACAAGTCAATAAAATATCTCATTTTTCACTGGATTATTCAGCAGGAAGCCCAGGAGGGTCTGTGTGCTGAACATTTGAGCTGAGTTACTGTATTTTGAGACAGAACAGCCATTCCTAGCAGAGCTCCTCAGTGTGCACAGCACAAATGTGCACAAATGTGCAGAGCTCATTTTCATTCTTTTGATGCCAGAGAGGGGAGGTCTTAAGTCAGCTTCATGACTGAGAACAACAATCTGAATTTCATGTTTACACATCTCACCATGTATCCAAAGGAATCCACAGCAGCAGAGCTCCTGTGCTGTTTCCCAGAGCCACCAGAAGTAGGAACTGTTTTTGTAAGCTGCTTTGTGACTTGGAACTCAGTGAGGCTGGGACAGTTTTCTCTTCATTAAGTAACAGGCAACTGTCTTAGAGAGAATTTAGCTAAAGGCAAGTAGTTCTAATACCAAGTGAGCGTATCTTGGCATACCAAAGACAAGAGGCAGAAGGAAACCTGCAATTTTGTCTGAGTAGAGACTGAAATACTGTCTTGTTGTTTATACAGATCTGGAGGGATGTTCAGCAATCCCACCTCTAGACTGGCTCAGAAGTACGGATGCAGAATTGCAAATGAAGCAAGGAATTTCAGGGAGTTGGTGGCAGAAAAGACAGGGACTGCCAGGCTCACTCTCCTGGAGTGGATCAGAGATGGTATGTTAAAGCTGCTCACATTTATTGCTGTCTTGGAGATAAAGAAGTGACAAGAGAATGATGTCCCATAGCTGAACAGCCAACAAATGGGAGATTTTTTTCCTAGACTACTTGAAAAATCTTCATGCCCCTCCTCCTGCATTTTCTACATCCTAATAATCTGAGCAACTTGTTGTCAGGGAAATTATTCTCAATAGCTCAATGAAAGCAAAAAGCCTCAAATAATTCTAGATTTGTGCACTTTTTTCCAATTAAGTTCTTTCAGGGGCTTGAGGGTACAGTCTTTTATTAAGACACACTTTAAATCTTTTTTTCCTACCAGAAGGCAAGTGTTCTCAAAGAAAGAATCCTTCTCTCCAGAGATCAGAGATACTGGAGCAGTTTTCAGATCTTTGTTAATGAGTAGAAATAGTCCTCTGGCATACGAATAAGTTGAAATATTTGCAGGATAACTGTTTCTCTGAAGTGCTTCACAGTCTGATTAAAAGTTTTTAAAAATTTCGACACTTGTATGTAACAATTTCATAATTTGAATCAGTTACTGGGATACTAGAAGATGATCAGAAAAGGCAGAGCAGGAGGATAGAATTCACAGAAGCAAAGGTATTTAACAGCAGTGAAAGTCGTGGCAGCAGCATTTACAGCAAGCCATGACAATTGCTGAATCTTCTAATTAGCTCACACTGGCTACAGGACAGCAAATTAGACAGATTAGGAGCCACCTACCCAGGTACTAAATTGCCTTTGTGAGGGTTGGATTGTGCACTGTGTCCAACAGAAATTGCATGGGCAACCGAGGCCTCGTGTTACACATTCCCTTCAGGAGCATAGGCTGGCCTCCCTCCATCCAACTGGCGTAACGCCCAGGAATAAGGTCACGGTGTTCCAACTCCTGAATGTGTGCTTAAGGAAGACAGCAAGCACTGGCAGAGAGAGAACACGATGGCAGGAAGCACCACATACCATGCTTTGAGCTAGCCAAACCCTCCAAACCAGCCTGGTTACTCTAAACCCTTCCCTAGCTAGAGCCTGCCTGGAGGAATCTCATGTGGCTGGCAAAGTAGGACTGAAGCAGACCCCTGAAGCTCACAGATGTTATTCCAAAGTCAATGGTAATGCCACTCATTTCCAGTACAGAGAACACATTAAACAGGTCAATTCTTTATTGTAAATCTCTGGCTTTTAATCCTTTAAGTGCCAGACACCATCTCCCAAAATACACACGATCATCTGGTTAGCTAAAACTAGCATTAAGGTGGGTAGTGTAGAGGCACAGACTTTCCCTAGTCTCCTATTTATAGATGTACTAATTGAAAGGAACTTTTTCAGAATTCTTTCCATGAACCAGAAATTCAAACTGTGAAATACCATTTCTGCTTCACGGAAAAGATACTACAGAATTGGTAACGCTACTGGCAGCTGCACAGAGCGTATGGAACCCAGTTTACATGTTTGGCTCTGGGGTACATGTGGAAATACAAAGCTCAGCTGTAACACAGACCTCCAACCTCACAGAAAAGGCAATTCAGACCAAGCTCCTGTGAGGAGGCTTTTAAAAGGAAACCTACAAGCATTAAGCAGAAGAAATTAATTTCTAGTTCTGCCTTAGCAAAACAATGCTTATTGCAACATTGATGAAGCAGATGTTACCCAAATTACTCATCAGATAATAGCCTGATACTCAGCTAAAACCTACTGATAGAATTGGCTGCTCTCTCAAACACCAGTACATCAGGCACTTCAGAGCCTACTCTGACCCTTCAATACGTGGGGCTATTTTGCTCGAGTTTCACATCAATGAGAGGGGTTCCCAGGCAATTTTGGACCTTAGGGTCTTACCTCTGATTCCAGGTGGCTGCAGAACCCAGGATTTAGGAGTCTTAGGTACAGAAAATGGTTCTCTCGTACTGAAAAGGGAAGCAGTAAAGGCAAGGGGCCATCTCACACATAAATACTGTAATGCTTTACTGCATTACAAACAGCAGGGTATTAGAGAAATCTAGAGAAAGAAGATCCAACGAAGTTGAGAATTTTAAAAAAACAGCAGGAGAGTGGAAAGCTTAGGATTTTAAGAGTTAAAAGAGCAATGACAGAAAAGTATGGAAATTCAGAGTTAAAGCAATTCTGATGGAAAGAAATACAGATGGATTAAGCTGCCAAGCACAGTCCACAAAGAAGTAGATCAAATGAGAGTCAGCAAGATGTTTATTAGCAGTCCTTGATGTGGACAGCGCTTTTTAGGCTGACAGCAGTTAAGTTTAGGAAAGGAATATTCAGGAGAAGTTCATTATAATGCACCTTAATGCATATAAAATCCGATCTGAAGGAGCAGAGCAGCCTGCTGCTCCAGGATCAGCACTGCTGGGCCTGCCAGGCTCAAAAAAGGGACTGAACTGTAGGTGAGCTGCAGATCCAGCCCTGAGTTTGCACCTTGAAGATAACAGCAGATGGAAACCTGCCCCCTGAACAGCAAGGACGTTCTGATTGCTCATCAGTTGTCCTGCAAACATCATGGAAGGATTATGTGCTTCCAGGGCCAGCCCCTGGAACAGTTCCCTCAGTTCATTTCCCAGGGGCAAGTTCCTGCCCACAGGAGCAAAGCTGACACTATTGAACAACTCTTTTTCTTTACCAGCCTGTGAATTATATCCAGAAATATCCTGAGGAATGGATAACCTATACATGCAGTTGCTTAGTGAATTTCATGATTCAATATTAAAATCAAATATAGTTTATATGAATATTTTGATGCAGACCTTTGGGCTTGATACACCACTACATATTCTGTACCAAGTGGTTTTCTGTTTGACACCAGTGTCAACTGTTACCAGTCAGGGGTTGTTCATGTTTTCATCTCTGAATTGAGACCCTAAAATGCTAATACATCATCAGCTTGCTCCCTTTTGCTTTTTTGTTTTTTAACCATTTTTATATAAAAAGAGTTGTTTCCAGCAACTTCAAGTACTGCAAGTACTGCACTTCTGGAGTACTGTACTATGCAACTTTGCATAACGCAAGGTTTAAAAGACAAATAAAAAAATAGTATTTTAAAACTACACATATCATGTGCACCAATAGGTCATAATCCAAACCCATTTTAATCTAAGTAAAATATCATTAAAACATTTACTACAGAACTGAAAACAATTATTTATGGATGGCTGTATCCTAATTTCCAGCTGTAGAAAACCACAGCTAAGCAAATGATTCATGCAGAGATAAATCTCTGCCTGCCTGCCCTCCTGTCCTGCACTGCACCCACAGGAGGGAAGCAAACCTGGCTGCTTCCTGAATTAATTTGGCCTGATGTAATTCGATCTCTGCAGATTTTAACTGCAATATCATCAAAGTTGTTCATTCCTCATTTGGAGTTTAGCTTTAATAGTTTAGGGAAATAATTTCTCTCGTAATTAGTGTCACCCATCCCACATAGCCAGAACCAAGGTGTGGCATTCAGAGCAGGCCATGGCCTGGCTTTGGTACCTACCCAAATGTATCCACAGGGATGCAAGGAATGCAGTGCCTGACACAGCAGTATCAACTTAGCTTTTTATGCTACACAGGAGAAAATTATTTGAAGGAGAACAGTCTGTTGATAAAACCAAACAATTTCTTAAGTGTTAGGTAATATTTTCTTTTTTAACTGAAACTGGAGTATTTGAATTTGCCTTGAGAAATACAAAGTTGGGATTCAGACCTCTTTAAACACTGAGTTAACAAGACATAATAAAAACGTGCCATATACAAGATTGTCACAGGTATATGAGATTTTTAGAAAAAAAGCAATAAAAATATTCTTTAAGCTGAAAATAAAATCTCTTACCTTTTATATCACGATCTCAGCTTACAGTCACTACATTTCTGCTTATTTTATACAAGTGCATATGGCTATGAAGGTCCGGAGAGAATGAGAATAAAGTGGAATTAACCTGCTGAAAACTGCTTAGGAGTCTTAAGCTGCAACATATAGATGTTCCAATACCATTTAAAAAAACATTCACCTTTCAGTTATTGCTGATTGACAATCTCAAAATATCAACATACAAATATTCAAGAGGGAAAAAACTCAGTAAATTTAGAGCAGCAAAGTTTTTTGAACTGGGTATTTCCCAAATACTGTGTTTTCCTATCATTTGGTGATGATTTTAAGAGACACAAAAGCAATCCACTTGATTTTCAAGTTCAGGCCTACCATTTTTGTGCCTCATCAATCATGTGGGGAAGAGAGAGAGAGAATATATCATTCAGTTACATTTTGGAAAAAAATATATATTCTATTTTTTTTCTTCTGCCATTTTGCTACATTTCATGTCTGCTGACATGCACAATGGTACAAAGCACTGCTGCTTCAGGAGTGACCATTGCACGGCTCTGTAGCAAATTTTATAGGAAACATGCAAATACAGCAAAGTATTAAAATTCTGAAGGACTTCAATAGTGAAAGTAAAGGCAGATTTCACTGCTTGAAGCAGCACTCGACCCGGGTTGTGCCTTGGTTTGGTGTTTGGTTTTCCCCCCTCAACACACCAGTCCTTCCCCTTCTAGTGTAAAGAAATAACCAGGAGTATATACACATCTATTGCTATGTACCCAAAGAGAGGACTGTGGCTTGGACTAAGTATTGCTTTTCATTACATGGAGCAAAGTTCAAGAAGTGGGAAAAACACTTTAAAAAAAAAAAAAAGGAAAAAAGCTCAGATTCCATGTCTGAAGTTGAGAAACCTCAAAACGAGCCACGTTTTTCTTGCTTTTAAGACATGTACAAAATGCCATTTGGAGCCACACAACCTGATGGTTCTAGAAGTCAGAGAAGAAATCTTGAGGGCCCAAGTGAATAATAAAAGGTGCGATGCTGAGAGGCTGGCAATAGGGACTGTCAATGAAAAAACCACCTACAGTGGGAGAAGAGCAGAGAAGCAAAAACCTCACGTTAATTTCTGAGACTGGCTGAAGCTAAAGCTCCATTTAAATTTCTCTGCTCTTTCAGCTGCAAGTGGAATTTTCATTGTAAAATGGGCACTTTGAATTCTTTGAAGGTATTGAAACATCTAACACTTCCAAGGTTACCACTTTCTAAACAAAGAACTGACAGCTCATTCATATTTTCAGTAAAGCAGAGAAATGTAAAATATGCAGCAAGGGGGCAAGTTTACAATGTGGTTAGTAACTCCCAACAAATGACAAAAAATAAAAAATGACTTCTATAAATCATCTGAAATGACTGCCATCATGTTGGAAAAGAGCATAGCGCCCTTCTTGTCTTTGAAATAAGAACAAGTTTTTGGCTTACAAATGTTCATTGTATAGAATTGGTTCACAGAATATTTTGTTTGGAATTTTACAAAGCTGGGGATTCAGGAAAAAAAAAAGAAAACTACAAACAGTTGCCAATCAGGGGAACTCCAAAAGAGGGGTAAAAAAAATGTGCACGGAAGAAAGATTCCTTTAATGAATATTTGATTAACAAAAATGGGCTCTGATCAGCCATGCTTTTTCTGCTCCGTGATGGCTTCCTTTCATCCATAGGCCAGCAAAACATATCAGTGATTTCTGAGCACCTCTCAATTTGGCTCCATCCCTGGCCCCTGCTCTGTGTTCCGTGGGTGACACCAGGCTCACCCTCCCGGGCAATCATCTACGTTTTATTAAAGTACCACCGACACCAAACGGAAGCGAGAGCTACGGCAGAAGGAGAACCATGGAAATGTAAACACATTCCTGAGCACAAACACTTAGCTTAAGAATAACAGCTGCAGTTAATTCCAGGGAAAGCAGCTTGTTCTATAAGCCACCCCTTATTCAGCTTTTCTAATATTTCTCTCCCTCTAAGGGGGCTGTGGGGAGGAGGAACTTTACATTGCTTTAAGCATCGGTCTTAAAACACCCTCAACACAGATAAAGCTCCCCTTGCCTCAGCAGCAGAGTCTGTTAGAGAACAGGGGATAAAGGCAAATCTTTGGAAGAGCAGGAACTAAAGCCAGCCTATGGAAAAGCAATGGGTGAGGGCTGAGTAGAGAGTGCAACCAACAATGCTGCTTATTTGTGGGGTGATACCTTAATAAAGACCACTAGAATCCCTCATTAGAGCCCACAGCAGTCCACAATCCATGGAGACTCCAATCGTGGAGCTGGGGCCTGTCCTGGAATTTCAGACAGGTGCACACACTCCTCGTCAAAAAGAGGACTCTGGGTTTGAGCACCAGCTCTTAAAAAAGTACTGGCCTATGGCTGAAGTGTGTCACTTTTCACAGCAGCACTCAACAAGAACTGGGACAATTAAATAGCAAGTTTTCATGGGGACCTTGTTGCTGCTTTAGATTCTTATAAATGTAAGGGGGGAAAGGAGAACCTTTGGTTTAATATACAATTGACAACTAAAATGCTTTCTGTAGAAATGGTGGGTGGAAAATCAAGGGTGGGCAGACAATCTTAAAAGTGAAGAAGGCCACAAGAACAAGTGGATTTTTTTTTCTTTTTTTTCTCTTTTGTTTTTTTGTAAAAACAGAAAAGAAAGGAAAACATGTAGCTTTTGAGCTCTAAAGAACCTGATGTAACATTATTGTCCTTTCTCTGGGCAATACGGGTGTAAGGTGTATCCCTGGAATTGCATCCTTCTGTGGGAACTTCCTCTGTTTAATACTTGTTTCACAGAATGCAGCCTTATACAGAGACAGACTAATTCCCTTTGTTTCATTTGTTTTTCAGCATTTTGTGTATGAGTGAAAAGTCTTCTTGGATAATTAAGACTGTGTCTAAAATCACAGTTACAGTATGCTGATCTATAAGGAAACTCAGGTACTGATGCTTAACTATAAAAAATAAGATAAAACAATATTTTAACCCATATTTTACTAAGTTTATTACACACCATAGTATTTACAAAGTTAAATGTTAACTGTAAAGTTTCTATCGTGTGGTTTGAGTTTTTTTTTTAATTTTTATTTTTGTTTTTTAAAGAACTATGCCCTGCATTTAATAACCCTACAGCAAATACAGGTCATTAACTGAGTCTGTGTGACTGCATTAGGAAACAGGCAGTACTCTTGTGTTACAACAAAACAGTTTATTTGTGATCAGTGTTTTATATTCTATACATCCTTCACAAATTTAATTTTACATAATCGGATACTTCATTTAAAACGTAAGATTTAAGCTTCTAGTTCTTCCCTATAACAGAAGGCTGGTATAAGTTATTTGAAAATGAGGTAACATTTCACAGAACATTTTTTTCAAGTTTTAGAGAACTAAATTTGCATTTTGTTAAAATCAAAAAGTAGGAAAAAGATGTTTCTTTACAAATGACTTTGCTCAAGTATGTGTTCAAAGAAAACAGGATAAAAAGGCTTTTTTTCTTCTAACATTCTGTACTGTACTGTGTTGTTCAATCAATAGGAATTAGCTTCTGCCATTTGCTAAAAGAATGAGTAGTGGGGAACGGGGTAAGTTGGGAATTTCATAACTGGTAACAGAACCATTCTCTTGGGTAAACCTACAGAGAGAAGAAAGGGAGAGGACTCCAAATAAGTTCAGCAATCCAAGAAAGTCAGATAAGAGCTTACAGTAGTGTTCTCATTAACCTTTTCCAGATCAGTCAGTCAATGTGATGTCAGGGTGCATAGTCCCATAAACAGTAACGCTTCACCACTTTGCACTATTTCAAACAGATGGTTATAGCTTAAAGTCTGCTTTATTTTTGTCCTGGTGTTTGATAAAATTAAAGGAAGTGATATTCTCAAAAGCAGAGTGTGTATTTGGACTTGAAGCTCTATTTCATAATCTTTATGGTAATTAATCTCTACTAGCTTGTTCTACGTTGAGGTAATTTCACAGGCCAGTTGCAATTGCAGATATTCTAGACAGGCACTGCTGTGCATAAAATACAACTCACAGGGAAACTGTTCAGCAGTTTTGATCAGCATCCAGGTAGGTCAGCCAAAAATCAAGCACCTACAGTAAATTCTGCATCTGCTTCCTTATTCTGCACTTCCTCTCCTGTGCTGAAGTAGTAAATCTGGAAAGATTGACATCTTCCTGATTTCATTATTATTTTAAGAGTTCTTGTGGCCTCACAAACTTCTGCACAATTAAACGTTTGTTTGGTTTTTTTAATCTTGCCTATTTAAATTCTAGTATTTAACCTATGTATCCATTTAGAAATCACAAAGCAGCAACAGCAGGTATTCCAGAGCACCAGATGATCAAAGTGAAGTTTCCCAACATGCAACAGCTTACAAAGGCAAAGAGACATGTTTACCTTACAGCCAAAAAGCATTATCCCAGAACTTCGCATCACAATCATAAGACATTAGGAACAGAAACTCTTTATGTGAAAAATGGGGGCATCCAATTCCACAATGCTTTGAAGTCAGTGATATGTCACATATACACAGCTAAGTGCTTAAGATCCAGCTCCCAAAATAGGCACAATGAGAAAAAAAAAAGCACGAAACAGAAGGAATGAATGAAAAAAGCAAGAAAAGCTGCAAGGAAACTTGGTAACAGTTGTATTCCTGCCATCAGCAAGGAAAGGTTTCCTCATATCACAGTATGTCATTGCTTGTAAAAACACAGACATGCAGATAACACTAATCCTAGTTATAGTCTGAGACTGTTGCTTGGAAAGAACCAAGGGGTTTTTTAAAAATCCATACCCCAAACTAAATTTCCTTTCATTTTTCCCTGAGAAAACATGTTGCTGTTCCTTGTGTCATGCACCACAAAGGACAACACTCCATGGGACAGCCCTGCTGCCAGCTGCCCTTCTGTCAGAGCATGGGGCCGATCAGCAGGTGTAAAACTAGAGAGGTTTGCTCCAATTCTGAGGGCAGAATTCCACACTGAGCACAGCCTGTGGGCCCATTCTCCCTCTCCTTTCAGTACAGAACTGGACCAGCTGGTCCCAGTCAGGCAAAGCAAACATTTTCCATAAAGCAGCAGCATTTTTGCCCTGTTAAGAGCTCATACCTCTAGAAGTCATGTAATCAACATTTCAAAATATTTTTAACGTTTATAATGTTATCAGGGGAGTTGGTATTGCCCAAGTTAGACAGATTTGGGAGGAATGACTTACTACAAATGCTAAAAAGCAAAAGTTTCCCATATGAAAAATTCGAGGCCTTGAAACATGCCAGTCCCTGCCACAGGAGAGGCTGGTGGGACTGGTCCTGGTGGGCTCACGTTGTGTGTGCCAGGACATATCACTGACTCCAAACTGCCCTGCTCCCATTGCCACATAAACCTCATTCAAAGTAACCAAAAGGGCCGGTTAGAGGAATGCATTGTTAGTCCAGCGTAAAACAAGCCAGTGGGGAGGGAGAAGCCGAGTTAAGAAAAACCCTTCCATCACAGCTCTCTGGTTATCAGCTCATTTTACAATCTCCATGAAACCAGTGCTTTGCCAGCCTAATATAACATGTTTTATAGTGAAAAGCATTGTGGCAAATGACTGTGTCCTGGCTGCCTCATAGACTGATTGCTACCAGTACTAACTATCCAAAACCCATCCTGGAGTCCCAAGCAGTGGTGTTTTAGCCTGTGGGGGTGGGGGATATTCACCCATAGACTTCAGAGATTTGACAGCATTAAGGGAGCTTTGTCCACAAGTTACTTACACTTGGGGACAAACATTTCACCCATGTTACTGTAATGCCATTTAGCTAAATCTGGGTCAGAGATGCTGAAATAGGCCCTTCGGTAGTCTTTGAATGGAGCACAGACTGGCTGTAAAAAGTAAGGGAACTACTTTGACTGGGTTCCAGTATGAAGGGAACAGGCAATTAGAACAAGCAGTCCTTCCACAGACCAGGCAAAGCAGAGGCAAAAAGCTACTCCAACCAAAAAAGAACCACAAGGTTATGGCATAAAAGTGGTGTTGTCGTCATGATTTAAGAGCTTAAATCTCTTTGAATTTCTCCTTGGACTGTCGCATTTGGACTGCCACAACAGTTTCTGCATCATTTCTACCGTGTTAATTACAGGGTTGTACGTACCGTAGGCTGGTGCCGCTGTGCTGTATCCATAGGGTGCTCCATAGCCTGCAGGGGAAACAGAGGAGGGAGAGGGTCATTCCCTGCACTGCCTGTCACTGTTTGCACACCTGCACATGGGCATGGACCCCATGTCTGAAGCAGGAGCACAGCAAAACCAAACTCACACCAACAAATACAAATATTGCTGAAAACACTAAAATGTTCCTATGCGGTGGCCTGAAGAACAAGCTGCCAGGGACTTTCTCAAGCCTCAGCATCAAAGAGTTAAAATTCCCTATTTCATTTCCTCAGCATTTTCTTTTCCACCAAATCCCTCAAGTCTGCACTGTCAGAGCGTGGAGTTGGCGTGACACAGACATCCCATATTTGCTTCTGTTCTTCTTAAAACACAAGTGCAGTCTATGCAGAGAACAGTCATTTTCCTAAATTTCCTTTAAAAAGAGGGGAATGCTGGATGCCTGTGGCAGATGCCACATCCCCCTCAGTAAAGCGCCTGTGAATTCTGCTATCTCTGCTATTTCTAACAGACAGAGTTCCACAGAAGACATGTGAACACCTCCATACAAACAGATCATTTTTCCCCAGAGAGCAGAGTGTGACTCTGAAGTGAGAGAAAAAGCAATGCAGGTAACACCAGCATCAGTTTCTACATGTCAGTAGTTCATGGAGGCATTACAGGGTTTTTTTTTCTGGTGAGACTGCTGGTGTCACTCCAAAAAGCAAGAGATTTCTGAGAAGAATAGGGGATGGAGAGAAATAATCTGTGAAGGCCAAGGCCAATAAAAGCTTAACTACAGCGACTGGGAAATCAAACTTATTTCTGGAATAATTCCACACTGGCAAGAAGCATGCCCCTGGCAGGTTAAAGTGTCTCTTAAATGACTCCTCAGGCAGACAGACAGTTCCAAAAACAATGTTAACAGCCATTAAAAATGAATTACTGGGTTTTAATATTTAAAATGACATGACCATACAGGAACAATGGAGATGACATGCTGCCAACAGTGCCAGGCAGGAAGGCTCCCAAACAACAGGGCTTTGCTATTAGCATGTGTGAGCTGCTGGAGGGTGTAACTAGAGCTCACACTGTAATCTGAAAACAGGAGCATGAGGACTAGAAGTGCTATTTTTTGGAAGCTACTACTGGATTTGCTTTGACCAAGGCATCTTCAGCATCTCATTCTTACAAATCTGTGGTTCTTTTAGGAAGTGAAAACAATGTCTGGATTCCTTTCACATGTCACCCACAAACCTCAGACGTGCTGTAGAGTCACAAAGAACTTGCACTTTGAAAAGTAAGAGGATGGAGAAAGTGACCATTTCATTAGCATTTTCTTCTGAAAATGTGAAACGGGAACCAGAAGCCCTTAGACTTAAAAAGCTGTTCTGCTAATCAGAACAATGCAGTGGGGATGATGACTTCCCATCAGCCAGAGTATGAAAAGAAATTATTTTATTTCTGGCCACCATAGAAGCTACTAATAGATGCTTCCAGGTGGAATTCATGTAGAAGATTTTTGGGAGCTCAGGGACTCTTGAGCCTGCTGACTTCATGTTCACAAAGGATTCTTGGGAAAGGCACTCCTAATGCTGAACAGCCCATGATCCAGAAGGTTCTTAGGTAGGAAGAGAGTTTTGGGAATTGTGCCATGGCAGTGAACTATGTAGACAAATCATAAAATAATAAAGCCAGGAAAGCCATTATGCCCATAACTGTGTGCTCTGTGCACACAGAGCTTTAAGCTGTACACTCATAAAGGATACACTCTGCCAGCTTTTCCAGCTCTTTGATTTATTTAAACCCCCGTGAAGCTTTCTGCTTCATCTCAGATGGTTAAAGAAATCACTTGCACAGGTGAATAACACACATGAAAAAGAGCATTCCAGCAGACAAAACCAAAACTATCGATTAGAAGTGTGGTGCCTTACCTGGTGTTATGTATCCAGTAGCAGCAGCTGCCCCAACAAATGCCCCTCGTGTTAAAGCACCTCGTCCTCTGCCTCGAACAGCCTGGACTGCTGCAGAAACAGCTGTATTGACAACCCCTTTAGTCTGCCCAGAGCAACAAAAAATAGCAGTTCAGAGAGTGAAAGTGCTGCTGGAATACAAGGCCACCTGCATAAAGTCACCCCCTTTGAGAGGGCTGTGTAAGCATGTCTGATGTGCCAGGCTGGCTGAATGCAGACTGCAGAGTGCTGTGCCAAAGGATGTGAGTGACAGGGACACAGCGGGTCCCTGGCCCTGTCACTGCCTGCAGAGCCCAGCACGTTCCCTGTGCTCAGCCCTGGCAATCCCTTCCCTCAGACTGTGCCTTATTTACCTCAGATTTGGGCATGACTGAACACTGCTGGCTTCTGACCCTCCCTCTGCTGCTCCTCCCTGTTCTCTTTACCAGTTCTTACAACCTTGCTCTCCTCAACTTACAGCACTGGGTTTGCGTCTCACTTACCCTCCTGAACCCACATAACTGCACCAGGGCCAGGATTTCACCCCCAAACAACCATCTCATGACAATACCAGCCTGTGTTAACCTCACTTCATTAGAATGCTGCCTTCTGTATCAAAAACCAACCCAGAGCTTGGATAATGGTCCAAAAAGCAAGTGACAGTTCTTACCTGAGGAAGAATCTTCTTTTTCTTGTTATTTGCTGCATTAGGCCCAGAAAACAGTTTTTCAAGTGCTGCTAATGCAGCACTTGCTTTTGCTACTTTCTTGTTTGGGCCTGCACCTCTGAACTTCTGCCCATCTACTTCTACCTGAAAATTAAGACATGAGTTTATGCCTAGTATTGATCCACGGGAACACCATGCTGCACCCACTCAGCTGATGTGCCACCCATAAAGAACTTCAGTAGGAAAAAACATCCTCAGTGTTTTATGCGACAAATTTCTATTGATTCTGGATTTGAAACTGCTAAAGGATACCAAGGTGATCCTGAAAACCAATGTGTTACAGATACTGGGAATCTGGAAACTACAAGTGCAACTCAAAGACAACCAGCGTATCTGTTGGATACTGGATTTAGCCCATACCCTGGAGTCTTCCTTGTCATGAAGTTTGGAGCTGTCAGAATCCAGTTTTAATTCTCACTGTATTTTCCTAAAGTAGAAAGGCTGTTCCTTTCCCCAGCTGAATCATCACAGCAGCAGTGAGATACATAAAAACCTGAGAAACCACCACCACAGATGTGCATTGCAAAAAGCAAAACAGAAAAAACGTGAGCTGCGGCAGCAAGTGCCTCTGCTGCAGCATTAATAACCCCTCAGCAGCTGCACCTCTGCTCCGCTCACCTCCATGACAAAGCGCTTGTCGTGGCTTCCCCCCGTCTCGGAGATGAGCTCATACTTCAGACCTCTTCTCTTTTCATTCAGCTCCATCACCGGGTTTTTGCCACTTGCTGTGAGTATGGGACCCTGAGTTCTTACCTAGAGAGACATGCAGGATGTTACTTCAGAGCCTTTCTCTTTTCAAAAGGCAGACAAACTTCTGCAGATCTGTATCCCAGGTAACGCTGCCCTGGCTGCAGGGTAACCTGCAGTGCTGGCACAGCAAAGGGGAAGTCTCTAAATAAGGGCAGGAGGACAAACAATGGTGTCACACAAGTCACACCTGTTTATTTCTGTTGGTGAGGGCTACTGTCCTCATGGCTTGGTCTAGTGTGTGCACAAACTAAACATGACACCAGCTGCACTTGGAAATGCAACCCTGAGAGAATCCAAAGCTGAAGGTGGGGCCATGGTGTCAAGTTCCTTGAAAATGAAGGCTTTCACACCAAAAGGAGATACTGGCCTTCCCAGCCCTGCGCACATCTCTGCTGCTCCATCTAATTATGTCCCGGCACTACTGAGCTCAGACTGAAGAAATCCTCAGGCCCTGACTCACGTGTTTCAGTAGAAATATCTGTAACTGTTTGGAAAGCAAGGTAAAGCTGAGATCTCAGCACACCAGATCATCTGCAATGGAATTCTCTCAGCTATGGATAAAAACAGGGCAGTTCCATTAAAAATACTCCATTTCCCTTTCCCTGGAAATTTCTCAGTGGACTAAACACATATGTGGTTTGAGTTATCCGTGATTACACACTGTCTGGAAATTGTCTCCCAACTGAAGATATTTATGTTTTACCATCTTGACAAGTAGAATGGAAAAAAAAAACCCCAATGAAAAGTGAAACCCCGAAGCTCTCTGTCACTTGTACTTTGAATGCAATCCTCACCTCTAGGGTAGCGGAGGTGTCAGCTGTGGAATTTCCAGTATTATTATTGCTTGAGATTGAAGACGTTGTTTCATTTTTACCTTCAGTATCTGATTTTTCATCAGAACTTACACACTCCACGTCTGCATCAAAACCTGTTGGATACCCCATTGCTTGTAAAACCTACAACAAAGCCCCATGAAATGAACTGTGACAGAGGCAGCAGAACAGGAACAAATATAAGGCTGATCACAACACAACATACACTTTAAAAAAGCAGATTGCTTAGAATATTAGTTTTCTCCTATTTGAAATGGAGATACCATTTCAGTGGTTGCCAGTGGGGAATACAATATCAATGGGGAAAATAATTTCAGGTTTCCAAAAGTGGAATCAACACAGAGCAGAATTTTAGTCTCAAAGATACTCATGAGCATCATTCATCATCTCAAAAATTCCTTGTAAAATAAGAAATTGAAGACACTGTTTAATGGCCTTACAAGGAAACAGTTTCATGCACAATTTCCCCCTTCTCTGTGTCTATGGACAGATCAAGAGATGGACTGTGGGGCAAACATGACAAACAGTCTTGTGAGAATTAAAGCCTTGTACGAGATGGTACTTCTGGAGCTCAGTTCCTTCAAAAACATCCTCCATGAGCAAGGCCAGCCTCTCCCTTAACCAGCTTCCTGACCCAGCTGCACAGAGCTACCACGCATAGGGCAAAGGAAACTGAAAGGAACCTGAAGCTCTGCTGAAAATTTAGGGCCACGAACAAACTCTGCAAAAATGCCTGTGTTCCAGCCCTGAGCTGAGAACTGCCTGGGTAACCCCCGGCTCAGCTCCCGTGAGGTTGGGGTACATCTGGTTGCATTTTCAGGGCTTCTGCATTTTAATAAGGTCAGATTAGAAAGTGAAATCATCATATTATTCCCTCTTTTAAGACTGGAAGGGCAAGGTCTGGATCTGCTGAGAAGGGAAAGAAAGAAAAAAAAGCAAGTCTCGACCACACCATCCATTTCCTCTTGGCTTGAATCGCGGATGTTTTGATGTGTAAATTTAGAGAAAACAGAGCTGGGTCGGCACCAGTACAGATCTGGCTGACGCAGAGAGGTTCAAGGGCAGAGCAGTCACAGTTTTTGAGGGCAAGTGGGTTTTTTGGGCTTTTTTTGTTGTTTTTTAAACTGCAGGGAGGAAGGCAGAATAAAAGAATGAGGCAGAAGGTCTGGAAGGACACACATGCAGAGAGCTAGCTACTTTTCCTGGAGGAATAGCACATGCCCTCAGATACTTCTGGACACTTTGAACTTGAAAGCACATAGGACAATGGGATTTTCAAAACTGAAATCAAAGGAAAGCAGAAAGTTGCCAGATGAAGATTCTAAAAAGGAAATTCTTGTTCAAAACAAAATGAGGCACAGAATGACAGATGGGTCTGCTCCTATCAGAAGAGCAGTTCTATTAAACAGATGTTCTTTCATAGTCTTGTTCAGGTTGGGAAAGACCTTTAAGATCATTGAGTCCAACCGTCCATTAACCAAGCCCTGCCATGCCCACCACTAGGCCATGTCCCCAGGCACCACATCTGCTGGATGCTCACACTGAGCATTCCAGTCTGTCCTGCTGTCATGTAGAGCACCTAGAGGAAGCAACAGCACCTTGGCCAGTCTCTGAATGATACCAGTGTCCTACTGGAAATTTGACTGGATAAATCATTTACATGGTTTACTCAGTACACAGAGGTACTCTTCAGACACCGAGGACAGAACTCTGTATTTCCAGGAGCTCACAAGCCAGGAATGGACACAGAGAAGGAGGGGGAGAAAGAAGCCAACATGCCATTTCCAAACCAATAGGAGGAAGGAGTAGAACAGAACACAGCTGAACCCCTCCCATCCAGAATTTGACCACCACCTCCAGTCCACTGCAACATGAGCTGACCTGCAGAGCCCTGGGCAGTTCTTCCCCCCCACCAGCACAAAACCAGTGATGCTCTTTGAACCATGCCCAGCTGCATTTAGAGCACACAGCAAGCAGCTCAGCTTAATGAATTTTTAAAAAAATTTTGAGCTTGCATATTACTAGTTCTAGCCACATTTCATACTCCATCCCAAGATCTGGGGTTAGCAGATTACTTCAGGCTGCCTTACCTTCACTGCCACATGGAGCTTGGCTGTTTTCTTAGAAGGTCCTGAAGCTTCATAAGTCGTACCATCAACATCTACAGACATTGTGAAGACTGGGGCATGGACTGGACCAGACTGTGACAGCAGCTTATACTGAAGCCCTGGCCTGATTTGGTTCAGCCTCATCAGAGCATTCATGAGATCTATTGCTTTACTATCTAGTACTAATACAAGATAGTAGAAGGGGTGGGGGAAGGAGGGGGAAGGAAAATGAACAAAACAAGATGAACAGAAAAATGAAACAGTTTGCATTTCAGTGCCTTCTGTCTGTATCAAGGAGCAAAACCACCCCTCACCTCTCAAGAGGGTGAGGAGAGCTGTAACGCTGTTTAGTCTTTAATAAGCCATTCTAATTTGGGGTAACAACTATAATGACCCGGTTTTATATTAACACTGTTCTGTTGCTGTGTTCCTCCCGGCTGCTCTAAAAGGAGTAACAAGTTTTATAGCTAATGGGGAACCAGATCCAGAACTGGCATCCAAACAGCACAGTGGAAATAGCCCCTAGAATGACTGGACCCCAGCAATGCCAAGAGACTTCTAGTCTGTGCATATGTGTGACGTTAACATTTTGCAGATTACACATTTTATTCTCTTTGTGGGAGGTCTTGAGAGACCAACACTTAACTCAGGAAGGGGAAGAGTGAAGAGAGTTCAATCTTCACTCAGCAAAGTCACTGCAGTACTTTAAAAAGACCCCACAATACAGGGATGTTACTGATAAAATACGTCAGCTGCTTAGGCAACTTCAATTCTGGTGTAACTTGATGGGTAATCCCATATAAAAATGCAAATCATCCAGTTAGTAAAGCATGTCAGGGGAAATTCAGATGCACAGTAAGAGAGGTGTTTGACATTCCAAATGCAGGGTGATAGAGACAACAATTTTGTTCCAAAGACTTTTTCACATGCTCTACCACACCAACACAGAGAAACTTTTAAACCAGCTCCCCCTGTACAACCGATCTTTGGAAACAGAATGGAGAAGTGCTGCACTTACTTTTCCTCAGATTACGCTTCATCTTTTTATTTGGGTCTTTATCATCCCCAACACTGTCTTCAAATGGTCTCTTTAGAGCAGACGAGCCTGTACCTAGGGTATAAAGTTCCTTGTAATACAGATATGCCATTAGAAAAACACGATCCCACAGCAGGAGTCTGATTAGTCCCACACTGTTCCTTGCTTGTTTATAGTGAAAAGAACTCATCCATCAGTCACAGCTTTCTTATTGCTACACGAAAGCCAATACTGGTTTACTGCTCACTCTGCCAGGCCAGGCAGGACCTCTGTGTCCAATACCAGCTGTGGGATAAGGACTGCAAGTTCCACAGTTCGTCTAAGCAAGACCTTCAACAGTGTTGTTTTTGCAAAAAAATATATATGGAAATTTTTTTATTAGATATATATTGTTTTCTAGGGAGAATTTTTGAGTAATTCTTATTGCGGACACTCATGATACGTTTTTTGGCAAGTCTACAGTATCTCCTTCCAGCATAAGAGCATTTTGCTCTTCAGATGCCAAAGGACTTTGTGGTTAAAGAAAATAATCAGCTATATTGTGGTTGTTTTGCCTTTCCTCTCTTGGTATTTCTAGAGAACAGAACTTCCAGATCTTTTCCTCATGATGAAATATTTTTTTAAAAAATCACCCTACATATAACAAAGAAAAGCTTCTACTTAACAGTCACAGCACATAATTCAGAACTTCACCAATTCTAAATTAACTCCTAGTTTACTGCCCGATTAGTGACTTTTGGAACAAATAATACCTACCTTCTTTGTCAGTTACTGACCAGGAATATTTCTGAAATGACTTATTTGATGGGAGGGGGTCCATTTCCAAAACTTTATAGATCTGCCCAAAGGCTGATAATCTGAGCGCGTGCTGAAAGGGACAGTAGATACACAAGTTAGTCACAGCAGCATTTGACTTCAGTTGTCCAAGTTTTTTGATAAGTCTTTAGACACAAAACTACTTCTGTGGTTTTGACAGACAAGAAGACAGCTTTTACAGCTGGTCTCTGGGAAATGCTAATGTCTAAAAACATAAAACTCATGAATTTCTGTAACACAGAGTGCAGGGCACACTGACAGGGAGCCCACCCGGGGGCTCTGTGCTGGGAGCAGAGGCGGGTGCACAGACATCCCACTGCCTCTGCAAGGATAAGATTTCACACACATTTAACTCTTGCACTCCTGAACTCTGGTTTACCCTTTCCAGGATAGCACACCACAAGAACTGTCAGGACTGCCATCCTGGCAGAGAATAAATGGTGCTAATGAGCTGAATCCGTCACTGTTGCAGCACACACAGAGTTCCCTACCTGAGCACTGTGTGTAATGGCTTCTTTTTGCTGAACTGTCATGTAAGACAAAGCATCCGTGGGCTCGCGCTCGCAGGGGTCGTGCAGCCCCGGGCCCCCTGGCAGGGAGAGGAACAGGGATTACTGAGGGGAACGAGCAGCAGTGTGCAAACAGGGACTGACAGAGCAGCTGAGCCCAGCTGCTGCAGAGTGAGCAGCACCCCTTCTCCAGCAGGGAGTCGGGCCTCACACAAAGCAAACTGACCCGAGGTTTTATACCCTTGCAGTGGCCACAGAACTTATCAGGGTAAACACTGCACATGGCTGATAACATGAACTGAAAGCAGTAGGTTTAGAAGAAAAACAACATACAATTTGGACAGGTATGTAGATTTCAAGGAATCTGTAGAAACCAGATAATCGCTAAGTCTTATTTACTTGCAACCCCTTAGTGAGGTAGGGGTTAATTTATAACAAATCTAACATTCCTCATTAACTTCTCCTGCAGTGGCAGTATCATTCACACAGTGACCACTACACGACATCTTAATTTTACAGAAGAAACCATTAATTTCACTCCATGGCAGGTTCAGAGTTCACGGCAGGCATTTCTCATGTAATCCTACAGCAACGGCTAAATGTTAAGGTGGGCTGACCATCCCTTTGTGTTCCTGGAGTTCATCCGGCCCCTTACCAGGAAGCAGAATTCCAGATGCCAAACACTCCATCACTCGTCGCAACGCTTCCCCAGCGCCCAAAGGTCTATTACAAGTACCTATAGATTTTTCACATATAAGCTCGAGTGGCTAGAAGACATTAAATTATGATTAGTATGGACACAAGGGTAACTGTGACTTCAGTTAAATATGGGGGGGCAGAGGGGACAGACATTCATATGAATTCACTTCCTTTGTAATCCACTACAGGTCTAAGGAACAGAGACCTGCCCTAGAGGAGGCCACATCCTCATGCAGGGCACATGTCTTTGTCCCCTACTCCGAGTCCCCTTTTGAGGACAACTGCTCTCCACTGTCTGCCCAAAAAGTTAAAAAGGTGGGAGTCTCCAAAGTCAAGTAAAATGAATGTTCTCCTCTCAGAAGGTTTTCAGTTCCACACTAGAAAAACACCACCTCTGCTGCCCTACAGAGGTGGTTCCTCTCCGGGCATGCAGAGCAAACCTACCCCAGGAAAGGGGAACAACTGCTGGCAGGGGTGGCATTGTCACGGGAGCAAGGTAGTTTTGGAAAACTAAACAAGAGGATGGAAGGCAACAAGCAGGAGTCTATTGCCAATCCTCTGGGATGCGCGAGGCTCACAGCAGCGTGTCCCTTCCCATGGGGTCAGTGTGTCACAGACCCGACCACTTGCCTTCTCTCCCCTACACAGGGAGCAGTTAATGGGGAGCAAAGGGACAGGGGTAGAAGGAGGAGTCTCATAGAAGACTGCTTTCTCCAGTCCAGACACTGCTACAACTCTCATGAGATCTGACACATGACCTTGTGGCCTTCAGCTCCTTCTGTACTTACCCAGCCTTTCAGTGGTGCCCATGTGGGGACTCTGTTGCACAAATCCCGCAGAATACGAAGGACAATTACACATGATTTTAGTCCATTTGCCCTGGCCTAAAACAAACAGAATGATTCCAATACACCTGCAAAAGCCTGGTCTTCAATTTTGCTTTTCTTTTTAAATGCACAGAGTCCTGGGATAGATTTTTTAAAAAATTATTATTACTTAATACTTAATCAGCTTCATGCAAAATAAAAACACTTACATAAAAGTACACTTGAATTTAGAGAGACATATAAAAAAGGCAGTGAAATGTCAAGATTGCTTTTGTAGCCTCATGACAACTCTGGACCAGCTGACTGTCTCCCTGTCACGTTTGCCCTTGCACAGTACAGCACTGGGTTTGGAATTCTAGACCTTTGCTCTAGGAGGGACTAGTCAGAAATTAAAGAGGCATTAAAATTAAAACTGTCTCAAATTAAACCTCGCAAGGCTACAATAACAACAAGGTAAGAACAAAGAGCCAACCTGAAACCATTTGGCGTGCCGCAGAGACGCCAAGGCCTCCAGGCATTTCTGCCTGTCCAATAAGTCCGGAGGATCTTTCATCGCAACATTATCTACTGGTAAAAATGGGATAAAAAGAGACAGATACAATTTGACCAAGGGGTTTCTGTCACAATACAAAAAGAGCGGCAGCATCTCAATGAGATAATAAGACTCCCAGAATTTAAGTGCACGGTGTTATTTAATTTAAACAAGCCATTAAAGGTAGTAAATGTGCACGTGTGCAACAGAAGCAAAGGCATTCACTCCTTGTAAAATAATAGTAATAATAAAGATGGCCACTGCTACAGACAACCTGGGATCTTATTAAAAATGTAGAACACATTTCAGGGCAGAAAATAGCTCTATAGCACTTCTCTTTTTTTTTCTGTTGGGAGGTATTGGGCTTTTTTTCCTCTTCTTCTTCGTGACTTTTATTCCACAAAGGTAGCACAGAATTTCAAAGCTTCTTTGGACAAGAGGAAGATAATCTCACGGGGTAATAAAAAAAATGTAATAGGTAGAAAGTGAAATTACATCCATGCAATTGTTGAGAATTCCAAAGAAAAACATTGAATATATTTGAAATATTATTGCATGAACAGTACTAGCCAGTATAAGTCAATAAAAGAAATATACAGGAAATGCTAGTACAGTATTTTGGTTTGATTAGTCTTTCATATAACCAGAGCATATGAAAGAGTGGGTTTGGTAACTTCCAGGTCATTAATGTATTTGAGAGGAAGTGCCCTCTTGTAAAAATCTTCCCAACAGCAACTGAAACCAACAGAGGAAATTCAAAGATGGATTTGAGAGACAAGACACTGTTATTTTCTGTCCAGGTTTACATTTTTTGCCTTCCCTCCCTTTCTCTTTTTATCAACCAGCTTGTAACAAACTGCTTTAAGCAGTCACATCCAATTAAGAGGAATTCTCTATCAGTCCTTTCTTCTGTATTTATTTTATTTTAATCCAAAGGAGTTTGTAACATCCAGATTCTTTGGAAGCTCTGTATAAATGACAGATTTACACTTCTGTGGAATCACATTACAAAGATACTAGTTTTAGGTGATGTTGAGAACAACTGGAATAACCAAATGAATCCATGGCTCAACTAAAACCTTAAATATGTAATTTTCCTATGAATACATAATTACTCTTGACTTAAAAATAAATAATTTGGAAATATACTCTTTTCATTATTCATAATGGTTAATTCTCCAGGTCTTTAGAGACCTTTGCAGAGCTGAATGAAATACTAAATCCGTTCCAAATTGAAGACTCTGCTAGATGGACAAAATCCAGCAAGACATTTAAAATACCAGGACAAGTTAGGAGAAAAAATTACCATCAATTTGTTAGTGCCATCTCCAAGTACATTTTCATGGGTTACTTTGAATGGGATTGGCTGCATAAGCAATTGCATCTTTAATGTTAAGGCTGCCTCTCCTAAGCCATTTCCTGGGAAGGTTACTCTGGTAAAAACACTTAATATTACGATGAATAAAAGAGCCCAAAGCCAAAAAAAGCCATCAGTGTAAAACTGAACAGAACCAGTATCTTGTCTGACAGGTGATGGTTGCAGTTCACAGCTGCTGACTCAAGTGCTATAAGCTTATTTTCTAACCCCTCTGAACTTCACAGCAGATATTTGCATTGTTTGTTATTGCCCTCATCAACTGCATTCCAGGATTGGGATTAATCACTCCTCTTGTCTGTTTTCCAAATGAAAGCTGCAAAGTCTCAAAGCTCTGGCTTTCTTTGAGCACAAAAGGTCACTTTGGAACACAAGATTTGCTTCTAAATTTCCTTTGCAGTTTCGTTGTTTTCAGGAGTGACATTTGTGGCACAGGATTACTCAACATCCATCTAGGTAGTTCTCTGACAAAACTTCACTGCAGACAATATAAACATCTGCTTAAAGCTCAAGTATTGTATCAAACAAGTACTGTCAATGAATGATCAGAATCTTATTTTAAAACGTTAGAAAATGGCAAAGGTGACTGACTGCAAAATCATTAATTTTTTACAGTGAACTGGGGCTCAGTGTTGTATGAGGCTTTGCTAAAGAGTGTTGCAGCCATTGACAAAGTAAATTAATTTTTCCTTTAAACTACAAACCAAAGAGAATACATATCACCTGTCTTTCAGGTGAACCAGAAACCTCCTAAGATTCGTTTTGATTTAGAACCATACTTTTTGTTACAGGATTTAGGCCATTTTCCAAGGTCTAATTTACAAATATCTTGGAGAATTTTGCCAATTGCTTGTTCAGCCCCAGTGTCCTGATGTTGCAGCCTGCCAACTTTTGGGTGCAAGATTCTATTAAACAGAAAGATGAAGAGAACAGGCAGTGAAGAGGGCGAGCGGCTTGCAGCGGGGGCTCCCTTCGGACCCCCTCAGGAGAATGGCATGTTTCTTCATGCTCTGCCAGTCAGGAAAGTGAGACCAAATCAAAATTTTCAAATGGGATTGCAAAGCTTTCCTTTTTTCCTTGTAGTTTTAACAAGGGCAGTGATCCAAGGAGTTTAGTAAAGAGTAAATTCTAAAGCCCTGACGTTAGCTCACACTATGCAACGCAGAACCAGTCCCTCAGGAATTCTCTCCCCACTGCTGTACACATTCTCTTCACACAGGAGCTGCCAACTCCATTCATTTGAGCCCTACGAGGAGCCTTGTCTTCTCCGGAGAGGGGAGGGAAGTCTGGGGCTTGCTGCCCCTTCAGAGGCACTTGGCCCCTTGGGAGCATCACTGGCCATGTCCTGCTCCAGGAGCAACGGGACTTTGGCCCCACTTTGGTGAACCAGCTTCTTTGTAGTTACATAATGTGTTGTTACTGTGTGCTCAGTAACAACTGGTTTTCAGGATACAAGGTTCTGGTCTGGAAAGCCCAATTTATATTTGATGCTGTGACTAAAAATTCAGTTTCTTAAAAAGTTTAAAATTTAAACTGTTGCAAAATGCAGGCAATTTAGGTGCTTGACTTCTCAACATGAGAAAGCAGAGCTTTATGGGTAGCTGTTTGTGAGAAACACAAAAATGCACACACACACTGGGCCACTATTTATTTTTGCTAAAGAGCAGCAAAAACAAATAGGACAAACACCACATCTTAAACATTAACACTTTTCCAAAGAGGTGGGGACTGAAGAGAAATCCAGGAATGTTTTTTGATACATTCTGACATCAGGGCATGAAGGCACACACAGCATTCCTACAGAACAATGGGAGCACTGGTAACGAGGGCCGTTGGCCTGACCTGGGTTGTTAGAGGACAGATTAGTGCTAATCCCACCACAGAAACCTTGGTCAGTTTTCCACAGGCTCAGGCAGCCCGGGCCTATCTTACATGGAAGATGAAAGGCAAGTTCAGCAGCACTTTGAGCTCCTTCAGTCAAAATAATGCATGGAGTCAACTGTCAGGTTTTTAAGACTGCATAGGAGGTGTATCTACATTTGGTCAACATTGTTCAGTGGCACTGAAAAAATACAGCAGTGCTTTGGAGATCAAGGTGTTTTCACCAGTTTCTCCAATTATTCTCCCTTGATACTAGACATGAAACATTTTTGGTCTGAATCTAAGTGATTCTAATCAAAGTATGGTTGGAAAGATTACAAAAAAATGTATCACTCCACTTCCAATTTACTTAGTGACATCTGCATAATGCTCCATATACCTTGAAAAGGAGTATGATAAATGTCTCTGTTCTTTGTGATGAATCAATGCCAGGGAACCTGGACTTTAAAATGAGATCCATGACCCTATTCCCTGTCCTGAGCAGCTGCACAGAATGACAGTGTATAACCACTTCAGGAGAGGTGGTAAAATCATTTTAAATTTTAAAAATATAGTAGAGACCTTTGAAAATATTTTAAGATACTGAAAAAAACCCAGACCACCTACATTTTAAGCATGAGAAAGCATAAAAATTCCAATCCTCCTTTAGTCTGAGATGAGTTCAGAAATTCCTGGACTTTGCTGGCATAACAGCATCAATTTTCACAAGAAAATACTTGCACAAGGGCAGAAGCCTTCATGTAAAACTGTATCCCCTTGTGGGACTCTCACAAATCTTCACCATCGGAATTTGTCCTGCACTTTGTGCTCTCTCATGAACATGGATGAGCTGCAGCAGCTCCAGGGCTGGTCTCAGCATCTTGTGGGAAGCTGAACAACTAAAGCAATATGCAGTTTATTTTTAATGGTCTTGGAAACAGCATTGTTGCTAATTTGAGAATAAACAGCCAGTGTAATTAGGGGATCTTTGCCATTCATCTGTTCTGTAAGATTTTTCTGCATTCCACTGCTGCCAAAGTGTTACATGTCACTTGGAAAGGGATCCTTCCTGCCATCGCCTCCAACAAAATGAGGAGAAACTGACCAACATTTCTCATCCCGTTGGTATTCCATGTGGGAGAGGGAGGAAGCAAAGGACTTGTGGCAAGTCTAGAAATGGGAAGAGAGCGACAGGGAGTTCCCTAGCCCACACGGGCCCAGCTGCCTCAGTTGTCATGACAGAGAGTGGCCAGTTGGTCAAAGGTCTGACATCATCCAGTGGCAAAGTTTCTAGGGATAGGTTTGGGAAGCGGAAGCAGAAATTACTGACAAGATTTTAAAAATACAACAAAGTATGGCTACATTTGCTCTTCTCTATTGCTGTCAGTTTGTTTCCAGCCTCACTGGTACTACAGTCACCATTCCTGCAGCACGGGCACGGAACTGTGTCGGACACCGCGGTGAGGGAGAAGGAACAGAAAGGACTAAGAGACAGTTTTCTAGAACTATTTTGCTCTAAGGACATGAGGTACAACGTTCAATTCAGAAGCAAAAGTGCTGTATCGCAGCACCATAACTTCAATTGTATCCCAGTTAGGGAATTCTTAAAGCCAGAAATGTACACATCATCAATTAATAAATACTGAGGGCCAGGATGACACACTGGCGAGCTTTGCAGGAGAGGGCTTTTACATAAAGAGAAACATTTTTATGAGTTTTTCAAGAAACTATGAACCAATCCCACTTGACTGACTTAATTTGCAAACAAGACTGTGCAGCGCCAGGTGCTCAAGAATTAAATAACAAGTCCGAAAGAAAGGAGAACTAAGATCTAATTGTATGTTAAAGTTAACACTGTAGGAATAGTGCTTGCAAAGGAAAACTCACATATTTACATGAAATTTAAGTGACTGTTGTCTTTTTAATGCACAGATAATGTAACCGATGGTGGCAATAGCCAGTCTAGTCAGTACATGATGCACAATTAAAAGCCTACTTCCCAATTAACCCTGTGCTGCACAGTCAGGACATTTAGCTAGAACAGTGTTAAAACCAAGTTAAAACGCTCTGTGTACCTCCTTCTTTCTTCTCTGCTTCATCTCGGATGAGAGGGGATGTGAGTATCACCTTCAAAGTGAGCTTGGGCTCCTTTGTGTTATGGATAACAATAGCTGCCTCATTTACATGCTCCTCCACCAGATACTTCTCTTCTGTAAGTTTCTGAAAGTCACCAAGAAAGATTTCAAGACTCTCCCAATCGACTGAAAAAGTGAAGAATCTGTGTATGTGCCTCAGCTAATGAGAAGGCTACAGGGCATTGCAATAACAAAGGTGGCCTTGCTTCCCTCATTAAAAACAATTTAAAACATTCCTTTTGTAGCCAGTGCTACAACTGCCTTACAGTTTGCTCTGTTAACGTGCATTATATCAGAGTTCTCTGCAATGATCTCTCTGCGGGTCTTTCAGCAGCCCTTTGGGACCTCTCTCAACCTCCAGAAGCACAAGGACAGCCACAGATGGCTCAGAGTCCTCCAGGCATCCCTTCTGTGTGGAGTCTGGTTCAGCAGACCGGTGGTTAGGATGTCTATTCTGACCCCTTCCCTGCTGCAGTCTACTCTGCAGCTCCTTTATTGTTGGGATGAGAATAACTGAGCATCTGCTCACCATGAGCCTTCAAAGCAGCAAAGCAGAAGCTCTTGAGTCTCTGTACCTCACCTGCTCCTTTTGTCCCCTAATGGGCCTAAACCCTCCTTTGCCTCCAGCATCTGATCCCTCTGCAGGGCCTTTCCTTGTCTTCCGTGCTCACAACAGTTGGAGCATCTCATGAGTCAGAGTCCTCTTCCCTCATCTTTACAGTCCTTCCCCACAGGATCTTATCTCCCTGTCCCTTGAATTTATTCAGTCTTCACATATTTTAATTACGTCTATTCTCTCATTTTATCTAACTTTTTTTGAAGCACATATTAACTTCTCACTTTCAGCCCTCATTTCATGCCTCACTACAAAATTTATTCTTTAATACTCAGTACATCCCTATAATTTTCAAACAAGTAAAATTTACTCTTTACTACTCAAAAGATCCTTTGCGTTGTTACCTATGGATAGGGCCACATCTCTAGGAACAACATCAGCTCATTGAAACAAGCCCTTTGTGTGAGAAAATGAATGGTGAGAACAAACAGCTATTAAGAATGGCAAAACACAGGGAGAAAAGCAGATCGGGAGAAAAGCAGATTGAGTTTGGTTGTGGTTTGGAGAGGGGCACTTGCAGTGGAATATTTGAGAGCAGTTCCTTGGCACCACTGTTGCCAGTCTGGAAGCTGGACTGATTCCTCAGCCTCACCTCTGTCACAGTGGTGGTATCCCTGAACAAGCTGCAACTGCTGCCCGCTGGATGCCACCATCAGAATTAAGTAGCCATAAATAAAAATAATGTGAGCTCATGATTAACATGAGCCAGAATGATTGACCACCTAAAATGACACGTTCTCACCTCGGCAGCACAGAGGGGTTTATGTGGGAACAGCCCAAGCAAAGCAGCTGGTTCAGGCAGGGCACAACAACAGGGACTGAGTCACACACTTGAGCAGGGAAGATTTCTGCAGTTCAGCTCATGTTGGTTGGACCAGAGCGCCCAAACCCACACTGGGTTAGTTACACACACAGGGGTCAGCTGCCCCCCCAGGGAACTGACAGCACAAACAGGAGTAGGCAACAGCAGCAGTAAGAGGTTACATTTTGTGAGTAAGAACTTCATGTCACCACATTAAACATGTCACACGCCCCAGATGCCGTCCTAGATTCAGAGTATATTCCTTTGTATCACTTGTCTTTCTTGTTGGAACAAATTCCCTCCTTTCCCCAAATAGCTCTTGCAGTGCTATCAGCCATTGTGGGAAGACTGCTCCAAATTAACTCACCTGAATTTGAGCTGGGAGATTGTCTTTAACAATACATAACAAGGTCTTTGTGGGTTTTTCTTTGCACATGAGAACCAGCTCCAGATCCATATCGTCTTTGATCAGCAAGCCCTTTGCAACCAAGCCAATTCTCATAACGCCACATAACGTCCGACCACCTTGATCCCTGGAAGTGAAACAATTTAGGGTAATTAAAAAGGGATTTTACACTCCAGCTACAGTTTAGGGCAGCCACAGTAAAGAATTTTCAAAGCAACGTAGGAACACTTAATTTTTGAGTGCTAAGAAAAACTGTGACAAAAGCCAGTTTTGTAGACTAAGATGGTTTAAAAGCATGGCATAAAATGCAAGAAATGCTTCTTTGACAGGCCAGCATCAGGTCTTGTCTCATCCAGTTGTCTCCAAAGCATTTACTGCAGACTTGGATTATTTTTTTATAAAAAATCAGCATCAGTGTGGGGCTGAGTTGCCAGCTGGGGTTAAACCATTACAATAATGGAAAGTAATGGAGGCTGAGGAAAGTTTGTTTGCTGGATTATAAAAACTTCCTTTTGTGTATCAGACTGCTGGAGCCCCCAAGCAAGCACATGGCTGTCAATTTGCACTGGTGTGTTCTGGGGAATTGTATTTGCTTAAAACTGCTGAAAGGTTTGTCTGCTACATGCAACTTCACAACATCACAGTAAAATAAACAAAGAAATGGAGAGCAACTGCTGCCCACACTGGGCTTATTGCCATTCCCTGCACTCCCCCCACATGCTCCCACCTCAGAAAGTCCAAATATATCCCCCTCCTTCTATGAACATTCATCTGCAGCAGACCCAAGTAACACTGTAACTCTTATTTGGAGGAAAGGAGCCACTGAGAGCAGCACAGGGACACGTTGTGAGCTGAGGCTTCACTCACTTGGCAGTGCCTTCTGCAGCTTCCTCCTTGGCTTCCACATCACCCTCACACTTTGCAGACTTGTTCTTTTCATCCATCCAGTCAGAGACATGCTTAAGGGCACATTCTACTGTTGAGACCATGTTCTGCACAGCTTCAAGCTCCTCTGGAGATGGATAAATGGTTGAATGTTTCACCATTACATGGCGGTCATCATTAGCAAAAGATCGGATTGATCTCTGTTGTGGAGTGGGAAACAGGAAGAAAAGAGAACAAAGTTATTGGATTATTGATAGGACATAGGACATTGCCTGAATGGGAATCCTCCCTGGCAGAGGCAATAATGTGTTTTAGGACAACCATTGCTTATAATCATGCAGAAGTAATTTATTTAAATAAATTTTGGAAAAAAAAAAAGCAAACACCAGCACAAAAAAAATCAGCATTAAGCCAGTAAAACATATTTTTATAGTTATTCTTACTTTTCCCTGTCCTGCCCCATCAAAATTACCTTGGGGAAGAGGGCATGGTCTGCCTGGCTGGAGTATAACTTAGAGTGCCAAAGCAGGAGAACACAAAACCCCTGAGTTTCATTTCCAGATTCATTAAGTGTCTCTGACTTCCCTCCTCCTTTCACTTGCTTGGTTATTTACACTAACCCTTCCAAGTCCATTCAGAGCCTGAGCTTGCTGAGCGACCTCATGGGGATCCAAGCTGTGAGCAACAGCACTGAAAGGAAGAGGGGCTGCCCTACCCTGGGATACCTGCAGGAATTCAGGCATTCCTGAATTTCAGAGATCTTTGTTGGCTTGTACCAGCCTACAGCAATGGGATAGCTTGGAGCAAAGGGAAGAGCTAGGGTGCTGATCCCAAAAGGTAACCTTGTGTCAAGGGAGGGAAATTCACAACATGAGCATCCCAGGGTGGGAGCAGACTGGGCATAGCATGTGGAAAGGAGGGTGGGCAAGGAGAGATGATTCCTACTTTGCGAAAGGAATTTACACTCTCCAAATACAATTTTGCATATTCTCTTGAGTGCAGCCACCTCTCCTCTGGTTATGCCAGGGACAGCAGCAGCACACCTTGAACAGGCAGTCAAAGAGCCAATCCCTCGTGGGTTTGCTGCTGCTGCAGATGAAGTCACAGGCAGCACAGAACTGTGAGAGGCTCAGCAACTGCGCAGGGATTTACAAAGGCATGAATGAAGATAAGAATAAAGACAAATGGTAAGAGACTGAAATTTCTTTTTTAAAAACATTCAAATGAATAGGAAGAGATTAGAGTGCTAATTTTAAAAGTCTGCAGTGAAACTCAGAGTCCTGAGTGATACTGCTGAGGGAGGTAAACTTCACTGGTTGGGTAACCTGTGCTAGGAAGTTTTGGGTTTGCTGCAGACTATTCAGGTGAGACTTTTTTGATCTAACCAGTGCCCCAGATCAGCTGTGATCACAGCACAGACCTGTGGCAAAGAGCAGCAATAAGTCTTGGTCTCTATAGCCACATCAGTCACTGCTGAAAGCCTCCCAGAACCTGGAATCACCACCCAAACCCCTCTGCTCCTCCCACACATTAAGCACCTTAATTAGGTGTCATTTTCACCCCTACTTCATGGGTTTGTAGCTGTACCCACTCCTAAGGACACAAAGGGCCTGTGAACAACCTCAGAGGCCTCTGAGCTGGATCCTTATTAAGGAACTGTCCACAATTTCCTGGTTTATTGCACTCCCTGTGTCTCTACCATCGAAGGTCATGACATCATTCCCTTCCTAATTTTTGTGTTGCTACCCAGATGGATAATTTGGGCAGTAACAATTCATCTGTCAGGGGCTGGTTTTATCCCCTGCAGTTTGATAGGCTGCAAAACACTTCCAGGAGGTCCCTCTTGTGGTTATCCACAACATGGATACAGCCGGAGCTACAGGGAAACGGCCGAGCTGCATTTAACAACTCACCCACCATCTTTTACCTTACCAAATGTCAGTTACAACAGTGGAACAGAAAAAAATTGGTAACTCTTAATTATGAGACACATTTTCTTTTCTAATGAAGAGGGGCTGACAAGATCAATTCCTCATTACAATTCAGGCCAAAAAGAATGACAAAGTGGGACACTATTGAAAATACATGAACAACTCTGCTTTGTAAAGTGTTCTTTCCCCCTTTCACTCTGTAACTGACAAAAGTCTAGGCTGAGGTCTTTTTTGTAAATACAAATATGAACATACAGCCTACCAGCAGCAAACAGCCACACAAACATTAGCAACTGTACTTAAAATTTACTGCATTTATTCTCATTTCCATTCTCTCAGTAATAACCTTAGAGGGCTTAAAAATACATAAATATGCTTAAACTGCTCTCCACTCATATTGTTCAGGAACTGAGCAGGTTTATTGCCTTTTTGTGAACACATTTTCAGAATCTCACCGTCACAATACTTCATACTTGCTCACCTTTACAAATCCCACATCTCAGGCATTTCTAATTTGCAGCCAAACCCAGGCAGATGAGAAGTGACTCCTCACTTAAACAATACACACCAGGTATATTTGGCTATTTCATCTACACTGTTAGGAAGTGTGCACAGAGGCACCGTCAATCACAGACATGGATGTGAATAATCAAAACTTGCTTTTGTGAGGTAGAGGTGGAAGGGGAGTGTGAGCATTTGGTAATGAAATCTGCAAGTTCAAGGTCACTGATGCTGTTTGCTACAGCCTGCTAATGCCAGTTTTATTAGAAAACCTTATGAGCATCCCCTTCGTTCGTTTTTAATAATTCATGTACTGCAGGCTCACAAGAACACTCTCTGGCTTTAAGAGGCTGACAATACATCAAACCTCACTTGCTTTGCTCAAAGCACACATTACCATCCCTCAGTTAGTGCAAGGTCAGAAAATCCCCTCTGTTGGGTTTGATCAGGCCCCATGCAAGCCTGGCAGCAGAAAACACTTTTAATGCACCCCTGTGAAAGACAACAAATACCTACCATGGTTTGTTAGTGTTTCAGCTCTCTCTCCCTCCCTTTCTCCTTTTCCCTCCTCCTTGGTGTCTTTGCTAAGCACTGTTTTGCCTGACAGAACCTCTTCATAAGCCTCTCAGTCCCTTGACAGCTCAAGAGTTCATACAGCCAAGGTGCTCTGGGAGTCACTTTCTCTAATTCACCTGCAAAAAGAGAGAAACAACTTGAAACCAGCAGTGATGGCATGTTGATTCCAGAAGTGCTGGATGCAGCACATGAGGCAAACCACTGATCAGAGCACACCAGCTTCCAGATGGGACAGTCACTGATCCATTTTTATCTGAGCAAACAGATGTCACTATGGAAAGCAACTTTTTATGATGTGCCCACACACATGTAACGACTTTCCCGTGCCAGTTAGAGCTGATCCCAGGGAGGTTTGTCAGCCACCTGACAATCCCAGTTTCTGGGATGAGGATGACAGGAAATCCAACAAGGCAAACTACTCAAGAAGTCTCTATTTTAGTGTCACATGCACGTTAGGAATCAAACACACTACATTTAATTACCAGAAAGTAATTCTCTGTGCAAGTCCTCAGTGCAGCCCTCGATCCTGTGTCAGATGCTGCACAAGAACCAAGGCTTCAGGTTGCAATAACTGCAAGTTGTTATTTAAAGACAGACAAGCACATTCTAACAAACTGCAGACGTCACACTTGCGAGGAGCTGAAATCACCCACACTGCCTGTGCTGCCCATGCACTGCCTTTCCCAGCACACAGCATGGAAAAGATCCTTCAAGAGCAGCCTTCTTGTAACTAAACTGGGAAACAACACCAGCACTGGCAGCATAAAACTGCAAAGAAATGCTCTGTGAGAGAGAAGAGCAGAATAACAGAGCAGGTAATGTGAGAGAGGGAAGCATAAGCTCACTGCACAGCAAGACACTCGGGTCCTTGCAGAAAATTCCTGTTTTCCTTTCACTACACACATTGTTGCATCAGCTCTCCAGCAACGTTTCGAAGCAATTGGAAACCCAGTCAGTAAATTTCTGCAGATTGACACACACACTCTAAAATGTTTTCCTTTTCTCCTGTATGCTGACCCCCCTTCTCCAGCAATGCTTTGCATATTGTGTGTCAGAGAAGGCTGACATTGTTAGAGATTAAAAGCATGTTTGGCAACAGCAAAGGGATAGGTGAGATGATTTGAAATCTGAGGAGATACTTAAACCTGTGATGTGACAGGGAATAATTAAAATGTTGCATCCCACAGAGATTTGAATGTGACAGGGGAAAAGGTAACAACAGATCCTGCTTCCCTATTTCCCTAGTTCAGGATAAATTAAGCAGTTTACAGGACCAGTAGCTTTGGCAGCAAGGGCCTGATAGTTGTTTGTATGTCACACCACTGAATTTAGGATGTAGAACTGGGTAAAACAAAAAGCCACACAAGAACACTGTGCAGGGGCCTGTCTGTTCCAGCAGCTGAAAATTGCCAAGGAAGAAACCCCAAGAGAGTTAAGTGCAGTCGTACTAAAAATACTTGGGAAAAGCAAGCTAATGAAAACCCTGACTGACCCCACTTCTCATCACAGAGGCTCTGTGCCCACCAAGGTGTATTAACACTCTACCAAATTGCTTCCCAGAAGCAATCAAGGAAGGGCATGTTCTTTCTCTTAAGAGATCCTGGAAGTCAGACAGGGGCAGCTGGGAGGAAAACTAAGCAAAGATCACTGCTTTGGCAGTATTTATTTTGCAAGCTAGTCATAAGCTCCTCCACACTCAACAGCCTTTCACCATCTCCAAAACCAGCCATACTTTTTACAGGGTCACTTTGCTTTTTAATAATATTAATAATAACTCGAGTCAGCAAATAGCAAATGAGAGAGACTTTTATGAGACACATTTCTAGATAATGTATTTCAAATTATTTCTCTCTCCAAACTGAATTTCAGCTATCTTCACCTACTCTTCTTCCCTGTCACTCCCACATTTCACATTTTTGGTTTGTTATCTTCTCTGGTAGCTGTAACTTGGCAATTGCAGGCAGAGAGAAGGGCACTGGAATGTGTTGCTGACTTCAGCATATGCCCAGTACAATGTCTCCAGACTCCAGCAACACTCCAGCCTAGCCTCCTTCCCAAGACTACTGCAAGCTGTTGCTTACCAGCTCGCCTGGGCTGTGGCAAGCAGATGGACAGAGATAGCTGGCTGAGCAAGTTCTGGTGCTCAGTAAGTGCTGAGCAGGCTGTTGTCTAGAGGGCAGGTCTGCGAGAGCCGCCCCAGCTCTGGAAACATTCACTCCTCAGGGCAGCCCTGGCTGTGCTGGGTGCTTCCCGGGGTTCTTGGAAAAGCCAAAACAGGCTGGAAATGAACGTGTCACAGCCACAGTGGGGGTAATCTCTGCTGGGCTGATGAAGTGGAAACACCAGCACCTCTCCATACTCTGCCTTAGCAGGTAGAGACCTGTTTCCTTGTTTTCAAGACAGGTTCAGTTTTCAGTGACAAGTAAAGGTTGTTGGATGAAGGTGTTTATGGGCTCTGTTTTACCTGCCCTTTTTTTCAGCACTGCATGGCTGAAGTCAAGGCACAGAGAGATGAATTACAAAGGGATCTTTATTATAAAATTCAGAAAGCTGGAAAAAAATCCTGAAAATTGAGTTGAAGCTGATACACGATATCTTCCAAGTCATTAACATCCTACGAATATTTCAGAAACACGCATAGGAGTGAAACCCTAATTTAGTTCAGACTTTGAGAGAACATTTTCAACAAAAGCACTAAACAGGAGGGAGTTTACTATAAAAGTGCAGACACAATATACAGAATAAAGTACATTTGACAGCACACAGAATTAAATTAAGGAAAACCAAAATCAAATCTGCTCCAACCATATGGACTAAGGCAGCATAACATAGCTCAGCACCAAATACATCAGAAAGCATTATGTGAAGTGAGCAGCAATTCCATAAATCCAACAGCCTCATTCCACTACCAGACTATAGCAGGATATTTGTTCCTGCATCCTCAGGGAAGTAACAGCTGATGCCCAGATTAAAAAGCACAGTATTTAAATGTGTGGCTGTCCTACCTAGGGGCGGCCACCCACACTTGCAAGAAAACTTGTACAGGAAGCTCCTTGCACCACCAAGACCTTGGTGACCTTGAAAAAGTCACTTCTGTTCTGCATCATGTGCCCCTAAAGTGTAAAACAAGAGTAAATAATCTCTGTCTCCAAACCAGGTCACAGCGGAGCCGAGCAGAGTCTGCAGCGTGGTTTAAAATCACTGGGGATTTGACACATTAGAAATGTTATTAAAACACCATGACACTGTAGCAACGCTTCCATTAAACATCCCATCCTTCACAGAGGAAGTTTATGCTTTGGCTCAAGACAAATGAAAAGAATTTCAGATGAGGCTTTTGTAGTAGGAGATATTCCTCCATCTGCAGCTGCATTCCCAGGGGACTGACAGTTAAACAGCCAGGGGTGATGAATATGCTCAGCTACCTCTGAGTGCCTGTGAACAGAGAAGTGAAAAGGCAGGAGAAACAGGTACTTGCATTCCATGGGGACTGAAATACCAGAATTAGGGTGCTCTGAGCCTCTAGAAAGGAGATAGGAACTGTGTCTGGCACCCCAGTATCTCCTTGCAGCAGCACCTCGCACAGAAGTGTTATTGGTGCAACAGAGAAGAGGGAATTGGAGTCACTGGAACCAGTGCTCCAAACCCCCTCACTTCAGCGAGCTGCTCTTCAGGCTCCTGGCCAGGAAAAGTGGAACATGGTGAAAATTGGTTTTAAATGCTCCATCAAGAAGGCACACACTAACAGTATTGAGCTGAAGCATTAAAAACACCCTCCACCTTCCATATCTACCCTGACAGCAGTATCTGCCCAGGAGAACTGCAGTTTGCAGTGTGCAGCACCCCAAGAGCAGACAGAGCTTATACTGACAGGGCAGCAAGAACAACAGAGGTTGCTAATAACAAAGCAATGAGTATCTAACACAGCCCGGGGTGTATCAGACACAGTAACAGAAAATAACTGGAATTTATACCGGTTTTTGTTACCTTCAAAAGTCAGAATGAGAGTCTTGCAACTTCAAATTGGAAGTTTATTTTAGCCTCTGCTTTGCATTCAGGAGACAGGTAATTTTTCATCACGCCACACAAAGTGCTGCTGAAAATATGTTGTGTTTTTCTGCAGTATAATTTTATTGCTGGCCTTCTGCCAAGAGTCTTTCTGGCAGCATCTCCCACAGTTGGAAACTGTGTATCTGGGTCAGAAAAGACAAGCCGCTTTTCAGAACAGCTCAATACATTTGGCAGAGATGCTGATATTGTAATTGAACTCTTTCAGCAACTCTCTTTATGATGTACCCAGACACCAAACAAAACAAGATCTGCAGTGTTGATTAATGTCAAAATAACTGACAGAGAAATATCAAAATAGTTTTCCCTCATGCTAAAAGTATCAACAAACTGGGGGGGAACGGATAAGAAATACAATTCATGAGGATTCAGAAAGGATCACAGGGCAGAGAAAGCTGCAAAATATGACTGACCTGTGCCTTGTGCAGATATCCACTATTGAAAATCCCAGCTCCTTGTATGGAACTTCCTCCTTCCCCATTACACGAAGAGAAATCCTGGCCACTCAGAGCCCCAGCAGCATTCTGGAAAGCAGGGCCCCATAACACTGGGACACATTTAACAAGGTTCAGACTGCTTCCAACAGTATGCTCATCATCCAGTTTCACCTGGAGACTGTGTATTCATAGGAGTTGTATTATTTCCCATGTAATGCATTTCCTGGCAAAGCTGCATCTGGGATAACCTTTAGAAGGCTGGAATTTTCCATCCAAATGAATAATTACAAAGCAACACTATAGTTAGAAGCTGAAAAGGTACTTCCTCTGGCAAACTCTTATACCTCATACAACAAATACTTGAATCTGGGATTACTTCTGCCTGTTCAGTTCTCATAATATTTCAAGCAAAGGCTGCTGTGCTTGGAGATCTCTTGGGAGCAGCCCCCACACCCAGCTTTAACTGCCCAAGACAGCGTAGGCACAAACTTGACAACCAGATCTGGATCCACCGGACCTGTAACCATCAGAATGGAGGTATCAAAGTCACCTTGCAGGGTCCAGAGCTCTGGCAGTGCTCACAGTGCAAGGAAAACAGCTGCCCACTTGTCAGCATGCAGGAAGCTACTGGAGAGCTCCTGGAGAGAATCCATCTGTGCCAAGGCGCAGATGGAGAACCTGGGGACCCTCGGGTCAGAGAGCAACTGAAAATCAGTGAACACATGGATTCCCCTCCACTGTGCAGGAAATGGAAAAAGAGCCAAAAGAAATCACACTGGTACAGTAGTTAAAGAAGTTGAAGAATCAAAGGCAAGCAATTGCTTAATCTAAATTAATGCATTAAGGTAAAGGAAACAGGGATGTGCAGAGTGCAGCTCATATTTTTAGCTCCTGGAAAGAAGGTGAAAAGATGGTCTAAGGGGAAATCATTACCAGCCTAACAGGAAGGTTAAAAAAGGAACAACAGAGGCACTGTGTGAGCATATAAGCAATCATTTGAAGAAAAGAATGCTCTATTTTAGATAGAATCACACCATCCAGTCTCAGAAAGAAATAGACATTAGTAGAAATAACTGCAGCTATTGAATTGTAATGAGTAAGAAGCATAACAGTTTTGGAAAGACTATAAATCCTCTGTAGGGATTGAATGTACTACAGACTCCTGAGGACAGGAAGGTACTCACCACACTCACCAGGTGGTCTTCAGAGCAGCACACCAGCTGCAGACCTCGAGGTATTTTTTACATAGATCTCCCTCTAGATTTTTATCTGGCTTCACATTCCCTGAAACCTGCACTACCCCCAGCACAGCCAGGACTACAGAGGGGCTCTAATGAATTTATTTTGAAATTGCCTTCACCTCCTGGTATGGGTGTCAAGAGGCAAGACTGACAAGAGACACACCAAGTGCAAAAAGTTTTAAAAACTGTCTGCTGACACTTAAATAACAAATTGACACATGAACAGTTTAATGTTTTTCCTGTTCAACCAGTCAGAAATATGCAAAACTGAATTGCCTGCAAAATTGAGCACTGCAGAAAACAAAATATCTTAAAGGGTGCATTTCTTGGCAGGTGTCTTAAATAAAAAGTCACAGATTAGATAATACATAAATAAGGAATAGCAAAGTATTCATTTGAGACAAGGTAGAAATCACCACTGGATTCTCACCATCTGTGAAACACGGAACTGATTTGTGACTTGAGACACCCTAATGTTGCATTCCTGCTTTTCTGGCTAAACTGATGAATGGAAACGTGGAAGGTACTTTGCAGTCATAGTGTGACATCCACACTCAAAATCATCTGAAATTCTTAACTCAGACTGCATTCATTTGCAGTTGAAGAATTAACTAAATTAATAACAGGATTACATTACACTGAAATGACACTCACCATCTGCAATGTCATTTCCCCAGAGACAGAGCTGGTTTAAGCAAAATTCTGGATCTATGCCTGAAATGACATCACATTCTCCAAAAGAGAATCACAGTTCTACCTCCTCCACCCAGTTTGTGCCATGCTGGGTCCTCACCACCCCAGCCCTATCCTGCATCACATCCCAGCACTAAAGCCTTGCACATCTCCAAACTCCCAGACACTCCCCACATCCCTGGATTTGTGAGCACTGCCTTTACCTGCAAGGCTCTCGCTGGTCCAGAAACCACCATGGGAAGCAACCACAATGCTGAGGAGATTCAGAACAGGGACATTCCTTCCCCAGCACCCTTCAGCTTCACTGAAATAGCTGCAATGCCCCAGTTTCTTTGCTGCTGTGATTCATATCCCATAGAATATGGGATTCTGCAGGTGGACTCGAGCTGCAGCCCAGCGACTCAGCCGGGATGGGGGAACTACCGCCAAGGAGGCAGAGGCACACACGTGGAAAAGGCTGGAAAGCACGGCATTCCCTCTGCATTGGCAATAAATAAAATAAAATTTCAACAAAAAGAGAGAGGCTGGAGCCCAAACTGTCCTACAGTAACACTGGATCTGCTTGTATTGGTGGTTTGCACTTCTCATCAGTTCCATGAGGCAACAGCCAAACATTTTGGCTCTACTGTCTGTCCCCTGCTCTGCAGCCCAGGCTAATGCATATCCTGGGAATCAGTAAGAGGAAAGAGAAAAGCAACATGGATTCTAAAGCTCTGGTTATAAAGAAAGCAAATTTAGTAATTCTTACAAATAACATAATGCAAATACATCTTTGAGAGTTGTGTTTTCCCAGTGTTTACATGAACTGTCAAAGCATAAAGAAGTTTTTAAGAATAAATGCTCTCCTTCTGACTAAAATTTCAGCAACCCTCAACGGTGGAGTTTAAGGAAGTTTCTCCCCAGAGTTTCTTCCCTGATGTCAGTTATACAGACCCTGTGTTTTCAGTGTTGCAAACCCGCCCTGGTTACTGTGCCCAGCTGCCTTTCAGCCAGTTTAAACATTCATGACTCTCCCCTGAAATGCATTTTCTAGTATGTCAGTCTTGCTGCCTCGGTGACTTCTCTATCTCTTTTTTTTTTTTTAATTAAGGAGAGAAGATTTAAAAGGATTTGGAATAGAAGATCACTAGACTCTGTGAGTATTGTGTAAAAAGCTCTTGTGCTTCCAGCCAGTGCACATGCTCCATCAGACTTTTCCCATGTTTTAGTTCCACTCTGACTCCTGAACAAGTTCAGGTTAATTTTATACTTCCTGACTAATTGGCTGTTTTGTCAAAGAACACGTTGTCAAAGGTTCTGGGTTACTAAAAGCTTAAGGTTTTAAGTGTTTTTTCTTGCCATATCTTGCCCATCCAACCACATTATTTTGATTTCAATGTCACAACATGCAATTCCACACAAAGGTCTGAAACAGAATTTGTAACTAAAATCTTGGGCTCTTTAGGGAACAAAATTAGCTCTTTTGAAACTCTTCAGAACCCAGCACCCCTTCAACAGAGAGCACTGGGGTTTCTCTCTGGGGAAGGGTACCCAGGCTGCCATCCATTTTCAGCCTCAGAACACAATTATTTACTTCAAATGCACGATAACCCTACCAAAAGATTTGAATTAGGTTACTTAGGCATGAAAGCTAGCAACAATATCCATTAAAGTAAAACACCACGCCAGCCTGAGACAGCAGAGGAAGAATGGTCATTTGTGACCCAAGTCCACCATTTGCCTTGGACAAGATCTTGTAGTAGAAAGTCCCAGCTTGGCTAAAAGGAAGAAAAATAGCCACAAACATGTTTAGAGATTTACAATATTAATAAATAAAAACAAAAGTCTTATTCTGGGAAACCATGAGTCTAAAAATATTTTAAATTGGCTCAATCCAGCATCCTCTTGCCTCAGCAGATCTCCATTGCACGCATGTGCTGTCATATCTGCCAACTTCACTTGCAAAACTCATCTATTATTCCTCTCTCCAGTTTGCACGGAATGGAAATGAAAAAAAGAGGATGACTTTAGCAGGGACCATGAGTGGTGGAAATGCTCAGTTTGTAAACCACAAGCTAGGTTACAAGATTAATTTCTCAGCATAAGTTCTGTCCGTCAGTCTTACACTTAGGAACATCCTGAGATAGATAGTGAATTCCACAGCCTTTTTTTTGTTTGCTTATTTTTAATAGGTCATTGAAATTTAAAAAAAAAATTGTTCAATTAGGCATCTGTAGTACTGTATTCTCCAGTATCTTTGGAGAACACAACTCTGCTAAGTAATTGATCTCCAACTTGAGAAGTTATAGTGAGTCTTTTTTTATCTTTTGAATTTCAAATAAAATCTGGGGGGAGAAACAGGAACTCTCAGGATAAATGTACCAGTCCCAGGTGAGTGGCATTTTTAAAACCACAGACAAAAGTTTGCTGGTTTGGCCTCTTTCTTTACATTTCCTACAGGGCTATGAATTAGTTTAATTTCTCCTTATGGATAATGATTTCATCTCCATTGTGCCACTCACAAGAGCACGAAAGACACTTGCAGCTCTTCATTTGCTAAAGAAGCTTCCTCAGTCTTTGCATTCTCCACCAGACATCACACCCCATCCTCCCACCAGCATCAAGCAACAAATCTCTGAACAGCAAAACAGGATCAACATCTTGGAGGCACCACACATGCCAGGAGCCCCAGGAAGCCCCTTGTCAGTGAGTTTGGGCAGGTTAATAACACCACAGCCAGGCTGGCACAGGGGAGTGTGGCACAGCTGCTGCAGCTCCTGGAGCAGGAGCAAACCCCCGTTTCTCTGGGAGGAGCACACAGCCTGGCCAATCACTAGCAGCATTCAAAGTGTTCTCAGCCTTGCAGGGATGTCAGCTAACAACAGAACTCTCTCCCCAAAGCTCCTTTCATACACTAGAGTTGCTAAAAGTAACACTTGGAATTACTGTCCAGGGAAAGACTAGAGAAAAACAATCAAAGTTAGTTTATTTTGGGCCATTAGCTGCAGTTTGTGTCTGGCCACTTCAGTTCCCCCGATAACAGGAAACCTGCTGTGCCTAAATGCAACACTGATGGGGTTTATTTTATTTCTCAAAAGAGGTTGCACTTGGGAAGCCACAACCTGTCAGGGTAGGAGAGCACACAGTTCCTGATGCAGAGGCAGGATCAAAACCAGGATTAGAAACCAGCTGCCACACAGACTGAGGGTGTTCTCCTCAGGTGGGCAGTGAGACAGAAACCCTTTCATCCCTCCGTCCAGATTAGAGTGTAAATGTTTTTATTGCCTGCTTAGCCACCTTTGGAAATCTGTATCCATGTCAACACCACCATTATATTGAACTCTGCTCCTCTCAGCACAAAAAACATGCCTGGTTTTCAGTCCAAAGCTATACTTTTAGTGATATAAGAGTGTCAAATTATAATGCCATCAATCTATCTTATTCCACAGTTCAAACACAATTTAGGTCTATAACTTCACACTTCTGTGTTAGTGGAAAAAAATACTTTTTAAAAAAAGAAAAGTACGTAAATGTTTTGTGCACTGAAAGAGCACTTGGTTCTGCTGGTTTATGAGTTCTTCACTTGCACAGCTTCTCTGTTGTGGAAACAAAAGTCCTTGTATTGGGCCTTCTCAGTGAAATTTGCAAACTCCTACACTTGCTATAACAGGGTGTTCAGAAACAGTTCTTACTGGCCTGGGAAAGTTAGTCCATTATTTATTAACTGCAGAAATACATTAAAGAAAACAATAACATGGTAAAAGAACATTCTTACAAAGGCTTGTTGCTTGTTTTGACAGAAACAAAGAGTAATTAAACCTAGCTAACGTCTTTTCACTGAGCATTTTGCTCTAAAGCATTTAAAAAAGTCTAAAACTCACACACTGCAGGACCAGGAACAGAACAGCAGAATCAGAACAGTGCAGCACTGCCAAGGAAAGGCTGTCCCTGAAATTCAATGGACAAATATTACCAGGCAATTTCATGCTTTACCAACACAAAATCCAGAAGTTAAATTTAGAAGCATGATTTCTGCAGACACTCAGATGTTTCTGTTCTAAGTTTTCTAGAAATTGCAAATTAGAACTCGGCAGACTTTAAAGTAACCCAGCACGTGTCTTGTGCAATCCAAATCATGGTCTGTCCTATTACTCTGCAAAACTGTTAGGAAAAAAAAAAAAATCATGCCTTTCACCACGTGGTTTCAGACAAATGACAGCAACATTCCATTTATGTCTGTGCAAAGAACAAAACTTAAGTTCTGTTTTTTCCTCTTGGAATATTGCCATGGAAGTTAAAAGCTAATAGAGGAGCCAACATCCTCCCCACTGAAGGATAAGCACAGTTTGGTGAGTAACACCACTCACAGAACTGCAGTCCAAGTGGTTGTGGCCATTTTTTCCCATTTACCATGGGGAGAATATATTGCATTTCTAAAGTGATCTCATTCCTAAATACTGCAATGAGATATCAAAGCATGCAGGTGTCACCAAGCTGCTTTGTGGAACTAGCAAATCCTGCAAAGCATCTGCAGCCACTCAAGAGATAAAGTGTTTTTTTCAACACCAGGAAGAGTAAATTGAATGAAACAGCTCAGAGGTAACAAACCAAAGAAATCTTGGAAATTACTTCTCTATCTCCCAATAACCAGACAGTACTGCCCACCCTCCCTTTGCTAACCTGGGGGATATGGCAACCTCTGTGCTGGACTTTACAAGAGGCTGAAAAAACATTACTCAGTCTTTTGATTGCAGGTATCAAGCTGCAATGTACTTTTATTAGCAAAAAAAAATCAAAATCAGACCTTAAGTACAGGTCTGCACAAGGATTTCACAGCTCTTCAAACATCACTTCTCTAATTGCTGTGAAAGGTGTAAATGTTGTGCTGTTTGCATGGAGAAGAGACCCCACTGCCCAAAAATTCAAGTGACTTGGCCAGTGCCACAGTAACCGAGTGGTAGCACTTGGAACAGTGTAAGTTTTTCATTTACTACACACACCAAGCATGGAGCATCCTCTTCCCCCTTTCTAGCTTTCCACCTCCTTAGGCTTCATTAGTTTAATTTGAACAGACACTGCATTCCTGGCTGCTTTTGTTATTCAATCTCTCTTGCAGGATCATGGGTTCCTCACAGGTCAGCTTGGCAAACTGTCACAGGAAACGCTTGACAACAATTACCTGTCCATTCATGAGAGTCAAATTAGCAATTCATAGAATATGGTATGATTAAACTCAGGAACCTGAACCTAATTCACAATGTGTCCTACTTTCAGGCATCAAATTTTTTGAGCCTGTGCTCTTTTGAAAGTCAAACTGATGAGGACTCAGGAACCTTGTGTCTTTTTCAAAAGAGGACAATGGAGCCCCTCTTTTGTCAGGCAGCAGGACACACACAGTCTGTTCTCAGGAGGAACAGGAGCCAAAAAACAAGAGCACTTCAGAACAGTAGCGAGGCACCTGAGCTTTTCTGAGCAAGGTAAGGGGAAGCTTTGCAGCCCCGCTCTGTAGAGCAGCCAGCTCCTCAGCACCGAGCACTCTGCACACCACATTCCGGCACATCGTTTGGCTTTGAAGAGAAAAACCCAAAGGTTCTCTTTGCCTCTTAGTTTTTCTAAAGCTCCAGCTGACATAGGAGCAAGCTGTGGAGGATAAGGGAGTTTATTCTTCTCTCTCTTAAAAAACCAGCAAAATAATCAACCAGTCAAAACCCAGCTTTCACGTTAGATGTGGGGTGACCATCTAAAACACCCAAAACCAGATGGAAAGGATGGAGGGTCTGAGAGCATCTCTTACAAATCAGAAAAACCATTGGGAACTCCCAGATGACCAGGAGTGCCCCGTCATTGCTTCCCCTGCCTGCACCCAAACCACAGCCCTCAAGCACGATCCCTCCAGTCTGCTCCACACTGACCTCCAGCCATCCAACAGCAGTTTGTAACTCCCGTGAGTTCATTCAGGATGGCTACTTTGATCTTTTCAGGAGATATTTCAAATTTTGTTAGAATATTGTCAGCTGGAAAGGACCTACATCGATCACCTAGTCCCAGTGTAACAAGAGGAGCACAGATAATGAAAGCAGAGCAACAGAAAGAAAGGAGAGGGGAAGTACAGTAAATCCTGAACTCCTCAGCTCTCCGACAAAATTCAGTCTTCTATAGACTGTGCATGAGACTTGCTACTGTGCTGTGTGATGAGGGCAAAGAGAACTCATTGAGACAAGGTGCACCTGCTAAAACTGGCACTAAAACCAGGCAGCTACTGCAAGTCAGTGGTGCCCAGCACCAACAGAAAGCAAGTCTTTGTTCTTCTGGCACAAGAGGACTCCTTTACTGTGAGTACCACATACAGATCAAACATTTATAAGCAAAAGAAAAGAAGCTAGCCAAGGGATTTGTATTAAAATAAAGATTGCAGATCGCAGTGTGAAAGGAAACAGGGAAGGTACCAGTGAGTCCCATGCCCAGCCAAGCTCTCCCCGAGCAGTCCTTCCTCTGAAGGAGAACTGCAAGGAGACAGCCTGAGCCAACAGTTTCTACAGCAACTGCAGAAGCACCAGTTCAATGATATTCAAACCCTGCAGTAACTGCAGAAGCATCAGTAAATGGATACTCCAGAAGGAACATTTGACAGTTTCTCCTGGACTCCCTCTGCCTCCCTGGGCAATCCATTGATCCCAATCAGCTTAGCTCAACTCTGGAGTTGCCCATTTCTCTGCAAATGCTTCCGAATCCTCTTTACCCTTAATATTCTTTCAGCACACTTGCTCCCCCTCAAAACTTCATGGAACAGCCACCAGAGAAAGTTCTGTAGACACAGTACTGGAAGGATGAGTGTCCTTATCCTGCAAGGGAGAGACCAATGCATCCAAGCATGGCGCTGCTGCAACTCCTCACGGAGGGTGGAATGCTGTTATGACAGTGGCACTGGGCTGCAGCTGCACCACTAAAAGCACACTTGGAAGCATCTCAAGGGGAACCAAAACAGAGGCCAGATACCACCCAACTGCACAGAAAAAGCAGATCCATTTGTAATGTGGCTATTTTAACACTAATGCAGAAGCCATATTAAGGAATACAGACTATTTCACCTATGCACTTGGTAAGTTATCACCTAAGAATTGTCATTTACTGAAGGATGTTTAGGGCAGGACATCTTTTATCCTCCTTTTAAGAATCTGCTGTAATAAATCACAGCACCTCAACAGTCACGGCTTCATCAGTTCCACATTGCAACAGTTTTTCCTTTAAAGTCTGCAGTGTTACTTTCGATCACACTGAAACTTGGCATGAAGCTCAGGCTCCTGACCCACAGCAAAAAGTTAAACAAAATTGCTCGTTTGTTTTTAAAAAGGTCAGGAGGTTTCAGTTTCAGGCTGCTAGTGTTTGGGGTGGAAGGAAACAGTATCTACAGCCACATCTCGGGAACATTCAGTATTCAACCCCTCTGCAAAGAATGGGCTTGATCAGAGACCTGTCAAAAATGCTCTTTGTAAACTGCTCTCTTTTATTAGTTTATTACTAATAAGGCCACATCCACAAAACCAAGTTTTTGGTCAAGAGATCACTACTTATATAATACTGACTCCCAACTACCTGCTTTAAAAAATATCCTCTATCTCCTGGGCTAACAAAAGGAAATTTACTAAATTCCCCCCAAAAATAAAGCAGACCATACGAAAATATTCAATGTAAAAGACAATCTCATTCCCACACTAATGGTAGGAGAAAAGAAACATAAAGGCAAAAATACTTTGTTTTTATCTTCATGCCTTTTACCATGATTGATCCAGATCACACCATCACTATTGTGACTGTGACAGTTGTTATTGCTAAAATATGAAGTACTATGAAATCTAAAGTGGAAAAGCATCTTATGAGTTGCTAAAGTATAAGTATGCAAAGATGAGTTCTGGATCAAATATTTTCCTTAGCAGGCTAGTTTTGAAGGAATAAAGACTACAGTTCCAGACAACCATCTTTTAACACAAATTAAAATTTAAAAAGTTATTTATTTAGCAACTATGAACAGTGTCAGGTTCCACAAAATTTGCTAAGACTGAAAATTCAATCAAATTTTTAAAATTGTCAAAAACCCCCCAGTTACAGGAGGTTCTTATGTGCCTCCAAGGTGGGAGTCATGATTCTTTTCTCTTACACAAATTTAGACAACTGTGTTCTCTCTTCAGCCTTCTGGCCATCTGTAGAGATGAGGAGGTGTGTACAGATGTGGGCTCAGAGCAGAACAAGCTACTTCTCTGAGCTCATATTTTTGGCAGTCACCAATTTCACCCTCACCCACCAGAAGCAAAGAAGTTATCAGTTTTGTCTCGGCCCCCTTTTCCCAGTATTTGCCTTTCTTCCTGGCTTTTCTAGAACACTTGTCACCATATTTACCAGAGCACATTTATTACTGGTTTTAAAATAACAGTTTTTGTGAGACAGGAAAATATTTCAGATGTTTATAGGGGGAACTTCAGACACAAAGAAACGAAATTGTGTGGTAAGTCAGTGGCAGAACCTGAAAAGGGGCCAAATGCTGCCCTAATCAATACTTGCAGGTTAATTACCAGACATTCTTCACTGGAACACAGTGTTGCTTAGTGCCTGCTGTTGAAGAGTTTTACCCGTTTCCAGTTTTGGAAGGAGTGCTCCTAGCTCTCCTACGCTGCATCCCCGCTTACCACACACTGCAGTTCAGCCCCGGTGATGCTCTTTAGGGTCACCCAAATGGCACAGCTGAGCACTTTAAAGGAACAGATTAAGTCTCTGCATGATTGAAGACTTGGGCAGCATGACTGGGTAACCAAAGAAGCCCTAATCTATTTGCCAAGTCCAATTACCTAGACATCGAATCAAGAGATCATGAAGCATTAGGACACGGAATAACTCCTCACCAAACAGTTTAAGCTCTCTGAAAAGATGACAGTCACTAAGAGCCTATGGCATGGAAAAGGCATCCTTCAAAGCAGAGGTGGGGAGAAATCAGTTCTTGGACATTTATGTTTTCCCCTCATCTTCTGTTGAGCTATACCAACTATCAGAGTAAAGGGGAAGAGACTAGGATTGGAAGAGCAGTAGAAATCCAAATGCTCCGAGTCTCTGTATCTGTTTCCTTGAAATCCTGTCAAGTATCCTACTTGGAGATCCATGTTCTCTACTTGTTCCATCATACCACAGCCCCCAGCTTTCCAGTGGCTGCGTCTGTTCTCCGGTACTTCACTCCCTGGGGTCACAGGCTGTACACCTACGGCTCTCCCTTCTATTCCAGAGTCTCTTCCGTTACAGCAAATCCCTCCAAATTGTCACACAAGACACAGCAATCAGGCAGGGCAGAGAAGAAAAAGTAGAAAAGCACAAGGAGGGTCACAGAACAAACTCAGCCCCCATACCTGGAGACAAAGAACAAGTTTCCATATGCAAAGAGCTGCCTCTTTCAGCACATCTGTATCAAAACCAGGTATAAATTACTAATCGTTCTCCTTGTCTTCATGCTGGGAAGTGGCTGTCTTCAGCCAGCCCCAGCATCAGTCACACCTGTCAGAACATCACACAGCTGCCTCAGCTGGGAAAACCAGCCACGCAGGTTGGGCTGCTGCCACCATGGCCAGGGAATGAGCAGCACATAAAGAGCTGTTATGTGCATCCAGCTTCAAAACTGATTAAACCTGAACACGCGTTAGTCGGCACTTCCACGTTCACTGATGTTACTTGTTTTATGGTTAACAAAAACATCCCCAGCCCAGTCCTATGGACCCTACCCACACCAGGTGCCACCACTGCACCCTTGATGATCATGCTCCTACTCTATCAGAAACACAGCACCAGCTGACCTGCCATGGGGCAGCTAACTCAGATGCTTTTTATTTTCTTTTTTAATACAAGTTGTCATTTGTTTGTTGAATGGATCTATTCATACTGTCCTGACTGTAGGCCTTTACCCAGTCTCCGGGTGATGTGTTTGGTCCGACTGGTCAGTGTCTTGCTAAGCGGCTGTAAAAAGAGCTTGTAAATCAAACACCTTCTTTATTCAGGTATATACCAGCTGGCAATTTTAAAACATCACCTATTTCAACAATGGCACCTAAATTCGGTGGAGTGCGGCACATCAGCTTGTTTCCTTGCTGAATTTTGTACAGTCTCTTTAGCAAGGGAGATATCATATTTATGATTTCATGTTAGTTCATGTTATGGAGAGAGATACCATGTTTATGAAGAGGGTTAAATTGGGAACCATGCTTCAGCTGCTACACCGTAACCAAAAAACAAAGCCCTGCAACAAGTGAAGAAAATTTTTATGCCTCCTTCAGGATCAACCATGACTTACCATAATCCTTTTATGGAACCCATCCCCTTTAAAATATACACTAAAAAAGATGTCCGTGGAATTATGGTAAACCATTTTTTGGCAGAATCTTGCTGGAAGGAATTAGGTGCTGTGTGCCCAAAAAGCCCCTGCCCACAGCCTCAGGCCTCCTCAGCCTCTCGAGGGAGCGTTTTGCCAAAGCTCATTTCTGGAAGCACAAACAAGCTGCACAGAGGTTGTGGGGTTTCCCACACACCTGTGGGCTGTGCCAGCCTTTCCACAGGGCAGATCCTGATGGCTGACAAGTGGGATTAGGGAACATCTGGTTTTGGGTCATTATCAACTCAGTCCAATAGCTCCGGAGGGACATTTCCCCATGGAACATCATCCCTGTGGCTCAGAGAATACTAAAGACTCTTGAGGGCCCAACACTTAAGATGCTGTGCCAACACTCCAGTCTGCTGTGTTGCAAGTCAAACAAGAAATGTGTTCAGTCAAAGTGTCTTCCCTCCCAAGAATCAGAAGAAAAAGAGAAAAGTACAAGGCCTTAAACCCAGCCTGCCCTTCTCTGCTCCTACTGGGGAGCAATTTCTATGGGGCAACACCAGTTTCCCACCATTGAGTTAATTTACTGCCAAGCCAAATGCCAAGTTCTTCTTTAAAATCTAAATGAATTCTGGTTTATAAGATTTCTTCAAGTTTTGTGACATCTAACAGCTACCCACGAGTAAGACTGTTCTTCCCAACCAGATACTCAAACATTAAATTTTTCAATAAAGACAATTTAAACTAAATGCACAAAAAGAACAAGAAGCAGCAAAATTTAATTTACTGGCATAGCCATACACACCCCAATTTTATTTTCTTTTTAAGCATACAATTAAGGGTAATTTAATTCCCCTGTGTAGGCATTACATGAAAGAGAAACATTATTGTAAGAAGAGCTCAGTACTGTTGGTACACAAACCTTACGACAGATAAATTAGACCTTAGGAAAACAGCATATAATTTACATTTTGTTATGTCAATCACCAGTAGCATCTTAGGGCTCTTAAATAGCACACCAAACCACAACATAAGGGAACTAATGTAAATCAACACATGTGGTAGGATCACTTAAGTTTCCACAATCCAAAAGATCCCTAAAATGGATTTCATAAGATTATTCCTCTTCAACCTCCACTTACACCTTTAAGTTACCAGCAGGTTATGACAATATTTTACTACAGAAGAGTTATAAAGTTTTGCATAGTTACAGAAAAATCAACGACATAAGACCACAAAGGGCATAGGGTTTACTAATTAATCCCTGGGTCTTCATTACTTGAGAAGCCAATGGGCAGATGTGCAGGTGGCCCAGAGATACAGCGGCCTGGCTCAGCTGCATGGAAAATCCAGCCTTGGGAGTTGTTGGGTTTAGCAGCAGAGGAAGGACAGAGCAGCCCAGGGCCATGCTTTACATACCCTTCACAAACAGCAGAACAAATGACATACCCTGAATTTGTTCTGGGGCTTCTACAGCACCTCGTCCACATTCCAACACCACCCAGGAAATGAGCGGAAAGGTCAGGATGTGCACTGCAAAGCAGAACCAGGAGCACAAGGCAACAGACCAACGTGGAGTGGGCTCCAACAATTCTGTCCCCTCCTATTCCATGATGACCAGAGTGAGAGGACCAGAACAGAAGGTAATATAGCTACCAAATAAGATCTAAAAATCCAAAGTGCAAGATGTTTACTCGCTCATATCACTCCTAAGAACTCCTCTGCAGGTTTTTTGTTAAGGGACATGAATTGAGGTTTTCAAGGAAGTTAAATAGGAACACTGTCCCTCTGTGAGCTGACACAGACATGAACTGTGACACTGTTTTCTGTCATCAGTGCTCAGTGAAGAACTTGCACATAAGAAGGAAAAACTACACAAGTGCCAAGAACTGCAGAAGTACAACTGGAAAAAATACTGTGTTCGGCCTTGTAGCTTGTAACAATTGCTTTTAACAAAAGATACCAGCAATAGCTTTCAGGTAAGGCTTCTCCCTCCTTAAACACCAAGTACAAAGTTTCTGTTTGTCAAATCACGCTGCAAATACAACAAAAGTAGTCAAACTATGGTTTCTGCAGAAGGGTTTGAGACTTGCATTCTCTTGCTCTTTAAATCTCTTAACAGTTTTTTCATATTGCTTTAAACAAGAATTTTCCTTTTGATTTCCTCACTGCAGCATATTCAGCAGCAAAGCAATCTTCACTTGCCAATACTGCTGGGCTACAGCAAATCCAGCACATCACATCAGCCAAGTGCTCCTCATGTGGCTGTTGTCAGAAAAGTCCTCGCTCTCCCCACCTCAATACAAAGTAAGGTGCAGAGCCCAACATGCTGAAGTCTGCTGTTGGCATGGTGAGAGACACCATAAACCCCAGCTCAGCAAGAGCTGGAGGTGAGCCCAGGGAGGTGCAGACTGACCCTCTGCATCCTCACTCCCCCAGCATCTCCCTCAGCAGCCAGAGCATCCCAGGAGCTCCCTCCCACTTGCCCTGAATGCTCCCCTCAGCTAGCCCAGCCTGTAAAATACACAAACTGCCACTGTTCTACTGTTTCCATATTTATACTTTGACACTTTGGCCACTTCTAGGTGTTATGTACCTCACCCCAGCCCAGGACAGACTTCCATGTTTAAACAGACGCTTCACCAAGCATGTTCACGGTGGCTTTTCACACACTCAGAAGCTTGTTAGCCAGCCAGAACCTTTCCCTCTCCCCCTTTCCAGCCATGGATATGCTCTTCAAAGAGCTCTATTTACATGCCAAGCTACAAAGCAACGTGGAAAAACTGCAGCTTTTATGATTCTACAGTGAGGTTTTTCACAACATGAAGCAGCTTCTTAGACTACTTTTTTTTTTTTTTACATTTTTTTTATTTCCAAACAAGATTTCACAGTTCAAAAAAAAAAAAAAAAAAATAACAAACAAAACACCTCAGTCCACCCACAGGCTTTTGAGGAACATTAACAGAGGGGCTTCAAAAGAACAGAGCTCTGCAACTCTAAGCACTGCATTCTGAATGAACATCCACGGAAAAACGGTGTACAAGTCACAAACAAGGGTCACCAAAACCCACATATCCACCAGTTTAAACTACTTCTCTCATCTTTAGGCCTGGCATGGCTTGCCTTATGCCATCTTCTGTTGTACCTTTCCAACTGCTTACTGTCTTCTCATTTAGTCTGAACCTTTGGTTTGAAATCAGCTGTGTCTGAAATTCCTTCTAGGACAAGCCACAAAGCTGGATTTGGTCACTTCCTCAGCAACATTGCTGCCAGTTACCCCTGGGGCTCCCCCAGCCCCCAACGCACAAGTATTTCTACATGGAATCTTTCTCCAGTTCCCCAAGAAATCAAGTCCTAGATTTCCACCTCGTGTGTAGCCTGTCAACCACACAGAGCAAGAACTGGCGCTTTATCAGCATCTTCTTTGTGCAGAGATGAAAAATACTGCCAATAGTTCAGCAGAAACGACGAGTCTGGATGAACAGCCTGTGCAAATAAAGCCCCTTTATAAAACCAGGACTAACCAAACTAGCAAGACTAAAGATTCTCTTCAACCTACAAATGCCAAGGCAGCACCAGGCTGGCACCATCAATCATGGGATTCTGAGGAACAGAGAACTGAAAACATTAAACCCTCACTATTAGCAATCCTACCCGCTCTTCTCTGCATCTCTCCCTACATTCTACACAACATGAAGCAAAGGAAAATGGTTGGAAAGCTTCAGACAGAAGAAAATTACACATGCCAGGAACTTCCAGAGACGAGTCTAACTTCCTAAAAATGACCAGGAATTCAGTAGAAGCCATGGCCAGCTGCAGTCTGCTGACACAGATTTCTCCTTCCTCTCTACACTGGCAGGAAATAACTACAACCCAGCTTGTACACCTTCCATGGAAGAGGTAGCTGGTTAAATTCTTGGAAAACACTTTTGCACTTCAGAGACTGAACAACGACCTTGAGCAAATACAGGAATACAGCAATGCAACCTCTCCAGAGACACTGCCAGGCCTTCTTCTCTTCCCATTCCAAAAGTTTTGTTTTAAGGCCTCCTCTCCAAGTAGACAGCACTGCTCCATACTCCTTCCTTCCTTCCTTCCTTCATCTCTGCCACCACTGCTACTTCCTTTGGGTCTCAAAAATGGTTACCGTGTCTTTAAAAATCAAAGAAAACTAGACGAAGTTGGCAAACAGTCCTTTCTTCTCCATTCTTTCTAAAGATGTTAAAGTATTCTGCATGAATGGAGGAAATTATTTTAATTTTCTGTCTTTACCCTAGAAGGCCAGGCTTCAAATGTTTGCTAGAACACACAACTATTTTAATTTAAGTTAAATAGCCCAGCTATTTTAATTAACTTACAGTTTCATAAACATGTTTTGGAACTGGAGATCTGAAATATTCCCGACAATAATCCCACTTAAGTCTTTCTTTGCTTTAACCACGCTTAGCATTTCTGAGCTGTCACGACAAAGTACAATAAAACTTCTAAAAACTGTTAACAAACTAGAGGACACAGATATAGAAAAAAACTAATTCCAACATATCTAGGACCCCCCATGTTATAAATTTTCTCTTCTGCCATACCCTGTGCAGAAGCCGCTTGGAATGCTCCACTCTGTTCTTTCTGTAAATCACAAGGCACCATTTTCAGAGTCATGTAAATAAATAATAAGACATTTAGCCAGATAATGCATATTTCTACTTTGACTCAAAACTCAAGTTTTGCTCTACTCAGTGGCAGGCATGTGACTCCCTGGTTATCCCTTTCACGCTCTCACTTCCAGAAGGAATAGTGGGTTAATGATTACAAAATCCAGTGCAAAGCAAATACAGAATGAAAGAAGGGAAAAAAAAAAAACCCAAACAAACCATGGACCACAACACTGACGAGCGTGCTCAGACCCAGGAGGAGCCTACCCGGGGCCCGGAGGGAGGCGGCTGCCCCGCGGGGCCGGGGCACGGAGGGCACCGCACCGACCGCACCGGAGCGAACTTCGGGCCGAGCCCCGAACCCCGGCGGGAGCCGCCCCGCACCGCCCAGCCCAGCCCAGCCCGCACCTGGCCGGGACCGCCCGGGGACAGCGCGCACCCGCTCCACGGGTACAGGTAACACACCCAGGGGTACAGGTAACACACCCCAGGGGTACAGGTAACGCGCACCAGGGACAGGTAACACACCCCAGGGGTACAGGTAACACACCCCAGGGGTACAGGTAACACACCCCAGGGGAAGGTAACGCGCACCAGGGGCAGGTAACGCGCACCAGGGGCACAGGTAACACACCCCAGGGGCACAGGTTACGTGCCTCAGCCCCACGGGCACAGGTAACGCGCACCAGGGACAGGTGGGAGCCTCACGGGCACAGGTAACGCGCCCCAGGGGTACAGGTAACACACCCCAGGGGCACAGGTAACGCGCCCCAGGGGTACAGGTAACACACCCCAGGGGCACAGGTAACGCGCCCCAGGGGCACAGGTAACGCGCCCCAGGGGCACAGGTAACACACCCCAGGGGCACAGGTAACGCGCCCCGCCGCCGGCCGAGGGGCGGCCGCCCGCGCACGGCGCCGCCGAGCCCCTCACCCCTCACGGCTCCCCGCCGCCCCCGCCCGCGGCCCCTCGGGGCTCGCAGCCCTCCCGCCCCACCGCGCCCCTCCGCCCGCGCAGCAGCGCCCCCCCCGCTCCCTCCCGCGCCGCCCCCCGCGCCGTGTCCTGCCCTTGCCTCCTGCCCGCAGTGCCCGGTGCAGTGGGAGGAGCGGTGCCCGCGGACGGGCCGCCCGCCGCCCCGACCCCTCCCCGCCGCCCGCCCGCCTCACCCCGCTCGGCGCCGGCCCCGGCGCTGCCCCGCGGCCCCGTCCCGGCTCCGCAGCCCCGTCCGGCTCCTCCGGCTCCGCAGCGCCGAGCGGGGCCGCGCACGTGACCGCGCCCCGCGCCCCCATAGGCTGCGGCTGCCGGGCAACGCGCGCCCGCCCCTTCCCTGCACCTGAGAGCGCCCTACGCCAACTGCGTACGGGGCGCCGCGCCGCCCTGCGCCGGCTCCGTAGCGCCGCGGACCCCGGCGTTTCCTGCAGGCCGGCGCAGCCTTACGGAATCGGCGTAGGGCGGCCGGGCCCGCCCGGCTCCCCCACCTGCGGCCGCTGCTCCCCGCGCAGCCCGCGCGGTCCCGCCTGCCGCCTGGGGAGCGGCGCTGCCGCCCGGAGCGCGCCGCGGCCGCGCGGGACGGGAGCGGCCGGGCCGCACCTGGGAGCGCCGCTTGCGTAGAGCCCCTGCGAGAGGTCGGTGTGTGCTACGGACTCTCCGTAATGTCGTCAGCGCGAGCGCCGCACCTGAGGGCTCCCGCTGCGCAAACGGCGTAGGCGCGAGCGCGCCGGGCGCAGAGAGCGCAGCGCTGAGGGCGGGGGCCGGGCAGGTGTGTGAGGGCAGGGCCGGCCCGGCACCGGCCGCGCTCCGAGCTCCGAGATCCGCGGCCGGCACCGGCGATGGGGCGGCCCCGGCCGCCAGCGGGAATAGCGCCGGCAGCCCTGCCCCGCCGGCTGAGGGGGGCGCCGGGCGGGCCCGGGGGCAGCGCTGAGGGGAGGGGGCTAGGGCAGCGGGGCGGCGGGGCCTCGGCCCCTCAGGCAGCGCGCGGCCTTGGTGGGATTAATATCCCTCTGCCAAATCCAAAGCAGTGCAGGAGGAGCAGGTTCCTCAACTGAGTTGGGGAGTGGGGTTTCCATGTGAGCGGTTGAGCTCCTTGTGGAATCCCCAGTGGCTGTGGACAAATCAAGGCGCCTTCATGCTGTCTTCGGGCAGGTTGGGCTGCACAAGGAGTGTGGTGGTCAATGATTTCCATCTTTCTCTTCTAGAAATCGAGACAAATGGGGCTAGTTTTCAGCTCCCTGCAATAATTCTTCCCAGTCTCCGACAGGTGGCTGTTGTAGATGGGCACTGCAGTGGAGGTGGAGAAAGCTCCCAAAGCTGATGTTCATCGTGCTCCAGAGCAGCCCTGACAAGCAGAACCTTTAGGTATGAGGAGAGAGGGTTGAGTCTGAGGGGATTTTCTTTCTTCTCTGTATGTGCGTTACATAGAACAGTTATAGAGCTTCATAATCCTTTAGCATTCCATGTGCTTCACCACTTCAATTGCCAATATAGTCACTTGAGTGCTTCAAACTTTCTGCCAGATTTTCTAGGTTAAGTGCCTTTTCGAACTCAGCTTTCAGCATACAAGTGAATGGCAATTGTATTCGATATCACTTTTTATACTTTTCAAAACTGATTTTATACAGGCTGTGAAGAGGAAAGACTGCTGACTGGGGAGCTCCATTCCAAAATAATCAGTACACAACGTGCTGTGCTGAAGCAGCCCCTGAGGGAACTTCGGCCAAAGGCTGTAGGACCAGGAGATTTGTGGTGCTGATGTGAAACAGTAACTTTCATTCAAAAGAGTGATTTCAGCATTAGAGTGGAAGTAGAAAGCACGTGTGCATTAATAGCTTTACAAGCAGGGAGAGGTTCACCTTGTTCCAATTAGAGTTACATTTTGTATACTGCTTTGCAAGCCTGTGGCTGAAGTGTCACCCTGGTTCTGAACAGTCAGACATTGCTCTGCCTTTGTAACAGACTTTTATCTTGTCACGTTTGAGGATTGAAAGGAGAAACAAATATGAGGAATCTCAGTTACTGCTTTCATGTCTCAAATTGAGAGATTTCAAAGAAATGAATGAATTTAGCCAAATCTCCTGTGTGACCTTAAAATATTAGTGTGGGCCTTGAAAAGAGGCCGAAGAGAATAGCTGGAAATCAAGGACTGGTCCAAGGACTTAATGTGAGAACGGTTTTATTTGAAATTGATTGCATCAAATAGTTGCAATAGACACAGCCTGGAGAAAGGATGCTGGGGGGGATGGTGGGAGATGGGAAGGGGCATCTGTGAAAGGAGTGGCTGTGCAGGGCAGCCAGAAATGTAGTGAGGAGGGAAAAAATCTGCAAGAGATGGCACCTCAGGTAGTGAAGTTATTGCAGAGGTAGAAGAAATGTTTTCAGCTGTGGTCTGAGTGAAATCTTGAATTTTTCTGTTGAGTTCTCCCTTGGGCTAATGATTTGCCAAGGGCAGAAACACAGAGGAAAGGGGATTGATGGATTAATTTAGAATACAGGGGATTGGAAGAGCTTTGGCGCTGCAGTACAAGGATATACATTTAACAAGGAAAAGAACATCTGAGGCTTGGAAAAAAAGTTAACATCTGTCTTTAGGCTTCATGGAATAAAAAGGAAGAAAATTGAATTTATAGCTCTAAGTATAGTCAATAAAATACAGGGATTGAATCGTGCCAAAAGCAACATGGAATTAAGAGTTACCTTGATGAAAGTTGAAGTAATTAACAATAATTGTGCTCTTTCTTGGGACAAAATACTGGCATAGAAAAAAATTATTTTTTAAAATGTATAACAACAATGGAAATAATGTGTGTTTCCTACAGATTTTTTCATAGAAATAGTTCAGACATTGTCATGTGTTCTTGAATGTCACTTGCATCCCTTAGACAAACAAACTGTACAAGAAGCTGCTGGTGGGTGCCAGTGTTAAGGCTGGAGTGAGGCAGGGGCTGGGCTGTGCAGTGGGGCAGCCCCACGGGATGGGCACTGAGGGAGGTGGTGTCAGCCCCAAATGCTACACTAGGGACTAAGTGGCCATTAGCTACAGGACAGGGGGAAACCCCTAAGTGAGCAAGGATGAAATGCAGCCTGTCAAATTTCAACTGTTTGGTATTGTTTACAGACAAATGGGAATGCTCATGTAGTGCCCCAGGGAACAGGGATTTTTTTTCATGTTATAACTCAGAAATCTCTGTTTGAGTCTTACCATTGTCCAGTGACCCAGTTCTTTATGGGTTTCAAATTCTGCCTTTAGACATATACTAAAGTTAATGGGATTTGTGCAAAGATAGCTGAGGAGAGACTTTGAATTGCAAGAAATAACTTTCTGTGCATGTCTTTTAAAAATCTTCATAGAAAAAGCTGTGTTTACATGGGAAATTAGTCTCATAAGATTGATATAGCAAAGAGTTTTATTTTGAAAAATGCTTACAAGACCTGTATTAATTTTTGTTTTAAAATGTATCTCAGGCATAGAAGGAAGAGAATCAAGCAGGTAAGTATCCAGTGTAGAGGATAATTGAAAATTGAGAATTTGTGCTGCAAAACAGAAGATTATATGATTTATGCTGGCAGTCATTCGTGTACCTAGCTCTTTACCAAGTTTTACACAGTGCTTGCTAATATCTGTTGCAACCCTGAATGATTCTCTGACTTTGAGCTAGAGCAAAGGAGATAAAATAGTACTGGGGGAAAATTAGTCACCAGGAGAGGAGGATTCACACCACGAAATGTTGCACAGAGTTCCTCAAGTCCCAGAGCAGGCTCTGCGGGGTAACATTTCAGAGATCTTTTAAGCAACAAGGATGAGGATCAGCTTGAAAAGCAAGCAAAACTGGAACTAAGGAAATGGGAAATACTTTCAGGTTATGACTAATGCAATTATTAGAGAGGCTACTGCAGGCACTGTGGTAGATTTAGCTTCAAATAAGAACAGAAGTTATGCCATGTGTGATTGATTCCAGGTTGGGTTACAATTTAGAAGTGCAATTAGTGAGTCATCTGTTACTTTATATCAATTATTAAAAACAACAAAGGTCTAGGTTAAAAAAAAAAGAGTGCATGTCTCAATATGTGGTGCTCTACTTGTTAATTTTCTGGTTTCACTTTCTTGTTTGAGGTGTCTCAGCTTTGCAGAGCTGTGGTACAGAGCGTTCCTTAAACCAGCGCGCGAATTGCTCTCAAGCAAAGCAGCACTCACCTGCCAGCCCCCGTGGTGTGGCCCTGTCACACCATCCCACACTCACCTGCTTTGGCCAGAGCCAGCCCGAGGGCAGTGTCTGCAGTGACCTGCAGGCCAGCAGCTTCCTGAACCATTTGTAAACACAAGTGCTTTAATCTTGTTTTAATAGGTACTGTTTAGGACAGAGTGCAGCGCAGCTCGGCATTCCTGACAGCTCAGTTGTTGTGTAGTGCTGCCCTCAGTGCTCTGGTTGTGTTCTCACCCCAGCTGGCAACTGCTGAATATGCAAAACTTTTCTTCTGGTGGCCATGACAAAACTCATAGCAGTAAACATAGCTTTGAGGGACAGTACCAGGCTCCACAGGAGAATTGATCTGAGCCAACAGAGCATTCCTCATGAAATAAGAAGGCCTGGAAGCAAATGATATTACCAACCTTCAAAGGGCATTTAATTACAGTTTCTAATTAAGGTGATGCCCTAAGTGGTCATGTGAAGTGTCCTGATCTGTTACATGGTGTAACATGACATATCAACATGGGGTGTTGGTACTTCATCTGGACTTCAACATTTTTGTTGTGAATGAAAGTGCTTTTGCCTGTTGTGCCCACAGGAACGGAGGACTGCAGCTGGTTGCAGGGCATCTCTGCAGTGTGGGCTGTGAGAGAAAAGGGGCAGAAAGAAAGTTCTGGGGTCCCGTTGTCACTGAGCCCATGGGGTTGGTGGTATCATACACAACAGGTTACACACGCAGTTTAAGGGGTGAAGTTGCAAAGACCCAGTGCTGGTGTGCAGCTCTGCTCTCCAGACACGCCTGGACTATGTGACCAGACATCTAAAGCAGGCCTGAACTCCACAGAGCTTCACAGTTTTCAGTCTTTGTAATACACATTTGAGATGTGGTTCTGTGATCACTGAGCACTCCCAATGATTGTGGTTGATGTGGTTTGCACTTCTGTGTTACTGGGCTTGTAGACATGCTGAACCAATTTGGAAATCAGCTGTTTTTTCCATTTGTGGGTAGGACATGGTATATGTTTATCTCATATCAATATGAGATAAGTATTTTCATTTATATCAGTGGCAAGTAGATAAATATTTGGGGGTATATGCACGTCCTTTCTAGCAAAACAGAGATACAGTTGTAAGGATTGTTGTTTTAGGGAAGAGTATGATTGGACCAGATAAGGGATGACAGGAGTTTGGTTCAGGTCCTTAGACAGATATATTAGGGTGGGTTTTTTGCTTTTGCTTTGAAGTTTAAGATTGAAAACCTGCCATCGTTCCAAAGCAGAAACAACTTGGGTGGCCTTTTTATCACTAATAGGCAGAGCAACTAGGCAGGACTGACTCCACTGAAAAGAGGCTCTGTCATACAAGAGGGTTTCCAGGTCAAGATTAAAAGCAAAACAGCTCTCATCACATGAGCCTTTGTACTGCACCCATATTTTCTAAATGCTTTTGGCTTATCTTTAATGTTTATGCTGCTATCAAAAATAAACCCAGCTTCTCTCTCCCCGGGTGTTGTATTTAACATCAACAGTGAATAGGCTTTTTCATTCCTAAATGCTAATTTCCTTTCTGTTTTCAATCTGTTTCTGGTACAAAAAGTTTTTGTTTTCAGTGGGTTTGGTTTCTTCTCTCCTTGGTTTTTTAACTGCATGTTTTCTCCTTCACATATCTGTTTCTGTCTTGGTAATCAGTATTTTTTTGGTAGCAGCAGTAGTTGAGTGTCTATCAATAACCCTGAAGCCTAGATCTTGAATCAGAGTTTGTTTGAGTGCAGCTGGCAGCACAGTCATAATACTCTTTAAATAAAAAAGCTTTACCAAGATTAATTTTTCATCAACAGACAGTGGAGAACTTTTAGGAATAACTGTAATTGTCTCACTTTGAACTGTGGTCAGAAATACCATCTAAAAATCTTGCTATAATGAGAATTTTGGTTATAATGAGGTAGTGTTATAACTTCATCAAAAATTTTGCGATACTAGAGCCAGAATTCAATGGCATTTGGAAACTGCTGCCAAGCTGTATCCTTGGGATAAAGCTGACCTTGCTGAAGCTGGTGTTTCCTGAGTGCGCCAGTACTCAAACCAAGCACAGAACGTGGCTCGGAGCAGGTTGTCAGCCTCTTGTTGGTTCATCCCCAAGTGGCTGAAGCTCCAGAGCAAGTAGAGAAGGTCCAGTACACTGCAGCCTGCATGTGACAAATGGGTGTTGACCAGCACTGAGAACTCTTTGCAGTGTGCTTTGTCTCCTCTGTGGTGAAGTGCTGTCCCCTCATGCTGCACAAACTAGAAGTAACCTTTCCATATTCGAGACTGTTTACTCCGTGTATGCATGAAGCTGCTGCTGAGCTAACTGGTTTTGTCACATAATGTGATAAGTGGAAAACAGATCTGCAGTCATATTCCAGACTTTAGGCATGTACCTCAAAATTTCATCAACTTTGATATGCCAAAATGTTATCTAATTGTGGATATTTAGTAGCTGGAGATGTCAGTGAGCTGTGACTAGCAAATGAGCTGTGTGTCTGCTGAAACATTGAGAAAGATTTGGATGCCTGTGTCGTAGGACGTATGGAGACTGCAATGCTGACTATCAATTTTGAAGTGTATCAGATTTCTCTTGAAGGGAAAATTGAGCCCAGTCTGTAAAGATGTTTTTCTGGACAGCCCAAATGTTTGGACAAATAGTTATCCTTGTGATGAGCATTTACCAGTAAAGGATCTCCCAGGCTCTGCTCACCCCAGTGCAAGTCCAAAATGGTCAGATTAGGCATTTGAACAGAAATGTATCTGTATTTTGGGGACAGTATATTTTACATGTACTTTCTCATGTTTAGTGTAGCACACCTGTGAGTGTAGAAATGCCTCTTTACACAGAATGTTGTCTTGGCTTCCTACCTTAGATTAGAAGCTTCCTGTCATATCTTTGTTCTAAGTTTGCTTGTGTGAGGAGTGGGAAGTTGAGGACTGTTGGTGTATCTTGTATCCTGGTTGGTTTTTTGTTTTAATTAACCTGCCAGATAATTTTAATGTGTGCATCTAGTGCTATCCTATTTGGCTTTCCTGTTACAGATGCTGTGCAGCAGTTCTGCCTCATGCTCTGGTGTTCAGTATCAGTTAACTCAAATAAATGTAAAAATTCTATTAGATGCAAGTGTTCACAGAGCTATAACTTTTTATTTATCCTTCTTGTTCTTTGATGACCTGAATTATTTCAGCTGTTCTAATTACTTATTTAAGGATGATTGATCTCTCAGGTTTTTTTCTGGGAGGGATTAAGGAATAGTGTGTCTCACAAGCAGAATTTCAGTTGCCTGCAAATTAAGGCAAGCAGACAGACTATAGTAATGCTGTAGTAACCAGGCAGGTGGCTTATTTTAGGCTAAGTTTTACGTGAAATATTTATGTACTCATTTAAATACTGAAGAGCTGGGGTTCATGCAGTCCTGAGAGCACAGCTGCATGTCAGGCAGCAGTTGTGTCCTTAGTGGAAAGCCCCCCAGTTGTGTTCTGAAGGCATTCAGCAGTTGGGGCCCTTTGCTAGGGACCTGGAAGCTCAGGTGCTGGGGCTTTCAGCCTTCTCTGTCACTGTGGTTTGTAGTGTGTAACACTAAAATCTCTAAATTCTTCTGTGCTTTAGTTCGTCCTGGCTTTGAAATGGGGGACAGTGGGGATTTCCTGAGGGTTTAGAGAGCTTGCTTCATAATTTATGTGTTTGAAGCCAGCATGGTGTGTTTGTTGTAGATACTGTTTACTGTAACAAGGTTTTGTTATCTGCAAAATTAAAGTATTTTTAAATTATGGGGAAATGTAAAGTGTGACAACCAAAAGGAAAAAAGGGATTCTCCCATTTCCTTTTGGTTTTGCTGCATTGAGCATCTTGCAGTTAGTCCCAACCTGTGTTAGCACTCCTGCTGGATAACGATCTGCCCTCCTCCCAAGGGACAGCACAAGGCAGGCAAAGCTGCTCCTCTCTTCTGTGCTCACTAATTGATCTCTGGCTTGGCCACTTCCAGCAAGGTCACAGAACTGGCAGCTACAAAAACAGTGTTCTGTGGAAAATTTAAAGGGGAAGAGTAGAAGTACTTAGGATGGGATTATAGTTCTTTTTTCAGATTCACAAACATTTTAGTTTATTGGATCTTCTATTTTGTTTCTGCAGAAGTCTGAAACTTGGAAAGGACTGGTAGCAGAAGATTGTCCATTGTGACCTGTTCCTGCAATTTGTGAGTGAGCCCTATTCTGCAAATTGCTCTTTTCTCACTTTGTAGTTCCACTTCCGTTTTTATTAGAACACAGCATGAATAGTCCTATTCAGATCCTGTAAAGGCAAGATGATTCCTAAGCAAGTATAGTGTGATCTTCTCAATTTTTTTTTCTATGCAGGAGGTTTGTCATGCTGGCCTTGAAAGGCATCCATGTGTTTGGTTTTTGTTTTCTTTTTGCGGAAGTGCTTTAAATCATTCATCCTGTTTTCTCAGAGCTGACTCTTGATTAGTGCAGGTGCTTTACGATTAGAAAGGTGATGGAAATCCGGGGTTAAAAAACCTCGACGAGCCCCAGCACCAGACTGTCGGTGTGGCAGTGCCGCGGTGTGGCGCTCATTAAGCACCGTGCCAGTTGCTGTCCTTGTCACGGCAGGGGCCTCGCCGGGGCTCTCCGTGCCGGGCTGTGCTGGGCAGGAAGGGCTCCATGTGCTCCCACAGCCCTGCCCAGGACACTGCACACCTGGCTTAAAGCTGGCTGCTGTGCTGCATGGAGCAAGCCCAGGGAGAGCTGCAAATTAAAAGATGCGTTAGCACAGCTCGAGTGCTTAATTACTTGAGAAGCAGAAGAGTGTACAGGGTTTGAATAAAGGAAATGGGCTAAACTGTGTGAAGGCAAGGCTGGAATACTGAGGGCAGAACGAAGCTGTGCTGCATTATTAGGGCATTCATGAATGATGTGGTAGGGAGGGGAGAAGGGGTTTGGTTGACCTGGTGTGATCTAAAAATACAGAGAATGTGCTATATGGAGTCATAGCTGTTGTAGCATCTTTAAAGGATAAAATATGCAGCTTCCTCTGAAGTGGGAGGATGGCAAGGTCTCACAAAGCAGAAGCACCTTGTGTGGAATACTGTTCATTCATGTGACCCAAATCGCAGTGAGTAGCATACACTGTCTTTGTAGTGGCTCTCAATAAGCTGGTAATTGAATTATCAGCTGAATACTTAAACATTAGACACAATGTCTTTGGGAGAGGGGTGTAGAAGCAAGCCTAACTTGATTATTGCATCAAATCAATTTTCTCTTCATTGTGAGTTGAAGCAAATAGTTGATGGTTCAGAACTCCTTATGATCCTTCTGTTACAAAGAACTCTGCCGGTGTTTGGTGTTTTGACTCTTGTGTGAGACATGATACCAGAGAGGGGACAGAAAAAAATGAAATTGTGTTAAATTGTCATAAGCCCCCAAGCTGATGAATTGGTTTGATACTGTTTATTCCACTAGAACTCGAAGCACTTAATTGTATAAACGCTTGTTTGAATCTTTAATTTGTCTATAAATATGTATAGTAATTAATGAGGAGGCACGAAATCATCTTGAGAGTCACCTTGAGCAGGGAATAAGCATTCTCGGTGCATTCCTGGGAAGCAGCGCTGTGGTGACGGTACCCAAGCTCTGCCACCGCGTGGCAGCTGCAGCTCAGTGCCGGGCCGGGGCTGGCTGCAGAGCTGCGCTGCTCCCGCTCAAGGGAAGGTCATTGTGCCTCCGGGAAAGACAAAGGCACAAAAATTCCTTCTGCAAAATCACGCCTGGAGTTTCAGAAGTTTTCCCAGCATAAACCAAATGTCAGTTTGTATGTGGGGCTGTATCTGAAGTTGACAGTGTCTGTTTTCTGCATGAAATTTGCTTCAGGGAGCAGGGTTTAGTGTTTTGCCCAGTGCAAGGTACAGTCTAAGGAGGAGGTGGGGTGGAGGTGGAGAGATATTCTTTGTTGATGTCTGGCTGTGGAAATGCATAAGGACAGACCAACCTGTAAAACTGTCTCAGAGGATTAAGCCTTTATCCACTATCACTTCTCTAAATAGTCTGTATTTATTAATGTGTAATACACAGCTGTGCATTTAAAGTGAAAAATAGTAAATAGAAAACAGAAGTAAATGGAGAGAAGAGAACAGAATTAAGGACTGAGCATGGAGTTTTTGTATTCATGCATGATTTGTGTATGTGCACATTCATTATAGATCCACCTTAGGCAGCGATGGCAGAACTTGGGATAATGGTTAGTGTTGACTAATGATATAGTGATTAAAGTTGACTTTTTTTTCCAAGGGACCTTACAGCCAGATTATATGGCATTATAAGCGGTGATTAATATCTGTTCCTCACAAAAATGGTGAAGGTGTACATATTGATTTAGAGTAGCAAAAACAGTCATTACAGTCAACAGAATGGTAAAACTGCAGATTAGACAAATGCCATACATTACAAAGCCACTGATGGATATGAAAGGCATGATGTATTTAAACACTTGACATTAAGTAAGTTAGGGTTTAAAGATTTAAAGTACCTATGGATTACATTATTCTTGAAGAGTACTTGGGCTAACTAAGAGCACAGCAGGATCTAGGGGAAGTGTTTGCTCACCAGCAATGGAAATATGCTCCTCTGAGGGGGCAGCAGGGGATTGCTGAGCCCAATGGATGAAACAACTCCTTGCTGTGAGAATGGGTGTGCAAAATGTCTGGGAATGCCAGGCTTCCATTAAACTGGAGAGAGCCTGGTGCAGAGCACAGTCCTGTCCTGGGGAGGAAGTGCTGGTGCACAGTGCTGCTTCCTTCCACCAGAATTCCTGCGTGCCCTCTGCTCCATACATAATTCAGATGCAATGCATAATTAAAGGACTATAAAGCCACACTTACTTTCATGTATTTAAATTACTTGATGAGCCATAGATGGGTTTTGCCCTGTCTGTGCTTCTGCTTTGCCTGTTTCTGTAGTTTGCTGAAACAGTGGGGACCACGGCCCAGTGAGTCAGCAGCTCCTGAGAACCACTTCCAAAATACTAATCAGTGCCAACTGTCAGGATTAGTATTGCATTAGAAAAAAGTATAACTACATAACAAAGTCTAATTAATTTGCAGTGTCAGATATTCACTTCCTCTGTTAGCAACATCTTTGTAATGTACGGCCTTTTCAAAGTAAAAAAACCCTAACTTTTGAAGGATACAGAACTCACAGTAGCAGCAAAAAAGCTCTGCCTTGAATGGCCTAGACTGTCGTACTTCCTAGGAGTAGTGTCTGTGTGGCAGCTGAGTGTGTGTAACATCAATTTTCTCATACAGATCTGCAACAAAGACTGGCTTACACATGGAATTAAAAGGAAAAACATCAATTGTACATCTTGAACTTTCTCACTGTTCCTTTCTGTTCTAGATTCCTTCTCTTTAGATCAGTAGTTTGTGACTGGATCACATGATGGTATTTCCAGTACTTCCAGTGCTATAATTGCTCCGTGTGGAAAGCATTGCTGAGGTGCCCTGGGCCTTTGCACTTCAAACATTGGATGTGTAACATTTTATATATTTAATCACCATCGAGTAGAGTGTTTGGATCCAAGCTATTTAGAGCAGCTGTCTGTGCTATTGCAACCCACTCAGGGCCCTGAGGGAGACCTATGAACAGAGAGAAGGCTCAGATTTGTTTGAGTAATTCAGTATTGCCAAATACTTTGGTTTGCTACGGTTGCTGGGTTATGGAATGGAGAAGTATTGGGAAGATCTGTTCAGAGAACATGGTGTTAAAAAAGATCTGTTTAGAGATTCAGGAAAGCATTGCTTTCTGCTCTGAGCACCAGAACTGTGAAGAAAACGTAACTTATGTTGAGTATGAGGTAGAAATCAATATCTGTAACATTCTTCAAAAACAGAATTGAAGGCTAACATCCTTTTAACCTCGTGGCTGCAAGAGCCTCTTCTTTGCTTGAACAAGTTACTGTTTACAGCAATTTTAATAAAGTATCTCCTGGCAAAAAGACTAAATTGTAACATCTCCAAACCTTTTACAGATTAAACAGTGTCCTTCAAGGTCCATACTGCTCAGGTAAACCTTGCTAGCATGTGTAGTGATGGGGATACATTGTCTGTGATGGTCTGTATTAAGCATTTTCCATTTTATCTTGATAACACTTAGTTCCTTCCACTTAGGGAATGTTTTTTCTTCTATACTTTCCCTTTTTTTTCTCCTCCTGGAAACAAACAACCCAAAGCATTTTTCTGTCACTTGGCACCCCTCAAGAGCTCCACTACTCAGAATTTGCATGAATACTCCTGCAAACAGTTTAATTCCCGGGCTGCTTCCAGCACCAAGTCACAGATCTGCTGTGGTACTGCTGTAGCCCTCACCCTGCCCAGTGCCAGGACCTGCCCTGCTCCATGGTGTGGATCCCCAGCCCATCCTCTGTCTCTGAGGTTAAGTACCTGTGTTTATCCCAGCCTGTAGTAATTGAGGCACTTTTCTGACAGGTCACTACAGACAGGATTTCACAGCACAAGCATCTCAAGCAGGGGGGCTCTCACTTTATTCCTTTTTCTGTTTCACACTTTGTTATGACACCTCCATCTGTTTGCTGTTCTGTGCTTATCATTGCTGTGAAAAAATAATGCCATCGCATCTTTTCTTCTCTCTAAGACAGAACAGATGACAAAATTTCCCTCAAAGCTTGCATGATCCAGTGGTTTTGACTCACTGGACAGCTGTTATTTAGGACTTATTCCCTCTCTCCATAGTTTTTCTGGCCTTTGACAATCTCGTGACCATCACAACCTGCTGGAATGTGGAAGGACAGAGCTCCCTAGGAGCAGGCTCTCCACTGGGGTGAACCAAAGCCTACTGTAACTGGTGGCTGTCTTTAATTGCTTCTTTGGGCTTTGAGTCAGATGCTAAGTGTAGAAGGCACACAGTAATTAGTGATCTGTCTGGCCTCTCCTGGCACTCTGACTGCCTACCTGTTGTCCCATGAATAGCTACTATTCCCAGCCTTTGAACTGGGATGAATTCATCTGCTTCTCTGCTCCTTCATTGTATATTAATTGATACTTGGATTTATGATACCAACATTGTATAATGCAGTAAAAAACTGAAACTGGGAAAATGTGCAATATGACAAGAAAGTGAGAGCTTGTCAGTGTGTTTCCATACTTCAGTCCCTACCTCTGCTTTGGGAACACTTGTGCTATAGAGAAACAAGAACTGAGAAAATGCACTTGCAGGTGGAAGGTACAGGATGGAGAAACTGTGAGTGTGAGGAACTCACAGAAAACCTGTATCCATGGGTTTGTACTGCCTTTCCCTGTGTCTCAGTTCTTCAGCAGCAGGGTCTGATCTTAACAATTCTGCACTGATGGAGAATTTGGAGTATTCTGTTTCCCACAGGGGATCCTTAAAGAGTGTGATGTGGATTGCGGAATGTTCTACTTTTCCTGTAGCAGCACGTAATTGTTTTTGAGCTGCCTTTCCCTAAGCAATTGACTTTAGTTGAAGCACTTGCAATTGCTGCGTTCATATTGCTGCTCTTGCAGCTGTTGGTGCATCAGCTGATGCTCAGTTGCAGATGCTGCAGCTGCCAGTCCATCCCACAGGCTGCTCCTGAAGCAGGAACTTCTGCAGAGGCCCTGCCTTAGGAAAGGAGGTGCCGTGTTTCCAATCTGTACTCGAAAGGAGTACATTGCTCTTGCATTGCTATCGAGCAGCATAATTCAGAGCATTCTCTGAAAAGTGAAATGGTCAGAGCAGACACAGTAACAGCTCCATCAAATATTGATAAAGTAAGATTATTAATTAAGAACAGGGGTGTAGGATTAAAATGTCCCTTGAGTTGCATTCCCCGTTTGATGTGAGAGTATGGTTTTGTGGTCAGAGAGTGGGAAGCTCAGGATAACTGGAATCTTTTCTCATCTCTTCAATGTGTTTGCTTAATGTCCTTAGTGGTTCAGGGGTTCTATAATACTATTGACCAGAGTTGCTAGAATTCTGATATGCTCCTATGGTGGCACTGCTGGGAGCGAAATTTACAAGGATCTCTCTGTTAGTGTAGTTTGATCTGATTTGTAGCTCATAAAAAAGAAAAACCCCTCTGAACAAGCTGATAATTTGCAGTCCTGTTGTCCTGGAGTCTTGTCCTCCCTCAAAGAGCTGCATGTCTTTGTTAGAGGGTGAAAACACTGGATCAGTTCTGTGGAGCATGTGCTGCTGGACCACTGGGCCCTCAGGTGCAGTGGAGGATAACATTTTGCTTTTGACTGTGTGTGTAGTGCTGAACTAAATAGATACCAAAGCAAAGAGAATGAATTGAATTTCCCAGTTACACGGCCCTTGTGTAAAAAGGAGCTTTCAATGTCTCCCACTTGAAAAAGACACCGCAGGTTAGCTATGAGATTTCCTTTTAGAACAAAGCCTGATCTGCATCACTAATAACAGCTGAGGTCATTAAAATAGAAAGAATTTCCCTTTGAATTTCTTTAGAACAGTATCTGCATTCTCTGTCACTGGTGTTGCTTTTCTTTTCCCACAGTTCTGGTCCATCAGGACAGTGCAGCAAGAATTAATTTTCCTCTTTATGTTCTTCCTCGTTCTAATATTCTACCTAGAAGGAATGTTTTAGACCTGTTATAATTATACAAGTTCTGTAAATTAATTCATCCATTCCTGTGCACAAATTGTGTGTTCTTGGGTCCCTCAGAATGTGTCCATGCAGCAGCAGTTTAACACCTGTGTGTGGCCCCAGGCTCTTTTAGTGGATAAAACTCTCCAGTCTGAAGCATCTCTTTTTTTTTCCCTCTTCCCCTTCTGAGTGTTTCCCTGCTCTCTCCAGAGCCATTAGATGCTCTGACTATGCACTTCAGGAGATCAATATGCTTTTGGCATTCACAGACATTATTATTCTGAGACTGTGAGACTGATATGTATTCATCCTATTAACATCTGCTCAAAATTCCCAATATCCCAGCACAGCTAACAGAGAATGACCGTGTTGTCCTTGGTCAGGCTCTTTGCAGCAGGAGTTGACACCTGGTTTATTGTTGGACAGATTCCATTTCCCCTTTTACTTTATTGTGACCTTATCTCACCCCTGGAAACTCCATTTCAGCTGCAGAAGGATGAATGAACTGGGAAGCATTTTGTCCACTGCTGCTGGGGCAATTCCTCTGTGCTACTGCCCAAATAAGTTATTTAGTTCATGTATTGGAGGGCCAGTTAGGAGGGGAAAGGAACAAGGAAATGGAGCTAAGTGTGCATCGGTGTGGAAATTAATAGCCAGGAGTGGGATTCGCTGTTTTAAAGTCCTGTCTGAAGGATGTAACCTCTTATGAAAGGGAAGAAACTGTTTCAAGGGGAAAGACAATGTGCTGACGTTCCTGGCTTTCCCCCCTGCATTTTGGTTGCTTTGGATTTCTCATTCCTGCTCTCCCAAAAGCTGGTTGCTATAATAAGAGATCCAGATTGTAATGCACATTCTTGAAGATTACTTAGGGTTAACTCTGACTAACAAAATAAAATTAAAAGTAATCATTTGCTCCTTCAAGATTTCAGGGAAATGTCTGTATGATTCCCCAAGTTAAAAGAGGAAATGTTGTAACAGCCCATACAAGTTGACTTTTTACCTTTCTAAGTGAAAGGAAGCTGTGAAAGCTCAGAAATACTGGGTACTGGGCACTGATTAATCTCCATTATCTGTCCTGGATCAAAGGAAATGCAGAAGCCAAGGGAACCTGTGTTTTAACAAGATTTACAGGAGGCAGAAATGGAATTGAAGAAATCTTCACTTAGTCTCATATATTCCAAGTGACAGTGGTTTCTCATTTTCTCAGAACACACACACACACATGCACATACTTAAATAGATTTTCCTGCCTCTTGGATTCTATTTTCTCCAGCATGCTTGCCATAGTGACCTCCTGGGAAGGGAGACTGGCAGAAATATGCAAAGTGCCCTGGTTCAGAGTCATGCACTTAAAAGGGGTTTGGATCAAATGGAATTTCAATCTTCAGCCCAAAAGTTTTCTTTGAAAAGCACTGATGGGCCCTCATGACCCTTCAGTGACTTGCTGAAGGTGTGGGGTAGCAGAGCCAAGGAGCCACAGATCGATTGGGACACCACGGAGCGAAGCCGAGTTTCTGCTGCTCTCTGTGGTTCTGGGAAGCTCAGCCATCTGTACTTTGGCTTCCCTTCTGCTCCCAGAGACAGCAAAGGAAATTTTGCTAAAGTCCTGTAATAGAGGGGGAGTTAAAGCTGAGTTGGAAGCAAAAAGGTTCATCATTTGCCCAGAGAGTGTAGCTAGGCTGGCATATGGAGTCACTCCCAAAGCTAATGAGAGTTAAATTGTCAGGTTTGTGACTTCTGTCTCATAAAGCATTCAAGCATAACAAATGGTGCTGACACACTGGCCTTGGCATGGAAAACTTCTTTAAATATACAAGATGCTGCTTCTTACTTGGGTATATATAAAGTTGGCTTAGATGCAGTGGAGTTTCTTGGGGATAAAAATGGATAGTGTTCCAATAAGCTGTCAGTTATGTTTCTTTCCAGAAATGATGCGTATAATTGGTGAATGTCAAGGCTGGATTGGTATTAAATAGTTGACTTAAAGTATTATAAATCTTTTGATGTTTTCCCCCATAGTTCTTGGGAAGATTCTAGAACCATCCACTTCAATATTTTGTATACAGCCTTGTAAGAAGCCTTGTATGTGTCTCATTAGAGAGATGCTTTGGTGTTTATTCTTGCTCTTACTGAAACAGTTGTAAACCGGATGAAGTGGTGCTTCCTGGTGCTTTTAGCAGTTCTTAGAAAGTTTCTAGATGCATCCACTTGAATATTTTGTATACAACCTCATCAGAAACCTGTTTTTCTTGGTTTTTTTTCCAAAGCCATTGAGCAGATTTCCTTTCAGACATATTGATGAGCTCCTGTGCACATTCAGCACACAGGTTAGTAGAGCAAGCGATTCAGGCACTTGTGCTGCTGATCAATATCTCCTCTGACAGAAGCCCAGCAGGAGCTCAGTTTGCCTGCTGTTGTGAGACATGAAGTAGAAAATGTGCATAAACCACGCTGGCTAAGAGGAGTAGAACAGAGCTTCTCTCAGGACGGAGGGAAGTGCTTAAGCCCTTGTCTCTGGTCCGGTTCTGCAAGCCAGGAGCAAACAAGATACTCATTTGGAGACCGTGAGAACAAGCTTGAATGCTGTTAACACTTATGTGAAGGTCTGTACTGGTCATTCTTAGAGGTTTGTTAGGCAGTCTGACAGATGGCTGGTGATGGAAACACCAGGATTTAGCATCCCAGCAAAATGGCAGTGTGTGCTGTGGTAATCCCTGCCAGACCCTCTCATCCAAGTGAGAGCAGATCCAGCAACTTGTGCACACCCACCTTAGGTGGTAGGGCCCTTATTCTGGGGCATTTGTGAATTAGAAATAATTGACTCAGGTGGGAACTTCAGTCTGTGAAGTAATAATGCTGATGCTGGTGTATTAGGCCTTCACAGAATAGAAACTTCAGCATGAGGAGGTTCCTTCAGCCGGGCTGTGCTGCAGGGCAGCCTCCCTCCCTCTGGCTCTGAGTGTTGGCTCCTTTGGTTTTCCCCTGAAGCCCAGCCTGGCTCCAGGGCTCTGGCAATGCAGAGCTCTGCAGCAAACACTGCTAATCCAACCTTTGCAGGCTGCTTTGGGGCTGGGAGCACAGACCTGCCCTCCAGCGGCACCAGAGCCTCTGCTGAGCCCTGCTGGAAAGCAGCTATTTACAAACGTGCTGGATCAGTTTGTGACAAAAACAGCAGCAAAAAGGCCTCTCAATACTCATCGTGCCTTCAAAACACCCTCAGATCCTGGCAATGTATTGGGCACATCCTTCCTGCTATAACATTTTACTGCAGAAAATCCTGCCTGAGACCCTTTTTACACCGTTTTGGCTGCCTCCTGTGAGGTGATCAACAGTCTCATCTTCCCATCTGCCAGAGAGGCCCCTTGGAAGGGATTCACCTCCACCAGGCAGCTGTAAGCAGGGGAAGAGGATCAAAGGGCATGAAGTTGACCTGCAGCAGTCCAGCGGGGTCTCACGTAGATCAAAGGGTACATCCATGGTCAGAGCCTGACTTCTGAGACTTCCTCGAGAGATAACTTTGCAGGAGTGTGGCCCTGTCTTTACCACAGCCTCATCTGTGTGTGTTTGAATGGTTTATCTGTTGGAGAGGAAGGTAGAGGTGCTGTGCACATGCTGGATATCTTTGTTATGCTCCTTACAATTTGCTCTTTTTTTGGGATGAGGCGTATCACAAAGATCTCTGAACAAGCAGCCAGTGCTGCAAGGCAGAGAAGGTGATTTTAGACCTCAGGCAAACATGTTCATTCTGCTCTGCCTGCTGGGCTGCCCCCCTTCTCTTCCTCAGCACTGCAATTTTATCTGAAATCAGTGATCATACTCCAGGAAAGTGAGGCTGTGCCAGAACTCTGCCCACGTGTGCCAGTGCCCAGACAACAACCCTCCTGCTCTGCCTTGTCAGCCCAGTTTTTCCACTGCCATTGCCTGGGTCTGACCAGTGTCTCAGGCTCAGGACTCTGTCATTTATCAGGCAGCATGATTTGCTTGCCAGCAGTTCTGATTAGCAATGATAGGAAACTAAATTTATTGTGTCTAAAAAATGTGATTAGGATGTCTCAAGACTGGAAATTTTGTGCAATTTTGCCAGGTTTTAATAGCAACTTTAAAGTTTTGGCTCGCAGCCCAAACTCTGCCTTGGCTGCTCCGCTGTGGGGATGTTGCAATAGGTCTTGCAGCATCCAGGGTGCTGCTGGCGCAGTCCTGCAGCAGCTCAGGATGTGTCCAGTTGCTCTGGTTCCCCGGTGCTGCTGTAACATTAATTTCTTTGCAGCTCTCCCGTTTTCACACGGGGCCCTTTGGTGACTTTGGCAGTGCAGAAGGGACATCTAGTGGGCTGATGGGGGAGTGGGGACAGTGCCTGTTCAGGGCAGCAGGAGGGAGCCAATTTCCATTTAGAGATTGGACTCTGGGGAACCCTGGAGCGTTACAGCACCAAATTGTATTTCAACATTTCAGCGTACAGAATTGGCCTGTGACTCTGGAGGCTTGAAATGCCAAAAAGCGAAGTTTTTAAAAATATTCCTGGCACTTTTCAGCAGTGACAGAAAACAGGAGAGTGTATGGAAGCAGTCAGGTTTGGCACAGTTTTTGAGTGGAACTGGAAGGTTTTTTCTTTACTAACTCAACTTCCCAAGCCAGCAGCCACTGTTAGTATGGACTCCTTTGTGTATAATGACCCTTGTCTAATGACCCTTGGAGAACAAAGTTGGGAAAAAAATCATGACTTTGATGCTGTTGGCTTCCACTGTTCAGTTCAGTAAAATAGATTTGTGCCCAGTGGTTCCAGGATGGTGGGGAGGGAAGGTGAGGCTCTGTCCTCTGGGGCAGCTACAGCGTGCACGTGACAGGAGATAGGAATGGCTTTATTCGTACCACTGATATTTGCCGGCCTGTCACACGTCTCCAGTATCCAATCTGCAGTATTAGGATTATTTTAAGCCCTGTGTGAGGAAAGATTGCGAAACTCGTGCAAGTGTACATTGTTCTTTGAATGAAAAGCAGGCTTTCGCTGAGGTACTTCGGTGCATGGTTCTCTCTGAACTTTTTGTAGAAAGATGTATAGCATTGTTTTGTGACGAGTGTACAGAGAAGTATAGAATAAGTGGGCAGGAAGGTTCTGCTGAGTACTCCAGACCTACTTTCTCTTTTTCCCCTAATCCAGCTTGCCCACTGCTGCCCCATTTCCATGGCATGCACTTCCGGCTTGCGGAGGTTCCTGCCCTGGGCTGAGAATAGAAGCCTTGCTGTTACGCTGTCCTTAAATCTCTCATAATGAGTGTTACACCAAGGAAAGCAGCTGTGTCCTTTGGCTCTAGTTTTAATACTATGTTAAAGAGCAGATTATGGTGACGTTGGACAGCAGCAATGCAGAGGTAGCACAAACCATGACCAGTTTGGGGAAGGCTTTAGCAAGGATGACTAAGGACTTGGAGCTTATGCTTTAGATAACAAATCCACCCTATTGTGCTCCTTTGGAAATGTAGTCAAGCCTAACAAATCAGGGCCTTAAAAGAGTTGCATTAGGGTCCTTTAATTGGACTAAGCTGGTTAATACCCACATTGGCTTTTGTGTGCCCAGGGGTCCAGCACAGGAATGGTTTGCTGTTTGTGCTGGCAAAATCTCATAAAATTGCAACCATGAACATTGATATAATGAAATTCTAATATCCTCACAGGTAGACAATGGATTAAGGTATTTTGATTATTGTAAGGAAGTTGGATGTTTTCCTCTTCCCTCAATCTAGCAAGTGTGCCACAGGTCATGGCTCTGTCCAGGGTTGGGGTGTCACAGGCCACACAGCACAGCAGGAACAGCAGGGCTGCACAAGACCTCAGCCTCTGTGGAACGACCTCCACTTTCTATGGGGTGGGGGGTTTGTCACACTGATTCTGTTTTATGAAAGCTGAGCAGGTCCTTCAGGTAGCCTAGGAGCCATAAATTACCATGGATAGGTGTGTTTTCCAGGTGTTGCACTACTGGACTTACAGCAGTGCCTGGCTAAGAACGGTGCTTTCTTGCTGTGTTCATTGTGCAATGATTCATATGTATTTGCTGGGATTTGGAAAAGGTGGATTGCTGGGAGCATAATTCACACAGGTGAGGCAAAAATATTCTGAGTAGAAAGACTCTCCACACGTCAGTGTTTGGTTACATCCCCTGACAGCAAAACAAGAGTCTAAGGAGACAGAAATGAGTTCCAGATGGTTGTGGTAACTGGCAAGAAACTAATACTGAGGCTGATCTTGAGAAAACAGACTGAGGACACCAGAGATGAAAGAGGGGGCAGGGTGGTCCAGATAAGGCTGATAACACGTGATATATCATCTTTGGAGCATTCCAAGGCAGGACAGTGAGATGAACCATTTGCTCCTGACCTGCAGAGTCTGGGTGGCTCTTGCTCTTGCTGTGTCTGTTCTGCTTCTGCACTGAAGGTAAAACCCCTGCAGTAACTATCCCATTTCCATGCACATATCCCACCCTGCAAGGATATAGCCCTGCAAGGATGCTGGGATAATACAGATTACTCACTGTAGGATTGCTTCTGTTTTTATCATGTGCAGCTTAGGTCTGTCCACACTAATTCCTTGCTATCTTGCATATTTCTTGTTTAAACTAGGAATTTGTCTGGCATCTTACCTGTAGTTCTATTTTTAGTTGTTAGTGAAGGGTGAGGCAATGTTCTTAATTCTCATTACAGTTAGTTTAATCCAATTGTGCTGTGGATTTAGAGGGACTTAGTAGGTCTCGGCTGAGTGTGGGCTGTCTTTTTCCAGTTACTGTCATTAAACAATGCACACTGATAACTTTTTCCACTCCTAAAACTGAACCCATGTATCTAAAGGTGGTGTGATTTGGTGGCCGTATTTTGCAGATACCTCAGTTGATCTCTGTAACTGTTCCTCAGTTGGGAAGAGGGTTCCTGTACATTTTGTGAGTTCACCTGTCCTGTGGGATCACCCACCCCATGAGAGACAGCAGTAAAGACTAATGTGGACTAACTCTGGGGTTATCAGAGTGCTTTCATCTTCTTTCTCTTGGAACAAAGCAGCCTCACTCAGAAAACTGTGTTCGATCCTCCTGTGGAATTTGTAAATACGAGCTGATGCAGAGCCCTGCATCCTCCAAACAGCCTCGGTCCCGAACCAGTTCTGAGCCCTGTCCCAGCTACGGGGAGCGCACCGGGTGTGTTTTCAGCGTTGTGGAGGGGCAGAGAGCGCACCTCTCCCCGCTCCCCGGCATCGCCGCTCCCCGGCAGCTCCGGCAGCCCCGCTCCCCGGCATCCCCGTTCCCCGGCAGCCCCGTTCCCCGTGCCCCGCTCCCCGGCATCCCCGGCATCCCCAGCAGCCCCGCTCCCCGGCATCGCCGCTCCCCGGCATCCCCAGCAGCCCCGCTCCCCGGCATCGCCGCTCCCCGGCATCCCCAGCAGCCCCGCTCCCCGGCATCCCCTCTCCCCGGCAGCCCCGGCATCCCCTCTCCCCGGCATCCCCGTTCCCCGGCATCCCCTCTCCCCGGCATCCCCTCACCCCGGCAGCCCCGCTCCCCGTGCCCCGTGCCGCCGGCTCAGTCCGCTCCGCGCGATCCGGGCGGGTTTTGCCGGCGCTCCCGGCGCGGGGCAGCGCGGGCTGCGGGCTCTGTCCGCGGGCTCGGTGCTGCTGCGGCCCGGCCGAGCACGGCCCGAGCGGCCGGCGTGCCGAGAGCCCGCCCCGCACCGTGATGTGGCCACAGGAGGGGCTTGCTGGCCTCCAGCTCCTGTCTCTCCCCGGAGGGGCTTAGAACAGCCACTCTTACACTTGTCATGGAATTAAAGAAAACTACCTCCAGGCCGTGCAATGCTGCTCTCCTGCTGCCACTTTTCCTCTTGTTTTGGGGTAAGTTTTTGTCTTCTGTGCCTGATTCTTACCCAGCTACTATGCAGTAACTTTGGATCAGATCTGTGACCTGCCCTTATATTGAACAAATTACAGTTAGATTTGTAACCTGAAAACTTTAGTCTGGAAGATAAATGGGAGTTTCATTCTAGATGTGTTTTTCCTTCTATTTATTTCTTGTCTCTTTTCATCTTTCTCCCTGTGCACATGTATGTATGCATTTATTCACAAGAACTAAAAGTAATTAAGTATTCATGTAATTAAGTATTCAGCTATTACAGTAACCATTTTCTCCATTGGAAAGGTCTGAATATTTTGATTGTGCCCATGCAGAGGAAACACAGACCTTTGTTTCCAGCCTATATGCTTTTGAAATACATCTGGGCACAAGGGGATTGTACCCAGGAGAGTGTAGTGCCAGATATGTCTGGTTCAAAATGTGGAGGGAGATCACAGGGCAGGAGTGCCTCCATCTAGAAATTTTGAAGAAAGCAGATCCATCCTCAGAGTGCAAGAAGCAATGAGGTAACAAAAGAGTCTATGACACTGGTGGGGGGGTTATTTTGTTTTGGTTTTTTTTCTACACTTAAAACTTATTTTATAGCCAAAGAATACACTTGAGTGTACTGGGATTGTCCAAGTTCTCAAAACCATGTCTTGGGATTCCATCGACCCCTTGTTTACAATATCTGAAATGTAGGTATCTCTGTTTCTTCTGGAATAGGTGCCTAGAGATCTGCTGAGCCTAGACATCTGTTTTAGTCATCTAGGGATTATAAGGTCATGTCAGGAACATGTCCAGCCTTTTACTGGAAAGTATGAATGAGATTGAACTGGTCTCCTTATCCTGTCCTCGGCAATGCCAGGCCAGATATCTGTAGGTACAAGTCAGGTTTGGTTTCCGCTGAGCAAGTACAGGGATGATCCACGACGTGAAGAATTTTATGTAAAATATGGAGAACATTGAGAAAATACAGTCAGAGCCTTTTCTCTTCTCATGTGTGCTGAACATGACACTTGGCATTTTGTACATTAGTAGGTGATGTTATGTAATTTTTGAGATTTCCTTTGCTCTGGCCACCTCAGACCGTGGATGTGAAAGTCAAAATATGTTGTGATTTTTGTCTGATTTTTTTTTTTCTTTCTCTTCCTTGTACCAGCTTCTTTGTCTGGTGTGTTTGCTCTAAGTGCCTGGAATTCCTCTGGCCACAGGGAAGCAGCAGGACTGTCTTTTGTATCTAGTAACCATAGCTACTGGTTTGGAGTGTGAAGCAATTATGGTGGCTTTGTGTTGGGCAGAGGCAAGGCCGGCTGCATGGACAGATCTCCCGCCTGTGGCTGCCAGGGCTGGGCTGTGCTTCTGGGGGTTTGTGCTCTCTGACCACTGCTCTCGTGGCTTTTCACTCCTGGAGAAAGCTCTTCTCTGGAACATTGATTTACTGAGAACGTGGTGTTCTTTTGAGTGCAGGTGGATGACTCTTCTTGCTGGACCCAGCAGAGCTCGAGGGAAGTGCTGATTTTCGTAGGCTTTCCACCTACTCCTATTTTGCTAGGGGAATTCTGCCAGACTTTAGCTGGAGTGAATGGTGCTATTTAGGTAGCACTTGTAGGTTTTTAAGGCCATAAAGAAATGTCTTTTCTTGCCCTTATGAACCATATAACTTCTTTTATTTCTAATTGACTGAGTCTAAATGTCATTGAAACGGCAAATGCCTAAGTTACTTGTTTATAGTTTTTGTGGAAATTCTGATTATGCAGTTGGCCTGGTGCAATCTGTACCCATCAGCATCCTGCAGCCAGATCCTCACTATCTCCAGCTGTTTAAAAGAAACCTCGGAGGGGCAGCAGCGCAGGCTCCGCCTGTGACTCCTCTTTTACTGCTGCTGCCTGTGTAATGGGAGCACAATAGCTCCCAGCTAATTCCTTGTCTTTAAAGGAGATTCTGGAGGGCAGAAGGAGTGTCTTCTCATTTCTGTTCCCACAACTCCAGCCATCAGCAGGCACAGGAATTCACATACCTTTGGCCTGGAAGATGCTTTGGACGCCTGCTGAGGGAGAGCATGTGCAAGACAAACCTTTTGTGCTATCAGCTCTCATGTCAGCTCTTGAGATTAGCTCAGACATAGGGACAGTTTAAGGATTACTTCAAAACCTGGGAACAAACAAAACCAATCTTTCTAGCTGTTTTGTTCATTGTCAATATATTTAAATAAGAATTGGAAATTAAAGCCTGTGACTCACTCTGGTGAACTGAATACACAGGAAAGTCCCTGTCCCAGTGTTTGATCTGTGGAAATGGCTGAGAGATCAAGAGAACGTGTGAAACATGAAGGTCAGCTTGGAGGAGTGTTTATTAAGGGAAAATACTGGGGTGTCCTGAGCACATCAAAGAGTTGCTGTGGCAATATATTCAGTGCTGTCATAAACCAAGGATTCATAGCTCTTGTCTTCCTCCCAGTTCTAGAAGCATGATAATAGGAGTTGCACCTTCAAATCTGCAGTAAACAGTGAACAGATAGTGAACACAAGCTAGCTGGTTTTTTGTTCCGTGGTAAGAATGAGTTCAGTTCCCTGAAGTGGTATTTCTGACTAATGCTGTTAATGCCTTGGGCCATGATGTTGGCACTGCTGGGCCCCGTGGATCAGTGCCCACTGTTTGGCACCTTTTAGCAATTCACTGGGCAAGCTGGTGGGGAGAGAGCCAGGAATCACCATCCTCCTTCTTTGAGGGGGTAAATATTCTGCATATTTCACAAGAAGAACCTGAGCCACACTTTTTGTGCCTGAATGAGTGAAAGTCTACGTCTAGGCCTTTGTAAATTCTATATAAATATTTTACACCAGTAGACCACGTACATGTATCTGGCATGAAAAACTCTGGCACACCAAAAACCTCATGTAAAAATGTGGTGTGGAATTTGTTGGTCTCCAGTAACAAAGAGAAACAATGTCAGAAGCAGCCTGGGAAGTGATGGACACACAATAATCTGGGTAAAACTGTGCTCTGGCCTGTGCAGGGTCGTCAGATGACTTAAAGTTGGTATCCAAGGTGGTATTTGGCTGAGACACTGGGCTTGTGTGTTTAACCTACCAAAACTGTACAAGAGGCGTCAAAGCCATGAATAGTAAGGCTCTTTTAAAAACTGACTTTTCCAAAAGACACTCTTGGCATTGCTGGGATCCCTGGCATCTTGTCAGGCCATTTATTCAGTATTGTCTTAAGAAGTCCTGCCTGCTGATTGCCAACACTGCTTTTGGATTAGCTAATCTTTATTTTCAGGGTTTGGGTGTTTTTGGTCATAGTGCCATGTCTTGCTTCACATAAATTGTCAGATCTGATAAGCTGATAACCTGAGACAGTAATGATAATGTTTAACTTCAACCAGCAGATATATCTCAGAATCCTTTCCTCCTTTTAAAAAATGGGGAGGAAGAACTTGTCTCTGGGCCCCCGAATCATCAAGGTACACCGGCAGAGCTGGGCAGAGCCTGGGGGCTTCGTAATTGCGGTCAAACATTGATATTTTGGAGGGTTTCCCATTCCCACGTCCCCTTTTCTGAGGCTAAATAGAAAAGCCTGCTGTTAAAGCAGCTGTCACAAGAACTATTACTGTGTTAAACAGGACAGGGAATACAGGTTATGGAATATTTTAGGCTAGGTGAAATATCACTGCCAGTTATTAGCATGTCATGAGCTCGTCAGCAGTCTCAGAGAGTTTCAGGCCTTGTTTTCTGGTGCTGGTGTTACTCAGAGCAGATGCTTAGCTCAGGTCTGGATAGAAAGGGTTTAATCTCTGTGTGTTGAGAAGGAAATGGGGCTTGTAAAGCCCTAGGGATGTGTGAAGCCACCTGAAGAGGCCTTGTACCCTCCCTGAACAGGTACATAAAAGGTGCTTCCAGAAGAAGGATTTGGTTTTATCCTGCCATTCCCTTCCATAGCTGTCCTTCCAAAGTGAGCAGGGGTGGGGAAGAGAGAGGGTGAATATGAAAGCCCCTTTTCAAGCCTGTCCATTTCCCTTTCTGGTTGTGTGGATCCTGGGAACAGGCCAACGTGTGTCCCCTTTCACTAATCCTTTACACTGACCAGGATAGGGAAAGATCAGCAGAGGTCAGCAGGGATTTACTAATATAAGCACATGCCTTCCTGTTGTCATGGAGACCTAACTCTCCATTCCTTTATTCAGAGTTTATTTAGTAGTTGTGTTGCTCTGAATCCCTTCTGGTGGAAGGGTTCCCTTTCTACCCTTGGCCTCAGGATCTTTCTCCAGTGGGAGGTGTGCTGGGATGAGCAACAGGAGCACAGCCTGACTGGTGAGAAGTGCCCCAGGCTGGGGTTTGACCAGTGGTTTGGGAATTTGGAGATCCCTCAAGCTCTGTTATTGTTGTGGTACAGCTGGGACCTGTGATGCTCTGGGAATCCTGTTGTTCTCACCTCTTAGTTGTAAATTGGGGTTTTTTTCAGTTGTTGTAGTGAGGAGGGCAGGTGAAAAACATCTGAAGGAAGCTTCTTTCTACTCAAGGTGGATCTGACTTGTCCAAGCTCACATTCAGTTTTCACCAGGCCAGGAAATAATATTATGGCAGCCTGATTCTTCTGGGAGCTGTGTCTGTGGTTGTGAGCATTTTTTAGGGGTTGCGCACAGGTGATGGTACATTTTCATTTTTCTCCCAGTGCAGGGCATGTGCATGAACAGGTATTCAGGGATGGGGATTTCCAGTAGATATCACTGCCTCTGCTTGGATTTTTTTTCTGTCCTTCAGTACAAAGGAAACTGTGACCTGATAACTCCAATGCTGCCTCTTCCCTGCTGGAATTTTAAGTGGTCATTAAGACACCTTTAGGGTAGTTATCAGTGCAGCACTAAGCATCTTCCACAGGTCAGGTGTGTCCCCAGACTGACAACATCCATCCTCTGTCAGTTACCCAAGACTTTGAAAAAACAGACTTGTGAAAAGCAAACCCCCAAAATAGAAGCTAGTGAGTGATGCTAAAGCAGCATCTCCAATCAGAGAAGTAATTGCCTAACTTCTTATTAATTTCCAATTTTTTTGTGGTCAAAAAACTTGCTGTTGCAACTTTGACAAGATCACACAGTGCAGGTATAAAGTATAAGATTATTGAAGTCAATTATTAAAACAGAGCCTGGAAATGCAGCTTGTTTGCCTTAAAGTGTTACAAAAGGTCACAAACCTCATCGTTTGGGGAAAATCTTTGTCAGCTACCTTTAAAGTGTAAAACCAGCCCTGTCCTGACAGCGCTCAATGAATGCTTTATATGGGACTCTGGTAGCCTTTGAAGTTCCTCCTAATCCACCCCTAAATGCCTGGAACTGTTCTTCAAAGGACCTGTGGTCTCCAGTTTCAATGCAGAGTAGGCTTGCAGGATGGTATGACTGTAATACACTTTTAATGCTTTTTTTCCCTTACAAACATCACTAATTCATATTTTTCTTGTGAAACGTAAAGGAAAACTCCTGAATGTCATTGTTACTCCAGCAACAACTACTTTGGTGAAAAACTATAAACTCTTGTCATTCAGTGATTTCCTTGACCTGATTTTCACTGTGTTTGTGAAACAGCATAGTCTGAACTACATGTTTTCATGGTTCTTATGTTGTGCAGCAGGAAAAGCTAATTTATTCATTTTTCTTATTAGTTTGGTGCATATTCATGTGCTATTCACATTTGTATAGTAATCTGTTCCAAAACTGCAATAACTGTATGCCCTAGGACTGATGATTGAAAAGAACAAGATCAGAACAAAAACCATCAGATGTGCTCTTTGTCAAGCCAGAAGTTCAGTACTGCCATGGAAGGAGTATTAGGGTTAGAATACATTCACACGGGGCATGTTTTGTCCTTGGGAAATATTCCGTATTAGTACAGGCATGCTGGATACAGGGGAGTGTGTGATACAGCTTGGGGTTGGTGCTCTTAATGTGCCTGAAGCCTCCACTGAGTCAATCAAACACATGGGGGATTTTCTGCCAGCTGCAGTTCACAGAATAAGTTGCAGTTATTTAGATAAGTTTCATGTCTTGTGATTTACACTGCAGTGTCCTCAGTCTGCTCCATGCATGTCCTGTGAGCAGTGCTGTGTTACTCCAGGTTATCTGTTCCAGAAAAGGAACATTTTCCTCCAAAATGAGGTCCTGCTGAAGTACATATATTAACCAGCGCTATTGTTCATGGTCACAGTGAGTTTTGAGCAGACTGGAGTTCTCCCTGTTCCTTCACTGCTCTCTTTGGTAAACCAAGAAGGCCTCTGCACTTACTAGTGAAGCTTTGTGTTGTCTGTAGTTGAACCCGTTGGGTCTGTGGTGTGTGACTATGGGGCCACATATTTGTCACACCCCTCTCTGAGGGACAGGCAGTAGTGACTCATACAGATCATTGAGCATGGCAGCCATAGGATGGACCAAACCAGAGAGGGTACAAAAGGTGTGTCTGTTGTGAAAGAACTTTGGGAAAGGCAGGAAGTAGCAAAGGGCTTTGATGTTTAACTTTATTTGCAAAAAGCATTTTGCCTGTGTTCTCACAGAAGCAGAAAGCCATGCATGAGCCTTGGCAGTGACTTAGCCTGGCTATACCAGCAGTGCCTGGGGATTCTGTGGAAATGGGAATTTCTTTGCAGATGGAGTGTGCTGCAGCTCCTTCCCAACATGCACCAGACTCGGGCTCCTTTTTTATCCCAAGCTGTGCTCCTGGCCTGTGGAAAGTGCAGGCTGGGGCTGGTTACTCATTAAGCCTACAAAGGCTCGTATCTCCTGCCTGGTAAAGCTCTTTTGCGAAAAGTTTCCTGGGCTTCCACTCTAATTACCACAGAGATTCCAGGCAGATTCCGTCATCCTTGTTTTCTGCCTGACTGGGAATCTGAGAATAAAAGGGTTGATGGCAGAATAATGGGATTGCTGGACAGTGCAGGGCTCAGCAGCTCTCCCCAACATCACATGAGAGAGGAAGGGAGGGGTGGGCCATGGAGATGATGCTGGGAAGAAAAAGGGCTGCCTAAATCCCTGAGCACCCTCCCTCCCCCAGCAGCACAGCCTCTTAAAAGAAGACTTAGAAACACTACAGTCTTTGGTGGGAGGAATTTGGGGGAGGTCAGGGCAGGGGCAGGCTTTTGTAAACCAAAGTCTCCTATAAATCCCTTTCAGGCCCTGAAGTCGGTGCCTCCACCTCAGGTACAAAGAGACTGAGGAGCTGATGGGGCAGAGTTGATAGAGCACCACTGACACAGATTAACTACGGGGGGTGTATAAAGTGCACCAGAGCAAGGCAAACGTGACCAAAATTGGGCCGGGATAATGCTGGCACCAGCGAGAGAACGTGGAAGGTCAGCTGGGGAGCAATGATGTGCTGTGTGATCCTGGCAAATCCTTAGCATGGAGCATGGCAGGGTAAAGCAACATTCCCCAGGGAGCAGGGAGGGCTGAGAGGCCACGGGGATTTGGGATCCTGCCCTCTCCACCTGCAGCTTTGTGGGGTTTCCAGAGACTGAGGCCTGTCACTACCTGGGCCACAGCTACCTAGAGAGAGCAGCAGAAAGGGTGAAGAGCTGCTTACCCAAAGGCTTCGAGTGATGGCTTGACTTCCAACACCAGGGAAGTCTGGATTGTCTCACCAGTAGCAATTTCTCAGATACCATTTGCTCTTTCATGGGCTTTATCTCTGCTTTGAGACCATTTTTCATAGACGTTTTCCAAACATCTGCTATATAGTTGTTTGCAGAGTTACTTCCAAGTTTGGATGTTTCACAACACTTATGCAGGAATCAGGCTGGGATATCTCTACCACACAGCTTCTCTCTTATTTATCCTGGAACTGAGCAGAATGAAAAGCTCTGATCTCAGAAGGCCACAGTGGGATGAGGTGCTAATGACTGCTGCCTTTGTGGAAGGCAAAGCTCTCTGTTTGCACTGCCTTTGTCCCTGTATTCTATTTTTGGTTGGTTTATGTCTTTTGGAAAGTGCTTCATTGTGGCATAGAATCCAGGACATATATCCTAATTCTAACATAAAGGCCACTATCTCCTGTCCCCTGGGCTGTCCTGCCCTTTGGCCAATCTGCCCCTTGTTTCACAAAGTAAATTTAAAATTTATTTTGGAAAATAAATGAGGATTCCTCCTATTATTCCATTCTGCTCAATTTTGAAATATCTACGTTGAATACTTTCTTTTTTGTTTTATATCGTGTATCCTACATAATCTCTTTTTTATGAACTAAATTTGCAGTTCAGTGGGCATGTCCTATCACATTTCCGGATGGTGGAGTTGCTTAATGGGGCAAGAGCCTTTTAAACACTGCCTTTGTGGGGACAGCAAGGCATCGTGGCTCCGTGTGAATTAACCGATCACATCCAAATGCTCCCAGATTTAGGGGAATCTGGTCTCAACATTAGTTCCTGGTATCTGGTTGTTAGGCTGCTGTTTTGGCTCAGCAGGTACTGAGTGTTTGGATCTAAAATGCCATCAGCACGGTGATCTCAGCAGTCTCTGCTCTTCCTTGCTAAAAACGTCCTGCTGTGTAAATTTACTGTCTAACATGGGGAGAGGGTGAGGGTCAGTGGTTATCAACCTGAGCTGCCTAATGTAATCAGAGACTCTGTGAAATGTGCCCATTTGGAGTTTGCCTTGGGTTATTTATAGGAGCATCTTCAAATCACTTCTGGATTAGCTGAGAAAAATTTTATCCCCAGAAGGAGCAGCTGGGACATGCAGAGCCACAGCCAACACCTGAACTCACTCTGCCTCTCTGGATTTCCAGGCACAAATGCTGTGCCCTGCCAGTGAAAGGGGTCATGGAATTTTACACGAAGTTAATCTTGTGAATGGATTTAAGGTTATATGTGTCACTGCTCTCAAAGTGACTCATGGATGAATAAGCACAAGTGAAATAGTTGGTTTGTGAGTGTCTCCTAAAAAAGCAGGTACCTGGTTACCCAAACTGGCAAGAGATTCCTGATTGCCACCAAATGAAGGGCTTTTGTCTTCTTTATAGTAAATGTTTGATTCTCCAGTATCCTTCTCATTTCCTGGCTAGAACAGCCCTTTGGAGTGTGGAATTTAGGTGGGCAACCTCTGAGTTGTATATGAGGATTGGCAGAACTTTTTTCTTCAGAGCTACAAATGCTGACTAACAAAAAGTCTCTTTTCTCAACAGGAACTTCATACTCTGAAAATGCCAGTGGCTGTTCCTCATCCCCATGTGAGAACGGGGGGAGCTGTAAGGATTTGGAAGTGGGTTACCAGTGCACCTGCCCCGTGGAGCCTGTAGCCTACATGGGCATAAACTGTGAACTGCTCTATGATGCTTGCATTAAACATGACTGTCCTGCCCACATGAGCTGCACCCGGACTCTGGGGCTCCTGGAATACGAATGTGTGTGTACGCCTGGCTCTGCAGGCGCTGCCTGTGACAGCGTTGATGAGTGTGAGAGCAGCCCTTGCACAGACCCTCGATTTGAGTGTGTGGATAGCACAACGGGATACACCTGTAGATGCCGGCCGGGCCCCGGTGGGGAAGGCTGCCAGGCAGAAAGCTCCGTGTGCTCCAGCCACCCGTGCCTGAACAATGGCACGTGTGTGGAAGCTCCGGGCGGGTACCGCTGCCTCTGCCAGCCCGGCTTCAGCGGGGCCGCGTGCGGGGACGACATCGACGAGTGCGCGTCGGGGCCGTGCCGGAACGGGGCCATCTGCAGGGACAGGGCGGGCGAGTACAGCTGCTTCTGCGTGCCCGGCTTCCAGGGCTCCAACTGCGAGATCGACATCGACGAGTGCGCGTCCCGGCCCTGCCGCAACCACGGCACCTGCCTCAACCACATGGACCACTACGAGTGCCACTGCGCGCCCGGATACACAGGTACGGCCGGGCTGCTCCGCCTCCCGGGGGCCCTGGGGCGAGGAGCTGCCCCACTGCCTCTCTGCACTCCCGCAGTGTCTGCGGCTGGGTGTGAGCAATGGTGGGGCTGCTTGCAGCGGCTTCCAGGCAGTGCTGGAGGCCTTGAATTCCCTGGATGGTGTGGGTGTTACGAGACAGGGACCCCAGAGTGGACTGCCTGAGACTAGAGTACTAGATACAAAGTAGCTGTGATTAAATTAAGGAAGATACGCATAAAAAGATATTTATCATCAGGAAATGCATACTTAGGGTTTCCAGGTATAACTTAGCTCTGCCGACCTGGCCTCTAGTTCTTTGTCCTGTCCAGCAGGATTTTTCCAAGGGAAGTACTTGTCTTTTGGAAAAAAGTGTCTTTTAGTTGGAGATTTCTAATTCTTTCATGCCTGGCAAATGTTTATTTGGCACGTGATTTAAGTGTTTGTCTTTTGTGCATCTGTGCTAATGGTGACTCAGAGAGGAATCCACACCTGTGAGTTATCTGTGAGGGAGGCAGTGGGGGGGCTCTCCTTCCCCCAGCCCTGCTTATCGGAGTGCAATGGGGTGGAATGTGTCCATGTCTGCCTGGTACCACCTCGCACATGAACTTTCTCAGCCTTCCTCCTGTTCACAGACTGAAGTGTTTAAGGAGGTGCGTTGCTGTGAAGGAATGCTGCTGATTACCAGTGGAATGAGGAGAAGTAACAACATCAGGAATGCAGTCCCTGATGCTGACTCACTCTCTGATAAAAAATGAAGAGAGATGAAGGAGAAACAAGGCAGAATTTTTATGTGGGCCCTAAGGTTACTGGTGATTTTGAGTATCAAGTATAATTCTGTCTTAGCAAATCAGTTTCTTTTTTTATCTTTATGCTGAATCCTCAATTCAGGATTGTGGGATTCCCTGCCAAAGGAACAATAAAATGACCCAGGCAGCTGGAGGTGTTTGTTGTGCTTCAGGTTATTCTGATGTCAAACGTGAGGCTTAGCCTTGTGATTTAGTTCATCCAGAGGTTCGAGCACCATTGGCTGGCAAGGCCAGGTTGTTTCCTGGTGCTTGCAGCTGGAATTTGGGTGAAGGAAGTTTTGTGTGGGTATTGAGGGGTTTGAACCAGATTAGGGGGCCCACATTCCACCAGGATTAGGATGGCCATGCCCACTCTGTGGGGAGCCTTCGCCAAGGAGGGCAGATTAGATGGATTGATAGGTGCCACTGTAATGAGTAAGGTTTGGAGGTGATGCCAGGCCACAGGCAGCTCAAAGAGGTGGAATATAGATGAGATAATTGCATAGAAATCTTGCATGAGGTCTTGTTCTGTCAGGGAGGTTGGGACTTTGTACCAAACAGGTGTCACTTGCTGTTATCGGTGACCAGGAGTAGTGGAGCTAACATTGTGTTTTTAATAGCATTTCCCAATAAAATCACTTACTAACATCAGGTATCTCTGTAGCCAGTGTTTTGCACTGCTTTAGTGCTTTTTTCCTGGGTACCACAAAGCAAGTTACAAACAGAATTGAAATAAATGGAGCAGTATTTTGGAGAAGCAGGTAGAGATCACTCTGGTAGCCAGCTGGGGTTGATAACGTGACTCTTGTGATTCCATCTCAGAATTCCAGGCAGCACATACACAAGTTTCTGGATTTGTAACACAGATATTTTCCTGTTTTTTAACAAAGGTGTGAACTGTGATACTGAAATAGATGAATGTGCTTCAGACCCTTGCCAGAATGGGGCCCTGTGCAATGATCATGTTGGGTTCTACACCTGCACCTGTGCACCAGGTTATCAAGGAACCCAGTGTGAGGTGGACATCAATGAATGTGAGAGCCAGCCATGCCAGAACAATGGGACATGTCATGACCTCATTAACAGGTAAGAAACCAGTGGTGGGGGGCAATTAGGCACCAGGGCTGATCTAAAGGTCTGCTCAGTGCAACCTGTGAAAATCAGAGTAAAAAGCTGTGGGGGGAATTGGATTTAGTGTTTTGTACATTGAGTGGCAGTAACAATAGTCGGTGACAATAAGGGAGAAGCCCCCTCCCAGCAGCAGAACTCCAGGGGTGCTTAAAGGAAGGGAGGAACAAACACAAAGAGAAGTGGTTTGCAGATCATGAACAGCACAGGCAACTGCTGAGAACATACCTGTGTGTCTGAATTTACCTTTCCACAGGTAAGGTGTGAGCACAAGAGGGTGTGAGAAGTGGCAGCTGAGCTCTTTTGCCCTTTCCTCACCCGGGGCTTTGCTGTCCAAGGCAGAGCTGATGCCTTGCTCTGTTTGGTGCCCCACAGCTACCGTTGTGACTGCAGTGACACTGGCTTCGAGGGGGCCCTCTGCGAGCTGGACATCCTGGAGTGTGCCTCCGACCCCTGCCACAACAGTGCCACGTGCCTGGAGGGAATCAAGGGCTACAGCTGTGCCTGCTGGCCAGGTGGGCTGGGGGCTCTCTGCTGGTGTGGTGTGTGGGCACACGGCCGTGGGCAGCATGTGCTTGATTGCTGTGTTGAAGAAATATTGAATTAATGATCATACTGCATGTCCCCATGTGAATTTTCACTGTCTGAAACAATGAGGCTGCACTGCTGCTCTTTACAGGTCATCCCTAAATCCAATTGACCTGCAAAAAACACCCCGATTCTCAACCATAAAGTTTTCTTTCTCTTTTCTGCCATTTTCCATCATGAGTTCCTCTATCATGAGGTGATGATTTTCCTGCAAATTGATGATTTTGACATAGTATTGATGTAGTATTTGACATAGTGGGGAAAGTGAAGGGCCTGGGGACTCCCTGCTAGATGAGCTGCAGATTTGGGGGTCTTATTCTCTCCTTTGAGGCAGCCACAGTGTTTGGGAGCTGAGCTCCAGTGAGGCTGTGTGTGTCCCGTGGCAGGTTACACCGGGCAGGACTGTGAGGAGGATGTGGATGAGTGTGTGGCAGAGCCCTGTCACAACGGTGGCCTGTGCCTGGAGCGCTCCGACCCAGCCCATTATGGGACACAGCCCCTCTTCCCCAGCAACTTCAGCTACAGCCAAGCAGCTGGGTTCCTGTGCCAGTGCCAGCCAGGCTTTACAGGTGAGCTGCACAGCAAATGTTCATCCTGTCTGCATGGGGGGTGCTGCTGGTTTGAGGAGATGGGAACAAAGCAATGTTCTCTGCAACAAAAATCACTTAAGGACTGGTACTTCAGAGGGGCTGGCAGCCTGCTGCATCAGGAATGTGCTTCTGCTCCCATTGCAGACGGCTGAATGTCATTCCTTTTCCAAGCCTCACTCCAGGCTGACACAACAGCCTGTGCACTTCCCCATGCTTCCATGAATGCCCTCTGGCTATGCAGGTGCCAGGGTGTTTTCCCTTTGTCAGTCTCTCATGCATATGGCAGGATTCATCTCTAGGGATATCTCTGAAATTCCTCATCAGAGGAAGCTAATTCCCTGGAGTCACAGATTACTATTCTAGATGTTTCCTTGCTGAGACTACTCTCATGACAGCAACTGTGTAATCAGAGTGGGACAAGAGGAGTTTCTTGATATGGTGCTCTTGGATCTGGAAGCTCTGTGGATGTTCCACTCAAATATCACTCTTTCTGTGGCTTGGAGATATGTATATAATGCTGGATTTAACAGCTAGGGAAATTCCCTAGTGGGAAGGCATAAACAATAATACTTTATTATTTTATGATAGAAATATGAGTGTTTGGTCCACTGTTGCACAGATAGGAATGGTTCAGAAGTTCTGGTCTTGCCAGCGTTTGACACTGGAAAATCATTTCATACTTCATTTGCCCCATTGTTTTGGTGCTGGTGTCTGTGTGCCAGTGCCTGCAGAGGCGTGCTAGATTTCTAGAAATTCTTTTGCATTTTTAGGTGAAAGAAAAGAAGTGCAAAACTTATGACTGCAGTTGTCAATCTTTGTTTCACTGCTTCACAAGTGCACCTCAGGGCCTCTTTGTGTTCTCACTTTCCAGGGGAGACCTGCTTCACCAACATCGACGAGTGCGAGTCCCAGCCCTGCCAGAACGGAGGGCTCTGCCAGGACCTGGTGAATGGCTTCCTCTGTCAGTGCCTGCCTGGTTATTCAGGTAACCTGGGAAAGGGGTGGCTGCAACCAGATCCTTCTGGTTGGCTAATGCTGAACTGCTGCATTGCTGCCTGGCTGCAGGATTTCAGGATGAGGGCAGGACTGAGCTGGAATGGGAGTGTGCCAGCAGGATGTCTGCAGTTCAGGGCTCAAATGCCACAGGAAAGCTGTGTGAGTGTGGGCAAGTAAGTTGATGGGCCATGAACTAGATTTGGAGACATAAGATCTACATAGAGTCTAAAATCAGAGTATCCAGGGCACCTGTATCCTGGAGTGAAAGTTCCCTGGGAGAACTGTGGGGGTTTCTATACATGTAGGGTGAAATATATAGAAAGCCAGCCTTTAAATCAAAAAAGGGATGCTTAACATTCATCACAGATTGTACTGGCCATAGCAGATTGGCTCACCAGCACATAAACATCTGTAAAACATCTCCATTCACTAACACCCTGGGATGACAAGAGCCAGCCATTTTTGGCTGAAAGCAGTGATCTGCTATGTTAGGAGGTCAAAAGGTCTTAGTGATGTGAGCAAAGGAAGCCTTCTCTGTTTACAAGGGAATGAGGAGTCTGGATTCTTCCCCAAATGCCCTGCCTGACCCTAAGGGTTCAGTTTGCTGGTTGAGAATCTGGAAGATGGTGGATGTCAGCCCTGTTGGGAAGGTCCTCTGCTAACTGCTACTAAACCTCATCTTTCTTTAAAATATTCGTTCTCAATCTTCTTCATCTTTAAATTCCACGTGTGTTGGGCAATTTAACACCAGAGTAGTTTATAAGAAAGGTGATGGCAGCACAATCCTGGATTTCTGGGTTTGAGGTGAGGGTAGCCTCTCCACAGTGTTACCAGGCTGCCATCTCGTGGGAAAAAGAAACACTTGAAGCCAGGAGAAAACTCATTCCCTTAACTCGCAACAGCAGGTAACAACATTCCAGAGACTTTCTCAGGCCTTTATTGCATGGGAAAATTTTGTTTTCATTCTGTGGTTGCAGTGGTTGAGGTGTGTTGGTTTAATTCTGCCCAGCTCTTTCCTGGGAAGAACTATTACTTTCATTCCCAGAATGTAAAACCAGCTTCTAGTTAACACCTTCTGTAACTGAGCTGAATTATTTGTGGGGTTTTCTGGCCTATCTCATTTGCTAATTTAGGCCAGATCAAGAAAAATTTGCTTTTGTAGATGAGGCCTTTGAAAATCAGCTTTTATCTAAGCTCGTTATCGCTGCTTTCTCGGGCAGTTACAATGCTGTACTCGTGAACTGAGATCTTGTCCAAAGAGATGGTTTAAAGTTTATCCTTCTTGTCAGAATTCCCACTCACATCTGTGCCCTGTTCTCTTTTCCTCCTGCAGTGCCCCAGCACCCTCACAGAGCTCAGAATTTCATTGTGCTTTGCCAAGCTGCAGATCTGTTTAATCCTTTCCAATTCTTAGCATGCTCATGGGCAGAAAAGCTGACAGAAACACGGGCTGATGGGCAAAGGAGTGCTAGAGTTCATTCTGTTGCATCAAATTTGGGTTCATTAGTACTTGAAGGGGATTAGAAGCAGGTTGCTCTTCTGGATATTGCTTTCGGTGAAGGACTTTGTCTCAGCTGAGGTAGTTCTGACACATTAACACAGCAAAGGGCTGGGAGCAGTCTGTGAGATCAGTGAGTGCGTGTGGAGGAGTGAAGCTGACAGGGAAATAATAGCAATTAATCTCCCCTCCTTTGTCAATTAATCCCAGTACAGTCATGCTGGGTAAACAGCTTATTACTTCATATTAGGATCACAGAACAACTTTGTGAAGCTTCCCATAATGTTTCTCTTCAAAACACATTTCTGTGGCAGCTTAGATCTGCCATGAACTTGGGTTTAAGCTGCCTCCACTGATTAAAGTGAACTTGCTACTCTGATGAAGAATGCTTTCTTGGGGCGGCAGGGGGTTCCTTCTGTGTGTTTGCTTCTTCAGTCTGAGGAATTTGGGGAGTGTTGGGATAACAATGCAAGTCAGGAGAAATTCTTTCTTCACAAATTAACTGCCTCAGTGCTGTCTCAGTGCAGTGCAGGCCGATGAACCTTCTCTCTGAAATGTAGTTGTTGCAAAAGCAGTGCCTCATTCCTGAGACAACAACATAACAGGTCCTGAAGAGTCTGTTCAGCACATGGTTTGTGCTTCAGCAGAGGATATAGGTACCCTGAGAGGATGCAAGTATGAATCAAAAGATTGCATAGGTACTAAATGAAGTGCAAAGGAGGGGAAATCTTGCATGCTCTTGGAAATTATGTCAGCTGTGGTCAAGAGAAAAAGCATATTAGGAAAAGTCTGTCTTTTAGGGGGAAAAGAAATCCAACAAAATGAATTCTTTATTTGATTTTTTTTTCAGAAATGGTTTCAGTCCGTCACGTATTTATTAGGCAATAGGTTAGGCCAGGACAGGAAAAAGGCAGGTACCTCCATTTGACATGGACACTGATTTTTAACCTGCAAGAAGTTTGGATCGTTCATTCTTTAAAAACTTTTAAATGGCCCGAGTGCTCCCTCTCCTGCTGAAGCAGTGCGAGAAGAGGCCGCGTCCTGCAGCAGCCCCGATGAGGGGGGCCGAGCACGGCGTCGCCATGGCAGACACCCAGCCCGGGGCAGTGGCACCTTGTGATCATGGGAACATTCTCAGCTTCTTTGCACATGGCTGAGGAACACTCTACTTTCATGAGAAATCAGAAGGTGATGTGGTGTGAATGTGTCCCAGTATAATTGGAGGGCTTATTGACCATCTCACTTTGTACAGCCATAATGTCTTTGTCTCCTTAAAGAAGTAGAAACCTTCTGTGCAGCAGCTATAAATGGTGACTCTGTGAGGGTGCCAGCCCAGATCAAATGGGCTTGAATTCCTGAGTCATAGGTCAGGAAATAAATGGGAGATGCTTTTTCCTTCTAACCACCTTTGGATAGATTTAATTTTTTTGTTCAGGTATTTCTTAAGTCAGATTTGTTTTAGAGACGGAGCCTCTGGAGCAAGGGCAGCTAAAAGGTTAAGATAGTAAAGAGATTAGAGGCCTGTTCCCCCTTCAACCAAATCCCTTTTGGTAAATATAGCTGAAGGGAGCTAGGCAGCACTTGGTGAGGCTCCCCCCCTTCCCTTCCACTCTACGTTTCTTCTCCCTGCTGGATCACAGCTCCATGTTAATCAGACCTTTTGACTTCCCTGTCATCTGATCAGAAGGCTGCGAGTGCTGCAGTCCAGAGCCTGCTTGTGCCTGGTGCCAGGTGAGAGCAGAATCTGTGCTGGGTGCATTGGGGTGTGATGGATTTCCAGGCAGTAGTGTCCAGGTAGACTCTGTGTGTGTATGGGGAGATAAATGTGTGGGTGCATAAACCAAAACAGGCATCTTTTTGAAGACATTGAATGTTCTGCAGTCTTCACAGTTGTTACAATTTGTTGTTGCAGTAGTGGCTGAATGGGCACAACTGTCTGTTTGTTTTCTCCTGAACAATAACAGAAGGGTCAGAGTAGCTAACAGAGATAAAGTTCCAAATCTGTGCTGGGATAGGTCTGTGTGTGCACAGGTCCGTAGCTATCTGAGAAGTTTTGACTCCAAACAAACACTCACCATATCCCTCCCACTTCAAGTATCTGTAAAATAGACTGGCATGTTTGGATTGAGTAAAATTACAAAAGTGAAATAGCTACAGGAGTTGTTGGAATGCTTTCTTTTGTATCTTAGTGATACTGCAAATGCAGATTCTAGACACTGACATGTGGGAGGCTTTGTTAGCTTGGACCTGACATTGATCCAAACAGAGACTCCAAGTTTGGGGAAAGCTCCCAGATAACATTTCTTCACAGAAATAAGAAACTTCTCTGGGTCCTTACAACACAAGAATACAACACTGCCTCCAGAAATTTTATAATATGAAAGTAACTGTATTAAAAAATGAAACAAAAACAAACCCTAGAAGTATAGAGGAAAAAGCTACAGCTAATTTAATAAGGTTTCTAATGAGGAAAGAGAGAGTTTGGATTGCGCAGTGCCATGTCTGAACCAGTACATTCAGCATAATGTGGGGAATTTCCTTCCATCCAGTTTGACTTCAGAGAAACAGATCATGGTCATTAAAACCTGAGACTTTTCTTTGTGAATACAGCAGAGTGGAAATGTCTGTGCTCACAGAGCCCTGGAACAGGCACAGGGAGGAGGGAAACTGCCTGATGAACCCTGATTTCCTCAGTACTGAATGTGCAGCAGGGCCCAGGTTCACTCTGCATTTGGAACTCCCCTTGTTCCTATGGTTTAGATATTGCACAGATATGGTGGAAATGCAGCTTTGTGGCTTAGCCTATAAAAAAACATTTTGGCCTTATTGATGGAATTTGGCAGATTCACCTGGAACGCAGCAGGGGCAAGAGATCTTCTCTTGGCTTTGCCCTGCTGAGCCGAGGCTGTGGGCGCTGCCGGGCACTGCTGGGAGGCACGGAGCAGGAATATGCTGGGAGCACACATTCCTGGTGTCAGCACGGACAGGGGCCAGCTGGGAGGGTCAGAGCCGGGCTGGATTAGACCTGGCGCAGGGCAGGGCTCTGCTCCCTCGGCTCTTTCGCTCCAATCCCTTCCCGTGTGACTGGCACCAGCGAGCGCCTGCACACGCTGCCCCGTCAGCCCAGCCTTTCTTGTCATCCCTCCCCCCCTTCACCCCCATTTTTTTCCCCTTTACTGTCACCAATGTCCACAAGGAGTCGGCCATGCAATCTGTGCTGATTGGCGTGATCCTGAAGGGAATTTTTCTGCTAGCAGGTAATGAGATACGTACAGTCCTTGCAGTGTGTCCTGCCTGTGTGCGTGCCTGCCCAGGGCAGGGGGCTGGGTGTGCGGTGAGTGGTGGCTGGAGGCATGAGGAGCAACCAGAATCGATTAGAAAGGAAGAATGCTTTTATTTTGAAGAGACCTGAAGTTTTGTTTTGGAAACTTTAGGGCGAGGAATTTCCTTGTTGCACGGATCTGGCTGACAGCTCCACAGTCATTGTGCTGCAGTTGTGCCTTGTGGTGCAGTGTCAGAGCCGGGTGTTCCGAGGCACCGGGTCTGTGCCCAGGTGAGCTGGGCATTCTGTGAAATGTTAATTTTGCTTTTTACTGATGTTTTTGCAGTTTTCGTTTTTCCTTTATTGATTGAAAACTGCCTTATTGAGAAGTAGTTTTTGTGGTAACTCCGAGGACAAACCTTTTGGTGGTCAGTGCCGTCCCCAGCCCCTCCCGCTCCCTCGCCCCGAGCAGCAGCGCGCGGTGGGAGAGCGGCAGAGCAGGGGTTGCCATGGAAATGGCAGTAATTGTGCAAATATAATTGTGTCGGGGTCCGTTTGTTGCAGCTAATTCTCTGCCTCTCCCCTCTCCCTCCCCTCCTTTTTCCTTTTGATAATCATAATACAATCCCTAATTAGGATGCAGCAGGGAAAGGTCGTTAGGAATTCAGCTGCCTTACGGAGAGGGCAAGGCCGTGCTGGCCGGGCAGCCCTGCTGAACTCCCGTGTTTCAAGGAATAGACCTTGTCCTTCAAGGTTTTTTTTATATCTGACAACTAAATTAGAATATTTCACTTCATTTGTGCTTATTCTTTTAACATTTTATGCATCTGTTGAAGTATATGATTCTTACACTGTATACAATGAGTCTTTGCTTATTAATAGCAGCCAGTAAATCGTTGCCTCCATTCAGGGAGTGGTGAGCTGTGTGGATTTAATCACACTTGCATCTACAAAACAGGACTGTTCCCACCACAGCCGCAACACGGAATGTGGTGAAGAATTTGTATTTGAATATACTGCAGGCTGTGAAAGCTCAGCCACTTGTGAGTGTTTCTGACGCAGGCCCTGTGGGTTGGTGGCTTGGGACTGTTACCTCAGACACTGCTGAATTAACGGAATGTTTGAAATCCTTGACTCCAGATAGCAGCCTTTTAGATATCACTTGTGTGATTTTCAGATAACAAGTTCCACTGCTTTGCTATTGTTAGTCTTCAACTAGATAAGGAACTCATTAAACGTTTCAAAGTCTCCTAATGGTGTAATGAATCAGATAGGCAACGCTGCTTTTACTATTGATGGCTCAAATAATAGTAAACATTTGAGCTATGAAATTTAGAGGGAACAGAGGAGACTACTACTTGTTTACAAGGAGAATAACTTGGTTTTGTTACTTGTTTTTGTCGAACAGAGTCGTGTCCCCTAATTTTATTTTTTTAAATATACCTGAAAAGGGATGCCTATGCTGCTCTTAGAAAAAACCAATTAGTGTTGAACAACTTCTTAAAATCTGCTTCCCGGTGGGTCTGCAAAGACACAACTGTCCATGTCTTGGAGAAGATTGGAATAACGGATATCCAGGAAATGATCTGTACTTTTGGAAACTGTAGTGAGGTAGCTCTGGGTAACTGCTTAGCAAGGCTTCCAGAAAAAAAACTGTCATTAGCCAGATTTTTAGAACTCTTGTGCAATCTCCTTTTTACCCATTTCAAACAAATAATGTAAGAAATCAAACCAGCTGCATCCCATGGGAAAGCCTGGTGCTCAATCAGCCACCAGCCTGGAGCTGTGCACCCACCCTGGGGACTCACATCCCACCTGGTGGGAGGCCCTGGGGTCTGCGGGGCAGGAACAGCCCAGGCAGGTTCTGCTCCTGCTGCTGTGCCACGAGAGAGCTGAGACCTGCTCAGGCTGGGAATGTGGAATGGGAAAATGGGCCTCTCGCTGCCTCCCAGCCTTCTCAGAAATGCAAAAATTCACGGCATCTCTCCTTTTGTTATCCAAACCATGTTATCTTCCCCTCATTGCCTTGGTAAATATCAGCAACTCTGATCTGAAACAGCAGCATCTCAAGGGTTTGGGACTATAACAAACCTGTTTTTCCTCATTCAGCAGCCTCTCCCCTTAAGTCTGACTGCAGACTTGCCTCCTGCAGCTTGGAGAGCCCTCCAAGAAAACCCATCCCACTAACCCAGAGTTATCCTGCTCTACCGATTTTTCCCAGTTGCAATTGACATCTTCTCATCTTCTCCCAAACTGGGATTCTCCAGGCCTAGTGATGTCCCTTATACTCTATTTATTCCAACACATTTCCTTCACAGCTCTGTGCTACTATTTTAATTCTGTCCCTGCTGTTGCTTTGCTGAGCAAGCCCAGCAGTAAGAGGAAAAGGACTGTGCTGAGGTGGTGAAGATCTTGCTGCTTACAGAAGAGTTCTGGCGTAGCTGGAAAGTGCAGAATTAGAGCCTTGCATTTCTCTTTCAGTGCTTCTCAGAGCTCTGTCCCTGCATGGGCACAATCGGACAGTTTGGAGCTGGAAGCTGGTGCCAAATCCTCATCCCTCTGCAGAGCTCAGGGGACAAACCATCAGTGCAAATATTCAAGAACCTGTATCTTTGCTAAGTTTTTATTTTTAATCACACATCAAGTCCAGCTCCAGTGCTCCTAATGCCCCATCTCCCCTCATCTCTCTCCCCCAGGCAGCTCTCTAATCTCTTTGACATGCACATTCTGTCTAGTGGCTTTTCTTTACAAATGTCCTTTGTGTTTTGATTCCCCTCCTTTGTGTGTGAATTCCTTCTTTTCCTCCCTGCTGCCCTTGTTGTGCTTGCTGGCTGGATCGGGTGTAATGCTATTAGATTGGGATAATCCATGCTTGGTTTATCTGTGGGACTGTCTCTGAAGATTAGTGAAAACCAACGTTATGGGCTAGATAAAGTGAACTAGTTCAGGGCTCTTCTGTCAGTCTGGGGATGCTCAGGAAAATGACAGCAGATTTTCATTAGCCAGGTTTGGTGTAAGGGCCTGTAATTTACTTGAGCCACTTGGGATCCATGTGCTGCCCGGAGATAGAACTGCAGTGCAGGACCTCACCCAGTTCATTCCTGCAGGACTGGGCAGAACTGAAATCAGCCTAGTGCCAGCATGGCAGAGTGCCTGTGAAGCATGTTGTGTTTGTTGTTTGGTAATGAATTGGGTTTTGTGAGTTTTACAACTGGTGGGTTGTCTTGGAATTCAATTTTTTAAACTGAAGCTTTCCAGTAACTTCCCATTTTACTGCTGTCTGCAACACTGGTGCCTGGAACATGCTCCAGTCAAATCTATAGACCTAATTAGCCTTTCAACATAGCAAATCTGTTAAGAAAAAAGCATAAATTCCTTGTCTGTGCTGTTTTGCTCCTTCCATACCTTCTGCATGTTGACTGCCTGTTGGATCTGAGCTTGGGACAGGACAGCAGTTGTTGGGGGGATGTGGGCTGACAGGCCAAAGCTCTATAAATAGCACCTGGGAGGACACAGAAGTTTGGTTTTCTTGCTCTTGCATTGTCAGCAGGACCCTCTGCAGTGAGTGTTGGGCTCTTGGCTGGCAGCTGCTCCCTGGAGAGAGCTGGGGAGGGCCGTGTCTGGCAGGCTCTGGGAGGGAGTCCCAGTCCCACAGTGAGATCCCACAGTGAGATCCCACAGTGAGATCCCATCTCTGAATCTCTTTCACAGGTGTGGAATGTGCTGTTAACATCAATGAGTGTGAGGAGGGTCCCTGCAAGAATGGAGCTGTCTGTGAGGATGGCATTGCTGACTATTCCTGCCACTGTGCCCCTGGCCAGGATGGCATTACGTGGGGAGGGAAGAACTGCTCTGTCCAGCTCACTGGGTGCCAGACGCACGACTGCCAAAACGAGGCCTTGTGCATCCCAACCTACCAAGCTGAGAGCCACGGCCACCTGTGCCAGTGCCAGCCTGGTTTCTATGATGCCACATGCTCGACACCAACAACGTTTTCCTTTGCTTCCAGAGGGTATCTCCTCATTGAGCTGCCCGAGAACAGTGAGAGCGGGAGGGGTGCAGGAGCAGCCAGCGTGTCCCTCCGCTTCCGAACCACCTTGCCCAGCGCTGTCCTTTTTTACCGAGGCCGTGAAGCTGAGTACTTGTTCCTGGAGCTCTTGGATGGCATCCTGCATGCAGAGCTGAAGAGGGAGGATGCTGGGTACTCGCTGCTCCTGGAGGGGCTGAGAGTGGACGATGGCCAGTGGCATAAAGTGGAAGTTGTTGTGCACAGCACGGTGCAGCTGAAGCTCTGGCACGACTCTTGTGAGGCCGGGGTCTGCCTGCAGAGCTCTCCTGTGCCACCGGGCACTGCTTCGATCCCGCAAGACTTTCTGAATCTGTATATTGGAGGTGCTGAGGATCCAATGGCCAACAACACACGGAGCCAGCAAGGCTTTGTGGGCTGCCTGGAAGACTTGCAGGTGGATGCTGAGGCCGTGCTGCCGGCGGATCTGCCGCTGCAGGAGCCGTCCCCAGTGAGGCCGGGCTGTGACCGCACCGAGTGGTGCCTCTCCCAGCCCTGCTTCCACGGAGGGCTCTGTGTGGACCTTTGGGCCACCTTCAGGTGTGACTGTGCCAGGCCCTACGGAGGCCCAGCTTGCTCGTATGGTAAGTGCCATGGGATTGACACCTGCCAGCTCCACAGGTACTGGAGGAGCTTGGATGTTAGCTCAGGAAACAGTACTTCCTACTTGACCAGGGGGGAAATAAAACAAAAGCCTCTGTGAATAAAATTCTCATTGATCCTTTTCATGTCACTTGCTCCTGCAGGAATGACTGTCAGTCTTGTGGTGCAGTTTATTCCTGCTTGAGCCAGAGGCTCTGACTTCACCTGTAACAGATCTGTGTGAATACAGGGGAGCAGGGAAGTTGTTTTACTGTGAAAAGTTGATCCTGAGCTTCTGAGTTGAGGATGAATAGGAATATATTGCTTTATAGATAAACAATAAAGTGTTAAAGGAAGCTCTTTGACAATTTTGAGTTAAATTCATATCTATTTGCATTTTTTGCTCCTGCAAGGCTTGTATTAGTATTGGTTTTTTTTTTTTTCAACACTTCTGAGCCCTAAATATGGCATGTGCTGCTGTTACTGAATTTACAGATTTTAAAAGTGACTCTGTATCTCAAAAGACTTTGAGTAAATTTGCTGGATTGGCAAGGGCTCTGCTAGACCTGTATTTCACTCTCATACTGCTTGGGTGCTTGAATTTGTGCCCTCCAGAGGAAGCAAGGACACATTCACCCACTTCTTAGTTTCAGAGACCTCTGGGGAGGAGCATTGTTACCCTGGTACATGTGGAAAACGCTGAGAAGAAACATTTGCCCCGTTCCTACGGAGCTGCATTCCCTTTATCTCTGAGCTGATGTCTGTTTCTTTTGTCTTCCAGAGCACCCAGCGGCAACATTTGGCTTAGAGAATTCCACCAGCTTTGCCTCTTTCACCCTTTCTGACAGCCTTGGTGCCGACTTCAACCTCTCCTTTTTCCTGCGGAGCCGGAAGCCCGATGGTTTGTTACTGCAGATCTGCAATGGGACAGGCCCCTGCCTCACCCTGTACCTGAGGGACGGCCAGCTGAGCATAGAGATGTCACCTACGGACACTGTGACCTTCCCAGGGAATGTGGCTGATGGCAGAAGGCATTTGGTAGCCCTGTCCTTCCAGGGAGGCTCAGTTGGTGCCCTGCAGTCAGACACACACGTGGAGCTGGGGCAACTGCCAGCACAAGCCCTGGTAGCTGGCTCGGAAGTGTTTATTGGGGGGCACCCAAACCCCGACAGTGCTGAGCTGTGGGGGGGCTATTTCAAGGGCTGTTTGCAGGACATCCAACTCAACAGCCACCAGATACAGTTTTTCCAGGAGAATGACAGTCTGCCAGAGGAACTCAATAGGACTCAAACTGGAAATCTTGTGAATGGCTGCATCTCTGATGATACCTGCAAGGTATGTGCTGTGTCTTGTTTGTGTGTGCAGGGGTTTATTGTAGTTCTGTGATTACACAGAAGTTTGACTGTTGCTGATACCAGAAAGAGAAGTTTTATTTGATGCATTGAGCAACACATGGTTCTTTGTGCTCCCACCTCACTCAATATGCTACATATGATTTAAACACAGAATTTTCTTAGGCTCCCCTGTAGTTTTTGTGGTTTCAGAACTTGGGCAGCAGCTTCTGTGCTGCCTATTTCCACTTTGCTGAGCCCACAGAGGTTCCAGACTCCTCTCCCTAACCTGTAACTTTGCCAGCTCCTCCCCTCATCCTGTTCCAATTGCACAACAACCTCTTTGCAGGAATCTGCCACTTCAGCAGTAACAGCTGAAGGAGCTGTCTCCCTGTTCCCTTGGACCAGAGCCTGGCTCTCCTCTATGCCACACCTGGTGTTGGGGAGGCTTTACTGCCTTATCTTGCCCTTCTTGCTTATGGTGCTCTCAAGTATTGTCACACCCATGGTGTTAGGGGTGTCCTGGTGACAGAACTTTGTGAGCTTCTGGGGAGCATCACACTTGGTTTCATCTGCTCCTCACCTGTGCTTTTGTGCCTTGTTTTTTAGTAAATTGCTGGAGTTCCTGTTGGTCAGTGCTGTGCACAGGGGGCAGCAGCGGCTCAGGAATTTCTTGTACAGAGACCCTTGTGCCTCCCTCACTGCTCTTGAGTCACTGTTCCATTTCCCTTCTCTCTTGATTCAAATGCTGCTCGTGCTTGTCTGCATTGTCACATTTCTACCAAACTCTCTTAGACCTCTAGATGAATTACTCTGCCCCTAAATTCCCCTGTTTTGTTTTTCAGTCTGAGCCATGTCAGAATGGTGGCAGATGCATTGTCACTTGGAATGATTTCCATTGCAGCTGTCCAGCAAATTTCACTGGGAAATTTTGTGAAGAGAAAGTCTGGTGTGAAAGTGACCCATGTCCTGAAGCCACCACCTGCATAGACGTTGTGGCAGGATATGTGTGTAAGTTCTGTCCTCCTGCTTGTGTGTTGGTGAAATCCCCCACGCTCCCGGTCTATAATCAATATTCCCAGTTTGTGCTGTTGAAAACAATACAAACCCATCCTGCAAGAGGGACACCGAGTGGTGCCCAGGTACACACTGCTGCAGGCAGCAGGGGCTCTGTGGGCTTGCCCCCAGGTGTGACCGAGCACAGCTGAGGAGTAAAAATTTCTGCCTAAGAGCTGGATATTATTGTGGGAGGTGCGATTGTAAACAGGAAGAGCTTTAAGGCTGCCAGCAGCTCGCCTGTAATCCTGCTCACACTAAGCTCAGGGGTTCTTAGGTTGAGAACCTGCCAGGGGTGTGCCATGGGTCTGGCTCAAACAGGACACCAACTGTCTTTGAAATCCCTCGTGCTCTCCCCCTTTATTTATAGGTCTGGCTAATGCAACATTTAATAGTTATGCTGCCATAGAATTTACCACCAACACATCAGTGACCAGAACTCTGAGTAGCCTCCACGTGGACTTCAGAACCAGGGATGAAGATGCTGTTTTGCTTCGGGCTGTGGAAGAGGTGGATTCCCTCCAGGTAGCCATTAAGAATTCCTCCCTGCTTGTTGACATCAGGAGCGGGAACAGCATCGAGGGTGTCAGCTTCCTGAGCCCACAGCCCGTCACGGACGGGGCCTGGCACAGCATCTCTGTGTCCATGGAGGAGCCGGCTGCACTCTCCTCCCGGTGGCTGCTCAGCCTGGATGGGTCAGTGAACGTCACTCTGCAGGGGAGCGCCGGCAGCTTGGACTTCCTCAAGAACAACGCGTTGGTCGTTCTGGCTGAGAATTTCACCGGCTGCCTGGGCCGGGTGCAGATCGGGGGCATCTTCCTGCCCTTCCCGGCCCACGGGCCGTACCCACAGCCCGAGCAGTTCCAGCAGACCAGCCTGGGCAGCGTCCAGCTGGGCTGCTCCGGGGCCGACGTTTGTGCTTCCAGCCCCTGCCTCAACGCCGGCACCTGCGAGGACCTGTTCAACTCCTTCCGCTGCGGCTGCAGCTCGGGCTGGGCGGGGCAGCGCTGCGAGGCCAACATCGACGACTGCCAGCCCAGCCCCTGTGTGCACGGGGACTGCGTGGATGCCGTGGCAGACTTCCAGTGCGAGTGCTTCCGGGGCTTCATCGGGAAGAGGTGCGACATCAACGTGGACGACTGCGTGCGGCACCAGTGCCTGAACGGAGCCACCTGCATCGACGGCGTTTACGGGTACTCCTGCAAGTGCCCCCCTCAGTACTCCGGACCTCGCTGCGAGTAAGTGCCAGGGCTGCTCTGATGCAGGGGGCAGAGGAGGCCCTAGATAAACTGGACTTTTACTTTGGGACACTTTGGGAAAATTTTTCATTGCAAGCATCTGATAGGTAAAGCACCTAAATTCCGCTGTGACTTGGAAAGTGCTGTCCAGGTCCAAACCCTCACTGCCAGGGGCTCAGCCTCGTACAGGATAAGGATCCTTCCTTTTGATGTGGGTTATTCCCATGCTACATTTCAGAGCTGTTTGAAGGGCACATACTTTGGCCTGTTGTCGTTTCCCTCTAGCACTCTCCAAGAAGTCCATCTTCTCTGGGACTTGACTCCCCTCTGCCATAGTCCTAAAACTAAACAACTTGTGCCAGTTCGAATGGAACATGAAATTAAATACTGACATGGCTGAGCTTCAGTTATCTGATCTATCCAGGATGATGTTCCTGTTCCTGCTGCATTCTGCTGCAGACAGTTACCTGGCACTGGCATTATCCTTCCTGGGGCCTGGCTGTACTGTTCCAGCACTGTCCTGTCCTTGCCTATATTTTCATTAGCAAGAACAGGCCTGCCTGAGAAAAGTCTGAATAGTGATAGAGCTCCTGTCTGTTCCCTGGGCATGATCCAAGGAATACTCTGATATTAGGGATGATTTCTGAGACTGTTCCCTTCTCCACTTGTGTCAAACTCCCTCCTAGAAACACCAATGACTGTGTTTATGACCCTCGCCAGCCCCATTCCCCATGAGCCCCAGAACACTCTGCTCTTCCCCAAGACCTGAGTGTGCTAAAGGCTGTCCCTTGCTCCCCCCAGGTGGCCGTTCCCCCCTCAGGAGTGTGGCAAGAACTTCACCTGCCTGAACGGCGGCAGGTGCATCACCGAGAGCTGGGGAGCCAACTGCTCCTGCAGGCCCGGCTTCACGGGAAGGAAGTAAGTGCTGCTTTGGGATGGCTGCAGGGGAGCCAGGCCCGAGCTCAGTGGGTGGCAGAGCAGGGCCACTGCTTCATCCTCCTCCATGTCCTTGTGCCTGTCAAACAGCTGCTCCTGAAGGGAACTCGAGCTGTTGCTTGGAGCACAGGGAGGCTTTAGATCATCCAGCTGCCAACACTAGTTTTTGCAGTGAGAACTGCCTCCAAGATTTTTCAAGCACACTACCTGTGCTGGAGACCTGTGGTGGCCTCAGTCCCACAGCAGGAGGGTTGGTGTGAGGGGGAGAATTTCATGTTGTTAGACTGGAGAAAGCACCTGGAAAAGCTGCAACAGGCATTCTTCAAAAAAAGAGGCTTTTTTAGACTGGATGATCTTGTGTTCTATGGCACAAGAATCTATGTGACAATTCTAATTGACTCTCCCTTTCCAGCTGTCAAATCAACATAAACGAGTGTGACCCGAACCCGTGCCAGAACGGGGGCACGTGCCAGGACTCTGAGAACAGATACGAGTGTGTGTGCAGCGCCAGCTACACCGGCGAGCGCTGCGACATCAACGTAAGCACTGCCTGTCCCTCCCCTCTCAGCCTGGGGTACTGCTGGGGCTGTCCCTGCTCGGGTCCTGCCTAAAGCACACGTGGGGAATCCTGAATGCTTTTTTCTCTGCAGTGCTGCTGCTTATTGGTCTTCAGCATACAAACAACTGCAGTAAATACTCCTCAGTATCTGCATGTGCTGCCATATGGCTTTCAGGGCTGTCTCTGCACATTTCTGTAGATTTCACAACTCTTTGCACAGTAATCCAACTCCTGCAGTTGGCCCAGGTTCTTGGAGAATGGAATTTCATTTGGTGTTTTATCTTGGATAAGAGTTACAAAACACCTTCCCTCTCCAAAGGTCATCTGAGTAGAAATGGATACTTGGGGAAGGGAAGTTGGATAAAGCCAGGCCAAGAGTGGTTCAGGTCTGTGTGAAAAAGCTGAGTCCTGTCCCTGAGCTGTCCCCGTGTGCATAATCCAAGTGTTCGGGGTGGGGCTGGGATCCTTCCTGGGGGGCAGATGGGATCCATGCCCCGGCTTTCTCTGTGAAGCTGTTGCATGGACGGGCAGCTTGTTGGGTAACCTGGGAATGTACTAACCCATCCTGCATGGAAAGGGCTGTGTGCCAGGCGGGGGTTGCTGCTGTTGCTGTTACCCAGGGCTCTGTAATGCACATGCCAAGGTCACCCTGACATTTCCAGTTTGCATGCACAGACTCCTCCAGGCATCTCTATCTCCTCTGTCCCAGGACATGTCTTGTGGATTCCTTGTTGTATTCATTTTCATCACGCCTCCCCTTGCTTTTCTTCACTCTTTCCTTTCCCTCTGGCGCAGCCAGGCCCCTGGTGGGGCAGGGAGGGGCTGGGGATGGTGCTCGGTGCCACCAGGGACAGCTGGAGCTCAGCTGAGCTCCCTTTGCTCTCTCCTCCCACAGCAGCAGCTCCAGGGGCTGCCCTGCTGGGCCCTCGTGGTGCTGGACTAACCTGCATGGTCCGGAACTAACCCTGTGTGGAGCTCGGGTTTGGGCAGGCTCAGGGAATCCACCTGAACTTCAGGCATCTGAAAAGGGCAGAAGGACTTCCAGATCCCCTGGGAACGTTCCTTCTTTGCTTTGTGACATGAGCACAGACTGAATGGCATCCAAAAGCTGTAAATAATCCAGCCTGAATTATTTTGGTTTTAGCTGTAAGGTGGCTGATATGCTTGTTAGCAATATCTTATTTTTAAACTTACTGTCATTTTAAAGCTTTCTTTCATGACGAAAATTTCACAGTTGTTTTAGTTACATTGTTGTCTTCCATGCCATCCTTGATTCCACCAGAATCTAGGGAATTCTCATTTTTCTCCTCAGTACTTGGGCTTTTTATCATCTCCATCTCCCATCCATGTCCTGACCTCTTCAGCATCTTCTTCCTGCTGCAAGTTCTTAAATTCTGTTTCATAGGTAAATTTAACAGCTAAATAAATTATCTGCTTTGCCATCATAGCCATCACTGAACTTTTTCTTAGTATCATTCCCCTGCTTGGGGAAATTTTTTGGAGTTACTAAAAATTCACATTACTCTGCATTAACTTTAAAGTCTTTTTTTTTTTCCAACATTGGTCATAACTTTGCGGTGGCACCTGTGTATTTTAGTCTGATATTGATAAGAACGCACCTTTAAAGACTCCCACTGTAGATGCTGAGTAAATTGGCATTTACATCTTAAGGGGCTGTCCTGCTGTGAAAAAGTGCTTTCTTTTGCTTTTCTAAAAATCTTTTTCCCTCTAATCTGATCATTTGGGTCAGTTATTGCAGTTATTGTAACCACTGGAGTTTCATTGTTTCTCCGTTAATTTCTTTTACAGAAAGGGACTCCAGGTGCTCTCTTCCCCTCCCCACTAATTGAAGTAGCTGTCCCTGTAGCCTGTGGCTCTGTGCTGCTCCTCAGTATTGGTCTCATATTCATGATTCTCACGGCAAGGAAGAGGCGCCAGTCCGAGGGGACCTACAGCCCGAGCCAGCAGGAGGTGGCAGGAGCTCGGCTGGAGATGGACAGTGTCCTAAAGGTGCCACCCGAAGAGCGCTTAATCTAGGCCCTGCCGTGCCCAGGACCTGCAAGGTCTGCCTGGGCCTTGAGCTCTTCCAGCACTGGCAGCAGCAGATCCACCCCATCCCCGTTCCCTTAAGGCCTGGCCACGAAGACACGGACGTCACACACGGGGCAGCGGTGCCACGAGCGCCGCCCCAGCCAGGCCCTGGCACTGCTGCACACCAGTGGCTCCAAGGGAGCCTCTGCCCTCCCTCCTGCCCTGGACTGGCCATCGCTCACCTCAGCAGGGGCTGGGCACGAGCTAAAGTGGCTCTGGCTCCAGTCCCCTCCCAGGCAGAAGAGGCACATTAAATCTGCCTTCCAAGGCAGGGTGACCCGAGGCACCTGTGCAGGTTCAGCTCCCTGGGTCCCACTCAGGAGCTGGGGAAGGTCATGGCTGGTTTGTATATTCTGCTCTGGTTTTGTCAACAGCTGAAAAACATTCAAACTCTTTCAGCTCAGGTGTGTGAGGTTTTCAGAGTCTTCAACAGCAACAGCAGCTGTGACCTCCTGCCCTGTGACAGCCCCGTGTTACAGGGAATTGTCCGGATCAAAATGCTTGTATAAATCAGTGCTGAATGACGTGGTGCTGTTAGACATTCCCGAGGGTACCAGTGCTGGAGCTGCCAGAAGCTAGACTTTGGGTGTGCATGGAGGGGAGAGGGAAGCAGGAAAAGGGTCACCAGGCTCCTGTGCATTCCCTGGGGAAGGGGGAGCTCCTGCCCTGCACCGCTGTCAGCACAGCGCAGCTGAGGGAGGCACTGGGGGCTGAGGGGTGTGAAATGCAGCAGCGTCCCGGTGGAAGCTCTGAGTAACTCCCTGTTCTACCACAGCAGCGAGTGTGGGCGCACCTCAGCCACTCCTCCGTGGTGGGAGCAGTCGGGGCTGCGGGGGCTGCCCTGCTCCTCGCAGTGGTTGTAGCCACGGCGATTGCCATGAAGAGGAGGAGAGCGACTCAGGGAACGTACAGCCCGAGCCGGCAGGAGAAAGACGGGGCTCGAGTGGAAATGTGGAACGTGATCAAGATGCCCCCGACCGAGCGGCTGATCTGAGCTCGGGGTCACCCACGGAGCTGCCGCAGGCGCTGCCCAGGGCCGTGGGCTGGGGGGCAGCTCTGTACGGCCTGGAGTCGGAGCTGCTGCACGGGCACTGCCCGCTCCTGCTGCTCCAGAGGGCTGCTCGGGGCAGCTCTTCCCACAAACCCTTCCTACCAAACTGCTCTGGCAGCAAAAGCGGCAGCGCTGGGGAGGAAAAGCCCCACTGCTGAGGGCCGGGGGGAGGGAGCAGTGGCTGTGGCACGGGGGGACACGGAACTGGACAGGACACAGGGCTGAGTCAACAGAAAAACCACCCTGAGGCAGGTCCAGTGAATGGGAATGAAACAACTCTATTCAGAAATAATGTGAGTAATATGGTTTTTTCAAAAAGACACGTGCCTGTGCCTCCTCTGCAAGGCTAAGCCAGGTGAGTGAGTGGTGGTAAATCCTTCCTAGAGCTGCTGCTGCCCTTCCAGCTGGGCCAGAATTGGCATGGCCCCCTGGGCTGTGCTAGACATGGCTGCTGGAGCTTTCCCTGAGACCAGACCAAACCACAGGAATATTTTAAGTGCCTTTCTGATCCTAAGGTGCCAGTTACAGTTTAACCTTTGTGAAAGGAGGATGTTTCTATGTTGTTTGATCCGGCTCTGCCACATCCCGAGCAGGGGCTCAGAGCTGACCACGGAACTGACCCTTGTGAGAGCCAGGAGCTGAGCATCAGGTGGTACTTGCTGTGGTGAGGAGGGGAGAAAAATAGCTCTAGAACTGACCTCTCTGGACTGACAGGTTTGGGCTTGTTGGTACAGAAGAGTGGAATTCAGTTAACCAATCCTTTAACCCAAACCAGGGTTGGTGTAAGTGACACAGCATCTGCTTTCCACTGCCCTAAAGAGGGATTTGATTTTGTGGCTTCACTTCTCCTGTGTTACTGCTTTAGCTGTTGGATGTGCTGTTTCTTCTTTAGCATAATGTGGTGGAGGCTGTGGGAGGAAATGCAGCACAGCAGGCCAGGTAAGGTCTAAAGTCATTGGTGTTTCAGGATAATCACTACATCTGTCAATGAGGAATATTTTAGGACAGTGTCTGCTTTTTAATCTCCATTATTAAATTCAAGGTGGGAACCTGCCCACTGTAGCTCATTGCCACAAAAATATGCTGTTTCTTCTGGTCTGCTTGTGGATTTTTCTTTTTTCTACTGTAGCTGTAAATGTTTCAGTAATTCCAAGCAAAGGGAGGAGCATGGAACTACTGCTCAGATGTGTCTGTAAGAATGGGTCTCTGCACACAGGCAGCTGCTGACAGAAGAATGAAAGTTTTAGAAAAAACAAAGGAGTGGGAAACAATATTATGTCTGTAAGATCACTTTCCCTGTAGTAGTGGAAAAGAGCTGAAGGTGTGATCCCAGCTGGCTGTGTCTGGGAGGCAGCTGGAGCAGGCAGGAACAGAGATGCCCTGGCTGCAGGTGGGAGCTTGCCGCTGCTTTTCTCTATTTATCAGCAGTGACTCTGCTGGCACTGTTCTGTCACTGGTTTGCTCTGGGCATTTTCCAGCTGCTCTTTGGGGAGCAGAGCCAGTGGCACTGCCCGGTGCCCTCGTGGCAATGGGGCTTTGGGAGCAGGTGAGTGGGGTTTTCTTGTGGCTGTTTTCTGTGCCAGGTCAGTGGGGCTGAGGGCTGCTCGGCACAGACAGAAACTCCTCCTTGGCCCGAGGGAAGGGGAGTGGGGGACTCTCCTGGCAGGAGCAGGGGTGGGCACAGCCCGGGGGGTGCAATAACCTCCAGGGGGGTCTGGGGTCTCTGCCACCTCCACCCCAGCACCCCAGGGCAGGTCCTGCTGCTGCTTTTCTGCTCCACATTTGGTGTTTACACTGTACAGAAAGGAGGCAGCAGCAGGATCGAGAAGAGCCCCTGTTCCTCCAGCCCACGGGATCTGAACACCAGGCCGTGTTCCAGAGCTCCCTGAGCTCCTGCAAATCCCTGGAAGGTCCAAATCCCTGGAGCCCCCGGCAGGTCCGGCCGTGCAGGGCTGCACTCCAAGCACCCAAAGCCAGTATTAGCAAAGGCGTTAAAATACTGTCAGTGTCTTGAGCATTTCTGCAAAGTAATTTATGGAAGGTGTTTTTTTTTCAATAATGAACTTAACTTTCTTTTGATATTTAATTTTTGAATATATTTTTTCACAAAACTGGACTTGCTGTAGTTAATGATCATGATCCTGATTTCTTTTTTAATTGTAAATTTTATAATTTGTAAATAATTAGAATGTCCTTCAAAAGAAATTTACAATAAAATTTGGTTAAAAACAGACCTGGTTGTTGACTTGTGACTTTTTCCCTGAAGAACACCTTGGTGCCTGGATGGCTGATCATGGTCTGTGCCACACCCCCTGCGCTCGATGGCTCTTCACAGTTAAAGGATTCATTTAGTGATGATTTGAGTGAGCACAGGCCAGGGTGCAGAGCTGTGCCCAGCACAGGACAGAGCTGCTGAATGCCAGGGGAGGGAGCTGGGGAAACCTCTGCTCTCTCTGTTCACCTCACTGAGCTGTGCTCTGCCTTTTACCATTAGTCCCTGACTTTATGGGCAATAAAGAGAATGGAATGTGGGAAAAGGGGACTCAGTGTCCAATGGCTGCCCCATCCATGTGCAGTGAACTGGAAGCTCCCACCCAGAGTGAAGAAGACACAGAACTGGTTTCACCTCCTGTGCAGCAGCAGATGCATCACAAACTTTGAAGAGGTTTTTCTTGTTTGGTTGGTTTTTTTAAAATAAACTTATTTCTGATGGCAGGAAGCAGCTGTAAATAAGCAAAGTGGTACCAAACACAGGATGAGTACAGGAACATGGACAAAGCCGAGTATAAAGTCACTGATGAATAATACCAGGAACATTTTTTATACCAGATTAGTAAAAACATCCAAATTCCCTCCAGCTCTGAACCAGAGGTGGTTCAGACAAGCAAACTGTTTACATCTGGCACTATCAGGAATGAATCATGCTAGGAATTCCTGAGTTTAAATAAGACAAAAAGTCCCTAAATGCTGTCCTAGGGATAGTTCAATTCCTATGTTACAAGAAGCCCCTAACAAAGTCTCCTGCTTGCAAACCCTGCTCCAGACTTGAGGAAAGTCACAAACTCCTTGTCCTCCTGGATCTCAGAGGCACTAAATAAATGGGTGTTAATACTCTTCAGTGCCCAAAACTTACTTAGCAAATGATCCATACTAGAGGCAAAGTAACCAGAGATGGAAATGAACTGCAGTGGGACAGAATTTCCTGAGTGATTTTAAGCATCTGTAATGGCTCCTCAGCATCTGATCACTGTGTGACATTACCAAGTTTAAACAGGGCCTGTGGAGCCCTACTTGGCACAGGCAGGACTGTCCAATGCCACATCCACCATAATCCAGAAACTTTTAGCATCCAGCTCATAGCAGAGGAGCTCTGAAATGCCAGACTGAATTGTATATAACATTCATATTCTGAACTGTATAAAATAAAATGGAACTGGTATCTTAGACTTTAAATATTTTACTATGCAATACTAAACCCATCTGTCTTTCAACACAAAAAGAAAATACAAATCCAAGTGAATGGCTTGTCAGAGGAACAGCACTGCACAGAAACAGAATAGTCCTGGAATACTGTGGTATTCCCAAAACCGGCAGCATTTCAGATATTAAGAGTATTTTTCTTTTGTACTGCCCAGACTCGAACACAGAGACAGCCATTCCCATTCCCCAGAGTAAGAAAACTTCCAAGATTACATGAATAAAATAGATACATTGGAAATCAGATAAAGCTTTACAAGAATTTCCCCGTGTGTCCAAGATGATTTCCTTTATCAAAGGCTCAATGGTGACGTGATTCCCTCTGCGAGAATGACAGGTTTTCCACCAGAGTGTGCCCAGATACAAAACAAACCAAAAAAGCACCACTGAAGTGAAACAGAAATGATCAGAGACAGCAGCTTTCCTGGGAGATGCTGAGGCTCGTGTGAAATGTCTGGAGAACACAGAGAGGGGGCTCAGAACACCCAGCTGAGCGTCCCCTGCCCTGCCCGGTGCCTCGCGGGCCAGGTGGGGCCAGCCCGAGGCTCAAGCGAGGCCACAGAGCTCCATCCCTCCTCCTGCACACCCCTGCCCTCAGCCCCGTCAGCACACCGGCCTTCACCTGCACTCAGGAGCTGGGAACCCTGATACCCCAAGTTTTTTCTCTTTTTTGTTTGTAATAATCAAGTAAGATATTGTTACATTCCATTCATATACTGCCATGTATAATATTGATAGATAATATTAAGATACACATATAAGAACCAGGATACTCTTTATGACCTCTATTTTCTGATGTATTTAACAAAAACAAAGTCAAAAAAATGAAAGTAATTGCTGGTGTTTCCAGTTTCCCAACAGAGATGCAGGACCAATCCCTGAGCAGCTGCTCTGTGCTGTGGTTTCCAGGCCTGTGACAACTCTGCCCTGGCTGTCGGTGTTCAGGGAGAGTCCAAAGTGCCACCAAAGCCCATCTGACAGCACAGCTCTGGGGGTGGCTGGGGTTCAAGGAGCACAGAGCCCGATGGATCAGTTCAGTGCAGCCCACAAATCAGGCTGCTTTGCTGCACTTTGCATGTGGAAACAGAACGTTGTATTTCTGTGTGTAATGCCAGAAAAACTGACGCCCATTCCCAGAGGCAGGAATGAACCCCAGCAGAGTGTGCTGTGTCACGCTCCAGGTGTGCCAAGGACTGAAAATACAGGGAGGGAGTAGCTTGTGCATCAGTAGTACTGCCTGGAAAGCTGTGTGTGGAAATCCCAACCCAACCCACCTCCCCTCACGCTTTGGTCAGTGCAGGAATCCCAGGGTTTGGTGGCGGGGAGTGAGGGAGTGGTGTCAGGGATATTGGGACAACGGGGGCCTGACCTGTGGGCAAAAAGCTCTCATGTCAAGTGGCAGCTCAGTGATGGTCCTGCAGCGGTCCTGCCTCAGCCTTCCTTAAAAGAAATGCTTGGTTTTATGCTGGCTCAAAAAAACCAAAAAAACCCTCTGTCACTTCCAAAAGGACACCAAGGCCATGGGGCGCATCACTCAAAGGTTTCCCATCGCTTTCTGAGCTGCTCCACCTTACCTGGTGTGGGTGACACATCCTGCTTGGTCTTTTTTAACAGATCTTCAAATGGATCTTTTGTCTCCTCAGATTTTGAGGACAGTAACACCGACTCCAAGCCCTTGGCTGGCCTGGCAGGGACCAGAGGGGGTTCATTGGCCAGGAGAGCCAGCGCTTGTTTGGGATCTACCTTTGTGCTGGGCTGGCCCACCTGTAATGTTCGGGGTTTGGAGGGACCACCCAGAAACGCTGGCTGGAGGGAGCTGGTGGGAGAAGGGCTGTGGCTCTGCAGGAGCAAGGAGCCAGCTGCTGGCATAGCTGGAGCCTGGCTGAACAGGTTTGGCATGGACAGTGTGGCCATGTGGGGCTGAGGTCTCTGTGGTGGGTAGAAGCCGGCAGTGGGGGTTATGAAGCTGGAGCTGTACGCGTGACCTAAGGAGGGGGTGAAGGAGCCCCTCGGGGGTCTGACCAGGGACACTGGAAGGGCTCTTGGCAGTGTCTGGGTGAATGGATTCGGGGAGGGCTGTAGAAAAGGTGGCGGAGCTGGGGCAGGATAGCCAAGGGGCTGGGCAAACGGTGCAGCTGGAGGAGGCACAAAGTCACTGGGCAGGGCGCCGAAGGCGGGCGCGGGGGCCGAGCCCTGCGGGGCCGAGCCCTGCGGGGCCCTGCCCGGCCAGCCCGCGGTTCTCAGCGGGTCCAGCAGGCTCAGCAGCAGGTCGCCCTCGTTACCTGCACCTTCCGTCTTCACCCGCACGGGCTGCAGCATCTCGGCAGTGCCTGCAGCACTGCACAGCAGCTGCGATGGGCGAGAGGAGGAATTTACAGACTGCTGCACTTCAGGGTCTAAGGACACATTCCCAGCCCCAAAGGGCTCTGGGATGAGATCTGAAACCAAGGGGCTGCGCCCATGAGCGGTGAGGACTTCGGCTGACCCAGCTGGAGCCTGGTGCTTGGAAGCTCTGGGTGCTGGTGGTGGTGGCACAATCCCCAGTTCTGGAGTCTTTCTTCCCTGTGGCCTAGGAATGGTGATGTTCCCTTGAATGGCAGGATTGGATTCATCCTTTTCTGCAAGAGCCAGACCACTGTCTCTGCTCTGGGGTCTCCTGGTGATGGGGGGCATGTTACCCAGGGCAGCCAAGGGTCCTTCAGGTGAGCTTTGGGAATATTTGGTGGGAATAGCCATATCATCATGGCCCATACTCCACAGCTTGTTGTAAGGGTGGGACAGCTTCATGCTTGGCACAATCCTGTTCCTCTCGGACACACCAAGATCCATTCTCTGCAAGAGAGCAGAACAAACATTAACTCTTAGTGATGTCCCCCCAGCACAGAGCAGGAAGTGAGTTCAGGCTGCTGTGACGGAAGAGGATCTATCCCCAGGCTGGCAGCAGTGCAGAGAGACAAGAGCGTGTGGCCAGGAAGGACAGACAGGAACCAGCCAGGACTCTGCAGCTCCAATTCCAGCTCTGCCTCCGAGGGGCTGTTCAGCTGGGACATGTTGTGCATCTGTCACAGCCCAGTGAGGAGCATGCACCTGTGTCCAAGGCACAGAAGCTGAGAAGCCTTAATTGCTGCATGGAAAAAGTGGACAAATGAAATATCTGACTGTAACACTAAATTCAGTATTATTATAAGGTAGAAATGACATTTGCTTCTTTAATGTCAGATGAAGATCTTGGAGTCTGCTTTAGTTTAACACTTTCTGAGCTCTGGTCCTTCACAAACAATCCTGTTTCTTTAGAGGGAGATTGTTCAAATGATGCTTAGCCCAAAATAGCCAGATTAAAAAGAAAAAAAATTTGGAGGGCACCTGAAAATTACCAATTATTTATTCTCACTGCTGACCATCAACTTCAAAGATAACTGTGTGCGACAGCCACTGGAAAAACAGATTTTGAGGAACAGGGCAAATATTCCCTCCTTCAGAAGGAAAAGCTTTAGAGGACACAGTTACTTATAACTGAGTCCCATTTAACCCATTTCTTAATTCAGCAATTAATTTTGAAACACATGAGCAAACCCCTGGAAATAGATGATGATGATGATGGTTGTGATTAGGATCCACCCAATAACATGAAAAAGTTCCTCAGAATGAGCTCTGTGCCTCCCCCAGGGCACAGGAACCCCCTGACCTGGTATTCAAAGGAGCAGCGCTGCTCCGCCTCCTCCTTGGGCGTCCGCAGATCCTCCAGGCTCTTGGCCTGGCTGAGGGGCTGGGGCTGGGCTTCTACTTCCAAGCTGGGGAAGATGTCTTCCAGGAGGTTGACTTCTGAGGCCTTGCTGGAGAGCAGAGGGCTCGGGGGCAGTGGCTCTCTCGCTTTCTCCGGGCTGCCCACGTCCTCTCCATCGGCACTGTCCGACTCCTTCAGGGCCCGGTATGGCTGAGGCCTGGCACAGAACCAAAAATCACGTTACAAATGACCAGATTTCTAATTCTTTGTTTTGAACACAATTTCCTAAGGAGCTGGATGTGTTACAAAGGGCTCCCCAGTGGCAAATACAGCTCAGGTAGCCCCGTGCAGAGCAGGCTGGGAGCAGTGTCCGAGGGCAGGGGGACATGCAGAGGGGACCTGGCACCTGAGGGTGCTCAGAAGGGCAAGAGCCAAGTGGGAACTGCTCAGAGGAAAGCTGTGGTCATGCAGGCACAGCCAGGCTGAGGAGGCAGCTCTCGGAGCAGGGATGATGGGACACCAGCTCCCCATGCTGGCTGTCTGGGCTCCCCTTGGGCCAGGCACAGCCTCTGCACCCCGTGTTTGCAGGCACTGACATCCTTGGGCTTCGAGCTAACTCAGCACACAACATAACTCAAGTGTTTTCCTGCAATAATTGGGAACACTGTGCAGGCTCCAATGATTTCATTGGTGTCATCTTATCAAGAAACACCACAATCCATTATGGAGACACCTCCTTTACATTCCCAGCCAAGGCTGAGTTAGCAGGATGCTTCTCTTGCACATACCTCAGCAAAAAACTGAACCAGCACATTTGCATTTTGGTGTGTGTACAGAGAACAGCAGCACGATGTGCATCCAATTATTAACAACAAGTGCCACACATGGCTGTAGGGATTGGCACTTGACTGGCAGCCAGTTGTATTGTGGCATTTAAACAAGCTTTCAATTAAAAGAAAATATTTGTGAGACCTGCAAAAACACATCCTATGGAAGAACCCTCCTCCCCTTTCCATATTTTATCATAATACATCTACATCATGCAAATTCACACAGAGCCCAGCTGGCTTCCCTCCCCAGCACACACACAGCAGGCACCGAGCCCACACCAGGACAGGGACACTGCAGGTACCAGGCAGACAGTGATGGCACACGGCCTCAGGAGGGGATCTCACAAACTCTGGTCCTGTCTTTAGTCTCACATCGCTCTAGGTCATACTACAACCCCCCAAGGGATATTCTGCAAACAAAACTGGTCTCCTCTATCCCAAATACAAGTGGGGGAACATTTTCTGGCCCTTTCCTACTGAACCTTCCCATCCCACCTGCCTGCAGTCACATCCCTTTCCTGTCAGCCTCCAAACCAGCTGCACTCTAAACCTGTCAGCCTCTGAACCAGTCTGCAGCACATACTGGATTTCAGCAACTGCAGACCCCTCTGTTCCACTGGCAGCCTCCTTCTCCAGCCTGGTCTGACCCAGCTGTGGCTGCCAGGATCCAGCTGCTCAGCTGTGACTGGGCATCATCCATCTCCCAGCTCCTGAACTGCCTGGATGTGGCATCATGTGGATTTCTGAAGCAGCAGCTCACAGTACCCTGGGCCCTCTTCCTACAGGTTCTGGTGAAACCAGTGACTGCATTTGTTAAAATAATGAATGTAACTCTGTGCAATTTATCTCCCTTTCATCCCCTAGAAATCCTTGAGCAGGCAAGGTTAGGAAATAACAAATCCTCTGCTGACATTCAGTGAGGGCTCAGCTCAGAGCTGCCCACTGGGGTTGAGCTGTTCCAATAGGCAGCAAGAGGGATTCAGTGCAGCAGAACCTGCAGCTGGCAGGGCCCCTCTCACCTCACACGGGCATCCTGGGCAGGCCGTGCTCCTTCCCCTACCATGGGCACTGTGGGCAGGGGACAGAACCCTCCAGCCACAGCATCAATGAGCAGTTCTGGCCCAGCTGTTCAGCACCGTCTTTCAAGACTGAGTTAGAGAGGTTTGGGAATGTACAAGTTACAAATTCACAAGCTGGATACAAGCAGACACAACAAACTTCCTGCTTCTTGTATAATTGTCAGATTGTACTCAATGCCCTCAGAGGACACCTGCAGGGATGTGATACCTGACAGACCAGACAGCCAGAGAGGCTGGGATCAAACAGGTGACACTGGAAAAGGCTGATAACTGCACTGGAATGAGGCTCACAGGACAACCCAAAAGCACAGCAGCACCACACAAGAATGAATGGTGGAAGGTTTGGACAGGAGCACAAGCAGCATGTTGGAACAAAGGACAAATGGAAGGGTGACATCCCACAGAGCTCGAGTCGATGGAAGCCCATAAGCTGTGTATTGCTGCAGTGTTTCATGCAGGAGGATGCTTTTTCATGCTGCTCAACATCAAAACAAACAAGCAGGAGAAATGCTGGTCATTCATCAAGCACTGCACAGAGACCCCAGGAGCATCTCCAAAATCCCAGAGCAGGAGCTGGTGCCCCGAGCAGTGCAAACCCCACTGTTCGAAGCTGGCATGAACACAACAAAAGAGTAAAGGATAGACCATTCGAAAGGAGCAGAGAAGAAAAAGTTTTCAGAGAAGCCAGAGACAGGATCCTCTTCCTGCTGAAATTCATCATCAGAGGAGTCCTCAGAGAGGAAGACTGTATAGTGTCGCATGGGCTTTACGAGGCTGGAGAACAGGAAGAGAAAAGGAAGTTACCGAGTGCTCACAGTGACAGCTCCCGAGGAGAGAAACCAGGGGCTCCAGAGACCCAGATCATCCTGACCCTGACTGACTGCACAGCGGAGAGCTTGGCAGGGAACGCTGGGCTCTGCTGCCCAGGCACAGAACACACCCCTCTCCCAAGGGCAGGGTGCTGTGGGGTGCCCAAGGGAAGGGAGCGCTGCCCGCAGTCACACCACAGTGCAGGGGACAACACAGAAACCACATTTCCCCACCACGTTCCCTACAGAGCTGGGCACCTCTCTGTTCTTCAGACAGCTCTGCTCCTCAGGCTCTCTGAGCTCTGACAAACATTAGATTTCCCTCTCTGCTTTACAGATATTTAGTCTGATGCACAAGAGGAGCTGACTCCAGGGTACCAGTTCCTACTTGTACCTATTTTTCACATTTGAAACTGCGTCACTCTAGAATAAAACCTAAGCTGGCCAAGGATTGGTATGAAATGCAGTTTGCAAAGTAAGGTGTATGTGTTCCTTTCCTCAGCAGTTAACTGAGAATCAGTTCTTAAAGATTAGGTCAGGAAAAGAGAAGTTGGACCCTGCAACCAGCAGCCCAAGAGAGCCCGAGCTGTCACTGCCAATGAATGTTTACTCAAAGCCAGGTCAGAGCTAATTAATAAAAAGTCTCTAACAGGTGGCAGTGGCTGCAGCCAATGGTGTTAAACCACAGTCTGCATTATTCCAATTAAAGGTGGTGCATTGCTTGCTTTCCCCTCTCCTGCTGTAACAGGTATCCAGGGGAAGGAGGTGGGGCCACTGCAGCAGCAAACATTTGTTATAACATTTAAAATTTTTTTTTTCCTTTTAGAAAGTGACTATGAAAAAAATTAATTTACACTAACAAAAAGCTCCACCTAAAATAAATAAGAAAGCAAAGATACTTTAAAAATACTTGTTTTGTGCTTAGATACATGTCTGTATTCCTTAGAAGAGTAAATTACCATCTAACATGATTTCAGAAAATCTGAAATTATGTCCAGAAATCCAGAGTCACACTAAATTTCCACATATCTAGCTGATACACTCAATATTTGGTAACTGCATATAACAACTGAACTGGTACATCCCCTTAGAGCACTGCTCAGGTACCTTTTGTTTGCCTCCAGATATGCCACATCCCAATGCACTGTCTCTCTGTGCAATTCAGTGAACTGGGAACAAACCCTGAAGAAATAACATGGATTGTGTTGGCCAGATCACCAATGGCACTGCAGTACAAAAAAACGTAACTACAGTGCAAGGTAACAGGCCCTGGTTTGGTCGTGTGGCAAGAGCTTAAATGAAAAGAACAAGCCCTGAGTTTAGCTGTTGCTGTGCTCTGTCAGAGATTTCCGTCCAAGATACGGCGTGAGCAATCTAAAACTGTCCAAGTCTACATTTTTCACTGGCTTGAGGCAGCAGAACGCACCGAAAGTGCTTGCTCCCTCATTAACCGAGCTCGGGAGCTCTCCCGTGGCTGCCCCTGCCCTCACAGGAGCCCCTGCACGGAGAGAGCAGAGCTGCGGGAGAGGGGAAGCAAGAGGGGAAGGCAAGGGAAAAAGGAAGGGGAAGGGGAAGGGGAAGGGGAAGGGAAGGGAAGGGAAGGGAAGGGAAGGGAAGGGAAGGGAAGGGAAGGGAAGGGAAGGGAAGGAAAGGAAGGGAAAGGAAAGGAAGGGAAGGGAAGGGAAGGGGAAGGGGAAGGGAAGGGAAGGGGAAGGGGAAGGGGAAGGGGAAGGGAAGGGGACGGGGAAGGGGAAGGTCGGACCCCGCCCTGCGGCAGGCTGCCGGGTGCCAGCGGCGCTCGCCGCAAGCCCCGTGTCAGCCCCGGCGCCGCCCGGCCGGGACGCGCTCCACGGCGCCGGCACCAGCACGGAGCGGGGGCTCCGTTTTAATGAGGAAGATCTGCATCTCGGGAGCTTTTTTCATGTGTCAGGATGCATGGACAAATCAGCAGCACATCACGCTGGCCAAAAATGAAATGCTGACAAATGTAGATATTTCAAATTTAATTGACACCTAAATGTACTTGAGATAGGAAAAAAAATACATACAGAAAATGGGAGTGCAGGATATGGGAATTAATAAGGAGAATTCTGTAATAATTTTAAAGGATGTTTTGGTTATGAGAAAATCAAATTTGTATATTTTATTATGGTATTGCTTTTTCCTGAATATTGAGATTATGGCACAAAGGGGTGTATGGACTTATCATTATTCTCCTAAAAAGGGCTCCCCAGATTTGAGGAAGAATTATTTTTTATTGACATAGTTTTTTAAAGAACAGCTACACGGGAACTCTAGGGAATTAAAGAATTTGTCCCTCTTAGACAGTAAAATGCAGAGAATGAGGGATTTGGATGCACAGGCTTTTTCTTGCCGCTATGAGATACGAGGCTTGGGACTGCAGGGATTACCTGGGAACTCTTCCATGTGAACACAGCACAGACCTACCCGTGGAATTCCTTCCTGCACATCCTGCACACTCAGTGTCAGTCAGACCCCCTGCTTGGCGAGGCCATGGAAAACCTTCAGCACCCCCAGCTGCTGCACGGCGGGGCCCTGAGAGCCCAGCTGTGTCTGGAATTTCCAGTGCCCTGCGAGCCTGTCCCATCCCACACAGCCCCACCGAGCTCATCCCAAATCCCGGGCAGTGCAGAGCTCCTCTGCCAGGCCCACCGGGGCTGCTGCAGGGCCACAGCGACCTGGCCCAGCACGGGCTGCAGCCCCGGAGCTCAGACACGCCGGGCACTGGGAACCTGCCCCCGAGTGTCCCAGCTCCTTTCCTCCCACTCCGCATGCCCTGGAGCCAGCCAGGACACAGATCCTGGAGCACTCTGGAAGCCTATTCCACATTTAACAGGAAATCTCTGTTAAAAAGAGAGAAAAAAAAAGGGAGCTCTCAAAAAAACTGCCTGTCTGTTAAAAATTCAACACCTTCTTTCTGTGAGCAACTAATTTGTGGCTAAGGAGGCACATCCCACGTGTCAAGGGCTGCCCCAGGTGGTATCCAGCATTTCCTGAGCTCTCCTCTACAAATTATTCCTCTTACCTTAGAACCAAAAAAGCCTTCTAAAATTTTTTAATTTTAGATTTCATGACAAATTTTTAAGAATCAGACATCACAAGTTGAATTATTGACAAAATTCTACAATTCCCCCAATTTGCTATTGAAACAGAAGAAAAAAACCACCAATAATTTTGTTGGGGAAACAGCTCTTGTAAACACACTGGTTTAACAACAGACATGAGCCGTGATCTTGGGTATTCTTTGCAATCACTGCTTCTGATCCCCTGTGCTTCAACTGAAGACTGATAAGAAAATGAGCACAGACATCCCCAAAACAATGTATTTCTTTTACACACATAAAAAGAACTAACTCGTATAACTAAAGACATAAATTTCCTAATCCCCAATGCTACCAGGTAAAACGAGCGAAAATATATATTGTGGTGTTTTCACTCATGCTGATGTTATCCAGGAGATGGAAAACAGTGTGAATTTTTTAAAGAGACCACACATCTCTTGTTTGCCTTTCAGAACACTTACACAAAGACTACTTCTTACTGGGACGGAAAAAAGAAAGTTAGTGGGAAACACAATGAAAATTCTGTATTTTGTGACAACAGCTTAACTGTAAAGACTCGCTAAAATTAGCAGCAATAAACTAGATCCAAATGAAATAATTAAAATACAATATATTTCCAGCATTGGTACAATGTTTACCATCCGTGTTTATGTTTATCTGAGGTCTGATAGTGGCAGGAATTGAAGATACACGTTAGCAGTGAGCAACACTGGGATGTCAGCAGCTTTTGAGCCCAAACATGCAGAATCCTCCATAGGAACACACATACATGTTAAATTGATTCAATTATCCTCCACCTCCATGCAGTGAGTCATCAGATTAAATATTAAGAAAATGCTTTTAGTTTAAAAATCCCCACAACCGCTGTGCAGGGCCAGCACAGCCCTTTGCAGGAGCCGCATCTGATCCACAAGAGGGCAACCAAATTCCACTGTAAAATGGACAAATATTCCTGCACAAGGGAGAAGTCACCGTTTAGGCCAAAGCCAGAGTACACCCCCACTCTGGTGTGGCTGGAAAGAGCTGTCCATGCAATGATGCCTGCTGATGTCCTCCAGTGTATTTGTCACACACAGCAGCGTCCCTTGAGCTGCACTGGCAGCTTTGGAACATCCACAGCTCAATACATCCTTACTTCAGTACATCCATAGCTCAGTACATCCATTCCCCAGCCAGGACCACCCCGAGGGCCCACTGCTAACTCCACTCTGGCACTGTCAGGAACCTCCAACACACACACCTTGTCTTCTTTGCAAAAATCCCTGACCAAGAGACATTAGTGAAAGTGCCTGAAAAAGCCTCCCTGAGGTAACAGAACATGTCTATAACTGGTGTGCACAAGAGAGACACTGTAAAGCAACACCTTTTGTCCAGGAGCAGTGGGCTGCAGCAGCACAGCTGCTTTGGAACATTCCCCCTTCACTGCCACAGCTAAAGGGGGGATACATTTGCTGGTACTGTGCAAAGTGAAGCTCTACAAGCCCTCACCACAGAGCTCGCACAGACATCACAGTCCTGTTAATGCACTCCAGAGACAGACACAGCCCCTTCTGCCATCACTGTAAAATAACCAGTTCTGCACCCTCCAGGTACAGCCTGGCAAGAACACTGCATCTGCAGGGCTGGAACTGACAATTTCCTTGAAAGAAAAGTGCAAAACAAAACAACAAAGAAATGAACAAACCTCCAACACCTGAAAACTATCACTGAAGAGGCTGATCAGTGTGTGTGTAATTTGGCAAACCAGAATTTTCCCACAAGCAAGCTTTGGTTACTTGCTTTTTCACACTTACTCTACTAAATTTCAAAGTTTTTTTTTAAAAATCAGTTTTTTTCTTAGTTAAACTTAATTAACTTTGATCTGTAGTATTTTTTGATGTCTCCTTTGGTGAGTCCCAGTTCTGAACACGCTGTTTGCTGATGCAAGGAGAGAGAAGCAGAGCAGTACAGTACTTACTGTTCTGGGCTGGGCACTGAGGTCCTCCGGCCCTCCACACCAATGTTGCTCTTGGGCCTCTTAACCACATGAGGTCTTGGGGGGCGAACCTGTGGCATGCACAGAGACATCTCATCAAACACTTCCCCTGATCCAACATCAGACCCAGATAACAGATATGGAGGACCACCAGTATCCTACAGGGATCTTCCATTCCACGTTGCTTTGTCTTTTGTGGCACAACAATGTTACACATGAATGTGGATACATCAATGAATCTGAAGTATTAATATAAACCACATAGCCCCATGACCTGCAAATGAACCATATATCCTTGTCACTGACTATTTGCTATTTGCTCTGTCCTGTTTGGTATGGGCTAAATTTTGAAGAAGATTCCCTAAGCGTGAGCTTCCCCCTGTGCAGCCAGTGGTGAGAGTAAAGCTGGCAATGCCCATGTGCTCTGGACATTGCACTGGGCAGGGGGGCTCAGCTCTGACACCACCACCCTTCTGGCCACCTGCTCCTACAAACCCAACCTCTCAGGTGAGGACTTCTCTGTAAGGGAGCGCTGCAAAGTGTGTACTTAGGATAAACGTTTTAACATGAAAACTCAGCTCATTCTTCATTAAAAATTGTCAAATGTGGGAATTTGCAGCATCAGGAGCAGACTGTACACATCAGCTTCATGTGTTTTGCTAAGAAAGTACAACTCTACCTGAGATAAAGTTGGATCTGTTGGCTCAGCTCAACGCTAATCTCAACAGAAATCCCCAAACACCCAAATAAAGTTGGAAATACGACTCTGCTCCTGACCTCCCAGAGCTTGTGCTCCCTGAAGAGGCACAACAGAAATGAGCTGTTCATGGCCTACAGCCTGAGTACTCTGGGGTGACTAAGGAAGTTTTAAAAAATACTATTTTTTTGGGGAGGAGGGCTTTCCAGGTTTGTTTTGGTTTTGTTTTGTTTTTTTAATTTTTTCTTCCCAGGCACATAAACCTCAAATTTTCCTGCCAGGAGAAAGCCACCAAATTGTGTGTAGCGCTTCTGCCCCACACACCAGTATGCAGAAAATAGCAGCAGCATTATTGCATTGAATTTTCATTTCAAAGGAAATGGTGCACAGCAGATATGATGAAGAAATCCAGAGCTGTATTGCCACTATTTCTTAGGAAAAAGGGCTTATGAAAAGGTCAGATGTTAAGGTCTTGGAGATCAGTCCCCACACAAGGCTGCTCCTCTCTACAATAAAGACAGCTTAAGAATGTGAATTTATAGCAGGAATGGAAGGATTAAGTTTGTGGCAACTTCAACTGAACTTGCAACGTGGTGAAACATGGGGAAAAGAACAACAGAGCTAATTAGAGGAGCTGAGCTGTCAGAGCGCAGCAGAATGGCTCGGTGCCAACAAACAAAAGGAATGGGCTGGCAATCAGCAGGATCGATGAAGAATACTGCTTCATTAGGGCTGATAAAACAGGGAGAGACCGCAGAGAGGAGTGCGGGAGAGGGGGGCGACAGGCAGGAGGAACGGGGGAGAGGAGAGCATGAAGGAGAAAGGGAAAGAGAGGAAGAAAGCAAGCTGCTTAATTAAATGGGAGCTGGGAGCTGATGTGTAAAGCTAGCCTGTCAGCGTGCTGGGAACACTTTCACCTTTCGGGTGGGTGTGCTGCTGAGGAGGAAGAGAGATGAGTTTGGGGTGGCTCGGGGGCCCCCAGCCCAGTGCGGTGCAGAGTGACAAAGCCAAGCGGGATTTAGAGCAATGTTCAGGGGAGCTGCAGGGAAAAGCCAGGAATCAAGTCCATTCCTTGCTGGATTTTGAGTCTCACATAGCCACAGAGGCAAGGTTAAATGCTTATCAAATGCAAAAGTATCAAAGAAATCCAATTACGTGAGCACACAGCCAAAAGAAAAAAGGTAAACTTCCAGGACAGAAGGGTTGAATGTGCTTATTACTGCCCCATCAACTTTATGCATAATTATTACATTTTAACTTTTTCTAATTGAATAAAGTTTCCAAACAGCCACTATTAATCCAAACAGACCTCCATTAATTAGAAGCAACAACCCTCTCTCTTTCATAATACCACCACCACTCATTTCCAAAGCAGCAGAATGCAAAGAAATCTCTGTTCTGCTTCCTTAACCTTTCTTTGGTCTGTGTTTTTGGCTTTATTATTAGCAATTACTCATATTGCAAGCACTGGCGCCCATGGATTCCCCCTTACAGCACAAAGTACTTCTCAGGAATTCTGGCATTATGTGGTCCTGGCTGGAAGAGCAGAGGGACCTGGTCTCCTCCTTCAGCGCTTGTGTACAAGGCCAGGATAAATCACTTGCTGATACCCACCTCTGTAGGAGCTGCCAAGCCTGAGAGGGAAAAAGCAGCCTGCACAAAGTATTATTTACACATACAGAAATGTGTTGCAACTACTAAAAGCCAAATAACAGTTCTGAACAACAACAAATTTATGTATATTTTGTACAAGCATATTTTTGGGATTGATTATAATAATTTACATTTATCTTGAATTTCCTCTTGATGAATGAAGCCTTTCTGTTCCACTTACTGACACAGCCAGAGGAATGCAACAGGAGCTTTCATTATAACATTTCCAACCTTTTATCAATCACATTGGGAGCAAAGACAGTTGAACCAACCATGTTACAGTGAGGACTATTAATACACTGCAGCTGGGAGATTAAACAGTCTTAACAAGACTTCCACATAATAAATGACTCCATTTGAACAATACAGTTCAGCAACTTTGGTACAGAGGAATCACAACATGCCCCCTCACACCTGCCAAATGTGGAACACGAGGGCATGGAAGCACTACAGGAACCCCACAGTACATGGAAAGACTGATCCTAGTGAAACACATCTGAGAGGGTCTCCCATGCCCATTGCATTTAAGAGAACACACAGAATCACAGATAATGCTACTTTTTAAACACAGAAAACAGAAATTTTCAGGGGAAAAAAATCCATAAAAATGACTCTGTTAAGCTAAACACCCAGAGTTAAAAAGAGGGAGGAGAAGAAACACATGCCACTGAAATGTCACACAGGAACATGCACCAGAGGTCAAAAGTTAAAACACACACCCAATTGCACTTGTTAACCAGTTACCTGCTCATCCAAAACACATTTTAACAAGTTTTAGCAAGATTAGATTTGAAAACTTGCATCTCTCTCTTTCTTATGCATGTATGAGTATGGATAAGGAAGCAAGATGATTTGGGAGGAATTATAATTCATAAAGCTGAAGTCCTGAATATACATAAATATCTTCCAAGGCTGTGGCAAAAACCAATACCCCTTCTAAATTGATCCTTCTTGCCTGTGCCTCTAAAAAAAATAAAAATCTGGTGCAGACCCAGCAGGGTGTCCAGTTTTAATGCCATCCTGCATAGTCCATAGGTAAAAACTGTCCTACAGCAAGTGTTTTGGGGGAAAAGCTGCTGAGATAAGGTATCTCTACCTAACACAGTACAGGCACTGCACTACCAATAATTTCTGTGCAGTTCTTCCATGGAAGAGTCCCTTCCTCTGGCCAACCTGCCGTGCCTTCGTTTTACACCATGGTACCCAGTGTGTGCCAACCTAACATGGTACCAATGTTCTACTGCCAAAGATCAACCTTGTTTTCTTCAAGTCTATTCACACATCTGTCCCATGGAGAAGAATTAGGCATCCCAAATTAATTTAAAGAGTAACTTGCAGAGAATAAGTATTTTCTCTTCAGACTTCTGCTTCCTTTCAGATTTGAGTTCAGTGCAAGTCTTCAAAAGCTCACTGGCTAAAAACTTCTGCCAGTCAGTCGAGCAGGGCTTTGTGTGTAAGAAATCACCGCAAAAGTCAAACCAGACGTGGCCAGAGCAGCCCCAGTTACCTGCAGAGCTGCCCGAGAGCTGCAGGGCTCGCCAGAGAAAAGCAGAACAACCGCGGGTCCCAGGGCTGTGCCGCAGCAGAGAGAAGGCAGTTTAGGAGCGTAATTCACACATGGCTTTTGTGCAGAGTTTGAAAATCCAAACTACCAGGGTTTAGTAGGGCTACGAAGAGCATAACTCAGGCAGTGTTAAGCTGTGGCAGCGAAACAATCTCCAGCTACTCACGGGCCTGGAGGAGCGCTGGATCTTTGGGGGCGGCGGCCGCGGCGGGCGGAGTCTGTGCTGCTGCAGCAAAGTGGAGACTAAATTAAAGTCACCTGCATGGAAACACTGCGGATGTCCCGGCAAAAGTGGCATGAGCATGTGACAGCATGTGATTTACCTTCATACTCACCTCATGAAATCCCATTTTTCTTATTTTGTTTTTCCAAACCAGTGACAAACCTCATGACCCATGACGTGCCCCACCAGCACAGGTACCATGTCTGCCTGGGCCAAACTTAGCTCCTGTCACACCAGAGGCAGCAGGGACAGCACTCCAACCAGACACTCAAAATTTACTGACACAACAAACATCTTCAAGGTGGAATCTTGGACCTTGAGGTCCAAGTGTTCTAGACTACATTTACGCAAATGGAAACCAGGATACTCAAAAACACTTTCACTAAAATCTTGAGTGATTTTAGTGCTAGTGAAAAGTTATGCAGAAAGCTTCAAACCAGACATTTAAGAGCATGGAAAAAAACTTTTCAAGCACTTAAAGGTGAGCTTATGTTCAGATCCTGTCCTGGATTCCACTCTGAAGTGACGAACAATTACAAGTCAGACCTTAAAGCATCATGATGGCCTAGAACTCAAAACTACTTGTGCAAGTATCATTTTAGTTCTGTGAAAGTGAAAATGAACATACTACAAATACTCTATATATTTATATTTAAATAAACTACTCCTTTGCAGAAGCCAATTCTTTCCTTATCCTCTCACTAGATTATTTTTTCCAGCTGAGATTTAGATATCACATATTTAAATCACCTCTGATCAAAAAATAGTTTTACGTGTTTCCACAAGAAAGACATACAAATGCTGCTTGGGGAAAAGATTACAGGTGTAGAAACCTTTTTGTCTCTTGGACTTCTAACCAGGCATCACGTTAACTCCCAGAACTGTGACCTCAGTGCTTGTAACAACACAGGCAAACCCAACACTCAGATTCCAATTTGTGACCCACTGCAGTGCTGCCAGCAATGGAGTTTGTTGGGAGGTTTGGATGTGCTGCACCACACACTGCACTGCTGAGCCCCACATCTCAGAGCAGCCTAAGACAGAACTCCCCACTGGCAGCAGTGCTCTCTGCATGGAGCAGGGACTTTACCAGAGCTGCATTGCCAGTGTTGGTGTTCCTGTCTGTCACCACAGTGGTTATGATAAGCAAGCATGTTCAAACTCTCTGTGTTTACTGGGAGAGGCACTGATTTGAAGTTAATTTGTTAATGCAGCAAAACACATTGTTTCTAAAAGGTCAGCAGGTGAAGCTGTGTTGGAATATCAACTTAATTACCTGGGCTGTAGGGATGAATGGGCACTAACCAGCACAGGCTGCAGTGCTAAAAGCTGCTAAATTGCTGTTCTAGGTATGGTCCTAAATGTATGTACTATGGCTTTTCCTGTGAAGGGGAAAAATGCCTAAATTAGCACTTTCTCACCAATAGCTGTTTACCAGCATACCTCTGGATATTTGCTTAATTGTCTTGTTCTAAATACTTCTGAAGCAACAAGACAGAAAATTTGCAGAAAGCCAATTTTATGACTGCGGATCTGGCACTGCTTTACTAATTATCAGACAAATGACTTTAAACTATGAGATGCTGGAGCAAGAAAAATCTTACATTCACTTTTACACTATCAAAATACTATTTAAAAATTACAGATCCCACATCTCATAAAGTAGCTATTATATACCCAAGGAACTTTCACAATACAGCTATTTAGGGTTTTAGACTAGAGAAAACATTACAAAAGGATAGTTTTTGGTCTGCAAGGTAATAGCCTATGGGCAGAATATTATCTCAAACTAATTGTGGTGTCTTCTGAGATTTTTTTTTTAAAGTGGTATTCAAAACAGAGCCTTGTGAGTAAATTAGAGGTGCTAGTTCATGTGTAACAACAAGTGCAACCAGAAGGAAATGCTCAAATTAAACGCAACCAGATGAAAACGGGTTTGTCAGTACGTGGAGAAAGAAGTGTTTCTCTGTCTCAATTAGCAGTGAGGGTGTTTCCAATAATTTCCAAAGCAAAGCTTTCCTACATGAGTATCTTGTTTCCTTCCGAAATTGAGGATTGGTTTGAAAATCAGCCACGGGAGACAGATGCCTTGTGCTGGATGAAGCCAGGCTCACACACACCAGGCTGCAAGAGACCTGAAGTGCTGACTTTGGGAGAACATGCTGGACCTCAACTGAACACTCAATTAAAAAAAAAAAAAAAAGGGAGAAAATAACAACACTGAAAAATGTCTGGTACCTAAAAAGATTCAGTAGAGAAAGCAGATGGAATCTACGAGGCAGCTGTTTTATTATCCATCCAGATCCCTGCACAGCACACTCTGCTTTTTACATGCTCCCATATGTACAGCTCACAAACCGGGATGACAGGAACAGTGTATGCTTTACAGCATATATTTTTAATTTACACTCTGAAATACTTCAACGGAAATCTGCTGGGTCCTGTGATAAAAATAATCTCCATGTTTTAAGGGATGCCTCATTCTTCAAGCCACATTTGTAGATTGGGAAGGTAGAAGAAGTCTGGCAAAAATGCAGCAACGCCTAAAGCCAAAATCCCAAAACCACGGGAACACCACTGTGGATTATTAATGTTGATAACTGGTGCTATTCTAAAAACTCATGCCTTAAACAATAAACTCCTGGGCTGTAGAACTGAATGGTATTTTATTTCTTTTGTCTGCAATTACAGAAAGAAAGGGAAGAATTTTGAGAATGACATGCACGTATTTTTCTGTGTGTTTAGGAGCCTTAGACAGGCCATGCCCAAAGTAGCATGTGCTGTGATGGAGATAGGAGGAATATGATGGTACCTGTGGTTAAAGACCTGTCAAGACTTCTGATCACTTCCCAGCTCCGGTGACAGGAAAGTCCCTGTCCTAGGCAAACCAGCAGCAAAACCCACAGAAGGTAGTATCAGTAAAATCTGAGACTGTGGCCACTCAGTGCTCCACTCTCGCTTTCTGCCTGCTGAGCAGCTGAACATCAACCCTGATCTCCTCCCATCTACACTGCACTCAGTTCTTCTAAAAAGATGTAAACCACCCCAGAACCATTAAACTGATATGATCTGACACTTTGCAGTTTGAGGACTCCTGACATTTTCCAAAGGAGATGCCTGTCAACAGCCTCTTATTTACCTGGCACAGAGCCCAGGTACCACAGTCTGAAAGCCACTGCACACTGAGCTGCGTACAGTTGGTACCTCTTCCCACAAACAGGTGCCTACAGAACACAAAATATTTCAGTTTAGAGTCATTCTGGTTCAAAGAAGCCTCACACGTGTGGTTTCCATTTTGCTCCCATGTAGTGAGGCCCTGGAGCAAAGGATCACGCTACAGACAGTAACTACACAAGGCAGGAGCAGGCCAGGGCTCTGCTGAAACCCTTTCCATTTGCTCTGCTCTGGTCCTACAGAGCTTTGCCATCCCTGCTCCTCACTGGGCCTTCCTTGGCAATTTACTCCAGCACCCACCACCGTTTGGGCAAGGGATTCATTTGTCACGATTCACTACACTAAACACACACACACACCCCCCAGATTTCTGTTCTAAGACAGTGTCAGAAAAAACAAAAAAATGTCTACACAAAGAATGGACTTTGAGCCCCTTTGTTTGAGATACTCACTGTGACACAGAACACTGCAGCCCCTTTTACCTGTTCTCCTTGTCCCCTTGGGCAACCACTGGTGACTTTGTATAATTTCCTGTAACTTCTTTGATATTTTGGCACCACTTTGCACTTAACTTTTTGCACCAGGTTTTTTTCTGGACCCTGCAGTAACAGCAGAATCCTGCACTGACAATATCCATGCCTCAGTCCTAGATGGGTAACTGAGTGAACACCCAGGGATGTTCCTGGTGCTATACTAAGCCAGGAAGGAACATATCCTATGGACTCTGCACCACACAACGGGCCTTACCCTGAAGCAGCACAACCTTCATTTGTCCAGAAGGAGAATAAAACCCCAACTCTCTGTGACGTTGCTGCATAATAACAGGACCATGAAGGAAAACTCCCTTAACTCATCAAAGCAGGTCCTTTCTGGATTACAGCAAACCAGCAAAGAGGGCTTTTGTCCAACTATTCACAGAGGTAAAATAGGGAGGCAGTTGAAAGAGAATTTCACTGAGATGATAATTTTTCCAGAGGACTTCTACCAAAATGAGGTTCATTTTGCTGTGGTTTGTTTTCATTCTGTCTATTCCTCAACATACACGGATGGAGAGACATGTTGCAAAAAATCCCAGACCCCAGGAATATATTTATCCCTGTGTGTTAAAGCCTATCCATCTTCTACCTCAGCAGAGTTTAAAATCACAGCTAATAGGTTAACAACTGTTTTTCTTCTGCTTCAGATGAAGAATATCAGAAAGCTGGGGGAATATTCGGCTTCCCAATTTGTACTGACTGCTCAGTGCTACCTGCAATGTCTGTTTGACAGGACTGACATTTTGTACCGCTGTGAGATGGGAGAACGTGTGACATTTTTATTCATGGTGGCGTACGCCCTTGTAATGATCAGCCCTGGTCGATGTGCTTACTGCAGCAGCCCCGAGCCCTCGGAGAACAAACACGAGCCCGAGGTGCCAGCAGTTTGGCTGCCTTATTAAACACCACCAGGATTCTAACGAAGAGCAACTGCTGGAAAATCTCACTGTCAAATCCTCAAGGACATTGTCAACATGGAACTAACTACATATATTTTTCATTTAAAATACTAGAAAATCCAGCAATGCAATATTAAATTTAAAGAAAAAAGCCACACTGGTTTGTGTGTGTTTTCTTTTTTAACTGGTCATTTTGTCAGCTTTACATTAGCTTTCTGCGGTCCCGATGCTGGAATTCAAATCAAAGAACTCATGTAACCCATATGATTTAAAATGTTGGAAAATGGACATATCCCTTATTATCTCTTAACAGCTATTCCTCTCTAGCAAGTTGAATACTTGCACAGAAAAAAAAAAAGAAAAAAGAGATGGTCTCTCATTTAAGGAGTTCTATAAACAGCAATGACTCTCTGCTTTGCTCAGCTTCATCATTCACCAAGCCAGGCTGCATAACTGGGGGGACACTCTCCCCCACACACCCACAGAAGGACACGGACCGTCCGTCTGCAGCCTGGCACTCCCAACTGTGTCATTTGGTATTCATCAGCCCAGCTCTGAAGGGCAAATCCAAAAAACGCCTGGCCAAACAAACCGTCACAGTGGGATCAGCACTTAGAAGAATCATATGTTTCACATACTCTTTCCCTTTAATCTCCTGGTTTAATCCAGTGGCCCAGAGGTCAATTCAGACAGTTCTGGCCTAACTGCACATATCAACTTCATAAGTAATACATAAGAAGCTTCTGGATGCTGATCTACATTGATAGAGAAGCAAGTCATCCATAAGACACGGCGAGCTCTCCTCAAGTTGTCAATCTAGGTGATTTGGGTAGCCTTGCATGTACTGATGTATTTATTTTCTATGTATGTATTATTTATAAAGCACAACTCTCCTTCCACATGCCAGCAGTGATGGACCAAGATACTCTCTACGAGATATTTACGGGTTCCTCAGCAGAACAGGACTAACAAGGAGGCTCTGCAGACACGTTACAGCTGCTGTCGCTTGTCACAAGCCCTGGGAGGTCGGCTCTGCCTGTTCCCTTCACACATCCAGGCATTGCAGCACCTGACACGATGTATCCGGGGCAGGACAGTGATTCCTAGCATCCCTGTGTGAGGACTGCCTGGAATACCGAGACAGCTGGGAAACACTAAAAGCCACAGTCTGCAAAGTGCTTTTTCGTGGCTGAACACATCTGCTGGATGCAGACTGGGGCCACAATCTCAGTGCAAAGCATGAATTCCTGCATGGCACCAGGCCCACAGGGACTCCACTGCTGCAGTGGCTGGAGAGAACCCAGCCCCAGGGAGCAGGTGCAGGAGGGACAGAGACCCAGGGCACGCTCTGCAGGTGCTGCTCACACTTGTCCCAGATGGGCACACACGACCAGTGCAGGCTTTCCCTAACACCTACCTCATGGATTGCCAGCTCTGCTAATCCTGCACACCACAAAACAGAATTTCAATCCAATACATCATTGTCTTGTCCACTGACATTGGTTTTACTCCTCTGACTAAGAACACTGTCCCCTGAGAACCTGATGGGACATTTGAGTGGTCTCAAGCAGACATTAGATGAACAAGTGCTTCTGGGTCAAGACATTTGTCTTTCTTGTGGGGTGACTTTTACTGAGCAACATTGAATTCCTTCCTGAAAGGACCAGGCCAAGAAAGGAGTGAGAACAAATGAGGGTAGAAGATACACTTTCTGAAGACAAAATAATTTTAAAGAACTTATACTTTTGCTAAATCCATAAAGAATTAAATGAAGAGAGGGAGGAAACCCCATGTGGCTCCAGAGAAAGGAAATGGGAATCCACATTGCTCATCCGTGGGGAAGAGTGGAAGGGAGGCTCATTTTCTTAATGAAGGTCCTGCTATTGTCTGAGCAGCTCAGAGTGGCCAGAGGAGGAGCTGGCTCTGCAACCAGAGCATAGGGTTATACGAATACTAGCAAATGAACTTGTTTTCCCCTTTCCCCTTTGGTTTCTACCTCAGTGCCGCACAATGCCTGCTGTGATCCAGGGGAATCTGCTATTGTTCCGATGCACCTGGGTGTGAAGGGAGTCACAGGGTCTGGCAAAGGAGCCTTCCTCCCTTCCCTGCTTCATCCCTTTTACCCTGGAGATAATCCCTCCTCTGCTGCCTCTGGCCTCAGCGATCCAGTTCTGCATTCCTGGAATGTAGCTGGCTGGTGTTCTCCCCATCTTCCCCCTGACCTCTTAATGCCATTTAATCTCCTGGAAGAAGAGCACTGCCCTACAAAGCAGAGTTGTTTGTTCTGTGTGTCCAAGTGCAGACTGTGAATAGGAGAAATGAACATGTTCATTTACAGCAAAAGGGCTCAGAACAGCAAATAAGATGGCAATTTCCATGCTGTGGCCTGCAAAAGTTTAACAGCAGTCAGAATGAGCTGGGGAGAGAACCCAGAGAAGCCTTTCCACAGACAAGCTGCTACTGTACATTAGTGCATTTTCCATTTGTTTCATAGCTGTTTACGTTAGTCCCCAGAGCACTGGCTCTCTGTAGTTTGCATCAAGAGTGAAACATGATTGAATCTCTCTACTAAAGATATACGTGGAAGTCTTTTGTATTTTCTTAAGCTGTACACCTTTTGGTACATAAATGGAATTAAATATCCTATTTGCTGGTAAATAAAAACAAGCCATGGAAAACATAAACCCAGCTAAGCTGACAAAAGACATTCTAATTATAACAGACACAATTAGAGAGCTGTACAGAGCTGCCAGGATCACTTGCTTCTAATGAAATGATTCCCTTTCCCAACAAGTGATGTTTCTGGCAGCTTATCATTTGCTGGTTTAATTGCACTAAATCAGTGGTGCTACTGACTGTGGGGAAGCTCCTAAGGAAGAACGTTTCTAAGTGTAGGTTTAATTTTGAAGTCCTTGGGCTCATCCTGTGTACTCACACCACCCCTCCCAGACTGGTGGGAAGACTGGGCACAGGTACCAATCCTGTATGAACTCTGTGGGTCCTGCCAAAGTAGCCCAAACAGCTGCTTGCTTGGACAAGGAGCCTGTTCAAAACAGTCACCATGACACTGTGTAGTGTTTATTCTCCAAACAGCTCAAGGACAACACAGACACGTGCGTTCTACCTAAAAAGTACAAGTGTAGGCATGGAAACAAGAGCCCAAACTCCCGAGTCACAAATCACCTGCATTAGAGTCCCACTCTGCCTTGGTCAGGGCTTACAGGGCTCCCAGTGCTTGCCCTGCCTGGCACACTGGGAAGGATCCTGAGGACAGCTCTGGCACTTGAATACGCAGCATGTGTTCTGACACTTTAAGGACATTTTGGTCTGGTTTTAAGACAAAAACCAGAAGAAAGCAAGTAATAGGACACTCATAGAATCATTAAGGTTGAAAAAGACTGGTCAGATCATCAAGTCCAACCATCAGGCCAGAATCACAAGAGATGTTCTCTGTAGCGCTGGATCTTCCATAATAATTAACCTTACTCTTCCCCCAAACACAGAGCACTACTCAGTACCACAACCTTCTCATTTGAATCTTGGCCTTGGCTTGAAAATTAAATCCTGAGCCATTAAACCCTGAGGCACCTGTACTGCTCCTGCTACTTGTTGAGTGCAGTTGCTCTGTCCCAGAGTCTGTGGTGGTAGTTCCTGTATTTGGCTGATGCACGAATCAATAACAAAGGCACACCCTGGGTAAAGCACACAAAGTCCCACCCAGGAAAAGCAGCAGTCCCACTCTCCCACAGTGGTGTCTTTAGTAAGAGCACTTTGTTTAGATCTTTACCGCATTGCTCCAGGCTCTGGCTAAAATCTTTCTTTTCACCATCAAGGAGAGCTTTTCCACAATGTCTTCATATTACAGAAAGCATCATTAAAACAAGGCTCCATAATAAACAAGGCTCTCCAATGATGCCCGATCACCACTCACCAAGACCAGCCAGGACACACAGAATCTCCCCCAGTCAGATAATTACTGCCAAATTTTGGTGAACCATCAGCTGAGGGGCTGTGCTTTCACAGGCATTTCAAGATATTTTACTGTTATTTTCATAGCCTAACAACTGCAGATACACAACTGTGTTTGGAAAAGCTAGCAACTCCCTCACTCTAGGGTGAGAGATAATGAGTTAAAATTAAAGGTTGCTGCTGGCTCGCTAGCCCATCCCCCTTTAGCTAATCTGTCATGTAATGAAGAGAAGCACCCAGCACAGGACAGCTCGCTGCCGGCTCACTTACAGCGAGCTGATTAAGAATGTTCAACCAACAGCAGACTGCAGACCTTTCCAAGGAAAATAAATAGACTGTATGCAAATGTGTTTGTCACTTTGACAGCACGTCTCAATTAAAGGCCCGCGCGGCGGCTGTGTGGCGCTCGCTGCAGCGCTGCGGCCGGGCTCCCTGCATCGCCGCGCGCCCCGAGCCGGGGCCCTGACCCCCAGCGCATGCATGCATTTTAAACCTCGCTGCCAGCCGCACAATGCTGCGCTCCGAGAGAGCCCCTGACAATGAGAAAAAAGCCTCTTTCATCCTCTTCAGTTTAGAAGAGCTGTGAATGCACAAACAGCCCTTATTTCAGAGTTCTTGTGCCTTTTTAATTGTTCCCACCTTCTGTATTCGAGACGGAGTTAAAAGTGACACTAAAATCTCTGCCTCTAATCACGAGTTAGAAGCCATCTCCCAGTTATACAGTAAATGTTGCTGCTTTTTTCCTCCCCAAAGCCTTAATCTATATTTCATAAACCTGAACATCTTTTCCTCTTGAATGAAAGTATGACTTCATTTTTGTTTTGGCATTGGGCTATCAGGAAAAGCAGACCTGTGCCAGGACAAAGGCTGTGAGTGAGAGAGCCCTACAACTGCTAAGTCAGATTGGTTTTTGGAAACCAGCATTTGTAATGTGATGACAGCAATAAGCATTTAGCCAGAGAGCCTCTCCCCACAGCCAGGGGTCAGGAAAGCTGATGTGTTTCTTTCGACACAGAGAAAGCGATCATTAAAAAATTTGAAAGTGACTGTTAAAAAACCTCATGAATTTAAATTTGCACTTACCACTCAAATATATATTTCATTAATCTACCATAATGTTTGAACCATCCATCGCTCACAAAAATCTAAAGGAGAAACTGTAAATAAATTGTAATATTATCTGATTTCTGACTGCTTCAAATGAAATGTAACGTGTCCCTGCTGGAGCTAGATGGCTGCATTCCTCCAGTAGCCCAAATTCCTCTCAACTGTATTGGCACAGAAAGTAACAGAAAAATAAATCTCTACTGCAAATACTTAATTGGAAGAGAATGATTTTTAAAAAGTCTCCAAGAACTTACCTTTAGCGCAGTGGTGAAAGTACTGAAATATATCAATCTAATTCTAAAATGATGCAGACAACACTGCTCTGAGCACTGATCAGACCTGGGGTAGTCCCATCTGATACCTGAACAGTCAGTGCAGCCATACCAACTGGTTCCTATTCATAGACACTTCTCTAAAACTGGGTTTCTTCACATTTTATAATGTTTTACAATTGCTTTAAAATTACACTTTACTTCCTTAGAAGAAATGAGATATTCCCTCCCATTTTCTGGTCAGAACAGTGTAAAGAATAGACAGAGCAAAAGAAAAGAGAACTATGAATATAAATCATGTTATTTTTTGAGTCAGGCTACACTTAATAGGGGAATACTGGCAAACTAATAATAAATACTGGGTATTTTTCCATGAAAATCACGGCAACTACAACATTTTCTAAATAGTTAGCTCTTCAAACCTCCCCACAAACTCTCTGTTTTGCAGACATATCAAAAGATACATGACACGAGTAACTAATGTGAACAGCTCTGCTGTCAATACTGAATACAGAGTACACTAACAAGCTATTAATTGATTTTTCCATCTTAGTTCATCGCATTTAATTTTCAGAGAATGTTCAAATGCTTTAATAGTTGGATGTTCCATATTGACACTAATGATCTGGCTAGAGAACAGGGGATGTTTTAAATTCTATACCCTCAGTCCTGAGGGCTGCAGCACCCTGCATGCTAAAACAGCCACAAAATAGTTTTATGAGTTGCTACAATAATTATGTTTCACCCCGCATTCACTTACGGTTTATTTTCCTCAAAATCATTGTATGAACAAAAGGAACCAGTAAACCCCAGAAAAACCAGGTTTTGGAACCCCCTTTACACAGATACAGCAGAAATAAAACTAAAATAGCATAGTTCAGTGATTAAAAATGAAGCGTTTGGCATATTGGTTATCATGACTTTTTTCTGAACTATTTTTGCTGAGTCACATGAATGAGAAAACTTTACACTAAGACCTACCTGACCAAAATGTACTGTGATTGGTCTCCTGTCCTCCCTTAATTTCGGGTCCTTCTTCTCAGCCAGTGGCGATGGTGCTGTCCTCGGCAGGGGCTCCTCCGGCGCTGCCGAGCACCCGTTCTCAGCAATGTCCTGTGTGGTAGGAAAAGGTGAATAGCATGGCCAGGAACGCTCCTGAGTGAGGGGAAGGTGCACAAAGGAGACACTAGAGGATAATGCTGACTAACAATTTGGATGTCAGGGGAAAAAAACACCAAAGTACAGAAAAGAAAACATCATTAGAATAGAACATTTCACCCGTCAGAGCTTGTACACAACCCCTCTCTCCTCCCAGTACCAGTGGTGCAAACAGGACATTCAGTAAAATGTCTGACTTACACACGCAAAAGCCAGGAAGTGCATGTGGAGAAAAAAACCATAGCTCTTTCTATTTTAGAAATGAATTCAACAGAAGCCCAGGGACAGGGCATTCTGCTTATTGTAAACCTAAATGAACACAGTAATTCCATTTATGTACTGCACAGAATTATCCATAGCAGAACAATTACTGGTGGAAGTGACAAGGAGAGATGGAGCTTAGTTAGCTTTGCATTTCATCTCGGAGTCTGTGTGCACTGCATATGCCTCCAGGAGAGGGTACAACACCAAGGGCTGTCTGGCAGAACACTTTTTGTTTGCTTTGACATTAGGTCTCCTCTCCAGAAGTGAAGTGACCCACCAGCCCAGGTTAGAGGACTTGTGCAGGCACAAGGTGTGTAACACAGGTTTTGAAAAAGACAAAGGCCTGCAGACACCAGGAATCAGAGAAGGAGCAAAGAGTTTGAAAGTGAGTTGAGAAACAGTCTGTAACGCAGTGGGCCCCAAACCTTACATCTCTGCAACAATGCCAAGGAAATAATGCTGGGTAAATATGGAGAGAAGGCTGCACACGCTGGAGCTCTGCAAGGCTGACCTGAGGGTGGCTGCTGCCACCGGCAGGGCTTTGATTCCCTGACCTCTGACACGGCCCCGCGAGCCCCCGGCTCGCTCAGGTACAATAATGAGCTGTGTAAGCTGATGGCCAATTAGAAATGGTTCCTTTGGACACACACTGACCTAATGTGTTTAGGTCAAATGAAACAAAAAGCTGGATGGACTTTCTAAGGGGCTTTGTCTGCTCCACAGAGAAGCTGAGACCCCTCTTTAGATCCAGCTGGTAGAGCAGTGGTTCCCCAATATGGGCATAAGGATCGTGGGGAATTAACAACTTGTTAAGGTCAAACTAGACAGAAAAACTTTTTCCTCTCCCCCCTGCCCTCCAACTGCACAATGCCACCTTGTCTTGAAAAGATACAACAAAGTGCTCCGAATTAGTAACAAAGAGCCCCAAAACAAGGCAATGACAGGAAACCTGAGTGTCTGTCAAACTCCTACTCCAGCTCCAGACAGCACTGAGCCCCCAAGGGATCCACTCAGTTTCGGACTCATAGCCTGTGGCAGCACCATTCCCTGCAATGACACTGAACACAAACCCTATTTGCATATTTCTGTGGGGGTGGAGGTGCCTGGAGCTGCCGAAGCTCCAGCACACCCAAGGCCACCCAACCTGCGCTGAGCAAGGGCTGCTCCCGGGCCAGCAGAGCCCCGCCTGGAGCTGCGGCTCCAACCAAGGCAGCACACAGCTGGGAAGCAATGGAAAGCAAAGCACCTTCCCAAGCAAATGCCCAAAAAATGGAAAAAGGACACAAAAGTTTGGACATGAGGAGAAAGGGAGGAGATAAAAGATAAAGAGATTAAGCCATTAAGCAAAATCCCCTCAGATGAGTAACGATCACTGCAAATCCTTGAGCTTTTACTGCTATAGATTGGCTCTACTTCTCTGATGATATAATTGCATATAAAAGATAACATGTTCCTAAAGCCTACTTCCACTGTGTTTGGTGCACAGACTTCCAAGGAAAACACAACATATTTTTAAAAAATTGCTTAATAAAATATGAGAATTAAATGATTTGATTCCTCTCTATTTTTTCATCATCCCCAAAAGGCAAACAAATCATCAATACAGCTTCATTCATCAAAGCAAAATCTGCTTCACAGAACTTTGTTTTCTACCTTCAATGAAAACACATTTGAGTTAAAAAACTACTGAAACCTGATCTTAAATTTTGTAATGGACTGCAAACACTTGCTAGAGGAGCAAAACACATTCTGAATGTCTCGAACATTGTGCAGGTCTTGTTACAAAGCTCTAAATTAGTTATTTCTAGAATACCAGGCATTAACTAGAGCCACACAGGGCTCTAGAAACGAAAATAATTTTGAATACATTAATGCCAAGTGCCCAACCATTTATATAAATTGTCTTAGCCAGAGCTTTCAGTAAGTTCCATTCTCCTGACTGAAAGTTGAGGACGGTACAATTCATATTCCTCCTTCTTCCTAATTCTATGCAGTTAAGCTTCAAATGAGCCACTAACAGAGGGACTTGACCACCACAGTCCATTTGTGAGATGGAAAAAGGCAGCCTTTGCAGAAAATACAAAAAGGGAAATGAAAAAGAAAAAAGAGGGAAAAAAAAGGAAAAAAGAACTGTATCAGATATAAAATAAAGCTACCAGGCTGTATCTATTAACAATTATTTGCTCTCACTCATAAGAATCCTCTGAAAACTATTTCTGTTGCTTTGAAATACTGCACCACAAATGAACAAGGGATGGAAATGGAGCCCCATTCAATCTCCACTATCATATTAAAGAAGGACCTTACACACACCACAGTGACCTCTCAACAGGTCAATCCTGCATTTCTCATTTGCAATTCAAACCCAAGACTGGAGCAGACCAAGGGCAAAATGGGCTCTTGATTATATTTAAGAGGTCACCATTGCTATGCAGAGTTGGAGGAAGCAGACCTCCAGCTTTATTGCATTTTTAAATTCTATCTTGTACAGAAGCTGCTCAGATTTGGCAGCAAAAACTGGAAAAGGGATGTTTATATTTGACTTTTCCTTACCAGGGGCCTGCATACTTTCTATATTAATAATGGAAAATAGTATGTTAAAATGCAGTGGATAGTAAGTTCAGTTTAAAAATAACCTTAGGTTACTCTTAGAAGATGAAAGACTAGCATCCCAAATTTGGCAAAAAGTAAGTACTTAATGACACCAGCATGTCAGACAGTTAACACTCACACATGCCAGCAAGGAAACACAGGATAAATACAATGCTCTGACATAAAAACTGGGGAGGATGCATTAATAGACCTGTGCATAACAGACCCATAACGGAGCAGCACAGACATTTAGATTAAAAATGAGGGTGACCAAAACAGTGTTCGCTATTTTTATCACTTATAACAGAGCAATCCCTAATTTTAGAGTTACCTTCCTATCTGCATTCACGTGGAGAAGAGGATGGGATAGAAAAGGATAGAATAAAAAAGGAAGGAGAGGTAGAACAGTGTGCGTCAACTACGCACAGCAATCTTTTAAGCTCTTGTGAAAGCCTATGTTGAACAATCATGTTTAAGCATCTCACTTACAGAAACACTACATAATAAGGAAGGTGAAACAAAATTGGGCCATTAAATTGTAAATGTTATGTGTGTTTTTTAAAGAGAAGCTTGCTGCTTGACAGACCAGGAGGACAACAAAAATAATAAAACAAAGCAATGACTGAATGAGGCTTTTCTAGCCTCGTATACAAATGTCACACAACAGCACACAATTCTATTAGCATTTAAAATGCAGGAAAAAATCCGGTCATGTTACACAGCTCCAACTGCTTTAGAAACACACAAGAGAAGGCCAAACATTTTATTATTTAGGAAGGTTATGTCCAGAAATGAAACATGTGGAATGACATAAGGAAATCCATGTACAAGAAAACTGCTTCACGTTTCTGTTCTTTTCAAATTATACCTACAGTGGTCATATATAACATAGTGTAATACAATAAAATGGCATAAAAGCATCTGAAGCAACTTCATCTTCCCTGAGAATCTGCAGCAATGTCTGGAGTGTTTAGAGAGGGAACAGCAGTTGGAATGTACACAGGTAATTCCTCGCTCCGCAGCCCAGCTGCACAGAAACCCCTTTGGAGGAACAGGCTGGTGACAGGCTCAGATGCATTTCTGTCTGCCCACCAACATATTTGTAGCCCCAACTCAAGAGAATGGTCTAGAAATTTAGAGAAGAAATTTACAGAGAGAGCACAGATGAAAAAAAACCAAAACCCAAACTCCTATACAACAAATTGAATACAAATTTCTGAATAAGAACTTCGGCTCTCTCAGCAGGTCGGCTGCCTTGCTTCCCCCGATGACTGAGAGCTCTGATTCACAGAATAAAGAGAGTGTCTGCAATAACCAGGACAGAGTTACCCATCTATTCATAAGGTGTGTGTCAGTGTGACTATACCTGTGGTTTATAAGGAGCAATTGGCATCGGATAACACATCCCTCAAACACAGTGCAGCAGTTTGGAATTGTGCTGTTTCCAAACACACAGATTTGGGAAACAACAAACAGTTTGAGTATTTTTCCCTGCAATAATTCCAATTGGCAAAAGACACCAACTCTAATAAATTCCTTCCTGTCTGAACTTTGCAGCGGACATTCAAGAAATGCAGAAATACCCTTTCCAATGGCAGACAGACATGATGTTATTTTTCCTGACTGATTACTGCAAAAATAACAACTTTTTGTTGTTATTTGCAAAAAGTTCACTGCCAGAACTGTAGGGAAGAGCTCCCAGTCCACATGCAGTCCCCTTCCACAGTGCCCCAGCACAAAGGACAGGACAGAACACTCAATTTTCTGGCTTTTGTGGGTTTAAGTCAGAGCTTTAATGTATTTGAAGACAATTTTTTTTTTGTCTGTGAATATTTATAAGTGTGAAAAATCCAGGACAGCTGGCAATGCATTTTGAAGTGTGCTAGCAACACTGTATCAAACAGCTTCCTATTGATCACATCATGCTTTCAGTGGCTAAGGATTTCAGACGTGGTGCTTATACATTTTGAATAAGAACTTCAAGTACCTTTTGCTTCAAGCGGTTTTTCACTTCTTTTATTCCCATTTTTGCATGATCTTTTGCCTGCATGAAAAATTAATTTAAGTTAAAATTCCTTTCTATTTCCAGCAGTGACTAAGTTTGTTTTCAGTTAATAAAAATGGCAATAAAAAAATGTAACAAGATACTGAAAACACATTAAAACAAACAAAAAGCCAAAGAGACCCCAAATAAACAAAAAACACCACTCCACCTTTGTCGCAAAAATGTTGTTTTCCCTGTTTTGAAGCCACAGACATCTTTCATCTTTTTGCATTCCACAGCCTCACTGTTCCCCTGTAAGTATTTATCTTTGCTATAAACTTCTATTCTTCCACACTGGCAGTGAGCCTGCAAACTCTCCTCGCAGTGCTCTGGATGCCAGTTCCATTTAGTAGAGCCAATCTCATCCTACTCCTCTCTCTCAGGCTGGAGGAAGGCAGCAAAAAACCCAAGTTTGAATGGTTATCTCAATGCTTTTTGTAGCATTATTTCCCAGAATTGAGCATATAAGAAATCCTCACTTGTTTCTGTGCTGTTTGATCTGGCAGAGTGGAGCTGGCAGCCACACACGATAGCACAGCAACACACCAGCTGTTTGTTAACAGCACTGAAAACACTTCCATTTAAAGAATAACTCAGTAAGTTGGGCTCTAAATAAGCAGGTATAAGAAATCTCTAGGGAAAATTAATTGACATTTAGAAAAGATGGAAACAATTTGGAAAATGAGAGGATTCCCTTCTTTTGATGAAGCTGCAAGCAGGGAAAGCTGAGGTAACAATGATTTCCAACAGAGCAATGATGAGATGGTAGAGCTGCCTAGCAGAGCACACAGGCACTATTTCCCAGAAAGAGTTCTGTGTAATAAATGGAATTTATCATCTGTACTTTCAAAAGAAATCACAAGTTCCCATTGTCCTTTGCATTTCAATTGAGTTTAAATTTCAAAATGACTTTTTCATTTATATTTGAAATTCGAATGAATGTATATTTTGAGTAATTCTGTGAGTCCAATAAAAATGGATGTAAGTCTTGAGTCTCATTTGAAAGGTTAAAACAGAATTGTAATTAGACTCTTATCTCAGTAGTAAGCCAGCACTCAATACTTACAAACTTATAGACAGTCTTCATGGCAGGGTTAGCCTTGGTCTTTACTGTGTTTAAAATGGCTCCACTTCCTTTCTGTAATTATAGTAACAAGGGAAGAAATGTTATCAAAGCTTTTTAAAGCAAACAGCAACCTAAAATCCACCATTCTTAACTTAAAATAACAGAGCATTAACTATGCTTATTAGCAGAGCTGAGTATGAAAAAGTCAAATTTAAAGAAAAAGACCCAAGGAAAACCAGACTGAATGATGCTCTCGTTTTGCCCAATTCTGTTTAATACAGCACTTGTCCAAGGAAAAATACAGGTGTCTGCCAAGACCCCTTGTCTTACATGCCTTACAAACCCTGTTCTGTGCTTCCACTCACCCTCAGGGGTGTCCTGTACATTCCATTAAAATCCTAAACAAGTTTAAGACACAAGTATCCTGAGCAACACTCAATGTGTAAGGCAGAGACTCCGTCTCAGGACAGCCTGTACGTTCAAACTAAAGAGGGGAGATCTGCTTTTACTTTGCTCTTTTGCTTTCCCTCATCCCACAGTCCTGTTTATCACACGTGCTGCCTTTTTGAGATACAAGTAGTTAATAAAGGGATAAATTGAGGGAAAATGAAATCTAACTCCAGTCACAAATCTTAATTCTGAAAAGCTGAATTGCATGTGACGAATATAATCAAAGTGATGAGCCAGTGATACATCAGCTGCAATAATCTGTTTGTCTGGCTGGTGTTTTACACCCCTGTCACACCCCATGGACTATTGCTGTATAGCACCTTACTGAAAAACACAGGAGAAGGGCAAAATCCAAGGAATTAAACCCTGGCTAATGTTGTATTTCCTATTTTCAGTGCAAAATTACATTTCCAGAGATTAAATTTGATTATATGCAATCAGATGTAAGCAGCTTTAAGATTTACTGTCTCTGTCACTAGATGAAAATCTTCAACGGGCCAACCCCAGCTCCAGGGTGTCTGGCAGGATCTCGTGTGCTTACCCTCACTGTGGACAGCCACTGGTGGTACAGTTTGTCGCTACCTACAGAGAATCAAACACACAAACAAAATGTAACCCTCTGCTGAACAGAAAACAAGCTCCAAACATGAAGTGTTGGCACTTAGTGGGTCTGGAGCGTAGACAGAACAGGACAGCCAGCCTTTTCTTATAGGAGAAAACATAACAGTGATGAGAGATTTACACTTCCCTATTTTCTCTGTGTTGTCTCAGATATTTGAGAACACAGATGTTTTTAAGCTCACTGAAAGAAATCTGAAGTGTTTCTGGGCAAAGCCAAGATTTTTTGTCCAATGCAAGAATTCTTTTAGTTGTACTTTATTAAGTGGTAAAGCTGAGGTTTTGTAAGACTGAACAGGCATTACTCAGACTACAATACATCATTCAAAGTCCTTGACAGATGAAAGAACAAAAATTTAAGACACTTCAGGCTGCCAGGATCACTAAGCCTCAGTCACTTACCTAGCAGCAATGACCAATTACATCATGTTAACCCACAAATGGTAAGCCAACAAAAGTGTTTGAAATTACCTTAAAATATTTCTTACCTGCATATTCTCCCATATTTATCTCCTCTTCAAACACGTCACTGAAGCCTTCCCCAGAGTTCAGCAGATCCAGACGTCCATCAATGAACTGCATCGGTGTTAAAAGACAGAAACACATCAACCATCCCATTCTTCATCTTTTCAGAAAGACTTTATCCTTCATTAGCTGGAATAACCTCAGTGTTTGCATTGGATAGGGACTCAGAATAGAATGAAACTACCACCCAAACTGGCCCAATGTTGACCACTGCCCAAAGGTGTGTGGCTTTGCTAAAAACCAGCATTCATGCTTGGCTACATGTACATGTTTTCAGCTGCCCTAAAGCAGCAATTCTATGTTCAACGGGAATATGCTTTCTAGACAAAGTTTACAGCAGATATCTTGGGTCTAGGTACGCTCAGATTAGAAAAACCCCTGGGCTCAGAGACCATTAGTGGGAAAATCCATCCACCTCTCAGTATAGAGAAAGCCTCAGCACCTGAGTCTGAGAGAAGCCAGCAAGCAGGAATTGAGGTGCTGCACTACAGGATCAAGGGATATAGAAACAGCCCTCCAAACCCCACCTGCATTGTTACAGAACCTGCTTCCCCATGGAGCACTGGAGGCAGTACCTGCTTGAAGAGCTGCAGCTGGATGGCGTTCTGCAGGAACTGCCTCATCACAGACGAACGGTGAGACACGAACGCTTCTTCGCAGAAAGTGATGGGCTCACCCTGGAGAGTTCAGAGCATTAAACACTCAAACAGCCTTGACTGAGTCCATCTGAATCCACTGCCTCCATCTGACCTTCTTCCCATCCAAAGTAAACAGATAAGTAACATAGGCCTTACCTAGCATTGAGTAAACTGCACTTTATTTGTTTTATTGTAGGTTCCAGCCACAGGATGGAAAAGCAGGCTGGAAAATTGCAGATTATCAAAATAAACCAGAGTGGCTTTACACACATTTTGCTAAAGCTGAAGAACTTTCATCATTCAAAAAGCTAATTTTACTTACTGTCCCCAAAATATGACACAGTCATGTGAATTCTGTTGATATATACTCTGCTTATCTGCCTCAGCAGACCCAGCACAAAGAGGTCAGGAATGCCCACTCTGTTCTGTCCACAGTTCTGAAAAACTCGTATCAGAGGAGTGGAATTTCCCTTTTTCACAATCTTGTTGGCAAAAGACAAAAATTGTTTTGCAGCTCTACTTTTATCTGATTTTAATGAGTTATGGTAATGCTGAAGTCTGCTACGTATCCGCCGTAAGGGCACCAATTTCCTCCACGCTTCTACAAATACACAACATAGCAAGCAAATATATTTATTGAATTAAAAACAAGTAACAAAGAAGGACTAAATTATACTGATGTACAATTATTATGGATGCTCATACTCAAATATATTTGGACTCTTCATCTGTTGAGCATTCAAAATTAACATCAGATACCAAAAGATCTTAAAGCACCCCCTTTAAAAGGATGATATCATTCTGTTTCTGAAGGCTTTAAATTAGCAACCTCATTTACCACTGGCTGTGTAAAATCAAGACAACAGGACCACTAAAATGACTGAGGACAAGGATCAATTGCATGTGTCTGTCTAAGCACAGGGTGCGTCTCCTTCACGGAGGGAAGAAGTCACTTTCTTACCAGAGTTTCTGTCACCCCTTGCTTGAGCCAGTGAATTTCCATGGATTTGGAGAAAAAAGTAGGTTTCTTATGCGATAATTACAGTTTCAGGGTATTTTATTTTAAAAATAATAACCTAGTTTTGATTTACTCCATTTACAGGGAAAACCAAAATCACTACATGCATTCCAGGAAAGAAACATGAGTGTGAAAAAACCACTTTTTTCTTCTTTGCTGTGGCTTTGCTCTCATCAGAATAAAGAATTATAAGACACTTCATTATAAGAAAAACAAAGAGAAAATGTTTGGAAAAACAGGTCTGGCTGGTATGTGCGTGTATACAAGACACTAGTGCCAGTCTCCAGGACACACATGACAAAGGTTCTGGCTCCAATGCCAAGGTGTGCACTGTCTGAAAAGTTTTACTGCATTTAAATGACTAACAGCTGTCATTTACTTGACCAGTATGAAAAAGGCTTTCCCATTAACTTCAGATACTGGAATGTAACAAAGGATCCCTGAAAAATATTTTATCCACGTCAGAGAAATCTGAGTGAAAAGAGCTGGGACGAATGGGTAAAGAAAAATGCAGATTAGCTCACTAGCACAGACATTCACCCAAGGAAGGTTTAGCTTTTGTTTAATCTTCACTTAAAAAACCCTTCAAAGGAAACAAGCAGCCCTTCCTATCGCCTACAAGAATGTGAAATTTCCCCCATGGCCAGAGCAGAGCACGGACACCGTGGGATGAGCTCAGCCCTGTGAAGGGGAGGGGGCTGTGCCCCGCTGTACCTCTGGCAGCTCCTCCCGTGCCCCCATCAACACACACCCTGCAGCTGGGGCACCAGCAGTGGTAGCACACTTCCTTCCCAAAGTACTAATGATTGAGTTTGTTCATTAGGTTGATTAGACCTTTTGACTTCTTAAGAGACAATTCAGGCTCAACTGCTGCTGGATGACAGGAAAAACTTTAATCATCGAGGTCAAGCGTGAGCTTTGCAGCTCAGAATGCATTAGTGCCTTCCACCCTCGCTGACCTCCCCGAGGTGCACACACTGTTCCACCCCCAGCCACAGCTTCAGGACAAAAAGACAAGCTGGACAATAAGACCATTTCCCTGACAGATCTGGTTAACTGTAAATTATAAAGCTAATCAGCTCTGCTTTTACTGACAAATGACATTATACATGAGGGGACACACACAGAACTGCAGATATGTTGTGAAATGAGTGGTCTTGTCTGCATCCGAAACAATTAAAATAACTTGTCCTGAAAAACTCATCAACTCCTAAACTTGCTGGTTCCAACAATTAAAATTTAGGCCTCGATTCATCAACACCTTAAATATCCACTAATCCCTGCTCCAACTGTAAATGCCTAACAGAGGCTGAAATATTGCACTGCAAAGGCTCTAAATGTGTGCACAATATGACTCCATGAGGAATCTGACTTGATCTGTAATGTTACAGATAATTCACATCTATTTTAAGATTGGATCACAGAATTATTTTTATTACAAGAATGTACACATTTAATCTGCAATCTCCTCTTAAGAGAAGAAACTTTAGAATATAAGATTAAGATTTAAGATTCCCAGATGCACTGAAAAAATAGGTGCCTTTTCTTTATGTCTTTGCGAATCTCCCTTTATATGACTATTTTATATTCAGCTGGCATAACGAAGTTCATCAGGGCAGTGCTGCATCTCATGACCTCTTAAAAAGCTGAAAAGTTTCAGCCCACATCTGATCTGCTGCCAGACCTATTTTCAAATTGGAATTCTGTTACATTCTAAAATAATGTTTAAAACTACTTAAGGCAGCAACTGGAAAACAAAAGGAGTCTATGATTTATTTTAGACTGTTCTAGAATTTAAGGGAACCTGCTGTTTTATTTTAAGAAGCCATAACACAAATTAAAAGATAAAGCCCAATTTGGTTTAGTTACACTGTAAAAAATTTCACCATGATCCCTCATATTTTAAGGAAATCACTTTTCCTCAGCTCACTGGTTACGGCAGGAACTTTCAGAGTGAATATAAAGGACTAAAATATGTGGTACAGAAGACAGCTCAGATGAGAGAAGGACGTGGAAGAAGGGACAGAGGCAAACAAAGGATGCTTCTGGAAAGACACAGGAGCTCAGACACGTCAACTACTCCCGCTCGTGCAGGAGCGTGCACCTGGATAACAGTGCTTTGAAGGCAGCACGTGAGTGCTGGAGAGAACAGCAAGGGAAGAAAGACGGGCCAAAGGCAGGGGTCAAATTAGGTCAACAGTGAGAATCCCTCACACAAGCAAAGATTTCACAAAACTTGATTCTAAGAGGGGGAAAACACCCAGTGAAAAGATCACCAACCCCAGGAAGCCGAAGCTGAAGACTTTGTTTAGACAAGTCTCAGAGCTGTGCCATGGAAGGCAGGAGCGATGTGTGTGCATGAGCATGGCCAGCACGTGGTGCAGGTGATGAATTCTGTGCTGTGCCTGCCTTTGGAGCGCGTGGGTGCTGCGGCACAGCCTCGCTAACAAACACCAAGCTGAGCTGCTCTGCACAGCACCACGCAGTGAAACGTGGCGGGGTTCAAAGGCACGCAACGAGGTGCCCACGTGACAGTGGACAAGCTGCAAGCCCAGTGGCACTGTAGCACACCCCAACACACAGCAAACCAAGGGCATGCAAGCCCCATGTATCACCCATTTATTACCACCTGATGCTGCACATAATCACATCCTGCACTGACACCGGTTATGCTGCAAATGACAAAGGAAAGCCAGTAGGGATATTCTAGGACTCATCTTCCTTAATTCCATCCAGAATTATAATGGAAGCAAGACAGGAAAATGATCTGGATATGTATGCGTCTGCGTCAGGTACAGTAGCAGCCAAAGGCAAGGCACTGCTCTGCACACCTTTCCAGAACTGTGATTGCAATGTCAGGGAAAGATTAGCTCATCACAGCTGAAGAGGGATCATCAGCCAGCCAGCAGGATTCCATAAAGAAAACCTGAAATTGGTGGCAGACACATGATAGGACATTGGCTTGTTCAGCTTGCAATTGCACTGACAAATAACCTCCCATAACCAGTCCCTACGTTCAGCACAAGAGAGCTCTTTGCATCCACCTCAGTCATCATGGAATCCAGAAAGCAGAGATCAAACTCTCCGCATTAAGCGAATGATACCAGAGCTTTATTAGCATCTCAAGATGCAACTCAGGAACAAAGAAATCACATGTTCAGAGATTAGTCTTCTAAAGAAAACTACATTCAGGCTCTGTTCAAAAAAAGACTACCAGTTCTGATAAATGATTATTGCAAAGTGCAATCTTGAAAAGCATTTTACAGCCATGTATTACCAATGCAGACCGCACTGCCCAAACACTCAGGGTCTCATGTAAGTGCCCAGCTCCATGACCAGCCCAATTTCAGATATTTTTTCCTGTTCCTCACTACAGTATACAGCCTCTGGTAGAGACACAGCACAAGAGCACAAAACCAACTTCAAATAAAAGATGAAACTGTCAAAAAAAGTGTAACCAGAAAAAAGTTCCATGACAAAGCAATGGTTTTGCTTCTCCTTTCAAACCCTGTTAAGTCATCAGGATACCTGGCATTTTCTTGTTAGACCAAGTAAAATAACACACACTCATATTCATAACTAAAGAAAGTACTTCACTGTAATGAAGCCAGCCAGCTTTCCAAGTGTTTATATGGCTAATTCCAGCCATTGCCTGCCCTGATTTCATCACCTACAGCAGCCAGACACTTCCTATCCCTAAGCAACTGCTACATCTTCGTAGCTGGAACTCAAGCAACAAGCCTGGCACATGAAGTGCAAAGAAGCCAGCAAGAAAGCATTTAGGGTTGGGAGGAAAAAGAAAGAAAAAAAAAAATCACCATTTCACAGATCAAGAATAGAGGCATGAAAATAATAAGTAACTTGTACACGGTCACAAAAGTCTCTGGCAGAGCCAGGGAAAAGAACCGAAATTTCTTTAATCCCTGCTCAGTCCCTTAAATACAAGGCTATTCTTCCTCTTCCTACTTGATATTGTGTCAATGCAGGAGTGTAGGTGTTGAAAGACTAACAAAAGGAAAGTAATAGTATGGTATTATGAGCTGAAAAACCTAATCTTTATCAGATACAGCAAATCTCTATGATGCTGCCTGCACTGGGAACTCTCTCTTTGTCCTGAATATGCTTTAAATTACTGGTATAATGTGTACTGGATATTGTTCCACTCTTATATTTATTCCACAAAAACCCCTGTGGCCCGCATGCGATTTTATCATTAGCTGGCAAGGTAATTTCAGGGCCTGGTTCTGCAATCATTCCATGAGCAATGCTCCCATTGAAGCCGGGACATTCGGCATGCAAAGCAGCTGCCAATTCAGGGTCCCTGCAATGAAAAGGCCTTTTTCTATTCTAACTATTGTGGAATATTAGTGACAATACAGAAGAGAAGAGAAGAAAAATTGCAGTGCAATTCTTTATATGAGTTATTTTATACTATGACAAAATATAAAAGTGTGCTTGGAAAACAATCTACACAAAGTATTGCCTATCAGATAAACCATGAGCTATTTTTGCTTCATTTATTAAAAATCAGTAGAATACAAAGTGTTTTGTTAAAATAGGAAAAAAATATCTCTGCAGAAATAACAAATCATTGGCCAAGACTTATGAATGACCAACATGCCTTAAGATCACAAATATTAATATATTCCTTCCTTTTGATTTCTTAGATACATGTATAAAGCCCAAACTCATCCAAATCAATGAAGTTTCCAGATAAAGTACGTATCTTGAAAATATGTTTTTGTCCATGAAGTAAACTACTCTTTTGTCTCAAGATCCCCAAAACCACATTCAATAAACAACTATTTTGAAGAGCAAGATATTTTACTATAAGGTTTAGATGCTGATATAGATGCATAAGGAGAACAAACTGTTTTTGACTTCACTAAAGCAACATGAGAGAAGCCTTAGTCATGAGGAGAGGTCATAAAATCCCACTCTCTTAGCTAAGTAACAAACCCCATCTCTATAAATAAAATGGATATAATGGAATGAAACTTTAATTTTGCACTGAGTTAGACACATCCAGTCTCTGGCAGATCCACTGACGTACACGATGTAAGAACAGGGCCTGCAGTGGCCCCCCCTTCACAGAGTAACTGGCAAAGGAAATGCCACAGCAGAACTCACTGAGGGTGGATCTGGCCTTGTGTTATGCCACTCGATAACTCCGTGAGGAAGCCTCAACTACTGCCATGGAAAAACAGAGCCAGAAAAGACTCACCTCAGAGCAGATCCTGTCCCCTGAGAGCAGTTACCAGGGGCACTGGATTAGGAACACGGGGAAAAGGTTCCATTCCCTCCTGCCCGAGTCACATACAGGTCTCTGGGGAAACTTAAGTGGTCAATGATGAATACATAAATGCACACACACGTGTGTGCTCACTGTTATGTATCACACAGGTGAGACTCTAACTCAGACTCGGTCACTACACTCTTAGAGATGCCACAGCATCCACTTCTGGGGACAGCTGGAATCTGCCACTCCAAGGCCACTTGCATTTGTACTGCTTGTCCCAGAGCATCAGCCTGTTCTGTATCTGCCAAGGCACTCCAGGGACAGAGCTGAGCCATCAGGACTGCCCGAGATGCCTTTCCTCAGGGATGCAGGAAAGCAAAGGAAAGCATTTCCCTTTTAAAATAAATGAGAACTTTTCACTCTCCTTTTACCATTTTCTCACCCATGGTCAGAAAGAGGCACAGATTTTACCTCATGAGAAGGCAAGACACAGAAAACACATTAGTATAATCATCAAAACTGCTGCTCTTCTATCACTTTCATCAGATCAGTAAAAGACCCATGTCACAATAGGCTGAGGATCCAGACATATCAGAAAGTATCATTTTTATAGGCTAGGTTTGATTTCATTTCCCCAGGCTCTCCTGAACAACATCTCACACCTTGCAGATCTTATTTAAACCCTTTAAAAAGTAGAAACAAGAATGAAAAAAGAAACCTCGCCTCTGAGAGCCTGGGAATGCTGGGTCTTCCAAGCACTTAGTGCTAGATCTCCGTCCCCCAATTCTGCCCTGGTATGTCCATAAACAGAAAGTTGCATTCAGTGTGAAGACAAAAAAGGAAGCCGACTTTTCCTTTCTCCACTTTCCCCACACGTTTTGCTCCATCCATGAAGCACCAGCCAAGAGGAATTGTTGTGCATTCCTGCAAACCCACAGCTCACACTTTAGAGCTCTGCAGCAAGTGGAATCATGTCAGATTTGGCCACATGGCTCCTCCCAACTCCCATCCTATCGCAACGCATTTCTGACATGGAAACCATGCAAAATTCCCAACTCCTTTGTGAGGGGGAAAGCGCCATCTAATTAGAGCCCATGTGCAGGGAAGCATCTGGCTGGGAGCAGCGGTTCGGCGGCTCCCGGAGTTGTCGTGGAGACCAGGCGGGAGCGCCCGGAGCTGGCTGCCCGGGGCCAGCTGCGCGCTCTGACAGGGAGCAGATGGGCCGGGACTGCCACAGCCCTCCGACATCGGCTGCACCTTGTACCAGTCCTTCTCATCTGCCCTGCAACCTCCGACTTCCACCGAGGAAGTGGGACTGAGCCTGCCAACCTTTCCACCAGAACAGTCCACGTGCAGTGCATCCATCCCGTTTATATAATGGTGATGTGAAGCACCAACAATTGACAAAATATGACGCATATGCCTGAAAAAACGCTAATTTTGATGCTTTATTTTGGCATTCAGTTCAAACTGCATTCTTGGGAAAATGCACAGGAATTTCTGTGATTCACACAGTGCATGATTCCATCTTGGCTGGGGAAGTTTGATGCTGTTTTAATTATTAATAAAGTAAAACAAATGTTCCCCTACACACTCAGAAGAATTGTTAATAATAATAAAAGAATTGTTAATAATCATGTCTCTTATTGTGGTGCCCTCACAGCTTTGAGACCCTATTTTCAGTTAATAATTTTCAGTTACATGAATACATGTTCTCAGTTCCAAATTCCTTTTTAACTCAAAGGCTGCTATTCACATTAGCTCAGCAGCCTGCTAAGAGCATCTTAAGGGAAACAGAATTGACAAAAATGCACAAAGTCTCATCACTTTGGCAGGAAAGCCCATTCACTCAACGCAGGCACTGCCCATGCCTTGCAGGAGGCACAACATCTTCTACTCATTTTTAGAAGATGGATTTTCCAGGAAAACATTTTTTTCTTGCCTCAAACTCCTTCAGAAAGATGTCCAGCTTGTGAGCGCAGCTGCCTGCAGCCTTGGAGAATCCTGCAGCCCAAGATTCATTTCCCACATGGCCAAGTGCTCCACAGAACCGAGCTGATGGCAATGCCAGTACCACAGAGAACCTGCACCATGGCTGCTGGGAATGCTCACAGCAGTCACTGCCTGCGGAAACTTCAGGAATGCTGGCCACTGAGGAAAGAGTTACTAACTAACCAACTAGCTCCAACTGTGGACATGGGTACAACGCTGGGACCCAAATGCACGTACAAAAATGTTACAGAGCTGCCTCAGCAGTACTGCTAATAACACAAAATGTTACTGAATTTCCCGAAGTTTACACTAGATATTGACCAGAACTGCTATGGCTCAGAATCACCCTGAACACTTCATTAGGGCAGTTACTGCCTGCTCCATTGATCACTAGAAGCGTATTTTTCCATGTTTCCATTTTAGCAGTACTAAATTACATTGCTTCAAACACAGAAGCTGATCATTTAAAGAATGGAACTTGCCTAACAGTGCTCTTAGTTCTGCTGTTGCTATATTTGACATGCAACATCAATTTCAGCTCATTTTTCAGGACTAAACAAAATACTCAGAAACTTTTAAAAGCACTTTCATCACATACAAACTGCCTCCCCCCGATCACATCCAACTTGATTAAGCATTAAATTTGCAACTGCTTGTCTTTCCACCCTCTGTAAATACTCGCAAAGGTTCAAACCAATTCCATGGGTACTAAAGAGTTAATGCTTGGTGCTGTGGTCACTGTAAATAAGCAGTTTTGGGTAAGCAATATTGCTGTCAGACACACAACGCTTTGCAGGTGTGGGCAATAATTAAAGGTTTCAGCACATCTACCTGGGTGAAGTATTTTTACCTCCTATTCTGAGGAGGAAGCCCTCTCTGCGGAGAGCAGAAGAGCTCATTAATGAGGCTAATTAGGTGTAAAGGGGGTAGAGTCTGGCATCAGCTGCAGCTTATAGAAGCTAATCATTAAGCCCTGTAATCTCTACCCCAGAACAGCAGATGATCATGTTCCTAGGTGACTGATGTTGCTAAGAAAATTTCCAGCACCTGAGTACCTGACCAAATACTTTTTGGTGAGACTAAAAATTCCCTTAACCCTCTATGTGCCAGACAGCACAGTTGACATAATTTCTTCACTCACCTATTTTCTAACAATGAATATCCAATGGGATTCAAACTTGGCATGAGGCCTTTAATGTGATTTATTTCAGGATTAAAAAAAAAAATCAATGCCACCAACAGCTTCTGGAAAGGAACGGCACAAAATAAGGGCTGATAGAGCAAAATGTAAGAATAATACAGATAGGAGCAGTAATGCTTGAAAAAGAGTGACCACATACACCTCCTGAAGGTTTGCGAGTTCTCTGTGTAATTTCTTTGCATAGAGTACTGAGGGTAGTTACAATACCACAGGGATGAAAATCTTGTTAATAAATATGTAAAATAAGGATTTCATTGTACTCACCTAATTTGAAATGAGTAAAAGGACATAATTTCCATGGAGAGAGAATACATGGAAGCAGAGCTCAACCTGGAACTTGTTTTGTAAGATGAATTGCAAAAACAGCAAACTATTGCAGCACCTCAACATTAATTTTTGAGTTCATCAGGCAGAACAGACCCTTTACTGGCAACCTGCTACTGTCCCTTTTTTTCTCCAACTAAGCAGCAGATTTGAATCAAAATTTTTTAGATTCAATTCCAATTCAACAAGAAACAAAGTATTTGTTATCTCCATGTTACCGTGGACTTGGAGATGCACAGACTAAATAGCATGAGCTGCTCAGAAGTGACACTGGCTCTCATTACCATCAGGATATGGATAAGCCACACTGGCAATCTAAGAGTTCTCTGAGCACCAACAGAAAAAATATCTCCAACAATAACTAGCATCTTATCTTGCAATACAGATGTCAGATGAATGAATTGGATGATAAAATTCCTTTGTAGCCAGCATCCCATTATATTTAATAATTCTGCAGATATACTGTAAAGACCAAACCCCATTGGGCAACAAGTGTTTATAAATGCTCTGAGCTAAGCCCCTTGCCCACTAGTGAACACCCTGTGCTTCAGCTTCCCCTGCTCTAGAACACATGCACAAGGAGTTTTTGGACAGGTCCAGAAGTGCTCAGTGAAGGGCATGTTTGCATATCAAACAAACCTGAACCAAGGCTTCTCCGAAGTATCTTTCCAAATTGCCCCAAACCAATACCAGCTTCCTTAGTGTCACCTGATCAAGTGCTTGGCAGGATTATTGTCTATCCTACATAGAACACTCCTTGTTTATTTTGAACCTTTGCTGTTAGAAACCCCACTTGACTGCTTGTGGTTTCTTATAGTGGAAGAACAATGAGGAGTCACTCCTGATCCTCCTCCTTCAAACTGTCAGCAAGAGCTTTCCCTGTAAACAATGCTACAGAATTGACTGACATTCACAGTATCTCTGGGATTCAAATAAGCAGACTGGACATTCTGTGGGGAAAACATGCAGTGATGTCTGTAAACAAGAGGCAAGTGTGGTCAGCAGACAGATAAGTAGGTACAAGTGTCTGAATTAACCAGAGGGAAGGGCAAACCAGAACTAGACTGCATTTTCATCAACAGTAACACCCTTTGCTTCCCTGAACTCTTAACTCCCCACCATGATCAGATATGTGACAAAAGCTGGTCTGCAGAGACAGCAAACTGTCCAGAGGAGTGATTCCAAGATGTGGCACTATTTCTGCGCCTCTTTCCTGCTCCTGAGACATGCTCCATTGTTCCTTAGCCATGCACACCCTTCATTTCAGTAATTAGCTGTCAGCACGGCCCGACAGCAACTTGGTATTGTCTGCTCAAATTGTATTAATGAAATGCAATCCACTAAATGTCCTGGATGCACATCTGTAATTGTGTTACATGGAGAGGCTGGGGACGGGGGCAAACTGCAGCTTCTAAACAGGGCACTGTGATCAAGCACATTAATCTGTTATTTCTTAGGGATTTGACAACCAATTAATGCTGCAGGGCTTCCTGTACAGCAATAAGAACCAGTGATCCAACATCCAACAGCATAAGCTGTGCCTACCATTTGTGAACACAGCACCCCTAAAGGCAGAGACACAAGGACTACAGGTTGCAGCATTGCAAACGCTTTTTGTATTTAAAGATTCAGCGTCCGTATGTTGAAACCTAAATGTAGAACACCCAGTGTATACACCACACTAAGGAAAATCAAATAAACCCTAAGATCCTTATCAAACATACAAGTTTTTGATGTTCTTGAAGAATACAAAATGCAATTGATGAGCCCTTGTTGTAAACCAATCCTTGTCAGTCAAGACACTGCACCATTTTCTCTTTCATGTTCTCCATCACCAAAGACTTTTCCAAAGAACAGGACTTGGACAAGATGAAAAAGAAGAAACAAGAAAAACACATAATAAAGATATCCTGTGGGTATAATAATCTTTGGAAAACTTTCATGTCAGTTCTGACTGCAAAATTGCTATTAACGTTTAATTAAAATTGAGCACAATAAGCTATGACAAGATAATGGCTGGGAAACGTGGCTTTAGGGCAGAGTGAGGATATCTGGAACTCCGGCTGGATGTGATGCTTTATTTTTGGTTTCATTTGGCAACTACTGAAATTTCTGAAACACAACTTAATTATAATGATCTACAGAAATTCACAGAAGAGAAAAGAACAGCACTGTGTTTCAGTTACCTCAGGATCTGTAACATATGCCAAATAAATCAGAGATTTTTAGGACCCCAGTACCATCTAACCCTTAATTTTATTCATGTTCACACCCATACCAAAGAACACTCTTTTTCAACTAAAAAGTCCCCTCCTAAACAACTTAATATTTTGTTACTTTTCAGTAAGTAACATTTCCTCTCAGAGGCAGGAATTCTTTCAGTATCATTTACCTCCATAGTTGAAGGCAACAATCACACAGACCTGAAGAAGAAGTAGTCAAAAACTTTGGGAATGACCCTGACTCAGGGAAATCAATGGTTCTTTACTGGAGACAGCTTCACTGCTCACCCTGAAAAGCCACTGTAAGAGAGCTGGACTGCAATTCATTGAACATGTAAAGGAGAGCACATGATTAAGTGACATTTGGAAGAGAACACACACTCCAACGTTAGCTTAAAATCCCCAAACGAGGGGGGCACATATGTATGTTCTTACATCAAGCAGTCCTCCCTATGCAGTGGAGGCCTCTGCTCAAGAACAGAACATATTTAGAGTTAGATAGACACATTTGGGGAAAATATTGACATACTTCTTACAACTAAAAATGTTCTTTCAAGCATGAGCTCCCTTGGTTAGCCTCAGTTCCTCTAACAAATAATTTACAAGCCCCCTCCCTTTGTGCAAATGCTGGTTAGGTGCTGTTAATTCCAGGTACTCCTCTGACCAAGTATAAACAGCAGAGCTGAACAGCACCATCCCTGTCCTTCAGCACAGCCTCGACCTCCTCTGGTTTTACTGCCAGGCACACAGCAACCATACAACAGTTCTTCAGTTTTAGGCAAGAAATTCAGGTAAGCAAGAGCATTCCCATTCTTTGACTGCTTTCAGGTGTAAAATGTTCTCATGTCTAATAAGAAAACATCTTTAGATAAAAGTGTTCTTTATTTTTCATATATTCTTGGGAATATGTTGAGAATATGTAATAAATTATTGGTTGACAAATGGGGGATGAGCTTTATCCATACAAGTGCAGACAGATCCTAAGGAAAGGCAACCTAATCACACATCTAATCCTCACAAATTGCTTTCATTTTCACCATTAATCCCTGGTAAGAAAAAATGTTCTGGACATACAGACTTTAACTACTGCTTGGAGAGCTTCACCTAAATAATCCTTTGACATGTTTTTCTTTTCATTGAGCACCAGGAGTAAGCAACGTACATATATAATCTACAGCTCTTAAAGTGCACTCAAAGCAGACTCTTGGCACCTTCATTTCCACAGTACTTCTAAGAATCCTGTATTAGTTACTAGCTTTCAGTAACATTTGATGCCAAATTAATGTAGTATGTTGAAATAATGTAATGTCAAAAACAACTTTAACACTTTAAGGATCAAGAACATATATTTATTATATATATATATAACAGGCAAACAATTACATGAGATCTACTATAAAATTTCTTATTCTATACATCACTAACCTAAATACTGCATCAGGAATTATTCAAAAGACAGCTACACTTGGACACAAGAGTAACCTTTAAGGAGTTAAAATGTCCTCAACTACAAGTCAAGTTGAAACTTATTTAATTAGGTTCTGTATTAGAAAAAATGAAATAAATTCTTTCATTAACTAAACCAAACTCCCTTAAAGGCAACAATATGTTCCCTCTCTGTCAGGACAGAGCGCAATGAAATCTTTATTTTAATTGGGGTTAGCTAAGGGGCCATTTGGCTTCAGATGCTTTGTTTATCAGCCCTAAGCTTTACAGCTTAGCCAGGACTTGAAATATTTTACTACAGAATTATTTCATTAAAAAAAAAAAAAAAAAATTTTATATATATATATATACATATACATATACACACATATACATATATACTCTTCCAAGAAGTATTTTATATAGATTATTTTAAATGTGCATTTTGAAAACTGGAAGTCCAAGTGCAAGGTACCTTGAAAGAACCCCCTGATTTCCTTTAGCACTCCTGGATATGGATCTCCTTTGCAAATGCCTGTTCCAGGGCGTTCTGCACCCTGGCCTTCCAGCAGAGGCAGATGCACAACGAAGGCTCGAGCCATGGCCCTGACTACCCTGACCAAGCCAACAAAAAAACTCCCTTTGGGGAGGACTTCCATACAAAAGTCTTGGACCTGAAAAGCTTGTAGTGGACCAATTTCAAGAAAAAGCAAAAGAATTCTAATTCGGTAAATGATAGCTTTTTCCTGTAATAAACTAATCTACAAATCTCAGACATCTCCAGTAATACAGTTACTGAAAATCCTACAGAAACAGCTATCAGAGGAGGGGACAGCAAACAGGAATCACAGCCCCAGTTCACTCCAAAGTGCAGCTAAAATTATTGAAATAATCCAGAAAAATTTCCTGTGTTATTGTGAGGATCAAGCTTACGCTGGATTTTGGACTTATTCCTTATTAAAACTACAAGGATTAGAAGTGTTTCTAAAACCAAAATGAAATGAAATGAAAAAAAAGAAGAAATAAAGAAAACTCCAAGCCTAATTTCCATGAATGAAATACATCTTACCACATTTTCACATTCTTTTCTCCTGGATCACTGAAATGTGATGTATCAGATCCTTTTTTTTTTCTTCCCTTCAAAATGATAAACCTGATATAATTTGTAATTGTCTTCTGGAAGCCACTGGTGTTACGTTGCTGACAGTTTTATACGTATTACATAACAGAGCACACCACATACATTATTTTAGTTAAAAACTATGCCAATAGTATGTTATTAATTCCAGTTTAAAAATTCGATTATATTTTGAAAACAAAACTTAGTCTTTGTTTTGTTATCAGAAATAAAAGCATTGCTACTGACTCTGGAAGAATAAAGCTTATTTCAAACTAAACATTGAGATTTGTGCTTCATCTTTATGCTACCTGAAAGAAAATATAGCAATTCTAAATTAAATGTATTATTCATATGTATTTTTTTAATTTCTTCTCTAGACAGCTTTGTGCATATCTGCTCTGTACTGTTTTCTCATGAGAACTATAATAAATGAGCTGCTTCTGCAACTTCACAGCAGGTATTTTGATTTGAGAGTAATCACAGTTTTCTCTACAATCTTTATACAATTTATGTCCTGATCATCTAACAAACAAGTAAAAGACTTAAATTGACATCAATATGTATACCTTTCTCTAACAATGCAAACTAATTGTATATCTATTGTATATCCCTAAATGAGAAAAATGTTTATTAAAAAAAATCTAGTGAATATACCAACTATTGAGTTCAAAGCAAAGACACCACATGTGTCTAAATAAATATCAAGGAAGTGTCAGAGGTAAATGAGGAGAGACCAGGTGAAATGTGTGTGATGTGTTAATTGTATTCAAGAAAAATAATAGAGCAAGACAGAGAAGCTGAACTTCCAATTATCATAATGGTATCTACTTCACAACACATTTTCAAACTTGAAAGAGACATTTTAAACCATAGGAATTCTGAGCAGAATACCTCCAGCTGTGCCTTGCATAAATCTTGCACGCTGTACATACACAGTTTATTTAAATACCAAGTAAAGTTATGACTTACAAAATGCATATTTCAGTCACAATAGAATATCTGTCATTGCCAGAGCTGCTACGCACTGAATGAAAGGCTCAGAAAACAATGAATTAAATTCGAAAAAGATAAGAAAGGACAGAAATGTTTTCATTTGACGTTTTACCAGACTGAAGTAGTGTGTGTTTTAAAGAACAATGCGCTCATCAGCCCTCTGCAGAGTTTACATTTTTGTGTTCCCCAAAACAGAATAAAGAAGAAAAAGGTGGTCCTCAGTGTGAGACTAAGTTTTGCCTATACAGCACTTTTGGCCATGAGCCAGAATTTGTCTCACTAATGCCCTGCCCACAGCAAACCCAGTGCTATTTGTGAAAAGCAGTTGCCCGGCTCTGATGCCACGCAAGAGCCAACCCAGAAAGGGGCCATGGTCCCCTCTGTGCACACGTGGGGCTCCCTAAGCCCAGGGCAGTGTCAGAATCTCCCCTGTGGCTGCGAGGGAAGCGCAGCTCTGCGGGATGGCAGGGCTCTGTGCTGGCTGCCATGGAAGCAGCCACACCCCACTGTCAGTCCTGGCTCACGAGCAGAGGGCTCCTTCTGCCTTTAGCCCCATCGCATTCCAGGTGTCACTGCACAAGCTCCATCACCCAGCTATGCAAATCATTACAGCTAATTGGGATTTACTGCCTTTCACCCGCCTCCTTTGGTACCACACCAGTACAAACTGTACACTCCCATTCATACACAATATACACTGTGAAAGCCCAGAGTGGCATGATTTCCCCGATTAAATATTCTAATTTTTATCATAAGTTCATCAACTTTATCTGCTACTGAATGCTACTCTACAAATCCAAATCCCAAAATCTCTTCCACCATCTTCTGTCAAGGGAAGTGATACTTTCTCTTCAGTTGTACAGCTGTTCACACTACTGAGAATGTTCATTTCACTCCTTGCCTACCTGCCTGAAAGGTCCTTGGGGTGGGGTTTTTCATGGGTTTGTGTGTGTTGGTGTTATTTTTTTCCTAATACCAGATATAACAGCTCATTTGAAAAAAACACACAGTCACTGAGTACCTCACACAGAAGCTGAATTCAAGGGTGATGTTATTTTCTGCTTGGTGTTTGTTTACGTGCCTCGTTGTTCCCCTCTAAGTCCCCTGCGCTTTATTAGTTCAGGAAATATCTCCAAGTTCTCCTGCGTGGAGGCATTTGCACAAGGCTGTGCACTCGCAATTAGAAACGAAGTATCAGGAGACAACGCAGAGAAAACACAGGCAAGAGTCAGCCTAAAACAAACAACCAAAGGCTTGAAACAAATTGAGAAGAAACAAAAACAAGTAAGTGCATCAAACAGCACAAACCCCAGAATCAGGGGTGAGAGGCACAGCCGAGTAAGTGAATATCCAAACCCTCGTACAGCAAAACTGACAGACCACAGACTGCTGCTCCTGCCCAGCCTGCCCTGGAATAGGGAGATTGAGAAGCTTTGGAACAAAGCTCCTTTTATTGCAGCACCACCCCAGACAACACAGAGTGACCTGATCCAGGCTGATGGCTAAACACAACTTCTACAGGGGCTGCAAAGTTACTCAGACAACAAAACCAAAGACAGCTCTCCTCAGCTTGCTCAAAGGTTCCACAGACTAAGTGACCACAAAAACCTAAACATCAGCATGAAGCAGGTAATCATTAATAATCTCAAAGCAGACCTGTGTACATCAGCATTCTGACACCACCTTCAAAGGAACTTCACGTTTCAGCTGTTACTGCAAGGTGAGATGCAGAGCACCCCACCCCTTACTCTGGGCAAAGTTCCTGGACCCAAAACCATTCCCATGATGGATTTTAAAGGGTGGGGGAGTGGGGGGTGGTGTTTGCTATTTTTACTTTGGTTTGGGTTTTGCTGGATTTTTACTTTAACACATATGATGGACAGGGAAGTTTGCCTGCACCTTTCAGGCCAGAAATCCACAATCAGCAGAGGGTCATGTTAACTTTCTCAAATATTACTTTTTATTACCTTCCCCTCAGAATCCTGGGCTTCCCCTCCCCTTAGTGTGGCATACAGAATTGGATAACATAGGATCTTATAACAGTTTGGAAATTACAAAACAATTCTATTTACTACATACCAGACTGCAAGAAAAGATTAAAGAAAATGTCTTTTCAGGTTCATTAACATATGTATATCTCAACAGACTTAGATGTAGAATAATAAATGCCATTTTGAAGAACAGTAACTGCTTGTTAGAAAAAGAGCCATTTTTAAGGTTTAAAACAGCAAAAGCAGAAATTTGTCTATAGCAACAGTAAGGCTCAGAGAGGAAACAGCAACAGAATTGAAATGAAAACAAACATCACACAGAAAACAAACAAAACTGTGTTTCCCCACTAAATCTTTTCCAGTCAGTGACTGTGGATTCGGCACTTCCCATAGATTGTAAAACACAGCAATAGTTACAGGTGGCCTCTAAAGGAGATTGCTGAAAACTTGGGTCTTTAAAACGCCACAAAACACAGAATCTTCAGAGTAGGAAGAAAAAAGTCTTAAATTTCAGTCCCAGGATATACAGAAACTCAATTTATCTCCATTTTTATCACAAAAAATCAGATTTTATACACTGTCAGTGCCATTCTCATTGTCTACTCCTACCTGTTAGTGAAGTCACCAGGATGACATTTAGAAATTACTGTCATTTAGGTACCCCTAGACTGTCTCTACAGGCATGGATTTGAGAGCTCAACCACTTGAACAGGAAAAGAGTAAAGACGGGTGGGAGAAAATCCCTGATGCTATACATCAGCACTGACTTTAAAAGAAACTTAACAAAAGTGCAAGTGAAACAAAAAGTTTTATTTAACAAGCTTCTGCTCACTGTTTCCCCTACAGCTTGGGATTCATTTTAGCAGGTCTGTGCACAAGTTATATCAGCATTGGGGATCATCCTTCTTCATATTTTCTACAGATGGACAAACACTCCTAAAGCTCTGAACTGTGGAGACAGCTCTGGTGACAGGGAAGTATCTACTCCGCATGCAGTGTGTGCCTTTAAAATATACATGCAAGGAAAAGAAGCTAGGCAGAAGATGGCCATGGAGAGGAAGGAACTGGGATGTGGCAATTACCGGGACTTGGAAATAACTATTTACTCTTCCACTGCATAACTTAAAAAAATAATTCACCATGGCAACAATCATACTTCATAGTAGATAAAGCATTGAATGCTACAAAGCCTTTGCAAAATGAATTATGCACCAGTATGTAACATGCACTTGCTTTATATTACTGCACATACGTTCCAACAAAATTTCCTTTTTGACTCATCTGGCATTTGCTTTTTTACTCTGCACCAAATATCATCTACTTTTCTGATTCTGATCTCATGGATCTGGAACTGTTGAAGGCATTTATTGTGTCTGTTCAAGAGATTAATATAAAATAATTAATGCATTAATTATCTCCTTAAGTTGAATTGAGTGTTGTGTTGAAAAAGAAAACTTATTTCCTCCTATTCATAATGGTTTCTTCCCCCACCATGCTTAAATCACATCGTATTAAGAGAAAATTTGTATCAAAGATACAGTTATGAAAAGTGGTAGTACATTGTCTTCTCTATTTAAAATCCAGATATAAATTATCAGGCTTTGACAGGATAAGAGAACTTAGGCAGCAATATGCACGTAACATACATTCCTACATCCTGTGTAGTTCAACTAAAGCAGAGTGAAAAGTGGAGTATATAATGCATCTATGAGTTTCAATAAGTAGTTTCACATTAACATCAGCAATTCACAAATTAGAAAGTAACTTCAGCAATGAAAGCACATGGAAATAGAAAAGCACACTGACTCTGCCTCAGATTTTTTGTTTACTCTAGAGTGGGTGCATCCAAGGAATATTTAGGTTAAATTTAAACCAAATTATTTCAGAACAATTCAAATTAATCAGAAATTATCCAGTTTACAACTAATGGTTGCTCACGCTAAGATATCTGAATAAGACTGAATAGTTAACCATGAAGACAGAGAGAAATTAATTGATGCTTCACTGAAAAGATTCACTTATCCTCAGTACTTCCCACTGCACACAAGGAGGTATCAGGACTCATGGATCCAGTTCCATGTGAAAGGTGTAGCTAGCTCATGGAGGAGTATTTACAACACAGTAAGAGGATGTGATGCAGTGGTTCCCTACAAGTACCAGCCCCTGTCAGAATCGCTGCAGTGCCAGAGAACAGGCAGAACTCCTGTCATTTGTGATGCCTGCACTTCCCAGCAGAGCCTGGAGTGCAGCTCCCACAGCGAGGGGGGACAAACCCACAGAGCTGAGGCTGCAGCAGCAGCACCGCCCTACAGCCCCCACGTCCTGCTGGGCCACAGCCACACCCCACTGCTCTGGGCCAGCCCCACCCGGGGCTCACCTCGACCCACAGGTGTGGGGGCTCGTTCTTCACAAACACTGCCAGAGTCCGACCGGAATGCCTGGAACCACTAGGTGTCAGCAGAAGAAAGTGCACGGCCACGGCTCCCATCCCGAAAATCTGAGCCTCGCTTCCCAACATCCCCCAACTGCTCAGTCCTACAAAGCACCTTTACATACACCTCGTGTGCACAGAGATAGTTCTGCTGAAGATGACCTACTTGTGCAAATTAAATATTTAGAAGAGATAAAAAACATTCCCTCTGCAAACAGCAAAAAACCTGTGAATTTGAAAAAAGCCATTCAAGTGAACAAAATGCTCCCACTGGTGTCACTGGTAGACATTTAAGCCATATGCACCAAGATAATCTGCCTCAGTACAGCCCAGTGAACACCCAGCTGCTGCTGTGTTTGACTGGACTTAACAGCAACAGAGGTTTGTGGGGGCTGTGAGTACATCACACCCAACAGATACTCCTCTGCATTTACAACTGCCTTAGTGCAGCTACGGGAAACATCATAGGAAACAGGACTGCATCAGTCATTTTGTCAAGTAAATATTACTATTATTATTATGCTTGCCAGCTGCATGTTTTTTTCATGCAATTTCTGTTACCAAAGGCCTCAGAAAGTTCATGGCAACAGAAAACTCATTGCCCGTGTTCTGTTTATATGCACATCACACAAACTTGTATTTCTAGAGTAAAAGCCTCTGAACAGAATAAGAGCTCTTACTATGCTGAAGTATAATAATGTGAATTTAGAGCTGCTCTGTGACACATTCTGGGCCTACACAGAATACGGAAAAATAGATTCACACCATTTATCCCGAAAAGTCAGCTCATACCAATGAGATAGCCTATGAAATTAAATTGTCTTATGAGAGAGAAACTATGAAAGGAAGAAAAGCTGCCACTTCTTTGAATTTATTTTCTAATTATCACTGATTTTAAATGAACAGTCAGGTTTCTGGAGTTACAGAATATGAAATGCAATGAACCACCTCATGTTTGGTATTGCTTATGCCCACTTAATCCAAGTGAAGGTGATACATGAACATGAAACACTTGCAAATTTTCTTTATCTAAATCTTAATACTAAAAGGTGCAATAACAAATCAAACTATTGATTCACAAAAAGCCTTAGGAAAGAAAGCCCTGAAATTTTCCACTTCCCGATTATTAAAGTAAATTTTATGACATATTTGTGCAGCTATATTTACAAGTTTTCTTTGATGGAATGATAAGCAAACAAAACTATTTCTGCTACTTCCTCAGGTTAGCTGTCCCTCAAAGTTGCACTTTCTAGGGGCGTGCCACTGTCAACTCATTTCAAATGTTCATCTTTAACATTCAGCCTTCAAAATACCAGATGGTATTTCCAGAACAGCAATTTAAATTTTTATTTTCCTTCATAAACCCCTTAACTAGTTAATCTCACACACACATCCAGGCAAAGCATACACCAATATTCCCAGAGTTGCCTGGCAACTACAGGGAGGAGCACTGGAGAACAAGGAAGCCTGCACGGATGGAGGGAAGTCAGTGTCTCCCCAGCAGGGATAAAGGAGGCTCACAGCCAGAGCGCCTCGCTGGTTCCATCTTTGTCATTTATATGGACCCCATTTTAAATTCCTCCCATTATTTCACCTGAGATGCTTTAAAAGTCCAGTTCTTACACCCAGACATACACACACAACTCAATAAATTTTTTTTTTCCGCACACATGGATTCCCCCAGTAAGATGTGGAAGGACTTGTGCTGACTTGAAAAGTAATTTTTGAAACCTGAATATGAACTGTTGAAATGATACTTATTTGATGGTGATAACTGGGCTTTTTAAAAGCCAGACTAAGCTATGTTTTCCTCCTGGCTTTAAAAATAACAAGACAAACTACAGTACTGGACAGACTTTACCTACTGAAATCCTCAAGAAACATTATACTTCAACTTTTGGCCGTGTAAACATTTAATATCATGGTTAAAATTAAATTTATCACATGTCTGCAGGCCAGACCTTTTCATTAATCTTCAAAGAGCAGGAGAATGCCAAATACACCACCTTTTAACACAAAAACACAATGAAGAGACTGGTTTTGCAGAGGAGGAACTGGTCAGCTATGCACTAGCCTCTTATGATCATTAATTTATTCCTTTTCATCATCTTTCCTCTAACTTGACTGCCTTCAAAACTAAGCAACACCCATACCTTTCCATAAGAAGGTTTTTCCCTGTGTGATGGATCATCCTTGTTGCACCTCTTTCATTTTGGAGACTTGAACACTGAATTTTCAGTACTAGTCTGCCAAAACCACACTGACCTTAGGAAAAGCAGGTTATGCTACACTTTGAATTGTCAGGTTTTTTCTCCACCACAGCTGCAGATTTACATTTTATGTCTACTAATTGCCTACTTACGGGTTCAATTTTCAGGGCGTTTCTGTAGCTCCCAAAGAAAGCTGCTTGTGCTTTTAGAAACGCTCTTGCAACACCATCTCCAGTGGTTGTAGAGACTTTCTTCAGTCTGTTCTTCAGGGCAGAAACCTGAAATCACACAGCAGGTCTAGATCACCCTCATATCACAAACAAAGCGCAACACATTGGGGCACAGCTAAATGAAAAATGTGCTAACCACAGCAGCAGTTCTGACAAAAGGCGACATTGTGAATTCAGAGTTGAATTTTTCAGTTCTAAAAGCATTACTTTTCAAGCTGTTTTGCTTCTCTAAGATATGACTGGATTCTATTCAGAAAGCAATAGGACACTGAAAGCTTCATTGAACCTTCCCTCCTACTTAAAATCCACTGTTAACATGCTGTTGAGTAGTTTTTTAAAGGTAGCCCATGAAATTATGTCATTCTTGATTAGAATCCATGAAAGAATTGCAGCTAAATTAATTCAAACATCAGATTAATAAGAGAAACTGCTCTGCACAACCAGGCCATCCATCACCACCAAGGCTAGGAACAAATCCTGAAGGTCTGAAAATTTTGTTTGCCACAAATACAAGGGTTTTTTAAGGTTATATTCCCTGCATTTCAGAGCCTGGATGGGAAATGACCCCGTGAGGGCTGTGTGTGTCTGTGGGGGTACCCTGGGCAGGCTCCCGGACCGCGGCCCAGCTGCCTCTCAGCAGCACTCGGGGGGAACACTCACAACAGGCTTAAGGAGGTATGTACCCGTGAGCCACAGGCTCGAATGTGGAAAATAATTTCATGTATTGGCAATTAAAATCCAGTCAGATAGTAAGAAACAAAGACAGAAACTTAAAACACATTCCCCCGCCACCGCCTTTTTACCGGCCCAACTCCCCGCCCTCTCTCCACCTCCCCTCCTCTGATGTCAGTCCCGACAGCTTCTCCCGCCGCTTACAACTCCTCACATTTTTTTCCTCGGTGTGGTCTGGGGTTTTTTGCTGTTCTCAAACCTTTTTGGAGCTGTTTGCCGAGGGCTGGGCCGTACGCGGGAGCCGCTGTGTCCTGCCCGGGCCGCCCCTCACGGCTCCCTCAGAACCCTCACGGCTCCTAACGGTCCCTCACGGCCTCTCCCGGCCCCTCACACTGCCGCAGACAGAACCAGGACAAGCTTGAGTTTCTGACACACATCTCGCACAGCTCACAGCAACACAAACCCAACTACCTGGGCACTGGTTCTTGATAGAAATTCAGGCGGTGCTTTTAGAGGCCGCGGCCATGCCACGTGCAAAGCCCGAGTTTAGTGAGATACCTGACACAAAAAACAGGCAGGAGCCACCATTTCAGGAGGCAAGCAGAACAGCAGGAAATCCCTAGTTATCCCCATTTGCAGGAGAACACGACTGACTCCATAAATATCCATATGATGAATTTAACAGAAAGAGCCAATAACTATCAAATCTTCCTTTTCCAAATGCCATACTGAAAATCTCCATGGGGTAGCTCCGTGTACTTCACACTATGCAAGAAACACTGTAGGAATATTACTGACAGAGTGAGCAGATCGTCTGGTAGTGACCATAACTAACTGTTTTCAGAGAGTATGAATTACACCTCATAAAATATAACCTGATGGTTCAAATGTTCAAAATAACTTTCAAGACCTTCTTCCCATCCTCCAGCTCTTAACAAAAACTTCTTGTGGCCTCATCCGTATCTCCAAAATCCTACCGGATGAGTTGCGTTCTCTCAGCCTTGGGGTGTTGCCACCAGCCTGCCTGCATAGCCCAGGGCAGCCTGATTTTCCTGACCTGTTGGTGAGTGCCTCAGCTCCATCCCTGCTGTAGCACATCCCTACCTCCCTCCTGCAGCAGTATTGGATTTGGGGAGGGCACAGTGACTTCGTCGTGCTCCATGGATGTTAAATATAGAATCCATGCCGGGCATTACTTGCTTTTCTTTTAGAACTAGATGTTATCTTTGCACTTGTGTTTACTAAAACAGTTGCAAAGACATTTCCTTATAAATATTCTGCAGATTCTGCTGTAAAAGGCGTTTCATTATTTAGTATAACAGAAATAACCAAGAGCGTGTCCAGCACTGTTTATAAATCTGAATGCTTATGCCAATGATCCACGCATTAATGAGCCCACAAACCCATATTAACATAACACATGATACCAGATTTAGTCTAAAGCCTATAAAATAAGCTCACTCCTATTCACTGATATAACGTTCCTCAAGGAGTTCTGTAATCCTCTAAATAGAAAAGCTTCACCAGATTTTCAAACCCAAACAGCATACTTTATGTTTGAAGGGGTCTAGACTTGTAGGGATGAAACATGCTTTTATTTTCTATATTAACTTATATAAACCATTTAAAGGTAGTTTTTAAAAGTGTAATAAAATGTCCAGAGCTCTGAGCAACTTTCAAATCCATCTCAAACATTGTTATAAGGGGTTTTCTTTAAACATTCATGTGAAGATAAAGAACCTTCCATCTATATAGAAGGAAAAAGCTCTATGCTTTGTTTTAAACAAACCAGGAGTTCAGAGGGCTGGTCACAGCCTTTCTGTGCTGAATATTGACTGGTATTTTGCTACTTCCTCAGACACTATAGGATGTCCATTTTATATGCATGTGGGATTACTGCAATAGGCATGTCAATTTTTTAATTTAAAAAAAATTTAACAACAACGTATTTAAATATACTTACAAGTAGCAAAAAAACCAACCCCAGAAACCCCTCATGTTTACTCTCTGCAATAAATTAGTATGTAATACAAAGTAGACTATACAAGCAGAAGTGGGGTTGTTTCCTGCCTAAAGAAGCAGTGATACTTTAAAAAAACTCAAATTGTGACCACTGAAAATGAGAATTATTTCTAGCCAAACAGACACATATACATGCAGTCTACCCTAAGAGTGTTTTTAAAGAAGATTTTTATACTTCTGGCAGTTGAGGTTTAAAGGTCCGATTTCAACTCTCACCATGTTTCAGAATGCAATCTGTGCAATGCAGCAGAATGAAATGGTTCAGTAAAGGTGCTAGTGGAAATTCTTTTAATTAGGTCCAAGGCTTTTCAGTTGTCAACATGAATAAAGCAAGAAACGTTCTACTGCAAACACGGCATAAGAAATAAAAATGGATTCACCTTTAGGAAAATGGTTTGGCTACTGAGCTGCAGTTTGGTACTCCTGGCTGCCCTGGAAGCAGCTCATTTCCCTGTGTGAAAACCAGCAGCCCTGGCTTCCTCCCCGTGGTGGCTGGGTGGAGAAAGGCAGCAGGAGCCCCAGAGCTGAGCCCGGGACACGCAGAGACCCTGCAGAGCCCCAGCCCCCCTGGCACACACACCCAGGCCTTCATTTAGCAACAACTACGAGCTGACAGAGCAAGCTTATGCTTTATTCTTTCTAACGTGGGGCTCTGACTACAACTATGACTAGAAGATGACACTTATTTGGAAATACATGAAAAATCCATACGGGTTGCATAAAAAAAAAATTACTACCCCCTCTTTGCTATTCGTTGCAACACAGACGGTGGTGTAGGAGACTTGTCAGCAGCAGATGCACTTATTGTAATCACAGTCCTTAATAAATCTCTTTTTTTAATATTGATTATTTTAAAAGGAAAGTTACTTCCCAGGGCGCTCTCATGCTGCCAGATTTCCAGCAATACATCAGAAGCAGAAGGTGAAGGAGGGGCAGGTTTTCACATTTCAAATAGTTAATCAGTACCACAGTAGCAGAAACCTTGATTTTCAGGGACATGACCTGACCACTTCAGAAGCCTGACAGCCAGCAGGTACTGCTGAGGTAAACTGGGGCAAAGGAACAACTTGAGCTGACTCTGCTGGAACTGCCTCGATTCTGTCCAGCTCCTCTGACAAAAATTTTAACTGGAAAGACCTTTCACTGTGTCCTGTGTTTGGATCCTAAGAATTATGGATTAAAGAACAGTTCATTCTTGATTTCCAAGAACCAGTTTAGGTAGCAACATCACTATCATGAAACTCAAGAATAACTAACTACCTGAGGCTCTAAAATAATTGTAAGACTTCATTCAATTCATTTTAAAAGCAGTTCAAGGAGAGGGGGAAAACAGCTTTAGAAATTTTCCACTGTATTAATTACCTGATGGTGAATGCACCACAGAGAAGATGTTTTTGCTCACTGATGAATATAGATAGATTTAATTTAGCAAAGTAAATTTTGTCTATTCAGCAGTGCATGAATTGCTCACTGCTCACATTAAGTAGCAAAACTGGCAGAGTAGTTTGACGTAACAGGCATTTATGATCAGGAAATTCTTGAAGACATTTTTAGTTTCTCAGATCATAAATGCATCTACTTAGACTAAGACCAGTGGGGAGACACACTCCCAAAATCTCCCAGGGAAGCAAAAAGGAAAAAAAGAGAAAAGAAAAAAAAAGTATAATGGATTGGCTTTAGCATCTCCCTGCTGAGATGAACAACTTGATCCACTTACAGTTCCAAACACATGATGCATGAAAGAACTGACAGAAATTCAATTCTTGCACAGCAGAGCAGCTGCTCTCTAGTGGTCAAAGCCAACTCTGGAACCGTGTGAAGGGAAAGACCTGGAGGGGGAACTGCATCATCCAGGTAACTGCAAGAATGCGCCAGAGCTAAATCCCACATAAACCCCCAGCCCAAACATTAATTACACAACGCAACACGACTCAACTTAAAGCTTTGTTGTGAAAAATATTAATCCCAGCTGTATTTATATAGCAGTTGTGAAAAAAAATACCCCACATACGCTACTGGTGAGCCCTGCCAGTTAATTGAATTTGCTGGCAGCACTTCCTCTGCTCTGCTCTCAACATCCTCCAAGATAAAATGGAGCTTTTAAATAGACCTGTGGAAAACTGAATCAAGAAATTAGAACTAATAAAACACAACTCTCTACTGTTATAAAAGTGAAGTAAAAGTAAATAATGAAAGGAAGGAAGTCTCTTAAAATTTATTACATTCCAAAGCTTGAAGTTTTGTGTTTATTGGAGAAGTCTCTTCTGATGTTCTACAGTGTGCCCACAACAGCTCCTTTAATGAAGTCTCATAAAATCTAATATAATACTTGATTGTTGACAAATCATATACATGTTTGAGGCCCTGTGCTCACTGTATCCAGACATTTCTTACATAATTCCATGAAATTTACAAGTCTGTCATTCCTGGGTTGTGGATAATGGCACGAGCAGTGACCAGCTGGCAGATTTGGATGCTGGGAGTGAAATCAAAATGAAAAACTATATAAAGCCAGAAAAAATCATGGAATCAACTTTTACAGACTAAATGCTTGACTAAAGCCAAAATGTTCGCAACCAAGATGTCCCTTTCCTCAGAGCTCCCTGTTTTTGAAGAACAGATCCCATCGGAATGCCAGGGCATCACAGCAGGAGGCACTGGGCATTCACCCTCACTGCAGCTTCTCCTCACCCACCAGCTTATATTGAGCTCCCTGCATATCAATTCTATTTCTCAAGTGCACATAAAAATGTTCAGACCTAATTGTCAGCACACTATTTCCAACCAGCAAAGGAAATCCAGATTTTTCCCTGCAATGTTCTCCTAAACATTCATTCTCTGCCTAAAAAACAACTCCTGACACTCTCACTCCTCTGCTCTCCCCTCTCAGCTTCTTCAGTGGAGATGACTGCAGCAGCAAGTGGGATGTCTTTGTGTCCCATTAAATGTCAAGTATTTATACACCATTGCTATCAAGTTATTAAAAATATGAAATTTACCAATAAAAAGGGTGAATGAGAAAGAAAATGAGTTCTGAATTCTAGCAGTGATTAAACTGAATGTGAAGGCATCCATTTCATATCATATCTCAGGATATAAAATGCACGAAGTTCCTTAAAGCTCACCTGGAAGCAGTCACAGGAAAAAACCCCACATGGTTTCATTTGGAAACAGAAGTTAACTAAAGATGCAGGATTTCTAGCTCATGTGAGCATTAGCTGATTTTCACTGGGAGGCTTCAATGCTTGTCTGCAAATGTTCAAACAAACACTCCTGAAGGCTGTGGGACAGCAAGATCTGAGGTAGAGCAGTTCAGTGCTACCAGCGAGAGTCCCCAGTGAGAGCCATCGGTCACACACCGAGCAGGAATCGCTGCCAGGGAACAGAACCTTGCACAAGTCACTCCATACATACCACATCATTGGGGAGGCTCTGAAGGTCATCAAAAGGGGTTTCCAGTGTGTTGGTGTCTACGTTGAGAATCACCACATCTTCCAGGGCCATGCTTCTTACTTTCTATATCAGAGCAAATCCAGGAAAAGGGAAAGGAAAATGTAAGTATGTGGAATTAAATTTTATGCATAAAGGATACCAGTGATGGCAGAACAGCATGGCATTACAGAACCTCAACCATCTTAAAAACAATCAACATTGCTGACTTCATGTATCATTTTTTTAATTTATTCATTTTACAATGCTAAAAAATTAACCTTCAGTTGGCAGAGGGAAGTTCTTAGCATCACGCACACTGAAATTTGTCAAACCAGAGAGCCTGTGATTATTCAAGTGAAGATTTATTTCAAGCACCTCTACTAAAGTTTGTCTTGGTGTTCTGTTTGCACATTTAATAGTTTCTAGTCAAGTCATGATTTCAAGCATATCTTTTTATATTTAGAAATTAATGTAAATAACAATAAAGAGTGAATTTTCCAGGAGTTAAGAGTTGCATTAAGTCAGGGATGGGAACTGATTTACAAATTCCAGGTTGAATTTTGGAACTCTAATAAAGACAAGTTTACAACTGCATTTAAGTAAAATGGATCTTGATTTCCCTGCTTAAACAACAATAAATGAGTCACTGGTACCAAACAGAGCAGCATTTAAATACTTAACACTTCTTCCACTGACAGGAGACTTGAATCTTTTTTATTTTTTTGACTGACTAATAACACAGGTTTTATGTCTTCAAATAAAGCTTTGAAAATTCAGAATCTGAAAAACTGAAATTATAGAATATGGTAATTGAGGAAATTTCTCAGTGACAATGTAAATAAATGTTTAAGTACCTACCTACCTACACACAGGACCAAATGAAAGTTACTGAGCAGGAAAGTGAACAAAAACATACTCAATTTTTAATTAAGGTTTTGTGGGGTGGAGGGAATTGTTTCCTTTAAACGAAAGGAACTAAAGTCCTAAAACAATGGCAAAGTTGAGCCTTAGGCAGCTAAATAATTACCCTCAGTTTTCAAGGCTCAGTCCTCTGTCTATAAAGCAAACTGCTGTGTACTTAGGGCTGAAAAAAACCCCAACAATCATAAAACCACTTTGTAGACATTTAAGTTTAGGTCTTCATGAGACATTTCTTCAACTTAAATAGAAGTATATTGCATTTAATGCTTTCCATATAAAGAGCACCAGCACTGCCTGACAAACCAGGTACTTTGCTTTCAGGAACCAAAGGTCACCCTGTTGGCTGCATCTGATAAACTCTAAAGCAATCCAGGAGCCTTGCTCCTTCTAGGAGTCCGGAAGCACCAGACAAACTGATTTGCTCCTTCCTGTTTCAGAAAATTAAAAATCTCACTTATACTCAGAGGACTCTAAAAACCTCCAACAAAAAGGTCTTGCAAAGTGCTTAACCAAAGCCAGAAGCTTGTCAGCCACGAGTGCTGGCAGGACAAGACAGAAGGAAGGAAACCCTTCTCCTGCTTGCTGCCGAAGAAGCAGCACATGTGTGGTGAACGTGCCAGGGGTGTTTGTGTACCTCTGGTGCTGAATCTGCACCTCCCCTTCAGCAAAATGTGGGGTTTTCTGGAGCACAGGACAGGCTTGTGCCACACGGGGCTCAGCCAGGGAGGATAACCCAGAAGGATGCCCTCATGGTGCAGGGACTGTAAATGCTGCTCAGTGTGATCACCCCACGCCTGGCCCAGAAATCACGATATCTGAAAGGAAGCTTTTCATCTTCCCCAACAGAAGCTGATGTTAAACTCTGCTGGGCTGCACCTTTACAGCCCCAAGAGCTCAACCTCACTGTAAAGCAAGCAATATTTGTACAAAGGCAGTGGATTTCCCTTGAGACCAACGCTCAGATTTAATAAAACACTGGAGACTGACTTGATTAATAGCATCTGTCCTGCAATGCATTCAAAAACATATAATTTTTTGATGGTCCAATTGTGGCTCATTCTACAGAAATGCAGACTGACCAGTTCATCTTAATCCTTAGTTGGTTTTTTATCATCTCTCCTGTCACTATCACCTTTGATAAAGGTATTATCAGACAGTTATATGGGCTTTTGTTAGATAATCACACGCTCCTTTCACTAAACCTGGCACCTAATCAGCCCAACTGACATGGAAATCACAGTATTTACTCTCTTGTTGGAATTTGAGTAAAAATTGCCATCATTCACCTGCAATTCTCACATTAAACCCCATTGGAGTCTATGAATCACAAAAACATGCAGATCATTTTTCACAAGTACAGTTTGTGTGTTGTTGTAATTTTCTGGAAATGGGAAGGGACAGCCACAAGCCACACACGGTCCCAATCCATATTTCACAACTTCCTGAAGAGCTAAACAAAATTTTACAAGTGATACCTGTGCAAGAGACTGGATGGTATTTAGTAGGTTCATATTTTGCTAAAAAAATCGTGGATAAGCAAGGACCAAGAGGAAACATGAACATTACAGTTTCCTTATCTCATTTTCCTCCAGATCAGGCATGTACTGAGTCAGGAGAGATTCAGTGAAAATGTGCATCACATCTCACTCCTGCAAACCTTTCTTAACCATCCTTGCCCAATTACTTGTAGCCATAATTAATCACCTAAAATCCATCTAAATCAAACTAACATCTACACCTGCCTTTTATTTTAAATGTCTCTTTTTAAAAGAGTGGAGAGGTATGGAAAGCTGGTTTAACAAGCACACTGAACCCATTGTTTATGGCCTCTATAAACATGGCTTAGTAAGAATTACTGACTTAATCAGAGAGAACTTATCTCCTGGTGAAAAGAGCACTTTAAATTTCAGAAATGGCACCTTTACTGTGAAAATCTCTTAACTTTTCAAACAAACTCCAGGGGGCCTTAAACACCAGGTCCGTAAATAAGCGCAGTCCGGGCGCCTGCCCCACTCCCAGGCAGCCATACACTTGAGTCATTTAAATGTTTTATGTGGAAGTTCACAAAAACACAGAAACCATATTCTAATAGAAGTATTAAGGGGTGCTCCTCCATCCCACTCCCATCACACGCTAGAAGCAATATTAATCCATAACAGTAACACCAGTTTACACTAAATGCTATTTTATCAGCACTGGCTACACTTGGCAGGTTCTGCATTTTCTGCCATAAAGGAATCCCAAGTTAAACTTCTTTCAGGTGAGCAGTTTTACTGAATAGTTCCATTTGAAACAAAACAAAAAAAATCTCCATAGCCGTCAAACACCAGCACCCCCTGCCTTCCCTCCCACAAACCAGGTTTGCGTAATTTCACGGCTAAATTGCTGCCAAAACATAAACCAAGTTGATCGTGAGGTTTTATAACCAGATACAAACATGATCAACATATTAAAAGATGTTGTAACAGTAAAAAGGTAACATTCCTTCCATTGATTCTTTTGGAAAGGCAGAACCCCTAACAAAAACTAACATTCTAGCTAGCCTGTGCATTAGGTTTGGAATTGTTAAGAAAGTATGATTCACAACAAGTCTAAAATCCATTTGCTTAATGACTTGTCTCTACTGAATTAATAGTTTCCATTTATTTTCTTAAGGAAAACACCACAACGCTGCAGACAACAATGTGTCAATCTGGCTGCCAGAAGCAGGAAAGGCAGCGGATATAAAATTTTATTATTTCATGCCCCAAGAGCAGCCAGAAGGACTTAATGAAATCACGGCCAGATTTACAATCTGAAATGGCTATTCAGCAGACAGCTCTGCTTAAGCGGGATGTGCCCCCTGACCCCGGGGCCCTTTGATCCGGGCACAGCAGGTGGGCTGCCCCCCCAGCACATCTCCCACCCTTCCGCCCGGGCACCCTGAGCCTCTACAGGTGATTCCCCGGATCCTTATCACAAGCAGCTGTTGCCATCTGAGTGACAAACAGCACCCGTGCTGCCCCGGCACTGTGGCACGCAGCAGAGGAAAACCTCTCTGCTTCTGGGGAAGGCTGCTTGGTACTGCAGGGCTTGGTTTCTGAAAACTCACCCTCAAACATCCCCCAGGAATCCCTTATTGAAACATGGTTGTTATTTCCATTTTCCCAACAACTGCATAAAAGACAATTCCATAAGTAATCTGCCATATTTTTAAATGCATTTTTATCAATACTCCTGAAACCACGTACAGCCATATTGATAATATTTGTGAATGGCTAAACTGCATTTAGGGGTTTAAGACCTGGATTTAAGTTAATCTATAACCCTTCATTAAAATCCAATGGAAAAGCTCCACTTCCTCAGTTACAGGTAGAAAAAGCCTTGATTTACTAAGTATAAATGGGTGGGAAAAGCTAATTACTGCTTCTCACCCCAATCAAAAAAATAATTAACAATTAACAGTACCAGTGGCAGATGCCAGTGGTCAATGAATTCTCAGGGTGTATTCTGGGAAGGGGAGCCCCATGGCAGGGTTGGGCCTGAGCCCAGGCTTACAGAAGCCGTGCTCAGGGCTCGTTAGCTCAGATGCAGCGCATGCTAATTGGGCTATGGTCACACTGGATCCTGAGCAGGGCATCCTCACCCCGAACCAGAGCAGGGGAACGTGCCAAAAAGTGCTCCCCAAATGGGTGCTCTGCTCCCCTGGCTGCACAGGAGACATTATCGACACCAGGTGAGATCAGCCACCGGCTCCTACCCTGTGTCACACAACAGCAATTCCACTGAACATTTCTTCCCTCACATGAACATCTTTGCTGATACCAGGTTGAAGTAAACCAAAAATCTGCTCCTATAGCTTTTATGATATACACAAGTCTACTCTTCCCTTAGGAAAAAGGTTAGAAAAGCGTTCTGAAATGCAATGTTTCACACACAAATTCATCCTGGATAGCCCTGCAAGAATTACAGTTCTGAAGTCCCAGAAAAAGTCCTTGAATAACTGGAATATTAATAATAAAAATATAAGAAATACTTTTCTAATCACTAATTCTAACTCTAAATGCTGGGTTTGTGCCCCAAACAGAGCAGGAAAAGGGTGGATGTTCTCCTAAGTGGATCCGGGCACACTGGAGTCGGCTGCCAGAGCTCCCCATCTCAGAGCCCAGCACAACCATCCCCAACACTCAATCAAAACCACATGTGCCTGAATTCCAGCAGGGAGCTCCTAGGTCAAGGGCATTCCCCCTCCATCAGCACCATCACACTGATAACCTTCCTACACAAACAGTTGCAGAAACAGTCGTTTACTCTGACAAAATGTAAAAAGACTGCAGCTAAGTTTGACACAGCTTCCAACACAAACGGCAATTTTATATAATCTGAAGACTAAAACAGCCTACGGTGCACAGGCAGAAAATAAGATTGTGAAAGGGGTGTGTTCTTTTGCTAGAGTTTCATTTTCCTATCTCATTATTTATCACTACTAAGTACTTATCTTCATCTAATATGAATTCAATTAGTTCCGTAAGCATGTTCCATTATTCATGTGATAGCTCCAGCCTTGCTTATCCAACAGCTTATAAACTTTTAGCCTTCTTTGAAGTCACTTTATGGATTGCTAAATGGAAATCTTATAAAGAATGACTAACTAGGTGATGATAGAAAAGCTGAAAAATAGGAGCACAAAACACAGCTCTGTATTTTCTACCAGGGTTTTCCCCCATAAATCAGTTGGAGCCCTCTGACCTATAACAGGAGATTATCTTATCTCACTGGAGAACATTTCAGTCACAGCAAATTAGATTTAACAGTCAATGGATAGGCTTGATATTTTAATCATAAGAAAAATTTGTCATTTTCCATTAAAATAACTGTTCCTTCTACAGAGCCCCCGTGGAACACGGGAAACTGCAAACTAACTTTAAGGAAACAAACAGTTCAGAAAAAACCTGTCGAGCTGAGAGAGGCTGTATGTTGTTTAAAATCACCAACACTTCTGCCTCTTCCAGAGGCCCCATTCCAACACTGGGATAGCGAAACCCACAGAGACAAGACGAGAGGTAGAAAATAATTTTTTTCCTATATCCCAAATCCAGCTTTCCCTGTGCAAGATTAGGCTGCCAGTAACGTTTGCACAAGGAGGATGAATCCAGCCTGGGAGCTGCTGGGGCAGAGCCTGAGCCCAGACCTACCTGCAGGGCTCCCTGGGCTCCACACCAGGGCAAGGGTCCACCTGCCTCAGCTGCAATGCAAGTCTGGGAATGAACCCCTTATCCTGACACTGGAATGTGTGCATTAATGGAACACTTTTAAAGTCCTATTTGCTGAAATTGCAGCATTTAGAGAAAAAGGAATACTGAATAATGACAGCAGTCTGTAGTCCTAGTTTATAAAATTATTTTGATACAGGGAAGATAATATTTTTCAACATACACAACTGCCAGATCATGAGAAAATGAATTGCTGATGTAACTATGATGTTACTCTACCAAATAAAACACACAACTTTACATATGAAGGAAGGGACAAATTGAGCGAGTATTCAGCACCACAAACATGAGGTAACCTAGAAACTATCCAACTCATGTGACAAGTGTCAACTTTCCCTTTCCCAGGGCACAGAAATTCTGCAGCACTTCCCACCAGACAGATCCACCAGCCACTGTGGGATTTTATGTTATTTTTCAATGGAAAAAGCAGAGTTAGCTGCAAGATGCAGTTCTGTCTGTATTCAATTTATCCATAAGAGCAGAGAAAACAGTTTGGTTTATTTATTTAATTTATTTGATAAGGCACTTTGAATAACTGTACTTTGCCAAAGCGTGTCTGTGTTCCAGAATCTCCGGCTATTCAAAAGCCAGACTGGATTTAGTACTAAACAGATTTTTTCACAAGTTACTAAAATGGATGAAAATTGGCTTCTCCAAGAACAACTCCTTTTTTTGAGTTTTTACAGATGGAGTTTGGAAGGCCCACAGAGCCTTGCAGTCTGAAACACGGAGACAAAGGAAGAGGCAATGGATTTATGGAGCAAGGCAGGAGTGAGACATCACACAAAGCAACTCCAAGGTGTAATTATTAATTTCTTTTTCTACATCCATTCCCAGGCCAACCACAGAACTTGTGAGCACAAATATCTGTGAAAGCTGACAAGTGTGTGTATGGAGATATCCCATCCACCAGCTCTCTTTCATCTTTTACATATACCACAATAACCACACCAATGATTGCCTGGGATGGATATGGGGCAGAAGGTTTCTTGATCAATATGAAAAATATGTTTCTTCTTAGATATTCCCTCACTCCTGCCTATGCAGTATCCAAGGGTGATTATGAGAAGCCCCTTGAACAGAAGCATATGATGTGCAAACAAATGTACGTGTTGACTTTTAAACTAATTGGTTATTCACAAACACATTGTACTGAAATTCTGTCCTTGATTTAGCAGTATAAAGGGCATTCAAAATCATCTGTACCCAGGATGGTAAGGAGAAGAAAAAAGACATCCTGCACATTCAATCTATCTTCTCATGAAAAAACTATCTTCTAAAATTACCTCTCATTAATGCTGGAAAAAGAGGGGACGTTACACAGCACACACAAACACACAGGGCATCATTATTACACACATTTGCCCTAGTGAAAGAATCAATATTTTTTTATCAATATTTCCAGAAATTACACATTTTTATGGACAATACAAGAACAATTTTTTTAGTAATACACATTCCTTTATGTGATGTCAACCCCAGTTTTCTAAACTGTTCTGTATCCTGAACAAAAAGGCTCAATTTCCAAACAGGGGATCTAAAACAGGGACACAGGTCCATTAATGTCCAGGGGTATGTGCAGACCCAGCAGAGCTCCCTGGGCAGGAATGCCCTTCCCACCCGGAGCACTCCTTGGGAAGGGGCACAGTCAGTAATGATGAGGATTTCAGAGGCACCTAAGTCAGTATCTTTTGTTGTTCCCCAGATACTTTTGAGGAAAGTCATCGACTGTTTCACCAGTACTGGAAGCAAAAGCAAATGTGCTATTTCCACTTTTAGAGTTTTTAAAAAGTCACATGAATTACTGGGAATTGTTTATAGGAGAAGCTTTCTGTGAGGGCTGGTTCTCTGCCAGCTTTGTGTTAACATTAACTGCAAGTTCCTTCTTTTCAGATCTTTCGAACATTAAAAAAATTACAATCTGTCTGCAAAAGCCTAAAAGAGAACTGTAACTGTCAACATTGTGGTTTAATATCGACTCTGCCTTTGTGCCTGAGTCCAACCAAGGCACTGAACTGATTAAATGAAGCCCCAGGGTGGGGAGGGGAGCACGACGTGAGCTTGTCACCGCCGAGCTGCGAGCGGGAAGTCTGCCCAAGGAGCACAGGGGAGCAAAGAAGGCTCCTGAAGACGCAACATTATCATGTATGCCTCACTCAATTCCCTCAGCACTCCCAAATTAACAGGATTATTTGATTTTTAAGCATATGAATGAATGTGTAATTGCTCGCAGAATCTGGCTCTAAATCATACCACTATACATAGTTTCAGAAATGGTGCAAGAGACTTACCTCCATCAAACTTAAGTGTATTCCAATGAGGTAGGGCATGGGGGCACTGTGGAGAGGAAAAGAAACCCGGCTTTACATCCTCATAACAGTGAATAACACACATGACTTACAAAATTAGCTACAGGAAAACACCAGGATATCGGATTAGATTTTGCATTAAAAATGAAACATATATACAAACAAATCACACGTGAACAAAGTGTTATTCCATATCTGAAAGACTTCTGTTACTATGCAATAGCCTCCCACTCCTGAAAGACTTCACTTTTTCTTGATATCAGAATTTCCAAGTGACTGCATTTGGGCAGGTACCTAAGGACAGCTGTTAAACATATCCCTAACGCTGGGGTCTTTCGTTAGAAAACCAAACAAAATGTGTTACTGCCATTTTAAAAACATACCCTTGGAAAAGACTTTTCCAAGAGTATTCTTTCAAAAACTGGACCCAGTTGTAGTGTCAAGTGGTTAATCTAATGTATATGTATCACCCAGTACTACAAGTTTTGAATTCTTTGAATGAGTCCAGATACATTTTTAAGTAATTTAAGTATAAATCTTGACATGTTTTCATTTATAAAAGAAAACATAAAAAATACTTTTGAAGATTCTGATAAACTCCAGAGTTCCTGGAACATCTGCTGATACCAATATTCCCCTCAGGACACAAAACCTAAATATCCCAGAGGCTCTTAGGCCGGGTTTTAGCCTCGGACACTGGCATGACACCTTTGCTAGCCCACAGAATGGAGGGTTGAAAGGAAGACTGATCTTCTCCAAGTCCCTTCCCTGATGGGAGCAAACCCCGAGAAGGACCCACTCCCAGCAGAGAGCCCTGGCTGGGAGCTGCCTCTCCGTTGTCCAGGATTTCCAATGCTGAGCTGCTCGCAGCCTCCCCCTCGGCAATCAGGGCCCGGCGCAGCAGAGCCATCAGCGAGGCTGCCAGAGCTGCTAATTGCAAATATGGCACATCCTGCCTGCGAAACGCAGCGCACACAGACAGACACAACTTCTAAAATAGAGCCTCAGCTCGCTTTGGATACAGAAGCTCAAAGAGCTCATTTTCAATTTCAGATGAAAAAAATGAGAGAAATGTCACTGTACTGCCTTGGATTAAAATATCTCCCATATTGCTACTCTAAGCTGGTGCCTACTGCTCAGTAAGAGCAGTACAGTGCTGAAAAAGCTCCTGAGACACCAGGCCAGCAAAAATCCCTGCTTCTCCTTTTCCTGAGAAATACCTTTAAAAATGTATTTACTGATAAGCATATTAATATTTATGTTGTTTATTAATACACCCCCTCAAACTGCCACACTGTAGGATGCTCTACTGAGGTGGAAACAGCCCCTGCAGTAGACATTCTATGTGAAAACGTTTTTTTCCCTTTCTGAAGACATTAAACACATACAACTTCCAAAGCCCATTCCCAGTTCACTGGCAGAACACTCCCAAGTGCCTTGTCCCATATCACTGCAATGAGTGCCCAGCCCAGGCCCCCTGCACCCCCACAGCACCCTGGGACAGAGCGCAGAGGGGCTGTTACAGCACAGAATTATCCTGAATGTTCTGCTTCCTGGGAATCCCACGGCTGGCAACTGGAACACCCACCCGGGTCCCTGGGCAGAAGGTTTGCCCGCTCCCCACGACACATGAGTCTATTTGTCATGGACACGTTTGATTTGCGACAAACGCCATCTCTTCCCTTCCCATGGCCACAGCCCAGGAGCAAGAGAACGGCCAGGAATTTCACACTCAGAGAACGAAGCAGTGCTTTGGCTCTGGCTGCACAGCGGCCCCGCGAGCCGGGCTCGGCTGCCCCGGCCCCTCCGGTGCCACCGCCACCAATGTGGTTCCAATTAAGGACTTCCAGCAACGCGACAGCTTCAATCCCCACCGTACAAAGTCGGAACCTCGGCAGGAAGTCTTAAGCCTGCAAATGTCTCATCTAGTGGAACCTTGGCTAATGTAATGAAAGGAAGCAGGAAGAGTGCAGTATTCCTGAAAACCAGCCATTTATTAACATCTCCAAATGTAGGAAGAGAAGATATGGCTTAAGATATGTGGATCAGCTTTGGATGCAAAGACTCATCTTTTCAGTGCTGGAGTGACAAACATTACATGTAATGGCAATGCAGCACATAAAACAATTACAGGGGCTGCATAAATAACCTCAATAAAAAGTAATTCTGGTAAAGCGCATAAATATTTCCAATAAAATCTACCAGAGAGATTCTATTCTTCCATCGTCACTCATCAATATGACTGAATAGGAAACACACCTAGAAGTAAATGCCGAAAGTTCATGTCAGGCTTCATAAATTGCTTTTATCACCATTTCTCTTGACCATGAGTTAATCATAGGCCATTACTTAAGTAGACCTTTAGCATCCTGTGCAGGGGAATGTGCTGTGTCCCCCCTTCCCCACCCAGGGCACACCGAAACAGTCCTTCCTCACTGAGATTCAGGTCCTGAGACGTGGAACACTCCAGCAGTTTTTAATATTTTATCAGGGTAGATTTGTACTTGCAAGACTTCCAAGTGAAGTTCAGCAAGACACATCCCTTGTATAAAGAGCAGAAACACTCGGCACAACCTTTAATCCTTCTGGGAGCCCTGGCAGATTAAAGACTGCCCTTCAGAGCAGGCCTTCCCCACTGCTTGACACTTCATCAGTCCTGGGGCTTCTTACAGCCACAACTACTAATTACTCAAAGTTGTTTGCTGGCAGCCAATAGCCATTAAGTGCAAAATTAAGAAGTATCAGTTTCTACCACATGTATTTACTGCTCAAACAAAGTGCCTGCGTGAGCCTTTCGGAACAAAGAGAGGGGTCATTACTCCTCTTGTGCTACACTGGCTCCCAAGGCAATCAGCCTTATTTATAATCAAATGAGTTATATAGGTAAATATCAAATCATTAAAGTAGCAATGCATAAGCATGAATATGGATTTTGGGGACATAATGGCTATATATTGCCCATTTATTACAGTCGCATTTTTACAATTTCTTTAATTCGTTTCCTTAGGCAAACTAGAGACCTCTTAATTATGCTCCCAAGAGGTGGGCAACTACTAATTGGAAGAGAAGCAGGTGAAATAGAGGGACATTTCTTCTTAAGTGAAAAAAGCCCAGCCTTAAAAAATACTGCAATTCACCAGGAAAAGTAATGTAAAAGCCCAAGGATTTCCAAAAGGTTCCTATTTACAGCTACACAGGGATTTCACCATTTTGCTTCATTGTTCCAGGAAAATGGATGAGATCACATTTACCACATTCATACCTTGCTATACAAACATTGACTTAACGTGTGGCTCTCTCCCACCACTGGTACTTAGCTCTCCAGGGCAGTCTGCTGATTTCTCTTCAGATTCCTCATTGAAATGCAACAGAATTCCACCCAAAATTTATTGGAGTAATTGATGCAAATCAGAAACTTGACTGCATAAATTGGAACAATGCAGAGAACACACAGCTCCGACACCAGGAGAGCAGCTACAAGGGGCTTTAGTGAGTGCCCAGGTGTGCCAGGCTCAATGGCAATGCCCACCAAGAGCTCCCCGGGCAGGAACCTTTGTTTCCCAGCAGTGGGAGGACTTCAGCTCCCCCTCCACCTACTCAGAGAAGCACATTGACTATATGCAGATTTAGAAAATAGGAGAAAGGGAGTTAAAAAAACTCCTGGAGAAAGGGCAAACTGCCCCAACAGAAGTGTTTGTTAGCAGCTGTGCCAGGGTGCTCTGAGAATATATTTGTGTTGGCTGCTAAGCTGTCTGATAGAATAGACTGTTTTAATCACCCTACAAAATGTACTGTTGCTTCTGGTGACAAAGCTCTGGGGCTCAGCACACACTCAGCAAAGACAGGCTTTTCTAAGGGCTCATTTTAAACACAGACACTGAGAGCAAGAAGGAAGCAAACAGACACAGTGGGAGTGGTTTTATGGCACACAAAAAACAAAGTGGGAAAAGTAGCGAGGAAAATTGATACACTGCTTCCTCCACATCAACAAATGTTTAAATTCCCAATAAAATAGATGGACAAGATCTGGCCAAATTCAAGTAGTTGTATGTGCTTGACTATCGATGCTTGGTGGCAGCACCTTACCAACCAGGACTTCTGGCACCTGCTGGCATGTGCTCTAAACAAACAAAACCCAACCAGACAACACCCCAGACCAGCCACCAGCAGTGCAGCTGTGCTTCTGTCCTTCCTCTGTTGCTCTGCATTCAAAGGAACAAGGAATTGTGTGTCAAGGTGTGAGATCTAATGGCAGTATTTTAGTCTCCTCCACCCAAAATGTTTCCCTGGGCTGAAAATACACTGAAGAGCTGTGTCCAAATAAAAAACAAAAACAAAGGATAGCACTCTTCCCCTTGCTTCCCCTCCTGCCCCCTGTCCTCAGCGAATCTACACGACAGGGATGATCCATGGGAGATCTACCACCAGCACTGACTCAGCATTGAGAGCAAATATTTGGGAGACACAACCTTTGGGCATTTTCACTTCTGAGGGAAGGTATACCAGTGAGGAATGCAGGGGAACAGAAATATTAAGTTTGAGAAAATCCTTTCAAAAGGGAAATGGGAAGCAAAAGGCAAATAATCACAGGTGGAATATACTTTTTTCAAACACTTTCAAAGATCTCGAGTGACACAGTCTATCCATCCTTCTGTGAGTTTCAAAAGAGCATGGGAAGATTCAAAACATCACAGCACAGTCAGTAAATGAGCACAGCCAACTGAATGAACAAGATATTCTGTATTCATAAGAACTGGAGAATTCTCATTGCTTTAAGTTTTGTTCCCAGTTCAGCTCTCTAAAATTCTTATGTCATATTTGCAAAAGAAATAACCAGGCAATAATTAAAATTAAATGAAACTCTTCTATTTTAAATAATCTCAGGTCATTTCCCTTAAGAGGCAGACACCACTAAGCAAAAATACTGCCTTAAAGCAGGGAGCTGATTGCTCAGTCCTCCCAGGCAAAAATGACATCTCCAAGTTCACATGGTTACAAAATAGATGGTGGACTCTATTTTGGGAAATATATTTATGGCACATAAATTGTTGCTAAATTGACTTACTCAAACAATGACAGAGTGTGTAGCTACCTCTCCAATTAAAGTTCCTGGCTGGGTAAGGAAATCATTTGTTGCATTTGTGAGCTGCCTAACAGTTGTACATTTTGAAATCATTCTTTGCACACAGCTTGGCTCCCTCCTGCCACAGCTGGGTGTTGGCCACGAAAGAATCCCCCCAGTGATGCTCAGTGACTCGTGGCTTTCTCTCCTGCACCGGGGTTTGCTTTTTGCACCCTCTGGGCGGGCCCCTTTCCCTGCCTTTGTCAGGAAGTCCATGAATAACTGATCTCCGAGGGCAAAGCCTGTGCTGAGCCCTGCGAGCAGCAGGTACCTGAGGGGAGCTGGGGCAGCCTCTCCAAGTGTTAATTACACGTGAGAAACCCATTATCCAGGGAAAGGCACCTGCTGGCACTGCAAATGACTGGGACCTGCCCTTCCTGCGCAGGGAGTCGGCGAAGGCTCATTTCCACAGGAGATAACTCTTTACATTCTGCTCCCTGTACCCCGACACAGGCACACACAACATACACATCAGCTGCAGAGGAGCAAACTTCCTTTAAACATCAACGTTTCCGTTTCCAGGCCTTCACTTGCTGCAGGTTATCCCGGCTGGATCCCCAGGAGCAGCTGCATCAGGAGAGAGCTTCAGACTCACTCTAAGAAATGTGCCCAGTGCTGTGGGTCTGAGGGACAGCTACACATCTCCAGAACACACACACAGGTAATGCACACACAGAGATGGCCTTACCAGCAGTAGTCCAGGAGATGTGGGGGCAGGACAGGAATGTAAACGTGCTGCCAGAACATCGGGTAGAGCATGGCTGCAGACCCATGGATGCAGGCAGTTAACTGAAAAACACACAGAGAAACCACAGCGTAAATGAGACAAACCCCAAGCTTCAAATGGTAAACTTAGAGGCAAGAAAGTAAAGCATCAACTCTCCTTTCCTATCAGTGCTTTATTACAAAATACATGGCACTGCTGGCAAAAACAAGGGTGTTGGGGGGAGCAGGAGTGGCTGCCATCCACCACTGCTTGTGAACAGCTGAGAACACGATTCACTCACAAACCCAACCTGCAAAGAACACCCAGCATTTTATAAAGCAACAGAAACATGGAAATGAAAACACAAAGGGAACTAAGAAACAGTAATGGCAAATCTCCCAAACCTGGAAATTACCATGCATTAAATATCATAAAACTGCTCTGAAATTATAACACAAATGAAAAAACCGTGGCATGCATTTCTTAAAAACACAGTATGCTAAACTCAGTGATTAAATCTTGATGATTTAAAAGGGAATTTTATCTAATTGCCCTTCACCTAATCATTTGATCTGTTGAATGTCTCAGTCATATTGTTAAAAACTCATGCAGAAGAGTTTTGATGTGGCAGGTAGCAAATTAGCAAAGGGAAGTGCCAGTGAAGCCATGGGGAGAATCCTCACAGAGGAAATTACTGCTCTCAATCCTATTTCAAACAATAATTATTAATTTGGAAAAGAAGATAAGCAGGATATTTGTCACATTCACTAAGGATATTAATATGGAGCAGGTGGTAATGCTCAATAAGGCAATCTCAGCTATAGGCAAAACACTGTAAGAGGATATGAGCACACACACTTGGGGAAACAAAATAAATAAATCAGAGCACTCACACACAGACACATCCAAGGCAGACTCGGAGGTGACAGGGAAGAGTCACATCCACCCTGTCCGTGTTCCCAGTTCAGAGTGTCCTTTATTCTCCAGGGACACCCAGCACAAGCACTACACGGTGCTTCACTTGTGAGAGATGTTTTGAACACAACTCTCAACAAATCCTCCCAGTTCTCGGAAGGCAGGAGGAAACTGAGCATTTAATGCCTTCTGGGCAAGGGGAAGGAGGCAGAGCACTTCTTATGAGTCCTGAGGAGACAAACTCTAAGGGACTAAGGTCCCTGCGGTGGCCTGAAGGTGTCCAAGATCAAACTAAACAAAGACAAATCATGATATTAATCCTAACTTACTTAGAGGCGGCATAACCTTAAAAAAAACCAGCCCTCATTATTATTAATTTCCATTAAGACAGACTAGTGACTCACGGACCTTGCTAAAGGAACTCATGACTGGTAAAGGAAATGCTCTGGATGGGCTAAACCAGACCCTTCAGGATCCATGTCAGGGAAAATCAGCTACAGTTGGGGGTAGTTTGGATTCTGTTCACTGCCAAAGCCTTTCTGTGAGCGACAGAACCTGGTGGTCCAATTAAAGTGCAGGTCAGTGGGCAGGAAGGTGTTACTTTTATGCCTCTGAACAACACAGAGTTTTTTTAAATTTAAGTTTAATTCTAGCTTAGGAACAAGCTGCTTCTCTGAGGATCAAGTGGATGATTTCTGCCATTACTACACAACACGGCTGTAGCTGTAGAGGAGTGAATTCCATAATCCTACGAGGCCTCTTCCAAGCCCCTTCCCACTGGTTTTAAAACTCAGCAAGAAAAGATGAAACATCTGCAATGCTCAGCACTCAGACATCTGAGCAGGACCTGACACCTCCTTTGGAAACTCCCACCTGGCAGGAGTCAGGTGACACCTGAGCAGGGGTGAGCCCCAGCCCCGGCCTCCAGCTCTGCCCCGAGAAGGGCTCAAAGCCAGCAGATCTGCTGGAGACCTCACCTGATCAGTGACTGTCACCCAGGAAACAAGCACTTCAGAGTAAGGCAGCCTGAGAAATGCCCAACTGCCAGAACTACAGGAATCCAGCATTTTGAACTCGGATTAGTTCCACTCCTCAGCTCTGTGCAGCTGTTGCTGGAGGGTGTAAGGAGATCGCTGTGGAAGGGACACACTCAGTCACTGGGCACTTGGTGCAGTTTTACATTTAATGCTCTAAAAGCCTGATTTGAGCAAATGAAATCAATGGGAATTTGTCACAAATTTGAAACTACTAAGCTGATGTTGAACTACACAAGACCATTTCCCAGTGTGTTCCACCCCTGGCTCCTGCCACACACTGGGCAGGACGTGGCTACCAAGGTGCAATAAGGACACTGAGGAAAAGAACCACCTTTTGCATGGCTGTAAGATTAGGGGTCTGCATTCTTTGGGGCTAAAAACCAAGTAGAAAGCTGAGCTATAACAGAATTAAGCAGTGAAAGCAGGACTGTCACAAAGGGTGTGTATGAAGGCCAATACCTACAGGGACAGCAACAGAGCTGTTGCATCAGAGCTGGGCAAGCTCTCAGCTGTGAAGCATCCTAAGGACAGGTGGGATATCAGATTGATCATATGTTATTCTAATTCCTCACCCTCAGAGCCCCAAGGCCCATCAGACCCCACCCAGGGAATAGGAGGTTTGTCAGAGCTCCCCATGCTGTGGTAGAAGTGGCACAGGAAGCTCTGCTCCAGGATCAAAGCAACATTCGTGTCACAATGGGATTCTTTGCTTTGTGCTAAACCTCCAAAAATCACAGAGAAGTCAGGCAAAGCAATCCACCTCATTATGATAGGGCCAGACAGAAACATCCCTGAAATCCCCAAGTTTAAGCAATTTCAGAGCTTCACGTAAGACACCTTATCATGAGAGCCAGCGTGCTGCTGCCCTGCTCCCAGCCAGGAAACACCTTGGGGTGGCCAGGCTACAAGTTCTGAAGGAAAAGAGAATTCTGGATGCAAGGAGAGCTCCAGTTTCATTTTTGCAGCAGCATGCTCCCACCAGCAGGTGAGCTTCTGCCAGGCACAGGGGATTTATCATTTTGGTTCATATCTGGCATTTTTTGAGGAGTTAGATCACAGAACATGTAATGAAATTTAACAGGAATAACTATTTTAACATTTTGAGAAATTATCTGCATTTCCTTTTGTAGAAAAGAAGAACAAAATCCAAGAAAACAGCAATAATTTCTCTATAGGTTCAGTACACATGCTTTATAAAATAGCTAACAAACACAGCTTTGTTCAGTTACCTCTAAATCTTATTCAGCTTAAGGATAAAAGGATATTGAAAATCAAAATTTGAATTTGAGATGATGTATTGTAGCACAGAATTCATTCCACCATAAAAGACTTTCTACCCAGGATGGTTTCATTTTCTCTCTCTTACCTGGTATTAAATTCAAGCCCTAAGTCTGAAGTGTGTCTCCCGAAGCTAACAGAAATGAACTACAAACAGGTCCCTTCCACTTTTGTGTTAAGAAGCTAAAAACAAAGGCAGCAGCCCCTGAGCAGCCCCCCAGGCTGGCTGCACTCGGGGAGGGGGGGGTTTGGTTCCTTTCCAGTGAGAAGGCTGAGAGCAGAGAATGTTCCTGGGCTGGAACGACGAGCGGCAACCGCTGGCTCCGGCCCAGCTCCTCAAACCTGCCTTCCACTGCCACTCCAATCTGCCAGCAGTTTATAGAGAAAGTTGTAAGCTAAGAACACACAGTATGAATACCCCTCCCTCCCAAGAACCAGACGTGCTTTTATCTTGGACAGAGGCAAAAGGAAGAGAAATAGCAGAAAGAGAGGAAAAAAACCCAGCCCCACTTGTGAACTGGCTCATTAAGGAAGGCACAGTGACAGGTAAGTAATTCCTCTTCCCAGGCTCTGTCACAAAGGGAGAGATTAAACCAACCAACCAACCAACCAACCTCTGAAATGCTTTGGGCAGCCCTTCTCTTCTTCCCTCCTCTCTGATCATTTACTGTTCTTTTCATTCCGTAGGTTGCTGAAATAAACACCTCTCCTTCATTTTATTCCATTACCAGGCCTGGATGGAATTTTCCTTATTTTAGTAGTGAGGACATAGAACACGTGGCAGATAGAGAAGTTAAGATTTTACAAGTTTTCTATGGTATTAAACTTTATAATACTTAAATGCTTTCAGTGAAATGTGGAATTGATTGTAAACATTATTAATAGTTGTTATTAGGTCCCAGAGGCTATTATAATTCTCCTCCTTCTGTTTACCTTTCAAAATGATACTGTAATAGTTATTCTGGGATTAAGTCTGAGGTCTTACTCCTCTCACTTCTCTGCCCTGGGCTGACAGACCATCCTTACGAGGGTTTGTGGACATTACTCCAGCCTTCCAGAGCACTCACAGTGCCATGGAGCAGTTTGAATCTCAAGCACAAAGCAGGTCTGGTCATACAGCCAGATACCAGTTACAGCCACAGGAAATGGAAATGGCAGCTGTACTTCAGCCAGGACTGCTCGAGTGCTCAGCCCACAGCACTAGAAACCAAAATTAGTTAAACCATCTTCAGCACTCACAAAGGAAAGCAATCAATAGCCATTTACAGAGCAAACACGATGACCACGGAGCGTTTGCTTTCATAAAGAAAATCACAATCTTATTGACTGCTAAACCTTGAAATGCATAACACAAAACTTTGAACTGAATCAAGCCCTGTGCTTGTTTTGATCTCCAGCCATTTTTAGAAGAGAGTACTCTAGAATATTCAGCAGCTTTCATCTCTCAGACACTTGATGGAGCCTAAGGAGCATTAAGACTAAACCTTATCAAACACAACTGCAAAACTGTGCATTGTCAATGTACTTCAGCCCACTCTTCTGGTCCATCCGGAAGAGGTCACTGGAACATCCATTTGACAGTGTCATTTATCTTTTTTTTTTTTCCTGTCAAGTAAATTCTGAATAAAGGACTTCACTATGGCATAAGTCTTTGAACATTTGTGTACCAAACAGCCACAAAAACCCCTGTATCCAAAAAATCCTTTTGAACATTGTGGGCCAACAGAAGTTCTATAAAATCCTCACATAAGGCACAGAACTGAGCTGGGGCTGCATAACTGAGTTTGAAAGGTGGACCTGGAGATAATCAGTTAATTTCCTACATATGACTGTGATTAAAAAAAAAAAAAAAATACAGTGACTAGAAGAAATTCTTGTGCATTTTACTTACAGTGCTCAGCTTACTACAGCAAATGAGGATGCGGCGCTCGTACAGCATGCTGGCGTAGAGATGCAGCATGTTGTTGACATCAACCGCTACAAAATACTCCGTCAGATTTCTCTGGGGAGAGACAAAAATCATTTTTGACTCATGATATTACAAAACCAAGTGTCCTTAACAAAAAAAAACCCCAAAACCAAAGAGATTTCATCCTTCTGTTGTGCTACATCCAGCATGAGGCTCTCAGAGGCCAGTTCCAATACAGCAAATTCAATTGTGAGCTCAGTCCATGCTAGAACAATTCTGACTATTGGAAACACATCTGGGCATTTAACACACACTAAACCCAATTGTCTGAACTGAACTGCTCACTTTGGGCACTCGGACATCCCTGGGTGGGAGACAGGAGCACTTCCCTGGGGAGACTGAGGAAGGAGGCAGGAAATTCCCTCTCTGAGCACTTCACTTCTTAAAACATAGAAATTAAAGAAAAGGGGAGAGGTGGAGGAAAAGGTAATGCCCAAAAATGCTGAATTAGGGAATTTGTTTCCAAATAGCTTCTTACAGACATGAAAGGGTTGCTATAGGATAAAGACAGCCTTATACAAAAAGCACATGTGAGAGCAAAATTAGATTAGTCATGAATTCAAGTGCAATCTTAATCATCCTTAAATAAAAAAGTGCAGAAAAGCAAAAAGCAAATATGATTTAGAAACTTAAAGAAGCTCAACAAAGCCTATTAGCACTTTTGACAGATCCAAGATACTTGGCCTGAGAAGTCTGCCAAGATGCTTCATACTGTGCAAAAATATGTTCCCCAGCTTGCCATCCAAACACAAAGAACTGAAGGAAAATTAAGCATTGTATTTGGGAGACTTTGGTACCAGTATGTAGAGGGATAAAAACTGAGCTCATTATGGTTGGCTTCCAACACGTAAAATAAAACAATCATTCAGGTCTTTGTTACAGCAGAGCTGGAGCCACAGACAGGTACAGTCAAAGGAGGAAAAAAAAAGCCAACACATTTTGCCAAAAACCTATTAAACTATCATGTACTTTTTCTGTATTTCTCATCCCATCTGTGCTGATTAACATGATATTTTTGTCTAAACATAAGCTGTCTTCTCTACGGCTCTTCTTCCCCCTCTCACCCACCCTTCCACCACGCCAAAACACAGTGTGTGACGACACAATTCCTGCTAATAGTGGGAATAAAAAGAATTTTTTAAGGAGCCCTGGACTCCCTTTGATGCCACCCAACTCAGGGGCATGGCAAAAGCAGCACACAATCCCTGCATCCAGCCCGAGGGTGCAGCCCTGCTCCACACGGATCTGTTTGTGAGGCAACAGCCTCCACTGTGAGAGGAAAATAGATGTGGGGACTTGATTTGCAATTGTTCTTTCATCGAGTTTATTGTGATGACATGACACACAAATGTACCTTCAGATGGAAAGATTTGTAAGGTTTCAGTCTTGTCTGCTCTCCGAGATTTGCCAAGGACACCTGGGAACCATGTGGGCTGCATGGAAATGTATTGGTACTGAGGAGATTCACGTGTTCCCTCGAAGTTGTATTTATAAGAAAGCTGTCAGCTCTGAAGCTGAAATTGGGACTTACACATGTATTTTGAAAGACATGTCTCGTAAGTGACAAAACCATGAATGAGTTAAATAAATACAAATGAAAGCGTTCCAATTTGCAGGATAATTGTTATGTATTTTGCTTCCTAGGATTTAAACCTTTCTTGGGGCAGTAAAAAGGGGGATTTTCAGAACAGGTATCCCCACTCCTCTCAAAATTCACCAAGAGTGCTACAAAACTCCCTCACGCTCCTTTGAAAGTTCATTCCCAGATCAATCATCCATTTGATCATTTGCTATCTCATATCAATAAACACACACTGACTACACTGACTTTTGAGATTAAAAGGCACGTACTTCTCTTCCACCGTCACCTAATGAGGAAGATGGACTCAGTGATATAAAAATATTGAGGGCACCATCCCCAAGAAAATGCCATTATTTCAGCCTCTTCAGTTACTTGCACCTTCTGAAACACAGCTACTACAAGGAAATTCAGTCTTGCACTGTATTTCCTGCAACCAACCTGATTTATTTCTGAAGTCACATTGCATTTACACATCCCTCACACAACTTACATCTCCTGAAGCAGGGAATGAGTTGCTGTTACAGAAAAGTGCCCATGCTAAATGGTCTGTGACTCATTAAACACATTGATCTGACACAAAGTCAGATAATTCCAAGAGGTTTGTTAACATTCCAAACAGTGCTCTCTCCAGCTCTCCATTCATCATCACATCTAACTACGAAGTTTGGCACCACTAAAACTTTTGCTAATATGGGTTTTAAATGCAATTCCTGGTAAGATAGGTAGAATTTTTAATAAATCAGGTCAATTGATTAAAATACAGCAGACTTATGCCCATTTAATGTCCTCGTATTATTCCCTAATATGCTCAATTCCACACAAAAGTTGGGTTTAACAGACAGATAAAAACCTCCTAAGAAATTACACAATCCTGGGATAATGGGAGGTGTCACTGCCCATGGCAGGGGATGGCACTGGATGGGCTTTAAGGTCCCTTCCAACCCAAATTATTCTGGGATTTTATGATTCTGTGAATTAGGACAGGATTTGATGGCTGGTTTAGACTCAGGGATTGATTCCTGAATTACACCCAGCATATCATATTTGTACAAAAATAAAGCACCTCAGAAGAAAGAGCGCATCTATTAAATTTCCTGTCAGGATACGTGTCAGTATGAAGAGTCTGCAACACAGCAAAACCAGCAACAGTGTTTTGAAAGCCAAACAAAAAGCCTCGAATGCTATCTGCTATACAAATCACCCACAAATGAGATGGAATGTCTTGATGATTCTTTTTTCTTTCATGCCATCAACTGAAGAATATGATGCTGAGACCGACTGCAAAATGCTCAGGAAAGAAAACTGAGATGTCAGGCACAGGAGTTTGGCTGAGACAGAGCAGGAGCACATTAAAGAGTATTTAAGAGAAGCAAATGCCAGCATTGTCTCCCCACAGACTTATCATCTGGCTGGAGAGCTGAGCCAGGCTGGAACACACACGACTGTGCGAGGCTTAAAGTCTCCCAAAAAGTGGCTCTGAAGAGCCAGGTGTGCCTGGCATTCTCAGGAGCTGTCTAGCAAGCACAGAGTTTTCCCTGCGGTCTCAGGTCATTATTCCAGAGGGGTGGCAGTGTAGGATTAGCAGAGCTGCTGTACCCACATCAATCTGTCCATCAGTACCTTGTCCTTCATACAGTTCAGCTTTTAATCACACATGTGGATTGTCAGCTCCTGAATGCTCAGTGTTTTACAGAATAAAACCTATTCCAAACAGAGTAATATTTGTCATCTATGTAGCTGCTGACATTAAATGGAAACAATAAAGTGCAGGGTCCTCTCAAATACTCACATTTTCGGGTATACTGGGAAGCTCTCTGGTGTCAGGCACAGTAAAGTATGAGTGCTACAAAAAGAGCAAATATTGATTATTTCAATAATGTTAAAAGCAATATAAATTTATTGCTTGGTATTAGTATCAACAGTAACAGCAGTTGCTCAGCTAAGTAAAAATGACAGAACATTTGTTACCAACTACCAGCCTGAGTTCTCTGTCCTGGATTCCACAGGCTGGGTTCCCAGATCACAGGGGCAATAGGAAATGCAGTAAGATAGAACGTATCAAATGCTCCTGGAAAGTTATATTCCATGTTTTTGTTCTTCAGAGCCGCTGTTACAGACAGACTCACAGGGGCTGTGACAGATGCCAAGGAAACTCCAAGGCAGGCTGTAATTCAAGCCAGCTTTCCCCAGCCCACGGCAGGATGGACTCCAGGGAGCAGCAGCAGGCAGGGCCTTCTCTGACTCACAGCACCAGGGAGGTTCATTCCAGCCAAGGGGGAGGTTATGGAAATGTACTGGGAAATGCTTCCTAAGGCTCAATGCCTGCTTACCTGAGAAATACTGAGAAGTTTTAAGTCACTTTTACACACCCTAAAAGCATATTTTGAAAGACTGTATTGCTCTCATATAATTTCATAACCCATTATATTGTTCAGTGTTTTTAATTGTCTGCATTTCAGGAGCCCAGGTTCACTCCAGATCCCAATCTGACCACAGATGACTTGAATGATCCTTGGTCAGGGCTTTGGAAAAGGAGAGAATGTGACTTGTATACAATTTATATAATTTTAAAGATTTTCACAATTTGTCTTAGGGCTACTTATTAATTACTGGCTGAAGCCCTAAAGGCTGTTCCATCCTTGGCATAGCTCCACGACTGGCACAATTCTCTTGTACACAAATCTCAGCCATCTCAGTGCTTCCTGATCAGGCTGTAACCTGAAATAGCAGGCGGGGACCACAACTCCACTGAATGGAGACACTAAATGAGAAACACAAGTTTTGCTTTCTGATGCATCACTGGTTTGGTTTGGTTTGGTTTGGTTTGGTTTGGTTTGGTTTGGTTTGGTTTGGTTTGGTTGCAAAGATGCAATGCCAAGGCAGAGGAACAGCACTCAGAGCTGTATCAAACAGAGGAACCTCACTCCGACCCCGCAATGGGCTCAGAAACAGCCAAAATAAACTCAGAAAGACACGGTCCCTGGGCTGCTTTTTTTTATCCTTTCTTGCTCCATTGCCCATGAAATGTCTGAGACAAGGGGAGACAGGCAGCATTCCTTGGAGCCACTGGCATGAAAAAGCTGGAATATCCCCACTGCCCCGGCCTTGGGAGACAGCTCGTCCCCTGAACAGAACTGCTGCTCCTCGAGAGGGATCTTGAGGGGCTGGGGACATGTCCAGGGCCAGCTGGGACCAGCAAGGCCACACAGCTGCCCCCGGGCACTGCCAGCCTGGCAGGGAGCGAGGGGCATGAGCTGCTTCTTGCCAGAAAGTGCTGTAGGAAGAGTAAAGGAAAAGGGAGGGGGACTTCCCACATGAGATCTCAGCTGGCAGCAGCAGCAGCAAGGAGCATCTGCAGTGCTCACCACAGCCTGGAGCTCGAGGCTGTGCTGCAAAAATGAATTTGAAGACAAAAACCCCAAAAGACTAAATTCAAAATACAATCCCATCAATAAAATCCCACATCTATACTGTCAGTGTGCTTTGCTTAATTTTCTCACAAAACATAAAAATGAAATAAATCCTTTTTTTGTGTGAGGTTTTCTGTGGAGCAGGGGAAGGAAGAGGGAGAAGGAACCAGAAAATGTGATGAGCAGTTAATACTCCCAAGGCTGCTGTGACAGGTAAGTGCCTGTTTGCTTCCCAGCCTGATCCCCCTTCACACTGCCAGGGCCAGGAGTTGTGCAGAAGTGTGGGCAGTGAATGTCCCACTGGTGCTCCGTGACCTCCCGCAGGTCACAGAGGATATGGTGAGAGATTCCCAGGGGGAATACACACAGCCTTCCTCCAACCACAGAAGTGCATTTCAAAGACATTTGAGGTTAGGGAAAGGGAAGCAGAGGGCCCCAGTTGTGAAAAGGGAATTTCACAGCTCCTCACAGGAAAACAACACCTGTGTACAAGCTCCAGGAGAGAGGATTGCTTTTGACATTCCTCTACTATGACAGGGAATGAATATTAAACACCTTAGTTTACATCTTCCCCCCACACTTACCACTCCAAGATGAACAGAGGTTCCCGGCTCAGGGATGGTAAGTTTATGAAATGTTTCTAGGAGCTCACTCCTCTGACTATCCTGAAATGAGAAGGAGAATAAACCAGGAATACTAAGCAGGCATTGCTGTCACCAGGTAAACTCCGAGGCAGAAGGGCAGTGTAGGCCAGAGGGGTGGGTAAACATTTTGCATTCCTAAGATCAGGTCCACTTTTACTGGCCATGACGAGTAAACCCGGATCAGACACCTGGCACAGACTGATGCGACTCTGCAATATGGGAACAGCAGAATTACAGGAACTGTGCTGAACACAGGGCAGGAGTCAGGAAGCCCAGCAGGGGTGACTGCAGGGACTTGTGTTGGATCCACAGCCACAGTCTTGCACTTTATCTTTTCCAAAACGACAATTAAATGCATATTTATTTTTCAGAGGCACTTGCCAAGCTGAGTATGATCTTTTGTATCACTGCATTATACAGATCAATAATTCACATGGTCATCTCAAACAGAAGCACTTCTTCAAACAGCTTCTTTCATCCTCTCACCCTCACTCATTTGATACTGGGATAGGAGAAGGAGGGTCAGTATTTTAGTATAATACCTGTCCTTTTGCTGAATAATCTGCCAAGACATTGAGCAGTTTATAAAAGACTTCAAACCATGGGAGGTAACTGAAAAAAAAAAGATAAAAAAAAGACAGTTATTTTGCTTTTGAATCCTAATACAAAAGGACTTGTAAAATTGAATAATCAGTATCTCAGTTTTTAATTGTTTTAAATTCTCATTCCATCATGGTATTTAGCCTGGCCCTTGCTTCAGTGAAACAGAAACTTTGCCTTCAGTACATTTGCACACAACTTCCAAAAGAGAAGAAACAAAATTAAAAGGGAAACATGCAGAAAAATCCCATCTTTTTCATTTACTTTACATCTCCATTCCCTAAGGTAGGACATGAGGATGTTCCTTTTCACTGCAGCTTTGGTAGGATTCTGTGCCCTGTTTTGATGGCACAGTTCTTTATTTTAGTCCCTCTTCCAACACCAGTGAGGTATTTCCCTTGGCTGTAGCGAATGCAAAGCCAGTCAGTGATGCTCTTTAATCACAGCTGCTTTCTGAAGCAAATGGATTCCATTTCGATATAGTTAGACAGGATTTAAAGTTTTTATAAAATATGACTACATCCTGACAGCTATAAGGAATGGAGTGCCCTGTGGTCCCTGGCTGTGCAGCTCTGGTGATAAATGAGGTGAGAAGCTCTCTGTGAGACAGACAAAGTGACTGGCACTCCATCATTAGTGTTTGTTTGAAGCTTGCAAATGCTACTGTAAAATGTAAGTAGCTTATCAAAATATACTGATAAGCAACTTAACTTTTCATGCTATATGACAGCATTATCGTTTAAATTAATACACTCGAAACATCTTTACAAAGTGTGTATTCGAATAGAGCAGAAAGACAGACAATTACCACTTTAAACAGCATTTAAGTTTGGCATTATATTGTAAACAATCCAGAAGGATTAGGTAGAAGATAAGTTTCTTTCTTTCTGTTTAGTTAAATAAACTTCAGCAGAGTTAAAAGCCATTACAAGAGTAACAAGAAATCCTCTCCAAACATATCTGCTAAGTAGAGATTAAGAACCTGGTAAACAAATCCGTGCAAGGCATCTATCAAAAGAGTTTGAGAAGACAGAAAAGCAGGAAGGCAGAAAGCTCCCTGGCAGTGGGAAACCAAAGCTGCTTCCAGGGAGGCACCATTAAAAGTTTTACTTAATCGTTCAGGGACTTGGCCGGAAAAATACATTTACAGAGTGAAAATGAGAATCCTTAAAACCATTACTGTGTTTCTAATGTATGTGTATCATGTCTCGTAAAAGAGGAAAACAAAAGCAGGTTCCCCCAGGCCTCCACCTCCTCGGGGCCCAGGGAAGGCAGAGCAGGGACCCGAGGGGGCAACGCTGAGCCCCCAAACCAGGGCAGGTCCTGGATGTCCTTTAGAGCCTCCTCATCTGTCCTGTCAGGGGCCGCGTGCTCACTGCCGAACCTCCCTGCAGCTTCCGGGGGGTTTCCTTTGTTACTGTCACACACCCAACATGGCACATCTTTAGGCTCCAGCCATGAGGATACTCCAGCCCAAACCGATTTGAAATCTTTTACTCGGCACCTAGGAAAGAGCCTCTATGATTCTAATACAAATAGCCCAGACAAGTCTCATATTCACACCATGTCAAAACACCAGCAAACTCCCCACAGAGAAAAAAATACAGCCCCATTCCTGCTACACTCGAGACTCCCTGGCTTTCCCTTCTCTTCACCAGTATCCTCTGATGAACCTATTGTCCTTTTTTTAACACTCACTCCTCCTCATTTTCCAAATGATGGGTTAGCATCTCACCATAATGGCTTCTTTTTCTATTTTGAGAATAACTTCCCATTTTGAGGACAGTGTCACAGTTTGGAATCTGAGGAAATGAGCTGGTATTTGAAGCAGAACTCAGCACTCTACAACACATGGGGATCTATGTGGCTCTTGCTCAAGAGAGGGGCAAGACAAACTAAGACAAACCCACCACAAAATTGTGTAAATTATGCAGACAATCTCACTTCAGTTTTCACCTCCCTCCACTGTCACTGCATGATCTCATCCCAAAATTTCTGGGTACATTAGAAAGCTAATTTATCCTGTCATCTTCAATACTTTTACTTCATCACTTATTCCATGCGTTGATTACTCAAGAATAAAATGGTTCTGCTTTTATTAGACCAAACCGTGACCAGTTAAAGTTGAAAAAAGCCTAAAAAAATCCCCCAAGAAATATAGTTATCTGAATTTGTTTCTAGATGTCTGTCAAAAGGAAAAAAGGAAAAAAATGCAGATTTTTTTTTCTTATAAAAGCAAATCCTCAAGGCAGCCTTTAAACACCCCTCCAAAGAAACAGAGGCTGATTTTATAAACCAAAACTTTCTGTACCGCGTGGACCTTAAGCAGCACAACTGGTAGCACTACTGAAGATTTATGGCTTATGACTTGCTCATATTTAATTTGTAACCAAACACTTCCCCTTCCTCTTAGCTACCTCAGAACTTTTGATTAACTCTTGTTTTCACAGGTCAGAGGTTAAGCAAAGGAAGGGAAGCACTCTGCAGTGAGATTGCCCAGAGCCCAGAGAGTGGAGCAGCCCCCCCCAGCAACATCAAACCAGCCAGGGACGGCACAGCACCCAGCAGAGCTGAAGTTCAAAGACTCCAATGAGCATAAATCAGATTGGGGTTGAAGAGTAAACAAAAATAAAGGGGCAATCTGAAATTTCAGCTCTTTTTTTAGCTTTACCCCCATTTTCAGTTTCCTCACCCTGATAGGGACAGATCTGCCACAAGCCCTGAGAATGAAAGCAAAGCCTCATCAGCTGGGGCTTGTCTGAGCTGAGGGCTGGGTGTAGAACTCTGCTGAGCTCTCCCTCTGAACCTGGGGTGCCTCCTGCAGTGAGGGGCACTGCCCCAGCCACCAAAGCTGCTCCTGGCCCAGCCTGGCCTGCCCAAACTCCCTGCAGGGCTGCACAGCACCTTGGTCACTGACTCACTTGTCAGCACCTTCTTGGTGGCCCCTTGAAAGCACAAAACATCTTTACTTACATGTGTCACAGCAATCAGGGGCAGCAGAACCTTGAGACAACAGCACTGAGCTGCCAGGGAAACACAAAGGGTTCCAAAATGTGGGGTTTAAACAGCAGTGAAAAACCAACAACTGAGGGCCAGGCTCAGACAACAGCACAGGGAGAAAAAGGAGCAAATCAGCATGAAAAGGACCCCAGCCATGGCCGTGGGCTAGCCCAGTGAAGGTCTGGGGGTTCGTCTTCCCCAGGACATTCACTGAAACAAACACCTGAAGCTGAGCCAGGTCAAACAGTACCTGTGAATACAGAGCAGAAAGGCCGCAACAGCACACCAAAAATGGATACCTCATTTCACTCTATTTCTATTTCTATCCCAAGCCAGAAGATGTAACGACTCTAAGAATAGCACAGGGGAAATCTTTAAGAGGATCTACACTGGCATCCAGTTGATTTCTTGATCAAGGAAAAGATGCCTTCCTCAGGAAAAACCAGCTGTTTCTTATCCAGTTCTGAAGGATTACTAATGAAGAGAGGGTTTGATAATAAATGTCCTTTCTTTGAGATGTGAAAATTCCACCATTATAATTTCTTTTGATATTTTCTGAGCTCTTATTAGGATGAAGGAGAGTCAAAAGTTACAGCATGTACCTCTCCAAATCCCTGCAGCTTTCCCACAGACACCATGTCCATCCAGGGGCAAGGGCAGAGCAGGGCTGAGCAAACACCAAACACAGGGTAGAAGCAGGAATTTGCTTACTGTTACAAAGATGAATCTCCAGTGAAGTCAGCTTAAAAAAGGAGAGGCTTTCCAGGGTTACTTGTAGCAGGCAACCAGGAAGGAGGACGCAATAGCAGGATAACCAGCCTGGGAATGCTGAACTCATCAAACCCAACTCCCAGGGAGCACTCCAGGGTTTGGGAACTTCGTCAGCAAAAACGCTTCACGTTGCAGTGCAGCAGCAGCAAGCCCCAGTGGCAAGGGGGACCTTTTCAAATGATTTATGAAGATTTGCCAATTACCATAGCAACTGTTTATAAAACTAATTTTCAACATTGCCGGCTCCAGCATTCCATTTACTGGTGTGCTGACACCATGAAAAAGCAGAGCCAACACCTGTGGAAAGGTACCTGTGGCACCTTTGGTTTCCTCTGAACCTGTGAAGTCCCACCTTGGTTCACACAATTCCTAGAGCTCCAGAGCAGCTCCTGGGCCGTGTACAGGCTGAGCTGCACTCAGGTACAGCTCCCATTTGAAATTAATGGGACTCAGTAACTAGTCTGACATCAACACATTTCATGCAGCATCTCCTCCTAGACTGAGTTGCAAGCACACATAACTTTTACTCCTTCCATTCACACAGATCAGAAGTGGAATTTTTAACATGTATTTATTTATAACACATACTATATATATTTTGATAACAGCATAACCAACTGCCATCTCCCTTGCAAAACAGAACAGTCATTTCCATTTTGCAGATGGGCACACTTCTCTGTGGTGACAGGCTTACAAAATCTGTCTGTATTAGCCAGGATTGGTTTCAAGGAGTTCCCAAATCTTGACCTTTTTGCTCAGCACAATAATCTACAGTGACCCAGAACACAGAATACAATCATGACCTCAGCTATTATATGAACTATAGATGCATCATCACTAACTTCACTGACAAAAGTGTAAGGAAGAGGAAATTCAGGCCAAATGCTTCTTCTGCCAGCACGACTCGTGCATGTGCCACTAAAACACCCAGTGCTTCAGCTCATGGACTCTGAAGAACAGATAATAACAAAGAAGAATTCCCACCCAGGTGCCCAGGCCCTTGGCTGTGGCAGTGATGTCCCCGTGGAGCCCAGCAGGGTGACACCCTGCAAAGGGAGTGACCTGTGCCACAGGGGCACCTGCACCTCTCCCTGTGTCCCCTCCACACCATCACTGTACCCAACGGCACAACTCCAGCACAGTAAGGAGAGTTGAAAATCCCAAGTAAGTTCAGCAGATTGAAAAAAAGTGATGGAATTGCTTACTGTTATTATTATTATCATTATTATTATTATTATTACTACTGCCATTTTTCACTTCAATGTATGAACCCAGTGAAGGTTCCTGGTGAAGCAGAACACATTTTCTGACTCACAGTGCCTGTCAATTCCTGCAGGACAAATGACAGATCCTCAGTGGGAACTCAGAAGGAGTTTTGTGGATAATCCCAACACCGTGTTTGAAAAAATGCAAGGATGGAAAACATATCAAAAACTGCTCCAGCCACTTGGTGGCTTGTTATCTTAGGACTTCTTGCATTTGAAGATAAAATTCTGCAATTTATACTTAAACCAGATATTGCTTCTTTCCATCCTCCTGTACCTGGCAACTACTAATTCTCCCCCCAGCCAGCATTATTCCTAATCATGGAATCATGTTCTGTTTTAAGTTAGTAATGGTTCTAATGATGAACTAAGTTATGTTTGCCAAGCCACAATGCTCTTCAGGGGTTCTATGCAAACATGATTTTAAATAGCAAAAACACATTATCAAAACACATTTTCCTTCCCTTCACTAAAAGTATTAATTTCCCTTTTTAATTATTTCTAAATTTCACCTTAATTTTTAACAGTTAAGATGAAGTAAAATGACATTAAACTACAAATTTTTAAAACTAATCCCTTTTCTCTGCTCAAGAGAGGGATGACTCTCCACATGCTATTATTTTCCTTGCAGGAATACACTATCAAATTTTTTCCCCACCTTCTTTTCCTTCCGTCACCCAGTGTTTCCAGCATCTTTACAAAATGCATTTGAAAGAACCACGGCATCTCTAGGCTCATTTGGGAATTTCCATAGGCTAAATTCCCAGTTCAGCCGTTTCTCTGTTCCAGTGTCTTCCCTACACCTCATGGACCTCAGTGCCTCGTTATTCTCTGCTCTAGACTCAGTCTATTGACACCTTCTCACACTTACCAGCTTAAGCACAGACACCCCAAATCTCCATAGCAACCCCTGTGCATGTGGATGAGATGCAGCCTTACCTTCCAGGGGAGCAGCCAACAGCCTCCTTTGAACATCAGCTTTTTATTTATTTCAGTTTTGCCTGATTCAGACCTGCCCCACTGTAAGTGCCCCTGTCAGTGCACAAAGCCACTGCACCCTTGCCTCTCCTTGCTCCCACAGGATTTCTTCTCTTCCTGCATTTTCCCCAATTTTGCTATAAACTTCCCTTTGATTATTACCTATGAGTGATCCTTCCACGATTCAGCTGAAAGTTATGCAGCTTGAGCATGACTCATGTACATATTTCAGAAGTACTAAACCCCACAGAACTGGATCTCATCTTATGGAGCATCTTAACAAATAACTGTCAACAGCAAGTGCTTACTTTGCTGACTTGCCATTGTGTTTTAACAACAAAAGTCAATTTAAACATCCCCTTTCCTGTTCTCCTGCACAGTGTGACCATGTCTGAGTAGTTGCAGCAAGTCTCCCTCGCACAAAGCCTCCCAAGTTCCCTAAATGCCAGCACTGAGCCCAGCCCTTCCCAAAGAGCTCCCATGGCCCTGGAGCTGCAGCTCACAAAGGAGCTCAAGACAGCTGAATGCCCCCAGAACAACACAGAGCCAGAAAACTGCAACAAAGAGATTTATGATGTAACAATTTTACATTTTAGTCAAGCTAAGAAGTGCCAGGGCAGCTCGAGATGCCCATTCCAAGGGGCTTTTGTTTGTGCACGGCCATTTAATTGGGACATGGCAACGGGAACTGCAGGCTGAGTGGGACAAAGCTGTCACCCTTCCCCGGGCTCTTTGTGGACACTCTAAAACCTTGGGGGGAAAAAGAGTCCAGTGCAGCTGCACTGTGGAATTTCTGTAAATAGAAGGAATTCAGAGGAGTTTAGCATGACAGTGTGTGGCACCGTGCAGCACCCACAGCCACCTCCCAGCCTCTTGTGGAGAAGGGACAAAACAACTTCATTTTACAGTCTGAAAAATAAACAGTTTTTTCATTAAAAACGTGCCTTGGACTTTCACTGGAAAACATTTCATCCAAAAGCAATGGGTTTTAGGAGCCTGGAGCACTACAGATCACCCTGGGAAGCAGGAATCCCACACCTACTGGCTCCCAGGGCCAGAATCACCACCCTCTGCTCCATACAAGGGACTGGATGTTCACAAACACAAACACAGCATGGCTTACAATGTGCAAAATTTGAAGTACCTTCCATAGTCAAGCTTTCTCCTTGCAGATTACTAATCACTCTTAAATTTTAGAATGCTTACTGGATTCTATGACAGACTATTTTGTGTTCAATTTATTTCAGAAGTATCTTTGTGGCCTGGTCTGTTGTTGGGACTGTCTGTTTTCCCTCTGGTAGATCATTCACAATCATAAGGTGTCTCATTCCTTTTCAGAAGAGAAACTCGTAGATCTTTGGAGTTTTTTAGTTTAAGATCAATAAAGAAACTTCCCAAGCATGTTTGAGAGCAAAGGACTGAAGGAATGACAGGAAATAAAGGTACATAAAGAAAAACATTTGTCTGCATTTACAGCACACATTGACAATTATGTCTGTATGCTCTTACTAAACTTACGGGCAAAGGATATCCCAAAAAACCCACTGGGTGAGAAGATGGGCATGCTGAAGGGCTTGACACTTTATCATGAGATTTATGAAATGCAACGAGATCTCCCTGGAGTAAAAATGTCAACAATTACGTTCCCTGTAACACCGACAGAAACACTGACCAATGGTTTTACTCAGCCAGGGTAAAATACTCTAAAAAGCAAATATGAAAGGGGCAGACGACAGTCTTAAACTGAGAAAAGTTACAGATGATACTGGCTCTAAATCATCTGGACTTAAAAAAAACTGGTTATAAAGGAGTTAGAGCAGTTCATCACATGAAGCTGGATTTTAAAAAGCAGGATGGACTAGACAGCATGAGAGCCTCAAGATCCCTGCCAAAGTGACAATACAGAGAGAGGATTCCAAAGGCTTAGCTTGTCAAGGAATCTCTCTTCTCAAACCACGTTTAAAAGCACACATGAAAGTGCTGGAAGAGAGAATTCTAGATGTGGCAGACAATCAGAGATCCCACTAGGTTTGAGACATCTGGCATCAGTTGAAATCCATCACATTTCATTTGGGGATCAAAGCCTGCTGTTAAGTCTATCACAGGTTGAAATAGTAGATCCTGAACAGCCTTTTCATCCCAATGCAAATTAACCCTTTTTCCTTGACCAGAGAAACAGCTCCTTTTCATTACTGACTCCAATCATATGTGCTTGTCAAGCTATGCCCTCTAGTACTAAGTTTCAGCTGAAATTTCAGTAGCATTATGAACTTTTTATTATAAATCAAAAGTGGTCCCTCCCAGCCACCAGGCCCCTGCTCTGGCACGTGCTGCAGTGAGCTCCAAAGCCACTCTGGGACAGTTTGTGTCACCATCTCTAATGCAGATAAATCCCGGAAGGGAAGAAAAATTTTACACACCTCTGTGCTCAAGAGCCCCACTGCACAGCAGCCAGCTGTGCTCAGCTGCTAAAGGGATTTGCCACATACTGCAAAGTCAAAGCTGAGCATCAGGTGTGTATTTGTGATACCTGTGTGTGAGTTCTGAGACAAAACGCTGAGGCCTTGCATTTTGGTAAATTAACTACAGAGAACAATGGGGTAGGGAATGAGTGTATTTCAGCATCAGAGGAGAAACCAATTACATGTACCCCTCTTCTGCATTCCCCAAACCCACTTGTGTCTTCCCTACTGGAAAGAAACAACGTTAAGTGAAGCAAGGGGTTTTACAGTTCCTTCCCAGGGAGGGAGCTTCAGCTTCATCACAGTGAAGAAATATTCACATGCTCAGAGGGAGTACACACGGCTCCTAACAATAACCAAAGTTGGTAGGAAGTCATAAAAGTTAAACGCAAACCCAAGCAGAGCTGAAAGAGCCAAGTGAAAAATTCATGATTATGTCGGCGCTGTGGTACTTGCAACTGATAATTTGAGAATGCAAGGGACTGGGCTAAGCACATAAAAATCACTTTACTTACAGCAAACAAGTACTTGCAGAGCAAGATGTCAATAGGAAGGTTATAAGTATCAGACCCTGACTTGATCTTTGAGTGCAGATTGTTTATGTTTATGGTTTAGGATTCACAGCAAACATTCAGATGTAAAAATAAGCACACAAAATGATAGTACTTGACTCTTCACCTGCAGAAACACCACTGATAAACCTATCCACAGAATTCCTGAAAATGCATGACACATAAATTAACAGAAAAATCTTTCTGGCCCATTTCCTGGCCAGTGAGCCCAATTTTTATTTATGAGACTTCTTGTCTAACCATCAGCTTAAGCAAATTATTAAAACAGGAAATTGCCCACAATCATTTTATTCTCTGAATACCCAAACACCAATAAACTCTAAAACACACTGAGGAAAGTTACTGCAGGTAATGCTCGCTCAGTGTGGAGGAAGATCTGTCCCTTATCAAGCACATCCATAAACAGCCGGAGTTACAAATGAGGGGTTTTATTTGGGCTCCCTGCACAGCCCAGGGAACTCTGCCTCTAGGAAGCCACACAAAGCCTCTCTCCCGTGATTACAGAGTGCCTGGATCACGGTTCCTATTGGAACAATATGCACAAGTTACTCCAGCAGCTTTTCTCGGCAGTTCCACCTCTCGAGCAGCCCCAGCGTCTCCAATTACCTCTGCATAACCCGAGGGCTCTGCCACAGCTCCAGGTTTGAAGGAGGAAGTTGCCATGTAATCTCATTGGGAATGTTGTACACATCTGTCAGCAGGGACAGGATGCTCTCGCTCCTGACAGATGCATTTGTAAGCCTTCAGACAGCAACCCAAAAGTGATCCATTTGTGGAAGAGAGGATCTATCCATCTCGTACTTTAACTACTTCCTCCCTGCTTTTTTGATGCCTGGGAGGGGGTTTTCCCCAAGGTGATGCACTAATTCAGTTTGTATTAGCTCTAAGATGAAGTTTCCGAGCCAGTCAGCCAGGGCCAAAGGTAATAAAAAGTGACATGATTTAATTACTTCTGTTACAGTTGTTCAGCAACGAAAGAAGGCACGACACGAAGGCCTAATTAATTAAGTAAAATTGGTTTCTGGTCAGAAGGCAAGACCAGTGAAGTAGCTGGACTGAATGTAGTACTCTCAGCTTTATCCAACTCCACCAGTAGTGATACATTACTAACACTTGGCATTTTTGTTGTGATCCTTCTCACTGATATTTATAAAAGTGTCTTGACTTGCAGCTTTGACAATATTAAAGCTTCAACAAAATCTGCAATAAGCTTCCTTTGACATTCCTTCACTATTCTTCACATTTACTATAAGTAAGCCAGTTAAATTAGTATTGCCCTGGATTGGCAATGTAGAGGGAAGAGGAAAAGAAAGGGGGGGAGGTGTTTGTTTTTAGGGATCCTGGGTCTCAGGTCTCTCAGGCCTGTAGCCAGTGTGAATTCAAATCCACTCAGGAGCCTTCTCCAGTTCAACTCATTTCTCATTTTCCTGCAAATATTATGACCAACAAGATCACTAAGAGTCTGTGCATGATTTATTGCCACCATTGGAAAAAACCATGAATCCTTTTGCACCCCAAAGCATTCCCAGGAGAAGGTGGCAAACAGCACTGAAGGTGGGAAAGCTTGCAGGGCCAGGACTGCTGGAATGCGTGGAACTGCACAAGTAAGTTGACAAATTTTCTTCAAGGATACGGACTTTAAAGACGCAGAGGACTAGAAGCGTTTGGGATCACTGTAATGGAAGGAATAATCCTGCTTGTCCAGAACTGGAAGAGCTAATGAACAGCCCAGCTCTGGAAGCAGCTCCCTCTGGAAAGCATGGCTGCAGGTCTGGGAGCTCGGAACATCCCTGACAGTGCAAGGCACCAAACCTGTTGCTGCGTGTCCTGGAGCATTTCCATACTCACCTTCCTTGCCCTGCCTGCCCCAGCCCTGCTCCAGGATCCCACTCTCCCGCTGGCTCTGGGCCCCACGGGAGGGTTTGGCCCTGGCAGTGTGTGCAAAGGGAGCGTGAGGAAGCTGAGGCTGTGAGCACTGCAGCCCCAGCTCAGGACCAACAGAAAGCAGGGAAAAGCAAGAATGGAACACGCTCCGAGTTTAACTGGAAGGCACATTTCTCTGGGACACAGCTTGAACTGGAGAGCTCCAAGGCTTCTCCTTTTGCACCAGCACTGTGGAACAAACCCTTGCGGCCGCGCGGCAGCAGCGCCCATCGGTGCAGGTTCCAGAGTGAGATTTGGAAGCATTTGCACAATTATGCTGCTCATAATTCAAACTCTGTTTTGTGTCTGTCGTTATAGGTCATTGTTGGCCAGATGGAAAATATTAAGGAAAAAGGATTGCAACTAAATCAATCGGCTGTAGAGTGCTGCCAAAAGGCCCCAGGCTAACTACAAGCAGATTTGCAGGCAGGCTCTGCTCCGGCACAAGGCGGGATCTGGCACATCCTCTGCCCTGCCTAACAGCAGGAGGGCACGGGGCCAGCTGAGAGCGGCTACTGTGCCAAACAGACTGTGCAGGGCTTGCTGCTTGAATGCTTCCACAGAAAGGCAGAATCGATGGGCTCTCTGTAAACAACTCCCTGTACTTCTGGCTGCTACTAACTCACAAGTGGGATAACTTTATCGCACTACGACATTAATGCAAGTACACAGCTCAGCCTTGGTACCAAAATCAACATGGAAATAAATAAACACCAGTGTTAAAGGACAACGCTTCAACTTTCAATGAAGAATAATGAAGTGTACATGCACATACATAGTGGAACACAAAATCAGCATCTTTACTCCAATGCCAAGCACTGTATGGGCATTCTTTGCAACCTGTGATTTACGAGTAGGGAGAGAGACTAAAGTTTGACTAATGAAAATTTGACTTTTACTATTTATTTCCAATATCAATACTTCCCAGGATGTACCATTTCTTTTTGTACAGCTCATGGCTGCACTTACCAATGAGCAGGTCCAGCTAACCGAGGAAGTTCTGCGGGAAAAAACATTTTCCTAATACCACCCAAGTAACCTCTTATGCACTCAGCATCTGAGTGCAGCCAGCCATGCCTGCAGATAAAACTTCAAACTTGCTAGATGGACATAAATAATTTCTGTCTCTAGTGGACAGTAAGAGAAAAAAATGATAGAAACAGAGGGGAGCTTCTGATTCAAACATCACCACCAGCTAATCACATAGAATAAAGCTTCTGCAGCAAAGACTTCACATCCCCTACTCCAGCCATAAGGCATGGTTAGCTTATTTAAATTACTATTATCTTACTTAAAGATACTTGAGCAAGAGAAGATACTAGGCCTTACAGACTCTCTGGAAGAAGTTTCTAGAGTCTACAAAATAGTTAATGGCAGAGCTGAAAATGGAAGACAATAAATGAGAAGATGTAATACAAAGTTCTATTCTTCTTTTCCTGGAACAGTAGTTTGAAATAGCTCATCTCTATCTTGTAAAACTTGTAAGTACAATAATGGAAAAACCACAGGAAGTTTGGAAGAGCCATACTGGAGACAGTGTATCAGGAAGAAGAAACAAAGCAGATAGCTCAATTTAATTGATGTCAAGCTCCCTCTTCACTAGGTTCATCACTTTTCCATATATATTCTGACAAGCAACTGAAAATAAGAGCCAGTGTCTGTTTGAGCGAATCTGCAGGGGTAAAAACCCTAAACTTTTGAGATGTAAACTGTTTTATAAACATGTCAAGTTAAGGCAGAATGCCTGCAGCACCCGGAGCCCCTCCGGCCCTGCACACGCACTCGGGGCGTTCGCACATTTTCCGAGCCACTTCAGCTCAATTTCCTGTCACCCAGCACAGAGAGTGGCCCTGGTTTGCTGCAGTTACAGCTTGTAAGAAACTCCAGTGCCTGTGAAAGAAGGTCAGGCTGCGACTCCGAGTCCTGCCTGCCCTCTCCTCTTTTCTCTGTAAGGCCCATGCAAAGGAACTGAGGAATCTCTGCTCTCCAGCTCTACTGACAGTCAGTGCAAGTGCTGAAGCCACTGCTAACAAAATAATAATGAAAAAAAATCTATGAAGGCATCAGAGGCTCAACAGCAACGTTTTTATCAGGTACAATTCTGCTGTAGTGTTGAATCAGAGATCCAATTGCCCATGATTTATACATGTATTTTGTGGCCTTTGCCACGTCTAACAGAAGCAGTTTGCCATTTGCTTTCATCTCCCAAGCATTTTAAGTAGAACAGGGATTCCAGGGTCGATACACCTCAAGGACCAAACAGACTGTCCAAAAAGTGTTCCAAGCTTTTCCAGCCATTACCAAACATCTTCTGCAAAGGCTTCAAAGTATCATATAGATACGTATCGAAGCAAAACATTGATTTCACTTATTACCATTTTATTCAACACATAACTATAGTAAATTCTCAGAAAATAAAGACTGGACCTTTTTCCTACATAATTAACCAGTAACATTTTTTGTGTCTACACAGAAATCTAACAGCAAAAAGGGGAAGGAAAGAAACCAAGTTAAAGGGATTTAAATGGAGAGAGAGAGATGGAAGGGTTTTTTAGCTTGGGTTTTTTTTTAAGGCTGTGTCTGCCCAGGGGTTATATACAGTCACTGCTTGCAGCTTTGACTTGTAATTACAACTTTAAGCTAGCAAAAGAAATTCTTCCTCTGTTGTAGGACAGCCCAGTTTCATTATCAGTTCTCTTTCTTGCTTTTCAAAATCGTGTATTATATGTAAACTTCTTTTAAATAGTAATTATAAATTTAAATTAGATAAATGAATAAAGGTATTGATCTCACACAGACTGCACTGAATTAAGTGAAGCCTTACCAAGAAAAAGCACCCAAAACCTCCTTATCTCAGCCTGCCAGAACAAAAGTACTCCAGGTGCACTCATGGCTTCTGTCACTAATGGAACCCAGCAGTCCCAGCTCCTCCTTGTTCTCTGTGCTGGGTCCCTTCCCCATCTTCCAGCTCATTCCAAAAAGAGCAGTGTAACTACCTTCTGCTCCAAACAGTGTTCCTATTCATTTACTTCATGTATGCAAAGCAAAAACACAAAGCATGAAGCCACTGCAAATCAGGTAAGAATTTTTAGTTAACAAGAAGAATTCGAAGGCTCAGCCTTCCCGTGTATCAGATTGCTACTAAATACACTAAAATCCTTGTTGTTAATGTCAGGATCTGTACACTGCACCGAAGAACTTTCCTATTAACACCAGTTCAAAGAATCCATCACAAGTCTGTGCCTTTTCCTGTTCCAAACTTTCATCCAGACCCAGTGAAGATGGGACGTCTTTCCTTACTCACCTGTAAATCCTCCTTCTCAAACAGAACATTCTAGAACAATAACAAAATACATCCATCTTTCCAATTTAGGTATTTAATAATTTTCACTGGTTATTAAAGGATTTCTATAGGCTCAAGCTTTTGTTGAGCTGAATGATTCCAGCCTGGCTCACAACCATGAACTAGGTGTTCCTGGTACATGCACGAAGGCAGCCAAGTCACCTCTGGAGAAGTGGGTGACATCCAGTGAAACTCACATTATTTCAGCTGCTCGGGAAATACTTCAGTAGAAGCCCAGTCTGAGGCTACAAACACCAGCACAAGGGTTCAAACACGATGATAAAGATTAAGAAAAGGCCAAGAATCCTATTTCTCCAGTGGAAGAGGATGGAAACAAGGGGAAGCAGATTCCCATTGCTCCCACCCTCTTCCCCTCCATCTCTGGAAAACAGCAGCCAGTACTGGTCAGTGTCGCCTTGTCCTTGGGAGAAACCAGGTTCACTCCTCCCCTTTGCACCCACTATTCCATTCCTTAAAAAAACATCCCACAGGAGATATTCCAACAGATGTATCAGCCTTACATGGTGTCGGAAATCAAGCCTTTTAAAAGCACCTGAATCTAAACTCTAATATTTGGGTGTTTTAACAGTGCAGATTGTTCAAAGAATGTTGAACCTGTGGGATCTCACATCACAGTTGAGACACAGCAGAAAGTGTCATGGTAAATAAATAAACTCACTGATGGCGTGGTGAAAAGTACAATTTAAGGCAGGTGAGCCTTCATGCAGGCCAAATACTGAATCCCACCACAGAATCAGCTGAAGACACAGAACCCAGCAAGTGGAAAAACTTGTAAAGAAATGAGTGCACATAAAAGAGGTTTTGTAAATTTAACCCTTTCATAGTGTGATAATGAGGTTCTTCAAAGTGCTATACAGCCCCATTTTACGATCATGTCCAAATTCTAAAATCAAAATGCATTTTCTCCCCCAAGCATCAATATTTTTCTGTGGCTTTTGGCCAAATCAATGAAAAGGGAAAATTCTAGAAGACAACAGGACAATTACTATAAAACAAGCCCCACCACAAACACTCAATCTCCTCCCCCAGAGTAGGTACTGGCGGGGCTGTGGGGCTGGGCTGTCCCCAGCAGGGCCTGGCAGGGCTGTGGGGCTGGGCTGTTCCCAGCAGGGCTGTGGGGCTGGGCTGTCCCCAGCAGGGCTGTGGGGCTGGGCTGTCCCCAGCAGGGCTGTGGGGCTGGGCTGTCCCCAGCAGGGCCTGGCAGGGCTGTGGGGCTGGGCTGTTCCCAGCAGGGCTGTGGGGCTGGGCTGTCCCCAGCAGGGCTGTGGGGCTGGGCTGTCCCCAGCAGGGCTGTGGGGCTGGGCTGTCCCCAGCAGGGCCTGGCAGGGCTGTGGGGCTGGGCTGTCCCCAGCAGGGCTGTGGGGCTGGGCTGTCCCCAGCAGGGCTGTGGGGCTGGGCTGTCCCCAGCAGGGCTGTGGGGCTGGGCTGTCCCCAGCAGGGCCTGGCGGGGCAGGGTGGGCACTGCCCGGGGCTCCGGGCAGGGCAGGGCAGAGCAGCCCCCGGCGCTGTCTGTCTGTCCCATGGCTCAGGGCCCTGCCAGTTGGCACGCCCGGGCCAGGAAGCTGTCAGTTCCAATCAGGGCCCGGCCCTGCAGCCCTATTAAAGAAGTCTTGCTGGTTTAGGGGCGGCCACTGTTTCCAAAGCATGGGAAAAAAAAAAAGAAAAAAAAAAAAAAAAAGAAAAAAAAAAATAAAAAAAAAAGGAAAAAAAGGGCTCTGCTTTCCTTAGATTTGAGCTGGCAACTTTCACTGACTGGAGTTTTCAAGGAGCTATGAATGAGCCTAACAAAGGAGTTCTGTGGCCAGTTTCTGGCTGAAATCCATGTCAACAGTTTTTAAGGTCACAGGTCACACTAACTAACATTTATTCCCAGCAGACCCCGCTCTAAACACAAGCTGTAAGTAGTACAAATTTGGAATTTTTCTGTAATCCCTTGAGATATTCCTGATCCTTCCACATGTTTCTGCTCAATTAAAAACAATTCTCACTTTGCACCACAAGAGAGGCCCCTGCTCAGAAATCTTATTCTGTCCTAAGAATAAATGGACAAAGACTGCAATCAAAGGGAAGGAAAGGGGGGAGGAGAGGAACTCACAACAAATCACACCGAAAACCTCAAATAACTCCATACAGAATCACATTCAGTTAGTTACATTTTCTGCCATCTGTCACAAACTATTATGGATTCATTTCTTTTTATCTTAGAAAAAGAGTGGTGCAGAGCTCAGCTATTTTGGCCGAGAGGGATTTCCACACAAATGTTTCTGCATTTCACTACAAAAGAATGATTTCAGTTTGGGTACAAAACCTGAATATCCACCAAAAACATCAAATTCAGTAAAACTGAAATCAGAGTTGCACATGGGACCTCTGCAAACCAGTAACTTTGCCCAGGAGATTTGTGAACCAAAGCAAAACTACAGGAACTTGGATTTGCTTTTGTTTTCTTTTTAAATAAAAGACTGGAGCTCTTCACTAAATCCAGAACTATCTACACGGTTCTCCCTCAAAAGCCCATGTGAAATCTGATGCAAAATTAGAGTGAAACAATAAAAATTCAGCCTCTTAATATATATCCATTAGGATTTATCCCATTGTAGCTGATATACTGAAATCCTTAAATAAAGTCCTAGAAATAAAAGATATTTGGGTGCGAAATTACCGAGTTAGAACGCAGAATTTGATGACTGGACATCAGCCCTTACTCTACTGGAAAGAAAGCACATTTTAAGTTTTGATACCATGTTGCGTTGCGAAAGGTAGTCTGGAATTCCAATTTCCCTGGGAGATGTGGGTGTGTGCCACGAGAACCTCTGGGTCTGTCCCTCACTTGGGCTCACCTCCAAACGCTCTGGGTCTGTCCCTCACCCGGGCTCACCCCCAACCCCAGCGGGCTCTGTCCCTCACCCTCAGCGGGCTCTGTCCCTCACTCTCACACCCAGCGGGCTCTGTCCCTCACCCTCACCCTCAGCGGGCTCTGTCCCTCAGCCGGGCTCACAGCGGGCTCTGTCCCTCACTCTCACACCCAGCGGGCTCTGTCCCTCAGCCGGGCTCACAGCGGGCTCTGTCCCTCACTCTCACACCCAGCGGGCTCTGTCCCTCAGCCGGGCTCACAGCGGGCTCTGTCCCTCACTCTCACACCCAGCGGGCTCTGTCCCTCAGCCGGGCTCACAGCGGGCTCTGTCCCTCACTCTCACACCCAGCGGGCTCTGTCCCTCAGCCGGGCTCACAGCGGGCTCTGTCCCTCACTCTCACACCCAGCGGGCTCTGTCCCTCAGCCGGGCTCACAGCGGGCTCTGTCCCTCACTCTCACACCCAGCGGGCTCTGTCCCTCAGCCGGGCTCACAGCGGGCTCTGTCCCTCACTCTCACACCCAGCGGGCTCTGTCCCTCAGCCGGGCTCACAGCGGGCTCTGTCCCTCACTCTCACACCCAGCGGGCTCTGTCCCTCAGCCGGGCTCACAGCGGGCTCTGTCCCTCACTCTCACACCCAGCGGGCTCTGTCCCTCACCTGGGCCGTACCTGCGCCCCCGCGCGCCCTCTGCCGGCGCCGCCGCCGCAGCGCAGCCGCTCGGGGTCACCGCAGCCGCGCCCCGCAGCTTCACCGCCAGCCACAAACTCGGGGCACCAAGAGGAACACGAAGAAGAGAGGCATGGAATAGAGTAGCTCGACATGGAATAGAGTAGCTCTACATCCACAGAACACCCGGAAAAGCAGGTTTCAAAGTTATCAGAGAGTTCATCAATCTGTGTGAGCTACTACAGCAGGGAAAACACTTCGGTAACTATCTAAAAAGCAGATTTCTAAGCAGTATTGGTTTAAACAGTGAAAGCAGTTCCTTGCCAAATGGAGTTGCCTCTCTGCTGGCCACAGGGTAACCCCACTGCTACTGAACTCTGAGAGGCGCCTTGCTGTGCTCTGCATCCACAGGGAAAAGCCTCTGGGTCACTTCAAAGCTCAAGCCCAGACCCTGACTTCTGGCCCTCAAGTACTGGGTCAGCTTCCAACTTTGCTTCCAGAATGCTGCAGAAAATTTTTAAAGCACTCTCTGAGATAAAAGAATTTCCTCTTTCTGCTGTTCTTCTTCAGTAACTAATCTAAACACGTGATGATTTTCCACCTCCAAAACCATTTTACCATGGCCAGACCTATAAAATCCCTGATAAGCATGTGAATATCATCTCTAGTAATAAACACCATCACTTAGTTCTTATACTGCTGCTGAGCATAGCAAGGAATATTTGAAGCTTGCTGCCATCCAATCTGTAACTTAAAAACAATTAAACAAACATTCTTTTCATCCCCATTTGGTTTTACTTATCGTTCTCACATTCTTCAGCAAGTTTTTCCCCACCCATTTACCGTGCACCATCCTTTAGTACATAAAGGACACTGAGAAGATTCACATCAATAACGGGAGCTGCAGTCCTGGCAACAGAGGAAGTGATTTCATGTATTGCTGATTTACACTCTTTATTATCCTCTAAAACTTGCATAAACTTGCACTAATGGTGAACTTTCTTTTTCTCATTGGTACACAGGAGAAAGAAGCAACAGGAAGGAAGTGAAGAGTCCCAATTCATCCACTGTGGTTGGGTTTTTTTTTGGTTATGAGTTGAAGCAGAAGGCATTTAACTACAACAGAACTCCTCCATTTCTTCTTGGCACTCACTCAACATAAGGGAGCTGACAGCAAAGAACTCTTATCCAGGAGGGATCAAGAAGGGACCCAGACTATTCCTCATTCAGATTTTCTTTTCAAAACTGTGTTTCTCCTTTAATTTGACATTAATCAGGCGAAGTTACCTTCTGTAAGCAGACACTGCCCACATGAGACTCAGGGAATCAGCACCCGACTGTACAGGGGAGCAGCTCTGTGGGAAGAGCTGGGAAACACCTTCCTGCCTGCGGGATACAGCCCATGCTGCTGGACTGCCAGAGCTAATAATAGCTCAAGTGTCTGCCACAGAAAAGACAGAATGAAAGAAGATACTGAGCAAACACCTGTCACTCTGCCTCCCACTCAATTAATTAGGAATTTGGGTGGATTTCACAACAATTTCTCCAAATATTAAGCTCCCACTCCACAGCATTGCTGTGTGCAGCCCCCTGCAGAGAGAGGTGACCGTGTACTTTGCAATGTTCCCCCTGGAATGCTTCAGAGGGGGCACAATCAGTCAGACACACCCAGGGTCCCACTCTGAGGTGCCCCCACACAGGACAGAGACAAGTTCCCCTGTTCTCACCCTGGTTGTGTCCCGTGCAAAGCCACCCAGGGATGGCTCACAGAGCAGTGTCCTCATTTGGGAGGCTTCAGCCCCAACTGTGCTGTCACTTCCCTGGCTGTCCCCAGTGACCTCTGGGCTGGCTTTACCTGGGCCACTGCTCCTAAACTTCCAACTCCTCATGAACACACAAAAAGCAGAAAGTAGAAGACAGGCAATTCTTAGATTTGTTCAAAACAAGACAGACCAGATGCCACATGAAAATCTTCAATCCATGGAAGTTCTTAATGGAACTGAAATATTGGTAGACATCAAAACTGATTTTACTGGCATAATTTCTTGCAGCAGATATAAAAAAAATTTCTGGACTGTATTCCAACATGGCTGTGGAAGGTTATCAAAAACTACTCTGATAGAGCCTCTTGGCCCATTTTCTGTGAAATGCATAGTTGCAGCTTGCACTGACAGTCTTTATTATGCCAAACTTCACGAAACCCTCAACAGGACAGAGGAAAGCTCACACATCCAAACTTTGGAGCTGTGGAGAGCATCAGTGACATTTCTCAGTTACCAACAGATGCTTTGTTAATAAAACTTGCATATACAAATGTCCACAAAATGTCTTAACAAGATCAGTTGTGACAGCTAAAGATAACAGCTGCCATCATGCTATGTCATATCAAGTTACTGCAAAGAGACTTTTTTTTTCCACGTTGTTAACTCCAGAACGTTGACTACAAACAAATACAGTTATCTACAGAGGAACTCCAAGTGCAAGGGATTTTGCACCACTTGTGCAGAAGAGCAGTGACTTTGAGGACCAGATAGGGAAATAATTCTGAACAGCTGGAAATGGTAATTGCAGTGTAACTGCAAAGTCAAACACTGCTCCTGCAGTCAGCCAGAAGCCAAACCACAGACCTACCTTAAGATACAGAAGCAGCTCTTGGCCCCCGAAGATAAGCGACAGAATCCAAACCTCTGCTTGCTGTCAATGTCTGTGAGCACAAACGTGAAGTTCTGCCCAACTTGGTTAACGGCATGGCTGGAAACAGAGAGCAAGAGAGAAAAATTACTGCTGAGCTAACTCTGTGTCAAGTATCGCATCCAAGTCATTGAACCTATAACATTTCCTCTTTCAGCAGAGTTCTTTTGAGAAATTAACTAAAAAGTATGCACCCTCCAGAACCTTACATATGCTTGATGAGGGAGGAGAGGGGGGTTTGTGGGGTTTTTTTTGCATTTTTTAAGTGTGGGAGGATACTAAAAATGAGTTTATCTTTAAAAGAAAACGGTTCTCACTATCAACTAGCAACCAACCCCATGTTCTCTCATATAACCCAAAATATTTCTAATTATAGGCAATTAAGACTTATTTCAGGTCATGTTCTAGGGCTTTTTTAGGTTTTCTGAGAACTGACTTGCATTGACATGCAGCTTTACAAGTCACTCCTACCAACTGCAACAAATACCCTGGTAAATTCAAGGCCATTTAACTAACAGTCATGGGCCTTAAAATATTATTTTCTATGATGCCACATTCAAAAACCAATTTCTGTGGGAGAGTACACACTCAGTGCCTAGAGGAAACAAAGGGAAAACAGACTTGTGAAATAAAAGTTGGATCCAGATAGGAAAGATGTCACTGTCCATCTTAGAAAGAAGAATCCTTCAGTGGATTCCAAATAGGGAAGGAAAAACATGAAGTGATGAAGATGAACAAAAATACATATTTAAAGCACTCCAGTAGTCTGAGAATTAGCCAGTGTAAGTACTATCATCCTCCTGAAATCTAAATGTCAGCAGAGCAACCACTTCCATAAACCACACTGAGCTGCTGGGGATACCCAAAAATCCCTCACTGGTGGTGTGTTTTATCTGTAAAGCTTGGATGTAATGTTACTATGGTGATTTTAGCATGGTGTTTTAAAAGGGGATTATATGCTTAATTTTAACAAGGTTGAGAGCAGAGCGTGTGTGAGAAATAGCATTTGAGCTGACAATTAAAATTATGGAACTAGAAAAAAACATGTTTCATTAGCAGCAGGGAGAAGCTTGTTTATTAAACAACTCAGACAAGCTGGTGAGTTCCTCCAGAGCAAACCTAGAGAGTCCTGCATTTATGTGCCCTGGAGAAACCAAACCTCACTAACACGTCTTGCTCAAGTTTCAGTGCCAGTTCTTCACAGGAAGGACAAACTTCCCAACATAAAAAGCGTTCTTCCTAAGATTTTAGTGTCAACCCTTCAGATTCACAGATCTGTTTTCAAATGGTCAGAAGGTCTATTTAGAGCCTCACAGGATGGAAGCAGCATAAATCTCATCTCTAACGGGGCAGACAGAAGTTAGGGCTGGAGGAAAGGGGAGAAAGGAAGAGTAATTTCCATAAAATCCCCCCCAGCACCTACACCTGACTACCACAATTCTGGCAGGGAGCTGGACTGAGGAGCAGCTCTGCACTCCTGCAGCTGGAGAAGAAGAGCCTCTGCCTCATTCCACCACCACAACAGCAGGAAACTCCTGGTCCATTGCCTGAAGGAATGGCAAACCAGTCCTTGGGGTTTTGACCACAACACATATGAACAGAATCAATGTGAAAAGAATGGAGTGACTGCCACTGAGAGCCAGAACCTTCACGCCACCACTGCGTGTTTTTACATCCAGAAGAGAAGCAGCACAAGCATCTCCTTCAGCTGCCACAGCCTTAACTTGGGGTGTGCTCTGCCTCCTGCAGCACGGGAAGTCCATTCTCCATTTGAAATTATTAAGTATGTTCTGGGTGACAATGTCTCCTTTATGTTCAAACTGGTTGGCTTGCAGTCTTTCAGTGACAGTCTGTGATATTCAGACAAACAAGCAGATCCAGAAATGGGAATCACTTTTCATTATGTTCTCATTTGCACCCCATATGGGTTTTCAGTGTTCTATCTTTCAAAATGTTATATTGCTGAGGAAAACCAAAAACAACAAAACAAACAAAACCCCTAGGTACAATAAATCTACACACAGAAAGCATAAATATTTGTAGTAGAAACAAATACATGAGAAAAATGTATGAGTATTTGCCTGCTTCCACCCCTTAGGAAATGAAAAGGATGAGCAGCAAAAAAGTGATTCCAAATTCTAAAATGAGAAAAAGACTTGCAGCAGTTTAATCACAGTAAAGGCCGATTCCCTCAACCCAAACCATTCAGTGTCTCAGCTGATGAAGACAAGTCATTCTGACTGATTAAATGATGAGATGAGCACTGATGCATCCTTTCAAAATTTCAATTCTTGTTCTTTTCATGAAACCATCAAAAATAACTCACGGTAAAAGCAAAACTAAAAAACTTCCAGAGTTTCCTAAATTACAGGAATTAAATATTCTGAGATCTTCTCACATCCACTTTATGATTTCCCCCCCAAAATTGGAAGTCACCTTAAGTAGCTGTCAAGTAAAGCACCAGCATTCCAGCAACATCAAGAGGCCTTTAAATGTAAAGCATTTAATTAATTGTTCCACCCAAATTTAGGCAATTAAGAAATAAAATGCATAAGCAGACAAAGCTTTCATATTAATAGGTATATTTGACAATTCCTACCCAAGCATTTTCCATCCAAGCATTGTGCAGAAGTAAAACAAAATGCCCTCACAGTGCTGCCACTGAACAACTCCAACTTTTAAAACTTCTTTTTGTTTCATGGTGCCCATAAAAACCCCAGGAAAAAGTGATTCTAAGACTGTAATTTGCACTCAGGTGCTTTAAGTCCCAGTCACACAGACAGAACACTATGAATGGTATGGCTTTTATTTTCTACAGCGGTTTTATTGACAAGCTTATTTTCTTGTAAAGTTTGAAAAGCTAACAATACCTGTCCACATAGAAGGGGAAACAAAACTTGGTCAGAGTCTGTAGAACTTCCTGTAGAGAGAGAAAAAAAAAGAGATAATTTATACATCTACGGGGACCAATAAATCTAATATTAACCACATCACACAATTTCACAACTTTGCCCTGAAGAAATAAGAGACAGATGAAGAAATATGGGCTTTATCAATTACATGGAAGGAGTACCAGGCAGTCAATCATGTGAAATAATAAACATGATCAAACTTCATTAAAAATGAAAAATTAATCAAGATTCACACATGGGCAGGCAGCAGGAGCCATCCAGCAATTCTCCAAAGAGGAGGAGGAGGTTGGGTTGTTGAGTGTTAACACCTCTCTGGGGACAATCCCTACCCTGACCATATGGATCGGAGTGAATAACACCAAACCACATGGGCCTGGCCTGGCAGGACCACTTCTGCTGGCACAGCTTTTGACTGTTACCTAGGAACAGAGGTCTGGGGGATTAGAGAATACTTCCTAACATCAGCAAGATAAATAACAAAAGATGAAGCCAATAGGTCTCATAGCAGGAATGTTTAATGTTGCCTACTGCTATTAGAAAGGAAATCTGAGCGTTAAAAGACTGATTAAAATAATGTGTATTAAAATTAATATGTGTTGTTTAACCTACAAACCATTTTCTAAAAGTTGCAAAACAGCACCACAAACAGAAAAGCGTTTAAGAGTGAGAGCAAAGAAAAGGATGAATATGAAAAGTGAAAACATGATCAGCAGATAAATTTATCATTTTCAACTTTACAACATTAAACAAATACAGTCACTAAAGAGGCATAAACCAGAAACATGTTGGTCCTAAAACAGTTGTGTTCATAGACAAAAGCAAACTATTAGATCTTCAAAATTTGAATTCTGTAACCCACAACCCACCATAAAGGTCTCTCAGTTTGCAGATCTTTCCTACAGCCAATTCATTGCTCATTCTCCTTTACACTTCAATATTTCAGGTCCCGAAGTGTAAATTCTATTTCTGCTTTCAGAACCCGGAACAAACAACAAACCCTCTGATAAATTCAACACTTTTCTGACCAATAGCAATAAATTATCATCAATAACTAAATAGATGCTTCTCGCTTCATTTATTTCTAAGCCAAATGCCATCGTTCCCAAATAAACTCCATCAATCTAATAACCTCTCCAGTCAAGCACAAAACATATTGACTCCCTTGCAGGAACATGCTCCTCCTGCATAATTCAAACAAGCACAGCCCATCCTGAGCTGTGGTTTCAGGCTCAACTGCTCACACTCTTCTTTGGAGGTTTCTTGACAACTAAAATGTGGCAAGTTCTGAGGATTTCAGGCAAAAACAGATATGGAAACTTTGACTTCTTGACAGTTTATTGATAGATTATTTAACAACCTCCTGTTTTTAAAGAAAAGAAAGATCTACTGAAGAATGCCATGTAGAGCAAAGATGTCTCCTCCTTTGAACTGCAGCAGGAAACTTGGAAAGGAGCTATGCAGATTGCAGAGTCAACTGCAGAAATCTCTATTTTGATACAAAATAATGCCTTGATAGTAAAGGTCTCATTAATATGATCGGGTTCCCCCTGGTGCAGAATCTCACTGATTTTCACAAGCTGAACAACTCCAATTGCTCAGGCACAAAAACTGCATCTTGACAAATTTTAACTATTACACAGTTGTCCTTTGCCACAACTGAAATCTTACAGTGCAAAATGTCAAAAAAACAAACAAATAAACCTACAAAAAAATGATGAAATTGTAATTGCAGGAGAGCAAAGCGCTTGTATCTTTATTGGCCTTATCAATACACATTGTCCTCAAAATAATGACTGTTTTCAGAAACAAAACCATACAGGTACATAAAATTCTGAAATAAAACAGTGTTAGAAGATAAAGCCATCAGCCACCTCAAAAAGGCAGACTATATCCTCTCCATTATTTTGATGACTTGAATAATTCCTGTAACTGCAAGTAAAACCATTCACATAATAAAATATTCAGCATCTCATCAGCATTGTGTCACTGGAGAAGTGCATTACTCAGAACTTACTCTGTACTTGTTCCTTGATATTTACAGCTTCCTAAACACAGCAAATGAAATGTTCACTTAAACAGGCCATATATTGGCTCTGTACATTGCCTTCTCTTTTAAAGAAAGATTTTACAGTGATATTATTATCTGGCTTTTCCAATGTCATTGGACATAATTTGCCATTCATTATACATCAATTCTTATCTATCTCAATTCACAACCAAAAAAATTGAGACTAGCACAGGTTAACTGCAGACTTATTTTTCAAAGCTAACTATTAAAAGAATATAAATATCATACATAGAATTAGTTATTAATTAGCAAAACTGCTGACCTTCTGCATGCAAGAAAAACAATTACTGGAGAACTATTCCATTTTTGCTCAAGTTGCAAGCTCATTACTCTAAATATAATGCTGCTTTTAAAAAAATTCTTTAAATATTCCTCAGTTTGAAAGATAAGCAATACCTCCATCATTCATATACAACATCCTACCCAACCTCTTTGGGTGGGTTATTACTTCTGACCTAGAAAAATCTTCATTTCTTTATGATTTCAGGCAAAAACCATAACAAAACAAAACCTAGAATCGCTCCATATCAACATCTTATACTCTTTTTTTTTTTTTTTAACTAACATGAAGCACAGAAGAAGTATCAATAGTCTGTTTTCTTGTTTTATTCCCGTATGCCTATTTTCTTAAAGAAAAACTTACATAAATGCCTGTAAAGCAAAGCCCCCTGAAAAGAAGACCAGAACCCCCCCAGCAATCCAGGATAGGCAGCTGATCAACGTAAATTACCCGGGAGCTGCCGCTGGGGTCTCCAGGGGATCACACGCCAGTTTTCTGGATCAATCCCCAAGTTTATATTTTCACAAATCTTTTTACATGCAGTTTGATTTTTAACATTTTAATGAGCAAAAAGTGCATCTCCAGCAGCCAGTCACCAGAGCTAAAGTGCAGGGCATGAACCGTGTCCCGGGGGGACCCAGCGCAGCCGTGGCACCGGGGGCTGCAGCACAGGCACCACCTGGCTCCCCGTCCCAAGGTTCCAACTCTTTTCATAATCAAAACACTGCTGACATTATAAACCCCACATGGGTTTTCTAAAATCCTTCCCAATCAATAAAGCCAGTACATAACTTATCGGAGACAACACAGAGCTCATTGATTAAGTTTGGTTTCAGTAGCAAAGTTTTCAAAATAAATGAGGCAGGAACACTGCGCTCAGCCCTTTTGTGTCACAACCAGCTCTGAAGGTGAGGCAGGCTCTGCAAGGCTTTCCTACACACAGGACAGACTTGGAAAGCCAGGCTGGGAAATACACACAATACACACCGGGCTCGTGTCCCAAATCATCTCTCTGTAGCAACCAAACAGTAAAGAAAGCTCAACAATGCTGAAAAAATGTGCACATTCACTTGTGAATTTAATATGCAAGCTGCAGCTGAAGCCTTTTTTTATTTTTAAACCCTTCACCGTATGCTCCCACTTCCAAATCAACAGAACAACTTCAGATTCTCTTAAATACAGTGTGTTGCTTCACTTCTCCTGCTCAAATGAACATCACTAACAAAAATCCCACGTGCAGCTGCAATTAAATAAAACTGCACTGATAAATGATGCGCAAATGGCTGGGCTAGAGAAGGGGCTGCTGCAAAGTATCTGCTCTCAGAAAGATGCACAATACAAGAGATGCACAGGGGAACAAGAAGTGTAGGGAGAATTTGGACAGAAAAGAAATTAAAATACAGGGAGATCTGTTAAAAATGATGAATGATTAAGGCATGATACCCAAACAGGAATGTGAGTCAGAGCAGGGAAACAACACACCACACAAACCAACAGGTTGGGAACCTGTAATGGAAAACCTGAGGAAAATCTGGATGAAATTGGAAAGACCACCCAGAGCAGAGACTGGACCTTTAGCTGTGGATCCTGGAAGGGAAGGGGGAAAGGAAGGAACCCCAAAACCCTACAAGTACATGTTACAAGAGAACAGAGCATGGCCAGTGAGAGGAGTTTTCCATGGAGGGATGACTGCATGATGGAGAAGGTGGATGCTGTTTTATTTCCTTGCCCTTACACCAGAGGCAAAGTACAGCTGAGGCTGCTGCAAGTGAAATGCTACACAGAGAGGGTGGGAATGCAAACACTTTTCATCTTATCCAGCTTGAAAGGCCATCTGAACCCAGCAAACCAGCATGAAACGCTCCCTCTGCCATGGAGGGACACCAAGAGACTTCCAAGAACATCAACAGACTGAGGAGGATGGAGGAGAAACTGGAGAACAAGGAGGGCCCAGGAGAGAAATGCAGGCAGCCTGATGGGCACAGGGGATGTGAGCACATGCCCACTTGACCAGAGAGCAACTACAGATGACTTCATGCTCCTTAGAAGCAACATCAAATTTAAACACTATAGAAATGTTAATATAGCACTAAAAAGTGCTAAGACATTAACTGAAGCAAAATATTATCCAATTAAATTTGGATTGTACATTAATCTCTCCTATACCTGGAGAATTGTAAACTGCTCTTATATTTAATTCATCTATTTGAATAATTTTAAGCTAACGGTTAATTAAATGATCCACTGCAAGGGAACAACAGATTTAAGAATTTAAAAAAGTTGTCAGTGCACCCAAATAACCAACTTAAGCCTGATAACAATTCTGTTTAAAGCCCAGAGGTACAGAACCATCCAGAACACCAGCAATTCTGTGGGCTGCGCAGGGTTGGTCACAGACATTCTCCTAGCAAAGGGAACAGCTTTCTGCACACTAATAAACACCTCAGGAACAATTTGAAAACTTTAAACATTTCACAAAGCAACTACTCAAACTTTTACTTATAGAACAAAAATATAAGAAGGCAATACCAGCACAGAAAATTCAACCCCTAAATTGACCACAGCTCTGAGTGACAAACAGGGATCATTCATCTTGAGTTCTGAGAATTTAAATTTGAATTTGCATTTATTATTACTGCCAGTTTATATTATTTCACATCAAATTTCCCCAAAGTTATGATTACAGAGCATTCTCATTTGTAGTTAAAAATCAAGAGAAGCATTTCAATGCCAGTAGCTTACAGAAATGAATTCCCAAATTCCAAAGTGAGGACCCTGCACGGGGACCAGCATCACACAGCCACAACAAAACACTGAGACTGAGCAAGGTGACAAAGCAGAGAAAGCAAACAATAAACTCAAAATTTCTCTAACTTCTAAAGATTTTCCTAGTTTTGAGAAAACTGATACAGAGATTATTTTTAAAAAATCATTGCTAGTTTAAAATATTTATGTCAAGTTTCATATTGCATTGATTTTTCAATAAAATTTTTTTACGCCTTATAGCAGTACTGAGCATTACTAAATTTTGTAATGTACAAAATATTTTAAGAAATAATTTTAATCCGTTCTTTAAAAGAATGTCCTATGCCCAAAAAAATCTGGACATAATTTGTTTAATAGAATTACTTTAAATTGCCTGAATTTAGTTTTATCTCTACTTTTCTATTTCTACTGGTTTTCCAAAACAAGTTTATAGCACTAGATTATCCATTTGCTTCGTGTTCCACAAATCCATCAGCTCTTTCTCAGCAATTCTAAAGCTTGAATTAGGGGAGGGTTTTCCTACCCAAGTCAGCTCTCCTTGCCTGAGGGTCAGCAGGGGAACAAGGCCATACAAAATAATGTTATTTCATTGAAGGTAACTGATTGTTCTCAGGAAAACGTTGTTTTAAACAAACAAACAAACAAACAACCCCTAACATGCATATCCACAATCCTGGAAACAGGAAGAGCAGGACATAAATAACATTTCCTAAGCATATTGAGGCCTGCTAGCATTTAAATATTTTAAACGTACAAAATACGTGCACAGATGGGCAACTTTTCTCCTTGCATTACTAAAAACATATTTCAAGATAAAGCTCAAAATCCCTGAATTTTTTAAACCTAATTGTGACTCTGTTTCTTAGAATTCACACCCCAAGGCCAAAGCTTTCCTGCCACCAGTCCTTCAAATCTGATTTGGACATTACACGGGAGGAGGCTCCAAGCCTCCCTGAGGTCTCACTCCTTTTACAACACACGCAAAAACAGGAGATAATGGGCCTATGCTGAATTCCGGGCTCTGCTCAGCTCCTCCTGGGACACAGGCCTAGCAGATGTGATAAAAACTGTGTCAGAGAAGTAGCTCTAGTTTTTGCCTTAATGACAACTTCAACCTCTCAACTCATAGAACAAAAGAACAGGAACGACTATTACTTTTCTCCAGTAGAAAAAAAAAATCTGAAAGTAAAGCTGAACTAAATATTTAAGCAGTTTTTCAAAGAGCTCTCCTCAAAAAATATCTTCAAAACCCCTTCAGTAAAAGCAGAGATTTAGTTTTATTGTAAGAGAAACAGATTCTAGCTACAAAAAATCTACAGCTACTGTCATACTGTTGAATAATTGTTCCAATCTTAAATCACAAAGAATTGAAAAATTATACTAACAGGAACAAAAAAAATCAGATCCAATTATGTGCATAAACAGTGATCAATTGGTAAAGGTAAGAAGTGTCAATGTCAGAGAGCTGGAACACTGATTCAATAAATGTGTTTTAAACATTTAGTGACTAAAACCGAGGAGCATTTTCACTTGCAGATTTAGCAGAAATTAGGTGAGAACCATTAGCTGTGAAAAGATAATCACATCCTGCTCAGCCTGCAAGTCAGTTGCACAGGTACACTGCACCAAAACCAAAGGTTTAAATCTATCCTTCGGTTAGCATTTGTTAAATATTATAATTCTGGCTAAAGATGAGTGGCCCTTTCAGCCGTCGTCTCCATCGCTCTATTCAGCTCCGAGCACATACCCACTTAATCAGCAATCATTGTTCTCTGAGGCAGGACTTTGTTGTCAAGACAAGCACTGAAACCTTTAAAATATTTCAGAACTGGCATAAGAAAAAAGTGATCTTTGTCAAACAAGGACAAATTTATGCAAATCTTTTATAAACATTCACAAACATTTATTTAGCTTTTGAAATGTTGGCCTCATTTGAGAGCATGAAAATGAGGGGGAAGTAGGAAGATGCAAAGGACAGCTTAGAGGCTGGCACACTACATAAATATTCAGAAGGAAGATTATAGGATTCATGTTAGGCTGTCTTAGGTTTCTCCAAAGTCCACATAGAATACTGAAGAACAAAACTAACGAGAAGTAGAGCAGATGTTAGACAATGCACCAGCCCTCTTTTCCACACTCACTTGGCTATACTTCGATGCTTTCATTTTTTCTTTCAATATGGTCAGGTCATTCAAGGATTCTCCTATAGACTCTGTATTGTGGCTACAGCGCTATAAGCTGGACCTCTGTCAGCTTTCCAAAAGTTCCTGATGAAAAGGCATTATGCAAATTGCACCTCTCTTACTCTCTTTTCAGGAAAAAAGCCTCCAGTATGCAGTCATCGGAGTATTGGAAGTCCCAGCCTTCATTTCTGTATGGCTGTGTTTGCCTTAGGGCCATGCTGCTTGTTTTGACAGTGGATCCCCCCAGATAGTTGGGATTAGTCGAGCTTGTTTAGATAAACTTGAAATCAAGGCCTTCTCTAGGTAGACAGCTAGATGTAGCTACTGAGTTTCCAGCTGCCTTCTGCTTTCATCCCAAAACAACTGCAGATTCACAGCAGAGATCACAGCCACAGGCTATGTCACATACATAAGTACAAAATTAAAGGCTGCTAAAAGAAGCCTTTGTAAGTCTTAGTGCTAAAATAAGGAATCTGTACTGCATAGTTTAAACAAATTATTGAAGAAGCACCAATAAAGGTCTGCAGCGGAGAGCTAACAAGACGTGCATGGAAGAAATGCTCTGTTTACATAACTGGGCAGGATCAGGCTTTGCTAATCACCACTGCCCCATCCTCTGTGCAGCCTCCCCAAAACACAGGCAAGGAAATACTCGAAAGCAGTGTCTGTACAGCACCTGAAAAGGAGCTCTGTTCATCAAATACAAACTTTATGATTACAGGAGACTATTATGACAGCACTATTCCAATTAGATTTTCAGTCATATACACAACCAGATTTGATCTCGGCTATAATCAGATAATGCAAACCACAGGAATTCATTCACACAAATACAATATGTTAAAAGAGAAGGGCCACAGCTCCAAACCGAAATGAAAACCTAAAATCAAATCCCAACCATGTGGCTATGTTACACCTCTCTAAATCTGCACTGTAGTTCAGCCCCAACAGGAGATTCATTTTTCATGAGGTAGGAAAAAACCCAGAAAAAGTTTTGACTTTTTTAAAGATTGGAATCTCTTCTAGCTGGGTGCAAATTTTCATATACATTTCTGCCACATCCAGGCACAACAGATGGGAAACAGAATTAAAAGAAAAATTAATCCCTGGATGTTATAAACAAACAACCAGAAAAAAAAAAAAAAGTAAGAACCCCCCAAAACAAAGAAAGAAACAAACAACTTAGTTCAGCAAATAGTAAATAGCATTAAAAATCAACTCCCATCTCTTGCTCAAGAGAAAGGATGTGCAGAAACTTGCAATGTTGGAACACTTTAAAGCCAAGAGCAGAACTGTGTGTTTAAGAGGACACGGTAAGGAGTGGCCACCAGCCTCTCCCTCTGTGCACAGGAGGTCTCTGGAATCACATTTCTGCCATTTCCATATTACAGAAATTCTACAATCTCTCACTGCAAAATCAAGTAATTTCACTGAAAAGATATTTTCTGAAAATTCAAAGCATTTAAAACTGAGAGATTAACATCAGACTTCAATTTCTTCCTGCACTGGTTATCAAAGAGAATCCTGAATTCCCTTTGTCATTCCATACCATAAATCCCCCATCAGTGACACCCTCAGCAGGAATAAGCTACAGACTAGGAATCCAAACCAGCAACTGAGCAAACACCTAATTCCTGGCAAGTACTGAGGAAACCAGCTCCATCACTGCCAGTGGACTTAGAAGAAATCAGAACAACACTTTGGGAGTTGGTACCTAAAACTGAAATCTGACTGCTAAGGATGCAGCTCTCTCAGTGTTACCAAATACCAGCAGCGGGTACAATCCCTGGATTTGCCCTCTCACAGGTGTCCAATTGCTCTGCCCAAGATGCTCCTCTCTGCTGAGGAACGTGTTCAAAGCTGCCACTAGTAAGTTATTTAACACCTCCCTCACCCTGTTGCAGTGAGGGAATGTAACAAAACTGAACAACCATCCCAAAGGGGGCAACAGCTGACCAACTTTGAAACTTCCCAAGGCCCTGCTTCTCAGGCTCGTATTCCCATCGCACCTGTTTGAGAATTCCCTAAAGAATGAGAGTGAAATGATGAGTATGATGAGGACACTCCTGCCCACAGGGCAAGAAGAACTTTTATAACATATTCTGCAGAGATGAGATGAAGTCAGTGATCACCTCAGACAACTGAAGGTTATAAGAGGATAAAGCTTTTCAAATTTGTCAGCATTTCTACAACTTTCAGATTTTCAAATACGAGAATATGCTAGAGAGAATTGTGGTCAAAAACCCAAGAGCTACAAAAACATTCCTTGGCCCTGGAAAGTGGTTTTTACTTGAAGAAAGGGGAGCTTATACGACCAAAGATGACAAAACTCAGAATGTGAAATGGGAACCCACCTCAAGTTGTGCTTTGGTCCAGGTCCCTCCTGGCTCCTGCTCCTGGGTGTGAGCAGGGAGATGAGCTGGCTGTACTTTAACATGCCCAAACCCCCATTGGCAGGACCTTGAATGTTATTTCATATTCTTCTTAAACAAAACAAAGATGCTTCCTACATATTACAGGTCTCTAAACAATAATTTTGAAATAGTTTATGAATTGATCGATAGCACCTGTATAAAACGGAATGGTTCAGGAGCCTGGTACAAGACAATCTCCAAAACTATTTTGCTTCTGACTGGCTCAACAAACCCAAGTAAAATAATACTGCTGAAGCATGTCCCATTTTAAAGAAACCCAGCTTTACTTGCAGTGAATATTTTATACCTTTATCAATAAATTTAAACAAAAGTGATAATGATTACTCACTCTAGGCCTGATCCCACAACCTTTACTCACACGAGCAGTCCCACAGGATTTTAATATGACCACCTCAACGAATAAGAGTTGGCAGGACAGGTTTTAAATTATTCATATATTCACAGATTTTTAAGACCAGAAGGGACCATTATGATCATCTAGTCTGACCTCTTGTATAACAAAGGCCATACAATTGAAGCCAGTAATATTTGCACTCGCTGAATCATCTGCAGTGAAATCAAATTGTGTTTAGCAAACTTCCATCCAGTATCAATTTAAATTTTACATGAAAGAGAACTGAAATTGTTTAGAAAGTGGCTTGGACACATATCCTCACAGTTGAACCCAATTATTCCTCTATTTCTATTCAGAATTCTTCTAACTTCTGGACACTGGCTTTTGACGTGGTTTTCACAGACTCCAGAGTCCAACAGTACCTCAGGTACTCTCAGGCCAAAACCAAGCAACCTCCTGAGCTCCTTCAAAACATTAATTGCCAGTTAATTACTATTTGCTTTCTGCACTTTTACCACTCCTGCCCTGCACCATGACTTCTGAGACACAGGTATCGTAAGTGAAAAGACATTCAATTAATCCTATCAATGATGCACAAACAGGAAAAACAACATTTCCATCTCAGCTATTTCCCAGATAGGATCACGTGCAGCAGCTACTTCAACCACCAGCTTGCAGACAAAAACCCCCAGTTTTGGGTATTTTCTCACTCACAGCATGAATTAGACTTCAGAACTAACTTCTTTCATGCTCACACCAGCTGATTTTACTCTGCTCACAGCAACTGCAATGATTTTTGCAGCCCATCACCAAACAGGAGTAAAATAAACACACAAAATAAGATAGAAATCTTGAATATTATGACGCTACGTGAACATCTGAGCAGATCTGATGGATCATTGAAACCAGATCTTCTCTCAGGCAGTCAAATACATATCCCAGCTGAATTCTGCCACCACAGAAATACTTAACTAATCTATCATTCTTAGAACTACTAACTTCAATTTTAAAATGGATCTTGGATGAACAGACCATGTCAAAGGTTCTGCTAGGAAGCAAATCACCTTTGCTGTGCAGCTCTCCTGGTCTGCCATGGCACAAAGGCCCTGCAATGCACCTGGAACACAGATCCATACCTCACTACAGACACAAAGACATTGGGCTTGAAGAGGTTCTGCATTTTTAATTCTAATTAAATTATACCAGAGGCACATAAAAGGCACAAATAGAAATATGTAAGAAAAGCTGACCTCTCAGCTACTTGGTCTAAAGAAATGCAGTGAAAATACAACTTTTACCATATGACAAAGATGCTTAAGACAGAGCAAAGGAGGAATAAATGAGGATTTTTCTATGCTTTCCTATATTAATGGAAATACATCTGGTCCAGAAAAACACTCTGAATTCAGGAAGCACTCAGTTCCATAGTCAAAGCCCATGGTTTGGTCCTGCCCACCACCTCTGTCCTCATGACTGCAGAAAACTCCAATGAAACAGCAGCTGTCCCACCTGCACCCGAGGGACACGGGGAGCTCCTCACCTCTCCAGGGACAGCTCCCCAAAGTGCCCCTGCAGCTGCTGCAGCGCTCCCTGCACAGCACCACGGCCACACCTGCCCTGCTCTACCCATCCCTGCTTTATCTGGATTTCACTTTAAAAGCCTCCCTGTTCAAACGCAGGGGGAGAGCTCTGTACAGACCGAGATGCTTCATGTATTTCATATTTACACTGCCTTGGTTTAATACAAAGTGCCTTTCACAACACCAGGATCACTTTCCTACATTTTCTAAATGACTAATTGCTCAGCCTTTCCCACCCAACTTCTTCATCTGCTCCCGAAAGGACAGCTATTATTTTAAATTACTCTTAAGACAGGTTTTATCATACTGTGTATGCAACCTGTAAGGTAAAAAGTTTATACTCAGAATATTATGTGCAATTCAGAGATATCCAATTGGATTATAATCATCCCTGTTAAAGCAACTCAATCCCCTTACTGCACACAGACTTTCCAAGACAGGGGGTTTATGCTCCATTAGTGGCCAGCACTGTGTAACTACTCTCCAATCATACAACTCTCAATGACACAAAGAAAGTGCTTTTTATTTTTCCCTGTGTGCACTGTTTGCACAATGCTCATAGACCCTGTATGAGAAAGACCATTAGTTTCTATATAAAGACTGCCATAAAAGTTTTATAGTTTATCTATAAATGTATAAAGATTGCTGGTTTCCTTATAAACTCTGTTTCAATGCCAGTGGAAAGAAAAATTACCAGCAGAATAGAAGTAGCAATCTGCATAAGTACCAGCTTGCAAGCACGCATACCTCAGTCATTCCTGGAGTAATTAACTGAACATACAATAGTTCATCAAATTACAGACAAGCCATCATACCACTGAGAGCAGCTCACAAACGGCAACCATCACCACAGCATTTTCCTTTCCTTTTCAGATGAGCTATAAAGATTAAAACAGTCAGGACCCAAATGATGCACTACTCAAAAGAAAAAAATATTTAAAAATATACTGCATTTTACAAGGCTGTGTAATTCCTCCTACACCTTCCATTGATTGTTTTACTACTTTCTATTTCTGTATATATTTATACAACAACTATTTGCTGTATTGTTCCTGACAGAAGTTTGTACCTTTACTGCAAACTTCCCTGTATTTAAATTAACTCAGGAGAGCTGATAATCTTGAGATTAGTCTTCAAAACAGTGGACAGCCAAAATTCACATGATGACCTGGCCATGGATGGTGTTTACAATATCCCAATAGCACAAGATTCAACCTACAAAAAATTAACTTCTTTATAAACTTTTTATTAAGAACCCAAACCAGAAAATACAGTGATACAGAAGGATTTCTCTGGTTTTTGAAAGGATAATTCTATCTACAGTGACTGCATTTTATAAAGAAAAACTAAGAGTTCTCATCTGGTTTAAATTCTGAGGTCATGCTAAAAATCCAGCACTGGAAAACTGTTGCTTATAATACCAACAATTACTGATTTCATGCTAGGTAAAACCACAAACACATACATTAAGATGATATAACATCTTTTAAGAACATTTTGTTCTTAAAAGCTATTATAAAACAGCCCAACAAGTTAAAACACTCTTATATTTAAAAATGTATCTCAAGACTACTCCAGTGTCCCTCCTGCTATTCAAAAAAGCCCCATTTTACCCATTTCAAGTGGCCTGGAGCAATCATTAGCATTTTCTCCCCTTGGTAAGGCTCCTCAGTTACCTTGTCTATGACATTTTCTATAAAATATTCCCTTATACAGTTATTTAACAGATTTAAACCATAGATGTCATTGTGGTCTGAACATGTCAAAGACAACTTGAGGGAAAAAATCAGGACACGCAGAATTCACTTTGTCAGTAATTACAATCAAAATTCCTGCAATGTGGCTGGCCTGCTCATTACTTCCTGACTTTGTATCAAACCCCTTATTTACATTTCAGATTACATTTTTCATGAAACAGTAAGATCTATCAGAGCTGAGAGGACTGAAATAATGAGGGAGAAATATTTTAATAAAACGTGTTGGGTCTGCATTACTTCCGTGTCAGAAAGAAAGGTTTCTTCTGTAGCCATGGATCATTTATTCTGTCTCTAAATGAGAAGCAAAAGATGAAACTGATGAACTTTTACTGCCCATTTGTCTTTAGCAGACAATTAAGACAGAAGATCAAAATGGATTATCATACCACGCAGACAACTGGCCCAACAGTAATACATCTCCGGGACCACAGATTTGTAACTCTCTTTTATCCCTCCCCTTTCTTCTTACTCCTTTTTCCTCTCTAAAGGCAATGCTGGCTTTGTGGCTCAAGGGGAGCCAAAAGGCTGGTCATCATTATTCAGTCACAGATGTCAATCTAACCTCCCTTTTTTCTCAGTTTCTAAAGCAGTGAGGCACAATAATTTGTGACAGATTCTTTTACTGTAAGGTACAAAGAACACACAGAATAAAACATCTAGCAGCAGCGAGGGTCTCTGATCAGATGTGCTGGTACATGGGAAATACAGTGTATGTAAAAACAAGCACTGAGAGTTTAGATGAATAAAAAAAAACTTGAGGTGTTTTTCCTTTTTTTTTTTTCTTACTAATAAGTGCTTTACCTTGTGTTGATTTAACTCAAATATTCCTTCTGGATTAAATCATAAATGTTTGATTGCTAGAAACAATTTTTGCCTGCACTAACATGCAGATCATCTCTCTCCTTTGCATACAGAATACACACAGAAGAATCAAGGGTTTTTTACTGTGGATCTTTATCTGCAGTGACTTGGCACTTCTGGCACTTCTGCAATTTTTTTTTCCCCAAAGAATAATAAACCAGAAGTTTTAAGAAATAAACCTAACTTGACTGATTTGCAAGCCATGTATTCTCAGAGCTCTAAATCAATAAGGACAAACATGGATGTAGCTCTTTCTCTCTGGCTTACTTGAATGTTCACAAGAAAGTGATTTTTCAAATCTAAATCTGTCAGCTCTGGACATGTTGTCCTCTTTAAGAACGTCCAGCTACCAGGATCAGAAAATATTCCTTCTGTGCATCAACAGGAAAAATGTCTTTGAAATCTACTCAAATCTGAGAAGTTCAGCCTCGTTTCTTTTACCTTCCCTGTAAGTCTGCATGTGCAAAATATCTGACAAGGCAAAACCCCACCCCACAACCACACAAACACAGGACTCTGTATTTCGGGGGGTCTGACATCAGCGATTGGAAATTCTGACTAGAACTGGGTGAACATCTTACGAGTTTTTATGAGTCTGTGGCTCCTCTGAGTTTGATTCAGTCTTGCATGTTCATAGCAGTATTATACAAGTCTAACCATTTCCAGCAGAAGAAAGGGGACTGTTAGGAATTTATATGATAATGTTAATTGTATTACAAGACTCTCCTGTAACACCTTGATCCTGGACAAACCTGACTGTCCTGACTCTGAAGGACCATCTGCTCATTCATGATTAACCTGAGACACAACACTGTGATGATGAAAAGCAGTTAGTCCTCATGGAAATCCAAACCTAGAGAGCTGTTTATTAACAAATTACAGACCTATGGTGGCAATAAGGATGCAGTCCTCCAAAAGGTTTAGTTCCATGCTATAGTCCATGTGTACAGCAAGTCCTAACAATGAACTACAGTGAAGAGCAGTCAGGTAGTTCAAGAGGTGCTTTGAAAAAAAATATTACAACAAAACCACCCAGAAGGCCTGGTCAAGGTCCCACTGCACACAGTGATTACAGCCAAATATGAAACCATTCGTCTTGGCCCTGGTGAGCCGTCACAGCTAACAATTTGTTAAATGCTTTAGTCTAAATGCCACAAAATTTCATGTTGTGTGAAAACGTAATTAGAGGGAAAGGATCTGAGCTAAAATAGCTGTGCTGACCCTAACCTGCTATCACCCAATATCAGAGACTCCTTGAGGCCAAATTTATTGTTCTATTAAACAGCTCCACCATGCCCTAGCTTCAGCACTTGCCAGGACTGGAGGTGCAGGAGCTCAGCCCAAGACAGTGCCAGCTCAGAGCTGAGCCCAGCACCAGCACTGGAACCCCAGTGCTCCCCCCCGACACCCCGGGACAATCCCCACAGGAGCTCCAGCCCAATCCACTCCTGATGGCACAGGCAAGGACAAGGCAATTTGGAGGTGTTAATTTCAGAGTCAGCTAGAGATCCTGTGAAAAATTCCTAGTTCAATCTGTGTTTAAACTGAATGATAAATCCCTGTGTGTTCTACCCACACATTTGGGGTTTTATACCATCTTTTTGAAGCAGACTAGAGACTGCATGATCAGGCAAGAATTTAAAAAATGTGCTGTAGTGCCAGGTGCCCAGTTAAACACAGCTATAAACCTCAGACAATGCAGAGAGCTCTGCCAAACGAACTGCGGCTCTGGCACCTAAAGGCAAAAAGTGAAATTTATTAATCAATTTTCCTTCTCGCTCTCACGTTCGCTTGTAAAAATGAGATTGTAAACCAACCTTACGAGATCCAAATTCTTCCGTTTTCTGCTTTAAATGTAAAAATGTTTTTATCCTTCTGCTTCTAATTACAGCTTCTTTTTCTTTCTAAGAATGCATTTATCTCTTTCAGTAAAAAGAGCAGCAATAATATGTTGAACAACCCTGAAATAAATTTTGTCATGTAAAAAATTAATTACGCATTCCAAACCTGGTCACTGTAGCCCTCTGGGAATTGCCTCCGCACCTCAGGATCTGTAAATAATTGACAGATAATATTAATTGGCTTTGGATTAGTGAGCAAGCAGAGAATCACACATTAATATTTGATCAGAAGATGATAGCAACCCTGGCAGGGGATCCAAGGAGGGCAGCTGAGGCTGCTGTGCTGATAAGAGCAGGGAAGGACTTTTCAAGGCTCTCCCTTTACCCTCCTCCAGACAGAAAAAAACTGTACATAAAACACACACAAAACACATGAAACCAAAAATTTCTGTGTGTACATACACACACACACATATATATAAAAATTATTTTTTTAAGAGAAGCCCTGGTGCTAGACTGAACTTTAGGCTGTTACCTGGGCAATATCTTTCTGGCTGCAATTTGCCACCTGGGTTTGTCTCCAGGAAATGGTTACCCAATACACTTCATTTTGGTTAAAATCAGACAACCAGTTTTGCCAGCTCCAGGCACTGTGCTGATTTATCTCCATAGACAGTTTTCAGTGATTACCAGATTACAAATCCCTCAAAATTACTTTATACTTATGTTAAGGTATACTCCCTAAATAACCAAAAATATTTATCCAGAATTTGAAAGAGGCAATTAACACAGCCCTGGAACCTCTCTCATCAGGAAAACAAGTGTGAAACACTTCAGAGTAGCAAGCATTCAAGACTGATGCAACGTCCTTATTCCTTTGGCTGTCAGAATAAATAATACGGTAGTATTCCCTGAGAAGTTATCTTAAATTTAATTAGAGATGTTCATAAAACAACAGAATACCATGATTGAAATTATTTATACGACAACCTATTTAAAACAGATCTCTTCAAAGCCATCCATTTTTCAAAGGAATACGTCAGAGAAGGCCACATTCCGTTCTACAAAGATTATTTTTTAATTACAAAAAAACCAAACCATATAACAATCAGGCACGAGTTCAAAATGAAGCGTAAGGCACGAACAAATGAGCAGCGTCCCGGCAGCGTCCCCCCTGGGTGCCGTGCTGGGTTTGGGGCTGTCCCACGGGAGCTGGGCCACGCCACGCCGGGCTCAGGGCAGGCAGGGAGGGCAGGGTGGCACAGGCACCTCCACCGGGTCTCAGAGCGGTGCCAGCCCAGGTCACGCCGGGCTCAGGGCAGGCAGGGAGGCTGGGGTGGCACAGGCACCTCCACCGGGTCTCAGAGCAGTGCCAGCCCAGGCCACGCCGGGCTCAGGGCAGGCAGGGAGGGCAGGGTGGCACAGGCACCTCCACCGGGTCTCAGAGCGGTGCCAGCCCACGCCACGCCGGGCTCAGGGCAGGCAGGGAGGCTGGGGTGGCACAGGCACCTCCAGCGGGTCTCAGAGCAGTGCCAGCCCAGAGTCCTCAGAGCAGCGCTCGCCGAGGGAGGAGTTGGGTGATGGTGACTCCGTTGCCAGCAGATGCAAACTCCTTTTCAAGGTGTACTCTTTCCACATGAGAAATACAACAGCCTGGGCCTTTATGAACTTTCTAGCTTTGCATTTTCCAGACAATCAGATGCTTGGTCTTAACATTTCACCGTGACACATATACAATACATCAAACTGTACGTACACATATAAGCAAACCTGTCTACATTAACACAGTGGATTAGAAACAGAAAGCAAGGGATCTCCTTTAAAGCCTTACTTTGAAAATTCTACACACAGGTAAGTGAGCAAAGTGTCCAAACACCCAAAGGGGTGTGCTGGCATGGGCCCCCTCTGCACACAATTAGCAATTAACAGGACAGTATGGCTTTACACTTCAGCACAGCAAGCACAGCATCAGTGGTAAGATGAAACTATGCCACATCTATTAAGATGCAAATTTAAAAAAAAAATTTAAATTAATTATCGGAGGGCAAGACTTCAGAATTTCATAGGAAAAAACCCAAAACAATGAAAGAAATAAATTTGCATTGCTGAAGACAACTGTAATGGTGTCTGAACATGATGCCTACATTCTCCCCCATTTCTACTGATCCATTGCTCTCAAACTTAATATAAGCATATATACACATATTGCCACACACAATATTTTATCATTTACCAATTTTTAGGGAAATGAGGGACTCAATTTGACATAAATCCAAAGTGTGTTTGCTCTAAACATTCCTCCATAGATGGCAACCCACCCGAGGGAACTGCCCTGCGTGCCACATGTCTGTGTGACACAGGGATACAGCATCAGAATGGCTAAGCCAGACAAACTGGAACCCTACAGGCAAGAAAACCACTCTAAGTTATGCCTGGCAGCCTCAGGTCCTCATGTTTTCACAAGTCCTTTCTATTTAAAATTGCATCAGCTCCATCACTTCAGCTTTTAAATGGCCTGGGAATATTTGCAAAATTTTCACTATCTTTATTTGGAAAACACTACACAAGGGAAAAAGAAACTACTTCACATCTTATAGCTTTCATCACTGCATCCATTCTTCATTGTTAACCCAGTGTGCATTTAAAAGGTGTTTTCAACTGTACTTACCTACACATATATACACAATAAAAGTAGATTTAAATTCTACGCGGTAATGCCATCAAGTTTGAGGAAGCTGAACCAACCTCACTACACCAAGAGGACTGACATAAATACATACAACAGTGGCCCTAAAGACACCTGACTTCATGAAATATAAACCTCTCTAAACCAAACATTGCTATTACTCAGTACAGCCAGGCTCTCTCCTGAAGGGATAAGCACAAGTCACCCAAAAATCATGACAGACACGATATCCGAATTATTCTGAACACGGGATAACAGTCAAACAGATACGGGCCAAGCCAGCACCCAGAATTCAGCTTTAATCAGCACCTCAGTACCAGTGAAAACTGTTCCAGCACTTGTGTGAAATACTTGGTAAACACACGAACAGAACTGACTGTCAACTCTGTCTGTAAAACTAAAGTAACTTGGGAACTTCAAACACTTTTTACTCGCAGTAATTTGTTTTCCACAGCGCATGCAAACAGTTAGATGCAGCTCCATTGTAGTTCTAGACAGTAAGAAAGCTCTTTGCAACTCAAAACATAGGGAATGCTGTTATTCTAGGTACTTAACAGGCTTTCGAGTGAAATGATGCAAAGTAAACACATGTAAAATACTTTTTTCAAGTTCAGGAGAGTGGAATCTATTTGCTGACATCAGAACAAGGGAAGAGCCAGACTGAAATCCCAACCAACCTCTTCTTGGCTACAGCAAAGCACTGAGCTGAAGCTTTGCAGTCACCTATAACTGCACAGAGCTCTGAAAGCTCAGCTGAGGGCAGGAGGAGACCCTGCAAACCAGGAACAAACACAGTGCAGGTTAACCGCCAGAAGGAAAAAGTCACAGGAATTATGGAGATGCTTCTCAAACTACACTTGTCCCAAACCCCAAAACGAGTCCTCGGGTTGTGCTACGTGCTGAACTCTTCTGTTGATCTTTGATTACAACTGGTTTTGTAGTTTCAGCTCACAAACAGCTCCACACAGTTTGTGCCTAAAGCAAGTGCTCACAAACTTCCCTGGAAAGCAGCCATCCATGAATATAAATACATGCTGTGAAATGCAGCACTGGAAACTGTGAGTTGGTTCCACGTCACGTCTGTGCACATTACGTAGAGCACTGCATTGATTACTCAACCACATTGCAGCTATCACTGTTAGTATTTCATTGAATATGTGAATGCTTCCAAGTTCTAAAAGCTATCCCTGCCTCTCCCTATAGAATCTTGTTCAACAAAAAGCCACGTACAGCAGAATATTGAAATTAGCTGTGAACTGTATAATCCCATTGTTCAATTTCATGGCATTTAAGACAGTACCTTCCCCTCCACACAAGTCTGGATGTTAATCCATGCTGGAACCTGATTTAATTTTCCAGATGACAGGATGGGAACATGCTACAATGGCATATTAGTGTAACTATGCTGCTCTTTTACTCTCAACTTTTCTAACATCATAAAGCGAGGAGTTTTGCTTTTAAAAGACACATGCTTAATTACTTCTACAAATAGTAGAGCTCAAACTGGTCTGTATTTGAATTGTATGGAAATTATAAAACCAGGGAAGTTTTCAAAAAACTATCAGAAAATACCTTCCAGAGTAAACCATGCAAACCCAATATAAACGAACTTGCTTCTCCTGATAAAAGTCAGCCAATTTAATCCATACTGGCTACAAATAATTAATTTCAATCCCAACTTGAAAAATATAGTGAAAATTACTTCATTTTTTTTCTCCTAACTAATTATTTACCTCATTCACTTCTTTAAGGTCCTTATAGCTGCAATCCCTCTAAAATGAACTGGAATTCCATTCAGAGTAACTTTTAATTTCAACACCCACTACACATTCTCGTCCTTATGCAGCACAACTAAAAAGCAATGCAAACTTCTTTCCAAACCTCTGCAAACTCCTTGGTGTCCTGCACTCAGCACGGCCGAACACTCCTGCTTGCCCCTAACCTGCTGCAGCTCAGCCTGCAGATACCATCTCGGAGAGGGGGAAGCAGGGGAGGAGGGAAAAAGGCGGGGATGGGTGGAGAAAATGTGGGAAAGAAAAAACCTACACACACACAAGAAGACAGACACGAAACCTCAGAACAAGTTCTGGCATAAAATACATATGGAATAAAAATTTCCATTTCTATTTAATATGCAGCTTTAAGCCTTCAATCTTTTCTTCTTAAAGTGCTCTTCATTCTAAAAGCGTACAAGTCAGAAAACAACCAAGATGTAAAAGAAAATTCTACAAGAAAGACTTACACCCCATCACACAACCCCGCTGCCAGCAGCAGTGTGTGAGACCGAGGTTACCTCGAGGTGTCGCTGAGCACAGCACGCACCCGCAGCAGGTCCCACGCTCGAACACACAACTCACGTGAGAGGAGTTTGTAATCAACCTCTTCACCTGGCAGATCACAGTGCAAACAAACACCCCACACCCAGGATCCAGGCTGCACCCCTGTGCCAGGCTAGGCCTGAGTCAGTGGACACGGCCCTGCAGTACCAGCAGAGCTCCTGAAGGTTCTGTGAATCCCTGACAAGCACGAGCTGAGAGAACCAGGCAGGACTGGCACATCAGCTGCTGTGCACCAGGCCACTGACACTAATGTCACAAAAAACAGACTCGCAAGTTTGCCTCTCTCTTTAACAGAACATTTGGAAGTCTGCCCTGCAAGTGCCAAAAACCTCACTGATAACATGAAAATGCTTTTCACAACAGTTTAATCTAGAAACATGATATAAGGTTTATAACTCACACACAAAATGCTGTTAAGACTTCAGTAAAGTGATGCGAAAGCAGGAAAGACTGAGAGCAAAGGCAGTATAAAATACACATCATAGGAAACAGGAAAGAAGGGAGAAAACCAGAACAGATTAAGCAAATCACTATGATTTCCATAACTGTTTTTGTATTATTAACACATCTAGAGCCAGAGGGGCAGTGAGGAGCAAAACTTTCCTCCTCAGCATTCAGCAACATCTTATATGTGTTTTTTGAAAAATCCTTCAAAAAAAAAAAAAAACCCAGGTTAAGCTACAGTTGTCCTCACAGATTTTTACTTAAGGCAATATACAGCTCTCCAGAATGAGGAGATGTGGAGGGGTAACAGCTCTAACAACACAAGAACTGGCACAGGTTGTCAGAGTTGTGTCCATACACCTGGGGTGCACACCAGGCTTTCTGATCCCCTCACACCAGGTTTCCAGTGCAGGCACGAGACCAGCAGCAGCTTTATAACCCACCCAGAGTAAACGTTAAAGGTGAGATTTTCTAGCACTGTTTCTAGCAGATAAACCAACTTTCCATCTAAAGGGGTCTTGGCTCACATTACAATTCCGTTAAATAAACAGAAACAACACTCACTCCTTGGATAAGAAGACAAGAAAAACACTCATCGCCTTTTACAAACAGAAGAGGCTCCATTGGTTTCCTCATCAATTATTCGGTGTCATGTCAAGTTGTTGAACTGCCCAGCCTGCCACGTGCAGAGCATTTACTCAGACCCTCTTATAAGGCAACATGTTCCATCCTAACTACTATTATTTACTCCCTTGGACTCTCATATGGAATGGGGCCAGGTTTAATCAAAACCTTACTAATTCTTTTAATGGAAGTTGTGAAACAGTTGTGTTGGAAGCAGAGTGTTCAAAATATGAAATACAATTGGGGAAACATCTCTCTATTACATCCTTAAGCTCTTCTGTTTCATCCATACCATGACACTGGTTTTACAAAACCCAGCTGTATAATGGGGCAGATAAATGTCTGTATTGCTAACATTCTAAACTGCTAAGAGTAAGGAGACATCGGAAAGTATAAGATGTCTTCAGTGATCAGCAAACTCAGAATTCTTTTTTTACAAAGAAGAGACGGAAACTTTCAGTCCACATTAATTTTTAAACTGCTGATACTGAGCGGTTTAGAGCTAGAACTATAAGAAGGGGGTGCACAAGATAGAGCTAAAACTAAAATAACAGAGATCAAAACCAGAAGACAAAAAAAAGTACTTATTTCAAGTCCTGTTTGTTACATGTTTCTCCCATCTTCATTTCAGGTCTTCAGATCTTTTCTCTGCACTGGTTAATGACTTTGGTGATACCTCAAGCCCACATTAAAGCACGGTTGATGAATCTTTTGAGTTTGCTTTACTATGCACTTAAGGGGATATTTCTCTTGATAACCATCTGTTCTTCAACCAACCCAGAAATGTAGTATTACTGCAAATTTAAGCAAACTCCAGGAGTCCTGCAAACTGCAAATTTTGAATGGATTATATTTTTAATTCTTTTTTTCCCCTGTAATTTTAGTCAGCAAATTATACAGCAGCTAAAACTTGCAAAAAATATAATTAGGTAACACCGTACTTCAATGGTCAAGAAATCCACAAAGCCTGACTTACAAAATGAAATACGAAGTGTTTTGAAACATTTTACAGGCTGCCTGTAATAATTATACAAAAGAGTTTAAATGCAGAAGTTGAATGGGAACACCTACTTTAAGCAGGCTTTTTTTGGGTTTAATAATTTTTTTAATTTATTTGTGTTTGATCAGCGTATTTTTTCTCATAACCTTTTTGACACTCTATAAATTTAATGGAGATGTGTTTCAAGTGCTCAGGCCATGAATACTGAATTTGTTTCTCTCCTGCCTTTTTGTATTTATATTCCTAGACAGTGGAGTTGCCTGGTGACAGTCTCTCCACTTCCACAGCAGCTGGCAGGCTCTCCTTGTCCTGGGAATATGAAAGAAACAGTTAACTAATATTTCAGGCTCTGATTTAAATGTGACAGTCTGGAAGTGCCAATACCATGAAGGGCAAGATTTACAAGCTAATATTTTTCTAAAGGTCTCAGAAGCAATAGAAAAAGAAAAATAAAAAAACCCTTTATCACATGTAGCTAACATGCAGCAAAAATTAATCCTGATTAATTAATTAATACAGATTAGTGCATCACCTAGAGTTTAACAATACCAGACATAAGCAGTGATTGTCTGAATCTGTTAACTTAGATTTTCAGAATGCAAATTCTCAGGATAAGACCAAAGCAACCAGAGCTTTGACAGCTTTACAAGAAACAGTCACCTCTTTAATATTTACACGACATGTATTTCAAATGGCTTCTGAATGTCTATCTGCTGGCCCGAGACTACTGCTTCTGCTCAAGTGCCCAGCACATGCACCCAAAACAATTTCTCTAAGCTCACTTTGTACAGCAGTGAAAATAAAAGTTATATTTTATAAAATTAGAGCTTATAGACAACTGAATTAATACCCAACAGTGGCATATTAAGCACCTTCATTTAAAAAAATCTTTATTCAATTAATTTTAAGAGATAATTTTAAGTAATGTTACATTTTCTACTTTCCTGTGTCAACCAAATAACTTTTTACTTGTTTGTTGCTTTGAAGAAAACCAGAATTAACATTTTAATGTCATATTGCTTTTTAGCAATAGTGTATTAAAGGAACTTGTGTAAAACCACAACGTGGCCACAGCAATCAATCAACTACATCACAAAACCTAAAGGAATTGCTAATGAAAACATACAGTATTTTCCAACACACTGCCAGGCTTTTCACTACTAGAAACTACATTAAACATTTTCCAAGCTGTTTTATTTTTGTCATTTCTGGGTTTAGCTATAATGATAGTTTGGCCATTTAAATTTGGTAATAACCTATATTTCCTATGTCTTAGAGAACATTTTACAACTGTTTAACTTTTTAAAAATTTCTTTCCAAAATTCACCAACCACAAGAACTTCAGATAGACATATTATCAGAGAAAAACATAAAGCACTGCAGAAGTACATTCATTGCTATAGGGACTGTCACATACCAGGTTTAATCCGAACTGACTGAAAAAGGACATGGAACAGAAGTGTTGTAGCCAACCATGAGTTCTTGAAGTGTAGTACTAAGAAAGCAGCAACAACAACCCTTCTCTAGAGCAACTGGATAATTGCCCGAACTACAGAGAGAAACCTTCTTTGTTACACGTGCAACAGTGAATACTGATTTCTAAGCCTCAAGCTATGTAACTTCCTAATGTTTCAAACTCTGACCCCAGTTTCATACTCTCAATATTGATAGTCTCCAACTGTTTTCAGCCTCCAAGTGCCTGTGTGTTGCTGCAGTGGAGCAGCACTGCTCCCAGACACTGCTCTGCCACTGACTGCACAAATACCCTCTGAGGGGAACCTCCAGCACAGCAACTGCACAGGGCAGAGAAAGCAGAGCTGCATAATCAGCTGGGGGCTTGATGGCTTCTGTTAGTGCATCTCTGCTTAGTGCAGGATGCTTTAGTTACTCACAGGCACTGAAACAGAACAGATTCTATCAAAAGTGAAATGCTGAAAACCTCCTTCTCGATTCTATTGGTCTCTGCAGTGGAGATGTCACCACAAATGCTTTTGGGCATGTACAGTAGTAAGATACAGCTTATCTGTCATACCATAAATCTGATTCATCCATGTCCTTATCAACAAAGGACAGCCAAACCTCACGAGCATTTCTGGGGAGCTGATTTAATAGTGGTGCTCTGGCTGTAGCTTTTCCAGTGTAGCCACACTTAGAGCTTCACCCTCATTGCACTTCCAGCCCCAGAAACCTGTGCTATGAAACAAAACTGACTAAGAGTTTCCATGGTCACCAACACATTCCTGAATTTTGAGGTGCGCAAGTCCATATATTAAAAGATCATACATAAGAGAGAGCAATAATTTTTTTATTGGGACACTTCAGAACTTGGCCTTGTACCCTTCAGTACTCAGTCTCACCTTTTTGTTTCATCTCAACTCACCACTCCTATTAGTGCTGCCCATTCTTTCAAAATGGTAAAACTGTAAAAATTTGTAAGAACCAGGAATCCAGTTTAAAAAATTAATGAATCAGAGATTAGTCATAGTGAAACTCACCTAAGGCTGCAGCACCACTGAGGTCACATGACAGCCTACAACTGAAGCACTAAATGAGAGGAAAGTTTGCAAGAACAGGAAGAGCATCCAGCATAATCCTCAGCAAAACACTTCTGTGGAGTCAGAAATGTTGATGACAGAAGTTGAACTTCTTGAATACCATTCAAAATTTAATGGGGGTGAGGAGAAGGAGGTCCTAACATGGAAAAATACATCTAATGGAGCTAATGACCATGAGACGAAAGAAAAATAAAATCACTGCGTGTTCAGGTGCTCGAAATGACTTTTCTCTTTTGGAGGAAAGTTCGTTGACTGGACAGCATCAGGCACCACAACAGAGCCATGGATATATCGACGCTTGCAGGACTGACCTAGTTCATGGCTGCAATGCTTTCAGTTACCATTAGCAAAGTTCACTTCATGCTGCGTGTGATGTGGTAACAAAAAGAAGGTCTCTGAGAAAGTTAAGTTTAGCACATTTAAAGCAGTGCTGTTGGCTTGAAGAAAAATTTGGTTTAGATAAAGAGCAGCTCGCTGATATTCAGTGCATCTAGACAGGAAATCTATCATCTCACTAAAAAAATTGAAAACATTTTTGCTACAGTGGAAAAGGCAAGGGTATCAGAAGGATTTTTAACCACAAAAAGTGTTTTCAGACACTTGATACCTCCAAGATGCATGAGAGCATACACCCAGCTATCAAAATGCTCCTGAGAGAGTGGAGTAGTATAGTTCTGAGCAGGAACATTTCACAATCACGTCACAGCCCTGGAGATCAGGTGTATATACACCCAGCAATTTCACTGATTTCCTTTCTGTTTCCCTTGCCCAGCTTTAAGAAACCACAAACTCCCAACTAAACTTTCAGCCCTTTTCAAAGCTCTGCTGATTCACTTCAATCTGGTCACCTCTAGCAGCAGATCTGCTGAAAACAATCTCTTTCCTTCATTACTAACTCCAAAAGTAATCTTAAAAATGTCACTTGAATCCAGCTGCACAACCTCTCTCCACAGGCTGATGACCCAGGCGGTGCTGAAGTGCAGCTGGCCATCAGCTCTGGGAGTGGGATGCTGCGAGAAACAGTCACAAATCTGACACTAGAAGGAAGCTCAAGAGCTGGGGCAGCTTTTATCACACACCAGCACACCTTGAGCAGTACCTACTCTGTTCTCATTATCTCATTCCACGTCTAATTGGGTTTCTAAGCTCTCTGCTCCACAGATGCTTTTTCCAGGTCTGAATTCATACTGCTGCTGTACTGAGATCAGAAGAATTTCAAGCATCAACAGGTCATTTGTAAAAACTTTCCTTTTTGCTAAACTCTTATTTGTGCTACGTCCAAACACCCTTTTTTGAGAACAGAAATTAACACCATTTACCATGATTTACTTGTTGAAAAATAAACATATATCACTAACTGCAGTACCACAACACTAATGCTCCGTGCCATAATTGTTGCATAGAGGCTCCACAGCCTTTTCTTAAGTGACCAAACTAATGATGAAGTTTTCTCCATCTTTTTATATAAGCATTTATGTTTAATTTTTAAACATGAAAGATTAAATTAGAAGTTACCCACACAAACACAACTCCTTTTAAAAAGGCTCAAAACACTGCATTTACATCTGCAAGTACTCACGTTATTACTACAACCTTTATAACAGAGCTTAGGTTTGCTTCAAACAAAACAGGGTTCTCAGTGATAGAGGCCCAAGAAAAAGCCCTGCATACAGTTAGTCTACAAAGAATTAACTGGATTAATTAGCAAGGGATTTGAGAAGCAGCTTGGAGCTAGAAAACCAAAACACTAAATTGTTTAAATACTTTGGCAATGGATCAAGGTTTCTAGGCAGCCCTATGTTCCATTCTCTCCTTTTTTTTTTGCTCGGTGTTTTAACACATTTAACCTGACGAGGTACTTTTTCATGAGATATGAATGACACTGTCAAAATACCAAAAAAGAAGATGTGAATTAAAAAATGCCACAAGCTGTTAGCAATTCTGCCAACATGCATGAGCCCAGGCAACATTAATTAAAAATCAATAGCTTAGGACATAAATAGCTCTTATCTCTGTTACAGTATATCTCTAACATAACTCTTTATTAAAGAAAAAAAAGGGGAAAAAAAGCCAGCGTCTCTGCTATTATACTGACTGAATTGACCACAACAAAGCAAAAGGAATAAGGCAAAAACCCTGAGCAAAGAAACCCTTATGAGAAAGGGAGGACAGGCGTATGAATGATTGGAATGCTTCAGCCTTGCACTATCGTTAACACATAACCGGCTGGAAACAGCCACACTGCAAATACTTGGAGAACAAGTTACCAGGAAGAACATTCCATGTTTTCAGTGCTAATATGATTCTATACAAAATCCCTCATGCCAAGGAAATAAAAATAACATGCACATCTTTCTGTCAGCTAGCAGTTAGTAATACAGATTTTCCTGAGTTTATTAATCAGTGTTTTTATTTTGCATCTCAACTAAAGATTGTAAATTCTTTGATAACTATAAAAGAAAGATGAGAAAAAGCAGGAAATTGCACTCAACCTTTTTTTCCTTTAGCGACACCACCTTCAAACTACAGTTACATTAGCAGGCATCAAAGCTAAAAGACTTAAGATAAACTAGGAACTTAAACCACAGCTTCCAACAGCTGTTTTCACACTTGCAGAGAGCCCAACCTTTGAAAGACCCAAACACATTTTCTAACACAATATCACCTAAAGCACATCAAGCTGGATGTGCAGTTTGGGTCTGTCATAACTCCCAGACAATCATGACAATTTAGATTTCTGAGGAGTTTCTACAGAAAATTAACATTGAACAGAAGATGTAAAATCATACTGAAATGGAAAGGCTAAGCTTAGTTTTCTTTCTGTCTAACAACTCCTGCTTTATTCAATGATTATTAATGACGAGCATATCAAATGCTTCCATCAAGACACAGTAGTCTAAAATCAATGAGGAAGAAATCAAGCAGACACTATTTAGCAAAAAATTATTCATTTGAGTTCAAAATAAAAGCAAAATTTTCATTTCCCTAAGAGCTATGTGTACATACACCAAGACACTAAAACACTACAAATTTCAATGGAAGAGCAGATCATAAAATTGTAGGACCCTTAAGGTGGAAATTCTCAGGACAAAAAGGATTATTCTGATAGTCACGTTTACAAATCTGAGCTCTCAAGAACCTCCTGCAGCAGTCGAGGACATGCAAGTGCAGCTCCTCTGAGCCACAGCCCCAACACCAAAGCCTGGGGAACGCAGCTGGGAATGAAGAGCCAGGAACATTAGGAGGCTGCATTTATTGAAAACCAGTTTTACAGATTGTTTCCACTGCAAAGAAGGGTTTTAGAAATACCAATCTGAAATACTGAATATACAGGTGCAGGAGGTGAGCTTCATCAAACCATATGCCAAGCAGAGATGTCTCTATGGGCATAATCAGAGAATAATTAGGAATTCCCTTCTATGATGGAATGGAGACGTGAAGGACGAACCTTTCAGATCTCAAATGGAAACATTTCACTATGTCAACTGGATTTTGAGCCCTACCTTGCAGCTGTACTTTGGGACACTCCTTCCCATCACCTTGTCATAAGCCCAACTCCCAAAAATGTATTGACTGAATTGCAGCACAAGGAAATCAAAGGTTCTATTCATAAAGCATTGAAATTCCACCAAGTTCCCCCAGTAACGCTTTTTGTCATTGTAAAAATACAAACTAGCACTTTATTAACATTTCAACCATTGTCTCCATTGAAGGTTCAAGAAAACAAAACAATTCTGAGACTTTGTTAAATCATCTGTCTCCATTTTACTTTATCATTATAAATTAAACTGTGTAGAAGATGCACAAGTAATTTGTAAACTCTTTCAAAGGATCTGATTTACATTTTTCTTCTACAAAGATGAAGATCTCCCCCTAACATGCTCCATTTGTGTTAAATATTAAATGAAGACACTCATACTACATATATGGCAAAAATGGAATATATTTTTTATATGTTTTGGAATTACTTTTACCAGTCCAACGCTGTTTATAATACTGGTGCAAATACTGCCACCAATAAAGAAACAAACATTAAAAAGGTGTCCTTTAAGCTTCCCTTTAAGGCATCTACCATAATCGTATAATTTGCTCTGGACATCATTAAAATGTAAAGTTAATGAGGATTCAGCTGAAAACAGAAGAAATGTAACCTATTTTCAGGCAAAACTTCTAACACTGCAATCAGAGGGAAAACCTCTTTGATGTCTCTTTGTCTCTTCTCATTAATTTTCTTTTGGTTTAAAAAAACACAAAGGCTGTTTAAACTAAAAAATGCATAGAAGTTTAAACATGGTAATTATAGCCGAGCTGCAATGAGGTCATTAGGTTTTTAAAACTTTGAGATAAACAAAATTGAGATGTATGACTATTTTAAAAACATGTCAATACTCAATTTTAATTGTCCATGTGATTGATACCCACTGTATTCCAAGGATTTAGTCTAGATACAGAATTGTTTCAAGATGATTTAGTGAAGGACCTAATCCCACAGCCGGGGTAGAGCAAAGCAATCAAGAAATACATCAAAATGAAAAGCTGTAATTACTGTATTATTGGATGCCACATTTAGTATTTCTAAGGGCAAAAAAGCACACTTTTGCCGTCCTTGCAAAAGAGATGGCAAATTGTGAGATTTTACTATTCTTTACCTCTACAGTTCATTAAGGAATATAATATTGAACAAGTTAAATAATTCTATTTACTCACTACATCCATTCTTTTTTATGAACACTGCCAAGGTACACACAAAGCTGCACACTTCTGTTTTAACATGCTAATTCTCTCCAGCAGAAAATACCTTAAAGAGGTATTTTTAATTAGTACAGTACTGATGGAATCTGTGATATACTGTAGTGGTAGATATTTTTAGGAAATAATTTACAAGTAAATTTTCCCAAACTACAGTCAAAACAATTTTTAACATGGCTGTGTACAAAAAAAGATGATGGATCATCACAAACAGAAGCAAGGCCTTAAGCCACAAACACACAGGGCAAATATAACCTGATCTTTAGTGTAGAAGGAATTTAATCACAATGAAGCAAAATAAGCATATTTATAACATTTTTCCGTGTGCCAGGATCACCTCTAGATAAAATGGAATAAGGTGATATCAACACGTTCGTTTGTGGCAAATGTAAAAAAAGAGTACGAATGCTAACATATTTGTGAACACAGGTAATAGCTTTAATAGAGAGTAATTTACCCTAATGAATCTTTTTAATGTGTTTGATACACTCTTCAAATTAAACTGACTCAATGACCAGCAGGCAAATAAATAATAATAAAACCAGGAACTACTTTACGTGCAAGTGAAGGACAGCTCCAGAAGAAAATTTCATACCTATTTCAAGGGAAAGTTTTGGGGGTTGTGTTTTGGCTTTGGGGTTTTTCTGCTTTTTACCTTTCCTCTGCTATGTTCTATTAGCACTTGCTCTTGCCCTTGCCCACTGAGCAGCTCTGTCCTACAGAAGTACAACCCATCCTACAGCATGCACCAGCTTCTGCTCCATCAGAGCTGCTCCTCCCCTGCTGGGATCCTTCCCTACCTGTCTGCACCCTCTTAGTGCCATATTCAACAATCATAAAGCACACCATTGAAACAACACTGCATCAAATATGCACCTTACAAATAGGAAACATCAGCAACTTGATTCTGCCTCTGTGTTGCTCAATCAGCCATTCTGTCTTCACATTTTCACACTTGGTTTGAGTCTGCATTAATTATTTTTGATAGGTGTTTCTCTGCACAGAGTGATAATCTGGTTTTAGAATCTTTGGAACAGAAGATCTCAAGGATCTCCAAAGTACCTTACAGACAGAAACTAGAGTCATTTACTTCAGAGGTGTAACAATGTAAGAATCAATTCATGAAGAAGTCATGTTACCACTATTTATATTCATAACTACATCGTTTCAAAGTAAATGATTCTTCAAAGGAACCGAAAATGGGGTTGAGTTAACACCTGTAGAATGCAATGGGAGTTGAGTCTAATTCCCTTCACCACCACTAAAAATCCCAGCACAAATTCTAACGGTGGAAATTCCAGTCAGGAAAGTGCTCAGAAAAAACTCTCCAGACCATTCCAGACAACAGATTATCACTATCAGTTGTCTCTTCCCTCTACCAAGGTTATCATCCTTAATATGGAAGTTCAGCTTCCTTGGTTTCATTTCTATCTCACTCTTCCATGAAAAAAGTAATATTAAAAAGTATATAAAAATCTGTTTTCATCTTTAAAAAGGCATAAAAATCATCTCCCCAGGAGCCAAAATCTGTCAGCATCTGGAATTTTGACAAATGGTTTACCAAAACTTGTTAGCCCCAGAAGGACCAAAATGCAAATGGTCTCTGGTAGCACAGAAGGTAGAGTATGGGATTTGTTTAGATTTGGATTTTTACAACCGCTGCTGAAGTAAAACAATAGTCTTGCATTAATTTTACACTTACTTGATAATAATCTAACCTCAAATAATCTCTTTTAAACTCCACTTCAGTTTTAAAAAAACCTAACACCCAAACCGCAAACAAACAGAAAAACCCACCACAAAACAAAACCAACAAAAACCCACAAGAAAACCTAACAATGTCACTTTTTGTTCATGACAAAAAGTACCACACCAAAGGCAGGCAGCCCAGTACTGCCTTGGGCACTCCGACAGGCCTCTTTTTGAATTCCAGTTTACATTCTCTTCTTGCAAGGAACTCCCCATAACAAAAAGAACCAGCAATAAAAATAGATCTAGTTCATCTTTTGCTTCCCCAAACTTGCTTCACCTGAGTGCTGCACTTAAAGCAATGCTCTGTTAAGTGCTCTAAAGCACTCTGTAGTGCTCTGCTTCAACTACCAACTTATCTGTCAACAGACTAAAGACAGACACAAATTATAAATTCCAGTATTTCTATTGAAAACATCAATAGGAAGCATCATCCAACTGTGGAAGGACCGGTCAGTCACTTCTGGGACCGTGCTAACATTAGGGAAAGGAACCACCCAAAGTCGCTGTTCTTAAATCTACAGGGAGTCTCCTTTAAAGTCATTACTACTTTGTTTCTTTTTCACCTGAATGACACTCGAATTGAAAGTTCTTTACAGCAATGTCTATATCTAGGCTAACTGCTGACTGCAGATGCACTAAGCTTTGAGCAGAAGTTAACACTCATTAACAAGATTACCTGTTGTGATTAAGTGAGAACAAACAAAAAACAAACCACCTTGGAAATGTTTGTGACTCAGAATAAACTGAAGTTAAAACTACTCCCTTAAATAAAGTCACACACACACACGCCCCTTAAACATCAACGTTTGGACTCTATTCAAAGTACAATCTCTTTGCAGTTACTGGCATAGCAGCCCTATTCTTAAAGCAGCACAGTAAGAGAGAGTTAATTGCAACAAGTGCTTCACCAAGTTCTTAAATGCTTCAAATACTGGAATATTAAATGTTTCAGTAGTATTGGGTATCTAAATTAAGTCTCTCAAGAACTCTTTAAAAGGAACAACCACTCAAATTCATCTATAAATTCAAGGAAAACTCTAAGTATAGCTAGTGAATGAAAATAATTTGTTAGAATCACTAGAAAAAACCCTCCCTAAGAAAGTTTCAGTTTAGCAGTTAATTCCAACCTGCAGTTAAAAAGGCACTAGCTGTCAGTCAGTTTTCTCACCCAACTCTATCATGAAAAGAAAAACTGACAGATCACAGGAGCTTGCCTTTGTAAACCAATTCGGGAACTTTCATGCTTCTTATTTGTTAGGTTAAAGGTTAAATTGCTGACCTCTGCCCTCCTGCTTAGCAGCCTTTCCCTTTTTCTGTAAAGCTTTATTTTGGGGCTGTATTTACATGGATTAGTCTCTTTTCACGCTAAGAAGGAATCTGTTCACAGCCAAAGCCTTAGTTCTGGTTGTACAAAAAGCAGTCACAATTATTCAGCAGCAGACAATGACCATATTGTGGATTTACAAAAAAACCACCTCAGCCATGGCAAGTTCTGTCCTTGCTGCACAAAACAATAGAAGAAAAATCTTATCAAGCATTCAAGAGAAAGCAAACAAAGCAGGCCCACTGTGAACTTGATGAAGATGTCAAGCTCCTTTAAAAAAATATAAATCAACAAAAGAGTTTAAAGTCTTGTGAGTGAGACTTTCTGTGCTGAATTTTTCTGTCTAGTTAAACAGTGCCAGCATAGCAATATACTGCAGATTAGTAAATACTTGTGAAATAGGGAAGACTGTAGACAGAAGTAGCTAAAGCATGAAGCAAAAAGGCCAAACTGCTCTCTTCCCACAGAACAGCTCACAGAAACAGAGGAACACTCAGTTATACTTGATATTACTGGTTTGAGGGTTTATTAAATCTAGTACTATCAGATAAGAACACACCTAAAAATGTGTTAGACAAAATTTATGATGACTTGCGAAATGACAGATTCTAATATTTTTTTAATAAGGTGAGTTTCTCTTCAAACTGAGCTCTGTATTTCATTTATACTGTAAAAACCAAACCGTGAACTGTCTTCACAGAAAACAGCTCAAACAGTGCTATTGACTTACCCGGACACTGCAGCCCCAGTAAGCTCTTTGTTAAAATCTTCCACCTTGTTTGTACTTAAAAGCAAAGCAATCAAATGGAAACAGAAAAACAAAGCAGCAGCTTAGCAGAATTAGAGTTCCCAAATACCACCTACCTACTTAGGTTTGGTTACTTTTCCAATCCTGCTTTAGGAAGTTTGGTGTAGCAACAGAACACTGTAAAGATGGGATAGGAAAACTCGTGATATGGGAATTCCAGCCCCTTCAACAGAAAGCCCTTATTTAATGGAAAGAGACCTGAATTCTGCACTTCATTATTCCTAAACCTTCAGCATTTTATCTGTTTCTCAATACAGAATGGGCAGATTGGAACCAATAAAATGTTTTCATCTTAAAAAAATAAAGGCTGCTCTGGGAGGCGCATAGGTAAGGTTTACAAACCTTTGAATGACCAACTCTTAACTTAATCCTAGTCCAGTAACTTTGCTTATATTCAAGAAAATCCTTCAATATAGGAGGCACTGCTCTGCTATGTAACATCATAATCTGTGACAAAAGGTAATGGAGCAGCAGCGTGTCTCTCACAGATTCTAGTTCTCTCTACCTGTGCAAGTCCTACCACGGAAACCACAGTGACAACTGTAGAATAATTTTAGGGCCCAAGTACATCGTGACTTCTCCCAGTAGAGTTAAGGACTTCGATTAGTTTAAGTTATACATTTGTGATCTACTGGGAAGCCAGGGAGGGAGGGAAAGAGCTATTACAACCCAAGGCTAGAACATGAAAAGTAAAGAAGGAAGTACTTAAACTACTCACAAGCTTCTAGTAGGAACAAGATTAGTAGTACATGCTACTCTAGGAGCCAATTCAAATGCAAATTTCATCCTTTCACTCAAACAATGATAAACTACCTCAGAGTTAATAGTTTCCTTCTAAGATTCATCTCCCTTTTCAACTTAGTGGTATGTTTTCGAGAAAAGAAAGAAGCACATGAAGAGTCTTACAGCAAGACCTTTTAAATTCTGTCATAAAAGAAGTAGCATAAACTACATTTCCTTTCCTAATCCAGTGAACATTTGTTAAACTCTAACACACTTACACTTTGTCCATGCGGTCGCATTTAGGCTTCTAACTTACCATGGTTTTTTAAAAAAAACACTAAGAAAGAAATCCTTTAGCTGTACTAAACCATTTCAGCTTTTTCCTTGAACACACAGCAAGAATTTATGCTACACTCACAAAAAGATGAAAGATGAGGTCCTTGGAGAGAAAGGCCTTTTGGCACACTACATGGTAAAGCTACAGATTTGACATACTTTTATAATGTCTGCTTTGGCAAGAACACAAAAACCCCACACAAAAGCATGGTACGTCCTCCCAGACGGGTGTAGGGGATGTTTTACTCTTGCAAGCATTTACTTTCAAATGCTCTTACTTCAGAGACTATTTTGATCGGTTACTTTAGACTAACAAATTCTCTTTTGCTATATGAACAGTTTGACAGTCAGACTACAATTCTCCTCACAGCCCTTTCTAACAAGAGAGAATCTTTGGCTGAGGTCCAGCAACAGCCTTAAATTTATCACATCCTATTTTTGATGAATGATCTGCAGCAGTTTTAAGATCATAAAGTGCTTTGAAAGTTAAAAGAAAAATTTCACAAGTAGTAAGCTTTCACTTTCTTTATAAAGGTATTTAAACTAAATTTGCTAGCAGATTCTTTCTACTTCTGCATCTCAAAAAACCTGCACAAAACAAACTTCTGGCTGAGATTAAAAACATAGGAAACAGTTGCAATGCACTTTACTTGCCTACAATGTGTCAATAGCATAGAACTGGGTATCCAGAAGCGCTTAAGGTCGGTAAAAGAAACAATACACGTTCTTTATGATTTACTACCTCAGCTTCTGTGAATTTTCACTATTACAAAATGCCATGACAAACACAAAAATCACAATCTTACAAAATGAATTGTTCCTTCCTTTACACAAAGATTAAAAATAGGAAAAGGAATCCAGTAAAATAGCAGTATTTCACACAAACCTTTTATTTTGCTCTCAAATTATCCGCATCATGTAACAATTCCAATGAATGAGAGAAGACCATGCACCAGAGACACAAAACTAGGTAGTTTTACTTTGAGCCAATATTTCCCCTAAAATATTTCATTTTTACAATAAAACCATGGCTATTTTCCCCTCTTTTTCTGAAAGTAAATGTGTGGGAGCTGGTGAGAAGCATTAGACTTGCAAAGTTCCTATGCTTGACATACTTATACCTGACACACACAACACAGATTTCTCACTAGATAAATTCCATGTACTGTCACTGTAAAAACACAGACTCTGTTCTTTCTATTCTAGTTTGCAGTTTCTCACTTTTGGTGAGAAGGCTCCAGGCTCCGGAGCAATGCATCCCTACAAAGAGGAAATCAGGGAAGAGAAGGCCTCTAAGGATGAGCAAGGAGCTCCTGGACAAACTAAACGCAAACAGGCAGCTTCCAGAGGGTGGAAGCAGGGAAATATGGCCTGGAAGGAATGCAGAGAAACTGTCTGAACAGCCAGGCATCAGGTTAGGAAAGCTAAAGCCCTGCCAGAAGTAAATCCGGCCAAGGACAACAACAAAAGCTTTTATAGGTCTGTTGGCAATAAAAGAAAAAACAGGGAAAATACATGTCCTCTCAGAAAGGGAAATTCCCAGCTTCCATAGAAACCCCAATCATTAGGCCAAAAAATGGTTTGGGGTTGTCTTCTCTCAAGGAAATACATTTTTAGTAAGAAATATTCATCTTCATGTGACTGGTCAGAGTTGTGGCTACCCTGCTTCACAGTTCTCAAACAAAAGACATCATAAGTCTTTACATAAGTAAAGAAAAAAAGCCTTTACATAAGTAAAGAAAAATCCGTAAGTTTCCAAGTAAGATTAGGAATTCAACAAAGAAAAGCACAAAAACCATCTTTAAATACAACTAAATGCTGGAATTGCATAATGTTCCAACGACGTCATGTGCCAAAAATATACAATGCTGAGCACAGATGATAATTTTTTCTGAACAATCTCAAGGGGAAAGGACAGTGAGAGCACAGTGAGCTGATCCAGTGATCATTTCCACTCTCAGTTCACATATTTCACTGTGGTTTGGCAAAGTTCTGCCTGGACTGGAATAAAACAATGTTTGCCTTTTCGACTTCTTTGGTTTCAATGAAAATGTTCTCTTTGTACCTTATTAAGCATATGAAACATTTCCCAGATGATCCTGAAGCTTACACTTCTATGAATCAAATATTAGGATCATAGGATAATTGAGGCGAGAAGGGACCTCAGGAAGTCTCTAGCCCAACCTCCTCCTCAAAGACAGGCCAGGTGTGAGGCTCAGACCAGGTTCTTCAAGCTGTGAAGGGTCTTGAAAACCTGCCAGTTCAGAGATGCACAACATCTCTTGAGTGACCTGGTCTAATACTTGACTCCTCATGATGAACAGGTTGCCAATATTCACTTAGAATGTCTCTTGATTCGTTCTGTCACCACACCTTGACCTCCTGCCACTCATCACTGGTGAGCCTGGATACCTCATCCCAATGAACTCCATGGGTATGGAAGGCTGCTGCTCAGGTTCCCTGGAGCCTCCTCCAGGCTGGGCCAGCCCAGCACTCTTGTCTCCTGACACTGAAGTGCTCCAGCTCTCTCACCACCTTTGTGGCCCTCCATTGAACTTGGTCCAGTTTATTGATGTCTTTCTTGGAATCCAGAACAGGTTTTTCCCTCCTGCAGTTGACTGTGAACTTTGAAACATATTGAAGCTTCAAATTTCAGTTGAACTTCACAGTCACAGGGCAAACATCCCTTGCTACTTTCTCACTTTTCCTCTTCCAGTTTGCTCCCCCATCCCACCAGGGCTGGGGAAGTGAGTGGCTGCGTGGGGCCGAGCTGCCAGCTGGGGTTAATCCATGACAGCTACACAAATTTTTGAATAACAAAATAGAGGCAAGTTTTACCATCCCACAAGCCAGACAATCCCACACACCAGGACAGTTACAGCTTTAGAGCAATTCTTTCTCCTCAAGACCAAGTCAGAAGACTGATACCAGAATTAAGAGCATTGTACGTATCAAAAGAGCTATTATACTAGACACAGACTTCAAAAACAGCTGTCTTAGTTAATTTTGGGATCAATTAAATGGGGAGAAGTAGTTTTAAACCTGCCTGATAATTTGCTTCTTATACACCTTTTATTCATTTTACTTTTCTCAACAGTAGCTGCTCCTTGCCACGTAACATACATTCCCTGACTGCAAAAAAGAAAAGTTAATCTCTATTCTTAGTTTTTTGGCATGGAACAGCCAGCCAAAATGTGGACACAGACTACAAGGGGGTTTCTAGGTCTGTATTTCTGGAATTTGCCTGGGATACAGTACAACTGTTAGATACAGTCAACAATGCAGAGAACCAGGCAACCTTCATTTAGAACAGAAGGACAAAATACCTGTGTATACACAAATCTAAGGCTTCTGAGAAGAAAGTATACCACTGAAGTATAAAAAATTGGTTGGGAAAAATCTCTTAAAAGGTTCTTCAGAGAGAGTAACTTCAAAATAGGTGACTTGTAAAAACAATTATTAAAACTCTTTTTTCACTCCCTGAAAAGAATTTCTGAAGATTTTGCACCTACAAGTGCATACAACAAACCTAAAAACACAACTAAGTGAAACTCCCACAGAATCAGTTGGTTTATAGAACAAAATGTATACTAAATTCTCCAATTAAAAACCTGTAAAGTAGTTTCCGTGCTTTTTAACCCACCTTCCCACAGCAGGGAATTAATCCCTCCAGGGGGATGCAAACAAACTTCAAAGAGAAGATTATACCCAGACACTAGTACTGTACAATGTAATGTTTATGGTCAAATTTGTTCAGATTTTCTGGCACTAGAATCCAGGTCAGATGTGCAGAAACAAAGACCAGTTATTAAAAGGGCTCCTGCAGTTACATCAAATAGTTGTGATGGCACAGAGCAGTAGGACAAGCCAAAACTGTATTCCAGTTACAACTCCTATGGAGGCTTTGGCAGGGAAGGAAGGAGCTGCAGCTATTTGACTTTCGCAGACTGTAACAAATACAGATATAAAAGGAGGTAAGTGGCTTTCCAGTCAATAAAATATAAAAATCCTTTCCATTGGTTCATTACACCATATCTACAACATACACGATTGTTTTGTACAAGACAAAAGAAATACTACTTCAGTATATGCTGACTAATCATAATTATTTAATTTTGACAAACTTCCTTTTTTGTACCATTCTAGAGACCGAACTCTCATGACAGAATCTTGAACTAAATTCTGGCATTACAGATTTCAACCTTTGCTTTTCCTGGTTATTTGGTCAGGTTCCTCAGGTTAGATAAAAGTGCAATCAAAAATTCCCAAATGTACTTACACGTTGGTTTCAGCATTTATGGCAGTTCTCTACCATAAACATAGGAATACTTATCAAAAATCCTATCATAGAAAAATACTTGTGTAATTATGACTTGATAGCAGTGGTAAAAACAGTTAACCAAATCATAAGCTGCATCCATGCCTAATTTCCAGATAAAGTCATTTGATCAAAGCGAGAATTCTGGGAGCAGGTAAAAATACTTCTGTAGACAAGTAAGAAAGAGGAAGTAAAAAAAAATTCCAAACAAGATGTTTTAAGAGTCCCAATCTGAAAAAGAATTTACTTTTTCAACCTAATCAAGAAAAGACTTATTTATATTTTACAAGACAAAAGGAGACAAAACAGTCAAAGAAACATGAAAATTGTCCACAAACAGGTATAGAAACATAAATTTCTCATTTTTAGTCCTAACTGTAAAAGATTCCACAGAACCAGTGATTAAGATACTTTTAAAAGCCAGAACAGCACAATACTAAACATAGTTCATTATCTCACAATATATGGTTCTTAAGAATAGTTTTAGCCAATAAATAGGTAGAACTACAGAGCAAAACAGTACCTTTCCCAACGCAACTGATTCCTGAGTGGGTCACCTCTGCATACACCTCAAAGGTAGTTTCTGGATTTTGTCTGAAACAAAAGAAAGGTATATAGCACACTGAGAATTTGGTTTAAGTGCACTTGCAATGAGGCAGTCAGAAAGGGTTCTCACCATGCACACAGTGCAATGACAACCAGAGAATCTCCATTATTGGTTTACAGCCTTGGATGATTTCTCATCAGACCTTTCTACAGGTGCTAAATACAGGGATTTTTTCAGGAAAAAAGAGTCCTGGAAACTTTTCACCCAACTGAAAAGTCCCATTGCCCAACGCTGAACAAACAACACCCAGATTCACATTTTCATTACTGTGACCCTTGAGTTCAACGTCATGACATCTATTTGCCCAGGAAAAAGGGGGAAAAAAAGAAGCTGCATTCAAGAGGAGGCAAAGTCACTTTCTGCGCATGCTACTGAAAAACTTAAGAGGCTGTATTTAGGATGAAGACAGCACCCCTTTTTAATACCTGTCAAAATATTTCTACCTCTTTGTCAAAAACAGGCCATGCTGGAGAATATTACAAATGCACAAGGTTTGGTCTCATGAGACTCCAGAGTCTTAAATCCAGAAATTTGTCAGATGCAAGGAAGTAAGTGCCATAGCCAAAAACCATACCAAATTGAGCTACAAGATGTAAACGATGCTCGAGGAGAGAGATTTACTCTGCTCAAGAGTTGTAAATATACCAGTAGTAAAAGTAAAAAGTCAATGGTATTACTTCAAATCAAACAAACCATTTAGTGTATAATTTCAGCTCTTACTGATTTAACTCTATAAATGATGCTCTGGAATTACATCTTGTAAAGAGCATGTAAAGGCAGCAGGTGATTATATAATAAAGAATATTTTGAGTTAATTCCTGACTAACAATTTTAGCTACTCCAGGTATTTTTTATGAGATTAAAGAGACTGTAATTGTTTAGCTACTGAAATAAGGATTTTGCAGGTCTGAACATGTGACACTTTATTCTTAGACTTTCTGGTTAAAATCTAGAATCAAAATTGCGTAATTACTGTTCCAAATTTATGGCTGCTTCTATAGTGATAATAATGTCTCCTATGTGTTAATGCAAACTAACATTAGAAAATTGCTGTGGTATAATTTACTTGTGAATTTTGTGACTTCCTTACTGTTAAGGACAAAAATAATGACAAAACCCATAAATATATATGCTAGAATTCCTAACTGAAAGATAATTTTAAAAACTAAAGTCATCTTACCCAACATCTCAAACCAAACATACAAGCACGTCAAGGAGTTCAGCTTACTCTTCAGAGAATTTCTATTATTTTTAATCCTACTTTAACACCAAAAGGATTAAGGAAAACATTTCTAACCATGCCACAGGCCCACTTAGCTTAACTCAAGTGGCTTTAAGCCAAACCCCACACCTATTTAAACTGACAGAAAAGCTACCATTGCTTTCAGTAGCACAGGATCACACTCCTCAGTTTTACACAGCACCTCTCAGGAGCAACAATGGTTCACAACTCAATTAATGGTAATTTAATTTGCCACCAGTTCCCAACTGATTTGTCTTAAGTAGCTGTTTTTTCAGAAAACTACATTCATAAATTACGAGAAATCCAAAGTCAGCTAATATTGTGCAATATAAACCAAACTTGCATAATTCTTGCTGTGCTACTCAAGTCGTGGCACATAATCTGTGAAAACTGGGGTTTAGCTACATTCCAACAGTCATGGTACAGGGTGAGGACAAAATGATACCCACAGAGCACCAGAAATGTATTTTTCCTTTCATACACATTGCTGGCCAGCCTTATCATACCTTCCTTGTTTGTGTCTTTATTTTTAGCACCGTGTTTCCTTAATTAAAAGTTTATAAACTTTGTATTTTTACAGCTAATGGTTAAAACAACAAACACCTTTTTAGTATTATGTTAGAACCCATGTTCAAATTCTTAAGTGAAAGCACTGTGTAACACAGCTGGCAGGAGCACAGGCTATATACCAAAACTTTCAGACAAAAAGACATCACATTTTGTATTTTAATTTTCCATGACAAACGTCCATTTATTTCTATGAACAGTGAAATTAAAGTAGCTTTCCCAAGTGAGAAACTCAGTATTAAAGGCTGCATTCAACAGCCAACACCTCAGTATGAGAATGAAGTCATTGCTGGATTGTGGGTATTTTATAACTTTTCAGAGGCATTAAGGAAACAAGTTACTATGAGACTTCATACAGTTAGCAAATACAGCATAAACATGATTATAAAATGTATATTCTGCTGTCCAATGCCACCTGTGCATCGCACTGAAACCTCAGCCCCTGCAATCCTCCACAGCACCAGAGCCTTGAACACACACACCAAGTTTTCCCTTCTCCCAAAAATCACTTACAGACCCCGATCACTTATCAAGTGAACAAAGAGATGCAATTAAAAAAAATACATAGGATACAGAGGTACAAAAATACGTAGTACCTCGTTTATTTGAGAACTAGGTAATTTCAGAAGGAAATGCAATACTTCTTTGTAAACACAAACTTAGGAAGGAGCTGTATGAGAAAATAATACTTCTATGATAAAAGCTAGTTGTATGAATTACTTCAAATCCCTGATGCAGAAATAACTTCAGTATCAAAGCAATCAATATGAAATTCAATTTTACACCGAAATAAGATATTTCAAATACGGTATTTATGTATAGATTTATGCAGAATAAAATTAAATCAAGTCCTTCTCCAAAGCTGGATGGCTGGAAATACACACTTTACACATCTACAGCCTAGTTCAATTCTGTCAGGAGCATTTTTTCTACACATAGGAAAATGCAATAGTACTTACAACAGAAAGTATCATTCTGCTTAAGAACTGAGGCATAAGACATTGCCTGATAATTAGTTGTCTCGTAACAAGACTTAGTTGCTCAACTCTTGCAGAAAAGAAATTATTAGCAGAAACCTGTAATCACTAATTCAATTCAGGAACTACATCTGAAGCCTTGATTAGTTTCCTTATATTTAACTCTTTTGCCTGGTATTCCCTAGGTAGACACTATTTCTTCTTCGTCTCTAACAAACGTTTTGTTAAATCTCTGAAAGCTTTCCCAGATGTATGTTGGTCATCTGTTGTGTCACCAGTGAAATACAACCACCTCTGGAAAGGAACATGCCAACTGTTCTCACAGCGCAGCGCCATTCTGCTGAACAGATTGATAACGACACATTATTTAAGACAAATAAATAAGAAACCCTTTCTGTCTCATAACACGAGTACAAAGGCTCCCGAGCAGTGACAGCAGCAGGTTAACAAGGCTCCTATCCTACCTCACCTGGCTGGCACGGAGTGCCTGGCACGTTCCCTGAGACGTGCCCCGGCAGAGGATTAACCCAGCACTGCAACCCAACACTCAATTTAGCTTTTTTTTTGCCTGCAGCTATACAGAAGCCAAAGGCTTCCAGGACTGCTGGCAACTCCTTTATTTCTTTCACTTCAGTCTGATGCAGCTACTGATACTTTTCTCTAAGCAATCTTTCACTCAAACGACTCGTTATTATGCACCCATCAGAAACCTAACTGGCAGCTATACTCAGGTTTCATGCAGAGTCTATCACAGTGTGTGCAAGGGATCCTGTGCCAAGCAGTTTAATATCCCTCACAGTTATTAATCTATTGCAAGAAGCAAGAGATCTGACTACTGGATGTTTATTGGGGCTCCAGCACACACTGGTGACACCCCTAAAGGAGATAGGCCTCACCCTACCCAGTTACCAAACAGTTCCCTCATTCCTGTCACTCCCAACCTGTCCCAATAAGGAAGTTACTTACCAACTTTAAAATAATCTTTGCTGGATTAAACATCCAGCTCAGAAAGGCAGACCAGAAAAGCCTCTTACTCAGACAGGCTCTCTCACTCTATATATGTTAAGATTGTTTTGAAAATTGTCCTTACACTACTTGGGCCCAGTATTCTGTCCAAAGTGGAAAAAGGCAGTTTATTAAGTGTTGCTCAAGGCAAAGTTGCTTAATGGCTCAGTGGACAAAATGCTTTCTCAAAAAAGTCCAAGAAGAATGAAAAAAAAATGTTTACCTGGGTTTATTACCTCTGATACTCTGGTGATTGGGAAAGACATGGGTTTTACCCACAGTCTTGAAAGACAAGTTCACACTGAAAGACTTTGCACAGAAAAAGTCCTAAACTCTGCTGGCTGCACTAAATATTCTAACAGCTACATCTCCCTGACAGCAGTTTCTAGTTGGAGCACCTGCCTGATTACAGGCACCTGCCTGATTACATTCTCATTTAGCAAAGTCTACTCAAAGCCACTGAAGCCCAATCAGCAATCGCAAACCCAAGGATGGCAAACCCAGCTTGTGGATTCAGTGGGCACACAAAATAAACTGCATTTAAAGTAAGCATCAACCTCCTAATAGATTTAAGATAAGGTCATCATAAGAAGTCATTCTGGATCATAATCTTAAAGTGATCCAAGCAAGGGTGATTGCTGCAGGGTCTGAAAGTGCAAGTTAGAGACACAGCCTGGTCTGCTGCCAAAATAACTACAGTTTTCAATTCTACCTGTATTCTATTGTAAGAGTTTAACCAGTTTCTCAGGCTTTCATTTCTCTGCAGCAACAGTTGAGAACATGTACACCAAAAATATGCAAAACTCATGCCCACAGTATGCTTAAGGAAGGAAGGTTCATTCCTCAACCAACCAATTGCCACAGTGCTATCACTACAAACACTCATTATCTGCTTACATCTTCCTAAAACACATGGCTGAAACGACACGGTTTCATCTATCCAGCCTATGGACTTGGGAACATGAAGATGTGTCATCACACAAACTATGTTCCCTCCAGCCTTGTATTCAACTTAAACAAAAGGAGTGAAAAGTTAAAGCCCAATGTAATCCTGAAGATCACTGTGCTCAAGAACAAAAAAGAATTGCTCAACAGCACCTGCTGAAACTGCTGAACAGAACAGGATCGACCTGGGTCTCTCCGCTCTATAACCCTTTCACACACAGATATATCAGCCAGCACTCCCTGCTTGGCAACAGCTTTATTACACCTCTACCTGTGTCCAAGGAACTGAATTTTCCTGGAATGGCATGTGAAGGAACTGAGACTTTTAATGTGACGACACCAAACATACCAACAGGGCTTACCAATAAATCGACCACCAGTTTTATGAAAACTAAAAAAAAAAACCATTAAGAGCATGGACCTGCAGGCCCAGCACACCAATCACTTGCATCACTCTTCTCCTACTCCCAAACCCCTTTGCAAATGCACTTTGGATACCTCCTAGCCAGACTGTAGTCCTTCCGTCAGCACACTCTAACCTGGGCAAATAAATGTGCACTCCCTCAACCCCTCCACACCCCCGAACAGGCGTCGCCTGTGCTGGCAATGAAGATGTTCCCAACGCAGCACCCCCGCCTTCCCTCAGGCCTGCACCGATAACACTACACTGCCCTCCCCGCCCGGCCCTGAGAGCGGCAGGGGCAGGGGGGTGGCTGTGAGGCAGGGTCGGCTCTCGTCCCTCTCCTGGGGCAGGGCCGGGGGGTCCCGCCGGGGTCCCGCCCGGAGTTGGGGTCGGACGGCCCGTCCTGCCTGTCCCTCCGGCCCGCGGGGCAGGGAGCGCTCTCTCTCCCCTTCCTTCTCCCTCTCCTTCTCGCCCAACCCGAGGCCCGCGGGCTCGGCCGGGGTCCCGCCCGCGCGGCCTCAGACGGAGCGGAGGGAGGGCGGGGGAAGTCAGTCCCCTTCTCGTTCTCCCGAGGGCCTGAAGCGGGGCTGGAGAGCTGCGGAGGGCACTCACTTGATCCTGGATCCCATGGTCTCCGGGGGGCCGCATAGACCCGGGGCGGAGCGAGACACGGGCGGGGGCCGCAGGGCCGCGCTCTGTCCGCCGCTCGCCCCTCACTCCATCCCGGCCCGCGCCGCGGCGCCCCGGCCGAGTCACGGCGCGGGGGCTGCCGGGAGCTGTAGTGCGGCGGGGCCCGGGGCGGGCGGCGTGCCCTTGGCTGGGGGAGCCGCCGGGGAAAGCACCGGGCTCTGCTCGTGGTGCCGAGCCGCAGGAAAACAGGCAACGGGCAGAAAGTGATGCGCAGCACGTTCCAGCCGAACGCGAGGGAGAGCTTCCTCACTGTGCGAGTGACCGAGCACTGGAACAGAGAGGGTGTGCAGTCTCCCTCACGGGGAATATTCCAGAACCGTCAGGATACAGTCCTGTACCATGTGTTCTCGTGACTGTCTGGACAGGGAGGTTGGATCAGATGCCCCACTAAGGTCCCTTCCTACCCGACCTATCCTGTGTCTCTGCAGCCGGGAGCGCCGGGCAATGGCAGCGCTGACGGGCCCCGCTCCCCTCAGGGAGATTCAGGCGGAACGGGCCCCGCTCCCCTCAGGAGATTCAGGCAGGACAAGCCCCGCTCCCCTCAGGAGATTCAGGCAGGACAAGCCCCGCTCCCTCAGGGAGATTCAGGCGGGACAAGCCGCGTTCCCTCAGGGAGATTGAGTTAGGACAAGCCCCGCTCCCCTCAGGGAGATTCAGGCAGGACAAGCCGCGTTCCCTCAGGGAGATTGAGTTAGGACAAGCCCCGCTCCCCTCAGGGAGATTCAGGCAGGACAAGCCCCGTTCCCCTCAGGGAGATTCAGGCGGGACAAGCCCCGCTCCCCTCAGAGAGATTGAGTTAGGACAAGCCGCGTTCCCCTCAGGGAGATTCAGGCGGGACAAGCCCCGCTCCCCTCAGGGAGATTCAGGCGGGACAAGCCCCGCTCTCCCCAGGCCTCCTCAGGCACCCGCGGCGCTCAGCGGCCGAAGAGCGGCCCGGAGTGACCCCGAGCAGCGGGGCCGGGCCGGGACTCGCCCCGGCGGCAGCAGGAGACGCCTCCCTGCCCATCAGTAGGGCGGAATTGTCAGGCATCCCCGGACGGGGCCAAACCGCATCACCAGCTTGATCCCGACCTCTGGATATCCACTGATATCCAGGCCAGATGAGGAGCACGACTGTCCATCCTGGAAAGCCCCGTGCAGAGGGGAGCGGCCCCCATGGGCACAGCCAGGAACCGATATTCAATGTCCAAGGACTGCAGAAGTCAAAGGAAAAAGGCAGAGAGAGGGGCTGGGAGGGGTGCCCTGGCAGAGGTGTGACAGAATATTGTGCACTGTGGGGCACAGAGACCGAAGCGGCTGAGGAGACAATAAAACATGACTAGAGAGACTCTCAAGGCCAAGCAAGGTCATAAAAGGGACTGGAGATTTCTCAGAAATGGAATGCAGTCTGCTGAAAACATGAAAAATTGCAGATAGACAGCTTTTGAAACGTGTCATGTTGGAGTTGGCAAACAGGAACAAACAGGTACCAAACTATTTCATTAAACATGATTTACGGGAAGTTTTCAGGAAGGTTTGGAGCATTTCTAGTGTACTTTAGCAATTTTTAACTTTTTAGAGTTGGGGATGATCTACAGTGAGGAATGAAAGAATTGAAAATTTGTCTTAAAAAGGCCTCCGAAGTGCAAATCAGTGTGGACACCGAGTGCTTGGCTGAAGAACCTAGACAGCTAGAAAGGTGGGAGAGAGTATATCCCATCTGAGATCCTTTAATATCCCGTTTGCTCCCCAGAGACTGGGTAGGAAAAATCATGCCACCCTCATTCAAGTAACAAATTTAAAACATGTTAAGCACTATGCAAAAAGTCCTGGAAGATTTATTCACAGTTACATTAAGTCAAAGACGTGTTTGGGGAGATGAGGAGGAGTGTTTCTAGTACTAATTTGAGTACTTGAGATGAGGTGCTTCCACCGCAGGCTTCCACCCCCAGCCTCTGCCACAGGAGCCGTGTGAGAGCTCAGACCTCAGCGTTCAGTCCTGGCTTGTTCCGTGGTGTGAAATACCTGTCCCCAGCCCCGAATCGCTGTTTGATCTGCAGTGCTGTTCCCTGTCTCAGTCAGACATTCCCATATCCATGTAAAGTAGCTTTGTAACCAAAATTACTGTGTTCAGACAGGGAGATTCTAACCCTTTAAACATATCGGTGCACTAAGGGTTACACATATAACAATCAAATGGAGGCAAGTTTATAGAAATATTGTTAAAATTGTTTGCAAAAGCAAAAAAAAAAAAAAAACCCTGTGGTCAGTAATGAGTTAAAAAATTAGGAAGCTGGTAAATACAATGCTGATGCAGTGTAAAATAACAATGTGGGAAAACCCCAACATCTTAGGAGTGGCTAAGAGAATTTCTTATGTTTCATCACTGTTACATTTCATCACATGTTCCTTTTTTGTAACATGGATTGACATTAAGAGACAGACTCACAATTTTACTTTAGCTCTGTTTTGTGTAGTGAGCCTTTTAAAGATTTGGTAAACTTATTAATATGAACAGATGTAGTAAATATTTAATGGGGACATCTATGCAAGAATAGTAGACTAGTTTATATTTCATAATTTTTAGACAGGACATGCTGATGAATAAAAGGCTGGGTGATTCAAATGAGCAATTTAAACCCTCTCACAGAGAAAATGAGTGGTTGGGAAGTGTGCATTCACCCCGGTTTGGGGGAAACAAGATATAAAAGGTGGATTTCGAGAACTGGACTGGATTGCTGGGGTGTTGGATGAACTGATAGTGGCTGGTAACTATCAAATGTCAGGAAAAAAAACAGTGTTTGGCAACTTCATTTAAATATATCTCGGTGAAACATCTATTTTGTAGGTGACTGATTTGTAATGAGTGTATTTTCTTACCCCTGGGGAAGAATTATAATGGCAACCTCATGTTGGTATCTGTTCATCAGCAGTTTCTCAACCGGGATCTTGTGCAGGTGTATCCCTGAACTTTTGAGCAGGAGATATTGCAGTCACATGGGTCATGTGATAAGCGTGAGATAATACATTTAAAAAACAATATTATAGTGTATTTCAATTAGGATTCATCAAGGATTACCCACCTCAAGTTCACTGTTAATAAAGACGAATTTAATTAATGAAAAAAAGTGGGCATGTGTATGAAAAATTGTAAGGTTCCTTCCTTGCTCAAGAAGATATACTTAATGGGATTGCCAACATGCAAATCCAGTCTATGGAAACTCTGGTTTAAAAGACTGCCTAATAAAACAGGTGTGAGCTTGTAAATCTGGTAATGCTAAGTCAGAGGAAACCAGAAAGGTGAGGACAGGATGAGTGTCCAGAATTTCTTCTACTTAAAGAATAAAACAGACACTAATATGGAATTGGTACTGTGCTTTCTAACTGTATTTTGAATGTGTGAAGCAAGCAAAGTCAGGTATATTCCAGAATTCAGGATACAGAACATGCTTGTACTCCCCAAATGCTGATAATAAAATAGGAGAATTCATTCAAAATTTCAACTGAATAGACACTGAATATTTAAATATTTGTTCAAATTGTGAAAACTGTATTTCCTGTGAAAAAGAAAATGGGGAAAAAGTATTAAACATGATGTAGATGTTTCTGTTCAAGTGCGGGAAATTTTTCTCTCTATCTGCCTAATAATAATTTCTCTTCCAAGCTGTAGAACTTTTTTCCCCCTGCTTTACCTGGTGTATTTATGCAAATAAGCTGCTCATTAGGTACCCCAAATCCCATTTTCTGCAATTGTGTCGCTGGCCCCCACGCCTGCAGCTGGCCCAATGGTTGATGTAATTGTGTCCCAGTGACAGGGCAGCAGGGACAGCAAAGCCCCCGAGGAGAGCGAAGGGTTCCAGCAATGCCTGCTGGCCTGGCCACGGAGCCCTGGGTGTGAGTGGCTCAGAATAGATGAGCTGATTAACTGTGAATCACCCTCCCAGAAGAGATGAAGCATTAATAGCAAACAAAAGGGAAGCAGAAGGGAAACTTCAGGCAGAAGAAAATAATCCAGGATTTAAAAGCTTGGTGAAAGCCTTAGGATGCTTCCAGATTGACCTGAAAGTCTAAGTTCAATACCATAGAAATAGAGGTCTGATACTCCAGGATGGATTTGGTGAATGCGGCTGAACTTGTATTTTAATATGTAACACACCCGCAGCGACAAATGTACGTCAGAACACAGTTACTGTTTCTTCTCTGCTGGTGACAACCCTTCTGAAGCACAATGTAGTAACCAGAATTTACTGGGGAGATTCTCCCTGCTACATTTCAGCCAATAGAACTGGCAAGGGGAAAAATGCTGACTTTAGAGATCAATAGTAAAGCTTCATCTAAAAGGTTATGCCTTGGAAGAGAATATCCTGCTATCTGACTAATATTGATTATAATGTTCATGGACGTTTTTCCTAACATCTTAGTGGATAAATATTAGGAAAATCTCTACCCGTGTTTATAAACTGATGAAAAGCTTATTAAAGATATTTTTTAGATGTAAAACAGAAGTTATTTCATCAACCTTAATTCTGTTATTCTTGTTGTTATCAAACAATGAGCCTCATGAGTTATGGATCAGGTCATTACAAACAGCTTCCAGAAGTGTTCACATATGTTGCTTGAGAAAAAAGCCTGTTCTTAATGCTCCCAGACTGGGATTCATCGGGCATTGTTAGGATAGCTGGTTACCCTCAGAGACATTCACTTATGCCCTGAAACAAGAGATGTTTAAATCAGCCTATGTGCCCATTTGTATGGACGGAAATGGGTTACATCGACTAGTTTTCCATTACAAGTTAAGAAACAATAATCTGTAATTGCACAGAGTGAAACAGATCTTTAGAAAATACAGAAGACAACATAAAAACCAAAAAAAAAAAAAAAAAGGGTAAAAACCCACCAAAATTCACTTATAAGAACATAACCAAAGAGTTAAATCAAAAGCATTCTGTCTCCAAAACTGGACACGAGCAGATGTCTAAGGAAGAGTGTAAGAATGTGGAAATATGTAGAATTCTCTCGCAGCCTCCAATAAATTAGTGTGTTTTCTCAGCCACAGATGCTTCAAAATAATAGCTTTTGGGGGGCCAGGCACTGGGCTCCACTTGGATATGGAGCTGAGCCATTGACCACAAGTCCATGTTCGCTGTCACCAATCACCGCCTCCTTTTCCACGTGCCTCAGCACAGCTTCCGAGAGCTCTGCTCCATGATTTTGCCCAGCACAGAGGTGAGACTGGTCATCCTGTCTTCCCATCAGTGGAAACGTCATTGGATTGCCCTAATTTCTGAAATACAATGGACCCATAGGCTCAGCAACATCATCCACCATTTCTCTCAGGACCTGTGGATGCATCTCAGTTCCCATGAGCTTGTGCACCTTCAGGTTCTTTAGATGGTCTCAAACCTGATCTACTCCCACAGCAGGTGGTTCTTCATTCTGCAGTGTGGGCAGTGTGGCTAGAACATGGGCCAGTGAAGATCGAGGCAAAAACATCATTGAGTGCCTCAGCCTTCTGCATGTCCTGGGTAACCAGGTTCCCCATCTCCTTCCTGAAAGGACCCACTTTTTCCCTGTCCTTCCTATTATCAATATACCTGTAGATGCTTTTCTTGATGCCCCTGACATCCCTGGCCAGAACTAATTCTATCAGGGCTTTAGCTTTCCTAACCTGATACCTGGCTATTAAGACAATTTCTCTGTATTCCTCTCAGTCTACCTGTCCTTGCTTCTAGCCTCTGTAGGCTTCCTCTTAAAAGCTAAGCAAGCAGTAAAATACCTTCCCTTTCAAGTGTTTGAAGTACCATACACTGAATGACCTTTTCATTTTCCATTTACAAAGAAATAAGAAATAACTATTCTTATTTCTGATACCTGTGATTATACCAATAGCTATAACTCAGGCCCATGAAATCCTTTAATGTAACGAGCCATGCTGGAGAGTCATTCCCCTAAAGAAAAGAGCTCAAGATGATTGACCTGAAATGGCCTCTTCATTTTTTAGTGAAAGGAGATCTAAATATGGCAAACATTTCCCTGTGCTACTGTCTCTTAACAGACATCTTCCTCATCAGAATCTCTTATGATTAACAAGAATTGGTTATTTAATTTTAGGAAGAAACTAGCAAAATGTCTATAAGAACACTCTGGGTTTTGTCTTTAACTGTGCAGTGATTTTTCTGTCAGAAAAATCTTTTTTTTGCCTTTACTTATTTCCATTGTTTGCACAAGAGAGAAGTAGCCAATTCGGCATCAAGGAGTCAGTGCTTAGAAAAGTGTTATGGTAAAAGAGTGGGCACCCTTTGTTGGTTATTTCACGTTTGGTGTGTGCAGAGACCATTTTTATACTGTCTCCTGCCAGCATCTTCCCCATAATTACTTTCATTCTCACCTGCTGGATCTGTTTGCCTGAGCTCTTCTCTAATTTCAGAAATTCTTCCTGTTATAAATGTCTTAGGCTTTTACCTTTACCTTCACCTCAGAGCACTTTCCAGCCAAGAACAGCAGTTTTGCACCCAAAGTATATCCATCTCACCATGAACATCCCTGTGTGTGTTACCAAAGACCCTAGGAGGTGGACTAAAGCAAAAACATTGGAAAGGTAAAGAAAGCTATAGTGAAACACCCAAATCTTTTGAAAAGCAGGAAACGCCCATCTTTCCAAGGGACAGACAACGTTCTGCAGCGTTGGTCCCAAATTTTCTTTTAATACATTTCTAACTAGATAGAATAGGCTTTGCAGTGTTTATCCTCCTCTTCCTGCAGTCTACCAGAGTTAACAGTGAACTCCTGTATTTTTGCTACCTGATACTGTCTCACACATATTTCATTCTCCAAATTTTCACCCAAGCAGCTTTAAATTAACACTAGGTGGGTAATAACAGTAGGTTGCCTACTCAGTGGTTTGCTTTTCTCTGGGGCTAACAGACCCCTCCTTGCATGTCGCAAAAATCGTCTGGCTCTGGCTTCTCGGAATGGCTCTGCCTTCCCAGCACAAACACTGCCTGCCTGGTTCTTGCTCTGAAGCTGTTGAAGACACTATTTCATCTGCCAATAATAAAGAAGCAACTGACCTAAGTTACTCTTCTCTGTTCACCTTGCTGTGATAGCAGAGTGCTGACTGTACCGTTATTGCTCTATAAAGTGAAGTCAGATTTATGAGGCAAAATCTATGATGGTGTGATTCCAGCTAGACGAAAAAAAGCCCAGTATGAAAATAGTTATTCATATCTGTGATAGCCTTTGTCACAGAAAAGATAACCCTCCTGAGCTGAAAGGAATAAGATCACTGATGTAAATCAGACTGCTGCATTCAAGTCCCTCTAAGTTACTAATGAGCCTGGAAGAACAAGGATACTTAGGAGAAATCCAGAACAGCAAGACGTAAGTTGTTGGAGCAGAGGGAAGTACTTACTTCAGATGATACTAAACTCTTGTACAGTAGTGCCCAGCTTAAGCTTGTAAGAGCATGAAAGAGAGGGAAGGAAAAAGAAAGAGATAACAAAAGAAGTAAGAAAGGAAGGTGTGAACAAATGAATGAATGAACAAAAACCCAAGGAATTTATAGAATACAGTGTTTCTAACTTGGTAATGTTTATTATTTGAAACATGATGTTATATTTTGTTGCACTCATTCTAGAAATAAGAATAATAAAATCTTGGTATGAAGCATTGGTATAGGCGGTGTTATTTTCTTTGGGTTTTCCCTGTCTCACAGAGTTGATGGCATCCTAATTTCAGAGTTTCCAGTAGCAATTAAAAGAACTTTTTTTATATAAAATTAAAGCATATTTTGAGCCAGGCTTCAAATGTAATCACTACAATCACCATAAATCAAAAGACCACTAGCAGTGTCAGCTTCACTGCCCTTCTAAGGAGGAATTGCTTATCCTTTCTGCCATAGGACGGGGGCAACATGATAACTATTGATGGCTCACTACTTATTAAGTTGTCATCAGACAACATGTTGTCATAAGCTATTATTTTTAAATTGTTATTAAGAAAACATCAAGCAGCACTTCTGTAATGTAAGCTGGTTGTTTTAACAATGAGAAGGTATGTGTTGATATCAAAATTGAACTACATAATGTTAAAATCAAGATTTAGTTCGTATTGCTATGCAGAAAACTGATCGAATATTCAAATTACTACAATCTTCAACAGCGTAATAGTGATTGAGTAGTAGGGGGTCTGAGTTTTATGTAATTTATAGCCATTTCATTTGAGTGTAATTCCTTATGATTGCTGAACCATGACATTCCAACTTACCTTTCTGGCAACAGCTAGTGCTAGGCAGGCACTAGCTGTTCTGAACTTAAATATATAAAATGGAGTTGATGGCCTACAAATTTCTTTTACTGATTTTCCTGCTTTGATGTTCAGAAGACATCAGTAATGTTACCCCTGATTGATACTAGGGTAAGTAAGTTCCAGATCTGTCCATTCTTATTTGTACTCCCCTTTTGTCCAAGAAGTTCAAATAAGATGTGTCTGATGTCCTGTACCTGGTGGGGGAAGAAACCTGGTCATACTAAGAATTCAGGGATTCTTGACTAACTTGGGGATTGTCTTTATATTGTCATTGATTAGTGTCTGTAGTTAACTTAATTTTTTAAAACATGTAGCATTATTCTTCACAGACTGCAGGGTCACAGCACAGGAGAGATTTCTTCCAAAACTGTAGGCATTGTTTGAGAAAAAAAAGAGTGGTGCTTTATTTCTAGATGTTATTTTAATTAGTTCTTTGATGCTAATGATCCCATTACATTTTGGGGGGTAAAAACCAAACACAAACCAAAATGCACTTATCTATTCACAAAAAGTCAATTTTATTTGTGTAATTACTGCAACTATACATGATCAAGATGTAATGAGGTGATACCATGAGCTTGCAAATACCAACCTCTTCTGAATTCAATAGAGAAACTTTAAATAGGCACTACTTCAAGCCAGCGAATATGCTCCCTTTCTCTAAAATGGGGATAACATCCTGCTGGAAATGCTCTTTTGAGTCTAGTTCTGACACTTTTGTGGTATAATATAAAATTATAAGGTGGGGATACCAGTATGCTCCTGTCCTGCTGCCTCTAAATGGAGCCATCGTTAAATGTGGTTTGATTTGTCCTGGTCTTACAGTTAATGAAGACTGGGTGGTATTTCACCAGGGTTAATGCTCTTGGTCCTTGTTATTAATTCCCCTGTAAGCACTCAGCTTTTTCTAGACTTTCCAGTTAGTCCTGTAGGATGTTAAAAAATGTTTTGATACATATGTTAGTTGTTTTAATCGTAGAGCTATAAAGAACTAAGTCAAGAAAAGCCTCTCAAGTAATACACAGGAGTTAGTTTATAAAGTAAGTAAAGCTGAACCACTAAGTAATAGTGACCACAATATAATTAACTTCAACATCCTCAGGGGAGAGATTGTACAAAAAATGAGGAAGCTAGTTAAAAAGACCCTAAAGTCAGAAGTGAGGAAATTAAAATCCTTAGACTCAGCATGGAGGCTACTTGAGCAACCATAACGGGGTAGCAGAAGGCACGCATAATCCCAAACAAACACGGATGCTGACAAGCAAAAACAATCCATAGGGCTGCAGGAAGGTTCACGAAGGTTGCATAGTCAAACATGTATTTTCTGAAGGTAGAATTATAACTTGTGAAGCCAATATGGATAAAACACAGTGGCTAAGATACCCAGTGGAGATTAGAAGGATGACAGAGGATTTGAGGAGCAGATAGCCTGACATGAAAATAAGATTTTTTCAAGTATTAAGAAGCAGCAAGCCTGCAAGACATTTTGTAAGTCCAGTGGGCTATTTGGTAGAAAAGTAAGAAAACTAATGAGAATACAGTGACACTGAAATGAAAGTAAATGACTTGTTTGCATTAGCATTTTCACACCGAATTTAGGGTAAAATAGATATACCAAATTTTCTCCTGTTATGTACTATAGAAGAGGTTTTGTCAAACACAGGAATTAAAAGATGTGCTGGAAAAAATTCATAAATTAAATAAAAACAGGCTCCTAAGACTGGAAAGTAAATAAATAAATTCTAAGGGGATTTCAAACAGAAATTTCTGAACTACCAACAAGAACAGTCAATCTGATTAAAATCAGTACAAATACTAAAGTAGAAAGCATTTATCCCCTAAAAGGTATGAAAGGTAGTTTTGGAAATGTCAACACAGAGATCCATATACATAAGAAATAAAACCAAGTTAAAATAAAATTGCCCATCCCTTAAGTTGTCCTGAAAGTACATGCTTCTCCAGCCCTTCAGTGTAGTGACCTCCAGCATGTCTACAAAGCTATTTGAGTGCTTTAAAATGTACTCATTTCCAACTGAAAATGCTCTCATGGGAAACAAGTAGTAGAATAAAAAGTAAATGTAAGGCATGCGTGTGCTAGAGGGGTAGGGGTGGTCTGGCCTGACCTGGGCTGTGCAGTAGTAAAGAGCCAGGGCAGTCTGGGCCTGTTATTAGGAGAAACAGACAGCTCTCATGGCCTGGGACCTTGCCCCAAAATGGGGGGGATTAATCCCTCTCTGCAAGTGCTTTTTTCTTTCTATAGGATTGGGAGCTCGGTGTAGTTGTAGGATATTAACTACTACTAACTCCTACACATGGGAGGAGAAATGAGCCATGTCCCAGCTACCTGGAGACAAGGAGGGTTTTCCCTGGGGAGCATTCTGAGGATTCTGATAGGACTCATCATTTCTGGGAACAGGCCGCTGGGTTAGATAGGTTACTGATGGAGTGGGGCATTCTGTATTCTCCTGGGTTGCTGTAGAAGACACTGTTTTTCACAATTGAGAAGATTGCAGTTTGGACATTATCTAACGTTATCCTTCTAGAGTAAAACATTTACAGAATCAGCAAAGTAACTGGCAAAATTCTGTGGTTTGTAAAGTGAACCTTTAGGAGATTGATGTTTTTGCATGAACTTGGCTATCTATAAAGTAACCAAAAACTGTTGGAAAGAAATGTAAGGATGTTATAAAATGACCAGCAAAGACACAGAAAATGGAAAAAACAATAGCAAATCTGGTAGTTTATTGAAATAAAGCATACCGAATTCTGGAAAACATTTGCGGAAAGGTAACCTGCAGTGTTTTTTGGGTGAGTACATGTTGCTCAAGTTTGCATAATTGATTTTCCATAACTGAGAGGTCCCAGCGTTCAAATTAATTGTATTCCTTTGTCAAGATTATAATGTTACATTGTTATGCTCAAAATTCCATTGTGATACAGTTGAATATGCTTCTATTTCTAGATAATTTCTTCTGTTTCCCATTCTTTGCTACCTTGTCAGTGTCGATGTAGCAGTTGTGCTTCTCTCCTAAGTCACTGTCTGGACATCAAACTGGCAAACAGGCATAAACACAAGGCAGTGTGTCCAGCTGTGGGAGGGGGGTTAGAGATCTAGAATGAGAATTGTTTTACTTACTCACACACAAACCTTCACTCTGAGAGGTGAATACCTACGTTAGGCTGATCTACGTACAGCACAGACTTCTCTGTTAAAGCTGAGAAATACTATTCCAATTTTGTCTGCCTTTACATTTCATCATTCAGAATTTTTGACTGAATTGTAGATTTTGACATCTTGTCTTTCTTGATTTCCCTGACCTTGTCTTTTCGTGGTTCTTCAGTTGCCTCTCTAATAATTTCTTCACTTATCCTTCATCCTGACATCACATCTCCAACTCTCTGAAGATATTTAGCAGAATTATATTTTTTGCTGCCTTCTACCCCTTCCAATCCAATCTTATTTTGGTGTAATCTCACAGTCAAACAGATTCAGCTATCATCCCTATGTTCCCAATTGTCAGATCCACTTATTTATGCTAAACCTGTCTTCTCCCGTTTGAAGTGAAATCTCACTCTGTCTTCTTGAAATGTCTTCGTAGATACCTCACCATCATGTGCTGTTCAGTACGGGACTAAACAGAATTCCTTCCCTCTTTCCTGCTCTGCAGTCTTCCCCCACTCCTTCCTTAATCACTATGTACATACTGCATGTCATTCAGCTTTTCGCCATGTATGGTCAGTGCTTCTGCTTTGAAAATGTATTTAACTTGAAGAATGTCCAAAACCCTTTACAGTAACAAAAAAAAAAAAAAAAAAAAAAAAGGAGAAAAAAGCCCACAAAGGGTAGTTGAAATATTGAGCAAGCAGAAAGCAATACACTGAGAAGCCGGAATAGGGCAGTATTCTCACTACAGCAAAGGTAGAGCAGCAGTAAAGGCAAAGCGACCTTGTGCGTTGCCCCCCGGGGCGCTGTGGCTGTGACCTCGGGGAGCTGCAGCCAGACAGGAGAGGGACTTCCCTTGCCAGGGCCCATTCAGTCGTGAGCTCCTCTGTGAAGCCGCCCAACATGGGGTCCAATTAGTGCCACTTATATTGGGGAATATTTTTTAGAGACCTGCTGAAAGCAACTGCGATGAGATTCTCAGATTAACTTTACCCAGGCCACAGCTCCAGGGCCCTCAATCATTTTCATTCAAGGCAGATTTTGACTGCAGTCTGTAGGAGTTTTTGGCTAATGAAGGATCAGGTCCATCCTTTTGGTAATTTTTTATCATTACCTGGTTCCTATCTTGCTAGCCACTTTTCAGTCGATATTTTTATTACCTTTCCTAGAAATTAGGAATAGTAATGTTTACTACTTCTGTTAAGTGCTTATAGTTATATCAATAAAAAACAGGTAATATTTAATTTCTAGAATTACCCACCTGCCACTGAACTAACAAAGCCCATATAAATCATTCCAAATGAGCACCTTGAGACATGTCAAGTCCCAAGTTAAGCATTATAAATGCTGGAAAGATGCACAACAGAAACTAAAAGGTCCATCAACTGGACTTTTTATTTAAAAAAGAAAGGGTAATTATTCACAGATATCAAATCACACTAGTATGAGAAAAACAAAGGGGAAAAACTTGCTTAGTAGTCATCCAACCCTGAATTTGGGCTGCTGTTCCACGATTATTGTCTTTTGGCATGACTCAAATATGAACTACACATATTGAGGAAGAGAAAGAAAGAAAACTGAGCTTAAGTAAGCCTCCTTCTCAGAGGGCACTGGGTTATCTTGTCCATTTCTTATCCAAAGATAGTAAAAAATAAGCTTAAAAATGTGTGTAATTCTCAAATGTACTTGAGCTAGAGCATATTAACTGTTAAACTGTCACTTATTTGTACTGACCACTGTTTTAAATTCAGGAGAAAGCACTAGCATTGTAAAATGTTAATTGGTTATGTTGATTCCAGGAGCCAGGCAGACATCCTTTGTGCTGTTCACACTTAAAGCCGAATTATATTGCTTAGGTAAATAATTAAGACAAAGCACAGTAACATTTGTAAATAAGTAAAATGATTGATAAAATACAGGGAGGGGAAACATAAAAATACGAAACAGTATCTTCTGTTTAGGAACTAATAATTGTTCAAGCAAATGATGACTTTGTTTAGTGTGACTAAATGCAAGGACCACTGCCTGTATTTTATATCTGCACTTAGTTGCTGGCTCAGACCAGACAAAATCGTATCGCACAAAACTATTTTAAGAGAAATTGCTCCATGCCATGTAAATTCCTGGTAACCCGTGATTGCTCACAAATACTCCATTGGGGAAACTGAAATCATTAAGTAAACAATTTAAAAGCTGAAGTAGAAAGTGCTGATTGCTCTAGCTCAGCTCACCAGGCTGCTCAGATACAGGACTCCTTGCCAGTGTAACAACATATTTGGAAATATCTGGAGTGCCCGTTTTGTCCCTTGTAATGAGGTAGTGAGGCCAGAAGTGGTAACTGGTGGAAAGACAATGAGGACATGAACAGCTTCTGTTGCTAATCCAGGCATTGTCCCTACTCCGTGGGGATAGCAGAGGTCTATAATCAGTATCTCGTACTACTGCAAAACATATTATTTAGCATATATTATTTGCCACAATGCCAGCTACATCGATCTGCTATGAAACTAATACTTCTAATAAGTTTGAAAACGAAGTGCTTCCTACCTCTCGAGTTTCTGGGTTTCATTTCCCTTTCCCCCCCTTTTCCTAATCTCTGACCTGCTGGTGGCTGAATAAAACAAAGAGAGTTTCCCTGCTCCTGGCGCGGTGCTTGCGGGAGTTCCTGCGTACCTGTGGCATTTTTTCCTGGCCTAATCCCGGGGCAGTCTAGGGGCACCCTGAGCCTGCCTGGGCTCCGATGTCCCTGTGCCTGGCGGTCCCCTCGGAGCGGCGCGGAGGCTGCGGGGCCGGGGGTGCCGGCTGCCTGCGGGACCCGGGCGGACCAGGCTGGATTTAATGAGCGCGTCTTCACTGACAGATTCATTATTTGTGTTCGGTCGCTTCAAGTCAAAACTGATTAGTTACACTTACTGCAGCAAAGATTTAATGATTTTATTGTTTATCTTCAATTTATTTTGATTAACATCTCCGTTCTTTTCATTGCAAGTGCAATTAGGTGTAATATAACAGCGACTACTTTAATTTTGCTGAAATTAAGATGAATAAGTGACGGATTATGGCACTTTGTTTAACAAATAAATCATAGTTAAGAGGACTGTATTAGTAATAAATGAAAAAAACAGGCAATCTAATTAAAATGCATGGAGCTGATTGTTCAAGTTTCCAGAAATGTAATGAATTTTCATTTTAGAAATCAACTAGGTTTTGGTGTAGTACTTATGTATTGACAGTAAGATGACAGAAAGGCACATTATTTTGTAAACCATCTTAATTTCTTTTATTATATTGGTGGGCAGAAATACAGGCAATGAAATGAAGATGCACATTTAAATTTTTTTAGGAGCTAGGGTTATTTTGTCAGAAAACACTGCAATTAAGGTACGGTAAAAAAAGAGACTGTGGGACTGAAATGAGGGAAAAACTCATTAGTTCAATTCTCACATGTTTAGACTTCAGCATTTTCTGCAACAGATGAATATTCTCCAGGTCCCAGCCACAATTTTCTTTTAAGTTCATAAGATTCAATTCACCGCCACACAGCAAAAGCCTCAAGACATGTAAGATGGAAGAAAGAACTAACATGAAGAAAACTGAACTCAACAAACAGTGAGCAAATCAAGATTGCTCTATCCAAGCATCCCCAAATCATGGGGCAAGTAGCAGGGCAGCAATCCCAGAGCCAGCTTACTGTGGGGGTCGTATGGGCTTAACTTCTGATTGAGGAAAACCAAGAGGAAAACGAACCCTTCAGAATCAGAAACTTTATCCCTCTGATGTTTAAAAGACCTTGTATTTGACAGGACAGCTTTGAAGATAAAGACCGAAGCACTCTCCAGCTACAGGCTGTTCAGCACCCCACACTGCTGTCTGCAATGCACTTCACTTCAGTTTCGCACAGTTCACTCACGCTAGAAAGGAGACACGGGAGACATTTTTGAGTATATTGTGCTATATTTTTGATGCCACTGTATCTTGCCCAGGCTCTCTTTACAGAGCCTGGAACAGCTGGGCTCCATTCTACACATTTCCATCATCCTTCTTTCCCACCCCACCCCACCCTGGCCAGTTGCTCTTGGATGGCCAACATGTAAATTTGTTGGTTAAAATGTGCACTGCCATCCCTGGCTGCAGGGATGGGGTAGCTCTGAGCCATGAGATTGGCACTGGAGATGACGAGGATGAGAAGGGACTGCACCCTTTCCCTTAATGTGCAATATTCTTTTTTTGGGGAGGGCGGTAGGAGGATTTTGTTGCAGGGATTAAGGTTAAAGAAGACTTAGACAGAGCAAGACATACTCTGTTAAGACCTTGCTTTGATTTTTTTTCCCCTATGTATTAGGAATTGGTGGGGGGGGGGGGGGGGGGGGGGCGGGGCGGGCGTGGCAAGGAGAGAAGAGAGGAGGAAACAGAGAATGCAATTCTCACGATCACAAAATCTGCAATAATACTTTGTTCTTCCTAAACTTTTAAGCCCTCTTCTTCTATTACTGTTTCTCTCTGTAACTGCTTTAAAACACTTCTTCAGATACTCAGAAAAAAAGTCAGTATTGAAAGAAGTACTTATTAGGATTTGGTAGTAATTTTTGAGGGTTTTTTCCTACCTCATTTGGGGCTTTATCACTGTACACTCCTTGAAATACAAGAATTTCAGTGGCAATGCAAATTTGTTCCAGATAAGGATCTTCCTCATAGCTTTAAAAGGGACCTAAAATTGTGTTTCAACAAATGTCTGCAAAAAAAGAAAATTGAAAAATAATTCCTGTCCTATGGGTGTAGTAGGAAAAATCCCTGAAGCCAGTTTTTTATTAGTGTAAAATAAATAAAGGGAAGGAGGAGGTGAAGTGAGCATGTTGTAAGGCCTCCTTTCTTTGTCCCTGATTATACTGATCAGATCAACTCATTACATTAAAACAGGTAGCTCTTCCTAAGTGTACAAAATCAAATAAATGTATAAATCTGGGTTCCTTCAACAAGGCAGTATACCAACTTATTTGCAAGTGTTTCTGTGTGTCTCAATTCCTCTTCTAATATCAGTTTTCAATATTTAATAAATAAATAGATGGTAGGTAAAGACAGAGTAAGAGGGGGAGATAGAGAAGAAATGATGCTAATGACCAAATCAACCTGTAAAAAGCAGCCCTGCTCTGACTGGAGCCCCCGTCATCAGCTGAGTGTCATGTAGGAGAGCCCGAGGAGCCGGGGGAGGCTGTGAGGGCTTGGTGAGCTGGAGACTGGCAGCATCATTGGTTTGAACGGGCCGTGATTGATTTGTCACCAGAGGCCCATTTGACTGGGCGAAAAGCCCTTCTGATCTCAGTCTCTCTCTGCTTCCTTACCTCTGCTGTCCCCTCTCCCTTCTCCGTGCTGGGAGGCTGGCACAGCAGCTGGGCAAGGGGGCTCAAGTTGGGGCTGACACACAGCAAAAGGGTTGAAGGTCACTGCTGCTGAAACTCTGTAAGGACTGGCAGGGGACATCCAGCTCATCCTACTTCTCACTTTCTGTCTTGCCTTTACAACTCCAGAGGTTTGCAAAGCCCCCAGTACACATCCACACAAATACACCAGCACTCCATTCCCCAAGCAGAGACACAACCAAAGCCTCTCTCTGGCTCTCTCCTTCCCTCTGCCTCTGCCTCTCTCGCACACACTCACACACACACTCACGCACACACGCGCTCCCTCTCCCCACCCCTTCCACCTTCCCGTTATCTGTGGCTGGGAGAAACCTCTAGATCTACAAATATTAATTACAAAGGACAACGAAAGGTAAGAAGGCGTCAATTATCCAAAGGTGTCGTGATGTTATTTCAAGTCAATTGCAAATGTGTGAGGGGGAAGATTTCGCCCCAGTGATTCCTGTCTGCTTGGCTGATGGGGACCGGAGCTGATTCCCTCCCAGAACTGCTGCAGCTATGCCTTAAACCACACACTTTCCAGCAGGAGCCATCAGCATGGGCCTTTCTGAATTCTCTTTTTATTTCATTCATTAAGGGCATTAGGCAAGTTGGAATTTGTATGAAAAGGATCCTATGGGAATACTGTCTCCAGGGTAGGTATTTTCATGACTTTCCACATCCTGGGGCTCTCTCTGTATCTCTTCTCTTCTCTTTCTCTTTCTCTTCTGTTAGATGGATCTTTAAAGGAGGCTGCCCTCATCTTCCCCCTAATCTGGGGAAAGGAAATATTTTGAGCTGCATATATTGAGTGACAAAATATTTTATTTATTTTATAAAGTGGAAGCTACTAAGAAATTGTGAGACCTTTCCTGCTTAATTTTGTTAATGGGCTTTGTTATAATCATTATTATTCCTATTCCTGTTTTCAGGCTTTTCTCACACAGGAGTTTCTAATGACAATTGCCTTCATTATCCAAAAAAAGAAAGAGATAGCAGAATGGACAACAGCAAAATAATATTAATCAAACAAAGGCAGAGTTTAAATTAAAAGGTCTGTTGTGTTCTCATAAAAGCAGGACAATCTCAATACTCTAGCTCATTTCACTTGGCAAAAGAACGTGGCATCAGTTTTTTAACTTTAAAATAGTTTAATGAACACGAATGGAGAAATAATTTTTCTGTGTATTTAGCAGTCTATAAAGAAGAGAGAATGCTTTAACTTTGATCGCCACAATTAGTTCCCTGGGTATCTAGAGGGGAACAGGGCAGCCCTGGGAGCCTCAGTTCTTTAGATACAAAAGCATTTAGATCGCTTTAGAGCAGTTAATCCTGAGACTGGCTAGGGTCCCTTTTGTTTTCTAACTCCATTGTGGGTTTTGTTCAGTTTTTTCTATTCGCATGATTGACTGCCCAATGGATGCTAATTATCCAAATGTCGCTTCTGTCCTTTGAGTGACTTTCTATGTATTATGGGCAACTGTCATGCATTCTGTCATTCTATATCATATTACATGTATTATCATATGAAAATGGTACTCTGCATAAAGGAAGGTGTCTGAACCAGCAGATGCTGCAGATATTTAGAGGACTTGCCTAATTTGAATGGATTTTCTATAGAAAAATTGGTCAGAAAGCATATAGGGGAGAGTCAGAAATTGAAAGTTTATCAGGTAATTATTTTTGTCCTTTTGCTGTTTACATGATAATGTACAAGGCATTAACTGTCTCTGCTTCTGAAATCTGCAGCCACCTTCCTCCTCCCGAACCAGGCAACCCGTCTGTATTTATTAGAGTATGACAGCTTAAGCTAATTAAACTGATATCTGTCTAAAATAATAAGCCCAGAAAGTTAGAATAAACATTATGATTATAAGCAGAAAAGGCAGCTATACAAATGTAGCATCAGTGTTATATTTTAATGATAAACTAAAATTCCTGTATGAAAAATATTGGATGTGGAATTATGAACAATAATAAAGTTCTGCAAAGAAATTTTTCGCTGTAAATATTTTTTGCTTAGATCTTTATCTCTTTCCATGATATTAATAAGGCTAAGGGCTAACACAGCTGTGAACTTGAATATTTTTTATTTTATACATATGTGAACATATATTTAAAAGGATATCAAGGGAAAGGTTTTTACTGCAATTTTTCCACTAAAATAAACTTAACACACCTCAGTGTAATGTGCATGCCAACACTTAACAGGAATGCAAGATTTATAATGATAGGGCTTTTTAGATTTGCACTCTGGGGTCCATTGAATCCATAGGCACATCCAGAGTTTCCTATCCTAAAATGTTAGGACGGTGTTTTATATTTGCCATTCATATGAAATACTGTGGATATATAACACTGAAATTCATGTTCTTGAGCTTCATCAAATATATGTGCAATAAGTTTCCATTAATGATAAAGCTAAATCATGGGAAATATGTGCTTTAGGAAATAACACAAAGATGCCATAGAAAGTCTTGCTCTGCTGTATCAAGGTGCTTTGAAATTTTACATGATCAAATATACATGATCAAGCTGTGCTTGTTAGGGTACGAGGGGCTCCAAATGGTCAATGGCTATTGATCAGGCTGTTAAGTATTTGTTCGCAATTCTTTATATCCCAAAAGGTTCAGGGAAATGAACAGTGAAAAATTGCATCAGAGTCCACCTTTGTTTGAGATTGATGTATCAAAAAAGAGTATTCATTTGCCAAATCTGTTGGAAAAAATGTGTAGTAAATTATGACATAAAGACTCCAAGTACAGAGTATTTCCCTTTTCTAAATTATCTTTGTAAAATTTTAAGTGCTAATTAAAAATGTACAGACAGAGTCTTTGTAGAACATGAATAGTAAATTATTGATAAGAGCAGATTTACACAGCAAAAACAGAGATACAATCATGGCTTATCAGTTGACCTTCACATTTTACTTTACATTTTGCTCATGCCAAAATTCTTTTAACTGAAGTTGCAATAACAGTGATGCAGGAGAATCCATAAGGTGAAAATGGAAATTTCTGTTACTCTTAGAAAATAGCAAACCTTACTGGGATTAGTTACTATCTTTTAGTAATTGAATACATTTTACTCCTCATGAAGAGTTCAAATTAAATGTGGTGGGTTTTTAAAATTATAATGTCATTTGGCAAACATCTCAAAATATTTGAATAATAATTCTTTCTTTCTTGAGATTTCTACTATATGTATTGCTACAAGTCCATCATATATATTATTTATTTTTAAAATTATCTATAAAGTTGGTTTTTTAATTCAAAATATTACACATGTTGAAAGAGAACGCTAATCTATAATTCTTGCAAAATCATACAAGGCATACTTTATTTGATTTCATTATACTATACATTACATAAATTCATAAGATCTTTCCTGAACACAGAAATCTCTGAAGAGAAACTTAGTTTACACTAAAGAAAACTACTGAACACAAAGAATTATTTTTGCAGATATTTGCCTCTAAGAAATGATAACATATGTCTGTGACTGAATCTGCAAATAGATAGATGGTTACACACATATGTTCATCCACACACACAGAGCCTCATACTGTGATATATCTTATACATATTTATATAAACAAATTTACATACTGCATCTTTGGAAATCTTAAAACCAGCAATACGTATTTTGTGCCTCATCTTCAGATGGGTGATTCCCTTAAAAGTACTTAATATTTTCCAAATGAGAATTAGATTGAAAAGAATCAGCCACGCTTATATAAAAAGTTTGCGTAGTATAAAATGGGCAAAATGTTCCGGATTGGTGGGAAATGCCCTCTCACCTTCTCGTGTCTGACCTGCCACTTAATTAATCTGCTCTTGTCTGGGAGCGGACAGTGTGAGCGAGAGGCAGCACAGCAGCAAAGCCTCCAGCACTTGGAAAGTTCACAGTACGTTCAGCTTTTAAAGAAAATCATCCCACTCAAGTACATTTATAAGATTATCTGCCACTGTTTCCATTTGCATCTTCTCTGACTCCTTCCTGCCAGTATTTGCACATAAGGTGCCCTGCGTGTCCCTGCCCGTGTCCAGCTCTGTCTCTCCCCACTCCCCAGGCTGCAGCACAAAGTTCGTGTCTCTTTCCATACCTGCTCCTGGGCTGGGAAATGGTTCTGCAGAGCCAGGCGGTGGCATTCAGGTAGTCCAGAGAAGGCTTTAGAGTGACAAAATATTGACCGGATTTGGTATTCACTTATGAAGGATGACGTTAGTGCCACAAAAATCCCTGTGATGTACAGGGAATAGTTAATTAATTAAAGGACCTGCTAATTGCTACTTGAGGTACTGTGCAGAGCTGATGAAGAGTGCTTGGTGCAGGGTTAGGTTCTCAGTTTTGAGTGAACATTTTCATTTAAAAGATTTCTTTAAAGTACATCCTAATTTTTTAATGTTTTTTCAGGTTACTGTATCTAGTTCAGACTCAAGTGTTCAATTGAGCTTCAATTAATTATAATATATAGTCAGGGTTCTTTAGCTGGGATAGATTGATGGAGAAGCTTTGTTTCATTTGGTGCAGGTGGCACTGTTTAATAAGCACAGGAGAGAGTGAATAATGTAGTGTTTGCAAAGAGAAATAAATGCAAAATAGAGAGGTGCAATTAGATCAGCTCAGAGAAATAAAAGATAAATATTAAATGGTCAGGTATCTTGCAAATATCAAATAAAATAGTAATAAGTATTCAGATGAAAACTGCCATTTTAATTTATGAATATCTAAAAGCACTGCTTTAAAATAAATCTAGTGAGCAAGTTCATTAGGCAGGCACATTTCAATATCTGGAAAATACCAGACTGCTAATTTTTAAACTCTACACATTATTTTTCTGATACTGAAGTATAAATAGATTCTAAATTTAAAATGCAAACACAAGGATTTCAGAAATTAATTTCTAAATTGTATTATAAAATACCTTAGCTTTTGGCATTCTTTTTTGAAAATTGGAGCTGTGTTATGTTGGGGAAAAAATTACCCCATGGAAAATTAATCTGGGAAAACTTGTAAATCATTATCAGTAATGTACTAGCCAATGAGGGACTTCTCTGCATGCACTAAAGATGAAATAAAGCTGCAGAAAATAATTGAAAGGAACAACAAAATTGTAGATTAAAAAAGTAAAAAAGCGTGTGAAAATGAAAATCTTCTAATGGCACACAAAACCCCAAACCGAGTTTATACTCCTGAAAATAACAAATAAGAAAAAAAAAAAAAAAAAAAAGGAGAAATGTTATTTGACTTTAAAAAGAAAGGATCTGGGTATCTGGTAGCTAAGAGGATAGTCCTGTAAGCTACTTAACAAAAGAATGTAAATGTATTAGGCATTTCAGCAACACTTCTGCATCTAAGAATTTCAGCTGTAGACAGATTTTCCACAGACGATTCCCCCCTACTGCTAACCTCTTAAATATACCTATAAAATACAAAATGTTCCCAATCACCTCCAATAAAGGAAGCTTCCTTACATTAAATGCATCGAATATTTGTGTTAGAAATCTGAAGTGCTTTCTGATGTGGTTAAATTCACAAAGAAATGTGGTTGTAGAACAGAAAGGAATGTATTGAGCACATCACTCTGAATATTTGCAGATGGATACAGAGCTGGGGAAGTTTACTTGTAAAGTATGGAATTAATCATATTCTTAGGCTCTGAATATTCAAAGAAGGCAATACTATCGGAGTCTTTTTTCTACAAACCTTGTTTTTGTTATGTAGCCGTGTTTACCAAATCCCTGCTACACCCAATCAGGGCAGGCTCCCAAACCTCGCCGATTGGTTGATGCTGAACTTGTAAAATGTTTATGAGGGAGTGTTTGCCTGGTCCTGCAGCCCGGGGTGCCCTGCTGTCAGCATGGAGCTGCCGGGACTGCTGCACACACAGGGGCTGCAGCAACGAGACAGGGGGAGCTGGGCAGCCACAGGGAACTTCCTTATCTCAACTCTCAGCGTGTGTTTGGGCAAAACAGCCTTCACCCAAAAAAATAGCCTTCCCCAATTTGTTAAAAAAAAAAAAATTAAAATCTGTCCATTTACATTAAAAACATCTTCCTACAAAAGACCTTGTTACAGTTAGTTGAGCTCTGACTGTAGAGCAATAAGATTAGTCTGCAGTAAACAGATTAAAAAAATAATTAAGAAGCAGCTACACAACTAGATGCAAAAAAGAGACATTTTTGCAATCTTTGTCATGTTCTGTGCATGAATTTACTGAATTTCTAGTAATTACCACTTTATATTTTGTAAAAGTTACTCTATTTACATTATTTACTATGGTAGATGCTTGACAGGCAATCAAATCTAAGCACATCACCGAAAATGTATATTGCTCAAAATAAAACTCCAAAGCTATCTTAAATATACAGCTACTGACCTTCAGAATCGTGTTTTCTTTACCAATTCACTGTAATAAAAATGAACATTTTGTCATCACTTTGGGAAACTGTGCCAAACACCTTAAAACACATGTCACATGCCAACTTTACTTCATTTTTCTCCTCAGGGAATAGATACATCTGGAATCATAATCACAGATAAAAACCTTGACAAAATTGCACATGAGCCCAGCCCTTCTCTCCAACACCTACCTTTTCATAACATTTAATACAATATTAATATCAGTTACTAAAAAGGCTTCCAACCTTTACATTTCTGACATAACATGTTCAAACCCATATTTCACACTTCTTGTTCTGTTTTAAGTTCAGTGGATTTAACAGGACTCTGGAGAGAAGATCATGTGGTTGAAGATTTCCCTCCCTCTTTGACACCCGTAGAGGCAGTTTTGGAATTGTTTAAATAGCTGTGGCTATATAAACTGAAATATGTGAGACATAGGACATCTTATTTCTTTCTCACATCTATAGATATGTGCTTGTATTTTCCTCTGAAATCGATTGCTTGTACCAGTGAACAACAATTTCAGCACAACATCTGGGCAAAACCTTCGGAATGTTTTCCTTTTAAACTGTATTATTTCTCTTTCCTGCATATGCCTGGTTTACCAGACAAATACAGTTAGCTAGTACATATAATAATATTATTTGGTCTTTTTTATCTGTGATTGACAGTTTTTCAAATCAAAATAAAACACATTCTTAGTCGATCATCTTCTTGAGAGTGCGCTCCTCTTTTAAGCTTGGTTTGCTTCTCAAGACAGACAGAGATCTTACTCCATCAGGGATAAATGGTGAAATTATAGATCCAGCAGATCCCATACTCTCTGAAAAATGCTTGGCTTAATATTTAATACCTAATTCCTGGACTGATATTTTTACTGCATGCTTTTATCAAACACTCATCAGCTGGTATTGCAAAGAAAAAGAATTGGAAAACTTTGCACATTTCCATTTATGATTGTGTTTGTAATTAATCCCATGCTGGAAGTACCTCGGGCAGCTCACTGTATGGCTTTGTTCATGTCAGAATGGGGAGAGCAACCTCTTTTTGTTACATATTTAACAGCTTTGAAAGACATTTTTTTAAACAGCAAATGTACTAGACAGCTTTAAAGCAGAGGACATTAAATAGGAGCCAATTATTCATTCAGCAGCTCTACGTGCATCAAAAACATGCATACCACCAAATTTTCCTGAGACAAACCACTTAAATTTCCCATGACTCAGACACCATTTCTGTACTAACTAGATAAGGATAGCAATCATTTACAAAAAGAAACAGATATAACATGTTTCTTACCCTGGAATACTGAAAAAAAATCTTTAAAAAGACGTTCATTTACAATTTGGGGACAGCATTGGCGACAATAAATGTCCTATTTTTAAATGGAACAGAGTTCCTTATCGAGATAATTTCATTATTCTCTTTCACTTTAAAATGACCCAAAGTGTCCAACTCAGTATATAAAAAGTGTAGAAGGTGCTCCATGAATGGAGTAATAATTTGCCCGAACCGTTTCAAGTCAGTCCATGGAGCAGTTGACTGAAGCTGCTGGTCTGTCTGCAGCAACTCGAGGAGAGGAAGAGCTGAGTTGAGCTCCACTTGCTGACAGGAAGCAAACTGGCTCACATTTTAGGAGAACAACATCAATGCCTATAAAAATGAAGAAGAGACAAAATAAATAAAACCAGTTAATGTTGTAGTTAACTTGCAAATCAAGTAAATCTGTTGGTACAGTATTTTAGAAATAAACGATAACAGCATCACACCAAACACACATTTCCGAACATATACGCACTCTGATTTTGATTTAATGGTATCTCAGCGTCAACTATTGCTTCCTTTGCTGGTACACACTTCCTGATGCCTACTGTGAAGGGTGCCCATATTTACAACTGAGTAAGATGATTAATTACACCTTGTCAATCACGGTGCATGAAGACATAACACCACAGCAGACAATGAAGAAGATGCCTGAAGCTACAATTACATTTTAATTCATAGTTTATTGTATGTTCCCATATATTGCAGTCTAATAACCGTAGGGGCATCGAAAACATATGAGATATCAATCACTCTGCCCCCTGGTCTTTCATGTTTATATTATTCCACAGCCTTTAAATTACCATAAGTAGTTACTTATTTTCTAAGCTTTCTTCTCTTCTCTCTTACCTTTTGCTTCCATTTATCTTTTATTCTTAGTACCTTTGTCCAACAGCTATAAGTATTTGATGGAAGTTTGTAGCTCACTTAAAATCTGTAACAGACAACCTGAAACCCAGCAATTAGTAAAGACAGCTTAGACTTGTGTTCCTTTGTTGAAGGAGGCGTTGAATCTTTTGTTCTGATTTAGTCACGGTAGCTGGGTGGAAGCTGGTACCTCATTATGTGGTTGGTCTGTTTGTCTGGTAGGTAGCAGATGGTACTGGAGATGACGTTACCAAGAGAGGCAGGGTAGAGAAACTCAAGACCTGTGATTTGTTCACCTGTCACCTATAACAAAATACAGGTTAAAAGACTTTATTATTAGCTGCACCATTTTTTAAATGAAAAAACTCTCATTTCAAATGAGCCCGGGTTTCATTCTGAAGACAATTTTGCTCCAGCAATTTTTCTGTGGCTCATTATTTGAGAGTATCCTTGATTTTATTCTGAACAATGTAAATGTCATTCATGTGTCAGTGTGTACATTAGCAGCTTTATGTTTACATTCTGTTACTCTCCTTGTGTTTTGGTAGCAAGGGTTGGATGTCTTCTTGTGTTTGTATATCCATTAGGAAGATAATCAGAGATACCCCGTGAACTGGAGGCTGTGCCATACTTTTTCAGCATGCTCTTGGTATTATTGGTTCCATCCACTGAGGCAATTCTGTAATGTAAAATACTGTATTTTAATTCTGTTAAATATCTAAAATCTTTTTGATAGTTAGAAATGTCAGAGTGTATGAATCCATGACCTTTCTTAACAGCAAAAAGTACACAATCAATTCAGTGATAGGGAATTAATCTGGTATTGAAACGTCCGAGGACAGTACGGTACACAGCTGTGAGTAAGGGTATCTACAGCCAATTGCTTAGCCAAGGTGAGCCGGGGCTGTCCCACCACGGGGTCCGTGGTGTCCGGCGAGCAATGCTCCTGGAGGCAAAGCTCCCAGCACAGACTGGGCTTGGAAACGTCTTGCAACTGCACGGAGGAAGGGAAAGATGATTTTATCATGATAAATACTACACAGAGCCACAAATTGTGCTGCAGAACTCTAATCTGAATTCAAACATGAACTTTCATTGTTTCCAAGGTCTGATTTTAGGACAGTCTTTGGATGGTTCCCACAGATGCCAAATTAGCTTGCATTCTGTATGGTTTCTTGAGGGGTCTTGTGGCTATTTCATATGCATTTCTACAAGAGACACTTTGTTCTCCTCTGTGACATGCAAATGTCTTTAACTATTCAGAGCAATCTCAACAGAAAGATGATAAAAAGCCTCAATTATTGTAAGAGCGGAACGCATAAACCCAGCCAAGTTTGGCTACAAACAGAAGAATTCCAGTTTTAGCAAGGATAATCTTAACTGCACTACACCTGTAAGAGGCAAATCGCTCTGTCAGAAAACAACACCTGATGGGAACGCACTGAGTGATGTAATAGTTCATAGTCATGGATTAAGCAGCGAGTCTCATGATCTCAGATGTGCATTCAGATTTACCTTCCATTGTGCTACCTTTGCTAACATAATTAGAAGTGTGATATTTGACATCTTTAATACTAATTAGTCCTTCCTTACTACCCACCTCCTGGATAAATATTTAGACATCATGAACAGTCTCCCTGTGCACTCTTTGTCTTTCCTGGAGACTTCCTGAAGCGTTTCCTCAAGTTCAGAGACCTTTCTGGCCTGGTTTTCTTACAGTCTATTTGGAAATGAGAGATGCAAGAGGCCTTGGTTTGTGGAAGGCTCCACAAACTGGAGCGACTCAAGTTATTTTATTCTAACAGTGAATATTTTTCATAACGAGGGTTATCGGGTGCATTCAACTAGTCATAAACGTTTGGGGCATCATGATGTCGGAGTGGAAACAAACTCCTGAACGCCTCCTTCTCCCGCGCTGGAGGAGCTGCGCCCCAAATGCTCCTCGGCGCGCCATGGCCCCGACACCTCACCCACGGTCACCGGGCGACAAAGGCCGATGCCCGCCGAGGCCGCGGGGCGGGCGGGACGCGGCGGCGGTGCCCGGGCGGCGGGGCCAGCGCGGGGCCAGCGGCCGGCCCCGAGCACATGCCGGCGGCCCGGGCGCGGCGCAGCCAATGGCGGCGGGGCAGGACATGATGTCAGAGGGGCTGTAGAAAAGGCGCGGAGCCCCGCGCGGTGCCCGCGCTGCAGACGCGCCGCTCGCAGCTCCGCCGCGGCTCCGGCTCCGGCTGCGCTCCCGCCCCGGGCCCCGCGGCCCGCGCCGCGCCGCTTTAAGGACAGAGGGGGGCCGCCAGTGCCCGTCCCATCTGGTGCCCGTCCAACTCTTCCTCCTTCCCCTTGCCTTTTTCTTTTCCCAATGAGCTCCAGCGGGCTGGGGGAGGAGCGGGGGAAGGAGCAAACTTTGCCCCTGAGCTGCCGCCGCTGCCAGCCCTCTGGACTGTGAGTGCGTACGGTGGGCATCCGCCCCAGCCTCCCTGCAGCACCAGCCTGCTCTCCGTCTGCTGCAGCCTCCCTCTCCCCTGCTTTCCTCCTCTAAATTTCGCACAATACGATGTAGGGGGCTTGTCGTAATTTTTTTTCTAATTCTTATTTATTTCTCACCGAAGATGGTTTAAGTGTTTTGGTTTTTTTTCTTTTTTTTTTTTATTTCTACTATTTATTATTCCCTCCCAACGGTAAGCGTGCCCAGCCTTCTGCCAGCTGGGCCAGAGCATAAAGCCTGGGACTGCACCTGGGGCAATGAGCCCTGCACTGAAGAAGCCTCCTAGAGGGATGTGCCGGGGCCGCGCAACAGACTAGATCCAAGCCCCGAAGCTTACACCACCAGTTATCCCCTCTCCCTCATCCCCTTCGCCCGCCTTTTCTGCACCCCATCCCTTGAAACCTCGGATCAGTGCCTGCGCCGCGCTCCGGAGAGCTGTGCCGGGGGAAAATCCCGGTGCCCAAGGAGAGACGGGGCGGCCGTGCTAGATGCATGGGGGAGGGCTCCGGTTAATGCAAGTTCTGGGCTCCTGCAGGGACCCCGACAACTGTCAGCAGCAACAGCAGCTCGGGCCCTCCTCCTCTGCTTCCTCAGCGATGCTTTTCCACAGTCTTTCCGGCTCGGAGATGCACGGGGTCATCGACGAGATGGATCGGAGAACCAAAAGCGAAGCACCGGCCATCAGCTCGGCTATAGACAGGGGAGAGACGGAAACGGTAGGAGCCGAAGGAATGGGAGAGTCATGCACCCCCCCTAAACATACCAAAGCCCTCACAGATGCAGCTTTTCCCCTAAAATAACAGATCGGGGGGAAACGTATGCAAAATACTAAATCAGAAGAAAATTAAGCATAAAGGCACCCCAAAAGATTAAATGAAACCGTGGGGAAAGGCATGAAACTGTTAATTATTAATAATATGCATAGTAATAGTAACGCTTGGGTGAAATGAACGGTACTGCTCTTGCGAGAAAACAGAAAGATAGACCAGCCTTTTGGTAGCGTCCAAGAACTCCTTCCCTTCCCCCAGCCTGTCCGGCCTTCTAAAGTTTTTAGGAAGAGGCAAAGTGTGGTTTTTATACCGATAACATTTTGGCACAGCGAATTTTTTGTCTGCAGAATGGAAACACAAACACCAAAGAATCCAATTCTGTGTTATTTTTCAGGTAGGATGTCTTCACTGAGATAGTCTTTATAGCATTTATTTAAGAAGAAAAAAACCAAACACGAGTGTCCTTAAGTTATGGGTTTTAAAAAATAATTTCAATGTGTGGGTTTGTAAACATGGCAAACAGAACTAGAAGATATGTCTCAGGGACACGGATGGATGCAAATTTTTATAACTTTACCACATTTTACATTCTGTCCGCTGATGCGTAGTCCTTGTATATTAATACGTTTAGATAATAAAAAGATGCATCCATCTAACTAGCGTTAAGATGGCAAAGTGGAAGAAATTTCCAAAGTGTCTTAAGTGATTGAACAATTTATGTATACTATTTTTTTTTTTTTGTTAAGAAATTACAATTCTGAAGTGGAATTATCTCGTACGTTGGTTAAATGCTCTCTTGTAAACTGATGCAGGCATATGCAAGGAAGATCCGTTCTCAGGTTTTCAAACTTCATCAGTATATATGTTCTTTGTTGTAATGTTATGTGAAATTTGCTTAAAGGTGACAGTGGGACTATTTAATTTTGAAACACCGGCTGGAAAACAGCCTTTGTACTGTAAGGGTGGGACGCAATTTCTAATCTAAATGGTTTTGGTTTTCTTTTAAAAAGTTAATATTTCTCCGTACAATTAAACAACATCCAATGATCTTTGCTGGAATAAATATTGTGGCGTGATAGCTTTGTATAACTATATATAATCTATATGAGTGCACGTGTGTATATAACAAATAGTGGGTTGGATTACTGGATCCTTGAATACCATTTCCAGATCTCAGAATATTTTTGTTACTGGGAAAGCAAAGTAGAAAAAAATCGTTATTTCATTTAAAGTGGATTTACAAGAAACTACTTTGGTTATAAAACGGTCCCTACTCGGAGTTCAGTTAATGCCTTAAAGAAACAAGCTACTGGTGGGTTCCTGTGACTAACACCAGTGGAGTGCCAGGGTTTTATTTGTGTGGAGTTCTCCTAGTGGGAATGATGCGGTGCAAACGGGAGTGCTCACAGCGATGGGATTTTGTGATCCCCGCAAGCACAGGATGAAAGCAATGGGTCTGGCATGTGCTGGAAAATCAGCCTCGGTTCCTTTCGATTTCCCCCGATTAGCTGTGTTTGCTTTTTGCTTTGCGCGAGGATTTAAGGCTCTAGAGGAGGTAAAAGCAAACAAACAACTTCTCCCCTGCCCCGAACCAAAACAAACTGCGTGTTGGGCACAGCTGTAAGGAAATGTTTCGGGTTCTTTTGCACAAGAACAGATCTGCCGTGGGCTTTTGTGCAAAGCGGGTAAGAGTAAGTTGGGACCGAAGTGGAAAGCAGCATATTGCAAGGTCTGCCCCAAACGCTTCTCCACGGAGCCTCCTCTCTCGAACGTTGTTTTAAGGTGTCCCCTGAAATAAATAAGCATGCTTAAACAGTTCTGATATTTCTCCCTCTTTCTTGTTCAGTAGAAGTTGACAGGATATGTATGAATTTGGGGGTTTTTGAGGGTTTTGATTGGATTGCGATTTGACACTAAACTATTAAATTATATAGGGCTTATATTTAGTTTTATTGCTTCCAAGTTTATCCCAGCATAATCTAAAGTGCTCTGTTGGTTTTTACCCACTCTCATGCCTACACATTTCCCACTATTTCGTTTTCCTGATAAAACATTCTGCACCTCGGATTTAGAAACGCTCATCTCCTCCGCAGCTTTATTTACTGATCCCTTTAGCGCTTTGGGTCACAGCAGATCGGGATCCGTGTTGTTTGGAACCAGCTTGCAGAGAGCTGTGTCTGCAGCACTGTGACTATTGGGGGTTTGATCGTAATTCATTTGGAATTTTATAGCTAGGAAAATACACACACAGACACGCTCCACATACACGCACTCACAGAGCATTAACTATGCACACACTCTCAGTATATCCATAATAATAAATTTTAAAATTAACTGTCTGCAATTTGCCCTACTCTGTTATTATTGCGCCTGTTTATTGAGCAGCATCTTTTCTTGGTTTGAGACTGGAAAATCCACCAGAAAAAAAAAAAGTTCTGGGTCTGGTCTGGCCGCCTCCCCTAAAAGCCAGGGTGGTTTTCTGTTTGTCTCGCCCGCTTCCCCGCCTCCTCCCGGGAAGGTGGGATGCGGCGGGACCCTGGGGACCAGGCGCGGGGACCGGTCGGGGTGGCCGGCTCGGAGCCCCCGCTCCTCTGCCAGGAGAGCAGCAGCCCGGCCCCGGCCGGACAGGGGGAGGGGGGAGCCTAGCCGAGCTCAAGAGTTTCTCCCTCTCGCTAACGGTCTGTAATTGTTTTCCCCCAGCAGACCATGCCTTCCATCAGCAGTGACAGGGCTGCCCTGTGCGCCGGCTGCGGGGGGAAAATCTCCGACCGTTATTACCTCCTGGCTGTGGACAAACAGTGGCACATGCGCTGCCTGAAGTGCTGTGAATGTAAACTCAACCTGGAGTCCGAGCTCACCTGCTTCAGCAAGGACGGCAGCATCTACTGCAAGGAGGACTATTACAGGTACAGCCTGCCCTCGGCCGCCAGCCGGGCACGGGGGCACTGCCCGCCGCTCCCCCGGCTGAGCAGACCCCGTCCCGACCAGACCAGAGGGGATCCGTGGGCACGCGTGGGGCAGGCTGTGAGCTCCTAAAGCCTCCCTCTGGAGAGGGAGACTCGTGGTGAGGATGAGTCCCGTGTTGCCGGGAGTGGGGCATGGCCCGGGCACAGCTCCCCCCCAGCCTGCTTTGGCTACTGTGGCCTTCACCAGGCGTGCCCTGCTCGGCCTCCTGTGCTGGCTGCGGGGCCGGGGCCGGCAGCGGGGCCGCTCCTCGCCCGCCAGCCGTGCCTCCTCCGGCCCGGGGGTGCGGGCACATTCGCGGGGCGGGGGTCGGTGCCTTTTCCTGGTGGGGTCTGGCGGGGCGGGAGCTGTGCTGCGAGCTGGGAAACGGGACGGAGTCTCCCCACGCTCCCGTCCCGGGATGCCCGCCCGGCCGGGCTCCGCAAAGGGCCCGGCTTTGTGCCGCTGCCCCTGCCGAGGTGGCCGCCCCGGGGCTCGCAGCCCTTTGCCGCCCTCCGGGCAGAACCGGTGAAGGACGGGGTGGGGGGGAATGCGCCTCTCACCGTCTCCTCTGGCCTTTCTGTTTTGCAGGAGGTTTTCGGTGCAGAGGTGTGCGAGATGTCACCTGGGGATTTCTGCCTCCGAGATGGTCATGAGGGCCAGGGATTTGGTATATCACTTAAATTGCTTCACTTGCACCACTTGCAACAAGATGCTGACCACTGGCGATCACTTTGGCATGAAGGACAATCTGGTGTACTGCCGCCTCCATTTCGAGACTCTCATCCAGGGGGAGTACCAGGTGCATTTCAATCACTCGGATGTAGCCGCTGGGAAGGGCCCGGCTTTGGGAGCGGGCTCTGCCAACACTTTGGGACTGCCTTATTACAATGGCGTGGGGACTGTCCAGAAGGGGAGACCCAGGAAAAGAAAAAGCCCGGGGCCTGGAGCAGATCTAGCAGCCTACAATGCAGGTAAGAGACCCCCACCTTCCCCCAGAACAGTTCAAATGGTTTGTTTCTGTTCACTTCCAAAGGGGGATTTCCGTTTATTTTAGCTTAAACTGTTAATAATAGTTTAGCTGCAGCATAATTATTGAGATCAAGTGCTGTCAAACTACAATTACAGAAGCTAATATGTTAGCATTTTTCACTTCAGCTGGAAATAAAATGTTTTGAAGCAAGGTCATCTGGTTAAGGGGGGGAAGAAGGGGGAGTGCAGCCTGAAATAAAATCTGGAAACCAGAGATTTTAAGTTAGCACTTCAGAGACCCGTGAATTTTCTTTAGTGGCTACACTCTAAAGCTGCTGACGGGTGAACTATTCAGCCCTGTCCTGAGCGGTTGCACCCCAAAGTTTTAGAGGGAAAGAGAGAGAGGAAGTGGCCGTTTCCCAAGGGCCTGGAGTGGGAGGCGGACGGGGGCGCAGGGCTGGGTGTGCCCGGGCCGGGGCCGCGGGCAGCAGGTGTCTGCGGGCAGCACAGAGCCTGCTCACACGGGGGCAAGTTCCGCTGGAGTTTTGTTCACGGGACGTGACTCGGAGAAAAGTCGGGAAACTCGCAGCATCCCCTTTGCAGCCCATCGCTGCCCCGCGGCACAGCCCCTGCCCCTGAGCCGAGCCCAGCAGCCGGAGGAACGGCAGCGAACCTGGCAGCAGCCGGGGCTCTCTGTATCCAGCAGCAAACTTTCCGACGTGTTTCCTCGTTTAACCTCCCCACCGCCACAGCACTGTAATTTTACAGGCAAAGGAATTCCAGTAATCTCCTGCCCCCCCCCCCATCCCCGCTCCCCTCTTCCCCTCGCTCCACTTTTCCGTGTAGCTGCCACCAGAACGGCTGCCATCCCGGGGGCTTCCTGCGCTGCTGTGTGTATGCAAGGGAAAAAAAATGCTCGGACAAAACAAAATTCTTAGATGTTGGGTTTATTCGAGGACTTGGAGGCAAAGGTGGGCTCCCTCCCAGTCCGGCGTTTCCTGAGCCGGGCGCTCGGGCCGTCCCACCAGACCCTGGGCACCGAACTCGTTTCCCTGCGTCGTTCTGTGCCTCGGTGTCCTCTGTGCTTCTCCGCTCGTCCCAGCCTGTTTTCTCTCTTCACCTACCTGGTTCGGACGTTTCCCGTAGGGCGCAGATTTACCTTTAACATGTTTTGGGGTTTTTTTTCCCCGGAGAGGGCGTTCGGTAAAGGCCAAGTTTGCTGCGGTTTGTTTCGAGCCGCATCTCTGCGCGCCCCGACAGCTGCGGGCTGCGCCGGGCGGCTGCCGCTCCGCCTGCGCGGCGAGGAGGAGGAGGAACGGGAGGAGGAAGGCGCGGGGGGGAGACCGAGATGGGCAGGGGTGGCGAGGGGCTCGGGCTTCGAGCCGGGGGAGGCAGCACGGGAACGGGAGGCTACGGGTGTTTTGCGCCTAAAGGGAGTAACAACAGCGACGAAATAGGGTGATTTGCACTGAAAATGCAGGGAGGAAAGGCGCATCCCTAACCGGCAAACGCACCTCGGAACAAAATTGCCAGCTATTATTGGTTGAACTAATTGCCGAATAATTTGGAAATAGTGCAAAAAGCAGTAATAGTCCCAGTGGTGAAGGTTGATGAAAGGTGGATGTGGTGTTCTCGCGAGTAACAGTTCAGCTTTAAATCATGCATCAAATATGCATCTTTCCCGTTTAAAAACGTCTCCTTTTCGGAGGGATTAGCTTTTAATTGTCCTTCCGCTGTGTCCCTGTGCAGGGCAGATGTTCAGATTCAAAGGACCTGTAAACCGAATCAACGGCATCTGTCCTGGACAGGAGCACAGCCTGAGAAAGTCTCACTGCTCCCTGACTTCCTAAATAAACCGCCTTTAACTGCATTTTGAAAAATTCGTTTACAAAATAATTGCCGTCCGACTTTTTTGTCTTTTAATCTTTGTTTAGAGCCTGCAACTGAAACTTTAGAGATCCTCCTTGAGTAACCTTTGGCTTCTTTGCTTAAGCTATTTATCTACTTAACTATTTACTAGACCTATAATCGACTAATTTATGCGGTAATAAGCGCCATTGATCTTGGAAAGCAGACTGGGTTACTTGTTGATGTAAAATTCCACAAACGAGTAAATTATTGCAAAGCCTTCGATTTTGTGCCTTTGAAAGAGAAACCGTTTAAAAATGTGATAGTTTCTCTTTTTATTCTTAGTGGAACTTGTCATTTCCTTCTCAGAAATGCACTAGAAATGCACAATGTTGTCCTCTGAGGGGATCTGTTCCTGGTGATTTGTGTAGAATACTTTGTGTAAATAAATCTGCACCCAGATGTGGTGGGAAAAGGGGGACCCATAAACTTGGCAGAGTCGAGACTGAAATAATTTTGTAAATTGCAGCAAATATTCATCTGCAGCACGAATTAGACTGACTTTTTTTTTTTTTTTCCCTACTTAAACGAGACTCGGGTTGCAGGGGGATGATGGGTTTAGATGTGGATAGAGCCTGACAAGTGGAAAATAGCTTAGAAGGATGCTGAAACTTCAAAAAGATTTCTTTTTCTTTCTTTTCTCTTTCTTTTTTTTTTTTTTTTTAAGTGTGTTCCTGTGATCATAATTTCCTCCTTCACTTGTTGGAATGGAGTTTGATGGGTTTTTTAGGTCAGTAAATCAATGGCTGAAAGCTTGCTGAACACAGAAGCACCTGTAAAGAATTCTGAATACTCCCTTTGTGAATTAGACCCCAAACCTCCCACAGCCTGCTATGTTTTATTCATTTGTATCTAGTCTGGCTTTAAGACACTAAAATATCCTGGAAAATGACAGATGTATTGCGCAAAACTTGGGGCACGACGGGCTGATAAAATACCCGTAATCTGTGCAAACAGCCAAGATATTAAGAAACACTTCCTTCCTTTGCTAGCAGGAAGATGCCTAATGCTTCGCTGAGAGAGTGACCGAATATCCAGGCTGGACGTCCTCGTCGGATGGGGGACTGGGGCTGGGGGCGGCTTTTTGCCGGGGGAGGGGAGGCTGCGGAGGCGCCGACCCAGCTCCCGGCAGGGCTCGGGGCAGCGCCGGGGACGCCTGGAGCTGACCCTCTCAAGTGGCTGTGTCAAAAGTGCTTTGGATTTTTTTTTCCTGACAAAAAAATGCGAAAAGCCTGGAAAGTTTTGAAGAGCGAATCTCTCTTTCTTCCTCGTTTCCCTTGGGACTAAAATTTCACAAGAAGCTTCTCTGTGACTACTGTGACAGAGCGAGCAGGCGAGAATCGCAGTTTAAAATCGGAGGTCTCGCAGAGATTTCCTAGGAAAAATTAGGGTTTACCCCTTTCCCCCCTCTCCTCTTGCTTTTCTCCCTTCTCTCCCTCCCCCCGGGCCGTGGTCACCTTTCGGGTGCCGGGGCGCATCTGGCCCCTCCCCGGGGGCTGGGGCTGGGGTCGGCACCGGGGCAGGGGCTGGGGTCGGGGCTGGGGCAGGGGCAGGGCGCCGGCACCGCTCCCGTCCCGAAGGGCGAGCGGGGCCCCGGGAGCGCCCCCCGCTCCCCCGGCGGCTGCGGGCCCGGGGTCCCTCGGGCAGGCCCGGGGAGCGGAGCCCGCCGCAGCCCCGCCGCCAGCCCCTTCCCCCGGCGGGGCGGGCAGCGAGGAGCCCGGCTCGGCCGGGGCTGCCCGGGTTAATCGCGGCGCTCAGGAACTGACCGCGCACTCGCACCGGCCATTCAGCGCCATTCAATTGGCTTAATTGAGGGGAAAAACCCTGGCGGCGGTTCCTCCCGCGGGGCCCGGGCCCGGCCGCCCCTCGCCGGCCCCTTTGTTCTCCCGGCCCGCAGCCCCGGCCGGGCCGCGCTCCCCTCGGGGGGCACCGCGGCCGGGGGGGCCCGGGCCTTAGGCAGCCCCGGGGGGCACCGGGACGCGCAGCCCCTTTGTCCGAGGCGGCCGGGGAAGGCCGGAGGAAGAGGGCTTCTAATCCTGGCTCTCCTCCGTCCTGGCCTTGTGATGCGCGGCCTGGGCTCCTTAAGACTGGCTGGCTTTATCTCCTCAGAAACACTTCTTGAAATGTCAAGGTTGAGGCAGCGCTGTCCTGTCTGTTTCCCCACGGCTTGGCAGAGACACGCTCCTTTCAGTGCCGCCAGGGGTACCTTGCCCGCTCCCAGTGCCACAGCTTCACCCCTTTTAATTCCTGTGGTGAGAAGTTCAGGCATCTGCCTTCTCTAAGTCTTCTCCTTCCTCCAAAGAGAAAGACCATGTCTGTTTCTGTCCCAAGTACCACTCAGACGGCTCTGTCTCACTGCTGTCCCCTTTGAGGACATGGGTACCACAAAGTCCTCTACACGCTCCGACCAAACAACAAACGCGGCTGCACCCCTGCCTGGTCTAGTTAATCACAAGTTCCCTCTCCAGGCAGCAGGAGGTTAAAACACCCCCTTGACTCCGATTACAGAGGGAAAGGGGTGTATGCTCCTGAGCCACTACTGAAAGATAATGCACACACCAAATGTGTCTCGTTTCATCATTCTTTCAGAATCAGGATTAGTTTTCTTTCTTTTGGCGTAATCTAACACGTCAAACACAAGCTACTAAGAGCAAAATTTCCCCCAAAGGAAATTTCTCTTTCTCATCTTCATGTGCCATATCCTTAGCAAGCTACTAACTACTAAGCACATGCTTTGCCCCGAATCCCAAGCCAACGGGGGCTCTGGTGATCTGAGGGTGAAGCAATGCTCCCAAGTTCTCCTCCTCTAACAGCGTTTGTTACAAAAGCACCAGCACATCCTGCTTTATGCTCCTGTCCTTGGGTTTAGGGAGGTGTTATGCATTAATCTGCAAAGGGTATTTTGGTTACCAATATCAAAATAGAATGTTTTCCTCTTAATCTGTAGGGATGTAGCGATGCTGTCCATGGACATCACCATCCTGTGGCCAGGTGGCTCATATGGGGCTGAGGGTGTAAGTGCTGCCACTGCTGTGCCAGCGGAGGGCAGGAGGGCAATGGCCTGGGTGTGGGGTCTGGGGAAAGGCACAGGGCCTTAGAAATGTTCTAGGGTCAGAAAAAGAGACTTGGTGCTGCTTCAGAATTCATTTTATCAAAAAATAGAAGTGACATGCTCGTTAATTTAAGGTTCCTCTATTAGACTGGAATTCTACCAATTGTATTTCTGAAATCCCAGCAGGAGCCTGAGATACTGCAATGGAATGGAAATGTTACATATGGATAGTTCAGCAATTCCTTTGAGAGATACACAGGACACCACAAAAGAACAGGGAAGACAGTGCCTGAAAAACAGAGGGTTGCGTGAGGCGCATGTACAGTGTTAGTTTTACACCCTGATGCTTTTTGCAGAAACTCCTCAGCTCTTAAAATCTCCACTTACACCCTTGGCCTGTTCCGTGTATCTGTGGCTGCAACACCCATGGACATTGCAGACTCAGTGAGAGATGCAGATAATATTAGACTGAATAAAATAGCCTTTTGAGGGTGGTGCCAGGCACCACAACCAAAGAATTGGCACCAACTAGGACTATTTATGTCATATTGGGTGATGCCTGGGAGTAGCCAAACCACTTGCTCAAGACGACGAACAGCACACACCCTCGTGCACTTTCAAAATCTGTTCTGTAACTTCCGTCACAGACAAGGACATTTTGCCACTCTCAAATGGTACATGTTTACTGTCATTTTAATATCATTTTTACTTAGTAGATGATGAGGTGAAATGATGAGAAATTCCAAGAATAAGTTGTTCCTTGTCCTATCAGGGTTTGATGAAAAGCTGACACCCTCATTCCATTCTGGGCAGGTTTAGAGTCAGTTTTATATCCTTGGATTCTGAATGTATCTCATTCTCTATGGGACATGTTAAAATCCAACTCCTTGCAGCCCTAGGCTTTGTTTTGTTGCTTATTAACAGGAACCAGACCTCAGTCCTGCAGACAGATATTTTGATGCATTTCCTCCTATGTCTCTGTCTTGTTATTTCTTGGAGGGTTCAAAAGCCTCTAAGATGACACACAAAGTTTTTTTCCATTACTAATATCTAAAATTCTATGGGTACATTTTAAAAACAAGCAAGATTTGGTTTTACATTTCCATAACAGAATTTTCTATGAGCATTATTATGTTATTCCTCTCAGTGCTCTTTATATCAGGAATTGTAGCTATGAAGGAGACTGGAGCACATGGGATGACTCCAGATGGGCAGCTCAGTCTCAGATCTTAAACCCAAAAAGATTTGGCTACATCCCATCCAGGTCCATTACTACTCCATTGTTACTATCTCCCTTTAAGTATCTTACACCTTTTAAATTCAGGTGCTTGCAGTTTTCCATGCCTCAGGAAAACAAGCAGAAATGCGTCTTATGGCCAGAATCTGGCACAAGATCCTGAGGTCTGGAAAGGATTTATACAAATGTATGCACATGCACGCACACACGCACACAGACACACACATTTCTATATACAGCACCATTTTTTTAGCTGCTTTTTAAATTATAGGAGTACAGAAACACACAGAGAAGTTCGAGGCGTTGGACACTTTGGGTGTATCTGTTAAACAAACGTGCTTCCAGGCTTAGGGCTGAATTTTTGCAGGCCTTGCTCTATATTGTGCCACATCTTCTGAGCAGGTTTTGAAAGGCTGAGGTTTGTAAAGCAGCTACTGTAGCTGCTGCAAACCTGCTTGGGGAACCTGTATGCATCTTTACTTAGGAATCTGTGCATTTTATGTGTATTTTCTAAATCTGTTTGTAATACATGCCTTTCACAATGTGTGTTTTCACTAGGGCTGAGATCCACTGATGGATAGCATGAATTCAAGTAACACTATAAAGATGGGTCCATGAGATGTAATCAAACAGCAATAGTGGACAATTGAAAACAAACCTGTTCATGTGTTTAAGAAACTTAGCAACAATTTGTGTTTTAAAATATTTTTTTTGTCATTTTTTGCATGCTGTGTGGAATTTTCAGTTATATCCCTAATTTTTTATTGTATTTAAGCTCAGTCCTTAACGTTATTTTAAGAGGTTTTCTATGGTTTACTGTAAGCACAAATAAATGAAAAACTACTTTTGGTCTACAAGATTATTTTGCTCGGCATTCAACATTTAATACTACTTGATAACTTTTACAGTGTTCCTCGCTCACAGACCTTCTTCTTGTGCTTGATTTCTGCAAGTGTATCAATCAGTGTCATTCCTTGATTTCCAAAGGATATGACAGAAGTGATCATTCAAACTAGTATTTGCAAGCAGTTTTTTTAAATGGAAATATAAACATATAAATAATTAGAAAGATTTTTCATTTGGCATGCCAGTGAATATGTTGTATTAACAGCTTTATTTCTTTAGCTAGTCAGATTATAGTCATAATTTGCTGTCTGGTAGCCACAAACTTTATTTCTTTTATAGTGTTTCATTTAATGGTCTCCCTTGTACTCTACAGGGTTTAGTTTGATGGAGGAAATAATTATGATTTTAACTAGTCTGTTCCATTGAGATTTAAGTGGGGTGTGTTGTGCAGCTCTCTTTGTGTGTTACAGTGCAATTTATGGTGATACCAAGTACAGTAAAACCCTTTACAGAGTTGAGGACAGCTACTGTCCTGCCACAGAAAGTGGAGGAAAAGTTCCGTGGAGGTGGATGGGAGGGAAAAGGAAACAGACCTGACATTTTAAAAGCCACAGTGGGGCAGGCCAGGGTCCTTGCAGACTGGTTATTGTAAGGGAATGGCTGGAAGGTGCAGAAATATGATCCAGCTGGGCCCAGGTGGGCAAGAGGCCAATGGCCCCTGGGCTGTGCTGGCCCCTGGGCTGTGCTGGCCCCTGGGCTGTGCTGGCACCGCTGGGGCACCTCCAGTCCTGGGGGCAGCTCTGGGCCACTTATGGCAGGAGAGACACTAAAAGGCTGGAGCATGTCCAGGGCAGGGAACGGAGCTGGGAAGGGGCTGGAGCCCCAGGAGCGGCTGAGGGAGCTGGGAAAGGGGCTCAGCCTGGAGAAAAGGAGGCTCAGGGGGAACCTTGTGGCTCTGCACAAGTCCCTGACAGGAGGGGGCAGCCGGGGGGGTCGGGCTCTGCTCCCAGGGAACAGGGACAGGAGGAGGGGAAATGGCCTCAAGTTGTACCAGGGGAGGGTCAGGTTGAATATTAGGAAACATCTCCTCCCCAAAAGCAACGGTGGAGCCCCTGCCCTTGGAGGGATTTCAAAGTCACGTGGATGTGGCACTTGGGGACATGGGTTAGTGGTGGCCTTGGCAGCGCTGGCTTAATGGTAGGACACAATGACCTTCGAGGGCTTTTCCAAACTAAACTGCTCTACAAATCCATGAAATGGAGCAAAGGCAGGTGGGGCTTGTGCCAGTCCATGCTGTGGTGTGTCATTTAATTGCTGCACCCAGGGAAATTGCAAAAAATGTTGGTTGTGGAGCAGGAGATTTACAGGCCTTTTTCTCTTGTTGCCTTAAGCTTTAAGTTGCAATGAAAACGATGGTGACCACCTGGACAGAGACCAGCAATACCCCAGCAATCAGAAAACAAAGCGCATGAGGACGTCCTTCAAACACCACCAGCTCCGGACAATGAAGTCATATTTTGCTATTAACCACAATCCTGATGCCAAGGACTTGAAACAGCTAGCTCAGAAAACCGGCCTCACCAAAAGAGTTCTTCAGGTAAGAGCAGTCTTTCGCCTTGAAAAGTAATCAAAATATCAATTTTAAAACTGAAAAGCCATGGGTTATGCTGGTTTTCAAGCTACTCTTAATCATTCGTACCTTCTCTGAGACTAAGTTAATTCCCAGAAAGTATGAGAAGAGTTACTTCCTTTCAGTTTCTCTAAAGCAGATCACTTGGGTTCTAATTTTTTATGAGAGTTGTGAAGGTTTGGGGCCCTGCTTGTTTTCCTGGAGTTCTTTAATTCTGGTGCATGTTTTAGCTTCCACGCTGCTGTAAAAAAATGTGACTTATTTTAGTTAGCGTGCTCTCTGTAAATAGAGAGCTTTTAGTTTAGAAATTCAGAAAACATGTTGATGTTTACCTTTGTAAGAAATTAATCAACAGTTTGAGTTCATTTTATCAGGACAAGGAGGAGGGCTTTTCTTTCATAACTGAAGTGGACATAAATGAAGTTTTTCAAAAATTCATTTTTATTCATAGTTTAGTAACTTAGAATGAAACACTGCATTTTAAAAGTACTTTTTCCTGCTTCGTGGGAACACACTCCATTTAAGCTATTGTGGGGAGGAGAGGAAACAGTATTAGTTGATTCAGCTGCATTTTAATTTACAGTTCTGACTCAAGAAGTCAGTTTTAATGAGCACTTACCCAAATGCCTATACTTAGAGATAAATTTGGGCATATAGGAGCCATGGCATTCCAGGATCTATTGCCAAAAGTTTTAAATAGATCTTAATTGTAGAAGAAGGATTTGTGACCTTCCTAGAGACAGGTAGGGCTGTGAGCCCCGTCCTGGGAAGCATCGTGGACAGCTCACAAGTCACAGGCAAGTGGAGGGCAGGAGACAAAAACTACTGAGGAAAACTGAATTCACTGGAGGGATCCTGGAGTTAACACCTACCAGAAGAAGGAGCAAAGGTTTTGTAGGCTTCCCAGTAAAATGACAAACCGTACTTAATGATTTCTTGTGGCTCATAGCTGGATTTGGGTTGTTTTTCTGAGGCTGATTTGCCGTGGAGGAACAGATTCCTCTGACAGAGAGTGCACATCCCAGCACCTGATGTGGTGTCTCACAGCAACTGTCCTTAAACCACACACGTGGCTGAAATCATTTACTGCATTGGTCTATCCTTAGTTTGACCCTTCTCCTCTATTTTATCCTCAGAATTTAGACACTTCGGTAATACCAGGTCTGTCCACTCACACCTGAATTAGCGAAGAAATTGAACATCACTGTCTAGGAAGTGTCTTTCTCTTGATCATCTTTCTGTTCTGTCTTGTCACTCCACACCAACTTTGACTTCCATCTCTCTCTTTTATTTTCACTGAACGGGTCTTTGCTTTCATCTTTTTTCCAAGTTACTGTCTCTGTTTCTTCCTATTCAGAATGTATTTCCTTGTCTCCAAAACTGGACTCTAACCTATTACTTTTCTGTTCCTCTTTCAGTTTCTTCATTGCTTCTTCATTCCATCTTAGACATGTCACAATTTGCAGTTTTAAGGTGCTTTGTGGCTCTTCTTTTGCCTGTAGCAGAACTTTACAATTCCACCGAAGTTTTGTTATCATTTTGGTATTTGGTGTTTCACTTCTTTTACTTTCAGAGTTAAATACTCCTTTATGTCCAGGCTCCTTTAGCTGTGGAAGTTAATAGTTGGTGGTGAGGATTGTACCCTGAGGGTGATGCTGTTGGAGGCAATTCCAGAAAACAGCCTGGAGTGATATTTCATCTGGTATCACTTGAGTTTTCCTGCCTGTTATGAGCACTCTCTAGTCATGAATGTTTTGTTTGAAAATTAATTTGGGCCATGAGAACACAAACTTGTATTTTGTATGGTTTAGAACCCTTGTGCCTAGCTGGCTTATCTCTGCCCGTGAGAGGCCATTTTTCAAACAATGAAGTTCACCCATGTGAGTTTCAGGGTCGCTGTTTGCTGGGAAAGCTCATCCCGATGTTGGTTACTGACACAGCATCACTTGTTATTTCTTAGGAGCCAGAAAGGCTGGCATTTCATCTGTGTCACTTATTGATCACAAGGTGATTTGCTGGCACTATTGATCTAAACAAGCACCATTAGCAGTGGTCTGTCCCACACCCTGGAGGTGTTGGGACTCACAGGTGTGTGGGCACACTTGCCAGGAGCCAGAACTCTGCCATGTTCCCTATCAGGTGTTTGTGAGCTGTTGGATTTTCTGTGTGTTCAGATCTCCATTCAGCTGGTGAAGGATCCTGGCTCTGCAGATACCTTTCATAGAATGTATTTTAGGGGATGTCTTTGTAGATGAGCAGAGAATTTGAGGATTTTCTAAATGATCCATGATACTAGAGTTGGAAGCCCTGACTGACGTCTTTGCTTTGTATACAATTTGTCACCAGCTGCACACGTCCAGTGGTGGGATGGCCTGGAAATGTAACACTCTGCTTCTCAGAATGCATTTCCTTCAATGCTTTTGTAATGCAAGCTGTTCTCCTGAAGTAGCCACATCAGGGTCATAGCAAACTTATTTATACTTTTAACACCTATTTTTATTTTGTTTCCTTCCAATTTAAGTTTACATTTGCAATTTAATTCATATATCTCTTGTACTACAGCTGGGGAACACAAGCCCTTTATTGTAAGCTATCATTCGTAATTAAAGGCCCTGGCTAATTGTGAGCTAACTAACCTAACTGGCATAAATGCCACTCTTTGGGGAACTGATCTTTCTTTCTGTGAGTTTAGAAAAGGAAGGTGGAAGTAGATAGCCCTGAGGAGGCATGGTGTGTTAGCTATAGGTACGTACCTCTTCTCTCCCCAGGGGGCTGGATTAAGATTATCCACAGCCAAAGCACTTTAGGAACATAAAGCATCATTTTTCAGTGTGTGTCTTGTACACCACTTATTTTATGTTGAGTCAGTCCCCAGTAAAGTCACTACCAGAACCCCACAAAGATCGCTGCATGCATTTGGACTTTGCTCATCCAGTTTCCAGTAGTCACCAAGCCTAAAATGTTCCCATCCCATGTGGGGATCTGTGCTGCCCTTTGGTGAAGGTTTGCTTTAGGCAGCAGGCTCTTCCTGAGCCCCCATTCTTTAAACATCCCTCTGACTGTTACTAATTACAGCAGAGTAATCATAATGTGTGCGCAATAAGTGAACATAGTCTGCTTTGTGGTGCTACATCCTCTATATTTTATTTCTCCACTCACTAGTTAGTGAAATTCAGAGAACCTCAATGTCTCCAGGTGGCTGTGTGAATGAGCGAAATTTGGTTTAAAAATTTGTTTTAGCAGAAGCTGTTCACACGGCTAATATGTAACAGATGCAGCAATGGAGGTGTTACATACCAGAAAATAAAGTTATCTAAGGTGATGATCCCATTAACTTCAGTATCCAAATCCCTCGCAACACTTAGTGTGTTTATTTTCAACACTCCCTTATAATATGGAGATGTTATTTTATTCCTATTTGACTTAGTGGAGACAAAGAATTTGCTGCACAGATCGCTGAAGAAGGACTGCAATATTTTCACCTCAGTAAATATTATTCCGCCTAACTGCCGAGTGCCCGCTCCTCACATCCAGCCCGGCTTACCGGAGTGTGGGGGCAGCAGTGGTGGGTCCTGCAGCTGCTTTTTATTTTTCACTGGGAGTTTTGGCCTGTATTTTCCCCTTTGATTTGAAATAGCTCAGCCTTGTACTGATACAGTTGGACAGAAACCCACTAAATACTTCCCAATGATTTTGTTTATTCCTCAGTCCTGAAGGAATTGTGTAATTGATGTGAGATAAGTCCTTCTGGAAGGATTCTTTCAGTTCTGTGTGTCTGGGTGGTTATTTCTGCCATGCCCTTCCAGGTGCAGGGGCTGAGCTGCCCATGGGAGCAGCCTCCTGTGCTGGCCAGTGGTGGGGCAGCCCCGGCTCCATCCCTGTCTCCACTGGGATAATGGCAGGGGCAGCCCCACAGCTCAGGGAGCAATCCTGCTCCTCTCTCATCACTCTCTAATACAAAAGCTTTGCTGGGATGTCAGATCTTAAGCACATGCCAGAATGTCACTACGGCAGTAAAAATGTTATCCCTTTCTATCAAAAGAAAAGGTGTTTTCGGAATTCAAATTAACAAATAATTAGATGTATTTTCAGTAATAATACAAATATTTATTATTGTACAATTTTAAAGAGCCTTATAACCATTAACTGATTAACCTTGACAATATTCCAGTGGGGAAGGAAGTGAAAGCAGTCATATAATCTATATTTTCAGGTAATACTTGCAGGATTATGTGATATTTTCAATGTCTAACGTGGATTACCACTAATAAAGAGACAATGAACCATGTTATATGTGCAGCTCCTGAAAGCAGTGTGGGTGCTCATTGGTAAGGGCAGCTGAGCTCAAGTTTTCATATTAATGGATGATAAAGGGAAATACATAAAAACCAAGAATCTTGCTCACTTTACATGGTACATGTTTCCAAAAAATAGCATAGAGCCTCTTGCCCTGGTAAGGTTAAGGAGCAGCTGGACACTTAGGAACAGTGTAATGTTTGTCATATGTGGGACTACTGAATATAAAAATATGGGTATTTTAATGAACATAGATGTGAAATTATGCAGCAGTAGGTGTATCTACAACTGGCCAAGGGGTTTGTCTGTTCTGTTTTAATTATGCTGTGGCTACATGAACACACGTAGCGACAGCGGCCAGCTCCAAACTCCATTTCACAGCTGTTATCCTCTATACAAGTGCCAGAAGGTATTTTAAAGAAATCAACCATGAAATTATTTCGTGGAACAAATAGAAATGATCTCTTACTGAAAGGTAAAAAAATCCTATAAAAGTTCCAATTGCTGTTTTTGCCATTCCTGAGCAGTTGGTGCTTGAGCCTTTGTGGCTTAAATGACCAGAGCAAAGTGATTGGCTTCACTCACAGCCCCTGCACACGAGGGGCTCTGAGCAGTCCCACAAGAGGACACTGCTTGGGAACGTGTCAGGCAAAAATGTCACTTCGAGGTTTGCCCCTTTTTGACCACATTGCTGGTCTGTAGCAGGCTCCCTGCTATACTGGACTCTTATAAAATCATGAGAATATTTTTATCTGTGCTGGTTTAGGAGAACTTTTCTTTTTGTGTATGAAACTGATAAATAGCCTTTAAATGAAGTGTTTTAACAAAGCAAATGCCAACATAAACTGGTTTAAAACACTGAGCTTTCAGAAAAAAGGACCTGTAGGGATGTGATTTATGCATGGCCCTTGAATTTGTGCCTGAGGATTATTTCCTTGTGGCATTCCCTGGAGAGAGTGTGAGAGACAGGGTGTGCACATTAAAGACCTTTGGTTGAGGGAGAAAGCTTTCCAGGGAAGGAAGAGTGCTCAATAGGGGGAATTTGCAGCTGGAGCATCCCTAGATGAGAAGAAAGGCAGAGAGAGGTGAAGCAGCCGAGGCAGGTCCATCAGCTGTGACTGCAGCGGGAGCACCCCCAGCTCTGCCCGCGCTCCTGCGGCGCTGCCTCGCTCCCTCCCGGCTCGGCTCAGAGCCCATCCCACGGCAGAGCCAGGCAGCTTCCGAGCCAGGAGCAGGATCTCTGCGCGGGCTGCTGTGTCCTCAGGAGTCCCACGCACTCAGTGTTCCCGTCCTTCACTCAGATAATCAAAGAATGCAAGAAGTAGAAACCTTGGAAAAAATTCTACGTGGATGCTATTCCTACTGAAATCACAGTTTTTGATGCAATGTGGGTCTTTAATACTTTTCCAGCCCCTTTTCCCAACATTATTCCAGTACTGAAAACATTTGAAAAAGGAAACAGGCATAGGTGAAGGAAGCTGAAGCATTTGAGAAAGAATAAGAGAAGAGCAAGAAGGAGGGACAGTCCTTTCAGAAGAGGGGAGCACTGCAGGCACTAGGATGTGAGGGAACTCCTGGATGAGCAGGAGCCCGTGGGAAGGCAGGGTGCCCTGGGCTGTGCCAGCAGTACTTTGGTGGGAGATGGACATGAGATACAAGGGGGGAAACTCCTGATTTTGTGTTCATCAGGTGCATGGTGTTTGCCCCACCCAGACAAATGCTGCAGCGACCGAGGGCTGTCGAGGATTCTGCACGCTGCCAAATTTCTCAGCATCCTTTCACATACCCTCTGCAGACAGACTGCCATCCTCTGTCCTTAGTCCGCTCCTGGCCCAGGCAGACTGTTTCCAGGGATTGAAGGAGAGGGAAGAGGGAATATTTTGCAGGCAGAGGCCACTTCTCATGGCTAGGACTACTTTTCTAATATGCTACCAGTAAAAACATCTTTCCCAATTCCAGCACTGATGAATTTGTGAATATGCTTTTGCTTTTTTGAACACTGCAGGTCTTTAAATGCTACCCTGTTATATTAAATTATTTCAGGTTTGGTTTCAAAATGCTCGAGCCAAATTCAGACGGAACCTCTTACGTCAAGAAAACACAGGGGTGGATAAGACTTCAGACTCAACACTCCAAGCAGGGACCCCCTCAGGTCCTGCCTCAGAAATATCCAATGCCTCCATGAGTCCATCCAGCACTCCCACTACTTTAACGGACTTGACTAATCCTACTATGCCAACTGTGACGTCGGTCTTGACATCAGTGCCCGGAAGTCTTGAGGTTCATGAATCTCGAAGTCCTTCACAGACAACTCTTACAAATCTTTTCTGATGACTCTTTCTTAATAATTTCTTTAAAAAAGAAATTATTCTTAGCTGAAATTCCAAGTGTATTTTAATAGAGGCTTTGAGCAACTGACTAACCACAATTAGGATCTCTCCTAAAAAACAGAAGGAAATGTAGTGTTCTGGTATTACGGAGTATGGACTGAAGAATAACTTGGAAGATCTATTGCAACACAACATTTGTGTAACTGTACAGTTTTGTGGACTGAGCAAGGGAAACAGCAATTAATTTAAGTTGGCTAAAGCTTCTGTATTTTCAAAGACTGCCATGTGCCTTATATACTGTTTTATCTACATTCTTTGGATTCCATGTCCACTTCTCTCTTTTTCTCTCTGTATATTTATGACCAGGGCAAAAATGTTAAAGAATTTGTTACTTTGAATAGTCCTAAGCCTTTCATTGGTTGCTTTGTTGTTTTAGAATTTTAAGGTCGAAGTCTGTTCGAATACCAGAATTTGTAAAATCTAACCAGTAATAAAACCACTTATGGAAACTACTTGGTAATGGCTGCAGTTACGTTTAACATTAGTGTCACAATCGAGGTAGGCTGACTGGATTTAAAAGGGTTAGAAAACTGCACTTCAGACACAGTGTCTGCCTAGGAAAATCCCTAAATATGATGTACACATTCCTCTGGTTCCCAAAGTATATATGGGTGAGAAATCCAGCTTGTACAACAGTCTAGGTATCTTCATTGTAGAGAAATAATGTTAGTTGCAGGTAGAAGTTATCAGATAATGTTAAAACTCAAACAGAAGAACTATACTTGATTTTGCCACGTGAAGGAAACCTGACTTTGGCCAGCATGTATGAATCTTGCTTTTGTGCAAGATGTGGCTTGTCCCATGTCCTGGAGGAGGCCAGTGGGGGTCCCACAGCTGTGTGGCCACAACTGGTCCACCACAGAGGTGGACACTGGGAAAGGTTTGCCCTAGGAAAAAGGCAGAAGTATTTCAGGTTATTCTACAACACTGGTGGGCAAAGTTGAGGCAGAATTATGTTTTATAAAGTCACAGCCTTACATTTTGTGTAATGCTTTGAAGGAATAAAAAGCCAAGGAACAATATATTATTGACACTAAAAGTGGTTATTCCTTTAATCATTGTGGACCTTTCAATACAATTGAATTCCTTCTCCCCAAAAATCTCTGCAGAATATAACCCATATTTTGAGGTTTTTTCCTATTGTTTTTAAAGTTGCTTTTCTGTAATAAAAGAAATACCTCAGCAAAGTTTAAATATGTATAAGAACGAGTCTACACTATGCTGTTTGCCCAGTAGGTTTAGAGGTTTGGAGCGATACATAAGATGCAGATGGCTGTTCCTTTTCAAACCTCTTCCAATCAGTTCTTTCAGTCAGATGTTGGGTTGTACTGGTCAGCTCTCTGAAACTAATCCCTCATTCCCATTGGATCAGAATTACTAAAAGATTATCCCAAATAAACAGCAAGATAGATGCCAAGGTTTGTGTTCTTTGCCCTTCTCAGGGCATTGAAGATGGTTTTGTAGGCTGGACTCTTTCCTAACAATGTTTTGGTTTTTAAAATGCTACATTTATTCAGCTTTGTGAGCTGCAAATTTGCTATTCTTGTGCAAGCCAAATTCCTATCGAGATCAGGGAGAGATTTCAGAGCATGAGGACTATGGGATAGAAAAGCTGACATAATTAGGTCATTTATTAACCTTTTTTACACTTCAGCTTAAAAAACCCCACGGGTGAGCTATGGGTAAAGCGAGACAGTCCTCAAAGATGGGAACTAGCTGAGATCTGTGAGAGGGATTGAGGTCTGGTCACCAAACCCAGGGGTGGCAGAGTCCGTTGAGTTTATTATGCACAGTGATGAGACATTAAAAAAGATAACTTATCTTGAATTTATAAATGTTACAGGTTTATCCAGGACACTTTTCCTCGTAATCCAAATGTCTAATAAGGATGTTGTGCTGGTTGGTGGACTGTAACAGATACATATCTGCCTTTCAAAGCTGTTGCGACACGGAGATTCTGCTGTTTGTAACGTTTTGTTCATTGTCAATCACCTTGGAGGTTTTATTCTTTTTTTTACATGCTTAGCTGGATCTTTTCTTGATTTAAAAGGCAATTTTGGTCCACCGTTAAATGGTTACAGCCCATAATTAAAACCCTGTGTATTAACCTGTAAACAGTTCAAACATTCTGAATCCTGAAATCTGAAGTGTTACGGCAAATGTAGCGGAGAAAATTCCAATGGTTCTTTAAAACTGTACTGCTATTATTTGTGATCTTGTATCTTAACTACCTGAATCCACGTGGATGGAAATACCTTTCAAATCAATTCTCAATATTGCCTTTTCAAACACCTGACCTTCATGAAGGGGAATACTCTCATGTTAATCTTATCTGAAACCTATACGAGACAATTAGAGAAATTGTCTGGTTTAATCAAATCAGGGATTTTGCATATAAATAAGAGACAATATTCTATGTAGGGTCTTTATGTAGGTGCATTAGGATTCACTCTGGCTCCGATGACCTATGTTGTCCCCATGATTGTTTCAATCCTGTGGTATTGTTTGGTTGTTTAGAGCTTGTTGGTTTTGAATGCTGTACATTTTTTTACTACTGCAATCCTAATGTTTCTTCACATTCTTGTACAGTTCCACATTTGATGTATTAGTCTGAAATTCTGTTAAAAACATGAACAAAAATGGAAATGATATTTCTTTGGAAGTGTATTTTTACTGTATATCTAATTTGAACTAGTTGAACATACTTCTTTACATTTTGCATGATAGGTGTGTAGTTCATTTTTTAAATATGAAAGAGACTTAATAGTAACTTAGAACAAGAATATAATGAAACTATACAAATATGGAAATACATACAATGATTTGCTACTTTTTGACTCAAGAAGCTTTTTGAAATACATTTTACCTAGTTTATTTAATATAATGCAGATATTTTGTCTTTGAGTTCATACATAATACAGAATATGAGAGGGGATTACATGCTAGAAAAACTTTCAAGTCACCTTGGTACTCACCAGCACACTGGATTATTCTTGTCAAACAGAGAAAGGACATTTGATTTTAAGAACGCTGAATATATTTTGATCTACGGCAGAGAGGGATGGGATTGCTGCAAGTGATGTGTAATCACAGCTTAAAATTTATTGACTCTATTAATGGCTACATTTCATAAAACTTATTTTTTATTCAAATTATCTAAGTTTGGGAAGAGAAGACCAAGGATCATTATACTAATGAAGAAGCTGTACGTGTGCCCTGGAAGCAAAAGTCAATTTATCAAATATACTGTGGATGCAGAAGGTGCCTCCAAGATATTTTGGTTTTCAAACTATCTCTTCCTCCTGGCTGTTTAAAAACCCCACATAATTAGGCCACTTTCCTATAACTGTTTGCTGTTTTTTGTCTGTTGGAAGGAAGCTTAGGCACCTGTAAGAACAATCTTCATCTAAAAGAAAAGGAGAAAAAGACACAAATCAAAACGAGAGTCGGGCTTCGTACTTAGGTGTGATGATGGCAAAGACATCCAGGTGACTGAAAGAAGTCAGTGGAATGGCCTGTGCCTTTCTGGGGTCCCTCTCCCCTGTTTTTGCACAGGCTGCAGGGACGCAGAGGGAGCACACACACCGAATTCCCACCAGCATCAGACCTGTCCATGTCGAGGAGACAGAGCCCAGCCCCAAAATTATTTCCACTGAAGCAGCACATACTGACAGGCCTAATAGATGGAAATTTATATTACTGCCACTTCTCCTGCAATTGTACTTCCCCCCAACCTTTCATACTCATTAAACAAGTGCTCCATACCCCCATTCCACCCGGGAAAACCAGAGCTGAGCTGGACCACGGCCATGAGTGGCATTTATCAATTTGACAATTCCTTTTCTCAAGGACTAGGTAAAAAGATACACTGGGCATTTAATGGATTTCTGCTCAGATTAGTATGATGTTAGCAGCCCTTTCTGGCCTAATAACTGGATTTTTGTAGCAACTAAGGCCAGTAAATATTTTGGGGGTTTTAATTTGAGCAAAGCATAGTACTTAAAATATGCAACCTGCTGTCAGTAAATTCAGACCTTGCAGTATCATTTATTGTACTAATGCATAACACTGTGCAAATTATTATTTCTGGAGAAAACCACTTCTGTGCAAGTTCTTCTTTGCCCTGTAAAAGGCATGGCTCTGCCTATATATTTACACAGCTTGTTTACATGCCACTGTATCAATTTATTACATTGTAAAATCTGGCACTTAACAGGAAGTTACATTTTTGCAATAACATCTAGGAAAAAAGAAATAATTAAGCTTTTTGTTAAAGAATGAAATCTATTCTTTCCCCTGCTTAGTTTAGCCCAGTAGCTATGGGGGAGAAAAAAAAGTAGCAGTCAAAACAAGAGGGACACAAATATTTGGAAAGAGTGACCTCGCTCTATGGTGACCTGTTTTAATTGATAAATCTCAGTGATGCCTCTCTCCAGTTCATCCAGATCCTGGGGTGATTAAGGCTGGGAAGCCACAATGGATCTGCAGCACTGCAAACACTGAAATAACCACTTGCAGAGCACCACTTGCATTTTTCTTGCAGTGACACAAAACTACCGAGGCCGTTGCCCATCCACGGCACAGTAATTAACTGTGAATGTAACACTCCTTGGTTACTACTCAAAAACAGTGAGAAAATCCTCAGGCTTTGATAATTTAGTGTTCCTAGAATAGGGTATTGATTTTCCATGGGCATAGTGGTCCAGTACAGAGTATAGTGATGAGGAGCTCTAATCCATGGACTATTTGTGTTGGCTGAAGGCTGTAGCAGACAGCCAGGGGTGAATCCTTCCCTACACAGAGCTAACCCCCAAATTCTCCCAGTGGCTCTCCATGTACAGATCTTACTGGCTCTCCTTGATGACTGAAGGAAGGAATGAGTCCAAGATACATGTTCATGTTCTTATCAGAGTGCACAGGTTCCAACTATGCTTTTCTGATTTCAACCTCCAGCCTACACAAACTGAATTTTCACCAACTATTTCTTTTGCCTTTCCACATCGTTTCCTTGTGTCTCATCAGTCATTTCTGCTGTCCTTCCTCTGGAAATGAAGACTAACAAAAGAGATGCTCTGTAATATGGCTTTGCAGGCTGTGATTGAGCAAGAAACTGATACCAAGTCTTACCCAAGTCTGGGCAAAGATTCTGGGTGTGTGGGTAAGAGAAATTTCTGAGAGGCGGGTCTGTTACCCACAGACAGATAAGAGGGTAAAAAGACACCATTGCTTGGACCAAGTCTCCCAAGATATCTCATCTCTTGAACCCAGACCTTATGAGAATTTGTTAATGGTCCTATGAAACATTTTGAGGCAGAAGAACACTTTATTTATCACTGCTTTTGTGATTATCCCAGACAGGCAGTTTCAGCTCTTTCCCGCTGTACATCCCAGAACACTTTCTGCTGGAGCACAGGCTGTGTCTGGTGGATTTAACCCTGCTGACCACGGACTTGCCTTTGTTAGTTCACATGCACAGATCCCTTAGAAGCAGCTCAAAAGCTTTTGTATCCACTTTTGTTCCTGCACGATCTGACCATCTCTGAGAAGCTGGCAGACAAGCGTGAGCTGCCCACGGGCTGGGGAGAGGAGAGGTTTCATAGCCAGGAGCTTGCACTGCTCTTTGAAAGGCGGCTCTTCCCCCCAGTGCTGGCTGCAGTGCTCACTTCCATCTGGCCAGGGCTTGTTAGGAGAGTCCTCGGAATGGTCCCTGCCAGCTGTTGATGCATTTTGGAGCTGATGTTATGCTTAAAAAAAAATCAGTCATGGGTGTTCCTACCACCTCGTTCAGTCAACTCTAGTTAATGCAGAGCCAGACTTTCTCCATTTCATCCCCGTTGGCGCTGACTCCTCGCCCAACACGCTGAGTGACAGCAGAAGTTACACCACAGCCAGTGTCGCTCATGCTACAGAAATAAGCCCAACCACCCACACTCCGAGAGCCTTTTTAACATAACGAGGGCCATTTGTGGCCTTCATTTCTCTGTATGTCTTTTCCAGTTCTGCCCCTATTGTACCGATGGAATTCAAGAATCCATGTTGGATTAATCTAAAAGCTGTACAATGCTCTTTTCTGTGATTCTTTACTCTTCATCTCCCCGAGTGCAGACAGTTCCTACTCATGTTTTGTGTCCATATCTCTTTTTCTATCACTCTGTTTTGTCCCAGGGATTATAGATTGTGCACACCAACACCCACTGGGACTGACAGGATTCTCCAGAGTCCCTTCTGGCTCTTCCAGCACAAAAGAGGAGACTCAGAAAAGACATTGCCAGCTATTTGTAGAGCTACTTTCTCCTCACAAAACAGCTCCAGCTCCCAGGGATCTGTGTTGGGAGCACAAGGTGTGTTGCAGCCACTTACACGCAGGTACCATCATTATCAGCTGCCTTAGAACAGACCAAAAGCTGGGCTGCTTTTAAAGATCTGCATAAAAATATAATCCATTTTAATTCCAGAATTATAATGGAGCTGATGCCAGGCATTAGAGGGAAGAATGTGTTTCTGGCAGGACTCCAGGTATTTCTGTTCTTTCTTTTTCTGCCTGTTGGCTGGAGCAGAGGCCGGGGCAGGACTCCTGCCTCCTGCCTCCACCGCCGACGCTCCGTGGCCAGCACAGGGAGGCTGGCCAGAGGTTACTTACTGTTATTTTGAGAAAGTGCTTTGAAGTCCTTGAGTGAACAGTGCCAAACTGGAGCAAAAGGCAAAGTGGAAGTCATTACACTTCCCGTGGGAGGCCATGAGAAAATGGCATTGCAGCAGATGAGTGTGACTGTACGTGTGCACCTCCAGTCTCACCTCTGAGCCCTGATTGCTGCTGACCCGGCCATGCTGACGACAGGAGGGCCTGGGTTACGTTACTTTGGAGAACAGAAACCAGAAACTATTGCACTTTCCTTCAGGGATTTGCAAGATGTGTGAGAAGGCACAAATCAATCCCACACAACAGACTCAGAGGAATTTAGAGTGGAAGGTACTGAAGGGAATCTCTGTTTTCCAGGAAGGAGGCACTAGATCATAAATATGGTACCTGGAGATGAGGAAGCAGGGACCAGTGATGCAGGGCTGTGGGAAACTGAATGCAGCCAGCACAGGTAAGGCTGAGAGTATGAACAGTCTGTCCTTTTCCTTCCCTGAGAGACAGGTAAAGTCCAAGGAACTTTACAACTGAAAGAAGGCAAAAGCCCATTTCTGTATAAAACCCACTGAGAAGTGTTTGGGAAGAACAGTGGGCCTGGAAGTCGGGAGTGCAGCATTCCCGAGATAAGGAGAAGCCACTGGGTTAGAGGTGCTGCCACCTCTGGCCTCCAGGAAGGCTTTGGGTTTGAGGAATGATTTCAGACTCCTTCTTCAGAGGTCAGGGAGAAAACTGGCTCTAGTGTGTGTAACAACACCTGAACATCCCACCCTACCCCCGGCTCAGCGTGGCTGCCCCGGCTGCTCCATGAAAGGTGCAGGAGTGTCAGAGGGCTGTGTGCTCTCTTGCACACTGCCAAGTGCTCTGTCAGAAATCTGAAGGAGACAAACCAGGCTATTGCACATGCTGTGCATGCAGTTTTGTACCCCAAACTGCTCTTTGCTGCTGTAAGCTGGCTCTCTTCATTAAATGTATTTACTTAGCAGCAGATCTGTTGTTACATATGAATAATTGACGAGGAAAATGTCACTTACTGCACTGGTGCTGCACGATTCTGGCTGCTGAGTTTCCAGCACTACAAAGCCTGGAACAGGAAACTCTAAGCCCAATTTCTCCTTTTACAGAGTTTAATTTTGGGTATGTTTCTTATCTTGGTGCGTTACCAAACTGTTGAAAGTGACAAAACCAGATGTCATAAAATGTAGGGAAAATGCAGCTGGACTGAACCTCAAGTATTAACAAAGCCAATTCCCTTGACAGACACTAATCTTATACCTTCAAACCCAGGAAAGATTCAGTTAAACTCACAATCATTTTATAGTCTCTGTAGAACCATAGCAGCTTAGGGATCCTTTGTTTTTCCTCCATAAAGAGGAAAGTTATAGTGAAAGTGCCTTTCTTAAGTTGGGTGTTTTTAAATACTAACATTTATTGCTCTGCAGTTTCTCTTTATGTGTGCACAGAGAACAAGAACACACCTCACTGCACAGGACTATTTTTAGAAACAATAAAAGAGCCCTCTGTTAATAACTGGTTACTCTTTTGCCATTTGCATGGCTGATCACCGTTAATGATCCCGCTAACAGAACCTTTAGGGAGGCTGCAAGGCTTGGGTTCTGCAGGATGGGATCGGCAGTGCTCGGGAATGCAGCGTGGGCATGCAGAGCTGTCACCTCTCTGGGAAAGCTCCTGTGCTGGGACACCCACAAACCACCCCTGTCTGGGTCCTGTGTGCCAAACCTGTCTGTCCCCACCATTCCATTAATTTCCAAAAACGGGCTGGTGAGGCCCAGATGCAGCAATTTCTTTGGATTAACACCGAATCTCCAGATTCTCCTGCTACTGAACACAGTCTTTCCAGAGCTCCTGCTTTGGGCTTACAGTCCTCTACACAGAGGCACAGCACCAGGAAGCAAGCTGGTGCTCAGACTTCCTAACAGTTTCTAGGATCGTTTGGATTTAGGAAGAACAAGAAGTAACTACTTAAATAACCTCTGCTTTATTCTCCGTACTGCTTTTGGACACAGATCAAGACTAAAAGCAGTAGTCTGCAGCACGTAATTGTGGGGATTTATCAGGTGACCCCCTGCTCAGTACTGTGGAGTAGCCAGGCGGTGTCACCAGGTGGTGGCTGCCCCAGCAGCCCCTGACCCACAGCCCCCAGTCCCTGGCATGGTGGGACCCCCAGCCAGGCAGGTGGAGCTGGATGGGGAACCCCTGCGTCATCTGGCAACTGCTCGGTTGTACAAAATATCTCTTAAAAAAAGCGGCTTTGCTTGTGTTTTCCACAAGACCATCTCTGCTGTTTTAAGGGGGCGTGAATGAAAAATGCATTTCTGTGTTCTTGGCATGGCATCTGGATTGTCAAAGCATTGCATTGAGTAGATGCCGAGTAAAGGTCTGAATTATAACATAAAAGGATTGCAAACAGATCAGTGGTGTTGTTGCAGAGCTCAGCCATACATCCGTGTGTAGGAAACACAATACTTTTCTTACAAGCTGAGCCCTGTGCATCTCACAGGACATTAATGCAAAAGTGGGAGAAATCCAATCTTAATCTTCTAGAGAGTGAAACACTGATACAACATGTCATGCCCTGTCATCACCTGTTGCTAAGGGTTGAGACATTCCCAGTGTCAGAAGGAGACTGTGAATGAGGAGTGCATTTTGATGAGTGCTGAGGAGGGGAGATTCTCAGGAACTGCTGGAAATTCTGCTGTTTTATAGTGTATAAAATACACCTGACCCGAGGCAGCAGATCAGCAGGGGCAGCCCGAGGTGCATGCACTGAAAACATCTCCTTTTGAGCTACTGACACATTTAGCAGCTGCCAGTCAAGGAGGAGAGCTGATCCTCTCTTAAGCAGACCTCCTCACAACCTATTGTTGCAAAGGCCTAAAACGTGGCTCCTTCTCCAGCGTTCCCTTGGCCCAGATCGAGCATCTCTTCCAGCTTCATATTCTCCTTACATTCCTCTTTTCATCTTTTGTGTGCCGCTGTCTCGCTTCCACCTGCCGCCTCCCCAGTGCCACCTGCTTGTCTCTCTGCCTTGGGCTCCTTTGTTCCCGTCCCTTGTCCCTGCTCCCCGAGGAAGGCAGCACCGGGGGTGCATTGTCCCAGGTTGCTCCCCCTGGGCTTTACTTACCCTGCTCGTTATTGCAAGCGCGGCCTCGCCTTGCGTCACCAGGCACCGGCACCGCTCCGCCGGCACAGACAAAGCCGGGAGCCCGGGCAGCCCGGGAGGGAAGGAGCCCCAGCAGGCAGGGTGCCAGCACAGAGGCAGCACAAACACACACACACCAACCCGAGAGGACACACCGGGCTCCAGGGACAGCCAGGGCCAGAGAGTCGGAGCAGCGCAGGCCTGGAAGCTATGGCAGCTCTCTACACCGACACAGGGAAACATATGGCAAAGCCAAAGAGTCGCAGCATCTTGTTTTTCATAACCAAACATCCATCTTGCTGTTAAATTCTACTGGCAGATCCATTGTCAGCTGTACGAGTGGGGCTGAAGTGCTCCTTCCTCCTGCATTTGGTTGAGCATCCTTGGACTGTGAAGGCCTCTGTGCTGTGTGTGCTCGGGGCCCTGGCCCAGGTGGCCCCCAGTGTGAGACACACGGTGCTGCCGGCACCACCACAGTGCAGATCAGTAGGATTTACATTAGCAGGACTTCCATTACTGTTGTTAGGAATAGTAGCAACCTAATGCACTGTTTTCTGTGCTGTCTGGGAAACAGGGATTCCATTCCTAGGATTTTATACCAGGGATTGGGAATCACAGTTCCCAAGTGCATCAGACTGCAGTTCAAACTATAATCACAGAATCACAGAAAGGTTTGGGTCAGAAGGGACCTTCAAGTCCATAGCTGGAATCCCCTGCCATGGGCAGGGACACCTGACCAGTGAACTGCACCAGTGGAGGCAGGGGTCAGACAGATGTGCTGGGCTAAAACCACATCTGACCTCAAGCCCACACAAGTGCTCAGTGCACAACCTCCAGGGAGCTGTGTGATACAGGAATAGCACAGCCTCACTGGTATGGCTCCTGATCACCATCCCTTTTCCCCCAGGGAGTTTTGCATATGGGATGCAGCCCCTCTCTGCTCTGCAAGAACCTCCTGGGGGTGAAAATGCTGCCATTCCTCTGAAAAGTCAGGCTGGGATTGCCTCCCTCCAAACCACAGTGGCTTCTGCAGCCTCATTGCACAAGGAAAAATATGAAGGGAAGTTCTGAGTGTGTCACTGCAATAGGGAGGCTCCTGGGAGGCTCTGCCTGCTCCGGTGTCACACCCACACAGGGTGACACCTCTGTGTGCTCAGCCAGGCCTCACCAGGCCTCTGCAAAACTCCTGCAGGCTTTAACCCTCTGCTACACTGAGCCATGTAAAGGTGCAGGAGACTCCCAGGCCTCGTGATAATGAAATGAGTGAACAGGACAGGCTGTAAAGCAGCGTCACAGGTGTCTTTTCACCAACAGTGACCAGTCAGGGACCTTCCCCTGGTCAGCGCCAACAGCAGCACTGCAGTGTGGGCTCAGCCTTGGAGGGCAGGGCAAAGGGCTGCCAGCACGGCTGGGCAAGCAGTTGGTGCCATTATCTGCCAGAAACTATGGTTAAATTAAACTGCAGTTCTCCCTAGCAAACAGGATATGACCTCTCTGTTTGAAATACTGACAAGTGGACTTGACAATGTGGGCTTGGGGCTGCAGCGTGAAGCGTGGGTCTTAGGATTCCCTGACCTGGAGGAAGGCCAGAGGCTCCCCCTTTCCCACAGCCTGCTTGCTCCTGCACAGAGAGTGTAAAACCTGTACACAAGCAGCACAGCCCCGTGTTTGTGGGCACTGAGCAGAGCGCAGCAGAAGAACTGAAAGGCTCTGAGAAGTGGGGGCTCGGCGAGTCTCATTTAATTACGAGAGTGGTGCTGGCTCGGCTCAGCCCCACCCACATGCCATTTCACGCCTGATTTCTTCTCTGATTTCTTTGGGGAAAGAGAGGGAATTCGAGTGCATGTAATTTGGGTTAACAAGACGCATTATATGCAGCCTCATTCTTGTAAAAACTTTCACAGGGAAATCACCCAACCCATGGAGAGAAAAAATTCTCTCCTTATTGTAATTTTTCCAAGGCTAATCAAACTCTCACCATTATCCTATTGATCACAGGGAAGGTTTGATTTTCTACCGGTTGCCTAGTTAAGGTACAGTAGCTGTTGCTTGGCTTACTCCATGCTGTGAGTACAACAGAGATCAACCTTCCATTTCTATGCTCCTTTTTGTCCCTTTCCTAGATCCCTTTTCCTTCAAAGCTCACCTGCCTTTTGCTTTTGTGGTGCTCTACCTGCATTTCGCCTTCTCCTATGTCTGTGGAGCAACAAAAGGTGAAAAGCTGGGTTTGTACAATTAAAATTGTCAGAGTAAGAATGGGGAAAAGCAAAGATCCTGAACAGGTTTGAAAACAGGAGGCAAAGAAAAAGTTAGAGATGAATGTGGCATCCCCCAACAATATGGACAAAAAGATTCCATGTCCAGTCCCTGCGGGTGTGAGGAGCAAAAACTCCCTCCAGCTTGGAGCAGTAATGATAAGGTGTGAGCCCTTGGTGGTGGTGAGTGGCCAGAACTGGCACTGAATGCACAAGGTCTGATCCTGCCATTCTTGCCCCGTGCTTTGTAGCTGCCAAAGGCGGGGTTCCTGCGGGAGGGAACGCGGCCGGCTCCGTTTCAAGGTGCAGCCCCGTCCCTCTGGGAGCAGCTGCTGTGTGTCAGCCCAGCACGGAGCCCGGGCACGGCTACACAAGAGCAGCACGCTGGGGAAAGGTGCAGGCTTTGCTTTGCCTTCCCGTGTGAGGGTTTCTTTGGATGTGTTTTGTGTCCCTTCAAGTCACTTGGGAGTTTAGGAGAGCCAGAGAGAATAGCTTTTTCTGTCATTATTTGATAACCAATACAGTTTCCTTTGACCCTCTCCCCTCTTCCCAAAAAAGAAAGACCAGCTCAGCATTGTGTTATTTTTCAAAGCCTTTACAAATTAAGACAGTAACATGGAAATCCTCGTTGGGTTTCAGTTCATACTTCCTCCCATGCTGGGCTGAAATGGGGATTCTTTTGTGATGGCTGTGCTGCTTATTTTTTAAAACCTCCTGAATTTGGCACACTGCCCTACTTTATTTTCTTTCCATTCTCTAGTGCTGCTCCCATTGGGAGGCTCATTCGCTTCTAATGCATGGTGTTATCTTTTGCAAGTTGAACTCTAAATCCCCGTGTTGTTTTTCCTTGCTTGTTATTCAGGTGCAGGGAATGTTAATGATGTCTCTTTGGCTGGTGGATGCTCTGGCTATGTGGCTTTAATTACTTTTATTAATGTGTTTTATAAAGTAAATTACAGATAAATGTAGATTTTAACTGCAGCTTAGAGGTGGCACATCTGTGAGGCTGCACAGGGGGTGAGAGGCACAGTAACACCTTTCATAGAGAAAGGATGTTCCCAGGTGTGATTGGGAGAAGCTTTACTGAAGCAAAAGCTCCAAAACTACAAACTGGCACCTGCTGTGCAGAGGGATGGGGAAGGGAGAGGGAAGGAGCAGGACAACCTGCCAGGCTGTGCTGGCAGTCCCGGGAGGGCAGCAGAGGCAGCAGCCCAGGGAGGCCTTGGCAATTGCTGGGGATCTTTCCAAAGCCCCGTGGGCTCTGGCCCACGCTCAGTGCCGGTGCTGAGGCACTGGGTGAGGGAGGAAAAGGGACCTGCCCGTGGCTCCAGGTCCCCGGGGTGTATCCCTGCCCCGGGGATGGGCTCAGGGGCAGCTGGGCTGGCAGTGAGCACAGACCTGAGCAGGGAGAAGGAGAAACCTGTATTGCCATGGAGAGAGGCTGAATCTTTCCGAGTGCTGGACTGAACCAGGATTAGAGGATTTAGCAGACTAAAATACATACTGGTGTCTGTAGTTTGTCTGGTGTTTTATTGAACCAAGAGTCCCATGTGAGCCATGCAGTAAGCAAGCAGTAAAATCATCCAACAGTGCCTTGAAAACTGTTCTGTCTCTGAACACTGCACCTCTTGGGCACTGGTTGTGTTCTTCATCCCAGGAGTTCCTGTTACCTTGGACAACACACAGCCATTGCCAAAAATAAATAATTAAAGCCGGGTGGTGTCTGAGTCATAGACGTATTGAGAGCATTCGAGGCTGGAAAACAAGCTGATGGGTTTTACAAAGTGGCAAATCTGCAGGCTGTTCTCGCCTTCCTGAGCTCTTGCCCTTCATTTCTATGCAAGAGACATTCTCGGTTTGGGGGATTCTTACCAGGAGCTTGTGAGAGAAATGTTGAAAAGGGATTTTTCCAGGTTGCCTTTTCCGTCTTCCTGCTGCATTAGCTGCAGGTGGTGAAGCTGCTGTTTCGGCATTTCTTCTTCAAAAGCTCTATCACGTAATATCGCTGAGATCACAAGGAGATGAGGAGAAAAATGGCCCTATAGGATTTTTGTTAAAAAAGGATCCATCCATAAAAGATGAAAGGTTAAATTGCTTTTAGAAATACAGCAGCGTTTAAACAGGTGAGGATCCTCGGAAACGGAGTTTGGATTCAATAAAGTAGCCATGCAGAAGGGCAGGAGAAGGCCTTTCTTTGGAGGGAAATGTCACACTTTAGTGTTAATAAAATGTCTAGTGGTATAATAATAATGATAGCAATCAGGAGCCTTTATTTTTCACCTGGCAGGGCTGGTTCATGCGTGTTTTTTCAAAGCTACCTGCAATTCAGGAAAGAACAAAAAAAGAATCAGGCATGCATTGACTGAAAAATATCAGAGTGGAAGAGAAGAGAGCCAGAGCAGCCCAAGACTCCTGAATGTTACTGGGGAGATGAAGAGTGCTGCTCCCAGGTGGCAGGACATTTTCTTCCTCAGCTTTTTTGATGTTGCCTCCTCGCAGCTGTGTTGTAAAGACATCGCAGGAGATTTACAATCCTAAAAGAACATACAATGGAAATGTCAAAAGGAAAAGGCAATTGCAAACAATAGTTTTGCTCTGGACTGGCCCCCTCTACACGCTCCTTAGTGGTGATGTAGCACAAAGGCAATGAGCACACAGCATTAGCTACTCTTGCATCTCTTGTATATTTGTCGGGTTTGATGTGTCAGAAGTTGGTGGAACAAAATTTGTTCCCCACCTGTGTAGATTTCACTTACAGCTTTCTGTGGGAAGAGAGGAAGGGCAGGAAACACTGGTCTTTTAGGGGCAGACAGTGACACCAGAGAGGATAATATATAATACACTTTGAGGTCTAATTATTGATTATCTGTACACACAAAAATGTAAAAATATCACTCTTCTTGCCTGACCTCTTTTTCCCATTAGCAGTTTCAGGGCATTGCTGGCTGTGCCTCTGTGGCACCTGCCTGATCTGCCACACCAGCACGGGGCAGGGTAGGGTGGGCAGCACAGATGCTCCCAGCAGTGTGTGACACGTCTGGTGTGTGAGGAGCTGCCAGCCCTGCAGTGCCCACATGTGTGGAGCTGAGCCAGGGCACACATCTGGAAGGACCAGGCTGCTGCCTCCCAGAGAACTAATAGGCTGCAGGGACTTCTCTGCTCTGAACTCTCCTCTTGGCCTCGTGCAGCAGCTGGCTGTGTTAGCTGGAGCATTAATATTTGTACATTAATATTAACGTCAGATCACATACTCCAACCCCAGGAGCCAAGGCTCTTGAACAGTGCTCGCCTGATGCAGCCACAAGCACTCACTCCAGTGTTTTCTTTAAGAGACTCCTCGACCACAGATTTGCTGCTCATGCTGGCCCAGAGTGTGTGTTGATGGGGAAGGTGCCAGCTCTTGTCAGTCACTAGTGTTGTCATGAATTAGCAGGGGCCACACAGGGTACAGCCATACGTGTCAGCCTTGTGAATGAGCGCTGGAGCAAGATGTGAGAATGTGAGATCCTGCTAAGACAAAGTAGCCGAGAGGAAAGGAGCTCCCGTGGCACAGGAGCTGCTGGCTCCTGCTCATCCAGCATGTCCAAAGCACGAGCAGCCTTCCCCCACTCCCCCATCCAGTTGCTGCACTGAGACCTGATGAGAGCACTGCTCCTGCAGCTGCTGGGAACATGGGGGGCGTTTCTGGTGTCAGCACGGCTTTGTCCTTGGGTTTTGTGAAAAACACTGTGTTTGTGTATCTTGGGACAAATAAAATCAAATAACTCAAGTCAAAGAGTGTACCAGATGCTAGTAGTGAAACTGCCCCTGTTTGTTTGCGTGATAGAGCTTCTGTCATCCAGAGCTGGAGGCTCTTGGATGTGTTTTGGCCTGGTGCCCCAGAACACATAGCCCTTGTTGGGTTTTACAGCCAGTTAAACTCTAGACATGTTTCTGTGACAAGCTGACTCACCAGTCTCTTCCACCCCTCTGGCTCTACTTCTAACAACTCGCATGATTTTGTCACATGCCATTGGACAATTTCTGGTTTTTCTTAAAGACCAACTGCTGGACTCAAGGCACTGTGTGAGGAATTGTAGTTGAGATTTCAGGGAAAAAAATCACAGCACTTATTCTTAGTTTTAAGTTGTTGATATTTAGTGCTTTGAGTTACTCTTTTGTGGGCTAGTGAATGCAAATGCATCAGTTTTAAAAGCACTTATTTCTAACAGTAAAAGAAATCTTACACAGTGGTAGAAGTTGGAAACATTGGGGGAGGTCTAATAAGACTAGAAACCCTCTGCAGTGTGTGCTGCTCATCTTCCAGCAGTTTCACCTTTCAGGGCACATCCTGGCTGCTGCGGGGTGTGGAGCAAACGTCCCACACTTATTGCTGTGCATCCAGCACAGCCCGGAGCTGCCTGAGTGCTCTCGCTGTTGATTCAGCAGCAGCACACTTGGGAGAGCTCTGGACTTATCTTTTGCCAGGGTAGTGTGTCTTTTTGACTAATTCTGATCCAGGATTTTCTTGGAAAAGAAAAATAACCCTGTGTCTGCCCAGATCTGGGTTGTGCTGCACATGTAGTTATTTGTGTATGTGGGTCACAAATTCCTTTGCTTTCCAGTGTCCTCTGGTAGGCACATGGTGAAGTATGTGGAATAAATTTATGCCCCAAAATCAGAAGCCAGATTACTTTTTAGAAGAACATGAGACAATTTTCATTCTGAAACTTGCATGGTGTGGAAATAAAAAGAAGTGAGTAAAAAGAGTTTATGGGTTTTGAGCAAAAGATGGTGTTGGCTTAGAAATTTCACTGATGAGGTACTTGCTACTGAACATCACAACTTTGTTCCACCAGAGCTCAGGACAGCAGAGCCCAGCTCATGCTGCAAGGCTCCTGGAGGCTTTTCCCTTCATCTTCCTTGGAGTGATGTTGTGCTGTGCACAACAGGTGGGGTGTGAGAGACTGGCTGCTCCGAAATTTCTCAGTGCTCCATTCCAGCAGTGTTGAGGTTTGGCTGTAAAAATGTAGGTGCCCTGTCACATCATGAAAAAACACATGAGAAGGGACAGTGCCACTCCTGGGTTCAGCGCTGGCAGCACAGTGACACTGTCACCTGTCACCTCCAGCTGAAAGGGCAGGAAGAACCAGCAGAAATTCTGCACTTCCCGAGGTGCCTCCAGACTGCAGAATGTCTCAAGGATACCGAAAGGGGTATTTATTGTATACAGGGGTTCTTATTAAACAACGTGCTTTTGTGGACGGTTTGAAAACGGAAGATGCACAGGTCTGACAGAAGGCTGCTTTGACTCCCTGGGTCGGCTGTTTGTGCCCCCGGGCCGGGGCCGCGGGTCCTGGCAGGGGAGGCGAGCCTCGGGTGCGGCTCTGTGAGCTGAGCTCCCTCGGGGCACAGAGGCATCTCCCGGCTCCGGCACCGCGCTCCCGCAGCCCCGCTCCTGCCTCCGACCCCAGCCAGCACCGGGGGGCTGCCCCGGACACTGGGGACGCCTCTCCACGCCCCATGGCACGTCCGGCTGGGTCTTTACTAACCCAACCTCTCGCTGCCTTCATACCCACTGGTGAACCTCCGTTCTGCTTTCATCCGGAGCTCTGCTGCCTCTGCTCTTCCTCACTCTCACCAGCACTTTCTCCGGGAACTGGAGAGGCTGAGGCAAATAATAGATACAAATCATGACCAAAGAAGAAGTGATTGTCATTGCAAAAATGTATTTATTAATGATCTTCACATAATTCTCTGGGAGTGATATCCTGCAAGACAGAATTGTGATAGATTTTCACCAAATGGGAATATTTCCCTCCAGAAATGTGTAGCATTAAAGGGAGTGAAGAAGCTGAATGTGTTTCCTCCAGTCAGGAAAATGACGGATCAGGGACAAGAGACAATACATTAGTAAACAATATAAAAAATGTACATTTTGTCATTTTGTATTCCTGAGTTATTCTAAATCTGTGAATAAATCGAGAGCTTAAAGTCTCTGGAGCTGTTTTGAAGTCTCTTGCTTTCTATAAATATTGCATTTGCCTCAAGTAAGAATTTCTGACATGTATTAAAAAAATATACATTAGTAAAGCTTATAAAATAGATATTTGGAATGCTGTTATTGTTATTTTTTATTAAAAATACAGTTTAATGGAACAATTGAGTTCTACTTCAAAGTGTCAAAATTATTTTTCATGCTTTTTTCCCTGTGTTCTTTGAACTTTGCGGTTGAAGCTCTCATTTTCTGCTTTCTGATTTTGTCCCTGTTTGAAGCAGTCATTCCCCTGCACAGACGTTGCTCACTGCTCCAGTGGGATCCTCACACTGGGCTCTGGTGGCAGCTGGCCCTGATTAGCTGAGCTCGGAAGGTCAGGTCCAGTGTGGCCTGTGGACAGCTGGACAGTGTCACCTCTCCGGAGCAGACCTGAGGAACATCTTACAGCTGCTCCTGGGCTTCTCACGGGGAATTTGGGGGGAAATCAACACCCAACATGAGCCATGGTGGTGCCCTTGGTCAGCCTCACCAGAGGGGGTGAGGGGAGGTCTGTAACAAACTGACAAGTCCGACTGCAAGGGGAGAGTCCTGAGTGCGATGGCACTGAGAAAGCAGCTCCAGATTCTCCCCTTTGTGACACACGGTTTTCCTGCCCACTGTTCCATGCAGCCTGCAGAGGACCTGAGGGTCGTCATGTGTTTGCAGCATTTAGTCCAGCTAAAGTCCAGAATGCTGGTTTTTTGTGACACTGACCATGTACTGAGCCGACCTCCAGCTGAGGCCACTGGCACCGTGTCTAATTGCACATCCCATACGGACCTGGCATTAGCTAGCAACGCTGGATGCCCTGGCACGGAGCAGTGAGGGGCAGTGTTAGTGTGACCTGCCGTCACCTGCCCGCCCTTTCTGGCAGGTGGCCACATATTTCAGCACTCGGAACATCTCTCAGCAAGCCCTGGAGCAGAGGCAGCTCTGGAAGAACAGTCTGTGTTTCGGAGCTCTGCAGCCACTTTTCTCATGGGCACACGTCCCCGAGTACCCGCTCACAGCACCTGGCTCCACACTGGAACAGCCAGGAGCTGTGAGAGCCTCTGGTGAACCTTGGCCAAAGAGGCAACACGTGCTGCAGCCACAGCCTTGCACGGATTTGCATGCTCTGTATTCCACCTGCAGAATCACTTGGTTTAAGGAAAAAATACAGGAACCTTTTACAGGCAAAAAGCCTTTGTAATTTCCCTGTCACCAGTACAGGGCTGACTTCACATGGTGCAATTTTGAGAATTTTCTGGAGAAAACAGCTTTAGTTCCAGAAATACACAGACTGATGCTGAGCCTTGCGAGAAACTGACATGAACAGAACACATGTAACTGACCAGTAAACAAAGTCAATGAACAAAACAGAATGTAAATAAAGAAAACACGATACAAATGACAGAAAAGGGGAGTGGACAGGCTGCAGCCAACACACCGGAGGTTTTACATGGGTGTTGTCTACACTGTATGGCACAAGCCCGAGCCATAGCAGTAATATCAAAGAGCTCCTCAACTTACTCATAATTAGCAGTGGGGATGCCCAGGCTTCGTTTTGCGCTCACAAAGGACCAGGGGCTGCGTCGAGGGGAACTGGAACTCTTTAATTGACTCCATTCTGGAGCTTTCCTTTGTTGCGGTTTGCAGGCCGTGTGTTGTTCTCTGATGGAGGGAGCCCCGTCCCGCCTCGGGCCTTGGTTCCGGACTCTCCCGGAGCAGAGCGCGATGCAGAGCTGTCCCCGCTCTGCTCCCGCAGCTCTCCGGTGACTCCCACATCCCGCTGCCCGCGGCCGGCCGTGCCCGTGAGGGCAGCGGCTCCTCCACAGCCGCCGGCCCGCAGAGCTCCAGCCCTGCCCGTGAGGGCAGCGGCTCCTCCACAGCCGCCGGCCCGCAGGGCTCCAGCCCTGCCCTGCGGAAGGTGCCGGAGGGCTCCGGAGCCGCAGCGGGTCCCTGTGAGGAGCCGGGGCTGGGCCGGCAGCCGTTCCCCAGCACAGGCTGCCCGCGGCCGGGCCGGTGCCCGTGGGCGCCGTTCCTGAGGTGCCGCCGGGCTTGGTGACGCCGCCGTGTTCCCGTGAACAGCGTCCCACAGAGTTCGGGGCCCTGAGGGGCCGCCCGGAGGAAGCCGCGGCATTCCTCAGGTGCAAGGGGCTTTGGGTGGAGCGGTGGCCTCTGTAAAGGGAGCGATTTATCCTCAAGGGGAGGAAATTCCCGAAGTCGCTTGAGCACAGTGAGCCTCGCGCGGCGGCAGCGGCGGGCACCTTCGTGAGGCGCCGGCTGTGCCCTGAGGCGAGCGCCCGGCCCGTGGAGGGCAAGGGCCGGCAGGCGGTGCCGCGGGGACCCAGCGGAGCAGCAGGCGGCCTGCGGTGGGCACCGTGTGAGGAAACAGCGCCCAGAAGCCGACACCAGGTAATGCTGGAGGGGAAACGGGCTGGAGGGCTGTGCGGGTGGCGGCCCGGCGGCTCCCCGAGGCGGGCTCGGCCTTGCGCGGGGCAGGCGGAGATCGCGGGAGCCTGGCTGGGGATGCACAGCCGCCTGGAACTTGGGCTGGCAGGGGCACGGTCCTTTATGAAGAGGGACGTGGGGTTGGGTGTGTGTCGCACCGGAGCCCTGCGGAGATCGGCGGCTGTCCCGCAGGCAGCCGGCAGCCGGAGCAGGGCTGTGGGCAGAGAGGTTCCTGAAAGTCCTGTATCGGTGACTGCTCTGCGCTTTGGCCGTGTTTCGTGCGGAGGTGCTGGCGCTCCTCATTTCCCTCCCGAAGGTGGGGAAGGTGTGAGGGGCCGGCAGCGCTGAGCGGGGCCGGGTTCGGCTGCCCGAGGTGTGCGGGTGCTTCCCGGCCGTGCCAGGGCACGGGGTGGGGAGCAGGGATGCGCCTCATTACACCGGCTCTCAGGAAGAGCTGGGCACTTCTATGTCCAGGCAGAGACAGCACACACACACACACAAAAATAAAACCTGCACGGAGGTTTTCTTTCTGTCTTTTAAATGGCAGAGTGGCCTGGTGTGGGACAGTGCTGGAGCCAGGCCCAACAGGGTCAGGGATGCTCAGGTGCTGGGGTTGAGCAGGCTGAAGAAAGGATTGGTGACATGCCACTCCTCTGAAATCTGGAGAGCTGGACAGCCTGTCAAGAGACTCAGTAAACCTCATTTTGACCACGACACTCCAGCATGCTGGATGACCACTTATTTTCTGATGCTTTCACACAACAAATCTGCACCAGAGCATCGGAAAGTGTGAGGTTAGGTGCAGAGATGTTCTCTTCGTGCAGTTATGTGAATTGCATCATTATATTTCACTTAGTTTTTATCCACTGCCCACTTGAGTTAGTGACAAAGGATTTCAAGGCTAGGCATGCAAATTAAAGCAAGAGCTGCTATTGTTTTTTCAGATACCTGTCAGCTCTTCTTACTCAACCTAACGCAGACTGAATTTGAAAGCAGAGGAGCCAGGGCTGTGGTATTCCTGGCAGAATGATAGCTGACAGGCTCCTCGCAGCTCCAGAATCAGAGTCATGTCTGACACAGAGGAACATGTGTTGGCAACCTTGCTTGAGCCACGTTTCCAGAGCTGTAAAGAAACTGGAGCATTTCCAGGGGATGACAGAAAAGCTGCTGTTTCAGGGGAGAGCCAGAGGCCATGTCATTGTCATTCTTCTCTGTTTGGCAATCTGCTCAGATTCCTTGGAAGAGCACCTGAGAGCATTTATGGGACAGGAGAAGTAATAAAAGTTAAAGTGATGGCCCAGTACTAGAAAGAAAATTTTTAATGCAACATTTATGGCTACAAAGGTGCTCTTGCCCTGCATGGGCTTGCTGCAATTCTTTTGTGGGGCAGAGTAGTGCTGCTGGGGCACAATCTGTGTGATGAAAACCACAGTGTGCAAGGCAAGAGAACTTATTTATTTGTTCTTTGAGAATCTGGCGCTGGTGGATCCTGGTGTCCCCTCCATGAGGTGCTTGTCATCCTGTGTGTACTGCGAGTGCCTAGCGAGTGCTGCCAGGGGTACTGTGACAGATGGAAAGATCCTGCTTAGTACCAGTGATTCACAATGCTTTGCTTTGCTCAAGATGCATCTGGAAAGCTTCCCAGATTATACATCTGCCCCTTTGACACTGAAGCAGCAGCACAAGTTGGGGAGGCCAGAAGGAACAGAAAACAGATTTTGTCTGGGCTGTTCTTTGGGGCAGGGATTGTCTGTCTCCATGCTTGGAAAGCAACTGGAGAGCTACCCCAGCCCAGAACAATTCCTACAGCAATTGCAGGAGAGCTGGGTGCCAACAAATTGCAAATGTGATTGGGGTACTGGAATAAGCAAGAAGTTCCAGTGCTGGAACTGAAGCTATTGATGCCCCATCCCTGCAAGTGCTCAAGTCCAGGCTGAATGGACCTTGGAGTGACCTGGCCCTTACCCATGGCAGGGGTGGGGGAACGAGATGGTTTTTAAGCTGTTTTCCAACCCAAACCATTCTGAGATTACTATGATCGTTTCATTAGTTTTGTTGTGATACAATTTATAATAATAGGAATTTGTTTTAAAGCAAGTACAGCACAGGTGTGAGGGCCTTGCCTGAGCTTTGCTTCTTAGGAAGGTGAGACCAGAAAAGTTCCTTATTCCTCATTGTCCAGACTTTTGACACAGACTAACCTGCCCCATATTAACTTTTGCATTTCTCATCAAGATGCAACAGACTTTAAATAGCATGTGCATGACTGACTCTTTTTTTTTTTTACTCCTATGGAGGCTGATATACAAAGTACCTCAAGTGGCAGCTGTCACCGGTGAGGTGGCATTTTTCTTCACTGAGGCTGACAGCAGCTGTCCAGGAGAAGTATGAATGGAATGAGAATGACATCATGTTTATTCAGGAATGACATTCCCAGCCATGGATCAGTGTCAGCAATATTTTGATAAGTTTTAGAATGAGAAAACATTTCTTGAAATATTCCCTGATTTATCCTTTGTAAAATACACAACACAAAAAATAATTGAAGAGATTGCATCAGGACAAAGCAGGGCTTGCCTATCCTATGTTTCCACGCAGTGTTTTATCCGTGCTGCAGACAGTCCATAGGCACCAGGACTCACAGCAGCTTTAACTCTTGCCAGTCCAGCTGGTTCACTCCACATGCTTTTCCCTCCATTGCTCCTTGCCCTGGCCCAGTTTGGAACTGGCTGGAGTGGATCTCACCGCTGTCAAAGACAACGAGTAGCTGTAAGGGAAGTCAGCCAGAGCAACGGAGGGGTGGGCTGGCTTTTTGTGTTAGCATTTAGGATACTGGGACAGAAATAGGAACAACTTGGCTTGGTTCCTTACAGTGCAACTAATGGGATTGATATCTTAAATATATATAGATGGTTCAGTCAGGGTTATCATGTGATGACTGATGAGTCTTTTTGTGGCTGACTGACCTGGATGAAATCTCTTCTGCTGCTAGAAGCTGTTCATCCTGAAGCCTAATGAAAAGTTTTAGGCATTAAGGACACAACCCAGTGGATTTGAACACCTGAGTCCCACAGGCCTGAAGATCTGATTTTTAGCTTTATTGTATTACTTTTTGTGAACTCTCTTGCCACAATGGTACAACCTGCCTCCTTTACTGCTACGATCACATTTTCTTGCAATTTTTTTTTTATGCCTGGACTAGTTAATTTTTGCTAACATGCATACACTGAGTTCTGGTCCCTTCTCAGGTCCAGCCACCCAGGCCACTCTCCCCAACCAGAGTTTAAGCACTGTTTGAAAACTGGCTGGCAGGGCCACCCACATCAGGAGAGAGCCCAGAATGAGCCCTTGGCTGGAATTGCAGCACAAGCTGCCGCAGGCTTTGTTGTCGCTCTCTGACATTAACTAAGAGCTGATTGTTATTGTTGTCAGTAGGCTCCAAAATTAGTCCTGAGATACCTGCCTTTTCAGAGGTTCTGACTTGCCCTCTCGTGCCTCTGTCAGTCAGGCACCGCTGTAAGTGCTGACAGGTCAGGGAGACAAACGTTGGTCTGAATTTTCATTCTGTCTGTAAAATTTGAAGATTTGTGTGTGTCTGCCTAGTAAGAGACATAAAGCAGAAGGACATGCGAGGGTGACCTCGCTGCAACTAATACTATAGCTGAGCTGAAAAGAAACAACCCCAGTGTGCGTTGGAGTCAGATGTGCAGCCGGGTGTTAACTTCGCAGCTTTAAATGTATTTGTTCAGTTGTGATCTCCTCCTCGTTCTCTCTCTCGCCTCCAACCTTGGTTCTCTCATGGTATCAGATTCAACAGGGCTATATTTAATTCGAGTTCAACAGAAGGGCTTATTTAAATATAAACTTTGGGAGTGACAGTGCATTGGCTCAACATGCAAGAGGATGGGTGTATGGAAGTGGCTGGTGTCTGGAGAAGGGTGGGAGGAGGTCACAGCGTGCCCTGTGAGCGGCCAGTGCAAACAGCAGATGGGCACCTTACCCTCCCCACAGCCCGATCCCTGAGCCAGTGGGTACCTGCAAACACCTCCTCGAGGTGATGTGACAGTCCAGCACAGGTGAGAGCTCGTCCAGTGTCTCAGACCTGGGCAGATCTCCAGAGTCACCTGGCCATGGGTGTTGAGCTGAATGAGGCCACCCCGTGAGCTGCTCCCCTCAGGCCCTGGGTGACCTGGAGCTCGTCAGGAGCACCACAGCAGGGTGGGGATCCTGTAGTGCCCTGTGGTGGTGGCTTGGTGAGGAATGCCTGAAGGTGTGGCTGTCTCTGGGGGAGCTGCTTTCCTTCTGATGCTGATTCTGTGCAGTTGCTGCAGTCAGGCTGGAAAGCAAACCATAAATAACCGAGCACAGGAGGAGACTTTTCAGGGAAGCGTTCCACTGCAGCCTGAAGAGGGTTATCATTACCAACTGAATGGATTTTGCCTTCTGTTTAGTAGGTTGTTTCACACTATTTTTTAAAATCTCAGATTGTCCTTTTTTCTAAAAGGAGAAAGATTTTCATGCATCATCATTTGCATTAACATATGAAATGCCTTTTTTGACCAAAACAACACGATAATCATGAACTTGCTTCTAGTTTTGACTAAAGTAGGAGCTGGAATGTAGAACACTTTTGTATCCATGAACTGATGCACAGTATGTCAGAAATTCCTGTGTTACACATACACATGTTCTTTTTCCCATAACAGAAAAATAAGAACTATAAAGAAGTGTACTATGTTCATCTAATTTACATTTCTAGACACACAGCTTGGGGAGGTGTTGGGAAAGAGCAAAAGCAGTGGCTAAAAACTCTGGCTTTATGATCACCAAGTTTGCAGAGTGAGAAGCTGTTCCTCTGAGTGTTGAATGAGTCTTGCATTTACTGCTGAGGAAGCTGCTGTTTCATCTGTGCAAGCTGTCCTACTCTGGAAAACAGATCACTTGGTTGATCGCTTTACAACTACATGCTAAACATTCTAAACAATTTATGCATTTAAACTGTATGTTTTTCTCTCTCAAAACTTGCTACTCTGCAATGTTCCACAGATCTTGTTTATAACACATTCATCTAAAATTATCTCAGTGCACACAGCACCCTCCTATAGAACAGATGCTATGTAACCTGAAGTTCTGTTTTGATCTCAAATCGACGTGTTTAAGCTACTTGTGTGAATTATAAATTGAAACTAAACTAAGAAAATGAAATTGTGTTTTTTTGCCATGACGCTTCCACAGTTCAATAGTTCTAGTCATTTTAGAGTGCCTTTCTGGTGTGATACTTACGGTTGCTATTTAAGGTTTAACTATTTTTGTATTTAAGGATCTTCTGGGTTATCTTAAAAAAAAATCTCTAAAAATTAACCTTTCCCAGCAACACTATTGAACTTTTCCTGGGTATCTTCTCAGTTTGTTTTTTGCATCACTTCTGAATTTAGATGAGATTTATATACAAGAGACATTTTCCTTTGTAATTAGCCTACTTATATGTCTTCATGCATCTTGAAAGGATGGCTAAGGATCTCAGGAGATTCGCACTTGCATCCTGGGGCCTTTTCATAGCTAAATCACTGGTTATCATCCTCACATAATTATTCATGCTTATTTACTATTTATATTACAGTAATTCCTAAAGGAATCTCCCAGGTTGGGCCCCATGTGCTAGGTGCTGTAGGTGCATGAATGAGATTTGTGGGCAGCAGAGACCTCCGTACTGCTCTATGAATCTCCCTTTTTTAGGGAGATCACATTTTGCAGTCCCACTAAGCAGAGAAGGCAGGGGATGGCTGCCCCTTTGCTCCTGTCCAAATCCCTGGCTTCACAGGCCTGCCAAGATGGCCTTTTCCCTGTTTAGAGACCCTGGAAAAGGTTTCTTCTGCACTGTTGTGGTATTGTATCTTGATTTTTGAAGCCTCAAAATATTTCAGTTTCTTAGGGTCTCGGGTTTTCCTAAGATGGAAAGAAACTGTTTTCCCCTCCCAGAACCTTATACTGCTTATAATAGAGCAGTATCTTTTCACTGCCCCTCTTAAAAATGTCTTTTGGATACCAATGTTCCTGTATAAGAAGACCTTATGCTTTTATGTAAGAATGGAACCAGGACTGCTTCAAAGCAGAAGCATCAGATTCACTTTGCCTTCAGCATTTCACCACGGGAAAGAAGCACATAATCAAAGTGGGGCAGTAACAAGCCTTCTGCTGGGTTTCCCCCAAAGCTGAGGCATTGCAAACTCCTTGCCTCCTCAGGCCCCTGCAGGGTCCCACAAGGACTGGTTCTTTTCCAGCCTTCCCTGGGTTTACGGGAGCTGTGTTTCCTGTCTCCTCATCCCTCCTGCAGTGAGTAGATGTGGCAGCTCCTAGCTGTGATCCTGACATTGCTGGGAGCTCGTGCCTGCAGGTCTGTGAGAACGAGGGGGATGAGGGTGAGTGAGAAGGAGAGGGAACACCTGCAATCAGTGGGAAAAATACAGAAGCAAATAACGATGCTGTGGCCAGAGCTGCCAGCCAGGTGTAAGGAAACCCAGGAACAAGGAGGCACCTAGCAAGAGCCTGCTGCTGGCACACAGCAAACAGATGGTGCAGACAACCTGACCAGCCATGGTGTCAGCTTCCCCAGGGCTCCCTGGATCAGCCAACGTGTGCTGCAAGGCCACGGGACTTAGTGAGGTCATTAGTCACTTCCAGAGGTGAACAGCTCTGCCTCCCCTGCACACCAGGGAGGCCAGCCCGGGCTCGACCTCGTGGTAGAGAGGGAGGCAAAGCGTTGGAGAGAAGTGATAGCTGCAGGCCCTGGCTCTGCTAGTGAGAGTTCATTCACAGCTCTCTTCCGGGGAGGCTGAGGGACTGCATGAATGGAGAGGGCTGGTGCAGCCATGCTGAAAGGGATATAAGGAAACTGCTTTTTCATCCAGCACAACTCCAGAAGGACCATGGCTGGGTGAGCAGAATGTGCATTTTCCTGTTGGCTATTGTTTAATTAGGCTGTTGCTGATGCTGACACTGTGTATTTTCTTTGCTCTATCTCCTTTCCTTCTTTATTATTTCCTACTTTGGTTTGATGTTGTTGGTATATAAAATTTAAAGAGCTCTAAATTTTTTTAAAGGCCCCTAAAGGGAGCGGTGCTTTTTTTGTGTTAAAGTCATTACATGAACACCTGTGAACTGTTGAGTTTAATTGGGCTACAGCTGTTGGGGAGCGAGGGGGGATTTATTGGTTTGATCGGCTGTCTTCAGATTGTGGTGTGTTGTCATGCTCTGCCCTTCCAACCTGTCTCTTTAAACAGAAGCACATGTGCATATTAGGTGCTTACAGGGACTGGGATCTGAGGGATGGGGCTGTCAGAGCGGACTGGATGGTGTGGCCATGTGAGGACGCAAAGGCAGCCAGCAGAGAGCATGGGAAAGCTGTGTCAGCTGAGGGAGCAGCAGATGGCCGGCCGGCCAGCCCGCTCTGCAGCACTGGAGGGGCTGCCAAGCTCCCAGAGATGTTTCTGAGCAGTGACTGATCGTGCAGCAGGGTTCCTGGGCAGTGCTGGAGAGGATAGGATGCTTCCTAGTGGAAAAGGGACGTCCTGTCTGGAACATCACACATCTGCACGGACAGCAGCAGAGGTCACATAAGAACTGTCTTTATTAAGGAGGCAGGCAGTGGGAAAGCTGATAAACCAGGGCACCTCTGGGTGAAGAAGTCCTCCTGCTAAAAAGCGGGATCTCATGCACAGCTGGGGCAGTCACCTCAGCTCTTTGGGGAGTACAGACCCTGTGTGTACACAGAGATGGGAAGGAGCCATGACAAAGCCACCACGGTACCACTGAGTACCACACAGGCAGCCTGTGTTTGGTTCATTCTTCCCTGCAGGGTTTGGCCTAGTGAAGAGCACCCCTCCCCTCTCCCTGAGGGTGCATGGGATGGGATGGGATGGGATGGGATGGGATGGGATGGGATGGGATGGGATGGGATGGGATGGGGTGATCCAGGGCAGCCTGAGCTCAGCTGTGCTCTGCCCCTGCAGAGAAGGCAGCTGCTGGCAGCTGGGTGCAGTGCTCACCCAGCTGGGTGGACCTTTTGGAGCCTTGTGTCCTCTGGCAGAGCCCTCCAGGCACTTTGTGCCCATTCCCTGCCACTCCCTGTGGGAGTGCATCCCTTCTCAGCTGAGAGGATGCTCCTGCTCCCCCTACAAGTGTCCTGTCACCTGTACCTTTGTGCCGGTGTCCAGGCCCTTGTGGGGCTCAGTGGTACCCCTGTTACCCGCACATCCTCCACTCTATTGTTCTGAGTCAGTTCACTGCGTGTGTGTGTGAAGGATATGGACAGAGATACCTCTCTATCGTGCCTCAGGGTAGGGGGAAGGGTAAAAAAATTCCTTTTGATTCCTTTTTTTCTGTTGTTTTCACACCATTAGGAAATAATTAACCTCCTTAGTGAAAGCATGTCTCCTTTTCACCTGAGTAGGAAAACCTTAAAATATACATACAATATTTTTAACACTAAGCTTAAATTATGCAGTTGCTGCATTTTGATGATAAATATGCAGATGAGAAGATTTCTGCCTCTTTTATCTTGTGGTTCTAACTCTGTCTAAAAACAGATTGTCGCAGTCACCCTAATTCTGAGAAAAACAGCCTTTTGTGCATTGAAAAGCCAAAACAAGCAAGTCTGATGATCAGCTCTTCTCTTCCTAGCTGGCATATGTCTGCCATGCTAGTGAAGGAATCACTTATTTCTCGTGGTAACGGCAGTTGGTGCCATCAATTCCTGTCAGCTGGGGAAAGGGATGGGAAGCCAAATTCATACACTGGTGATTAATTCTGGGAGCTCACATGAAGAAAGGCTCTCTGAATACCACTGGAAAGCTCTGAGATTGCCCATTCTGCTGCAATGCAGATATATTCTGTACAGATGTGATTAGATGATTCTTGTCTTTCTGCATCTTGGGGAGACCCCTGAGTGGGAATCCACTGATGTGAACTCTGGGCTGTAGGTGTCCAGAGCAGGCCAACACAAGATGGGTTGGGTTGCAGGCATTGGGGAAGGACTCAACCAGCAGCAGATCTTGTTCTGCATCTATGCTTACCTCTTTCCTTCAGTTTGGAAAGTGACACTTTTCACTGAAGGCCACAACTGCTTGAGCAGTTTGTGGAGGGGGTGACCCCTCCTCTGTGGGAAGCAGGGCTTTGGAAAAATTGCCTGGTGCTTCCACCAGTTCTTCTCCCCCTTGTCTCAGTTCTTCTCTCTTACTCTCATATATACATGGATGCAGTCATTCTGTCTCCAAAACAGGCCTAGTGCCCTGATTTTTGGTCTTTCTGGGCATAGTAGCATCCCTTCTGGTGCTACTAATCACAAGCAAGAGTTGCTGTGTTTGTCCTCATCCCTTTGCCTTCTCATGTGTGAGCCCTGTTGTCACTGGCTGTCCTTGGGCTGGCCACTCACACCACAGGCTGCAAGCTGGTGGCAGGGCTGACAGCCTTGCCTTCCACGTGCCATCAAGCAGGGGCCAAAGCAGAGGATGCCTGCCAGAGCCAGCCATGTACATCCTCCTCCTTCCCCACCCAGGAAATGCGCTGCGTGTCTCTGACAGGTTGTAAATGAGGGTAGGGAATCTGGCAAAGCACAGTGAACAGTACTGAGCAGATCTGGAGTTTATGGGACCAAGCTCCTAATCCCATCCTTCGACCCCTGTGCAGCCTGATGCGTTTCTCTGGACACCTGTCAGATTAGTGCTGAAAACATCACTTCAGACCTTACCTTTAATCAATCAGCAGAGAGGCTACAAAGTTGGGACGTACCTGAACTTACACAGAAGATGGGCTCTGATGAAGCCAATTCGCCTTGAGTTACTTCTACAGAAAACCCCTGTAACCTCACAGTTTCCAAGCAAACAGCATAAAATCAAACGAGTGTAAAAACAAGTAACAGTCTGCAAGGATTGTGAAACTTTGTTCCCAGACAGAGTAACTTCTTATTTGACCTGTTCATATCCCACAGTCAAACATGAAGAGCTTTGGACTCTAATACCATCTGTGGGAATGTGATCCCTTGGCTAGTTTGCAGCTGTTCAGCACTCTCTCAAGATACACTGGAATTGCTAGGTTCAATTGAAGTAGGCAGTGAAAATAAGTGTGAAGGGTTTTAATATCGATCTCTGAAGATTATAATGTTCATAGGCAAATAAACACTCTTCTGTTATGTTTTTTTGCACATAACATGCTTTTATTTTAGGCTGAGGAAAACTGTAGTGAGAAAGAACAGAAGGCAAGTCCCCATGACAGCATGGGGTGTGTCTGCACACACGTGTCTGTCAGTCTTTTGCAAATGGTTGCAGACACTGAAAACAAAAGTAGTTGTACACAGGAGAGTTCTTATAGCCATACAGATGGAAAATAATGGGCACTCGTGGCTTGGGCTGCATAATCCATATACACTCACACTTTCAGATATCTGAAAATACACTTTCTGATCTCCTCAGAAGACCACCCCCCCATTTTAGGCTGTTGGGTAATGAGGGTGAGTCAGCCACATTAGGGCTTCTATTCATCCTATTTCATTGTGCTTAAGCAGGCAGTAGCTACTGGAATTGTACAGGCCATCTCTGCACCAACTCAATAGCACTGCTTATTTCTCCATCTCTTTTAAAGCCTGTGCAAAAGTAAACCTGCTGGGGCTGTTCATTGGTTTTCTTTTCACTCCATAAGCTTTTCCTTTCCCAAGGAGCCCAGCACCTTGCTGCTAATCGGCTCATACATACAGTAGAAAGTAGAATTGTGGGAGATTCTGCAGAGAATCTTCAATAGTTTTTAATGTTTTTTTAGTGTTTTCTTGATTAAAGAGTTCTGTCAGAAGAGCAGTGGTCCTGGGAGCATCTTTCCTCAAGCAACTGTGAACAGTAGTTCCTCTTCTTGGCACCTGCATCTGCTATCTCCTTTTCTGTATCACGAATCCTGCATGTTTAGCACATTACAAGTTCTGTTTGAATTGAACTGGTATTTCTGCAGCTGCATCATGTGATCATCAACATTAAAATGGTTGTTCTTGGATTAATAGTTCTTTCTCTACCTTTTGGACTGTAGCTTCCTTTTCCAGGAGGGGCAGGAAATCACATCCTGAGCTTTACATTGGCAGTCTTGGCTCCTTCCCAAAAAAGAGCAGAATTTAGTGCTGCTGATGCTTGCAGCTCAGTAAGATTGTTCAGAGAAATGGAGAATGTGCTGTCCCCCAGTGGGATGCAGGGGAAGCAGGGGAAGGGACATTCTGACTGAGCTCCGCTGACTTCAGCAGCGTCTCCTGGAGCAGGGACAGTGCTGCCTAAATTCTTCTGAGTGCAGAGTGCTGCCAGCAGGGTCACGGCCGGGGAACAGCTCTCACACAGCCCAGCCCAGACAGAAACACCCGTGCGTGTGCTGCAGGCTGCGGGTGCAGGAGCGCAGTGCTGCCACTCGAACGCTGACCCTCCCTCTGCAGTGAGCGAGCTCCAGTGGCTGCTGGGACCCCACTGCCGGCCCGGGAGCTCCTTCTGGGCTGAGCCAACCTGCAGGGAGGGGGGCTGCCCGGCAGACTGGTTACACATACACACCAACATCCTTCTGACATGGAGCTTGACACACCCTCATGTCTCGTTGGCCTCCAAAGTAGAAACCAAGAACTGAAGTGGCTCCTCTTCATGTTCAGAGCTCAAAAGATTGTGACTGTTTCTTCACTCTCAGCATTGCTGCTGTGTCGTGTTAGTGAGGCCACTCCAGGAACCCACTGAGGACACACTCTCCCCTTGAGAAGGACAAATAATGTCTCTGTGGAGCATGTTCTCTGCCTTTCCAAATGGCTGCTTCCAACCCATGTTCTCTCTGCTTTTCTCAAAATCTGCTCTTGACAGAAGCGTTTATCTCCACAGTTATGGATGAGCTGGATATTGTGTGTTTGTTTGGTAACCAAATGGTGTGGTTTTCCTTATCTAAATCTCTTTGACTTCCTGGTTTTGACCTAAGATAGCCCCACTGCAGCACAACCACCCAGCACTGTTTTTGCTGTGGGTTGCTTTGAATGTGGCACCTCCAGTGCTCACAGTGCTCCAGTGAAGTGGGCTGCAAGGCTCACAGAAGGGTTTGAAAACCCTAAAAACCAGAGAGGTTCAGTGAGAGACCACGTAAGGGTCTACACCAAAAACCTGAGTGCCCTTTGCAAAACAGAGCAGAGCACAGAGCATCACGAACAACCAGGCTTTTGGATGCTGGTGTGTGTTTTAGTGAAACCTGATGAAATGCAACAGGATAGAAAGGAAATGAAAGAGTTTGTACAAGCTATAGGGGCAACATATGGCAGACTGGGGATGGGGAGACCTTGGAGAGCAGTTTGTGGCCGCAGAGATACTCAGCTTGTTTTACAGCACAGCTGCTCAGAACAAAAGAGCCTGTCTGGATCGCTCGTGTGTTAGCTAATGCTGGTGACAGGAAGTTTGGAAAATGTCTAAAATATTGCTCATTAAATGGGCAAGTGCAGTGCTCAGGTTTGCAACATACCAATCAAATATGTTGGTCATAACGGACACAGTCATGAGATGGGTCAGCAATTTTAAGGAGCGGATGCAAATGAGGGAAACAGCAGAATCAGGATAGCAAAAGGGAGTTGTTGTTTAAGGCTGCACGGCGCACTTTCAGGAGAAATTTATCCAGTGTAAATCCATATAATTGAAAAAGGCAGAGCAGAGAGGGTATATATGGATGAGCCATATGAATGGACCTCAGAGTGCCTCAGTTTGGATTCTTGGAAAGTGCATCAATGAAAATATCTTTTTCTGGAGCTGAGATTCACAGTCACAAGGAGCAGATGGTTATTGTGAGTGTTATGATCTAAGCACACCTTGACTTTGGTGATCCCCTGGTCTATCGGAGTTTCTGTAATTGAGCACTGATAGTGCAAAATGTATTGATAAGTTCTATGAAAATGTAGTCTTGGGAATTAATTCTTCTGGTGACAGGCTTTGCACACTCAAAACCAGGGACCAGTAGGATCTACTACATTTAGGCTGAATTTGCTAATGGGCATGAAATAGTGTCATCAGGTGAGGAAAATATTTTCAGTAATATTTGCAGGACTGTGAGTTTATTCTTTCCTGATATTCTGAAAGTAATTATGGATGAAAAGAGTATTTGAGTCTGGGTACACAGCACTGCTGCTACTTTGAGTGCACAAACAACCTTCCATTGGGGAGAATTAACTTGAATTGGCATGAGAATGAAATTTGTTTTGATCAGCTCTGTGTTACAGTCATACAAGGGAAATGAACTGCCTCAGAGTTTGTTGTGCCCTGTACAACACCATGGTAAAATCACAGGTGAGTTCTACATTTGGACACTAAATAAAAATGTCTCTATTTTCTATTATTCTTGAAGCCAGGGGTGTTTCCCCTTGTAGCTAAAGGAAAAGTTCAGAGCTTTCTGTAAAATTACCATCACATTGCTGCCCTTGTGTTCCTGCAGATGCACAGCAATTTTGACCATTCGTCTCTCTGGGTGTGGGGTGGGCAGCTGCCCACAGCACCTTGGCTGAAATTTTGGCTCAGTGTGACGCAGACGTTTTGCAGAACCCCTGCACATTGCAGCGCCCATTGCTGTGACTCCAGCTCCTGGAAAGGACTTGTACTTAGAAAAATTATCAGCATGTAATGAGTGAGGACTGCTGTACCCAGCCTAGCTTTGATCTTTGCTCAAGAACTGATTCAGGATAATAACAGGCTGAGATAAAATACAAATGGCCACTTTGCTAGACAAAGACAATTGCTTGTGTAGAGCTTTGGCTACCATGCAATTAATTTCTTTTCAGAGCCACGCAGCTAATATGTAACAGCCATTTGCAAGATATTGCTGATTTACATAGTGCCCCCACCTCTCCTGCAGCCAGCACTGAAAAAGCGAGATTGGCTGGAGGCTTACAGTGATGTTAGCAATGAATAATACATCATCTGCAATCTGGGCTTCTTTAGCCATGTTATTTGCAGGCTGCAGGGGATTTTTTGTGGCTTAAGCAATATGTTTTTAGTGGATGTGTTGGAATCTTGTTTTGTCCCTTCTGCCATAGCTGTGCCTGGGATGTTTGGACCTCCACATTAACACCAGGAGCTGGCTTACACAGTTGGCAGCAAAATGTTTATGGCTCATCTTTGTGCCGTGTAGTGGTGGGACAGAAACACGCGGAGAGACCGAACCTGGTGAAGGACCGGGTCGTGTTTGATGTGTTTCAGCCCCACGTCCCCCCCTCCCGCTGCCTTTTGACACCCTTGATTTCAGAGCCCTGGAGGAGTCTGGCGGTCAGTGTGCGCAGTTTGGGCTGTGAGTTTGCCATCTAGTGGCTACTAGGTTTGCTATCGGAGTCCGAAGCAGCCCCCGGTTAAGCCCCGCTGGTTCCGGCGCTGCCGCCGCTCCCGCTGGACCGGCCGCCAGCCGCTCCCCGCCTCCGCCCGCTGCCGTGCTGGGGCTGCTCAGGGCTCCGCTCCCCTTTGCCTTAGCGGCTGGCTGACATTTGAGCTTCGCTTCAAGGTGAAACATGCAGTCAGGCCCAAGAAGTCCCGGGCTGGAGTCGGAATTTGGAAATTTTTGTGTCAGGTTCAGCCCTCCAGGGCCAGGAGCCAGCTCCATACGCAGTCCTGCTGTGCCAGGCTGACGCACTGAGGTTCCTTCCTGGCTTCAGCAGCATCTTAGCCTGGCTGCACTTCCCTGAAGCAGAACCAAAATCTCCTCACTGTACGGATTCAGCAGGTTGTGGTTCAAGCCATTTTCCTCCTGGCTGTGTGAATGAGAGCTAAACTGCTGCGTTAGTGCCACTACCTAAGTCTCCTGTGCCAAGGAAAGGCTTTTCAGGCTGGTGCTCTGGTGTGTGCTCATGTGTATACACAGGTGAGAAGGACACTCTCTCTAGTCCCTTCTTAAGGGGGAGGTGACATGAAATTTTTTATTTGAGCAGCCTTTGCAGTGCTGATATCGTCACACAGTGCAGTCTGTGTGCTTGGGTGGGAATAGGGAGGAGCACATGTGCAAAGAATAGATATTAATTTGGGTAGAAAAAAGCTGCATTGGAGGAATATCCTCTGCCCCTTCCCCCACTGGTGTTTACAGGAGTTGCACTTGTTTGCTGTCCCAGGTAGCAGAAGAGCTGGGGTGCTGCTCTCGTTGCGTGGCTGCTTTGTGCCTGACTTTCTCCTCCATGATCTCGTGTCTGAATCAAAGCTTGCCTACAGGTGGTGATCGAGCCCAAAAAGGCTCATCACTTACCAAACAACCGTCTGCAGTTATTTGTTTGTCCTCTGTAGCCAGCTTAGTTACTTATTGATATCAAATGTTTGTCTCACCATGCTGTAATGAAAAGGAAGAGATAAAAGCCTTGTTCTTGCTTCAAGTGCCAAATTAGCTAAGAATGGTGACACTCTGCTACTGTTCTCTTGTGTGCTTAGATGGAAAGGCATAAACCATTGCTCTTTATACACTGGGGTAGTTTGTTACCCTGGGACAAGGCTGGTTCGAATGCTTGAACTGTGAGCCAGACGCATCTGAAGGATTTACTAGACAGTAAAAACACAGGAGATGCTGCCTCGTGCATTGGGCATTGCTCCAGGAGCCAGGATGAAGGAAACATTTCCTCCAGGGTAGCTGCAGTGGAGCCTAAAGCCAGCAACAAGGCCAAGGGTTTGCTTTCAGAAATCTAGTCCTAAGGCACTTGTAGAACATCCTGATAGAACAAATCCCCACTGTCTGAGTGAGGCAACACAGGTTCTGTGGTGGGAGTACAGAGTCAGTGCCTGCTCTTGCCAGGAGCCTGTGTGGCGTGGTGCAGCCATTGCATCTCGACATCTTCTGGGGGTGCAAGCAGGGGCTCCAAGCAGTCTGGTTGCACAAGTTTCTAGTTTGGGTCCCACTGCAAGGGATTTTGTGTATGTGTAAATGTGCCTTGTAAAACGATGTCCGCAGACATTCTAAGCAGACCACAGAATTTTGATGGAAGCCAGGGTTCGAATCAAAACCACCTCATTTCCCTCCAAACCCAGTCTCCCCATCAGACTCGTCTGGATCCCATTTGAAATGTGCTAATCAGAGAAAAATGACACATGCCTCTACCCTGAGGTCTGTATAAATTTAGTGTGACATTGGGGGACCCAATGCTCCATTCTTCATCAGGCCTGTTCTCCAGCTGTAAATGCAGGGAGATTGGAGATTCTCTTTAAATAGGCATACATGTAATAGTGGAAATATTTTCTTACAGATATGAGAGAACTGTCAGTCATGAAAAGCCATGCTTCTGTTCCTCAGGGTCTTGGGTAGAGGCAGCAGTGAGAGCAGAAGGTTTGCTCTCTGACTTTGCCTACTCCTGAGGCAGAACTGTTCTTGGGTACAAGGTGCTCAGATCATGCTGCGATTGCTAGAAGAGGGCTCACTGGATCCTGTTAGTAGTGTGACTAAGTATTGCAATATTTGATGGGATTTTTTTTCTTCCAGATGCTGAAAGAAATGGCTTTTTGTGCAGTTTGAGCTCTCGGATTACAAAAGATATTTCTAATCTCTGTGGTTTTGTGAGAACATTTTAAAACATGAAATGAATTCAACTAATGGGCCAGAAACCAGAAGGCAAAGAAAGAGAAAACAAAGTGTATCTCCCCTCTCCATCACGTGGCTGGTCTGGGGAGGAAGAATGAGTCACTATTTTTTAGCGCATAAAAGTGGCTGTGATTACCTCTGTTCTAAACCTGCTGATATGCACAGAAAAAAAGGAGCTGCACTCAGCACTTGCCCAGGCTCTGTGGCACTGATCTGCCCTCCCCTGGGAGGTGAGGACACTGGCGATGTCTTGGCAAGAGATGGGAGAAGAGGACGTGCACAGGAGCCGCTGGCCGTGGCGCTGTCCCTGGGCTGGAGTCCTGCGGCCACTGCCCAGGTGCTGACACCCTGCACCCTCCTGTGCCCCAACCCCACGGGCTGTGCCTGCCTCTGGCTCAGGCCTCCTGCTCACCACGTCTAACCTACTTAGGAGTTAGTAAACTGGAAGAAATTCGAATGTTAAGTAGTTTAAGACTCAGGTCTCTGATTTTAATTACTTTCTGTTAGTCAAAGTTATGCCTTTTGAGGCAGATAAAATCAGGACAAAGGCAGATACATGGGAAGAGCAAGCTTTTAAAGTTAAAGCTCGCAACGTTTGTTCAGTATGAGCTCCCCCTGGAACTGAGAGCTGGAAGCATCCTGCTGGGCTGGAAAACAGTAGTTCATCAGGATAACTACAGAGCTGGGGAGAAGACAGAGGTGGAGGCATCACGTCTGCTCTCTTTACAGCCAGGGGCGGGGGCGGAATGGTTTTCCCTCTCCTGGGGGTTTAGCGTCTGTATAAGCTGCACATACCCCACTTTCCTGATAAGGGACTCCGTTTGTCAAGGCAGAAGGAATCCTTGAAGGCACTTTTCTTGGACTTAGAGAAAGGTCCCAGCCAGCCCAGAGCTGAAGCAGCATTTTAGGTTGTAGTTTCCAGATTCATCAACTTCTGCTTTAATTCTTGGTGCTCACAGTTTTAATTTCTAAAATTCTGCCACTTCGCGATCTCCACCTCTGAGATCCCTATTATCCCTGTTGTGCAATTACTGTGGATCAGAGTTGAATCTATTTTTACTCTCTTGTTTTTCCCTTCAGTTCGTAATGCCTCTGGGAGCGAGTTCTGGGAAGAATCTGCTTCGGTTTTAAGCTGGATGGTGCCGCCTCCTCTCCCATTATCACTCTCCGGTTTCAATGGCCCCATTGTGCTGTCTGTACTGGCACTTTGTTTGCTTTGAAGTGTGGGTAAGAAGTTGCTCCGTCCCTCCAGCTTTACTGTGTCGCTCACGGCACTGACCTTGCTGCCGGGAGCTGTTTGGCGGAGCGTCCATTCCTCCTGCACACCTGAGAGCGCTCCCGGGCAGGTGAAAACCCCCGAGGCTTTCGCGCAGCCCCGCCGCCACCCGCGCCTGCTTCCTGCGCCAGCCGTGCCTTGCTCTGCTCCTTCTTCCTTGGCCGAGAGGAGTCGGGGATGCCGTGGATCCCATGTTTTTAGTACTTTGACAATGAGATTTTTCCTGGTGAAGTTTTGGCTTCTGCCACTGACTGAGAGAGACGAGAAAAAAATTCTGATGATGCAAAAAATGCTGTAAAGTAGAATTGTTCTAGTGCAATTTCTGACTGCATTAAACTCTTTCCATTGTGTATTTCTCAGGCTTTATTGAATCCCAGCCAATTTCCTTCAGCTTTGTCTCATTTCCCTTCAAAGTTGGCTTTTCTCAGCTCCAAGATATTTGTGTTGCTGCCCTTTCTGCAGACCCTCATCTGCATTTCAAACCTGGTGAGAGATTACCATCCCTGTATCTTAGGTATCTCTGTAGTCATTTAGTACACCTGGCTCACATCCAGCCCTTGGATGCAGACTTGTCTCTGATCTGGCTGACAGCGTAAAGCAGCTGCTCTCCTGTACTATCCCCAGGAGCACAGGCCCTTCCGTAAGTGTCCTGTTGTTTCCCAAATGAAGTAAAATCCCCCCTGGACCACACTGCTTGCCCTGTTGACAGACCTCCCAAGTCTTTTCCCTTTCCTTTCCTTTTCTTACCCAGCCACAGTTGCGCTGTTTGGTGCTCTGCTCAGTGGCTATATTTCTGTGCCCATATGTTTGGCTGCAGCCGTGGGCAGGTCCCAGTGTGGTGAGTGCTCTGCTGGGGCACGGGGACAGGCCAGGGATGAGTCTTTGTGCAGGCAGGCACTTGGATGTGCTTCTGATGAATATTTAAGATCTCACCGTGAGCACTGGGCTAATGAATTGCAGTTCTAGCATGCACTGAAGAAGTGGCACAAACATAATGGGGACAAAATTTGCTTAAAATTTGTTTTGAACATCTGTGGCATTTTTCTCTCAGTTTACTCAGCTCTGGTTTTCTCTATGTCTTATTTGCTTTGGATTGTGAAACTACACTAGTTATTTTAACTTTTTTTTTCTTTGAATAAATTTTCTTTTACTATTCTGGAGACAGAATGGTACCACAAATTGTTTGCCTTACTTCCAGGAGACATTATATTATTAATGCTTTCTAAAACTTTTGCTTTTTATTAGTTTTATTTCTACTAAAGCTTGGACTTGAAGCCTACAGTCCCTGTTCAGAATAGGGGTATTAGCTGTGACCCATGTGTACTGTGCAGAATTTAAGGGTGGGATTAGACAGGGAGAGTTTTCACTATACTGTGAGTGCACAAATCCTGCAAAACCCTTATGGTGCTGATCTCTCCCTGGGTGACTCCCTGGCAGAATTTCTCTCAGCCTGCCCTGAAGGCCCATTCCTGAGCTGGTCAGATCTGTGCCCTGTGCTCAGGCTGCTGGGGGTGGCAGCGTCCCATCCCCCTGAACTTGTCTTACAAAGAGGTTCTCAATCGAACAGCGTTAGCCCACGTGATGGGTGAATCCAGGTCAGAGAGCATGGTCCCTTCACATCTGCTCCATGCTTGCTGCTGACATTTTCATTCAGCCTGCCTGTACTGGGCAGCGATGGAGGTCTGTGAAGGGGGGACAGAAACATCTTTCTGCTGGGGGAGGACAATGGCAGGACCTCCCAGTAACTGCAGCTGTGTCGGGGCTCTGAATACAACGGGCCACTCTTGGCAGTGCTACTGAGGTCTGGCTCTTGGAAAGCAGCACTGTGATTCAGCTGTCACTCAGCTCCCAGCAAAGGGAGCTTTGAAAAGGCGCCTCTGCTGCTCTCCTGGAGTAGCAAATATTTCCTAGGCCTGTGCTGCTGAATGGGAGAGATTGCCATTGTCCTCCTTCCCCTCTCAGGCTTGCTGGGCTTGCTCTAAATGGGCCTTTTGCAAGGGAACAATAAGCCCAGCGAAGGGTCCAGGTTGCACATGTCTGAGCAGTGAGAACACTCGAGCACTTGTTCATTGGCTCCTGTGATGTGAAAAGCTGTGCTGCCGACAGGGCAGGGGGTTTTCCAGCCACAGCTGTGGTTTGTTTTCTCTCTCAGGTTGTGCTGCTCTGGGTGTACATCTGCACATTTCAACTAATTTCCTAGAAAATATTTTCACCCCAAGATTTACATTGGCCTCAGAAATCTGTTTCCTTTTGCAGCTGGAGCTCTGTGATGTGTTTGCAGTGAAACCCACCGGGCAGGTGGGACCTGAGTTCACATGGCTCTGCTCTGATAAACTTTAGCTTAGGGTTGGTAGAATATCCCCAAACTTGTATTGCTTTGTGGTTTTGTGGCAAAACCACACACACCTCTCTGATTCAAACCTGGCTGAAAAGCCATGGCTTGGGCTGACTTTCACAATGAACTTCAGGGCTAGAAGACGTTGCTCCTCAGGAATTTGTATGGAGACAAAGGTACAATTCTCTGCCTGGACCACGGAACATTTACTAGTTTTCCTCTGACCTTCTCATGAAACTTTCAGTGTCATAGAATTACATGCTGCTTTTCTATACAACTGAGGTTATTCCTGCCCTCTTTCCCCCTGCTGCAGCTGAAATAATGATTTTTGTGTGTGCAGCTTTGATTGGCAGGAATGTTTTAGTATTCTGAAGCTTTTATTTACTGCGAAGGAGGACTAGGTCCTACCCAAGGAAGAAATGGGTTTGGTCTCCCATTGGAAGAGTTATGCTGTACAGTAGAATACAACAAAAACTTATCACACGAGACAAATACAAACATACCATGTTACAATCTGGTTTTCTCACCTGAAAATCAGAAATAGAGCCATAATGATCTTTGGGTCATTTAAAAAAATGTTTTCTAGTTTTTAAACCCCACCCAGATACCAAATATAGTATAATATATTCACTTACTCTACCTGCAATATTTCCTTTTTAGGGGTCATATAGCAATGACCTGTCTAAGAATGCCTTAAGACCAGGGACAGCATTTGGGGACTCACAGTGTCCTTACTCCCCTGAAGTGTGGCTGACACAATGGGCTTTGTTTCCCAGCATTGCCTGTGTAGATGCCTGAGGGATTAGAGAATTTTTCAGTGTATGTAATCTCTGCTTGCGTACTCCTACAAATCAATGTCAGCTTTTATTTTAAAACACTATCAGAAAAATTAGTCCTTTGTTCTTTTCAGGCATTCTATGGTCTGATTTTTCTCCTGCGCCAGTCTTGCTCTAGTGCAATTTGCGCTGGTGCTTTTCCTGATTTAGGCCTGTCTGAGTGAAAGGAGGATCAATGCTTCCTTTGCAAAGTGACTCGGACTGCAGCCTGGCCACACCACCCCGTCATCAGGAAGTTTGCAAAATTGAGGTGACCGCACCCTGGCTGCGAGTCCGGGGGTTCTGTGCTGTGGTGTGTCCTCCAAATGCCAGTGAGGAAAATCTCTTTGGAAGTTTCTGCCTTGCTCATCCCATTTACTGAAACTAAATTTCAAGAAGCTAATCGGGCAGAGAGTGCAAAGGATGAAATGTTAGAAATCAAATTAATGAAGCTGAATCACCAATTTGTGACCTAGAAGACTATTAGGAGTGATCAGAATTAATTAACTCTTCTTAGCGATGCTTCAGAGGAAGCCAGCGAGCACGGAGACAAAGGACATGGATGGGATGTGACTACCTGGGCTGGCTGAGGCAGCAGGGTCGGGCTGGCCCCAGCCGGGCTCCAGCAGCCACTCGTGGAGCACAATTAGCAGGAGTGGGCAGGAGAGTTGCCATGGTCCCTTCCTGTGTCCTGCTCTTCCATGCTTGTTCAGGATGGATGAAGCTGTGAAGAAGCAGCAGCCATACAGTTATTTGTGATGGAAGTGCAGGGGGAGTCTAAGGGACTGAGTGGGATTTTGAATTTTCTAGTAGAATGGCACTGACAATTCACTGGAAAGGTCTCATCACTGCTCCCGTTCTATGAATTTGTTTCTTTGGCTCAAGCTCTGTTGGCAGGTTGAGGTTGGAGGTATCTGATGGAAAGTGGCCACCTCGCACTCGGTCTCAGAAGCCTGGCAGCAACCACCAACCACCAGAGGAAGAGAAACCATGACACAAAATCTTGCTGGTATTTCCTGAGTTAATCAAAACCAGGATCGAGTCCTAAACACTTCTAGGGAAAGATGATACATGTATCAAGTTGTAGCTTCTTTTCTTTCAAAGGTCAGGGTTTTAGACTTCTCTGGCTGATAGTTGCCAAAATAAATTGGTTGTTTGGGATACTCAGGGTTACAAAGTCAACTTCTTGCTGAAGCGAATATGAAAGGTAATACCTACTTTAGTAATATTTGGGAATTTTAAAGAAAGTGAATATTTTACTCACCATTCTTTTTGGGACAAATATGGAGAAAGAAGATATGTAATCATAATTATTTTCACTAACCAGAGCTGCAGTGTTTCTTCTTGCATCAATAAATTCTTTTTATACTCAAAACTGCCCATGGGAGAAAGAATTGGTGAAGAGATGGCTCCAGTTTCTTGAATAATGCATTGTTTAGTAAATGGACTGTCCGATCAGGAAATAGTCCTCTGACTATGATCAACATCGACATTGCTGGCTGGACAACTTACAAAGGAGCATTTTGAAATTAATTTGATGATTATGAAAATGTCTTGGATCCTTTGCTGAAGGCTAAATAAACACAATTAAAATATTCTTAGTTTTCAATGTGCTTTGTTCAGTTCATTAAGTGTAACTAGAGCTTCCAGTTATCTGCATTTAGTTTTTCAAAAAATTGGAGGGTATTTTTAGAGCAATGTAAAGCTTATTGCTAATTACACCTGGGGGGAAATCTCATTAGATATTCATTTGCTTTCAGAGCTTAAAACAATTCTAATGAGCTGCATTAGTTGTGATAACACTGACTGACTCTCTCTTGTCTGCTCCCCCCGGCTTGTCTGAAACAAACAAAGATTCTGTCGAGCCTGGAACTCAGCAAATGTGACCTTGGCTATCTTTGGGGCCGAGGGGAAAGAGGCGCAGTCCAGAGGACAAGGAAGTTTGCTGCAGTCAGGGCTTGGAGCTGAAGTGGCAGATGACCTCGCAGCCAGGACGCTGGAGCAGGGGAGATGCCTTGTCCTGTCCCTGCTGCAGCCCTGGCTGTGCTGGCCAGGGCCAGTCCCCCTTTCCAGCCTTTCCTGCCACCTCTGCTGAACTGATGGTTTAAGGTCTCATCAAGGCTGTAAGAGGCAGCCTGAAAAGTACCCATGAGAGACCTGACCTACTTTCTTCCCTACAGAATGAGCCATCCCCTAGGCCATGCCTGGCAAGGTGGGTGCAGCTGAGGCTGGGGAGCCCTTGGACTCGGAAGAATTCAGGAAAACCCAGAGGAGCAGCTGTTTTTCCTCTTCACGTAGCTGCTGCTCCCAGTAGTCTGCAGTGTAAAGCTTTGTGAGCCAGGGTGTCTGCCTGGGACAATGCCATGAAAAGCCAAGAGCTTGATTCTCAGTCCTCTGCTCCATCAGCTGCCAGAAGAGTTGCTGCTTTATCACTGTTTCCCCTGGAGATTGGAAGGGCTTCTGGCAAGGAACTGTCTCAGCCTTGGATGGCCTAAATGCAGGACAGTGAAGGAGAAGCTGAAGGGAAGAGCCCCCCTTGCCTTGCCTCGCCTTGCCTTGCCTTGCCTTGGTGGGAAGAACATGGAAGCCAGGCAGATAGAGCAGAACCATTTTTACTTCTCCCTACACCAGTACATTTTGGATGAGCTGGGCAGCCTGTGAAGAGTTCTGTCCTTGCTGGACTTAGAAATTATTTAGGGCTGGTCTTTTTATCACGTAACACTAAGCACCAGCAGTGATTCAAACTCGAAAACAACTGCCCGAATTAAATGTTGATGTTGTTCCTTTCCATTTTACAGATCTTTGTCCAGGGCAATGAGAACATAGAGAGAATACAAACTGCAGCCACTCCCCATGATGGACTGTAACAAGCCCACGAAACTGTGGGAATGTGTTTAAATCAGCTCTTTCTAATGATGCAAAACAATGTAGTGGCCTGGGAAAATACCTGTTTATGTGGCTCTGTAAGCAGCATCTCCTCGTGCAGCAGGAGAGGAAGGAGGCTGCTTGTGCACACAGGTGTCTCAGTAAGTGGCATGGCAGAAAGGTGACTGTGAGTCGAGACACTCCTTGGAGACCAGGGAGACTCAATGTGGGTGTAAAGTGGCACACAGAGACAGGTTTACTGCTGCTTCTGGGAGAGGCTATGAATTGAGCAGCAGGTAATGGTGTAGGAATCATCACACACAGAGCAGGATATATGGGATTCTTTGGTAATTGGGGACATTTTGGCATTGGAGCTGAGCAGGTGAGAACAAGCTGCCAGAGTCTGCTCATCAGCAGGAAGAAAAGGGCTGGCTGCAAAGACAGAAGCTAATTTTGTTTTAATCTATTGGTTGTAGAGTAGAGAAAAGGCAAGTAGGAATATCAGGCTTGGCTACTGGCAGAGAGAATACACCTGAGTCAGAGAGGAGCTGCCTGGACCAAAGTTGTAAGTAGAAAGGTGGAAACCAGACTTTATTCCTCAAAGGATAAGAGAGCACAGAAAACGAAGCTTTCAGGGAGCTGGAGGGTGTGAAGTGGATGGTTGGTACCAAACCCCCTACTCCATGGCTCTCTTATTAAAGAGGTTAAAGGAACTGTGGGTCTAAATTGGAAAGGTTTTCACAGGCACTTCACAGAGCTGAAGTGTTTTGCAGGAGATTCCTCAAAGGTGGAAGGCGGACAGCCTCCCACCATTATTTAAGGAACGACCCAGATGTGCACCAGGGTCTTGCAGGGAAGTTCGTTTCCCTTCAGGTGAAGACAAGTCTTAGAAAATGTTTTAATAGATGAAAGGTGGCCTGTTGAGAAACGCACAGCTTGACCAAAGATAGCCAGTATGGTTTCCGGAAAGGACCTTTTCTGCCTCGCTAACTTTTGGAAATTTCTTTTTTTAGAACATACACTCCTGTCGGCATAGACAAGAGGCTAAGCAGGAGTCAGGAGAGGCTTGGATCTTCAGACGGTGTTTGACAGGGTCCCGCGTCGGAGGTTAATGTCTAAAGGTGGGGAGTTGGAAAGGGGAAGAATTGGCTCACTGATTGAAAATTGGCCAGAGGACAGGAGCAGAGTGGGGAAAGGAGGCATAAATAGAAGCCTTTCAAGATGAAAGACAAGTTAATAAAGGAGCGTGTACTGTAGGAGACTGCACTGGCGGATCCTGGTCTTTCTGATAGTTACAGTGTATGAAAGACTTGGCTGAGGACATAGAAAGCAAGATTTCCTAGTTTGCAGATCACATCAGATTTGGGAGGAGTGGTGAATAATGAAGAATTCCAATACAGGCAGAGTGGAGACCACTTCTAGGCTTTGATATGATGACAAACACAGACGTAGACAGAACAAGACATTTTACAGCAACATATTGGGTTACTGGTATCTAACTTCTTTTTAAAGAGTCTGGGATGGTCATTGGTTTTAATACTTCCCAGTAGGCTTTATTTCTTGCCAAGTTGCTGGAAGAGGCTCACTGAGAGTCTGCTCATGTACATAGTAAATTTTATTTTCTGCTTTGGCTGGTAGAACTCATGATAGAACAACTGCACGTGTCTGAAAGGGCAAAAGCATCTTGAATTGAAAAGGGCAGAAAGTAAGACTGAATTAACTGGTTTAGAAGGACTATACAGAGGGTCCTTTCAGGTTTAGTCCAAAGATCAGAATAGCTCAGTGACCTTGGAGAACAAACCAAATCCACCAAACCCACACATGCAGTAAAACCCCTCTGCCTCAAAATTGAAGTGGCGTCTTTCCAGTATGTCTCGTTCCTGCAGTGGTGAGCAACACTAGCCAAAATAAAGCCTTTTAGGAGTAAGATGATTATTCTTCAGTCACACTGCACAGCTGGGAAGGTCATTCACGTGTCTATACATAACCAAAGGGAGCCTGGTTGATGGTGAGGGAGCAGATCTATCAACTGGTCTATCTTGGCTCTCTTGAATTCAAAGGATCAATGACATTTTCCACTGTCTCAGGGTAAATATTGTGGTGGTGGAAGGAAGAGGTGTCTAGTGCTTAAGTCAAGTTTCTCCAAGTCAGCTTCAGGTGTTTGGAAAGAACTGTTGAAAGAGGGGGAGTCTTGGAAGCCAAGTGCTGCGATGAAAGGCAGCCGCCTGCAGCCAGGCTGAACGTCACCTCGGTGCCTCCGCCAAGGCAATGGACACCAGGATCCCCAGCCTGGCCTGGGGCCCGTGTGGAGACTGCTGACATCAGCTACACAAAAGCTCTGAGCTTGTGGAATGAGATGGAGTTCAACTGTCTGAATATGGCACAGAGGCTCTCCTTGAGATGCTTCAGAGCTTCTCCCAAAATGTGTTTTCAAAGTTAAACCTCTGAGAGTTTTACATCAATACTGAAAGTGTCCTCACTGGGGACTTTCCCCAGACCTAATCCTCAGTGATTTATTTCTTGTCCCCCAACTAGGCTTGTGTAAATTACTTATGTTATTTTTTGGGTACTAATTAACTGCGCAGTAGAAATCATATTATACAACTGGTAATGAGCAAAATCTCAGACACACTCATACACCAACCAAACCTTGGCAAATTGTAATTAGCTCAGGACTTGATACTCCCTTATTCTGCATTTCATTTTTTTTTTTTCCTGAGGAAAAAAAAGCCCTACATAATGAGCTCTTTGAACCTAAATCAAACAACATTTTCAGTGGGGACAGGTAATGAAATGTTAGTCAAACCCATTGCAATGGGCAGATCAATCACTGCCTTGTAGGATCTGAAAAGGAGCTCTGAGATAATGGTGGCAGAACAGCTCCCACTGCAAATCTTGCAGGCCCAGCCTTTGTGGGTCACGCAGGTATGGAGTTTGGAGCTCTTTCTTTCAATCCCAGCGTGCTCGGAAAAGTGAGTTGCCACTTTGCTGAAAGCAATGGGATTGAGACAAGAAAAGAGGCTTTCACTTTTGGATCAAGCCAGCAAATTCTCTGTGCCAAGAGGGAACCTGGAATGAGTATTAAGTCTTGTAGGAATGCTGAGGGAACTGAATATGTGTTCTTGGCCTCATGGCAACAACAAGGGAGTGTATAAAGCAAACAGTTGTGAGCTACTGAGCTCAGCTGTTCACCAGGGAGATGAACGGCTTGCTGGAGCTCCAGTTTCCACATTAGCATCATACAACAGCCTCATCTATTAGTACAGTGTGCTCGCATGTCAGAGATGCTGTTGCAGCACTGAATCACTTCCCAAGACACTAACTTTTTAGTTTCTCCTCGGCAATAAGGCTTTTTGGAAAACAAAATATTGGTCCCTCAAGAAATTCTGGTATTTCAGAATTATTTTTTTTGGTTCTGAATTGTGATAAAAATCGAAATGTTGAAATGTTATATTAGTCCAAATACCTGAAATATTTCTGTTGGGAAAAAAACCTGCAAAGTAACATTATCAAACCATTACAAATCTCTAATACTGAAGCATTTCTTTGCAATGATTTCTAAGTGTCAGAGATGATATATAATAATAAAGTATATAGGGATATAGAGTTCAGAATGTAGGAACAAATTGTTCAGAAGTATTCCTATTTCAAGCTTTGTTGAGCTGCCCATGTTCCCAGGGAGCACTTCTGTTCTTGATGAAACAGCATTTCCTGATTTTTGACATTTGGTCGAAAGCATTTGGAGCATCTCTGCTCAGCCAGAGTGGCTGTGCTGAGGGAGGGCACAGCTCTTGTCACCCAATTTGTTTAATGTTTGTTTTTGCTTCAGCTTAACCCTGCGAGTCTCTTACACTTGCTCTACCTTCAGCATTATCTCTCTCTGCATTATTACTGCATGATTTGGAAATTAAATCCAGGCTGTGACCTTCTGTCGTGCATGTTGGAGGATTTCCTTTTGGAGTAGAGAGTGCCACTGATGGGATCAATGGCTATTTCAGTCAGTGTACTGATTCCCCACTGACAGGCACTTCTCACTTGTCAATGTGCTACTTCATCTCCTCCAAGTCCATGGGACACTTTATCTGTCTGCATCTATCTATCTATCTATCTATCTATCTATCTATCTATCTATCTATCTATCTATCTATCTATCCATCCATCCATCCATCCATCCATCCATCCATCCATCCATCGTCCTCTAACAGGGCTGCTGAGCATTGGTGCCTGCTGAGCACACACCTTGGGTAACACCATTAATCACTAGCCTGATGAGCCTGTGCTTTGAATTACTTGAAATACATAAAAGTGCTGCTGGTAATTTGCTTTTTCAGAGCGTTTCCCCGGGATTCTGATGATTGTGGCTGAAGGTTCCCTGGAGATAGAAGGAGGAGCACCACCCCAAAACACCTCCTGAGGTGTTTTTCTGTATTTCTGTATTTCTGTTTTCCTCCTTTCTTGGTCAGAGATCCTGGTGCAGGTTAATCCTTGAGCTGGGCACCTCCACCCTTCATATTTTATTGTTTGGCACACATTTTGCAAGCCAAATTGATTAGTGTTCACCAAGGTGAGGGCCCAAGTTGCTTGGCCTCTGCAACAGGCCTTCCCTGACATTCAGACAGCCTCGGGGCCTTTACTATCTTTCTAAACACTTTCCTTCTCTCCTGTAGAGCTGCCTTATTACAGCAATAAAAATAACAAGGTCCCTGCAGACCTCTTTATAAAGAACAATTTAGAGCCAGGAAAGTGAGGATTGGGATGAAAATAGGCTATCACAGTGCTAATGTGATATACAGGTACGATTCGTGTGTTATATTGGCACAGGGAAGTTGTGTGTCTTGGGAATCAGGGACTCAATGTGGGACTGGTTTAGGTGACTGCAGACAGACAGAAACAGTGGGTTTGATACCCACCCTGTGGGAAGGGCCTGTGACAGCCTGGAGTGACTGTGACAGGTTTGGAATGGTTCCACTGAATGTAGGAAATGCAAACACCAAAAATCATGTAAATCTATCCAAGGACAATATTAATGTCTAGATATGTTAGGTTGGAACAACAAATACAATATGACATTCTGGATCCCATGTTATTCCCTCATTTCTGTGGGCATTTTCAAGTCCTTTTCATGGCCTCCATCAGAAGCAGCTGGGTTGAAGAGAGACGTACAAAACAAAGGCAAAAAGGTGAAACCACTCCAGATCCCACCTCCTACCTCAAGTTTTGCTGTGTGTCTGCCCCTGTGATCTGTGTTGCTTCAGATAGCTGAGGAGACACAGGCACAAAGCAACAGCAAATCAGTTACTGAGCTTACCCAGGGCACAGCAGAGAGTTAAATGGCTTGCAGGGGTGGCAAGAAAAGGTAATTGAGGCTTTTGCTGGTGGTCTGGGGAAAGAGGAAAGGAGAATGGAGTGGTGTCCCTTATGGAAGAAGTATTTCTGAACTGAGAACCTGCTGGTGGTGGAACTGCTATTTTCTTCCAAAGGTCAAAAATCCCAACTGGAACATGGAGCAAAAGAATGGGCTCAGCTGCAGCAGGGGCAAGGCCAGCTACACCACGGAGACAAAAGGCAAGAACACTGCAGAAAATGAAAGGATTTTATTCCCATCTCCTTCTTCATTTCAAATGGAGGGTAAAGACGAAACAGGCTAGGATTCCTAAGGAGGATTTCAGGCACATACATTGCATGCACTTCTGTCAGGAGGGGAGCAGCTTGGAGGATGACTTGTGTTATTGGCACTAGCACAATATTACTGCATTATCTTTATTTTTTTTGAAAACACCCTGTATGCATTGCAAGATGTGTGAAAACACAGCAGCTCCAGGCATCAGTGAGGTGGAGCAGATAGAAATATAAAGGCTTATTAACAAAAGGTTGATGTATGAATCACAGCCACATGTTTTTCTCCTCCTGTTCTACACATAATTTTTTAAAATTTTTTTGTTTTTTTTCAGAGGAAGTGAGGTGTTCCTCTGCTTACCCAGAAATTTTGAGTACCTGCTGCAGGGCTGTTTCATTCCGTGACCCTTTCTTCCAGAGTGGTTGCCTTCCAATACCTCTCAGTCTGAAAGGCTCCTGCTCTGCCTGGCAGCTGGAGCAGAAAGTGCTCCAAGCACAGGAGCCCCGACAAGGGGGCTCTTCTACTGACTTCCACTGAGGTGTGCTAGATTCCAGTGTTTGCTCTGCAGCTCAGGAGAGCAGGCTCTGCTGGGCAGGAAGAGCTGCCCAGCGCTGGGATTTCCTGTGCAACATCTGCCCTGCCAGCAGTTTAAAATAGAGCAAGATGAAGGTCCTGGAAAACCCAGAATGGCTTTACCTGGAAACCTCATTAAAGGGAAATGAAATTGCTTTTGCTCTAACCACACTCAGTGATAGCTGTAGCAGCTTGGCCTGTCACTTCCTGTTGCTACCCTGCTCGTAGGGCTTGGCTTAGCTCAAGAGCTTGCAATGCTGTGAGACTGCACCCAGAGCCTTTGACACTTACCTGTCCCACATCTTCTATATCCAGGTGATTCAAAGCCAGTTCTAGTGTTGCAGCTGCATGAACATAGCAGGGGATTGAAGCCTGTTGCTTTAATTTTTAAAGTGTAATGAGAAATCACAATCCAAACTAAGGAATTCAAAGCTCAAACTGCACTTTTCAAGGGGGCTGTAACCCCTGGTGATCAGGGGGCAACTCTTGCCCCAGCACAACAGCCAGAGTCTCAAACAGATCCTGGAGGCATTGCACAACTTTATATTAAAAAAGATTGATGTGAAAAAGGTTTTTTGTCACTCGCTATAGCTGAGGGAGAAGAATTGGATGACAGAGGAGGTGCAGTTTGCCATTGTCTGGTGGGATTCACAGAGCCACGTGCTTGGTGAACATCTGGCCTGAAGGCTGTTGTGGGGATGGAGGAGGGAGCAGGAGAGGAGTGAAATGAGGCAGCAGGATAAGGCTTTATCTGAAGACTTTGAAATACAGGTGTAGGTAATGCTGAAAAAGCAGAATGAATGGTAACCTATTTTGTGGCTTTTTGATGTCTAACTTAGCTGCCAGTTCTCGTAACAGCCTTGTAGGCAGCTGTCTCACAACAGAAGGTGTGTTGTTCTCACTGTCCTGCCCCTGAAGAGGGCTTGCCCCGACCGTGCTGGCTGAAAAGCAGAGCCCCTATCTCACCCAGTGACCCCCAGCACCAGCCTCAGAAACCAGGGCTGAGTTAGAGCCCTTCTGTCAGCAGCAGACTTCGTGTCTCAGAGACTTCCTGCTTAAAAGTGCCCCAAAGGGCTGAACTTCAGCAGGATGGCCAGAGGGACATTTTAGCTGAAGGGTTCAGCAGTGTTTGCCAGGGGAACAGCTCTGCTGGTGCTGAGCTCCACTGTGGCAACAGGCTCTGCCCTGGCAAGTAGGATGGGCACGACTTTCACAGGCCCTGTCCTCCTGGTCCCGTTGTTGGCCACGTACCTGAGCAGCTGAGGCCAGGGGGAACAGAGTCCTGATTTTGTTTGGCTCAGTACTACTCCATTCCGTCCTCTTGTTTTTGTCCTGGCTCATTCCTTGGCTCCTCTAAGATGTAACTTGGCAGGAGCACAATGCCCAGTGCACACACTTGGCAGCCCAGCTCTTGCTCCGTGGCTTGAGTGTTGCTAAATGAATGATGCAACTGACTTCTGAATCCAGGCCTCTCTTGCGTATTAAGTTACTGCTGCCTCCTCAATATGTTTTTCTGTACTACAGGCAAGTCCCTCTGGTCTTTCTTTCTGCTTTAGTGAGGATTATCTGCCCCATATAAAAAGCCTACCAGAGCTGTCCAACAGTTGGGCTGGTCCCAAAGAAACTTAAGGACCCGCCGGGCAATGTTTTAAAAAATATAAAACAATGTCTCTCTGTGCTATCCTCCGCAAAGCCTCCTGCTGACCAGCTGACTTGTGCTCCAGGCAGTCACCCTACAGCCCCCAGCTCTCCCACTCCTCCTCAGCGGGACACGTAACACGCCAGGCTGTGGCCAGCAACACCTCATTTGTCCATAGCTCAGGGCGAGCGTGCAGCTCTGCTCCGTGCCTGCCCTGGGAAGGGGCGGATGCCGGGAGCCCCCCTGGCAGAGTCTGCTCCTCGACTCGTTCGAGGCTTGCGAGCACGAGATTGCTGTAATATTGAGCAAGGTTTTCCAACACATGCTTTTCTCTGGCAAATCGCCACCCACAGTGCCGTGTGCCAACATAACACTTTGACTTAAAGAGGGAAAACTGCCAGATAAATGTTTTAGTTGCAGGCCTGTTTCATTGTTGAATTCTAAAATCTTGGCGAAAGCCTTTGCCAGTGGATGGGGAAGCAGCCTTGCTGTCGATGCTGGTGAATAGGGACTAAAGCAAATGTGTTCAGGGATGACATTTGGTGGACATCACCCGCCAGCTAATTACGTTCTGTTCCCTGTTTCTGCACCAAAGGCACGCAGAGCAGATCAGGGACAGTGGAGTGAGGGACCCTTTAATTGTCCAGTGGTTCTCAAGCAACAAGATTTCTTGTGATTTGGAGGAATATAGCAGTGATTTGGGGGCACTTTCTCAGCCTGCAGATTGCTCGCTCAGTGAGATGCTGGTCTTTCATGGTTAGGGGGATGTGTCCCTGGTACCAAGCAGCACTTCAACAGGGCACAACAGTACTAGACTAAAGGAGGATTTCCATTGCATTTGAGTCCCTGGAACAAGGGTGGAACACAGCTCTGCTCCCTGCCATGCTGGAACCCATCTGCTGGGGTGTTGCCAACCCTGGGCTGTGTTAGCCATATGCAGCCCCTCCAGCTACCCTGGACACAGAGAAAATGGGGGGTGTGTGCACAATCCAGGCACAATACCATCAGCAGATCCTTCTGAAATAACAAGGATTAATACTACTTTGCTTCCCTCTGCCTGGATCTACAAGCACAGAGGTGTCAGAACAATCCGTGCTCTTCTGCCCCAGACCCAGAGAACCGAACCAGAGGATTAGCAAAATGTCAAAGAGTTAAGCAATAGGAAGGAAAAGGCTGAACTTCCCTGTGAAAGCACTACTTGCAATAGAAAAAAACTACAGTAATTGTTGTTTTCTAAAGAAATCCTTGTTTGCATGGCCTATATCTTCCAGGCTAGCCACCTACACAGCTTTTCTTCATGAGGGATCATTTATTTTGTTTTCAGATCATTGTCTAGACTAATTGTCTTAAACAAGAGTAACTTCCTTTCTCTTTATTCCCTAGTGGTCTTGATAGGTTTTAATTACCTTTAGGTGGTTCCCCGTATAATTGCACATCAAGTTCATTAATGATCACAATATGTTCACCTAATAGGTTTCCATTAAAATCCAATGGGTTCCCATCAAAATGAGTTATGGGAACTGACAGAAAACTCACTAAAATCCCAGTGTCTTTAGTTACAGTGAATTAAACGTTGTGTCTATTAGGAAAGATAGAAAACAAATGCCAAGACAAAAGAAATCGTCTCACAAATTGATAAATTTATATGTACAGAGTTCTGCAGAAACTAGCAAAAGGCTCTTACTGCTTTAGGTCCAGTTAAGCAGCAAAGTTTTGCCACCTTGACCATATCATTAAATCATAAACCAGCAGGACAGAATAAGCTAACTTCATTCCAATGCATTGCAGTTTCGCAGGAACAGAGAAGTCTGGATCCCTTGCTGATCTCAGTTCAGTCCTTGTCACAGCTGCTCTGTACAGATCCCTATGGCTGCTGGGGAGCCACAGAGAGAGCACAGGGCTGGGAGTGCTGCTGGGGGTGAGGAGCGAGTGCAGCCAAGAGGCAGCTGGGGTGAGAGAATGAAGGGCAAGGCCAGAGTGCATGGATGGAGCATTCTGGGCCCTCCTCCTACCCCTGCACCTTCCACTACAAGTAGGTCCTGCCTCTCTCATTTGCTCCATCCCCTCTCACTTTCCCTCCCTCCCAACTGCAATAACCTCCTGAGGCCCTGCAGAAAACTGGAGGAGCTATTTTTCCATTCTGCTCTCTTGACCCTTGATCTCTTCAGTGACTGGCAGCCCAGGTGCTTCCCAGGGATGGTTGGAGAGGTCATTCCTGCATTTTAACTAGGAATGTCTCCAGGCTGTGAGGTGATGTCAGCCCTGGGGCTGTTTGTATCCTCTCATTCCATCTGGATCTTGTAGGCTAAGAGCATCTTTGAGCTGAAAAATGCCCAGGACAAACCTTTTCATCTGTACCTGAGCTGCCCCTGCAGTGTTGAGCCCCATTGAGTGGTTCTGCTGGTACGTATGGGCTTCTGCTACAGCAAGCAGGACTTCAGAGAAAAAAATCAAACTGCTCTAAATTCCAGTAAGCAAATCTGTGACTCTTCATGGCAACTCCACATTATTCCCAGGTTGTTTGCTATTTCCTCTGTTCTTCCTTCCCTGCTGCCTTCATTATCACGCTGAATATCACCAGGGCAGCATGACAAGAATCTAGAGAGACACATTATTAGGACAGCCGTGTTCATACCTCTGAACTGCAGCGTTTGTTAACAATTCTGAGCTTGAAGAGGGGGAGGATGGCAAAATCTGCTCTTCCAAATTAGAAAGATGTATTTTAACAGTGTGTCTGAGTGAGATATGTACTCCAGTGGCTAACAGTGACCATTCAGGAACCTCTCTATTGCTCTGGCACATAGAAGACCTCTTGGAGTGGCACAGACTTGGCAGGGGAGTGTCAGATGTGTCCCTCCAGGTGTCCCAGGCAGGGCATCTGCAGCGTGACCCTTACTTGCTCTTTGCACTGTAGGTCCTGTTTCCTGGCCTCACACAGCAGTGACAGGGCATTGCAGAGCTCTGTGTACTCAGAGGCAGGATGGTAACTGGCAGACAGGACTTCAGCAGCACTGACCAACAGGCTTCTTAAAACAAGGGGCAAAATTGGAGTGCAGCAGCCCCTGCTCCGAGCCTGCAGCTGGGCCACATTGGCAGACCAGGGTAACTGGAGTGGCTGGAAATTCAGGCAGGGATGTTCAAGGCTGAGGTGTGGACACTTTAAGGGGATCTTATGTGACAGGTCAAAGGACTCGATTTGTGATGAGTTTGGCTTTCATTTTGTTGCCACAGGGGCTGTCTGCCTTCTAAGGTTCGTTTGCAAGAAGGCTGCCATGAATGCAGAGGGCAGCACCTGTCCATGGGCATGGACGGCTTTGGTCTGGGATCAGACTGCCTCACTGGTTCTGGAGGGAGATTGGCTGCATTGCCTCAAGAAACTGAGCTTGGGAGAGGAAATCTGGGCATTACTTTTCCTCTTTTAATTCCCTTGTGTGTCTAAGTTAAGAGTGCAGAGCTGCCGGACACAGACCTTTCCTTTCCTGTTCCAGCCAAGTGCCAGCAGCTTTTCAGGGCTTCCCAATACCCTCAGCAGGAGACAGAAAGTGAACAGAACTGGCTTCCTGCCACAGCAAAGCTTTTGTGCCTGTTTCAGGCAGCTTCCTATGGTTCCCTTGGTGCCAAGAGGGGAACCAGAGGAAGTTCCTACAGACAGAAATGTGTATTACTATTTCCTGTTATGAAAAGCGGCCAATGCAACAAATCTTAGTGGTTTCATTTGTTTATCTCAAAATGAACTAAAGAACTTAGGTTTTTTTTGTCACGTGTAATTAACTTGTGATTTTTCTCTGCAGTTGCTGAAGGTAATTTAGCATTTTAATTAGCTCTAAGCTACAAACACATGCCTGACCTTAGAAAGAAACAAAAAACTGTTTTCTGGCACTTACAAGTAAATAGAACAGTCCTCTCCGCTTGCCACCATCTTTTATTTAATGCTGCTAAAAGGTACCAGAATGTCAGCACTGGAGATTGATTCTCCTTCCTAGCCTGGAGACCGTGTCTGTTCCCGAGGAGCCGAGTGCTGTTGCAGAAGTGCAGCAGGTTCCTGTGCCATGCTGGCCTCATCTGCTTATTACAATCAGTCACATCTAAATAACCATCTGTAAGAGAAGGCAGCGAGGGCAGGACATGGAGGGCAGCCCGAGGTTTGCAGAGCTGCCTTCTCCCCTCCTCATTCCTTCTTTTTCCGTGCCCTTCCCTCGTTCTTCGGCCACAGATGTTTCCAAGCCATCCTGATTGCACTGGTCTCCAGTTGGTCACATTTTTTGTTGACTGGCTTTTTTTTTTCTTTCCAGAAACACATGTGCTTTGCTTTCTCTCCAACTCTGTCACTTTTTATTAACTCGAACAAAATGTAGGGAAGCAAACACCTCTTTGAAAATACTTTCAGTCATTTGATATGATACTGTCTGAGAAATGCTGAAACCATTCCAGGGCTCCAAGCGAGCAGACTGTGGTGGTGTCAAGGAGAGTTTTACAGCACGTGCAGCTGGGTGCACAGCTCCTGTTACAGCCTGCCAAGGCTGGTGTGTCCAGCCCTGCTCTGCTCGTGGCCACTGCCCCTGGGTGTTCCAGCAGGGATCTGCACTGCAGCGCCTGCTGCCGCCTTTCAGGCCGTGGGACAAGGCGTGCACATCACGCAATTGCTTGCCCAGCCTAGCTTCCTGATAATCCCTATCCCATTCAAGCCATCTCTTCTCAGCTTGCATGCAGTATTTTGTACATTTGAAACACTAATATGGGCCAGACAGTGAACAGCCCCACGGTGTCCTTGCCAAGGCTGGGATCAGAGCACCAGTGCGAGTCTGTGGGTCCAGCTGACCTCAGTACAGTCCGGCTCATTTACATCAGCTGAGAGTCTGGAGTACCTGGGAATACAGTGGGCTTGGCTTCAGAACTGAGGAATGGGGACGTGGAGAGCTGGACTTGCAGAGTTTGTGGTTTCAGGGAACATAAGGTTCCCTGGCTGTGACAGGAGTTGTGAGTGCTCAGCACTTCTTAAAACCAGACCTGGTATCTGACTTAGCACACCCGGTTACACAGCACTGTGTCCTGCTCTGTGGGAAGCTGCACTCAACTTTGACGTGGCTGAAGAGAGACAAAATATTTAACATTAGAAAGAATATTGCTTTGTCAAGAGAGACCACTTTGCAGCGCAGGCCAAACTAGGTAGGTGTGAAAGCCACGCACAGGAGCTGTGCTGTAGTGCCTGACTTCTCCTGATGCTGCACGAGAAGGGAAGGCTGTACCACATGTGTGTGGAGCACCAGCTCTGCTCCATTTTTTATGGAAAAGCTCAGGTGTTGTCCAAGATCAGACATGAGATGTTGTTTGACACATATGACTGCAGACCAGAGAGGAAAGTTTACGTTTTCATATTAACAGTTCCTGGCAAGCTCCAGATTTTTTCATAGTTTGCAGAAGTGCCAAGAATGGAGGCAAACAAAGGGTGAAAAATATTTCATTCATCCTGTGAACAGCGAGTTCAGGGACACCCGTTATTAATTGAGTCAAGTGCAGAGCTCTGGATCCAACCCTGGGCAGGAATGCTCTCTTTTGAGACCTGCCTTCTTTGGATCTTTGAAAAGAAGAAGAATGCTTTCTGCATGTGAAAGCAGTAAGTGGGATGGAGCAAATGCAGGGACAATTTAGTGAAACTCTGCTTTCTTGTCAAATTGAGCAGAAGATGTAAGTTTGTACATACCAGAACTGAAAGGCACTTGCACTCCAGAAAACAGTTCATAAATTTCCTTGTGCGCCACACTCTCTATAATGGCCACAGCAGAGAACCCTTTTTATTGCCAAGGGAGACATGTGCCCAAGGGAAGTTTTAAGGAATCATAGCTACCTGCTGAATCTTCATTAACCTTCCCCCGTTTCAGTACTGGGGCAGTTTCCACTACTGTGACAAGTCTCGCAGGGAGACCATGTTCTGCAAAGCAGGAGTCTTAAGGCAACAGAAAAAGAGAGTCTTCTTTATACAAATTATACTTTGAATTTGGTAGGATTATCGTATGGGTCAAAAACTTATCAGGGCAAAAAATGGCATTTGGCATCTCTCTCTGGATTGTCTCATTACTCACGTAGAATACTGAGTTTACAAACACCCGGTGGTTCTGGGCTGGGTACCCAAACCTGGCTGCTCAGGCAGGAATTGCCCCGTGCTGCAGGGTCAGAGGAACTCGCACCATGGGCAGCACCCTGGGCAGCACCATTGGCTCTTCTTTCTCTGGCAGCTGCTGTTGGCAATGTGGGAGCTCCCACCTGGCTGCTGGCAATTTGGGGAGCGAGGGCACCACATGCTTAAGCAACACTTTACATTGTTGTGGTGACATCCAGCAATACAAGAGCTGTGTTTGGCTTGAAAGGCACAGGAGCAAACTGATGGGGATTTCAAACCTTTGTGAGCAAAACACTTCTTCCTCTCCTAGCCTTGATATATCAGACGAGTTTCAGCCTTCAAAAGCAAAAGGTATCAACAAGCATGAACTGCACCCAGGCACAGGAGAAGTGGCTTTGCTGAGCAGTGTGTTTCAGTGGAGTGATTTAGGGAATCTCTCGATGTACAACTTGTGAACTCTGGCTGAGGTTACGGAACTGCTGCATGAATGTTTCAAAGTATGCTGTTCCACATGTCACAATTCTTTCAAATCAAGCATAATGGAGGTCCCCTATGTGCGAATAGGTGCCACTGATACAACATAAAGGAGGGTTGCAGCCTAGGCAATGCCTCAGATGATTCTGTCTGAGAGCTGGAAGGACCAGAGAGCCAAATAGGGTGTAATGCTGGGCTTAAACGCAGCAGAATCAGAGAAGTTAAGGAAGAATTCAGACTCCCTCCTGCACAGAGGAAGTGTGATAAGGAATGCAGTGAAGAGATCATGCTTTCATCTGACTGAGAACTGTGTGTCCTTTATGACCCTTGGACCAGCCACATTAAAGGATAACATTTGCATAGGAGAGGAAGAAAGAACTAAAGATATTTCGCAGTCCTTTGGAATGAAGAGCTATTTTCTGCTGTCTCCAAACACTATTTCTCAAGCATGCCTCTTGATGGCTTTCAACAAGCCACTGAGTTATTTTACACACTTAAAAAGCATTCCTGAAAGCCACTTTTCAGTTGCACACATCATTTTTGAGTTCATTTAGTTTCTGCAGGCTCATGATAGGCTGCCATGGGCACAGAGAGCTTCAAGTAGCAAGGTGTTGAAGAAGCAGACTGGCTTCTCTGAAGGAAACACAGTCCTTGAAGTACTTCAGTTCTGAAAGCCTCTCTTATCCAGTGGTAAGCACTGCTGGGAGTAATCAGCAGAGCTAATAGCACGTGCTCAGGGAAAGATTTAGCCTGAGTTTCCGTATGTCCATGTAAATCCAGGCCCAGCTGATAACAGAAGATGAACACACTGTATGGAATGAGCTCCCCAGGTGCAAATGGCAAAATGGGCGTTCCAAGCATAGGTGACACTCACACGAAGTGAAGGTGAGCACAGACATCCAGGGCTCCTTGGAGAGCCCCTCTCCAGAAAACAGACCTATCTGATTTCTGTAATGGGAAGGAAACCAGGTGGCAAGAGCTCAGCTGGCCACTGGGGAATGACCAGTATGCACAGGCAGGATGTGTCTGCAGCGTGCAGGAAGGCAGCCAGGGCATTCAGTTTGGGATGCCAGCTCTGGGAATCAGCCCTTGCCAGGGAGCAGCCTGGCTCTGCCAGAGCACTGTGGTGCAGGGCTGTGCCGTGCAGAGCCATCTCTGAGTGTGTTCACACGGGAGCTGCAGCTCCCACTCCAGTGGAACCTGTTCTTCGTGCCCTGCTGGGGCCCAGTGAGGGCAGACCCCAGCCCGAGGAGCTGGGTAAACACAAGGGGCTGAGCACCACCACGCTCTGAGCGCAGCAGCTGCACAGAACTGGGCTGCTTAAATCCTGCCCAGCACTCCTGCCACCGAGCCCACTTAGTCACTGCAGTGACTGCAGTGTAGGCAAGCCCCATTAGAAATAATGCATAAAGGTTAATGAAATACTTGTAGCTATTTTAATAAGTGATTAATCTTTTATTACATACTGTTACATAGTCCAGCAGAGCAATAGATTGCTTTTAATTGTAGCTTATCATTATCTATGGTAACTTGCACTGATGTGCTGGTAACCATTTTGAACACATGCTGCTTATATATATAACAGGCCAGCCACTCCAATTCATTATTTATTAATGCCTTTTAAGCTGTGTAAAACTGGGACTGTAACATGAAGCATAATCAGGGCAGGTTTGCAAAGTATCTGTGATGTTGCAGGACCGGCTGGGAATGCCTGGAAAGATAGTGGTGCTTGGTAGGGACTCACACTGCTGGCTGCAGGGGAGTGTGAGCAGTGGGGCTGGGGGTGTTGCACCACTTTGGGAAATCAGGAATGCTCCATGCTTATGTGGGAAATCCCAGCTCAACCTGGCACATCTTTCCCTGCATGAATTCCTAAATGAACAGCTGACCTGGGTCAGCCCTCACAGACAGTGGCTTAACTTTAAACCCTGCTGTAGGCATCTGTGTTTGGCCACTGCTGGAGATGGGACACTGGCTCGAAAACCCTCTGCTGTGGTCACACACAGCTCTGTGCCCATACCAAAACCTGCCAGTGCAACAAGTAAGTGTCTGTCGAGGCTCCTGCGAGCACCCTGCTGGGTCTCTGTCATGGTTTGCTGCGTGTTTCCAACTGCAGTGGCAGTTCAAGGATGTGTGACACAGAAGGAGCCCATCTGCCAGTGAGATAAGGGACTCTCCCTTATGCTCGTGGTTGGATGCTGCTTTCAGTGGTGCCTCAGATTTGCCTAGCAGCCCCTTTGGTTTTAAAATGTAGATCAGCGATTTGGATTTACACACTGCCTGGGGTTTGTGTGGCTGCTTTCGCAGCGCGAACATGTGTGTTCAGTTTTCTCTGTGCACAGAGAGCAGTTCTCATTGTTAGCTCGCTTAAATAAAAGCTGATGAAGAAACCTCCGAGCATGAGTCACTATCTCACCCTCTGGTTCTTGAAGTCACTTCTTAGAAAATGAAATGGGGAGATACTGTTGCATTCTTCTGATAATTGTCGGCAAAGAGGGTGATGTGAGTAACGATCTAATTTTATCACGTTGTGGTTTGAAGAGGCATCAGACTGGTTGCAGGTCTGCAGTTAGAGTTGGCTGGCACAGGGTATCCGACACAGTCCTCACCGGGTCTGAGGCAAGATGGAAAACAGAACATGAAGGGGACACTCAGCTCAGGGTGCTTATTGATCCATCAGCGAAATGCTGGGTGTTCCAGGGCCAAGCAGCCCTTTTATTCTGATCTCACTGGGCCTCAATAAACACCAAAGTCATCATTAGCTCTTAGGAAAACTCCCTGACTCAGAGCAGTGTTGCTCTGAGAGGTCCCTTTCAGTGTGTCACCCTGTGGACACATGGACTCCCCTTCCCAGTTATGCTCCAGCTTTGGTATTGTACCTGGCTGGATGGGCTGGAATTTGCCACATGATCCTCAAAAGCATAGAAGAAATGACACAAAGGGCAAGGATTCATGCCAGTATATCCATCAGGATTACTTCCATGTGTTTGTTCCGAGCCCAGTTTCTGCCACCTTGCACATCCCAAGGGGTTGTGGAGATGAAGATTCCTATACAGTGGGTAGTCCTCACGCTGTTGAAGGGTCTGTTTTAACACCAAAAGTTTTCTTGAAATAGCAACATCAGTGGGCAGAAAAATGTACAAGAGGTTTGGTTTGCCACAGCTTTCCTGAGGAACAAGGGTGTGAGTCAGCTGTAAATAAGGTATTTATAGGGACGCTCATCTTGGGGCAAACGTCCTGCCTAAGGATGCTGAGCTGGGACAGGTGGAGATAGCAGAGTGAGGAACAAGGACACTGGAACCTGCAAAACCAAATTACAGCTCTGCCTTAAGAGCAGCATTGCTAACACATTCCTTTTCCTTCAGACTGACTCCAGGTCACACAACCCTTCTGCTTCTGCAGCAGTTTGATGAGTGTGTTTGTTACTAATCCCGTATCAGTGTGTTCTTTTTCCTTATGTCATCCTGCAAGTTATTGCTTTTGAGAAACCACAGACTGATGTGGTGCTAAAAACAAGGGCAACACCTTGGATGACAAGAGTGTGCCAAGAAAAGGATTTCCTTTTTTCTGGAGCTGGAGAGAAAGCAGCTCCAGTTCAGCAGGAAAAGGATGCTTTAGATCTAGGAGAATAAAATGCAAAACAAGTTTTTGTTATTTCAGGATCATGGACCCAGTTCTAGACCTTGTCTGACATCTACTGAGTCCTAAAATTATCCTAGGAAGCCTTTCCTGTTGATCCTGGGTCCCATCAGGCAGTCCTCACACTTTCCCCAAGCATCTTTGTTTAATGTTTCATTCAATATCTGTAGATAGGTCTCATTTTCATGCTGGAAGGTGCCACATAGAGGACAAAAAATGGAAGCATACACAGAGAAAATGACCTCTCAAACATGCACCCACCACTCTTCTCAGCTGGGCCTTAGGGTTTAGGTGCAAATGAGAAGCACCAGGGTCTTACCACCCCCTCCAAGTAACATTAAGTATCAATAATGGAAGTGCTTACAGATACCCTGTACAATTCAACCCTTATCTTTTATTTATAGCTGACAAAGCTCAGAGAAGGAAAAAATATCATCATACTTTAAATAATAGAAGGTAGAGGTATTAAAACTACCCAGGCAGTTACAGTAGTTGCAGAAATGTCTCCCAGCAGACCCAAGTGTGTGTACACCGACTGCATTTTTAATTTTTAAAACATATTTCTTTCAAAATTATTCAGCAGTACAAGAAAGCCACTTTTATGGGGTGATAAATTACTGTAATAAAGTGTCTTTTGTCCAAGCATACAGACAGAAAGCCATTGCAAGCAGCAGAGGCAGGCGCTAGCCCCCAGAGAGCCCAGACCCATAAGCAGAGGAGCATGTTGATTTGTCTCACTGGTTTTTAATTACTTTTAGAGCATCCTATCTGGTTTTTAACTGCAATTTTGCTCTCAGTTAACATTTATATGAAGGTTTGATTTCTCTGTGAGTTTTGAATGCAGTATTAGACCTCTGCACTGGCTCTGGAGAACTCTGCTGCCCCTTCCCTGCAGCCCAAGCTAAATGACACGGTACCTGTCATTTACGTGCAATTAAAAATACTTTGATAAGATTTATATTCCTTTGAAACTTTAGAAACTTCTTGAAAGTATTAACTGAAAAAGGAATCATGAGTGATAATTAGGGGTCTGATCCAGCTCCCTTCAGGGCCAGTGTGTTTTTATCACAGCTACATCCATCACTGTAGCAGGCTGCTGGATATTGCAGATGGAGTCACTCAGGTCTCAGTGGACTTAGCGCCACTGGACACAGGACTTTTCCTCATCCCACTGGACAGGAGTGTCAATCTTGCACCCTTTGCATCTTGATTAATCACTAGCATTGTTACTTTGTAAACCCAGGCAGAGTATCTTTAACCCCAGTCCTATATATACCTATATCCATGTTCTGCACGTAATTCTTGCCCCCAAAGCTATGGCGTTTGAACTTCACAGAATAAAGTACATTTAATTGGACCTATTATTTTCTTGCAGAGGCAAAGCCTTTCAGATCAGGCATCAGCCTCTCTGTGCCAATGAAAATACACATGCCTAATTATTTCCATTTTTCAAAGAACCTCAAAGGCAGCTGATGAAAGGAACCTTTTGCAAAAGCTCACAGCAAACAGAGTGAAGTCACCTAATGTGCAGCGAGAGGAAGCAGTGATCTCCTCCTGTGTGCACGGGGCCAGCGATGCTCCGCAGTGCCTTGAAAGAGGGTGTCTGGCTGTTGCTCCAGAAAAGAAGATTGCTGGGAAATGGCTGAATTCATATCACCAAAGAGGGTTTTTTGGAGCTAAGAGCTTTTAGGGCATCAGGTCTTTTGAGATAGGACAAAATATTTTACCCTGCTGCTGACACCTATGCTCACAAGAGGCACAGTCCATTGCCCAGGTTATTCAGGTGTTTCTTCCCCAATTTGAGAACAATTCTGTTCAATTGTATTTTTTATCCTAAGATCTTTGCCTTCACTGACAATGTTCTTTTCTAGGTGTTGAGTACAGAGTGAATAAGAATTTCCTGTTGCCCTGAAAAGCTCATGGTTTAACGAGCAGCTCTGTTATCAGCAGAGGGTTGGTGTGAGCAGTGTTTCTGCAGAATTCCTCCCTCTTGTCCCAGTATTGCCCACTGCAGCCCAGCAGCCCCAGACCACCCTCCCCAGGCAGTCCCAGGGTCTGTTGTTACCCTCAGCTAGCATCTGTTGGCCTTGGCTTGTGTGGGAGCTGAGACTCCGTCCTTTTCTCTTCGGGAGTCAGGCGCTGTAATTTGAAAGGTAACACACTTAATAGAGGTTGAAAATCATTCCCTGTCATTTTTATCCTACTCAACTTTTAACACACTCCTCTCTCTTCAAGCCTGGCAGTTACTGGGCCATGGTCACTCAGGCAAGTCCCCAAGCCCTGCCCTGTTTCCATGGGCTGGAGGTGGGTCAGACACACAGACACACAGACACACAGACACAGACATGGTGATGGACAGGCAGAGAGGAGCCCTCTCGGCTCTCCCCCTCCTGAGCCGTGGATTCACTGCCCTGATGGTCCGGAACGTGCTGTCACTGCTCAGTGAGCTGGGAAATCTGGGAGCAGCCTGACAAGGCACTGCCAGCTCTCCCAAGAGTCTCGGCAGGCTGGCAGGGCAGGGATCCCTGTGTGTGGTGCCCACGGCCACCTCTACACCAGTGTCTGCCCCTGGGCATCCCCTCCTGCCAAGGGAGCTCCTTCCCCCGGCGTGGAGGGACACAGAGAGCCCCTGCCCTCCTTCTCGTGGGAGAGCTGGAGGCCTTTCTCTGCACCTCTCAGCAATGGAAGAGTGCCCCCATCTAGGAGGATGGGCAGGGAGTAGGATCTCGTGGAGCTCTGGACTGCTGCCCAGCTCAGGAGGAGAAGGGAGCAGGTGGAAACTCACGGCCTCCTGCATTTTTTGGTACAAAGCAGAGGAAGAACAGCTCCCGTTCAGCTCTCCATGGACACCAGTTTGCTCCACTTGGCTTCTGCTGGTGTTACTTGTAGCTGCTCCCTCTCTCTCTTTGGCTGTCAATGGAAGATTGATGTAGCCCAAAAGATTTTGTCCCCCGCCCTTCAAGGACAGTGTTTATTATGAATTTATCAGCCTCAGAGGGCTTTGTTTAGGCCCAGACAAAGAGGTTTATAACAACAGAACTTGAAACAAAGACTGGACTCAGATTAAAACTGTTTTGGGTTTTTTGCTCAGCCTGCAATCATTTGCTCAACTTCTACTGACTTTGTCTTGTCTATCAGAGGATGTTTTTTTCATCTGGACTTAAGCCCAGCTGGACTTAAGCACGTGCTCAAAGCTAAATATGAGTTAAATTACTGTGCTGAATCAGGGCTTTTCTTCTTTCTGAGTTATTTTGCTGTGAATGCATTTTTGGCGCACACGAATATCAACTGTAGCTGTTATGCTAATAAAGTTGAACCTCCCGATTTTAATATTCTATATTTCTTTTCATTCTACGTGGAGACGGTGATGACTTCTTTTGTATCTGAGATTTACATGCAGTCCCATATTTTAACAGTGACACATAATTTACATGTGATTAGATCAAAGTATTTACTTCCACGAGTTTTAAAACAACAAAATCTGATATTGAATATGCCTATTTTCCACACCTTTTAAGTGAATACAGAATAGAAATAGCAGCTTGAAGCAGCAGAAATTTCAAGAGATCTGAGTTTAAGAGAGAGGTTTCACTGCACTCTCCTCCTTTCAACTGCTGCTGTCACGGCTGGGGAGTGAAAGTGGCGATGTTTTTAGAAATGTTTCATGAAATATTTTATAAGTGCAGTTTAAATTACTTTTTAAGTTGGGTAATCTGCCAAAGCTTTACATTGTTAACAGAGAAGGAGAAATTGCTGCAGAGCTGAGTGGTGCGCTCGGTGGTGCCCGTTTCGGGAAATGGGAAAGCAATTCCTGCCGTGAGCCCACTGTGCTTCCCACAGAGTGCATTCCAGCATCTCTTAGCTGTGTCCAGAAGCAGCCCTACCTGGAAAAGATAAGCATGTTTTCTGAGTGGCATGGGAAATAAAAGTACATCTGCAAGGAAACGAACCCAGACAACGTGCCCTCCCAAACGGGGTCCGCATTCCTTTGGCAGAATTACCGCTAAGCGATGGGCTGTCCCTTCCCAATCAAATACAACTGCAGAAATTAAGCACTCCTGAACCTGCTTTTCCCGAAACTCTGTACTTAAACCCTCTTTCTGCCACGTGGGTGAATTGTCCTGGCGGTTTTTATCAAGTCCTCTGTGTGTCTTTCACTCACTTCTGCCTGCGCGAGTCCCGCAGGGGTCCCGGCCGGGACTGCCCCCTCATCCCTGAGCTGGGCACGCACAGTGCAGCTCGTACCGGCGGCGGGGCTGCGGATGTCACCGGCTGCACTGCAGCCTCCTGGCTGCTTTTTGGTTAGGATGGGGCTGAGCAGAGCTCAGGCACCGCCGCCCGCACCCCGCGGTCTGTCCCTGCAGGGAGCGGGGCCGTCGGCACTCCGGGCACTCGCTCCGGGGCTGCAGAGCACGGCCGGGACCCGGGGCTTGTCCTGCAGACCCAGCTGCTCCATAGGGTTGGTCTGAGCCGCGTCCGGCCCTGGCGGGAGCAGCCCTTCCTTGTTTCAGCACAGCTCCGGGGATGTGGACACGCGCAGGGCTCCGCGCACCTTGTGCAGACCTGAGCCGTGCAGGGCTGGGCCGGGATTGACTTTGAACGCGGAGCAAGCCCTATTTCGTCTGTCTTACAATTCCTCTCCTAACACAAGGGAATCATCTCTCTCCACTCTCTGCCCGGGCAAAACGAACAGATAATTAATTCTCTGGGGTAGGGATGAGGCTCTGGGGAGGCTCCAGGCGCAGAGTCCTGCCCTTGGAGAAGCAGGAACAGCTGCACTGGCCCCCCTGGTTGGGGATTTTTTTTTCAGCTTACCCAGATAATAAGATCCTTTCTCCTCTTAACCTCTTACCTAGAGTGCAATTAGGGGTAAACTGAGCCGGCTGCTCTGTAAAGAAAGATGTGTCCTTAACCTGGTAAGAACAACTCCTTAATTATTAAGCCAGCAGTGGGAAGAGTAGTCTGAGTCTGTCTGAGCCAGGTGAGCAGGGGAGCCTGTGAGACTCACCTGGCTCAGTGTGAATGCCACACAGTGCTTTGATGAGATTTCATCTGCTCAACAGGCTCTGTGAAGCAACAAGCTCAGCAAGATGAGTCCTGGCCAGAGCACGGTGCCCATCCCTCCCTGCAGACCTGCTCCCAGAGCCCATTAGCACAGCCCGTGCTGGTGCCCTGGGCCTGCTGGCAGTGCCACACGTCCTGCCCTGCCCAAGGCTGCTGGTGTGAGCGTGTTCCACCCTGTGCGTGTGCATGGTCATGCTGGTTAACCAAATCCAGCAGTCTCTGTGGTGTTCTCATGGGAGCAGGCACAGTTAAATGGATCACAGGACACTTTCCACCTCTATTATCTGATTTCCCCTGAATGCATTTGTTCAGGCTCTGCTGCTGTTGTTTGGTGACAGCTGTGCTCACTGAACCATTTTCTAAAAGCAGAGTGCATCCAGTTAACCACTTCACCTGGTACAGCAGTGCTGAGGCTTGGACTGGGGAGCTCCCTGGGAACTGCCTCTGTGGGAATTGCTGTGGGAGCACGGGGTGAGGCTGCTGCTGAGGGATCAGATGGACCTTGCAGCACCATCACTCCAGTGCTGTGGTCCTGGGGCTTTTCTGTGCAGGCCTTTTGTGGGTTTTCTTTTTTTTCCCACAGGCAAGTAGCAGACAAGATAAGCTGCTACTGCAGCAGATGACTTACATAAATGTTAATGAGCATCTAATGTGTACATAATTTTCCTGCAAAAGGTGATCAAAGGTAGGAGAGTTTTGACAGGCCTCATTCCAGGGAGCAAAGTGAGGGAATCTCAGCCCAGGGGCCAGAGCTCAACACTGGAAATGGTGCCTCCAAATACAGCTGCATTCTGGCTCCATTTGCCTTTTTCAGGCTCCCTTTTTAATCTCTGTTTCAGCTGCCTTTCAAGTGAGCAGGGTTTTTTTTCCCCCATGAAAGAAATATTACTCTCTGAGGCTCATTTTTACAGTGTGTTGCTGCTAGAGCAGCACCAGCCGATTCCCATCTCCTGCTGCACCACCCACCTGCCTGGATGCTGTGAGGATCAGCAGCACGTGGGCAGACCTGGGAACACACATGTCCCTGTTCATGTCATCCCTTCCCTCCTGAGGCAAGCTGGGTGGCTGAAATGAAGCCCTTTGCTGTCAGACAGAGCACAGGGAGAATGTGAGACACATCCTTAATTTTTGTGAGGGAGTGAAGGCGTCTTCAGCACAGCATCCAGCTATTCCCACTGACTGTCACTGCTTTGTTGTGGGCAGTGTCAGCAAGTCCATGGACTAGTAAGGCTTTGGGTGCTGAGCTCCTCCAGCACATCACAGGGCAGGGTTAATGCCTGGCTTGGCTTCTCTAAACCCTGCTGGTGCCCTGTTGTGGCTGACTCCTCCCTGCCCACAAGCCTGCTCGAGACACGCTGTCTGGTACTGATCCTACACCTTAGCTGTGTGTCTCCTCAGTCCTCAGCAGAGCTGAAACTTCCCCATGCCCACCTACTGTAAACCCAGAGCTGGGGGCTGAGTTGGATGGCATTTCGGTTCTGGGCTGAAGCCTTCATGCTGAACTACTCCAGATGATAAATGCTGGTTGGACTGATGTCTGTAAAGGCTTTACAGCTCCTTCTTAACTGAAAGCAGGGCTTTTCCTCCCGATTTGCTGAGTCCTGGTCCCTGGAAGGAAAGGGTAAGGGAAGGAAAGGGGATCCTGCTGAGCCCTGGAAGTGCCAAGGCCTGCCTCTCCCCTTTGGACACAGCAGACTTGGGACAGGAGTCCCTGAGTCACCCTGGCTGGTGCAGATGATTAAAGGGACACAAATGATTTAAACATCCCATTTCCCATTTCAAGACGTCCATGACCCTGTAAGACAAGATCTGGGAGATTAATTATTGCAGATACTGTTGTCAGCAAATTATGCCTCTTTCTCTGTTGTCCCTGATCAGATCATGATAATTACATTTACGCTTTGAAATGACTGAGGTAGTAATGAGGAGCTCTTGGTCTGCAGTTTGTTTGTGACAGGAAGCTGCCAGCCTGCACAATTGAAGTTTGCATTGCTCTGGTTTGACATGCAGTGCACGTGGTAGCATTTCCCTTCCCAAACCAGGGGAGCATAACTCATGGCATCAGGTGCAAAAGCTGGTTTATGAGCCCATAATTCCCTTTATGGAACATTCTTTCAGGGTGGTTTAGGACTTGCTGGGCTGTGATCATTTTGACCAGTAAACTGGCATTCCTGGGATGTTCGCTGCAGGCTAATGTCAGAAGAACATTTTATCCCTCAAATAACAGCCTCTACATGGTTTAAAAACTTTTCTCTGTAATGAAAAAAGTAACAATGAAAAAATTGAAGCATTAGGCCCTTTTCCTAACAAAAATACTTGGAACATTTCCACTAAAAACATTCCCTAAGAAAATGAACATTTTCATTCCAGCTCTCTGATAAGCACATTTTGCACAGACAGTACTTCTCATTTCCTACTCACTTTATGACCAGCCCTGGGTCTGACTCAGTCCTGTCCATTCCACCTGGCCACTGGTTTCTGGTAAGAAAACAGGCTGATAGATATGGGAATGGCTGATTTTTCATTCCAGAGAACAGAGGTCTCTTGTTCTTTTCAGTGGTTGTATTTTCATTGCTTTTTATTGAAACATAAATAGCCTTGAACGACTCTGCTCTCTTGGAGGCTGACAACTGACTGTGGAGGGACAATTTTATTGTTTGTTCGCAGGTAGTTGAGCAGACACCTCCCAACTGGAGCAGGGGAGAGGATACAGGGGTATGTGTGAGCATGGACAGCTCAGCCATCTCTGCTGCTAGGTCTGAGATTGTGTTCTGGCAGGAGGGCAGGAATGTATGACTAAACAGAAGGAATGGTATCTGATAAAAGGCATGGGAAGAGATGGCAATAGAGAGGGTGTTGGGTGAGGAGACAGCCCCTGCCTTCTCCTGCCTGCCGCAGCAACCCCCTGTGCTCCCCGTGGAAGCAGGGGCAGGGTTGCCCCCTCCTCCCCATCTTGTGTGTGGAGGCAGCAGATTGGTTTCCCTCCTGGTGCCTCCTCGAGCAGCTCTCGTGTGGCAGCCTGCCTCGTGCAAATGAGCCGAGCTGCAGCTGGGCAACCAAAAGAGGTCCCAGTTTCCTCCGACAGAGCAGATCTGGCTTGCAGGTGGCCTGCACCGAGTGCCAGCATGCTGGAAACTGCTACCAGGAGCAGGGTGGCAGCCGGAGCTCGCTGGACCTGCAGTAGCAGCTCCGTTATCTGGCACGTTGGAGCCAACTCTGCTCCTCTCAGTTCCCAGGCTCTGTGACATATGCTGTCTTAATGCCTCCGGCAACTTGGAATCAGCTTGGCTTTTTCAAAAGCCCTTTCATACAAAGGGCTGACATTTTCTGTGCTTTATTCTGGAGCTGGTTTGGGTTGTTAAAATTATACCCAGTGGGTAGGAGCTGCCATGCCTCCAATTGCTTGTGTGGCTACTCTGTATTTTATCACTCTCTTTTTAAAAATTTTATGTTGGTGTAAGGAGAGGGGAACATTGTTTTGAAATAAGTCTGTAACAAGAGGTTGAAATAGACCCGGAAAAGTGCAAGCAGTAAATACCTGTCTGAAGAACAGACCACCCCAGCACCTCAAGGACAAGGCCTCCAGCTGTTCGGTTATTCCACCTGGATCATGGGCTCCAGCTGTAATTTCTGTTTCACTAGCTTAATTCTACACCTTTTTTACACTGGCTTTTGAAAAATGCATATTTATTCTCTCTCTGCCTTTCCCCATGAGCTGTAAATGCCTTTCAGTGGGTCACACTCTCAAGTGCACTTGTCTTTCCAAACTGTGCACGGTGCTGCATTGGGACAGTGAACAGCAGGGAGGAAAGTAGGACACAGGCACCCAGCATGGACCTGAGTGCACTCACAGTGCTGAGCCCAAATGGAGCAAACAGTGTGAACAGCAAAGCTCTCTTGTCCTGTCTGAATGTCAGCGCACACAGAGGCACATACACACACCCCCAACAGCAGCAAGTGCACTGCAGGTCTTCATACTCCTCTTCCAACACACCCAGGGAATGCTGGATGTGCTGCCTGCCTTCTCCTTGGATCTTCATCCAGCATTTTTTCTCCTGTTTAGTGGAGCAACTCCTTTTCATGTACCTTGTAGCAAGGCTGTGTGGTCATTTTCACGGCAGAGAAACCAAGCAAGGCTGTGGAAAGAGATGTGGGAGAAAAGTGTGAACAGAACCCTCTGGCAAGTCAGGACAGGTGTGTTCACAGGGTTTCAAAGGGATATAGTATTGGAGCAGTGGTAGAAATAGAGTGGAATTGGGAGAAACTGCATTGGGCTGGGAAGTGGGGTGTGCACTAGAATCTGAATCATTTTTCACAGGAAGTGGCATTGTTTCAGCCCTGTGACTCCACACTGGCCAGAGCACGAGGCCACAGCAGTGACTGATCTCCTCTTGTTCTGTGCCTGTTCCCGGAACACGGTGCAGTGTCAGAGCAGGACTTTCACTTCTGTTCTGCAACAGCTATTTCAGACTCTCTGATTCCATGTATTGATCACAGGTATTCCAGACTGCAGCTCTGCCCTTTGGGGCTGAGAGTGACATCGGCCATGGGCTCGTTCCTGGTGCCCAGATTGGAAGAGCCCTTAAACAGTGTCAGTCTGAGCGCCTTGTGTGGGAGGGACAGGTTGGGCTGGTGAGTGATGCTGACTCAGGTGACTTTGAAAATTTATTTTCCTGATCACTTACGCCAAGGACTGCTCCCCGAAGTCAGTCAAATAAATGCAGAGCTGCCCCAGAGGGACAAGTCAAAGGGAATTTGGACTGCCCTGACTGGTGACTGTATTGTGGAGGACAGCACAGAGCAACCTGGGGCTGGGCTGTGGGGCTGTCTCTGTCCTGAACACCCACAACCTCAGCTGAGAACAGTCCTGTCCCTTCCCTGTCCCAGGGAAACTGTGCCACAGGCTCCTCAAAACCCTTCTGTATAAGGTGCGATGTGGAAAATCCCCTTTCCCTGCTACCTTCACCACAGAGCCCCCCTAACTGTGGCTCCCTGCCACCATGTCCCCTCCCAGTGTCCCTCTGTCTTACTTGCAGGGAAGCATTCTGTCCCTGAGGGAAGGCAGCTCCTGTCATTAAGGGACTGAATCCTTGGTTTTCTCTTTGCCTAGTTCTCGCATTAGCTCAATCCCATGGGCCATGTAGAGGACCTGAAGCTAAAAAGGGTTGATTTGTCTTGTTCTTGCATTGTCTAATGGCTGTTGCCCATTTATACCATGCTCTGGAGCTTTAGTGAGTCCACTCCAGTCCATTAGATTACCCCACTGAACTGGAGAAAATGAAACATGTCCTTTCTTTGGCAGTGGCTCTGTAAACAGTAAGAAAAGAAGAGAATTAAACCCTCCCCAGTAGGGAGATTGCTCTAACAATTATTTACTTCGAGCAGGCATATCTCTATTAATTTGCTTTGGGTTTGCTTGATTTTCTTGATGAAAATTACAGAAGACGAGTTTTGGAGGAAAGCAAATTGCTTAATTGCCGTTCAATACTGGGGGTACGTCTTGGCTTTCTGCATTCGCAAAGGTTTTTAATAGAAATACTTAGTTTGGGATGAATGAAATATGAATGGAAGTGTGTGTGTATCTGTGGGTATGTGACTAAGCAGCAACTTATATTTAAGCACATCATTAAGTGAGTTGGTGAGGAGGGCAGAGTTGCTCCACCAGCCTACTCCTCCCTTTCACAGATGTGTATGAATTTGTGTTTGCAAGGTTTTCATTGCAGTTTCCTAATGAACAGCGGGAAAGAAGTTATCACACACTGTGCGAAAGGTGTTCTACCTGAAACAATCCGAAAGATTATGGCAGCTCAGTTGCATTTCTGAAGATAACAGATTTTTTGTATTTCCTCTTTTGCCTTGCCACTGGAAAACCTTAAATGGAATATTTTCCAGTGATTGTGTTAAAGTGTGATTCTGGCAATGCCCTCCCAGGTTTCTGTGGTCTTGGTTTTTTCTTTCCAATGTTCTGCTGCTGAGCATGCAAATCAGTAACTTGTTATTGATTCCTTTGTTAAATTTAATAGCCATTAATGGGACTCAACGAGAATTTTGCAGGGTTTCATTTTAACTTTCAGTAGAACTTCAAAAGTACCTTTACGTTAAGCTTAAATTTCAGACTGTCCTTCAAACTCTTATTTTCACTGGAGAATAGTTTAAACAGGGGGAGGTAGAACAGAAGCCTCAGTGGGTCTCTCAGCCCTACATGGACTCAGAGCACTCAGAGCAAGTGCCCAGGTGCCACCCTGGTCTCAGCCTGTGGTGCAGAGCAAAGCAGAGCAAAGTGAGGAAAGGCAGCACGAGCTGCTCCCGGCTGCCGGAGCTCTCAGCTCCATGGCTCTGACACTGGAGATGAGGCAGAGTTCACTTTTTCCACGCCTGGGTCAGAGCCCAGCTGCCCTCCTGGGTGTCACTCAGCCCTGACTGGCACTACCTTGGCGTGCTTCTGACTTGACTAAAAATAGGCAGTCTGGCAACCTCCTGAGAGACCTGGCTCTGCAGAAGTCTCTCACTGAGCTCTGCAGAGCAGCAAGCGCAGGGACATTTTTGTTAAAAATCTTCAAATGGAAGGAGCTACCTTAGCCCGTGGGATTTTCCCTTTCAACGCCCAGAGAAACATCTCCTGCCCCAGTCATCCCTGCCTTGCTCAGTACAATAGGGATCTTGCAGAGCTTCCTTATCTGAGACCACGTGGCAGCTCTTGCAGCTTCAGTAGTTAAGACTGAGGATCTCAGATGAGCTTTGGACCAGGGATCCCACTGTCCTGTGGATCAGGGATCCCACTGTCCTATGGATCAGGGATCCCACTGTCCTATGGATCAGGGATCCCACTGTCCCTGGGGCTCACCAAAGGGATTGTCAGCACGTTCCTCTCTCTGCACGAGGTTTTGTGACTGAGCCTCCCTTGGTGCTGCCCCCACCCTAATAGATCAGCTCTGTAAAATGCCTGAATACATGCTTCAAAGCTTGATAACAAGGTGATAGGTGTCTTAGAATTACCAAACTGAACCCCTTTAAGCTTATTTTGCCCTGTAAGCTGGAATGGACCCAGATAATTTCAGCATTTCATAGTGTCATCTTCAGTTTAATGCACAAATTACTTAATGTGGAGTTGTGACTGCAGGAGCACATTGCTGTTTCCTGTCCTGGTCTTAGCAATATTGAATTTCCCCAGCCCTAGCAGGACTCAGCTCCTCATGCCAATCACAGAGATTGGTCATTAAAAATGGGAGACAAGAAAACAAGGAGCTGTTCCTGTAAGCCGTGTGCTCCAGCTGATGGGAAGGGCAGGAAGGAGGAGATGGGCTTTGCTCCTAATCAGCCAGAGACACTGCACACTGCAGAGACAAACCTCACTGTGCTCGAGACAGGCCTGAGCCACAGACCTTGCTGAGACTGGACCTGGACCTGTGTGTGTCTTGGCCCAGGAGCAATCCTGACATGTGCTGACACATTCTCCTTCGCTGCCCACAGATCTCCCACTCCCCGGGTGGCTTCCCTGTCCCGGGCTCGGTGGAGGCACAGGGAAGGTCAGACAGCAGACTCTGTAATGGGGGAAGATGGTTTTTTTTTGGAGTTTAGGGAAAGCTTTTTGCTCCTTAGCCAGGAAAGCAGCCACGAGCCACGTGCTGTGCCAGGGCTGTGCCCTGGGCTGCTGAGGGGCCGCGGGGGCACATCGGGCACCCCGGGGCTGTGTGCCCAAGTGCCACAACACAGCTCTACTGCAGCAGCACAAACACCCAGCCTGGGGCCCCTCTAGCAGGTTGTGGGAGCACAGCATGTGCTGCTCCACTTTGACAAGCACAGGGAGTGATTAATGAGCCAGGGAAAACAGGGTGACACATGCAAATACTAGAGATCTACAGAGGAAATTCTGAGGATCAAGTCCACCTTTGTAAACAGAAATATCTCTATTATTGCGGAAGACAAGAAGGGAGCAGAGAAGCTCCGTGACTTCCCCAGACAGTCTCTAATGATACTTTCTGCAGTTTGCATCAATCCAGATTAAGCTTTGGGCTGACACAGACAGGTCTTAACTAGGCTCTCCTCCAATGGAGTTGCGTGTTCCCCTGTCCCCCGCTTTCCCTGCTGCTGAGCTGGGCTCCATGCCTGACACAGAGTATCTGCACATCCCCTTGAGCAGCTAACCCTGCTCCCCTGATTGCTCTGCCAAATGAGGCTCTGGTTTCACTGTGATCAGGAGTGCTGCATTGATGAGGACAGTCTGTGTGCGGGAGGAAGTGGGTTTGGTCTGTAACTTTAGTTGTTCCAGGCAGAAATTGGAGCAACTCAGAGAACTGCTGAAAGAGGCATTCTTGGTCTCCCAGGGTACCTCTGCCAGTGTAAGGCCACTGACATTGCCAGCCCTCGAGAACTACTGCTTCAGTGTGGACTGAGCCTTAAAAACCCCTCCAAATGTGGGAAACAACATCAAAGCAGAGTTGTGGGAAATGGGAAATGCCACTGCAGCGGCCTGGGATGTGCTGAGCCGGGGTGGGATGAATGGTGCACAGAAGAGCTCCTTCCACTGCTGTGCTGAGAGCAGGGAATGTGGCTCCTGGTCTCTCTTAGCCCTGAAAAGTTCATATCAGGTTCTGCAGGAGCTGCACAGTGCACAGACCGGCCCCATTAGTGCAAACCTGGGCATTTGGCAGTCTCAGAGTGCTCTGGAAGCACCACTCACTAACAACTGCTGCGTCTCAGGACATCACCAGGCACTGTATTCTCTTTTGGAAAGAGATTTCACTGGGGCCTCCAAAAAGGAGAGCAGTAATTATTCCTCTGCTCTCCATCTGGGGAGGAAAGCCTTGACCTCCTGGCACACGGTCAGATACTGGAAACAGTTTCCTGCCAATACAAACTTCTGAAAATTTCCCATGTCGCATGAGAGGGGAGAAACTTTAGTATGAGATTGCAGAGCTGTTTTGGAGTCCATTTTCTTTAAATAGCAAATACAGATTGAATATCTGTACTTTGGTGTAAATAAGGCTGAGTAAAGAGGAAGTCCTTGAGCAATACTGCAGTTTACTGGGACTCATCCACAGACAGTTGTGGATTCTTTTGCATCAGCCTGAGTCTTCTCTCTGTGCCTGCTGCAAGCTGTCCCAGGGCTCTGTGGACACCACAACACTGTACAAAAGCAGGATCTCAGCACAGCCTGGTAAACCTGGAGAATTGTTCTGAGGCAAGTGGGACATGAGGAGCATGGTTGAACACGCCATGTGTCAGTCAGGGATGCCATACCTTTAGCATATAAGGGAACAAGGTAATTGACTTTTCCAGGCTTGTGTTACCCAGAAACTTTCTCCCAGCTGGTGAGAGTCTGCAGTAACACAGAAGTGTTGGTAATTGCGATCTGCACAGTGCACATGCTGCTAAGGTGAAGCCTTCTACTTCTTGAGAAGGCGCGAGCTTGGAAGGGTTCTTGGCTTGATTGTCATTCTAGACAAGTGTATCCTGACATCCTTTCCTTTTTTCTATAAATCAGAAGCAAAATGAATAAATTAGTTATTGAAGTTCCTTGTGGGCTTCATTGATGCGATTGCAGGTGGAAAAGACAGGTAACATAACCAGAGGGAATTGGTGTCAAGGCTGCTCCTTGCAGACCCAGATTATGTCACCAATCAGCTGGTGAAATAAAGAGATTTCCCGCGTATATTTAGTAAATCAACATGACAATGTCATATACAATCGGAGTTAATTAGGCAAACCTTCTTGCTGTGTATAGCATATCTCATGCCTTAGAGGTAGAAAGGCTTCCATCAATGCTGCAGCTCTGGAAGTGTCAGGGGAAGTGGGCTGGGTGCAGCTTGGTGTTGAGAGGCCCCTCAGCAGCCTCCTCCTCCCTGGGAACTGCTCAGGGTGAGCTCGGCCTGGGCAGTTTCATGCCACCAGCCCTGAGAACGCAGAGGCCTGGCCTGTAGCACAGGGTGCTGTTGGGAGGGGCACTGCTGGGGTTTGACACAACGGGAAGACAGGAATCACATCTGGGAAGCCTCGTGTTTCCCATTGGATCTCGGCGCTCCCCAGGTTTCCACGTCCTCCACGACGTCCCAGAAGTCCTCCCCTTGTCCCCCAAGAGCACTCACTGCAGGATGTGCTCTGGCATACGGGACTCGCTTCTGGGGTCAAGGAGGGACACAACTGACAGGAGGCCCTGCCCTACTCGAGCTGCTCACAGCTTCCTGGCATGGCTGCAGCCAAAGGCTTTCCACCCCTGAAGGCCTTTCCTTGCCCCTGCCCCGGGGAGGAGAGGCTGAGTGTAGGGCAATGGAGGGGCTTGTCCAAGGTCAACCCGTGTCAGAGCCAGGAGCCCTGCACCATTTCCTCCTTCTGAACGTGGGACTCCCATCTGGTTTGATTCAGCTGTCAACCCTGGAGCAGAGAGTGGCAGTAACAAAAGGCTTTTTCAGACATAATCCCACTAAACGGAGACAATCCTGTTATGTTTCCAGGCGACAGGAATTGAGACTTTAGTGCCAGAGTATGAGGACTCTGCCCTAAGGGCTTTGTTTCAGGACTTAACGTCAGGTGATCGCAGGGCCAGCCTGGTCTTTGTGCCCTAAAGCAGCGCAGATTAAGCCCTAAACATGTATTTTTAAACTGAGAAAAGCCCAAGAGGTGTGATAGACAATCTGGGAAGGGGAGGAAACACCAGACCAGCATCCCAGTAAGAGGGATTAGTCTGGCCAAGACAATGGAAGCCGTGAATCTCCGAGGGGCATGGCCTGACATGCCAGCTGAGGGCTGGGCTGCCCTCCCCATGCCAGCTACACCAGCCTGCCAAAGTTCAAATGTCTGACAAGCATCACACTGCAGCTCCTGTATTCCCAGCCCATGTGTCCCTGATCCCCAGCAGAGGCCAGTTAATACCCAATTAACAGGACTCTTTCTAATGAACTGAGCCTTAACTGCCAGCCACTCCATCCTTTAATCTCTCCCAGCCGAGTGGAAGGGCTTGGCAGGTGTCACTTCAGGCTGGGGTGACAGGGCAGATCCGGCCTGCCAAAGCACAGCCACATGTCCCCTGTCCCCTCACCGGGGCCTCCTCCCCGAGACACCATTTACCCCGGGGCAGAGAGAACATCCCTGTTTCCTGCAGCTCTGAGGAGCTCATCTCTCCTTGTCCCTGGAGCAAGGACCTGTTACTTCCCTGGCCAGGGCAGGTATCCCAGTTTTTCTCAAATGACTGTCTTGGTCAGTCACACTCTATCAGAGCTATTCTTCTTGCCCTGTCTGCCAGAGCCCCTTTTGTAGCCATGCTCAGTGTGAAGGACCCAGTTCCACTCTGTGTGCCCAGGCAGCCTCTTCATGGCATTTGGTCCCCAAATGCACGAGTCAGCACTCCCTTGTGAAAGGCCCAGGGATGCAAGGAAAAATGGACCTCACTTAGGAGATACGGCCATCCCAAAGCCCTCATCAAACAAAACAGGACTGGGTGTCTTTAGCTGTAAATCTTGAGAACAGAGGGGAGACACACACCCCAGAGGGCTGGAACTTCGGCTGTAGGAAGCCTTAGGGGTGAGCAGCTCAGGAGTTACCTCGGCTTTGGGAGCATCAGAGTGAAGCTGTTCCCACTGTATAGAGTGGCTGCCTTGCTTTACAGGGACTGGTGTGCAAACCAGACTTTCCCGTCCATGTTCATCTCAAAAGTAGAAATCTGTGATATGGAACAAGCTGGGAAATCCCCTGCACATCCTATCTCAGCCCCCTGCAGCCTTATCTGCACTTGCAGAGGCTGTGGGCATGCAATGCACAGCAGCCTCGGGCAGGGCAAAGCATGAAGATGCAGCACAGTGTGGGTGCTGTGGAATTTGGGGTTGGGGCCAAATGAGGCCATGGCGAAAGAAGGAACACATGAATTGTAATTCCTAGTGGCTAGAGACATCCCCTGCTTCTCCTGTGCCTCTCTGGCTTCAGGCAGCAGCAGCAGAAACTGGTGGTAGGTTGTGCTGGGGCCAGTCCTGCCCTGAGCACCTCATCTACCTGGGAGGTGCCCAAAGCCTCTCAAGGAGCTAGTTTTCAGTGGGGAGCCTTGGAGAGGCAGTACTTAGCACACGGAAATGATGTTATAGCACTCAAATCATCATTAAAGATGACACCGGCTTCTGCATGCTGGGCTAGCACAGAGATTGTTTTGTTGCATTATCCTGTTTCTTTCACCTGCAGATCTCGGCATGCTTCATATGCACTATTGCAGACACACACTGTCCTGGGAAGGGCTGAGATAGCATTAGCCCAGCTCACAAAGGGGGAAGGAGAGAACAGGAAGGCATTGAACACCGGCTTCTGTCTCTGTCAGGTGCATGCAAGAAGCTGGGCCAAAAAGTATTTGCTGAAAGTCCCAGAGCAAATGGCTGGAGCAGATCACGGACTCTGCGCCCCAGCCTTCGGCTGCCTCAGCCACAAAATAGCTCCATCCCCACGACTGGGACAGGAGACAGTGGGAGAAGAAAACGATCTCCTAGAGCACAGGGCTTCTCCAGGTTTTTGGGGAGCTACTGGCACAGCCCCAAATGCTGTGACACAAGCTGCTGGCACTCCTGGTGCTGTGACAGGCTCTAGGCTGGGCTGAACTGTGCCCACTGCCCTGATGTGACATAGAGCCAGGCAGCTCCTGCCGTGTGACACTGCTGTACCCCAGCCTGGCACAGAAAGGTTTGAGCTGTTCACTCACTGTTTTCTAGAGCTGAGGAAGCAGACTGGATCCTAAGGGGTCACTGAGGATCCTGTGGGATCTATGCAAACATATTGCCAGAGCAGCTTGTGCAGCTCCCCCCACTTTGCAGCCAGCAGTGTCGAACAGCAGAATTGAGTGTGAAACAGCTTCCCCGCAGACCCCATTAGCCTGAGCTGGAACTGCCGACATAAGGCCGGGCCCCACAGCCCCAGAGAGATGCTTGAGCTGTACAGTGCATCCTGTCAGAGCTTCCCAAAGCAGGAGGGAGTGAGACTCAATGAGCAATGACTGTGCCCTTTTTGCTTTTAGGCACAGGGCCACCATTTGCCCTTTGCTTCCAAGCAAAGCCCTGGTCCCTGCCCCATGCCAGCAGAATTCCCTGAAGGAGCAGGCTGCACTGAGGGTGTCCTTCTGCCTCTGATGGGGTGGGGCTTCTCTCTGCCTTAATTTTCTCCCAGATGAATTTCTCCTGTGCCTCTAATTAAGCTTCCTCTTTGGCTTAGGACTGTGGACAGTCTGAGCATTTGTAAATTAGCCATCCACCAGACAGGCTTTGTCCAGCTCTCAGCCCTCTAATTACTCTGCTCAGCCCCCAGAGATGAGGGATCTGCAGGAGACAGACTGAGCAGAGCAGATCAGGTGCGACAGACCCTGCTTGGACAGCAGCCCTGGGAAGAATGGTGCTGCTGCCCAGCACAAAGAGCTGCGGGGACACAGCCTGAGCTGGGCCGAGCAGAGCCCCGTGCTTGCACATTGGGAAAAAACTCTTTACTTGCATGTCTGGGCTGTGTCAGAATGCCCCTGGCCGTGTGTGCCACAAGCTGGTGCTCCCCCATGGCACAAAGTCCTGCCAAAGCGCAGAGCTGATGGCAGGTGCCCCTGGGCTGTGCCCAGCCAGCGCTGAGCCGGGTCCCTTCCTCCTTGCCAATGTGCCACTGTGATGCTCTGATCCCAGGGAAAAGCAGATGACTGTCCCTGACCGAGGAGATGACCGGCAGCTGGAAGCACCAGAATAGGTGACTTCCATTTGCTGTCTCACCTCAGAGCTCACTGGGGCAGGACAGCACCGTGAACGAGTGCAGGAGGCTGCTTTGGGAGAGTTTGGACATTTATATAACACAGCCTGTGAGACTCAGTTCAGCATTTGAAGGAGTGGCAGGTCATTTGCAATCTCCTCTGCAGCTCCTTCACCAGCAGAGCTTAAGTCTTTGGACTTGTTTACAGAAAGTATTTGGACAATGTGACAACTCTGGGTTTTTGGTTTTTTTTTAGAAACAGAGATGCAGGCAGCAGAGTTGGGCTCATACACTGGGCTTTGCAAGACAAGCACTAAAGAAACTTGTCTAGCTGGGCTTGACTGGGGAGGCCCAGGGAACACAGAGCCCAGCGACTGCTGCACAGGCAGCCCTGCCCAGCGCCTGACAGTCACTGCCATGGGCACAGCAGAGGACAGGGGCATCTTTGGGGGCAGCAGTGTGTTTGCCCTGTCCCCCCCGGGGCAGGGCAGCTGCTGCAGGATCACTCTTTATGCAAAGATTAGAAGAAAAAAATGCTCCTCTCTGAGCTTGCTGCTTTGTCTAAGTCTTGAATGATTTTCTGTCACTAGGTATCAAACTGCAGTTGAAAGGATTTCCCGTTGACATTTAGCAGTATTAAATTACAAAATAACCACAAGTCAGCCACTCAGTATGATATAAACAGTGGGATTTGACAGAGCTTTTTCTGGCCTTGGGGACCAATTTACTCATTTTTACAGTCCCAACTCCAGTCATCCACTGGTAATGCACAGTGCCTTTTGGACACCACCTATTTGGAATTAGAGACACATATGGCAGAGTGTAATTACCTATTTACTCTGCTGCTGAATCAGCAAACTGAGGCTAGTTAACATTATAGCTCATAAGTCCCTTTCATAAACATGGGTCAGTGCTGGAACTGAGCAAAATTAATTCAAAAGAAAGAAAGAATTCCTCTCGAAAGGGGAGCCAAAAAAATCAGATGATTTAACAGGGAAAAAATGGACCCTCAATGCTTTCTGTGAGGAAGAAATCTGAGGAACTCCAGCCAGGCTTCTGGGAGGAGGGGTCTGGACCATCACTTATTCCCACTGGTGTAAATCGGGAGTAGCTGTGGAAATGTCTTGCTGAAAATCTAAAATAAATGAGAGAGAAATCAGGCACATTGGCCAGAGCTCCGGCTCAGCTCCCTGAGGAAGCAGGCAGCTGGTCTGAGCTCTGGGCTCTGCATCCTGCCACCCCATGGGGTCCAGCTCCAGCTAGGCTTTGTGCTGGCTTTTGGGGCTGGGCTGTGAGTCCCACTTGTTTGCACTGAGAATTTTTTAGCCCCTTGTCACCAGCTGTGACGCTGGGGCTGGACGTGCACAGGGCCTGGGTGAACACCCCCAGCTCTGGGCTTGTCTTCTGCCCCCCCTGCAGCCCTGCCCTGGTTAACAACCAGCGGCAGAAAGAGCTTCACGACTCCGTGAAGCTCAAGCATTTCCTGGTGAGTAAACGCAGAGCAGCCAAGGTGGGGAACGCTGCCCGGGCAGGAAGGCTGCAGAGAGGCACAGCTTGGCTGGCACAGCACCGGGGCTTCCCCAGCCTGCAGCCACGGAGAGTCCCAGCCTGTGGCACCCGGAGAGCCCCAGCAGCACCCGGAGAGCCCCAGCCTGCGGTGCTCCGCCAGCTGCAGAGGCCACACTGGTGGCACGTGGAGGAAAGGGTTAACTTCCACCAGTACCAGCTGCTCCCAGCAAGAAGCAAGGAGCAGTGTCCTGCTCTCTGGGCAGACCAGCCAAGGGGAATCCAGTGGGTAACTGGATCTCCCAACCCCGTGTCTCAAGGGCGCTGGGGGCTGCTCTGTTCCTGTTAAATGGTTCATGTGTGGGACTCTGGGACATCTCAGCACCCATCCACTCTCGGCTGCAATATGTAATGGATTCTGTCTTAATCCAGGCACTGGCGTATGAGTGTGGGTTTTGTGTCTTTGTCCCTGAGGTTTGCACATTTACAGTCTCTGAATACGAAGCATCACAACAGCAGAGCTCTGTGGGACGTGACTGGGAATGTTGTAGAGCAGAAAAATGTGTCCCTGTCAGCCTGGGGTGTGGGAGAGGTGCTCCAGGGTTCAGTAAAGTTTGCCAAGCTGCAGTATGCCATGTGTGGGGCTGGTGGCTGGGGAGTGGGGAAAGGTGACCCTTGGGCGGGCAGGGAGGGCGACTGAACACCTGTGGAGCTGGGTCTCTGCAAGGCCAGTGTGAGCCCCTGGTTCCTCTGGTCACTGCAGGGCTTGGCAGCAGCACGGCTGGTCAAGGGCAGGGGAAGGAGGCAGCTTCCCCTTCTCTCCAGATGTGCCAAAGAGGCAAAATAATAGGAATGTAAGCTGCCAGCAGCAAAGTGAGAGACACCTCTGGAAAGCACCCTCTAAAGCTGTAGGAACATGTTTCTCCTCCCACTGACTTTCAGAGCTTTGCAGTGATTAAGACACATCACTGCCAGGCCTCCTCTGTAAAGCTCCTATTAGGTGGTTTCCCTGTGGGACAGGGTGAGGTACAGGACTTCACAGGGATCTGAAGTGAGATAGGAGACAAGGTGTCGGTGCCTGGCTCCATCCCCAGCTGGTCCTGGCTTGGGTGTCTCTCTCGTGGGGAGCTCTGTGGGTCCTGGTGTGGAAAGCACCCATGAGCTGTGCTGTTCACAGGGCGGGTGGTGGCATGTTGCTACCCCTGGCCTCATTTGCGTCTCACCTGGCTCCTGCTATTCCAAAACGGAAAGGAGCCATTTTAATTTCCTCGCTCTACATTAAATTTGCCATGGTGAGCAGTCACTGCCCCTAACAGAAGGAGGGAACCGAGTTCCTTGCCTGAGCTTCGGAACCTCAGGGGCCACAGCTGACAGGGAAAGGAGCAGCACAGCAGGGTGGGCACAGCCACCCCGTGTCTTTGCCCTGACAAACCCCATGATCTGCACAGACAAGTTCCCAGTTCTACCCAGCACCCTGGTCTGTACAGCTATAAAATGGGGACAGCAATGACCAGCTGCACTGCAGTGATACCAAGGCTGATGTTTAACTTGTACTTTCAAGTGCTTCAGAGAAAGACACTACTGTGAAGTGAGTGTGGCATCCTGGAGCAGGATCCTGCCACCAGCACCACTGGAGCAGGGGCAGCCACTGGCTCCTACACTTGTGCTCCTTCCCTTTCCATTTTCACTCTTCAAAGGGCTCGGCATCTCCTAGAAGGGTGCAAGCGGAGTTGGGATTTGAACTCATTAGCTTTGTGCAGCCTGCACCTGTATCTCACTTACATCTGCAGCCTGTGGGGAAACAGTTTTGTTTCCTACTTTGCTTCATTTTGCTTTGCTTTGCTTTGCTTTGCTTTGGTCTGGTCTGGTTTGGTCTGGTTTCATTTGTTTTTGTTTGAGGGGAAGAGAGCAAAAAGAGAAAATGACAAGCACCTGGGAAAACCGCCTTGTTCTGGGTGAGGTGCAGCTCAATAGGAGCAACAACGCCTTAGAGGTAGCTGGTGAAGCTGTTCCAGGGAACAGGACTGACATACCCGTCCCTCTCACTGAGCTGAGGCCTCATTTGCAAGAAGGGGTTGTGCTGGGGAAGCTTCTCTGTGGCTGCTGGTTGGACCTGTCCTGCCTAATGTGAGTGCAAGGCAAACCCCATGGTGCATCTCCAGTTGTGGAGGCCTTGTTTGGTACAAGCAGAAAATAACACAAAATCTGCTCTTCTTTGCCCCATCCTCCCTGCAAGGGGACTGTGTGCTGGAGGAGGAGGCCCAGACCATAAAGCTGGGCAGCAGGACTTGCATGTCCTTATTCTTCCCTCTGCTATTATTCTCTCTGCTAGCATGGATTTTTTACTTGAAGCATTAGTTTCCCAATCTGTAAAACAGAGATGGAAACTAGAAGCCTTGCAGAAATATTCTGCACACTTCAGATGGAGTTTGTCTCATCTGAATTCACATCTACCTGCCTCGTCCCCTCAGCCCTGTATCTTTTTCTTTCTCTGTGATTTCAGATAGAGTCTCATAAATCTTGTTCCAGGCCTAAATTAAATGACTGCTTAGAAGTCAAATCCCATCTGTGGCATGCCCTGTGACCTGGCAATCTTCCTTTCCATCGCTTGAAGTTGGCAACGTTCCAGGGTCTCAGGGAAGTTCTGCAGAAGGATTGTCAGGCTCCTGGGATTTAGTTTAGATCAGTATTTCCATCCCCAAAACCTGTTTTGGGGGAAGGGAGAGAAGAAAGAAGTTTGATGCAGGGTTTTAAATTGGCCATATAAAGTCCATACACTTAAACTGTGAAGCAGTCTGTTTTATATTGGAATTTGTTGGATCCTCTTAAAGGCTGTGAAAACTTAACTACAAGAAGTCCTGTTTCTCCCACACTTGCTTTCCCTGCGTTCTGTGCTCTCTGAACATCCTGGCCCAGTGAGTGCCACAGCTGCTGGCAGTGGTGGGGAAGGGGCTGCAGTTTGAAATCTTGAAACTGGGAGAAGTCTGATTTTTATCTCAAGTGAGCATTTTTACTTAATTTAATACCAGCACTTTGAAGTGTCTTAGCACAAAATGTACCTAAAGAATGCGGAGGAACAGAATTAACAACAGGAAGCTGTTACAAAAGCAGCAGGAGATGTGATTGCACCAGGGCAGGATCAGGCTCCGGCCCCGCCGCACCACAGGAGGGGTGCCAGCAGCATCCCCACAGAGGGAGACAGAGTTGGGACCCACTCCAGGACTTTTCCATGGGAATTCAGCAAGACCTATTTTCTGATGAAGCTGAAGTTGGCAGCGCATGTAACCAAGCCAAGGAGTTCACTCCAGAACATGGTGATTTTTAATAAAGTCACAACTGCTGCTCTGTGCTAAATGAGTCATTTTAAAGTCAGTCCCTCATAAAACAATCGCTTCCCAGATCCTGCTTCCTTCTATACATGTCTCACCAGCACGGCATACTTTTATGGCATAAACACCACCTTCACTTACATTGCTGCTCAACAGTTACTGCTTGTTCTCAGCGATTTCTCAACAGTGAAATGCAGGCTGTGCACAACGCCAGGGAACAGCATGCTCGGAGGAAGGGCCGGCAGCATCCCGCATCCAAACCCAGCGGCGTGAGCTGCTGTTCCAGTGACAAGTGCCTTGATGTGTGCTTGTGACACCACCCTGCTGGGCACAACGGGCCCCCTGTTCCCTGCGGCCGGGGTCCGGACCGTGCCCTCCCGGCCGTGTGCATGGCCAGCACGGACACTCCTCTCATTGCTTTCTAGCCCACTGATCTTTTACAAACTTAGGCAAACCGAATTTGGTGTTGGATCCTCCTTCAGCTGCCTGCCAAATTACATAAAATTATTTAAAACTGGCCAGTGAGCTAAAAAGATGGGGGTGGAGGAGGTGGGGGGAGATGACAGATGGATGGTGTGAATGCAGGAGTCTTGTGTCCTTAGGAAGCCAGGCTTAAAACATTCAGGAAACTGAAGAGGTCTCTGATCCATGAACCCTTTTGTTCCGAGGCACTAATCTACCCGACCAACCAAGCTGTTGAAGTGCAGGATGATTTAGTTTACTTTGTTTATTTGCTTTTTGAGGAAGTATGGGCCAAAATGATGGTTGAGAATACGGCACGTCTCGCATTATTGACTGCGGATCGTAACCTTGTAAAACAGCATTTTCATAAAATACACTGTGAGCATTTGTAACCTGAACGCAAACTGCCAAACACACGTTCACACAACTCTGGTATTTGGTTTAATATGTATATATTTTCTTTTACAATTTGGACCTAATGAAAAACATGTGGTTTGTGCTGAGTAAAAGGAATAATAGAACTTTGTGCCGGCTGCATCGGTTCCTGCTGGGCATTACCGACCGCATGTGCTCTCTTGCTGGCTTGTGACTCCAGATACTGCGGAATGACTTGAACATGTTCCTCATCCCCACCCAAACCTGAACATTGCGGTTTTCAAAAATGCTGTTGTCTTGGCAACCTTCCAGATCCTTTCTGGGCATTTAAAACTTGGCTGAGCTAGTGGAGCAAAAGCACGTTCCAAGTGTTTTCCCAGGCCTCTAGCACAACACCTGACTGCAACGCTGCTTTCTTCCCGATACTCCATTGCTTCAGTTGTCTTTGCTCTTCTTTCAGTAGCAGTGGCACCCTTGTGGTACCTCCCTGTTTCCTTCCGGTTTAAAAGAAAGCCCCATATCCGCCCAGCATTTGAACCAGGGGCACCAAAACATTTTTGTCCTGTGGTTATTCACATCTGAGAACTGCAAACAGCAAGGACAGCGATGCTTCACTGGCTCTCCGGAGAGCTGAGTCAGCACTTCCAGCTTCCTGAGTGGTACAGACTGAAGAGGGCATGAAACAGGGCTGCTGCTTTAGAAATGGCACAGAAACCCTACAAATGCAGAAAACTGCTCAAAGAAATGTAAATTTGAATGTGAGCCATTGAAACACACAGGAAAATCCTTCATTGTGAATGTAAATTTAAACAAAATCGTCTACCTCCTGCCTTCCCACACAAAGGAAACCTGCTGCCTCTTCCCTAGGAGAGTGTTTTACCAAGCTCATATGAAACTCTTTTTACAACATCCCTTTGTCTCTCTTGGAACCTAACCAAGAACTATAAGCCTTTAAAGAGAGCTTTTTGCTTGTTCAGGCCCAAGGGGAGTAGCTGGGTATAAATAATAGATTGGCCTCTTCTGTCTCCAGCGTTTCTGTTCTGCTACTCCTCACAGACAGAACCTGGGAAAGGTGTGGCAGTGCCTGCAGCAACACGAGAGCAGTTATCTGGTCTCCCCCGAAGGAGCACGATGATAAAGTGAGAAACAGCTGACAGGACCAGAGCTGGAATGTGCAGCCCAGCGGACGTGACGTTCCAATTTTGGAAAACTACAACTGGGGAGACTTGCTCGCTCGCTGGACCTTGCTGCTGTTTTCCATACAGGGAGCCTTGGGAGAGCAATGTCTTATCTGTCCAGCCTGCTCAGCAGAAACAGCCTCTCATCCAGGCAGCTGATGGTTAACAATTAATACCTTTGGAGCATACACCTAGCTAGGGAAAAGTGTTAGGGATTTGCAATATACAGCCAGGCAACATGAACTCCTTGTTTTTCCAAGGTGAACAGCTCTGCCACATCATCCTACAAAGCCACAGTTGTCCCTTGTTTTCAGTTTTGCCAGTGTTGCATTTTCCATGTCACCCTTGCCTGTGAGCAGCAGTGTTGTAACCCCAGTGGTCTGAGCCGTCCTGCTTCTCACCTGCCCCACTCCCACCCAGCCCTGCCTTTCTTCTCCCTTTATCTTCTGCCTTCTCAGCTGTTAAAACCCACCTCCCCACCTTTCCTAGCAGCTACCCTTTAACAGTTGTCTCTTCTCCCCCGGTGTCAGAGTCTGCCTTGAATTGTCAAGTTTGATGCTGGCAGTTTGTCAGAGCCCCAGTTCCCACCCAATCCTTCTCCACTGCTGTGGGTTGTAAGGAAGGGAGGTAGGTGCTGTTGTATAGTCCCAAAAGGAAAGTCTGTATTTATCTCTTGGCAAGCAGAATTACGAACTTGAGGGAGAGTATACAGGCTTCTGCTTTCTCCTACTCCTCAGTTCCCTTCTTGGTCTCTCTGGGCAGATTAAGGCTTTTGTGCTGTTTTTACCAAGGTCAGCGATCTATTCTTTTGTATTCGCTGTTCTCCACTCAATTAGTTGAGGGCATTTAACATGGATTTTTCATATTTGCATCGCAAATTCTAAATGATCCATGAAAGGCAGCTGTTCAGAAACTTCTGAATTCATTATCCCCAGTATCTTGGAGCAAAGAAACTTTGCCAGCCATTTGACTGGGGCCCTGTGTAGTCAGTATGATGGGAAACTGTCAGTCATTTGTAGTCTGCATTGAAGAATTAATGTGATGCTGTGACACCCGGTTTCCATTTTGCATTCCCTTCAACCTCTTCTTTACCTGACTTGCCATTTACTAATAGTTGTGTCAACCGATCAGTAGCTGGAGACCTGTGCAGCAGCACCCCCAAGGCCTTTTTCGGCAGGGTCATCACAGTCCTTCTACGCCTTAATGCTGTGCATCCGCCTGGGCACCTTGGAGAACAGCCCACAGCACCCTCCCCACTCCCAGGGCCACGGGCTGGGACCGGGTACAGGATGCACAGGCACAGGGTACAGCTTGAGAACAGTCCTCGTGTTCTTGTGTGTGACACACGCATGTGCAAACACACCCCACAATCACACGCACAGAGCTCCCAGCTCTGCATTTCCACCCTGTGTCTCAGCTGCATTCCCTGCTGCAGGAACGGCACGGCTGAGAGCCAGAGCCTGCTCTTGCTTTCTCTGCTCTTCCCTTCCTTCCTGCCTTCCTACCTTCCTTGGGCTTGCTGGGTGTGACAGGCTGAACACAGTTGTTTATTGCTTTTGTTTCCCCATCTAATCAGATCTCTTTCCCTGACATTATGCAGCTCAGCATAAGCACTCCAGGTGGGATGAAACCAGTTCAGTGCCCTCCTCCCACCCTTGGCTGCTCCTATCACTAATGAACTGCAAACAACCATGTTCCCCATGTTCAACCTTCACCCTGTCCGATGCATCCATAATCTAAATATAGGCCATAATTATTCTGCTGGCGTCTGTTGGCCCATTGACAGAACTGACAGTGGCAGAGGTCGGGAGACCCTTTGCACCTTTAATATATTCTCTTAACCATTTCCCTGCCACTGATTGTTACAGTCTCCCTAACACCCAGTAAATGTCTGTGGTTTGTTCTTTGACTGTTCCAAAGCTGTTCCTTAGTCTGCTCAGTTCCTGTACCACCGAATGCTGATTATTTTCTTCCCTCTAATTGGGACACTTGGTTTGTTTATCTGGTTGTGCAATCAAAACGTGAACCCAGGATGCTCTTTTCCAGCCAATGACCTGCATCTCCCCCAGATGCAAATCCCAGTGCCTGAGAAAATGAGTGCAGGAATCGATCTCTTGGCCAATGCACTGTTTCCATGTTGGAAGCAGAGGCACTGACTTTCCATATGATTATTTTTATGGCCCTGTGGAACAAACAGTTGAATATGGTGCTGTGAGAGTGAACAGTGGGGGGAGAAACTAATTTCTGCTGTAAGTAATTTGATCGCAAATCATTTAAAGAATGAAAATTGTAGGGGAGAGATGTCACTCCTGGCAGAAGGTCGCCTGTGTCACCTGTCAGACAGTCCCCAGTGGCGATCATGAAAATTTCTTTGTGGGATTATTAATAAATAAACATAATGCTCTGCATTTCTGCAGCACTTTTCAGTGCAGGAACAGAAAGCACTTCGACTTTAAGAACTATGCTCTGCAATTATTTTAACTTCCTTTCAAAATAGTATTTCAAAGGTTAAATTTGTAATTTGTTTGAATGTTTGAATGTTACCATCATAAGATGATATTAAATTTAAATGACATTATTTCCACCTCCACCCCAGCTCATTTTGAGGTAAAGTGCAATCTCCATTTGACATCTTGATGAATTAAATGAAGTGATAAGTCATTAGTTCTGAGACATACTTTAAGTATTTGCAGTGCAGTAGATCTTGGAAAGCATAACAGTGGTCAGGAATCCAATGTGCCCCTACAGTGGACAAAGATTTTGTCCCACAGAATTTATAGTTTAGTTCAAAACTACAAACAGCAGTAGAAAAGAAAGAAGGTTGGAGGGCTGTCTCACAGCACACGGGACACGAGGTTATGATCACAAAGTTATCGTGCTGTCAGTCAGAGTGCAGTGATGTATTGCTGCTCTGCCAAAGGTTGGGCCCTGGCTGTGCACCTCGGTGTGTGCATCCCCAGAACTCTCCACGAGCTAGAGAACATTGCCACTGGAACAGGCAATGAAAAGATGGCAGAAGAGCTGTTGATGTTGTATAACCCCTGTGTGTTCTGCTACCAGTAGTGCCTCATTTTTCATTTGCATTCTTTTGTCTCTGTGGATCCATATGATTAGTCTGAAATGTAAAACTACCCTCAGCTTTCTCTGGGCAGGAGTCTCCTTTTGTCCTGTGTTTTTTGCACAACATCAAGCACAGCTTGGGTACTGACTCATGAATAGGACTCAAAAATCCTTCAGCTAGCAATCTGTCCTGCTGCCATTAAAGTTTATGGTAAAATTCATCCTGCTTTCTCTAGCTGTGAAATGATATGGCATTGGTGCTCTGAACCAATCTTCGGAGTGAAGGAAGAGAACAAATCACAAAAGAAAAGTATTACCCAGAATAGATTCCTCAGAAACGATTCCCCATGCAAGGGGCTGGGAATGGGAAGGTGCATGCCTGGAGTGTCTGGCAGGGTCACCCTCGTAACATCTGGCTGTGAAAGCTGGGGAGCTCTGCCAGCTCCTTTGGAATAACAAGCCGAGCTCATGAAGACAGAGCGTAGCTGTGCATTCCTGTGAAACTCGCCCGGAACACTTGGAAAGGGTCACCAGGAGGAATGTCAGGGAAAACAGGGGAAGGGCCTAGGACTGTTAAAGCCAGAGCTGCTCAATCTGGCTTCAATTGCTTTTCTCCTTCTCTTTTCTCTATTTCTTTCTTCTCTCCTCTTCCCTGGCTGCACAAGGGGAGGCATTTGAGCCTCACTAATGACCAGGGACACTATATAAACGATATAAACAGGGATCAACTTAAGGCAGTCCATTAAGAAAACAGGGAGACAGAGCAGTAAAGCTTGTGTCTTGCTTACACAGTAACGAAGTAGTTAGAAGGGTTTATCCTCACTATCAGCTTAACATGTGGTTTGAGTTCACACCTGAGCCCAGGCTCTGCAGTTTTCCTGCTGCTCTGTGGCTCCAGCCCAGTGAGCCACGTTCACACCCTGCCCAGAGAAGTGAGAGGGAGGCACTGAGCCTGAATGAAGGTGCTCCAAAGCCCAGCACCGGGGGCAGGGTGAGCTCTAACACCAGTGGTGTGGCAGCTCTGGGCTCACACAGCTGGTGCAGAGGGACAGCTCCAGGAACGGAGCTGCAGAAAGGAAAACGCACGAGTCAATATTCATCCATATATTCATGATCTGTAGGCTTGGGTGCTGTGATGCTCATTATCTAGGCATGACCTTAAAAACTGCACTTGATTGAGAACACGGCAGCCCATCTGCTTGGCAACACAGGCTGCTGGGGGCCTCACCCCAGCACTCTGCTTCCTGCACTACTTCTCTGCTTTGCTGGAATACAGATTCAAGGGCACAGGCTTCATCTCCAAACCCTTTGCTGAGGCTGAGACAAGGCATCCACAACTCTTTCTCTCTCAAGAGCACAGTGAGTGCTACCTGTGTGTGCAGGACACATAGCTTACTCCATGTCCCAGCTCCAGCTCTGTGCAGCAAACTTCCTGCTCCTCCTCATTGCCCCAAAATAAGCAGCAACCACAAGGCCGGGTGCTTGAAAAACTCTGTCTTCTACGTGCCCTTCCACAAAAGCAACAGTAACAGCCACCCCACAGCCCCTGTGAGGCAAGGTGGAGCTCATGCCATGAGCTCTCTGCAGCTGGGGTGGTGGTAGGAACCACCCAGCAGCTTGGCAGTGACAGCCCTGCAGCCGGCCTGGCTGTGGCAAGGAGAGTGTGCCAAGGCCAAGGTGTTCCCTCCACTGGGATGGAACACCCCTCCCAGTTGTCCTCTCCATGCAGGACAATGAGCAAATTCATGAATGAAAACTCACAATTTCCTGCTCCGTGAGAAGAGGACAACAGGCCCCTTCCACATTTTCTGCGCTGCCCCGCCCTGGTTTCAACTGACCACAGAAATGAATGAGAACTGTTTGCTGCCACTTCATCGTTTCAAACACACCGCCACCAGAAAAGAGGAAGCAATGTTCGGTTTTCTATCCATGTGAAAAATCCTTCTGCTCCTTCCTCCAGACACCTTCCTGAGCCTGTTTTTGAGCATCCCTCCTTCTTTAAAAGAAAACGTGTCTTTCTTCTAAGCAATTAAACTCTATAAAAAAGGCCATTTTCCCCATCATACTTTCCCATCTCCCCTTTCCTGGATGGCAATCACATCCTCCAGATCTCACGCTGAGAAGGATATTCTGCCACTGGTCACATCTGGTTCCCTGATGAGATCCGCAGGCGGCCGGGCTGGAGCGCTGTCTGGGTCACGTGGTGGCTCTCGGTTCCTTATCTTCCCCAAGACCAGCACTTTTAAATCTCCCTTGATTCTGTTTCTCTCCTTTCGGAGCACGCTTATCAGTTTGAGACTAAACTGCTGCGCAAATGCTCACGAGATCAATCTACAGATCTTAAATATGGTACAAAAGAGGTGTTTCTGTGAGCAATCTGTTGGAGAGATTCCGTGCTGCCTTTTCGCCTCGTTCCACGCTGGTATGCATTCCTTCAGCATTAATGCTTCCTCTGGGACCCAACCTTATGGAAATCTGAGCCGGAGCACGCAGGCTGCAGCCGCTCTGTGGAACTCGGCCTGCGTGGAGGGAGCTGCAGCCCTGCCTGTGGAAAGAGAAATCCACAGCCTGGCTTCTCCAGCTACTGCTGGAAAACTGACTCTCCTTAAACTCCAAGATTTACATTTGAAGAAGAAGGTTATTTCGATTTTTGGAGGGTTTTGGGGTTTTTTTTTTTGTGTTGCTTTTCCTGCCCTGAAAAATAACTTCTAGCAGCCTGCTCAGTGTGTGCTATTAGGAATGGAAAATAAATAAGTCAATAGGCATACATTAATTCAGTAAGGCCAGGAATTTATCGATAACGGACTGAGGATCAAGGATACAGTGACAGCTGCATTTAGCTCTCAGAATAAAGTAAATCAATGGAATTGACTGTATGTTGATTTAAAATCCTTAAAGATTTGGGTCAAGATCGTTCTAGTTTTCCCAAAATGGACTCGTGAATCTCCATACCCACAAGTAATACAGGAATGTTCATGGTTTCATGTTCTCAGCCCCCACTGATATTTCAGTGCTCCCTTGCTGTGCTTGGCTCTGTTGGAACAATTAACATGAAGTGGCCTCACTCCCAGTGGGTCAGTGCTACAACATTGGCTGGAAATAGTGAGGAGGCCATGGGTGCCCTACAACCATGTGAGTATTGGCTACAAATGCTTTAGAGGGATAAAAAATATTTCTTTGTATTTTAGGGTAAAAAATAAGTTATTTAAAATACTTTTATTTAGATAGTTCTCCATTCTTTACAGACTTACAGTAACTACTAAGAATTCCTTTGGACAGTTGAATCAGTGGGATTTTAAGTGTTGTGGATTAACACATCCTTGAACTGTATAAAATGATTAACTGATTAAAAGGTTAGCTAGGATCTGTGAATGATGCAACCCTCATTTAGATGTGTGTGTATAAAATACAGTTTTTTACACTTCAGGAGACTTGATTTGTGCTGTTCTTACAGATCGTGGAACACAGAAGAAGTAAAGTAAACATATGAAAGTTCTCACTTCGGGGGTTGTTTGAAAGAGAATTTCACACAGAACTGTAGCACAGATATGAAAGAAAATCTATTTCTGTCAAGACTTAATTGAGGAAATTTAATTTTCTTTCCTAACTGAATTGCTGTTGATAATTTAAATTAATTCTGTCTGGTCTGTCTAATTTAGCCATGAAAAACCTGGATCTTGGAGCTGTGCACAAGAATGTAGCAGATTTTTAAAAACAGCTTTTCTGAATAGAAGACGGTAACTTATGGCAGCCTAACAATAGATATTTTTTGGTTGTTGTTTTGATGTAAAGCACTTAAGTTCTTCCACCTCAATCCACTGATATTCTCATTTTAAGAGAAAGAAATGCATTTTTGCAAATGGTACATCAACAGACTTTGGGAAAATTGAGTTTGGAGGAAAAAAAATTGAATTAATTTTGTTTCTCTAAGCACTTTCCCATGTTTCAGATTTTGTACTGATAGATTGATGATATGATTTGCTTTAAAACCAGGTGGCCTCTTAGTTTCCATCTGTTGTGTCTATTGCTCTGTCTCTAGTGAGAAGCATTGCAGAGCTGTGCAGGCATCTGCACCCCGGAGAGAAACTCTGCGCCATCAGAAATGCTCTGGGAGAGAGAATCTACTTTCACTGTCTCTTAAATGCATCAGAAACTCAAGCCCCTGGATCTTGTTTATACTCACCCAAACTGAACACAGTGAATTTCTATTAGCTGGGTGTAAACAGCTTCGTAACAAAACCAAAACCGAGGGACATTTCCAGAAGAAACAGCTAAAATCTTCCCAAACCACCATGGCAGTTTCTGGCCTCTCTGGATGCTGAGGGTGGCAATGCTTCAGCAAGAAGCTTTTCCTAAAAGTAGGAGTTTCTATGGATAAAAGCCATTTTAGAAAAGATCTGCCATCATGTTTCAGGTTCTGCAAAACACAGAATTATTTTGAAGTATGTAAGTGGAGTCTGCTGGAAAAAGTGACTTATTTGAACCGAAATGTCTCGGGCAGGTTCCCCACAGCTCTGGTGTAGGTGTAGGTGATGCAATCAGTCGAGAGAGCGAGGGGCACAGCAGTGACACGCCACGAGGGCTGCAGGCATTTCCTTGGAAGCGGCGTGTCGGGAACATCGGGCAGAGAAAGGAGTGGGGCCTTTCCTGCTGCTCCCAGGGAACATGCACAACAACAAATCCCCGGAGCTGCGGGGCAGGGCGTCACTGCACACACGGGTGTCTTCTGCAGACAGCTGCAGCACACCTGAAGGGATTGGGCAACAGCGAGGCCAAGGCATGGGACAGAGGGGTGAAAGCACAGTCCTGCCCGAAGGACAGGGCCCCGTGAGCGCTGCTCCATCGCGGGTGCCCGGCCGTAGGCCCAGTGCGCTGGGCTGACCTTCCCCGCTCCTGTGGGACCGGCTCCATGCTCACTGCTGGGGCACTTCAACTCCCAACGCCTTACAGGAGTCATTTAAAAGGAAAAATAAAAGCATTTTGAAGTAGTATTTTAACTAGCAAAGGGCTACGCGGAAATGATCATAGTGGCAAAGGTGTTTTTGCTGGCACAGCGTGTTTCATTTGTGAGCTGCTCCAGGGCTCGCTGGCGTTGGCACTGTGCTGTGCCAGCGCTGGGAGTTCCCAGTCGTACCAGCAAACATCTCCACACAAGTTTGGCAGAACTGACAACAGTTGACAAAATAGGAGCAATTGCCTTGGTCCCCAGCCCGGCCGGGACCATTGCTGAGCCCCGCTCGTTCGGTTTGTGTTTATTGCCAAGTTTACTTTCAGGTTCGTGTCCACTTGTGAAAAAAGCGTGTTGTACTTCACATTCAGTTCAATTTATGCCGACTATTCATACGTGTCACAATTTGCGGATGGAGGATTTTCTATCTCAAACCCTGGACACGTTTTGGAGTGAAACCCGTCCAGGCCAGCTCGTGCAGGAACTCGGCTGTGCCTCACTCGAGGCCTGAAACGCCTGGGCCGGACCCGGGATGGGGCCTCGCTGCGAGCCGAGCGGACACCGGGCCCGGGGAGCTGCGGTGGGGCAGAGGCGCGGCGGGCCCGGGCGGTGCGGGGCGGTGCCGGAGCCCCCCGGGCGGTGTCGGAGCCCCCGGGCGGTGCGGGGCGGTGCCGGAGCCCCCCGGGCGGTGTCGGAGCCCCCGGGCGGTGCGGGGCGGTGCCGGAGCCCCCCGGGCGGTGTCGGAGCCCCCGGGCGGTGCGGGATCCCCGGGCGGTGCTGGAGCCCCGGGGCCGCTCCAGGTGCGGGCCCCGCAGGTGGCTCCGAGCGCGCAGGCGCCGCCCCCCGCGCGCGGCCCCGGCCCGGCCTGCGTGGCAGCGGCGGCGCGCGCGCCCGGAGCGGCGGCGGCGCGTGCGCGGGAGCGCGGGCGGGCGGGCGCGCGCGCGCGGCGAAGTTGGGTGCGGGACGCGGCGCCGCTCGCTCGGTCCTGCGGGGCTCCTGCGGGGCTCCCGCCGCCCCCGCGCCGGCACCGCCGCGCCTCAGGTGAGCACGCGGGGCCCCGCGCTCCGCCGGCCCGGACCGGCCCGGCTCGGCTCGGGGTTCTGCCCGCCCGCCCGCCCGCGGGCCCCGGCGCCTCCGGGCAGCCCCGGCCGGGCCGCGGGACCGAGCGAGGGGCGGCGGGGGGGATCGAGGGGCCGTGCGGGAGCCGGGGGTCCGGGCCGCGGGGCCCGCACGTGTCCGGGAGGGAGCGGGAAGCGGCCGCGGACGTCCCCGGCACCGGGCGGGTCAGCCCCGCTGCCGCCGGACGGGCCGAGCGGCGGCCTTGCCACTCGAGCAAAGTTGCGCCTGTGGTACAAACACGGGAGTTTGCGCGCTTTGGTGTCGCCCGCAGGGTTTGGGGAGGTTTGGGGGTTTTTTTTCCCCCCCATTTTAGCGGCTGTGCTCCGAGCACACGCGCCCCGGAGGAGCCGCTCCCGGCCCCGCGCCCCTCCGAGCGCCGCTGCCCCCCAGAGCCCGGGATGTGCTCGTTTGTCTCCTGGGCTTGGCCGGGAGAATCCCGGATTGTCCGGGAGGCCCCGGGACCCTGCTCGGCTGCTTCGTGCCGGGGTTTGCTGAGACTCGCTGCTGGCAATCCCCTCGTCCCGGAGCCGCTCGCGGGTGCGCTCTGCCGCGCTCGCCCCCGGGGTGGGAGCTCCGCGGTAACCCCGGTGCCGGGGGATTACACATGGCTTTGGAGAGAGCACATGGGAGAGATGAACTATCAAATACCATCTTTTTCTCCCCAGCGTGTTCCTCCCTCCGAAGTGTGATTTATGCTTGTTTAGAATAGCGGTGGATTTCTGAGCCCATCTGTTTGTCTGCCTGTTCGCGCACATGGAATATCTCTGCCTATGGTGATTGCCTATGGCATTATTGCAGGAGAAGTAGTTTGATGGGAAATATTGTAGCAATTAGAAGTCCAGTGATGCAAGTTCCTGACACATTGTGACTGTCTTGCTGTCAGTTCTGTGTCTCCTTTAAAAGTTCATTTTTTTTGTGAATCGCTGTAAGCAACCGTTTAACTTCTGCAGCATTTCTACAGCTTTTACATTTGAGACATCTCTTGACATTGAGTCAAACTCTTTCCACTGCTATTTTTTTCCTGTAGACATTCTTTGTGACAGTCATATTCTGTTAAGCAACAACAGAAAAAAAGAAGGAACTGCTTTTAGATAAGACTGTTGCTGCCTGTTTCCTCTGGCTCTGAGTCTTAGAGACCTAAAAAAATGGGAACTGTGAGAAACTTTTATTATGATGGAAAAAGAGCATTTTCTGTGGGAAGTGAGATTTCTAGATGGAGTGTGAGTGACTGCTGTCACCCCAAAGGAATTGTCAGAGCAGAACCAAACTTTTGCTTTCTTAACACCTGTGATGTATAAGACGCTTCTGCTTGTTTTATTCTTCCCTCCTTCCTCTGCAATTCTGTTTTTAGACAAATAGGTATTTTGTGAGAGAATGGATGCATAATTGGAATGTGAGTTTTTATATACCTTTTCAAATTCTGCACTGTTCATTTTGTTGGGAGAAAACCAGATGAAGATGAATAACTCAGACTCCAAGCCCATACTGGGAAACAGGTTTTTTTGCAGTACTTGCCCTCTGTGATCCTGTCTGAAAAGTTTTATGTCAGTCTATAACACTGAAATATTTATTGAAAATATTGAGCCTACATTGGCTTTTTCTCATTTCTTGCAGTTGTCGAGGCTGTACTAGAGAAAATAGTGAGAGATTCTGAGGCTTCTCCTGCAGCGTGTTTTTGGGCTTTATTTACACCTACCTGTTGTTCTGAAGGCCTCTTGCAATGGCTTGAAAGAGGTTTCTTTGCGTACTGAACGAGCTGTTGTTAACTCGGAGTAAAATGAGTATTTTTGTTTGAATGGGGGTAGGAGCCAGAAATACCCGTGTGGGTTTTTCTCCTGCTCTGCCTCTGCTCTCTTAGCTGTAAAATGGGGATGGCTACCAACAAGTCCCCTTCCTGAACACCTGCAGCTTTCTAGATGTCTAAAGGATTAATTAGTGGATGTATTTTAGCATCTTTTCCTCCTTTATGTGGCGTAATATATATTTGACCTCAAGGCTATGAAAAATACCTAGTAACAACCAACCTGGCAGTACAGACCAACCCCTGTGGCTGCAGCAGCCAACAGCTGGGGCAGGTGGGAGAAATCGAATGTATTCAGTCTGAACTTAAAGCAGGAAAATGGACTGTGGCTGGAGGAGCAGAGGAAGAACTTAAAGAAGATTTCAAAAATGAAATTATGAAAGTGGAAATCTGGGGCTTGTAGGACTTTTGCTCTGTCCTAAATGAAAGCCTAGATGGGTCCCTAGGGAAAATGAATTTAATAGCCCCACTTGTGCTTTAGTTTTTGTCATTCTTATGTGCTTTTCTTAGAGGTTCTTGTTGCAAAAGAGGTTGTTCATGGTTATCTCCAGCAAATGAGAACAATAAGTACACAGAGCCTGATTTTAGAAGTTGGGCTCATCTTCACCACTGAAGGAACCTGTTTCTAATTGCAACTTCCAGAGTTTTACTACAGCTCAGCAATTGCTTAGACAAAGAGTGGTCATGATGCTCTGTATGGTTTGAGCACAGAATTGTGGTTAGGGAAGTCATGAATGGCCGTTCTGCCCATGGCACACACTCCTGCATTTGTCTTGTAAACTCACTTAACCAGTCTGTTTTACCTTTTATAGGCAGATGGTGACTAATCCTATGTACACCTCTCCGGGTGCCTGACTGGGTTGTTTGTAGGAAATTATGTGACATGTGTCGTTGTATCCAGTACAAATATAAGATGCAGGAAAAAAATCTTGTGATGTTGAAAGCAAAACCTAAATAGTCGTGCAGCTGAAATATAGTTTATGATGGCCTTGATACCACTTGTCACTGAAGATGCTGAAAATGTGGCAAGAGAGCAGTGACCTGCTCTGCTCCTGGTTCTGGAGACAGGCACGGTGGCAGAGGAGGCTCACACATGTCTGTGCCACACTCCATGGACTGGACAGAATGACCTTTCCAAGTACAAGGTCCTGTGGAAGTTAAAGGTTGTCTAAAATGGTCCAAGTGAGCACTGTCCTGTGAAAGGCAGAGGCCTTGAAAATAGTTCTTTCTGTTACCAAAAGCAGTTAAGCTGTGTTTGTTGTACTCACCCTCCCTTTGTGAGGCTTTCAGTACAAGCCAGTACTCAGCAAGGGCCCTGCTGCTTTCCGCTGGCAGGTCAGGGAGTGCTCCGGGAGATAAGAGCAGTTTATCTAAAGCTGATGGTAGGAGTGGGGAAGACTTGGTGTGTCAGCACCAGGCAGCCCCGAGTGGCTGTGCTCACAGCACAGAGCTGGTGCCACCAGCAGCTCGAGGGTTCCCCTGGCATCCCCAGTCCTGTGGGCTGCCTCAGCTCACAGTGAGCTGATGTGAAACCAAGGAGCCAAAAGGAGTTTGATGAAGTAAGAGAGTTGAACGCTTGACTCTTTGTGGCTGCTGGAAGGGCAGGTGGTGCTTTCCTGAGCTGTGTCCTTGCCCTTTGCCATGGTGGGACTGGTGCACTGAGGGACCCAAGCCTGTGTTCAGGGACTGGGGTGTCTGCCCTGGGAACAGACTGGACCCTGGGTCTCTTCCACTTGTGAATTCCATATTTCACTGGAGAGCTGTGTCTCTAAAGTTAAATGGAGGAAAATGTAGTATCTAGGAGGTGAAAGAAGAGTTCAAAGTGTTCAAACCATGAGGTGATGTTGGCCCAGTCAGTATTTCTCTTTTTGAAGAAAAAAACCAAGAAGCCAAAATGCTCGCATGCAAAATCTAGATTTAGGTCTGACTAAAAAGTCATAATGCTTTTTGGAATTGCTGCAGTGTGTCTAACTTATATAGAAAATTAAGCTGTATAAAACACTTCCAAAATTTTTCCTCACAGGTTTTGGGAGTGGTGAGGAGGTGTGTGTTTCTAAAGCCAGACTGGGAGCTGCAGCCTTGAGTTGGCTGAAATGTAGGACAGGGGGAACTGAGGTTCTGAGGGTGTCACCGAGTGTCAGTTCTAGAGCCCGTTAGTGAAGTTTTGTTTAAAAACAGAAAAGTACAAGGAGTTATTTTTAATAGTGGTTCAAATGCAGAAGCCTGTGAAGCTGTCAGATCTTTTTACAGGTAGATAAGTCTTTTTCTGTCTTGGCTTATTTTTTTATATGCACCTTGGATTGGATCAAGATTACTTCAAGTTCTAACCTGTGCTAAGTATTTAAACATCTGGACTTGCTGTAAGTGCCATTGCTGTCCAGACATGAGAAGTCTCTTGGATTGCTTTTCAACATTTTAAAATATTTCAGAAAAAAGCTGTATTTTTTATTCTGTTAAAACAGTGTATGTAGCTTCCAGCGTTTAGTCTTGTGACATGGCTTATAACACGGCACGATGCAATAAATTGCAAATAAGTTTATGGTGTCAGTACAGTTAAAGAAATTAAATTTCTAAATTGTTTACTTCAGCTTGGTGCTACTTTAAGTGTCTGCTATCAGAGATTCCAGGCAGTGAACAGCTGTCTGTCGCAGATGGGAGAGGAAAAAAACCCTTAGCTTCTTCCTTCTCAAAAGGTTTCCATATAAACCCCGTAGTAATGTAATACAACCTTTTAGTCAAATTTGAGTTTCCTGTTACACATTTAAGTGAACCGACAGCAGACTTGTATCTATTTGAAACCAAGTGGTGTAAGTGAATGCGACCCTGGGAATTTTGTACTCCAAAGCATTCTTGAAACCTCACGGATGCTTGTTGAGCAGTCAGATGTATTATTTATTGCATCTTTAAAAAAAAAAACAAACCAAAAAAGGCCTTGCAGGTAGTTCATGACTTCTGTAGTCTGCTGTGTTTTGGTAAGATCAGGTGGTATTGTCTTTTCTGTGCTTGTGCTGTGTTTTACCCCAGAAAATCAGGTAGCTTAGAAACTATCAGCAAATCCACATTTTTAATAGAGTAATAATAGAGTAATAGAATAAACCAGGTGTAACTAAGCCTGAAAAAGAGTAGGTTTAAGGTTGAGTGTTTTCTGCTGAGATCTGAAAATGGCAGAAGTGGGTGTTTTGCAGAGAACTGCATGAAGTTTGGGATTATAAATTGGATGTGCTGGTTTATTGTTCTATGATCTAGATCACCATGGCAATTATAAACCTATTAAAATAGTTACAACATGTCAGATCACAAAGTGCAGAAGGTGGTAATATCATTCTTTTTAAATGACAAAGTTGTTGCTGCTGTTGGCATCCAGCTATCTCCTTTATGGTGATTTCCTTGCTATCTTTCTTTTTTAAACCCCTCTGGACTATTTACAGGCATTTTACAGTTCTTAGGCACTTCTTAAAGTTTTTGTGCTTATTTGTTCTGAGTAACTTTGGTCTTCAGTTCTGGACTCCAACCTTTGAATTGTGCTTCACATGATGAATCAAAGTAGGTGCCAGCCCATCCCCTGCCCTTGGACAGACCTTGGGCACCAGTCTGGACAGATCAATGTTTGCTTTCTAGGAAGGCAATTTATTTCGTTATTATATCAAAGTATTGACTGGTTTGGGTTGTAGTTTGAAGCAGTTCTCTCTGTGAAGCTGTTGAGCTTTCCCTGTCGGGTGGTGCAGTGCTCACCTCAGCTCCACAGAGCTCCATGTGGCACCTCCGGGTGGGTTTATCTCAATCTAAGGTGTAACAGGCTCTTTTCTGAATTCAGCAGATGGGGGATTGTTTGTATAACATCAGTGGGAAATGGTGCTGAAATGTTTTCCCAAGTGTGGAGATGCTGCTGTTCCAGAAACCCCTTTAGGACGTGAGCCCTCTTAGTGGGAAGGGGCTTCTCCTGGTGCAGTGTTGGTGGGGGCAGGAGGACGAGTGGGAGAGTGTGAGCTCAAAACTCTCCCAAACCAGCCGAGCTGCAGGAACTGAGGGTGATAAACCTGAGCGTGCCAGTGCTGGAGAAAAGGGCAGAGATTCCCATCTGAGTAGGGCGATAACATTTTGCACTGCACAGCTCTTTCCAAAACGAGTGGCTGTCAGTGTCCCCACCAGCTGGGGCAGCGCTGCCAGCAGACTTGAGGGACCTTCCTGGGGAGGTTGCAGTGTCCTGTTTCAGTGCATCCTCCCGCCTTTCAGCCCAAACACCCTTCAGTGTTTGATGTGGTGGGACTCCCCCAGACTGGTTGTGCTGTCCCTGTGGGGGAGGCTGTCGCCATCCTGCTCCTCCGTGTGCTGTCTCCAAATGAATCACGATCTCCTCACCATGTGGGTGGTATTGCAGGGACCGAAAACCACACTGATAAGGGCTGTGACCCCGTCCCAGCCCAGCCTGCTGACAGAGCAGGTGTTGCTCCACACCCCGGGGAGGATGTGCAAGTCTTTAATATTGCAGAGCTCAGTGACAGATCCTGTTCTCCAGTTACTTTTGTCGTTGGGTCTTTGGGAAGCCCACTTGCTATGAGATGGGAAGTATCCAGCAGCCTGTTAAAAACTCATGGTGTGCATGGAGTGGAGCTTTAAGCCCATGCTGACAGGAAAAGCGGGGAGTTGGGACTGCTGCCTCTGAGAGCTGGGGTGCTGGGGGTGGCACAGCCCGAGCTGTTTCACCCCTGCTCAGTGCTGGTCACTTCCCACACCGCCGCTGTCTCCTGCCTCGAGTGGTCCAGGATAATGTAAGTTCCAATCTTTCTTCTTTTCTTAGAGCCAACTGTCCCCTTTGACTTGGGAGAGTAACTTTTTTCTTAACTTAGGGATTTTTAAACTGTGGAGCTGGAGAGGAAAATTGCTGCAGATGGTGCAATAATTGGGGAATGCTGACCTACAGGATAGATGACAGCTTCAAAGTACATTCAATACAATCCTTTCAGGAATTTCAGTTGAAGTGTCTTGTCCTGCTCTTAACCTTGTGGACACTTGTTGCTGCCATCCTGAAAAGGCGTGGATTTTCTCCTTGTTGGAACATTTTGTTTCCTACATAGGAACACTCTGAATGTCAAGCCTCTCTTGGAGGGTTTGTGGTGGGCTCTGGTTCTTGGGGCAAATCTGTGTCATTACAGTGAGGAGACTGTTTCTTTCCCCTAAGAGTAGAGTCTTAGGGTACGTAAATATCAAACATGAACACAAAAATTCCTTCCTCTTTCACAGAGATTCTGCTTCATTCTTTGTGCTGCTGGTGTTTCATTAGCTCTTCTGTCAGACTTGTGAAAAACCGAGAGTTTCAGAAATATTAAACTGGAACAAAAACCCCCAAGAAACCTTCAAAAGGTTTTAAAAGTACATGACTGTATTTCAAGGAAGCAAGTAAGTCACAACCGGGTGTCTGTGTGCCACCCTTTAATCAGCTGGGAAACCTGGGGAGTGACTCTCAGCTGTCACTGTATTAAGAACCAGTGCTGCCTTTTGTGGAGTCTGTATACACTGAACTCAGGGCCGTGGAGTAAATATTCTTGCTGTGTGTTCATAATCATTCTACTTAGAGTAAGCGCTTCTTGGGTGGGTATTACAAACCTGTTAATCTTTATGGTATTTATAGGGTAATTTTTAACTCTCTTGAGCTCTTTACTTCCTCGTGGGTCAATTACTCAATTTATAACATTATGTCAGATGTAAGAACTTTACCATCCAAGAGTAAACTGTTGGGGGTGGTTCTCTACCTGTGTTTGCTCTTAGTTCTTTGTATATTAAGGTATGCAATAACTTACTCTGTTACTGACTTATTGGGATTTCTTTTAGTCCCCCTGGTTTGCACTTTGAAGTGACTGTAATGCCTTATTTTCTGCTTCATCACTAATGCAGGAAGAGGGACCATTGTGCTTTTGCACTTGCTTTGCCACGTGGCTTCCAACTTCCTGGTCAGTGGTAGCTGCACCTGGATTTTGCTGGACTTGAAATATTTCTTTTGATGAGTAATACTGTGTTATTCACAGGTATTAATAAGGTGTCAGCATTGGGGAGGTTGGGAAGGAAATGCAGGGTAGGCAGGACTGTTGTTTCCATGAGTAAGCTCATGGTTTTTAATAATCTCATACTACTGAGTTTTTGCTTCAACACTGAAGCTTATTAGAGCAATAGAAAATTGTTACAGAGGGCAGAATACAGTGAAATGTGATTTGTCTCTTATACAGAGCTTGCACATTTAGTTACAATTTTCTTGAAAGGTTAGTTCCCAGCTTCTCTTCAGAACATTCTGTGCAGGCCTTTCTGTAGGGAAAAAAAAATTGGACCCAATTTAAATAGACAAGTCTTGTGAATCCTGAAAGAATTTGGGCATTTAGCCCAGGAAAGGGAGAGTTCTCTGCAAGAACTTCGTTAACCCTGTCTGTCATCAAAATAAGTAATAAAAGTAGCTCTGCAGACATTATAAAGAACAGATATTCTTTGTTTTACCCTGTGGCCTTGATCTGCAAGGTACTGGTGAATGAATTGTATTCTTTAAGGACAGCTGTGCCCATGTGGGAAGGGAGGTGGAGATGTGCTACGTGCAGGGATACAGAAGTGGAGATATGAACTAAAGAGCTGCACTGATTTTTGGAAAACTTGTGCCATTAGTTCCAGATACTCAGGAATGTGCTACAAAATGAAAGCTAACTTTCGTTTAGTAGCAGTAGTGATAATACAGTCTTACTTGGTGTATTTTGGGGTGGAAAAAAATATAAACAGTATTTCTGCCATAGCTATTTTTGTAAGTAGAAAAATGTTAAATATTTTTGAGTGGAGAAGAGTTTCTGCTTCCGTTTGGCTGTTGCTTTTAGGATCCAGATGCTGTGAAAGCTCTTCCTGCGATGCCAACATCTGGCTGCCTGCACATTTTGGGTAGAGTTTTATGAGGCGGCTTTGAAGTTGCTTTTGGATTTGAATCACATGAGTCTTTGGATTGGCTGGGCTGCACAATTCTCAGCATCATTTCCTTTTCCTTCTGATTATGGGAAATGTAAATACTTCAAGCTGTTGTTCTGATGTTTTGAAGTTGGGGGAACATATATCTGTATTTTCCTCCATTCCTTTTCCCTGGATTTGAGACACATTAGAGTCTTTAATAGCCAGCAGCATGGCTGTAGAGAGAAGCTGCATGAGCAGAGTTGGCTACAGCAGGTTTTGTGGATTTTGAGCCCATTTTACATGGTCTTGCTCTCGTACTTTCATCTACCTTTCTTAAACATTTCAGAAATCACAGCAATATTTCAGAAGTATTTCTGTGAGGTTTGCTTAATGCTTCTTGAGTGCTTGGAAGTGTTCTTCTAATTAAAAGATATTTATAAGTGCTAAGCGGTGGTGTTTCCAATCACATATGTACATAAAGATTTATAGAAGACTTTGTTAAGATTCGAAGTTGTAGGTTTGTTGAACTTTCTGAGGACGGGCTGGGCTGAACAGATCCCACATTCAGGGTTCGGGGCTGTAGCAGCAGAGCTGATTCTTTTTTTTTTTTTTTTTTTGTACTTTGTATCTTACTTCTGGTTTTGTCTTACTAGCTTAGGATGGTCTATTCATCTGTGCTCCTGTGTGGGATGGGTGGTCACTAAAGGTGTCTGATAGGAACCAGCTGTGGAAGTAGCCTGGATTCTTTGTTGTGTCTGGTAGAAACTGATTTTAGGGGTTGGTTTAAACTGAGGGGCTCCACCATAGCCTCAGAATAATCCATCTGCCCACATGCTTGAGTTCTGGTTCTTCATTTTGACAAGGGTCCTTCAGATGTTGCCGGAGAGTGGAGCTGTATTTCAGCTGTCGTTGTCACCTGGCTGGGGGTGCAGTGAGATTGTTCCCTCCTGTGCCAGGAGCCAGCCTGGAACGGAGGTGGCAGTGCTGGTACAGGCAGAGTGTGTTCCGTGGCTCCATGGGATGGGACTTACTTCAGTTAGCATTTAATGATGTGAAAATGTCTGGCAGTTTCTGTGAACACTTATGTTATGAATATATTTCCAGCCTATATTTAATCTTTCCTTCATCAGAAGTGAATGAATTCCGAGAAGGATAACAGAAGTGTTCTTAAATAATTTGGCTTCACGTTTGAAAGCTTTATTGCATTATAAATTAAAAGGTGAGCATGTTGTTGCATGCTTGGTAAGCAGTGCAGTAAAATTCCAGGTAGATTTGGTATGTGTTTGTTTTTGACATGTGTTTCGTGTCAAAAGCAGTGGTGGCCTGAGAGATCTGGCTCTAATGCTTCAAAGGTGATGAAAATTAATACAGTGAATTTTCTGGATGGCTCAAAATTACAACTGGGAGAATATAAATTAAGGTTGGATTTTTGCTTTATCTGAAACACACCTAAGTGGAAACTGGTTGGGGAAGAATGCAACCTGCTGTTGCTATACCGTGGTCCAGTATCACCTCTCTTCAAAGGAAGTATTGTCCCTTTAAATGCTGCTGACTGCTATCCATCCTCAGTTTTGGATGCAAATATGTATTTGATGTTTACATCCTACACAAACACCATGCATAAATATTTACATGTTGTGTAGCACTAGGAAATTCAGTGCAGTGAAAGAAAGGGGTAGGAGTAGTCCAGTTTGGCTGGTGAAAAGGAGCATTTACCTTAAAATATAAATCACCAAGTATTCTTGGCACTGATCCTGGAGCTGTTTAATAGGAGCTCTGTGAAACCATCCCTCGGAATGGATGGATCTGCAGAGCATCTGAAATGTATCCAGAAGACTTAGACAATTATGCCTTTTGGTTTAGGACCAAGTTCTAGGGAGCTGGTACTAGAACACAGAAGAAAACCAAACAAAACCCAGCGTTTAACTCTTTAAAACTTTTCTAAACCCCTAACTCTTTAAAACTTAAAAAACTTAAAACTAAAATTAGAAATAAACTACCTGCCTACCTAGTGAGAGATGGGCGCTTGAAATGTTCTCTCAAAAGTGTTGTATTAGCTCAAGTGGCATCCTCAGGCGCAGTGATCCAGTCGAGCATACTGTGCCAGGCCTTGCTATTTTCAAGCCATTGTACTGGATTTTTCCCCAAACTAGAAGATAGTGTTTGAAGTTATAATCTTACTTGCTTAGACAGGGAATATGGACCTGAGCTGGGTGTAGGTAGTGATTTGAAACAGAGTGGGATATTTCATACAGTTAATTATTGGCAGGAAGCATTTGTTTTATTGACATCCACGGAGACATGACTCCGAATAGCTTTAAATAGTTGACTTAATGTCATTTTGCTTCTAGGTATGGAACAGTGAATTATGGTGTCTGTCACAGCATTTGTTTAATGAGTATCAGTTGTTGACATGGTATGAAAAAGCTCCAGGGCTCTTCAGCCATTTCACTAAAACATTCTCAGTTAGTGGATTTGGGGTCTTTGAGAAGCCCATCCCTTACTGACTGTTGAAAATCTGGTTTGCACAGTCTTAACAGAAGCCCATCTGCACCTGCTCTCAGGGTAATTCCAACCCTCTGAAATGTGAGGTGTGACTAAACCACCGTTCTTCTCTTCAGTGGTCAATTTGTTACAAAGACCCTCATCCTTTTCAGGGGGTTATAAATTCCGGGTAACTCACCCTGTAATGTTTGTGTGTGTGAATTTATAGACGCAGCTTCATCGTGGTGCTAAGCCTGAAATTCAGAAACTGTTTCCTGGTGATTTATTGGGCTCAGTTTAACAGTTTCTGCTTGAATTCCTTCAGTGCAGGCAGAGCCATTGGTGAGAGGCCCCAGACCTTCTCGCAAGGCAGGGGTGGCCATGCCATGACCACCACCCTCCACAGTCAGCTCTTACTGGGCAGTTTTGTACTGAATTATCACATTCTCTAACTGTGCTCTTGCAGTGTTCTCTCCTCAAGCATTTCAGTGCCGCTCCTCGTGTTGTTTCCTTTAACATTCATATTCATATTTTTTTCAGTGTTGGCAGGTGTGTATTTCACATTAACATGAGGGGTTTTTTGGATGTTAGACTGCTATTTGCTTATGGTAATTTCCAGTCATCATAAGGTGACTGTTGAGAGAGATGAGCAGAGAGGAAAAAAATTGTCAGGCATTTACAGTAAATACTCTCTGCTTTTGGAAATGCTGTCAGAAGTTTAATTGTTAGGTTCAAGTAAGTTTGTCATGTGCCAGACAGAATCAGTCTGCTGTAATGAATGGGTTACGCACTTCACCAGCAAAAAGGGAGAGTGAGAAACCAAGGGATGCTCAGGATTTCCTGTCACCTTGCACTGCAGAAGGAACAGGGTAGGCTTTTTAACCTAGTCTGTAATTAGGTTTTGCATGGAAGCATATATTACTGTGCTTGCTTTGCCAAAGCTCTTCAGTATGATGGATGAGATTTAAAGGTTGATCTGACTAAATTGCAATGAGAATACTAACGACAAAGATATTTCTGTTGTGAACTATTCCTACCAGGCATCATAGCTGTGACAGAAATGGTGTAAGGTAATGGACAATAAAAGTCACTCGAAAATAATACTCTCCTAGGATTGGGCTGCCTTCCCCAGAGCACATACCCTGAACCACAGCAATAATGTAATCATAAGCCCAGATCATCATTTAAATATATAGGTAATCTTATAGAGTATCCTGGCAGATTTATTTTATGAGCAAAGAAGAGGAAGAACATTATTGGGCAGTAGAGAGGAAGAAAGTGGTGCTGATGTGGTTGTGTTTATTCCATAAAACAGTTTGCATTGGCCCAGTCTTTGTGGAGCCTGCAGTGAGCAGCACAGGGGCTCTGGGAGGAGTGGCAGCCTGGCTCCCAGGGCAGCACATCCCTGCGGATATCCCAGCCTCCTGGGAGCCTCTGGGTGTGCACTGCTGCCTTCAGTCCCTGCCTGGGAGCCTCTGGGTGTGCACTGCTGCCTTTCAGTCCCCAGCAACTCCCTGTGTGCAGTAAAAGACGGATATTTGTGCAGTAGGTTAACTCATGTACTTGGCTGGTTTTAATCAGCTTGTGGATTTCTGCAACTATGCAAGACTTGCCGTTTTGTTTTGGTTTGTTTTACACAAGGTACCCAAACAGAGCTGCTTGGCTCCCCCCACAAGTCCCTGCATAGCGAGAGGATATGAGAGGCATACAGTAAGTGAGTGGGAGAGCAGATTTATCTATGTTACATACCCATGCTTTAGCACTCAGTTACATGTGTCTCTGTGTGTGTGGTGGGCAGCAGCAGGGCTGAGCGCTGGGCACACAGAGCAGCTGGTGTGGCTTGCAGGAAGGTGAAAAGTGCTGGTACAGAAAACGGTTGTAACACTGCGCACAAGCTGCTGCTTTGCTGCCTGCTCGGGAGGTGCACGGTCCTGTCATGTTGATTATACATCTGGGAGCAAATAATTTGGCCTGCAGTTGAGTTGGAGGCATCCCGAGACACATGGTGATACCCGATCAGACTGGTCACAGCTGCTTCACCGAGGAGCACCCGGGGCACCGGGGCGGCTGGGACTGAATGCCAGGATGCTGATGAGGTTCTGCTCCTTAATGAGTGTCTCGTAACTAATGATCCTGGCCTTTGCTACCAAGTGCCCTGGGCTGTTCTGCCCTTAGAATCCCACCTGTCAGGTACCTGCAAGGTACCACGGGTTCGATGGGCTTTTGGGTTTTGTAATCTCTACTGATTAGGTGTCAGAGATGAGGTGTAAGGGCACTCGGGTACCCAGAGAGGAATTGCAGCTGAGGATGTGGCAGGGGAGCTGACTGCACAGGAGGTTTTTTTTTCCCCCTGTATTTGGAAAAACTCCAGGTTACCTGTGAGTGCTGCTGCATGGAGTAATAACTGTACAGCAGAAAGGGTGACAGTAGTTTGGGAGAAGGAGCAGCTCATTCCACGTGGGTTGTGGTCGTATTTCCCATGATGGTAATGATCATCCTATTCTTTTATTCGCTTTCTGGAAAGATATGTGATGCTTCATGCAATTTAAAGATGTTTTGATTTACAGTCATAGTCAAGACTCAGTGTGAAAATGTGTGATACTGCAGAACTTGGTAGGAAATTTGGAAGCAGGAATAAAAGCCTGTCACTTGAGAAGGAAAAGTGCAGAGCTAAGACAATGTCAAGTAAAAATGTGCCAGTGTTAAGAGCATACCTGATACCTTTTCTGACGCAGTGCAGTGCCTTGGTGTTGCTGGCTGCTATTTGAAGATCCTCTGTGAAGCTCCTTGCTGGGGATTCCCCTTCACTGTCCCTGTCCCGTGCCAAGAGCCCGGAATAGCCGAGCTGACAGCCTGGGGCAGGACACGCTGTCCCGAGGTGTCAGCGGGCTCGGCGCTGTCATGTGAGCTCTGCTGGATCTCTTTTCAAAGCTGCTATTTTGTTCTTACTCCTTCCTCTGCTTCCAGCTGTAGCTCTTGAAGCAGGCAGTGCCCGAGTGCAGATCCTGCCCCTGGCCTGTCCCTGCTCGTGGCAGGTGGGCTTTCCTGGGCTCTGAACTGCCTGCCTCTGATGCTCCCTCACAGCAAGGGATTTGCTCCTTGGGTTTCCTTACGGCAGCCAGGGAGTGACAGTTCCACTGGGGGTGCCCAGGCTGGGGTGTGATCTGATCATTCAGGTTCCCATGTTCAGAAGTGAATCCCTTCCCTTTCTCTGAGCACCAGACCTCCCGAAGACAGGACACAGTGGATGCACAGTTTGATCAGTGTTAGACTGCAGACACTTCACGTGGCACTGCCTGGATGTGTCTCCGTGCTGGGGCTGGAAATGTGGGGCTGGGAGTGTGGGATGTCTGGGTTCCTGTGGAGCTCGGGGCTGAGCAGCCAGGTGTTGGAGCCAGGGTTTGCTCTGTGCATGTGGACTTGGAAGAGAGAGAACATGTTGCTCTCCCTTCAAGTAAACAGCCTTTCTCCATATCTTGGATAATAAAATAATTAAGATAGTTCCATCAGTGTAGCATAAGGTAGGAATTTCATAGGGCACTTTAATGTCATTATTAAGAGACATAGTTTTATATAAATTTTATATAGTTTTATATATATTTTCACCTGGTTACTAATAAACCTACAGATTCCTGAGACTGAAAAAATCTTAAAATCGAGCTTCTTGATACTAACATACCTTCTCCCACTGGAGTTTCATGGTACTGACTTTGAAAAACTGTTTTTATTGAGAGCAACCCATGTGTTCACCTGTTTAATGTAGCAGGAACTGCAGCTCTTTTGTCGAGTGACTGTTAGAGTGGAAGTTCCTTTGCTTGAGACACAAGAAGAGCCTCTCTCTGCTTTCTGCCTGTGTTATGGTAGCTGGTGTTGGGAAGGATCTACCAGAGCTAAAGGTTTATTTCACAGACAGCTGTTAAAAGAATTGGGCACTACTTGCTGCAGAAATTCTTCTGCATCGTATTTTCTCCCCCACTCCCACAAATATTTAAAATACCTTTGTATTTTAAATTAAGACTTAGTCATTGCCCAAGTACCAGCCATGCACTATTAATACACTAATGAGGTCAGGTTGTGTTCTTTCACTGGTGAATACTTGCCAAAACTCTTGAAATAAGTTTCTGCAAATGCTTGTGTTGGCCACTAAATCTTCCCTTGTCACCATTAGGCTTCAGTCGGTGCCAAGGACAGGAATGGTGTGACTCAGAATGACAGAGGGTGTGGGTAAGGGATAACCAAAACCTGTGTCTGGCCCTTGGTTTCTAGCTCCTGCTTCCTGTGTCTTGCCAATGAAAACTTGTAATTTGAGGGTAGGGAAGAAAGACAGTGGTTGAATTTTTGTTGTTTTTGACCAAAGAAAGCAGCAACAGTCTGGAGGGACTTTGTCATTTTTGTTTTACAAATGGAGTTGTGCTGACCTTTTTGCATGTCCCCTAAGTGACTGGGGACCTTCAGTAGCTACTGTTACAGGTGACAAAAGCAGTGTCTTTAGCAGCTAACAAACCACTGACCGAATAAACCCATTTTCTGCTCCTTTATTTATTGTGGAACAATACCAGCAGTAGTTGTGCTCCTGGTGGTTTCTTGGGTACTCTCTGGAAGGGGGTGGCTCTGGCCTGGTGCTGGGCCCTTCCAGCAGCAGCTCTGCTCTGTCAGAGCCCGGGGCTGTGTCCGAGCTGGGTGAGTCAGCCCGGGGGAAGGGCAGGACCCTGAGTTCCTCTCTTCCCACTGACACCAACCTCTCCCTTTCTTTTGCCTCCAGCAGAAGCGAGAGACAGAGTTTGGTATGATACCATGGAAGGGCAGCACAACCATCCTCATCACCTAGGGGACCAGAACAACCCTCTGTGCAAGCTGCCAGGGCAGGAATTCCAGCATGATCCTCAGGTAAGTGCCATGAGTGATCTGTCTCCCTCTGTCTTTTCTTACCTTCACTCTATAAAGGTCTCTTGATTTCTCAGCATTTAGCTGCCTGTGCCCCCCTTCTTTTGTTTTTAGTGCAGTTATAGCAGTTTTAGGGAATATCCAGTTTGGGGTTCTGCCAGCCAGCCAGAATTTCCTGAACCCAGTTTTTTGATTATAATAAGAGAAAAAGGAAATAGTTTGAATTTTGTTTAAAACAAGTGTTTTTAAATAATCTTACGAAAACATAGTTGGCTTTCTCTTGTCTTTGATTCTTTGGAAAAAAGGCCCAAGTAAAATAGATGATTGTGTAAGTGAATAAATGTGTTTTATCTCCTTTTATAGTTTCATAATAAGCGCTGGAGAAGTAATTACCAAATAAAAGAAAAACCTCATTCTGCATGGAACTGTAGGCTCCCTGTGAGTCTCTGGAATCCATCCTGCAATGTATTTTGTCCATACTACAGTAAAGTTTCACTGTAGCAGCTCCTCTCTCTTCCTGCCTTTCTGCAGAAGGCAGCTAAAACCAGGATTAGCCCACAGTCTGTGTAATCATGGAACTTGGATTTTGTGAATTCTGGCTGCTTGCCTTCTCAGCCTGTTTGTCTGTTGATCAGAACAATTCAGTTTTGCCCCTGTGTTATTTTAAGGAATAAACCAAAAGCATCTTGGGAAGCTGTCAGAAAGAAGAGGATTGTAACTGTGGTGTGATGTGACTGTGGGGAGGGGCTGGGGGTGATCGTTTGTCCTTCCCTTTGGGAAGTCCAGAGGTGATCCAGGGCCCCTGAGCAAGAAGTGGTCCTTGGGAGAGCTCTGCCAGTGCCCAGCACAGGCTCTGCTAAGGGGGGAGTTTCTGCACGCAGTGAATGCACTGCTGGGAAAGTACCTTGGTGTGGAGCAAAGCCCCCTCTCCTAATGCAGCAATTTGTCATATTAAGTCATTTAATAATAATTGAATCCCCTTGATTAATCTCCTAGAATTAGCCAGTTGCATTTTGAGCAATTAGGGTTAATTACTGCCTCATTTGGCAGGATAGTGCCCCTGTAATTATTTCATGAACAAGATTAGGAAGTGTTCCTGTGCAGCAGATACATTCATGGCATCTTGGAGCACATGTTAGAATTTGTAATGACATAGTTAAGTGTAATTAGTAGCTAATAATCAGTGTTCTGCTGTGATGCTGATGCTGAGTGGGCTCATTTTGCTGTATGGTCATTGTTCAGTGAAACCTCCCCTCAACTCTGGTAATACCCAAGTTCTGTTAATGGAGGGCTCTATTAAACTGTTCTGAGAACGATCTAATTTGGAATTAGAATTGCAGGAAGACTTCCTTTGGTTTTGCTGTCAAAATAACAAAAAGACCGGAATAACAAAAATATGCAGTCTACCAGGGAACTGGAAAAAAAATGCATATAGGAGAAGGTAGTGTTTGGAGGCCTTACATTGGTGGCATGGTAGGGTTGCTGATGACATATTTCTGCTTTTCCATTTTTCAGGAATATATTTTTATATAATTTTTCAAATCTCTGGTACTTTTTATGTGGGAGAATCTGAAATTACATCCATTCTTTCTTCTGAACATCTGAGTCTTGCAGACATGCTGTGTAATAGTCTGTGGAAGGGAGGGAGGTCGGGGAAGTTGATCTTATGAGAAATGTCATTAATGGCAGAGATAAAAACTTAAGCAATAAAAACCAGAACATGGGTTCTGAGAGTCGTGGAGGAGGAGGGGGCTTTGTATGGAATGGCCTTCCCTTCCTTCCACCCTTTTCACTCCAAACTACTGTGCCAGCCCCCAAAAGACCAGAGCAACAAAATGTGCTCCTTTCCCAGAAGCTTTTCCTGTAATTATGCTGCTTTCTACAGCCCTTTTTTTTTTTTCAGTTCTGACAGAGGTGTTGTTTCTGCTTTATAGCTCATCAGTATAGAACATGAGGAAGTGTGTCAGGCTTTTCTTTCCATCTTTAACTGCTGTTGTTTAGTTAATAAGATGAAACCTTTGAGTAATGCTGGATATTTAGAAGTTATCTGTAATACAAATAATAATTTTTTTAAAAGTCCAATAAAATCATGGCTTTGGCTTTTGGCTCTCTTACCTGCCCAGAAATACCCCAAGGAAGTTCACCAGCAAGAGGGAGAACATTTTCTAGTAATGTTCCAGTGTGAAGGTGTTAATTATTTAAGTCTCTAGATTACTTAGTGTTTATAGCAGTAAGCAATAAAAAATATTTAGGAGTAAATCCCTGATATAAAAATAGAGAGTTGTAATTTTTCACTTAGTTTTCATACTAAATAAACACAATAACTCACCTTTAAACAACTCTTTTATATACTTATATCTTAGCAGAGCTGCTAAGATATTATTTCTATGGTAATTTTAATTTCTTTGTGAATATCACCTTGTCCTACTATGTCCAAGGTATTTCTCTGTTTCCTTGTCACGTTATAGTACAAATTTCTAGATAGGTACAGAATATCTGGATATCAGGATAGATCCCAATCATGCTGACAGGGATGCTGAAACTTTGAAACTCAAGCCAAGTTCTTCAGCAAACTTTAAATTCCAGGTAACAGGTCGGGTGAAGGATATTTTATGATGACTGTGTAGTCTAATTTTGAAGCTCAAATTGAAAAACCTGATGTATTCTTCAATAATTACTTGGCCACCTGTTTGAAGGATAATCCATATTTTAAAAGTTTGCTCATCTCTTGCGAGCTTAGAAGTTCTTTCTTTAATCAATCTGTTCTAATGTGTTCCCATAAATTCACACTGGAATTCCAGCCTCAAAGTATGCAAAATTCTTTTCAGGTAGGCATTATTGAATGGAGGCAGGTGTATAATTTTGGACATACTAAAAAGGGTTTGAAATACTGATGCTGATAGTAAATCATTGCTTGTAATGTGTGCATGTTCTACTGGAGGGGCTGGAGATCCCCCATCACTACTGCAGATGTCTTTTAAAGGTGAAATTAGTTACAGTAAATGTCACTCAGATGAAGTATGCACTTTAGAAGCAAGGAAACCATTCCTTTAAAATTAATGATGCATTGCAAATATCAGAAAAAACCTTATATCCAGCATAAAGATAATTAAAATTCAGGTCAGAAGTGTATGACTTAGTCGGGCTAAATTTTTTAATGAGATTTCAGAAAATTAATTGGGCGAGTATGTTTTTACTCTTCTAAAGAATATTTCATTTCATGGCTCTACAGGAAAGATGCTTTTATTGGCATCTGAAGATTGTACTGTCTGACTTTTTAACTGTTGGTTAACCAGTCTTAACAGTTCTTAGGTTGATTACAAATACTCTAAATGCCTGTAGCCCTTTGTGCAGGGCTGACTGGTGCCTGTTTTCCACATGCCAATCAGCAGTAAAACAACTGACTTTATTATTAATTAACATTAGCACTCTGGGTTTCTATATTGTGCAATTAGCAGTGAACATTCCTCTTTCTCAGCCCATTCAGGCTTGGATTTCCTATGCCTCTGGGGGAGCAGAGGGACAGGCCTGGCTCTGCAGTGGGGTTCTATTTATGAGTAACACCTCCAAATTCTAAAAGCCCTGGCGAACTTCTCCCTGAAGTTCTGTGACAAGGGCTGCCATTGCCTGCTTTTGCCAGCTTTGGAATTTGTGCTCTGGCACCAGTGGTTCCATCTCACAGAGCACATGTATGCCAGAGGAGATGTCCAGAAGAGCTTGTTCTTGGAATAATCTCTGCATTTCTTCTTAAAAAATGAATGGCCTTTTTATTTGCACGAGGAATTCTTTGACTTTAATCTTAGACTTTTTTTTTTCATGGAGTAGGAGAAGAATGAGGCTTCCTTGTGTGGATGAAGAGAACAGCCTTTGTCTCAAAACAAGTTCTTCCCAGACTGTGCCCTTCCTACAGCTGCCCTGGGAGCAGAAATGTGCAAACAGCCCACTTTTCATAGTGTCCAGTGGTTAGGGTTCTTCTTGCTTGGTTTTTTTTTGTCCCCTTTTCTTCTTTTTATTTAGTTTTTTAATTTAAGCTCCATTGTTGACCTTGACACCTGATCTGTAGAGGCAGGGGCTTGGTTTTACTGCACTTACGGAAACCTGGGCCTGAATCTGTCCTAGAAATGAGAAAATGTCTCTTTAATGGACAAGTTTGAAGATGATGGTGGTACCTTATTGCACACAATTTATATCTGTACATGAAGACTCTGAGGTTTGCAGAACTAAAGATCATGGGTTGTTTGAATGAATAGGGGTTAGTTCTTTGCCAGCTTTCTGAAAAATTGTGGTGGTTAATTGTGGAAGGACTTGAAAACAGTGGAGCCCCCCACGTCAGAAGTCATGAAATAAGTGAAATGTGTGTAAGGCCAGACTAGAGGGATGTGATTCTGAGAAGGCAGATATTCCCTAGGTGTTCTGGGTGTCCTTAAAACAGTACTGAGCAGAGCTTCCTGCTTACATTCAAGTACAGCAGAGCAAGTACAGCCAGAGGAGGTTAAGTTTGAACATGAGGGAAAGTGGCCTGTGATCAATAGGGAGCTTTCTGGTACAGTTTGGTCTCACCTGAGGATGATTCCTGGTGTGTTCCGTAATCAAACATCTCCTGCCCTCTCTGAAAGCTCTGTTACTTTAATTAGGTCTGATAGGTTGTGATAGCCCATGCAAATCTAGGTCATTGCATATGTAAATGTGCAGCTGCAGTCCTGGCGGTGCCAGAACACATCAGCAGAGGTGTCCAGGCATGGGCAGCATCACCCCCAGCACCAGCAGCTCCCGGGCTCCCTGTGGCAAAGGGGCTGGGACACATTCCTCTCCCTTGCCTAACGTTTATTTATATTTTCAGGTTCAGAAGTTGGTAGATATTTATTGGCACATGCTTGAAACATTGATTTTTTTACACTTAAGCACTCTTGGTGTAAACACACACTTAACAATTTAAGAAGGGCAAGTGGAAACTGTCCTTGGTTTCAGTGTGGATTTCTTTCTGAAAGATAAAGTTTTGTAGTAGTTGCCTCATTAAATGTTTTTAGAAGTGCTGCTTCTATTGTGAATGGTAACTCCAAGTTAGAAAAGCTTTTGCTCAGACTTTCTTACTGCTCAAGAACAGCTCAGGAGGCCCATGGACGTGGTGAAGGAAATACTGTGCTTCCTTTCTATTTTTAAGTTAGGAAAAAGTGCTTTGTAGGTTTATGTGCTGACACCTTTGTTTTGCCTGGGGAAAGTGGTTTGTCTGTACAGGTCAAGGAACTCGCTTAGCAGCTCATGTGTAAAACAGTTGGGAAGTGGAGATGTTCCTGCTGGGAACCAGGCAAATGGGACAAATCCCAGTGTGCAGGCTCTGCTGGCTTTGTCATGCAAAGTGCAGGGAGCTGATGTTTGTTGCCCTGCCTGGAATGAGCTGAGGATTCCCATCCACTGTGACAGGTACTGAGGAGTGGTTCTGTTTATCAGATCCCTGCAAGGAGAGGTTGCAACCAGTTTAAACTGAGAAGGCTGCAGGGGCTGATTAATTGGAATATTTGCTTGTCTGCTTTCATCCTGTCTTGCCTTACTCTGGTGATAATTTAGTAATTTAGAGGAGGACATATGTAAACAAAAAAGCAAAGCAATTTTAGCCTTCTTCCCTTTATCTGATAACCTGTAAGATACCTGTTCCCTCATCACTGAAAGGATGCTCCCAGTTTATTGCATAGTGTACACTGCCAGACTTGGAGAAATGAATCTTTAGACTTTCATTTTGGTTTGTTTTTTTTCCCTCTGTGTGAATGCAGCGTTATTCCAAGCACAGCACAAGCACTGAGAGCTGACCCAAACTTTGACTGCAGTTAATAGCTGGTGGCTTGTTCCAGAGTGTAGGGGAGACTGAAGAGTTCTTAAAGGGAACCATGCCCTGAACTGCTTGAAGGAAGCACTTGGAGAAATGACCTTCCTCTTTCTGTGGGACTTGCCTTCAGAAATAGCTGCAGGTCCTAACGCTGGACTGAAAGCTTTCCCTGCGTTTTAAGTCTCAATTCCAGCCCTCTCCTGCTGCATTAGGAAACGACAGTGGTAGCAATAATCATCCCTCCGAACGTGCAGCCCTCCCGGGCCACTTGTGCTGGGCGTGGCCGCTCCGGGCTCGGCTTTAGGGGATGGCTCATCCTTGGGAGCCCTTCCCCACCCCCAGCCTCTGCTGGGAACTTCTCTTTCTGTGGTGTTTGAGGCAAACTCTGAAATGGCTCAAGATACTGAAACTTGAAAACGTTCTACTTGGCACATGTGGTAACTTTGAGTAATTAATTTTCATAATTTCTTTTTTAAACATTGTTTGGCAGCCGTGCTAATTACAGAGGAGACCAGAAGGGCTCTCGGGAGCAGTTGCAGTCCATGGAGTCCGTGCTCCTCGTTAGGCTGTGTCTCCCTGCCTGCCTGGGTGTTTACCTGGGACTGCTCGGCTGCAGCATCAGCATCTCCCAGGTGACACAGGCAGGCAGAGCTGATGAGAGGCTGTGGAACGAGGGAGAGCAGTTTGGGACTAATTAGTTACTTACACGGAAGGCAAGACTTTAATTCCCTTTTTAGAGAAGTCATTTGGCTTCCTCCAGCCTGTGTTACTGCTGCATCTGCAAGGGATTAATGCATTTGTGGTCGGGCTGTTCTCCATTCTCACCAGCCGAGGTGGAGCCCCTGCCCAGGAGCAGGGAGAGCAGGAGGGGCTGAGTGGCTCTCGGAGGTCCCTGACTGCCTTTCCTTTGACAGAGACATTTAACGTCGTACCCGTATCGCTGCACCTTGGCAGATTTTCAGATCGAGAAAAAGATCGGGCGAGGCCAATTCAGCGAAGTTTACAGAGCAACTTGTCTCCTGGACAGGAAACCTGTGGCACTGAAAAAAGTCCAGGTGAGCATTTCAGTGCAGTCTCCTGCTTCAAGGGCAGAATGGGGATGTCTCAAGGGCCTGCCAGGTGACCTGGAGGAGATAACTCTGCCCTGCAGGCTCTTTGTCCCTCATCTCCTTGCAGTGGGCTCCTGTGTCCAAATCAGAATTACATAGCAGTATTGCCATTTCATATTTATTTTAAATTTCACTTTATGAAAAGGGTTCACCACATTGTTATTAAACGTGTGAGACAGTGAGGTCCTGGGACTGTGCTGGTGCCATGAGGAGATGCCATCCCAGCACAGCTGAACCACAGGAACACAGAAGGGGAGCAGGCTGGAGCTTGCTGGTGGAGTTTGAGAAGAATTTGTGAAAACTTGGGTGTCAGAAGTGTAGATTTTTTAAACTTGGTGGAAAGTATTGGGCAGTATTGAGAACAGTATTTTGTTTGAAGAAATTTGCCTTTAATCCAACAGATCCTTCAAACTCTCATTTCTAGTGACTTACTGATCACCATGGAATGAATATTAATGCTCAATGTTATTGTTAATTATTACAGAGAAATCAGTGGAAGCTGTGTCTATTTAAAAGAGAAAAGTAAACATTTTATCTACTATATGAAATTGATAGTAACTAAACCAATGAAAATCACAGCAGCAAATTCACAGATTTGTATCTTTATTTTTTGTGCTGCTTAGAATATTGCCTATGGATTCTAAAATTAGTTTTACCCCAACATTATCCCTGTAGTGCTTTCAAAATAAAGAAAACATTGATCTTTCTTTGATCTGGGGATTGTGTGAATACTCATTACAGTAGAGGAAGTACAAATTGGGGAAGGAAACACCAACTGCTTGTTAAAGTATAAAGTACTTTTTTTTGTTGTTTCATTTTTGTCTTCTATGTTTTTGTCTTTGAAGATTTTTGAAATGATGGATGCTAAGGCAAGGCAAGACTGCATTAAAGAAATTGACCTCTTGAAGGTAAGAATTTTTATAATGACTTTTTTCTTTCTTTTTTTCCTTTTTTTGGGGGATTGGTTTTGTTTTGTGAAAAAAAATTGTTTTCAGGTCGGCAAATAAAGCTTACACAGTAAATGAGAAAGTAGTTTTGCCTGTACATGTCATGTATGTGTGTTATAGATATCACACATGAAAAATTATCATTTAGATAAAGGCTATGAAACCAGAGTGTGTTTAAGGGATTAAAGCAACTAGTGATTTTTTAATGCCTGAGTAGTTTATTATAAGTTGTTGGTTAAAAACATAGTTGTGTTGCACTTTAAATATCTATTTTTAGTAAATGCAACAGATTGCAGAAGGCTAAAAATTTAGTTTTAACTAGTCAAATTTCATTCTAAAAGTATTAAATAATCACTTCTGGGCCTGTGATTTTAGGGATTTCTGTTCAAATTCATACAGTTATAGCCTGAGTCTGTAGGCTGCAGGGAAGGATAAATATGAGCCAGTTGTTCAATAGTCATGGAGGAAAATAATGCCAAAGTTTACATTCAGAAAGAGGATCTGTGGTACTTTTGGGTTCTAGGACAAAAAAAATTCAAGTATCAGTAGTGAATATAAGAATGAGCTATACTGAAATGAAAGAAAGGAATTAGTGAAGAAGCCAGCATAAATAATCAGATCATAAACTGTCATGTGCAATTTGTGTGTTACTTTCCTCCATCAAAGTTTTAATTTAGTTTTGTTGTTCTTTTAAGGGGAAAAGAGACCTTGAGTACTGTAACCAACAGTTGGGGTTCTGTTTCTTTTTAATGGGGGAAAAAATCAGTTATTGCTTAGCAAGGCATCCTTGAGGAAATTGCTTTTAAATGTTTTGCAAGTTTCCCATAGAAGAGGTTGTTTCGCTCTGTTTGGGTGGAATTGCTCTTTGCCAGGGACATTTCCAGGGTGCTGTGCCTGTGGGAAATGCTGTTTCTCCCAGGATTTGGTCTGTAGCAGCCCAGCACAGGCTGTGAACGCTCTGCATGTGGGTCACAGGAGGTGCAGGTGCTGTGTCTGGGAGTTGTCATGGCCACGTTGTAACTGCTCCTCTTGCATTCCCTCCCTCTGCAGCAACTGAACCACCCCAATATAATTAAGTATTTGGATTCTTTTATTGAAGACAACGAACTCAACATTGTGCTGGAGCTGGCTGATGCTGGGGATCTCTCTCAGATGATTAAGGTAAGGATGTGTCCGTCCTGGAGGACTGCAGACTACCAGGGTTAGGCAGATCCGAGGCAGTGGGGTGAGCACAGATGGGTTGGAAGCACTTTTCATCTCCTCTTGCAGTTTTGCACACCCCCAGGTTGCTTTCAGACCTGAATCAAAGTGTCTGGTGGCATTTTCAATACCCCAGGCCATGCCCTGAGCTTCTGGTCACTGCTGCAGAAGAGAGCAAGTGTCTGTGATCTGGTGGGACACGTGTGTTATTTGCAAAGTTGATTTACTCAGTCTGTGATTGATGGGGACATTTAATTACTGTTGGGTTCACTATTCACATCGTCTGTCTGCCACTCTGAAGACATTCAAGGAAGTGTATTGACTTTCTTTGCAATGGGGATTTGGGTTTGAGAAAATGTTTCAAGTACTTGTTCTTCTTTTATGTTGCTCTTAGGAATACTTGTATTGCTGCAAACCAGCTTTAGTTAAGCTGTTACCACCTGCTTTTATATTTTCTTTGACATGTTAATCTTTAGACATACATCCCTTGTGAGAACAGATGTGTTATATCATGTTTGTTAGCACTCTCAACCTTCTCTCCATGTTTTACCTGGTTTTTGCCATCATTATTCTGTAATTATCATAAATGAATGTTTGGGAAGTTCTCCTCCTCCTTGTTGTCACAGTTAAAATATCTTATTAACAGATTTGTTTTCTTTGCCAGCAGAGCTATGAGGCACTAGGCCAAAGGCTGTCAAACAAGTTACCCATTCAGTCCATAGTCAATGGCTAAATTTACAGGATGCAGGAAAATCTGCTTTATCTCACAGGAGAGCTCCCTGGGCGCGGGTGCTGGGAGCAGGCAGTTGGCAGAGCCACTCCTGGGGAGAGCCCCAGATCCCAGATCCAGCCTCACTCGAGGGGGGAAGGGGGATCTGCCCCAGCCCCGGGGAGCTGGGGGGGCTCAGCTGCTCCTTCTGCCCGTGCAGCAGCTCTGCCTTTGTCCTCCCCGTTTCCTTGGGGCTGCTGCTGGGTTCTGCTCTTTTCCCACCATTTCCTGGGAAACTTGCAGCTCCTCTCAGGCTTTTTGTGGTTGTGGTTGAAGATGGAAAACCCCAAGGATGGTGAGAGCAGGGGTTAGGGCAGTGTGAGACCATCCTGGACCGTGCAAGGGCTCTGCTTGAGTTTGCAATCTTAGCTTACAAAAGTTTTACCTACAAAATTGTAAGATTTCATTATATTAAATGTTTGTATTTTTTGGTCATCTGTAGTTTTTAATTTAAAATATTGACGAATATCATCATTTGCTTATCAGGGTTGGCTGTTTAATTTTTTAAAATTACTTTCTATGTCATTATAAGAGTTACATTTTCCAAAACATAACTGGTAGATTCTTAGATTGGTGCTTTGCCCAGCGCTGGACTGTGCTGGCTTCCAGTGCCCCAGCTCTGTATTTCAGGCATGAAGAAGATGCATTTGTTTTTTTCTAAGTCATATAAATGAAGTTTTTTTGATTGGTGCAAATCTGGGAATTAATTTTTTTTATTTTTTAACAGAGGAGAAAAAAAAAAAAAAAGAGCAAACCAAGCCCTAAACCCAAGAGGGAACAAAAGCTTCCTCCTAAATGCAGCTCCACTGCAGCAGGGGAGTTTCCTCAGCAGCCCCTCTGTGTCACTCTCTCCCCTCCCCGGGAGCTGAAGCTCCTGTGTGCATTTTCAGTGGAGCAGTGGTGACAACCCTCAGAAGGTGCGAGGGTGATAAACCCAGGGCCTGTCTCTGTCATGCCCCAGTGCCTGCATTATTTATGAGGGATGTAGAGCTGCAGGAGAACCCACCGGAGAGTTGGGACTTCCTTGTAAATGTCAGGCGAACCTTATTGGACATGACATTTAGAAAATTATCACTTGTGGTCTTGCATATCCACTCTTAAATATTTTAATGTGAATTAAATAATTTTATTGTGTATATAACACTTTCTCCCTCACCCTCTGTAATTCCTCTGTGCTCTCTCTCGAGTTTTGGGCTGAGACTGTTGCAATCTGTCAGATTTGCTGCCTGGGGAATTGCACAGTCGTGCCCCTTCACAGATGATCTGCAAAAGAAAATTTGCCATTGCTTGAGTCAAACACGAACTGGTAACAGCATTTCACATAAAATAGAGAATGTGACAACGGACATCAGATGTCAGTGCTGAGAGGGGACGGCATGAGATGCAGAAAGGGGCAGCAAAGCCGTTCCCTTCCTTTATTCCTGCTGCAGCTGGGAATTCTCCTGGCTGCGCTGCAGAGGAGGTGCAGCTGTGGTGAGGCAGGAGGGTGTGCAGTGCTCCCTGTGTGGCAGGGCATGAGGAGCAGTGAGAAACCTCTGCAAGTGTTGTAAGTGTATCTTGTTAATGCTCTGGCTGTGGAGCTGGCTCAGTGAGCAGCCAGGGACCAACAATCCGAGCCCTGCAGTTTTGGGATGCCTGGGTGCGGTGCCAGACACGGCTGGTGTGCCCTCCTGAAAAGGAAGGAGAGCAGCTGAAGGTCTCTAATGTTTGGCCTTCGCTGAAGTGTGCAGCTGGTTCTTTATTCCTGTAGTGGGTTGAAGAAGACTTCAGTCTTGCAGGGAGCCAGGGCCATGCTGCACTCTGTGGTGGTGCTTTATGCTTCCTGTTATTCTGGGAGCTTTGGGGCATCCAGAGGTCCCTGGAACCTGGACCTGGCTGTGCTCAGCTCTGCCTAAACACACCCAGCTGATCAGGAGTGTCTCAGCCTCACTAGAGAGTGCAGTTCATTTAGTATTCCCATTATGCATGAAATAGAATATATTATTCTACCTGATCACAGAAGAAACATGGATACTTTATTGATGTTCTGGCCATCTTTTAAAAAAAGGAAGCAGATTTCCTTATCCTTGTTAGTAGGCGATGCAATAATGAATGTTTACAAGGCAGTTTTTAATGGTCTTTTGTTTCTTAAGGCAAAATATTTGAGACATTTGTTGTTTTGAGGCATTAAATATGTTTTGCAAGGTAATTAAGGAGATTAATGCTAATCATAATTGTGTCCATTCAAAAATGTCAAACCTATTTAAGCATATTTTTCATAATAGTTGTTAATTAGTGAACTGCAACGAAGTTTCCACACAGAGAGGAGGAGTTAAAAGCTAATCAGAAGAAAAGACATGCAGCTGCAGATGTGGAAGACATGAGCAACCTGCAGCTGACTAACACAATTCCAGGAACGAGTCAAATATGTTGCTTTTTCACTGATCTTTTATTTATTTCCTCCCACAGTATTTTAAAAAGCAGAAACGGTTAATCCCAGAAAGGACGGTGTGGAAATATTTTGTGCAGTTATGCAGTGCAGTGGAACACATGCACTCCCGCAGGGTGATGCACAGAGGTAACATTAATTCAGTCTCTTTTCACTGAATAATAATATAATGTTCCAATTAGTAAGCGCCTACATTCAAAAACAATTATGCTGATGTTCAGCCAATGCATGTTTAGAGAGGCTGGAGCCTGCGAGATGGATTCCTCCTTCTGTCTCTGCCTCATTGTTAAAGCATTCAGGCCGAAGTGAGTGTGGTATTAGGAAGATGAGCTGCTTTGTATTCCAGACACTGATATTAAGTAGAAGTGTCAAACTTGCCATTAGAAAAGTGTCAGAAATAAAATGCTGAGACTCCTGGATACAGTGAACTCTAAGAAATAGTCTTCATTATATTAGCTGTGACCTTAGAGAGTTGAGAAGAGTTTTCCTGTCTTGCAGGCTTTTCTGAAATATTAATACAAATATGTCCCACACTCTCATAACCTGTTCTCTATTTTCATTAATTATTTTTGAATCTCTTGTCTCAGAACATCTTTTAACTTTGAGCTCTATCCAAAAATTACACTCTTGCTTTCAGTGTCAGTGAAGTGCTTTGGGAAGGACTGGACTCAGGAAATGGAAATTTCCCCCAAAGACACCAACACCCATCTCAGCTGCTTGTTGTTTCCTTGCTCCTTTGAAGGAGGGAATTCTTCACTATATTTTTCAGCAGTGTGATGTTATTTTTGCTCCATTGTGCATCCCCTGATGCAGTGTATCAATTGTACCTGAATTAGGTCTGTAATTGGTGGCTGAGATCTGGAGCCTCTCAGGTTGAGTCTGCTCTAACATGAGGAAAGACCCTCTAACTCAGTCCTGGTATGACTGCTTGGGAAACTGGGCTTGTAGTGATTTCTACCCTCCATGAAGCAACTAGGCTGTGTAGAGCCCAGAATTTATGTATATGTGGAACAGTAATTACCCTGTGCATGAGGGGATGGTGGTGGGCAGTGCAGCTTCCTGTGGAAAGCGATCATTCCCAAAGAGAACTGGGCTCATTTCTTTGATTTCCAGCAGTTAAAGAGGTTGCCTCTGTTCTGTTGAGCTATTCCTACATTTTCCCTCATTGGTATTTCTTGTGTGCTGGGAAGTACACTCTGATTTTTGTGTCTGTGCAGAGCTCGAAGCCTTGGAAGATTGAGCCTATCAAAGCTCCAAAGAAACACGGTTCTGCTCGAGCCTTTTTGTACCGCGAGCGCTCCAGGCAATGCTTCTATTGCAGCATTAGAACCAAATAACCTTTTGTGGCTTTGACCTTTTACCTTTTTCTTCTTGCAGACATAAAACCAGCCAACGTGTTTATAACAGCCACAGGGGTGGTGAAGCTGGGAGATCTTGGATTAGGCCGGTTTTTTAGTTCTAAAACCACCGCAGCACATTCCTTAGGTAAGCTGGCACTCGTTAAGCAGGGCCTGGCGTGCACTGGCAGCTCTGATGTTCAAACACAGGGTGTCCCTCCTCCCACAGTGACACGAGTGGGAGCCAGGGGGTGGGGACTGCATTTCCAGCCATGTGTGTTTTAAATCTCTTCGTAGACATTAATAAGTGTCTTCTGTTCTAAAATGCGTTTGTTATTTTCTTTCTGGAAGGCCTGGCCTGGTGTGTATTTTACAGCAAATGTAACAAATGCAGCTTTTCCACGTTTACCTGCACTGTGCTTGCTGGAATTCAGTGTTACCCCCAATACCTTTTACAGCAGCTGCTGATCAGGGCTCTGTCCTGACTGGGCTGTGACTTCCCGAGGTGGGTGAGCCCTCATGGCTCATCTGTTCCAAAAACAGATTTCATTTGAAATCTGGCTTATGCTTTAAACATCCACATTCTCTTCATGTCTTCCACATATCTGAAGGTTGTCTTCCTCATTTTTACTGTTAACATTAATTCCAGTGCTATAAAAAAATTGTACAGTTATGCAGTTCATTCTTTAAGTCTTACACTATAAAGTATTTCATAATTGTGTCTGTAACCTCTTGAGAGGTGGCTGATTTTCCATTTTTATTAATGGGTCTGAATTTTTGGAGTCCCAAAGGTGTTTCTGTATTAGAGCAGTGAAGGAAGTCTGGCTTTTGGTGCAATATTTAAGCTCTTTTACGCTAATGTCTCTCAGGTGACTTTGGAACACACGATATTTGTTTTGCTGTTTGTGTTTGTGCAATTCCCTCCACTGAGTGTGTCTTGCTGAATCCTTTCTTAGATGTGAACAAATTTCATTGCTAACACTGGCCAACAGCACTGGGCTTCTCAGTGCACAAGGAAGGAAAATACCTGCCTTGTTTTGTGTGCGCTTAAAAAATAGGAGGCATTTCTATAGTTTACTATCATAAAATAGGAGACTTCAAATTTCCCTTTGTATCAAAAGCTGTCCTAGGATAGATCTCCACTGTACTTAATAGATGAAAATAAATCCTCTTCACAGGAAGTTACAATCACATCATCTGAACAGGCCAAAATATGATCATGTCTAATTATATGATCTTATCCAGTTTGACTGCTGCACTTATTATATTAATAAGAATAAATTGGGGCTTGGAAACTGGCTGCACATGTAAGCCAAGCTTGTGACCTTTACCAGGGCTGCTCTCTCTTAATTGAGAAAGCTGGAGTAGGAAGAGCTCAGCCCCCAGTGCACAAACCCTGCCCTTCCTCATATCACCAGTATCCTGCAAACAGGTGAGAGGTGCAGGAGGCTGAGGGAGCAGCAGTGAGTGAGACTGGAGATGCTGTGGGAGGGATGGACACATCACCATTTCCAGCAGTTCTTGGATCCAAGTGAGAAAGAATATTTTAACACTCAAAAAATACGCAGATGTGAAGCTCCTTTCTATTTTTTTGATAATTTACAGAGATAGAGGTTTTGTAGCAGCAGAAATCGACTGATGTTGGATTTGGTTTAATTAAGACATTTGTTGAAGGAGCTGTGAGGGACAAACACCCCACACCAGAGCGGGGCACCCGCGCGGGCCGAGCCCGGGCACTTGGTGGTGCTGCGTTGCCCCGGCAACCGCCCTGAACCATCATTTCTCTGGCTGCTGACCCATGAATTGAATGTGCGGCTTATGCAAATATATTCATCTCATTTCTCCCTTTGGTTGTATTTGCTAGCAGCAGACTGGCATGAAAGGGCATCAGGCAGTCCCGACCCGGCTGACAGGTGTAGCAGGGGCTCGGCAGCGCCCGCCGCCGCGGCGGGAACGGAGCCGTAATTAGAGCAAGGAACAGAATGAACGTCAGATGAATTACCAGGCAGCAGATCATATTTGTCAGGAAGGATTGCATACATAAAAATTAAGTGACAGTACATGCCGGGGTAATGAAAGAAAAATGAAAGATTTGCCTGTACACAGCTCGTGAGATGCCGGCGAGCGCCGTGCTCCGAGCGCCGGCAGGAGCCGGGAGCGGCGCGGGGGCAGCGGGAGACCTTGGGGCAGGGAAAGCCCTGGCCCCTGGAAAACCTCCCCAGGCACCTGCCAGAGGGGCAGCATGGACACCTCCAGCCTCCCGTGGTGCTGGGAGAGGCAGCAGGAAGCAGCTGGGGCTGCGGGAGTTTACAGGGCACCACCTCAGCTGCCACTGCCCCTTTTCCCTGGAGAGAAGACAGGAGATACTTTTCCACAGGGAAGAGCTCTTCCCGTATGAGCCTTACCAGCAAACTCATGTTTTCAAGGTACTGGGCATAGCTAAGGTGAATTTTACTACTCGTTACAACATGGTGGTTCACCGTCCTTCCCTAATTTCAGAGTTTGGCAAACTTAACATTAAGCTGGTAGAACTTGTTTTAATAGGAATTCTCTGTAATAAATACAGAGAATTTCCATTAATATTACAATGGATAACTTTTTTGACAACTGGTATAATGTCCATTTTTAGCCAAATAAACTTGGCATTATCCAGAGCTCCTGACTGGCTTTACATTTTGAAGAAACAAGAGGAATAAGAAAAACAACCAACCAAACCCCAAAAGAAACAAATTTTACACAGAATAGTCTTGTTTTGGAGCAGATGATTTATTATTTATTCTTGGACAAGAATATACTTGGAGCAGATTTTCCTTTTGGGAGATTCACATAAGTCAAAATCTTCCCAGTTTAGAACATGCCAATAGCCCTGGATTGGAGTACACGGGGTGTTACACGTTCCTTCTGGTTCCTGCTTGGATGTGAGGGTGAACAGTGAGGAACTGAAGAGCTCTTCAATAAATGGACCATTTGTCTGCCTTTTTTTCTTTCTTTTGCTTGCCAAGCCAGTTTGCCATCTGAAACAAAATCCCAGGGCTTGGAGGAGCTGGTAATCAGGACCTGGTAAGAAAAAATGGACACAAGAAATCCACTGAAAACGTCACCGGCCAATATCGTGTGTGTTTGGAGTTCTGGCCTTTTGGTTTGCCTCTAGTACAGTATTTGTGGAAGAAAAGAGAGATGCAGAATTGCTGCAGGTAGATTGTACTATTTACATGTGAAAAACCCAACCCAACCACTGAACTATGAGTTTGGTAGGGTTGTGTGATTCAATAATAATAATGAAAAAAAAATGGAGAGCTTAGGGCAACAGGTGTTGTAACAGCAGCTGCAATATTATGCACAAAGTATTTATTGGGGTTTTTTTTTTTTTAAGAGTAAGTAGATTTCATCTGCTTTTTTGGTTTTGTTTCCTCCATGAAAATTTGTGGGGGCACCTCACACTGAGATTTGAAGGAATTTAAAGTCTATTTAAGTGTGTTTGACCACAGTTTTACCTCAGCTAGTTCCCAAATTCTCCTGGGAAAAGACCTGAGCTGCCATGTTGGAAATACACCCCAAAGAATGTGAAAGTTTAGAAAGGGATACTTGAGACCTCGACTCCTTTTAGATAATGCTGTACATTTTTCTTGGTAACCTACAAGTGTGGATGGAGAGGGTGAGCCAGGTGAGAAATCCAGACTCTCATTTTCCAGCAGAATTGCTTCTCTGCTGTGTTTGCATCACCAGGTAGCACTAAAACATACTCAGGAATTTTTCTCAGCTGTGTGTGTGTTCATGGAACATGCATAGTGTTGCTCATGTTAAAGCTAAGCTAATAATAGTTCTGGAAAAACTTTATTACTATTTGAAAAACTGGGCAGTTTTTTGTTTCTCATGGAAGCATTCAAAAAGCCTCCATGTACACAGCTTATAAAAATATCTGGAAATATTCTGCACTGATGTCAGTCTAATGCAGTCTGTGTAAAGGTGTGGGGGAGCCTCTGCTGTGCAAGGCTTGTCTGGGTTGCATCAAACACAGTGAATGAGACTCTGAGAGAGCCTCCTTAAAGTATGAATCAGATTTCTCTTGGTTGTGCCCAGGAGCAGCTAGGGATGAGCTTCACAGGAAGCATCGCTCATGGCTGAGCCATGTTTGCACATGTGAGAGGAATGGAATTTGAATTTCATTTCTGGAATAACTTTGCCACCTTTGCCTCTGTGTTTTGCTGGTGAAATGAGACTCTGCTCCTAATCTTAACTGGGAATAATTAGCATTTCCCTACTTTGGATGTTGCAGCTATCCCAGGGCCCTTGTAGCTGCCCACGGGCAGTGCTGGGAGAGCAGGAGTGCTCTGGCATCACTGAAGTGGCTGATGTTCAAGTGAAGGGTTCCAACTTCCAGGAGTAGAGCAGGAAGCTCCTTCCTTACCCATAATCTTCCCTGTGGTTTTGTGACCTTTATTACTTAGAATATATTGCTCTACCACCTGGTGAGGAACGTTGAATCTGAGCAATATTTCGTATTTTGAGCAGGGCAAATGCTGAGCAAAGTTTCTGATTAATAGTCTCCGATTAGACTGTTCTTGTCAAATTGACTAATGGGATGCAATGGCGAGCCCCGACTGATTGCACTGGAAGCCTTGTGCAGTTTTCTAGAAGATGCTCATTACAGGAGATTCCCACGTAATGTTGGACAGGCCATAAAGAGAATTGGCCTTGTCAGTCTTTTATCATGACAGTTATTTAAAAATTAATGCCTCAGTTTTGAAACGCAGAGACCTGCTTGTTTGTACATTTGCTGACAAGACTACGGTAATGATAGGTAAATGTGCAAGGTGGACCCACAAAATGAGCTCAGGCGTGGAGCGTTCCCAGAGCCATTAATGGGATGGAGCAGCCCCGTGCCCCCGATGCAGGGCCGGTGAGGCACTGAGCCGTGCCACGAGCGCTGTCACCGCTGGCACGGCGGCCGGGGGAGGCATGATCTGAACCGACAGTGGGGCTGCCCAGCAGAGCTGCTCCCACTGCAGCAGGGCCTGGCTCTGCAGCCCACACGTCGTGATTTGCTCCGAGGTGCCCACGCAGTGACCTGGAATAACTGAGTGCCAGAACAGCCGCGGCTCCGGGGCCTGGCACCGGCACCGCTGAGCTCGGGGACCAGAGGGGGCAGAAGTGGGGCTGGGGCTGCTGCTCCTCCTGCCAGCCGTGTGCTCCAAGGCTCCTGGAGCTCCTGGCACAGCTGGCAGAGCAGCAGTGAGGAGGAGTTGCAGGTAGGGAGGGGTCTTACACTGCTGCTCTGTGGGGACTTCTCCAGAAGTGTCTTCCACAACTTCCTGGAATGAATCACCATTTCTTCTGCAGCTGCATATTTTTAAGCCGGAGCATGAATCAGTGCTATCCCAGCCAAGTCAGTTCTTGTACAGAAACCTGGCAGATGTGTGGGAATTACTTGGAGAGCTGTGCTGTCCATCGTGTGGATGTTGCATGCACATGGGACAGAGCCATGGAAAGCCTCTGAATGAGTCCTTTCTGCTCCTGGTGTCCCGGGAAGTTACTCTGTGTAGTCTAGTAAAAATTATTAACTACTAGCAGGACTCTGGTTTCTGCCTTTCATGGGCAATTAAACCCAGCCAGGTCTGGGACTGTGCCAGTCTGACCTGTTCCTCCTGAGCATGGAAACGAAGTCATCTCCATGTGTTACTTTTCCTGTGTTGTCATTTGTATAGAGTTTGCAAAAATGTAACTTCTCATTAGGGTACTCTTCACATTGAAAGGGAAGTAATTTCTAAAGGAATGACCTGAAAGCATGAGCTAAGTTCATCTCACAGGACAGCTGATCGCTGAACATCTTGGGGGTCCAAATAAATTACCTTCTCTGTGCTGGGTCACCTGTGCAGGTGCCAGGGCCTGGGTTTTGCCTCTCGAGGCTGTTGCTTTGTGCCCCAGAACTCATTTGTTTCCCACAATGTGCAGGTCCCAATGTAGGAACACTGGAGAAGGTGGTGCCTGTTCTTCCACCTCCAGCTCCATCCTTCAGCTGCTTATTAGTCCTGCAGCTGTCTTCAGGCAGCATTTCAAATGGAGAAATTGTAAACTGAATGTTACAGGCAAATTAAACATTTGCCATCTTGTGAAGAAAGGTCTTTAATTAGGAGAAGGATACACTGGAATGCCAAAAGGAAAAAAAAAAATTGACAGGGGACGGACAAGCAGGGGAAGCAGGAGAAAAGAGCATATGCAGTCCTTGGATGTTTTAATAAATGATGTATCTGAGGATTATTTGATGTAGTTGAGACTGCCAGGATGTCTTGTATTTTCAGTACCACAACTGAAACTTATTTAGGATTTTAAAAAGAACCTTTTTGAGGTAAGGAATTTATTAATAATTTCCTGTAACTTCTGTCCAAAATACTGAGTAAATTTCTTTTCATAAAATACAGACTTGTGGAAGTACAAGGAAATCCCCCAGCTTCTGACATAACTGCAAGTCAGAGCAGGGTTTTAAAGTTTGGAATTATTGTCTTGTTTTTTTCAGTCAGGTTTTGCATTCCTGGCTGGTGCTGGATCTGCAGGGCCTGGTGACCTGTCAGAGGTCCCCCATGGGACCTGGGTCACTCTGTGACACTTTGTGCCCTGTCAGGTGAGCCCTCAGTGATGTGCTGGCCCCTGAGTCCTGCTCTGGTGTCACAGTCCTGACACCCAGTGCAGTCTGGTGAACCAAGGGGATGATCCCTTCCAATGGCTCTGTCCATCCAAGACACTGTGAAGGTTCTTGGGAGCCTGAAAGGGAAACAAAACATTTCTCTAATGTCAGAAATGCAGAAGATATTTTCAACAATGTTCACCATTCTCTGCTGTGTATGTGATGATAAATTTGGGTCTAATCAGCTATTTGTGCCACACCTGATCCTTTAATGAAGTCTCTCTCTGTATGACACAGGTTGCACAGTCACTTGTAAGACAATAACCCCTGGTTTGTTTGTTTTTGCAGTGGGAACTCCCTACTATATGTCCCCAGAGCGAATACATGAGAACGGCTATAACTTTAAGTCTGATATCTGGTCTTTGGGCTGTTTATTGTATGAGGCAAGTATCTTCTCACTTTTTTACCCTGGGTTTTCCATAACCACACAGTTCAGGACAGGAATTGAGTAGGTCACGCTGCCTGTAGTCAACTTTTTGAGAATCCTTGGAAAAAGCTGACTTGTTTTGTGTTTGTTGTGCACTTTCTGAGCATGAATGAAGGGGTTGTGCCATTCAGCACTTTCGCAAAGTTAATTTAGGTCACAGCAGATGTGGAGGATGAAGCCATGGCATTCCTTCTTCCTGCTGGGAGCAGAGCTCTGGTAGGGCAGCATAGTCAGAGTTTTTCCTGACTGCATTTGTTTTGAAAATAGCAAATTCATTTGAGTGCAGGTTACTGGTTTCTTAGATGGAATTCTGACCAATTGTGGTATTTTAATTTTGGGAACTTCCAATAAAGAAAAACTGAGGTTTTATAGAATGTGAAATCAGTGTCTCTAACTACTAAATTATGGCTGGAAGTTTTTCTAATTGTACATTGTCTTACAGCTTGAGGCACAGACCCAGAGCAGACACGTTTGGATGAACTGCCCAGTGTGCAGTGTTCCTAAAAGCTGTTACATGTATTCTGAAAATAAGTGCTATGATTTTGTAACTGTGCTTTTGGTTTTGTGATTTCATTTCTAGCAGGGATCATAGGGTATCAAACAGTCTTGTACTCCTTTATAATCTAATCTAAATATTTTTTTAGATGGATGCTTCTTCCAGTTTAAGTCACAGTGCATGCCAACATTTAGAAAGCTTTTATCCCAGCCCAGAGAATTAAAAATCCCTGGGATATTTAGTTAAGAATATTGCTCACATCCTCTGTGGTTGACAGATTATGGGAACTGGTGACATTTTGCTTCTCAATGAAACTTCTGGTAATCACATGGAATTAGAGAATAAACAGAAATGTAATTAATTTTGTGAGCATATCAGATGTGAAAACTACTATAGCTGAGCATGGACTTCAGCTGGTTGATTAAACAAACATTGTAGGACAGGACAGGATACATTTTCCTATAACATCTGTAAGGCTGTGAGTCGAGGCCTGTGGCCCTGCCCTGGGGTGTTGGCCTGGCCAGGTCTGTTGGGAGCAGCCAGAGTGGCCCCAGTTGGACTCCACTCCCTGAGTGCTGCTGCAGTGCTGGGTTGCTCTGAGTCACTCCAGGCTGAGCTCCCGGAGATTCCAGATTTATGCAGAGAGAAATATTTAGCGTTGTGCTAAGATATGTTTTTGTTGCAGGCAATATGGTCCCCTTATGGCACAGGAGTCTTGGTACTCCTTGTATTTCAAGAAGCTGAATTAATTGCACACTAAACATAATTCTTTGGTAGGAGTAGCAGTACTACAGTAACATCTGAAAGATTTGGCATGTGAAGCGTTTTAAAATTTCCTTCCTACGTAAGTAAGCCTTAACTTAGGGAACAGGAGCTGTGAGATATTGCAGCTTCCAGGGAGGACTGGACAGGTACCAATTTTATGTTCAGTAGTTAAACAGCTACTTGACTTCTTAAACTTTCTAGAATTTGGAAAATTAAGCATCAGATCTGTGTGTCTTTGAAGGAACTGTTTTATCTGCTCTAATGACTTGTAAGGAGAGTGTTTTTCCATTTGGCTTAGAAGTAAGGAAGGGATGCTTGTTTGGGTATGAGTCACTTCTGATATTTCTCCAGATAGATTGTGTAGATAAGCTGCAGAGAGATTTAATGTACAAATTGCCTTCAGAGACACGTGTGTCCACTGGAATCCACTTAGGGAACATTGAGGGCTTTGGGACATGATGCCACATAGCACCACTTAACTTTGACATTGATAATCATACAGTGATTTTTATTAAATCTTATCAATATAGTAGTAACTGTCTTCATCCCTCACTTCCTGTAGATATCTGTCAGCAAGATAACTTGGAGGGGATAAAAATAAGTTGTTAATTCCCAGAATGTAGCTACAAGCAATGACTTCAGCAGTTCTGGCAAGACGATCAATTTAAACACTAACAGGGATTCCCATCTCTGGATGTTGAACCAGTCATGCTGCGTGGTGGGCGTTTTCCATGGAGATCTGGCTGGCCTGGGGTAATTGCTCTAATCAAAATGTCAGGAGCAAACCCCAACATAGCATCACAAACTGTAGTTAGTGAGATACTTGGAGTGCCTGTGGTCATGGCCCCGCAGCCCTGACTGCTGTAGTCACAACTGGGTGCTCTCTCTTTCCACTTTAATTCCCTGCATTTACTATCCCAAACCCCACAGTATTTCCTTTTAATTCCTCCCCTTTTGCACATGAGCACTTAACTAAACCTGGAATGAAAAGTTAATGGGAATTGGAAAATCCCTCTCACCCTCACTGGCATTATTGATGTGTGTATCGAGATCTTGGAACTCTGTTTAACCCTTGCTTGCTTTCTGTGCTTTCCCTAATGCCCCCATTAGTGCTCTCCCTAGAACAGTCCGTGCTGGGCTCTCCAGTTTGTTTTAACTGATTGAGAGCAGTTTGCTATCAATCCTAACTGGGGAATAGAGTCTCTAATGGGACTCTGTAATTTTTCTCCCACTGATAGGCCTGCTACTGTCATGACAGTAATGAAGTAACAGTAATAGTTCACCTTTTACCTTCAAAACCTTCCAAATGCTCTCCCCCTGTGCTGGGGCTCTTTGGGATCCTGTCAGGAGACTCTTCACCCCTCAGGTCTGTGGATTTGTGACGAGTAACTCAGTGTCACGACTAACAGTAGTGGTGAGGAGCGAGGAAGAAACATAGTAACTTCAAGTTCTTTAAAAGACAGCTGTATGTTTTAAGCCAAGGGTGGTTTATCTTGGTGTGTCCTGCATGCTCAGCACTTGGATGTGTTAGTGGTGGTGAGGTTGTGGTGAGAGCCCCTGGCTGCAGCCCCTTCCTGCAGTGCCTCTGGGAATCCAGGCGAAACCCAGCATTTCAACCCCTGCCCTCATCAAAAGAGCTTCTCTGTCACCAAATCACTAATAATCCATCAATCTTGGTTCCTCACTGTGGGGTAATAGACTGGACGATTTGGTATTGGCTCTCTTCAATTCTGCTGGGAGCTCAGTGTGTGTCAGAATGAGCAGAGTTCTCCGGACACTTTCACTGCACAGGTAACAAGCAACAGACCATTAATCACCAAATAACCCCCTAAAGCGTAGTGGGAAGCATCAACTTCAGCTGGCCTCGGGCTCAGACTGAAAGAGGAAAAAGACCACTTTGATGAGGGACATTTTCAATAGTTTCGTTCTCAAATCTGCCTGGGATACTCTGTCCTAAACAGCAGATTTCCAGCAGGAGATGCGTTTGTTTTGAGGTTGTTTCGGGTTTTTTTAAAAGATGAAGTGCATTGCTCATGCTTACAAGATCCTTCATATTCTAAGCAGCTAAATGTCCTAAGATAGAGGTGACTGTATCTGAGAGGGTCTCAGAGTTGTCTTAGAGCCAGTTTGAGTTCTTACTGATGGGTTGGTGGTCTGAGCATCTTATTTCTTGGGGTTTTTTTCTTGGGGAGCCTGGCAGAGCCTGGCACCAGCCCTACAGGGGCTGCAGAGCTGTTGGGATCTCAGAGCAGCCTGGGCTGGGGCAGGCTGGGAGCAGCAGCATCCCTTGCTCTGCTCACTGGCAGAGAACAAAATTGGCTCTTGCAAACTGGCAGCACCGAGGGCTCTCAAATCCTTTTGTGTTTCTGAAGCGTTTTATTTTTTTCTCTCCAGATGGCAGCTCTGCAAAGTCCCTTCTATGGAGATAAAATGAACCTGTTTTCTCTTTGCCAAAAAATAGAGCAATGTGACTACCCACCTCTTCCAGCTGAACATTATTCTGAAAAGGTAAATTGGGAGTGTGGTTGCAGGGGAATGGGGAGGTGCAGTGAAGTTCCTGCTGGCACAGAGAAAGGGAACCCAAGAGGAGAACCCCCCACATCCAGGGAAGACCAGGGGACAGCTACGGGGTCCTGGGTACCTGGCTGAGGAAATTACTTTTGTGGTGTCTAAATATTGGCAACCTAAATCAAAACAGAAAAGATTTCTTAATGTGGGGAATATTGTGAAACTGAAAGTCTGTGACGCTGGCAGAAACCAGCAGTGAGCTGTGGGAAAGCCCTCTCCTTGCTTCCTTTCCCATAAAACATTTCATAAAAGAGCACTGATGTTTGTTTATGAAGTCTTCAGTGTGTGACAAAGCGGGGAAGGATTCATTTTAAGAAAAAGAAAAGAAAAGCCATTTAGTTTAATGCAATAAGCATCTCTACAGCAGCTGCACGGGGGCTTTTTGAGTCCAGGTTTGTGTGTCTGAAGGTGAGGAATGGGGAGCAGCAGTGAGGAATGGGGAGCAGCATCTGAACCAGTGCATAAACCCCACTGTCCCAGCTCCTGCTCCCCCAGCTGCAGACACGTGCGTTGGGTTTCCTCAGGGCCTCTTGAGATGAGCTTGATTTTTTTCTGCCTCACCTAGACAAAGCAGCTGGTTTTCCTTAAACTCCTCATTCCTTACATTTGCCTTCTATTTGAAGGGAAATGGCTAATGGAATTTTAAATGTTCCCTATATCCCGTGGGATTTTTCTTTTGTTTCACTCTACCTCAGCATCCTGAGGAGGAGGCAGGATGCCGGGAAATACCGAGCACAGCCACTCTGGCCTCCGCCCTGGGAGGGACCCTGAGCCACGCTTCACTTTTTGCTTTGTTTTTCCTTACCAAGTAACTCCTGCAAAACGATGCTTTGAGAACTAGTCTGTAAAAGTGAATTTTAAAATTTTTTCGCCCCAAGCTCCGTAGCAGCGCCCGGCTCTGCGTGTCCCTTTGCCGTGCTGCTGCAGCTTGCATTTCAGGATATGCCTGTTGGCAGCAGGAATTAGTGTAAGTTGACAGATGTGTTTCCTGTCTTTACAATTACTGTCTGTTTGCTTCCCTCTGGCAGTGCTAAAGAGTGTGTGTAGTGCAGTGATACAGTCGGGGTGAGAAGGATGGTTTAGAGCTCAAAGGCGCCGGGTCCCACAGAACTCCAGATGGTTCATGCACTATTAACAGGATGCTGGTGGAGGCTGTGCCTGTGGCTGCAGCTCCTCAGCTGCTGCTGGTGCTCACTGAAACAGCACAAACAGGGAGTTGGAACAGGACTCCACCACGAACCGCATCCAGTGTGGTACTTCCTTAGAACAAGAAAGAGGAACAAGGCAGTGTTTGGGGCAGAACCCCTGCTTTAGTTTCCTTTCAGGGATGTTCCTCTTCTCTGTGGCCTTTTGTGTCTCATGCAGTGCAACTGCATGCTGCTGCTGGAAGCAGGAGGAGGAGTTGAGATCCAGCCAGGATTGGTTTTCTATATTGGGAACAAATTTGCTGGTAACTGGAGATGCTGGCTGGCGGTGCTGATCCAGGCTCAGCCCACTGGTTCCTGTAGGTGCTGGTGAATGCCTGTGAGGACAGAACTGCCTGGGCTGTGTTTCAGCGCTGCACTCCAGGGGAGCACAGTTACTGTTTGGACAAATGGTACTGATAGCACAGGCCCTGGGCAGAGTAGAAGCATTTTCAGTTGTTTGTGGGAGTTTTGTGGTCAGGGCTGAGAAATGTGTTCACTCTTTGGGGTCTCAGGGTTATGAAGGCAGCGATGTCCCTGCCCTGAGCTGGTCAGAGTCACCAAAGAATGGGGCAGGGCCAGGCAGTGGGTCTGGGTTGGGAGCAAGGGCTGGGCCTCGCTCCATTCAGAGCTGGAAACTTTGGGTACGTTCGTTACTGCAGCTGAAGCTGTGTGCTTGATAGCTCTATGGCCATGCTTTTAATTACCGTTAAAATAATTGGCACTGTGGCTACTTGGGAGGATGTGAGAAGATCAGAGGCTCAAGGCTGTTTCTCCTGGTGCCTCAGGGGTACGAGCAGCTTTCAGTGTCTGTATAATTAAAAGCTACAATCTTTCATGTGCACAATAAAGAGGGCTGGGAGGTGGGGAGACTCCAGCTCTTCTGCATTTTATTTATTAAACATAATCAATGACCAGTTTCTCTTCCTCATAAAGGTTTTTAGGAAACACCAAGGTCTCATAGCTGTGTCCAGTAGCTTAAGATACACAAGGGCTGGTCGGACTTGTTACACAGAAAGGCTTGAGCGGGTTTAGTGCCGGGGTTGGTGCGGGAAGGGCAGCACAGCTGCTGTTCCTGAGAGCTCTGCTCAGGCTCCCCTTTCCTCAGTTCCCTTTCACTGGCAGGTCCTTCCTCACCTCCCACCTCAGTCACATCTTGGAAGTGATCTTGGGTTTCCTTCCTTCCTTCATCTGTGTCCTGCTCATGCCACTGGTGCCTCCCTCTGTCCCACGCTCTGCACAGGCTGGGTGCACAGGCTGGGTCCTCCTGCATGATGTAAAATACTCTGGGGTGGGGAGAAAATTAAATCCTTAGTGAAGATTTGGTGGAAAAGGTTCTTCCTGGCTATTTTGGAGGTGGGACACACAGACATGAGACAGACAGATGCCAGCAATATCTGCATAAAAGAGGTTCCCCTCTCCTGGCGCAGCCTCCAGATCTTGGGCAGACATTCCCGCAGCCTCTTCCAGGAAGACAGCAGCGGCTTCACTCACGTTTGCCTGTTTTGCTGTCTTGCAGCTGCGGGAGCTGGTGAGCATGTGCATATACCCCGACCCAGATCAAAGGCCTGACATCAGTTACGTGCACCAAATAGCCAAACAAATGCACGTGTGGACCTCGAGCACATGAGCGCCGCGGCCGCGCAGAGCCAGCACAGCTCAGTCTTACTTGAATTCTTTTTCTCAGCTGAAAGCGACTGGTGCCAGGTCACACAGGGTGGGAGGTTGAGCACTCACAGCAGAGGCTCCATCATTTGCAGGTTATTTGATAAGGACTCTTACAGGTGGTCGTGCTTTAACGTGAAGATTCTGTGAGGTATTGCAAGTGATTCTTTTTATTTTTTATTTTGAGGCCAATAATGTTATGGATGTAGATCATTTAAGGGTCCTTTCTTAAAACTGTCGTGTGTAATCTAGGATAGCCGCTATTACTGAGGGCTCGGCCTTTGCCAGACCTTCTATCTTAACTGTAATGTGAAATATTGAAATAATTCCTTCAGTGAAATCACTTTATACTAATGTAAGAATTACCATAGATTCTGTGTAATTTGTATAACTGCTACTTTGCCTCTTCTGCAAATGGTTAATAGGAAATTCAGTTTTTACTTGGGTGTATTTTAAAGCAGCCATTTATGTTTTTATTAATTTCCTCCTCTTCAGACTTAGGAACTGGGAAGGGTTGGGGGGTGGGAAACACTTTTGTTTCATGATTTCTTTTTTTTTTTTTAATTGAAAGAGTATTTTGCTGATGCATTTCTCTGTCAGAGATGAGTTAAACATGAGCCTGGGGAAGACAAACATGCCAAGCAAACCCCAACCAGCCTTGCTCCTGCAGAGAATTACTCCTTATCCTCATTCTTCCCTTTTGGAATGGTTCTTCTTCGCCCCCAGGTTCTTGTTTAAAACCAGTGTTTATCAAAGCCAACTCAGTTTTGGTGCAGAGACTTTTACATGTTCAGTAGTACATCGGGTACTACCAGTGGAACTTCAGCAGTGTTTTAAACACTTGGAAAATTTTTTAAAAATAAATGAAATGCTTTGTGTATGGAATTCTGCATAGGATCAGCCCCTTCTCTCAAACTGTGAAAGCTCATTACAGAATGTGAATGTTTATAAAATCTCAACCTGATCTGAAGGAGTCATCGTCTTTAACTGCATGAAAATTGTCAACCAGCTAAATTCTTTCATTGAATCAATGATTTGTTTCATTACTGTCAATGGAAATACTCACTGCTTTAGGAACAGCCGTGGATTCACGTTCCAGTGTCTCCATTCCATGTGCCTGTCGGGAGGAGCAGGGCTGCACTCGGTGCTCCAGAGGAAATCCCTCAGCCTGTGCTGCTCCAGTGCCGCTTCCACGTGTGACAGGGGCTCGTGCCAATGTATAGATTTGTGTGTGACAGTTCAAATGCAGCCTGTGCCTGTTTGTTTTCTTAAGGAAAGCTTACAATCCTTAATTTTTTTGAACTAGGGTTAGAGGGTTACATACATATATATGCTTTTAGTGGATTTTTTTAACCTACTTTTCTCTACTTTAAGGAAAACTGCAGTGCCATCTTCAACTACTTCCTCTCAAATTTGGGAATATTTTATAGGGTACCAAGAAAAGCCATTAATTGCAAGGAATATGGTTGGTATCTTTAATGCAAGGTGCCATTTTACTGAGGCTTCTCAGCAGAAAGTTGAACCTGCTACGTACAGGAGAGATATGGGAAATTCAAACCAGCAGAGGAACATCGTGGAGACACCAAATTGCTCCCACTATTCCCATGCCAACCAGCTTGGTTATTTATACCAGCTTCTTTAGCACTTCCCAGAGTTCACCCTGAACCCCCCCCTCTGGTTCCACTGCAGGTTTCCTTGGAGCCATGGCTTCCAGGGAAGCTCAGCTCAAAAATGAGTATCTGGAGAAGTCTGGTCACTTTCTTGCTACATAAAATTTCTTAGTGCTTATAAAGAAATGTATTTCAAAAAGTAATTTTTTTGCAATTGTGCATTTTTAAATAAATAAAAAAAATATTTCCAAAATAAACACCTTTGTTTAAAAAACAAAAAAGTCCAGTGTTAAAGGTCCAAGTGGAGGTGAATTACAAGACAATCAGACTTGAAATGATGCTGGATCTGCCCTGTATCCTGTCTATCTACAGCAAACAGGGAAGCACTAACATCAACATCCCCTGATGACCAGTGATACCCTGCACTGAGGTAGCAGGGCAGCAGTGTCTGTTGGAGGGCAAGGGCAGCAATTCAGAACCACCAATGCTGTTTTCTTACATTCTATTAAATTAAAATTTATCAAATTAGACTTCTGCAGAGCAGTTTTATTCCTGCTGTTTTGTTCCTGGACTGAGGTAACAAAGCAGCTCCTTTTCTGCCCCCAGTGCCAGGTGATTCCTGGGGAAGAGCACGGCTCTCACCTGCTCAGACCTCTTGGGGTCAGTCCCAGAGCCCTTCAGGGCTGCATGAGCCTCACCTGCTCTAAAGGAGGAAGGGAGAAGCAGCAGCAACAGCACCAGGTACAGACACACTGAGGAGATTGGGCAGAGCCCTCTTTATTCTGCATCAGCTGCTCTCTGAGTACCCACGGGGGCTCAGGATGTGTCCATGGTTTGCACGGTCTCATCCAACACCTCGAGCTCCAGGTGTGCCACATTCTCTGTGAGAACAGCAGTTGTTCCTTTTTCACACTTGTACCTACCAAACCTAGATAAGAAATGGGGCAGAATTAGTTTGGAACATGGTACAGAGGAAAACTTAGATTTAGAATTTTAGAACTGATCAGCTTTAGAAGTTTCCTATAAAAGTCTGAAGTAAAGGAACTGTGCTTACTGCAAAATCTAAACTGACTGCAATAACTGACAGAGTTGCAGATAAACCAGCAACTTGAGGAAACTGTTTACAAAAACACTGCCATGTAACTGGAAAGGTTTTTACCAAAATCAGTGGGCTCTCAAAGTGGTGGGGGACATTTGTGCTACAAACCAAAGAACAAGCAATTTACTTATGTTTTGCAACTCTAGAATAATTCTTCCAACATATCAGCCCCTGTTCAGCTGCTGCTCATGTGCCATTTAGTTGAAATTCCTACAGACTGAAGATCACTGACAGAATTTGGTATTACTGCAAACAGGCCTTGCCAGGCAGAGCAGGGACCCACAAGAGCCTCAGGATTACTCACCTGTCCCCCTTTTTGTTGGCCACATCGTATGGACGGAGGAAATCCAGCTTGTTCTTGCTGATGACACAGATGTCGATGTTGCTGCCGGAGCCCAGGTCGTTGTAGATGCCGGCTGCGATGGCGTCTCGCACGAGCTGCTTGGCCTCCTCCTCCTGGAATGGTTAAAAAGCTGTCACTGCCCCAGTGCTGGCATTTCCCAGGACTGTGCATCCCTGTGCCTGCAGAGGTTGAGCTTGGAACAATAAATGATACACCAAACCCTTCAGTCACCAGGTACCACAGTCAAAATACTGCACTTAGTTAAGTTTTTACCACTTAAGTGAAACAAAAAAGGAACCTTTGCTACAGTAATGGAGGTAACTGAGACACAGTTACTAGTTAGAAGGAACCAGAGCACAACAGTGCCCACGTTACATAACAGCATTCAGGAGTATCTTACACAGAAACATTTCAAATTCATCAAAATATCCATTAAACTATTACACCATATCTGTAAGCATCACATTCCCCCCTCCCTAGTAACACATGACTGGTGTTGTTATGGAGGCATCAGGACTGGCAGCCTTCCCCACTCATTCCAGCAGCACTGGCTCCCTCTGCAGCTCCCAGGCAGGGCTGGGGCTATTCCAAAAAGGCCGATGGAAAATACACCCAGGCTCAGCTAGGGCCATCAGGAACCATCTGACATGGCCTGAGTTCCTGCTGTAACCCAGGCTGGGCAACTCCTGGGGCAAAGGACAAATTTTCACTGACAGAGCCTGTGCCCTGCAACCCTTCCCATGGCACCGCAGGACTTGCTGAGAGCCCAGAGCAGCCAGGGGATGTCCTGCACCCTCAGCTCCACTAAGCCTGTGCCCCGTCACCTGGCCTAAGGGTCGGAATGCAAGGAAAACAGATTGTGTTATAAATATATAAATATAAATATGGATGCATATACACGCACAAATCTTTTCAGTAGCCTAGAAAGTACAAGACCCCTTAGGTTCTCTCAAAGATGTGTAACTTACTTGAAAACACTGACTAGAGCTGCCTGTTCAGTACAGAAACAGCAGGACTGGAACACATCTGTGGGCACAGAGGTGTGGACTCGTTTTGTCCCCAGGCTGTGTGCAGCAGTTGCTGCTCAGCTCACCCAGCGGATCCTGCCAGAATGCCGAGGCTCCCAGCCTTACTCCTCACTGCTTTGCTGCTATTTCACACCTTGGAATAGTCTTCTGCCACCAGTCACCAGAACAAGAGATGGGGTCAATGCTGAATTTGATAAATGCAGCTTTTTCTGGTGTGCCTCATTCTCACAGCCTGCCTCTGCCAGGACCCGGCCACGTGACAGCAGTGGTGCCAGGAGCAGCAGCTCCCACTGCAGCTGCTCCAGCCCCGAGTGCAGCTCAAGAGGAGCCCAAAATTAGCTCAGCTCCTGCCCGCCTGCAGCCAGGGCCTGCCCTGCACTCCCTGGTGCCCCTCTGGAACTGTGGGAATGACAGTGCTCCTGTGCCAACAGCCAGTGGAGCAGGGCACAGCTTCCAGTCAACTACAGAAACAGCAGCAATTCTTACTTCACTCCCAGTTTAACTGCTATTACTCTTCATAAAAAAAAAAAAAAAAAATTAATTACACTTCCTACCAAGCTGACTAGAACAATACAGCCATGCTGCAAGAATAACTTCTGTACCTTTCCTTCAGTGTTTTGGGCAATAAAACCCTGATAAGCAAGTAATTCCTCACTCAACTGACAGAAGACCATCAATGATTTGTTGCAGACTAAGGTTAATTTAGTACTATAGTGAAAGTAAATAAACCAAAGAAGTATGTGTAGATCTGTTTTAAGAATTAAGTGGTAGCAAAACCAGAATAATTTTAAGCTATACGAGTGCTAGGTGTAAGAAAAGCAGCTTAGGAAAACTGCAGCAGATTGGTGGAGTTTGTTCCACTCTTAATTTCATCCTTTTAAGACAACACTGTAAACCTCACAGACTCTCAAATTTGATTTGCTTTTTAAAATGTACTCTGTGACTCTACTTTGTTATCAAAATAGTTCAAAAAATACCCAATAAAGTGCAGTCAGAAGAGCTGAGCTGTAACTGCACTGAGGCAGCCACTGCACAGAGAGCCCAGGCTGTAACCTCAGCTCCTTCACTAACAGTGCAGCTCAGTCTGTGAGCATGGAATAGTTGTCATTTTTGAAAGCCCTGCCTCGGTGCTGCTTCCTGCTCCTCTTTTTACAATTTAGAGAGCTGAACAGAATAGCCGCAAGAAAAACCTATAGTATTCCTTACAGACATCCTGCATGGAGTTCAGCAAGGAGTGCTATTTACAGTCAGAAAATAGGGGGTTAGCAGGAAAGTGCTGACACAGTCCCAAGTACAGGGCCCTCAATGAGTCACCGTAATAATTAATCTTAAAAAACCCTAAAAGTTCAGAGTATATAAAAGGAGCACTTCCTGCTTTATGGTTGCAAAGACCAAGCTAACTGGGAATATCCTCCTCTGGGGCCCCCACTGCTCCTTAAATGAGATTACAGGCGAGTGATGAACTGTAGGGCGAGGCAGCGGTGACAAGCAGCGCTTTATGGAGCGATCTGTCTGTCCCCATCACACAGCCCACAATGTGTCCCTGGACTCCAATGTGCAGCTCCATTTACCTCCGCGTGACAAATGGGCAGCGCTTGGCAGAGGCACAGCCAGGTCCAGCGCGCTGTAATGGTCAGCACAGCTGTGCTGTGGGACAGAGCCCAGTTCATTACAGTGACCGGCAACACCGCTTCCAAAGGGTGCCTGAGGAATAGGGCAGTAAAGGCTAAAATAAATAACTCAGCATGGAAGGCTAATCTGAAACAGTGTTTGATAAATTATTTATAACACAGACAATTGTCTGCATTTAATATTGGCGCTACTGGTAGCGTCTTTAAAAGATGATTTATGTGTTGTAATGCCATTAAGCTTTATATGGGCCCACTGCTGGCTATAAAGTCTGCTGAGATTTAGAGAATGAGTTTTAAACTGTCACTGCAACATCACAGTAGATAGAGCCTGTATTAAATCTTTACTTTAAACCTGTTATCTGGAGAGTTGCAGTTTGCAGACACTCAGAGCTGATGGATTACCTCTCACAGCTGCTCTGCCACAAGTCCCAAACAGCACCAAGAAGCAACTTTTACACATTATTCTTGTATATGACTTGGATCAACTTTCTCTTCTCACTTAAGCAATTTCCAAATTTCAAGTGCTACTGAAGGGAAAAAGAGACTTTCCTACAGGAGATGAGGCTACTTCTACATTGTATTAATACTGTCTTCACTAATAACCTGTAAACAAGTTTATCATTATGCTCCAGCAGCAAAGGGAGCAGCTGGAATGGCTTTGTGAACATCATTTCCTCAACATTTTCTAACTTCACAAGCAAGTTACACAGGAGATGTCTTTTCCAGATTTTAAAACTTTAGAAATTACTAGGTTTTTTCTAACTCTTACCAAAATAAAATTAATCCCTTCTGCAGGTCACCAGGACACTGTTATAGATGCAATACATGGTGCAGTTCTACAAAGTAATTCTTAGAAAAATTTGAAATGCAGTGCACAATCAGTACGGAATGAACCTAAGCAAGCAAATATTTTTGTATAAATAAACAAATGCAAATACTTATCATAACAGTATTTTACAACAATGAGATTTGTAGAAATACTATAATATAAAAAGTTGATCCTACTTAAAATGAGAATCCCCAAGACTTGTGTGGGAAGAGAAGGGAAGAAAAAAAAATCAGAAGCTTCAGGAAGGACAATGACAATAAAAAAATAAATCTATAGAGCAGTGTTGGGAATCTGGGGCTAGAAAGCAATACCTCTTGAAGGATATAAGCACCTAGAGGAGCATAACTAGACTCTGGAAGAGAATCAGCAGCATATGGGGAATGAGGGGCTGGGGCGGAGATCAGCCTGTAACTGGAAGAGATGCTGAAGTATGCTCTAAGTCCAAAGAGAACAACTCTGAGACGCAAAGGACTTTGTGTTTCTTGTAAGGGAAGGCTGGAAGGCTCCAGCAGCAAGAATGGATTTGGTCTGGCTGTCAGGAAAGGGGCTGCCATGTGTCATTTAAACCACTCAGGTTTAACAAGTCTCCCTCCCAAAAAGTGCCTTTCCAGTGCTGCCTCAGAATAAGGAATGACACAACTTGTCTCTTAATTTTTTTTTTCAGAGCTATGCATTTTATGTCAGGTTCATTGTGACTGAAGTGTCAGTAAATGTTTATTTTTCTAACCATTTTCTGGTACGAACTTTCCAAATAAACTGCTCAGTAATCCCTAATTATTATTCTCAGAGATAACAGTTTTTTCCCATTCTGGGGAAGCTGCCTGTGAGCCCAGGCTCATCCCCACCCCCTCTCTGATATCATACACCACCAGTATAATAAACCACGTTAATATTTCATACCAGGGTGAAATATGCTGGAGTATCAATTCAACATCTGCTGTCTTTAGGGTACTGGCGTCCCGCAGAGACACTTTCAATTTGTAATTGAGTTCTATACTGAATTAATCAGCAGTTTATCTTTTTTAGTAAAATAATGTCTTCCCCACTAACCTGGATTTACATTAACAATTTATGCCAAATTACCTGCCAAGACAAGAAACTTATATGATTCGGAACTACTATTCAATAACATTAGTTGCTGTATGTCATTCCCTACACGGGGATTAGTACAATCCATATTTCCAATGGCACAGAATTAAATTACAAGCTCTTCTCACAACTATGGGATTTCTTTTAATATTATTCCCATTCTCTGAACTAAGAATGATTACAAAAACTCGTTCAATCCATCACTTGTTACATATGGGTGAAGTTCATGGGTTTTTAGGGAACAGATTCTCAAAATGGGAACTGGCTCAACAGCACCAGAGCTGTAAATCCTGCCAAGCTGCAACTCCTCCTCTGGCTCCACTGTGCTGCTCTACAGTAACACACTGACCCTTAGCCACCCAGATATGCAAACCCTGCAGAAGACTAGGTTAAAGTTACTTTATATTACTGCATATAAAAAAATTAATATCAAGCAATAACATGTCTGGCTTCAAATAAAGCAAACTCTGCTCATCTGACTATTGCTTTATCTCTGACAAAAGGATGGAAGGGAATGAAGGTCAACATTTTATTTGGAAAAGAAGCCTTAGGCCCTCTGGTACTATATCCTAATACATCAAAATGCTCCATAAAGCCCAGGCTGGCTCCCACCTCCTCCTCCTCCCAGTTCCCTCACAGCAATTGCCCTCGGCCCTGCCGGCCCTCGCCGCGGGAGCAGCACTCGGGCTCTGTGCCATGTGAAATATTTTCCAGTACATTTTGCCTGTGTTCTGCAGTTATGGGAGATATACAAACTGAAACAATTTAAAGTGGAACACCTGCTCCTGAGAAATGCATCAAAAATAATTACCTGTCCTCCCCCTACCCTGTGCAGTGAAATGATCTCTTAACACAGAGCCCAGCTTCTGGCCAGCTTGTCTACATTATTACAGACAAAGTTTAAGTGTTACTTTCATAAAGGTGAAGAAATTGTTGCTCTTTGTCATGCAGCAAGGCCCAATTTACACAAAGGTAACATTTATTTCCCTTGATACAGTCTGCAAACAGCAAACTGGAAGGCAGCACTACTGGGTACCTCTGGGAAGTTAGACTGGTGCTGCCGGCAGTGTCCCACCGACTTCAGCACACAAACCGGGCTTTCATCCATTCAGAAAGCACACCACAAAACACCTCACCTGCAACCCCAGCCATGCCAGAGCATACCTAGCTGGCATATTCCAAATCAGCCCAGATTTCCTGTTTAACACTAGTTCCACAAAGGAAATCAATCCCGGGCACAATTCTGTGAAAGATGATGAAAACAGTACAAACTGTCCAACATGTCAGGCAGAAACCAGGTTGCCACAGGGTAATTGTGATCTAACCTAAGAATAAGGAACAGGTATGATAAGCCTTTATTTTCTGGCTGACTGTATGCACTAACACCTGATATTTACCCATGGAAATCCATGTCTCCAGGAGACACAAACACAGCTATGTCAGGAAAGCTGAAAACTGCAGTGCCACAAGCTCTGGCAGCAAGGAGTGAAGATATGCCACTAACAGCCTCAGTTCCTGTCACTGGATAATGAAATACACAGGGCACAGAAACACAAAGTCCTGATTTTTGCTCACCAACTCAGATTCCCCCCCTCCATTTACTTAATTCCGTGTTTGACACCAACAGGGGTTCAAGTATCTCAGGCTGGCTCTCCAGCCTAACTCCCATAGTCTGGCTTGATCTCCATTGTCTGCTGCCAGAGTGGAGCCCACAAACCTCCCAGCAAGTGGCCATGGTCCTGCGGAGTCATTAAAGCTGCGGTGTCAGCTGGCAGGATCAGCCGCGGCTGCCACACCTGAGCCCGAGAGCTGATCACCATCACTAATGAACACAGGGCTCATCTGCAGCTTGTCAGGGCTCCCGAGCCCCCGTCACACACACACAGGCGACAAGGCTGGGGAGACAACCATTGTTGAAGATTAGAGACTTTTGACAGATTCCAAAAATAGCTCCGTATTATTGTCAGCAGTTAATAAACAAAAATAATTCCACCCTATTGAGGGACAGTAGGAAATGCGAGCACAGGAACATTTTAAGGATCTGTGTGTCAGCTGCTTAAAAATGGAAGAAAGTGACATGTTTTCATAATATTTTGTAGCATGCCTGATGCATTTTTTTACAGAAATAAGAGGTGCACAGTGAAAGCTGCATTCAGTCTACCTTGCATTTCAGCACAGCAAAGATCCCAGAGCGCACAGAGCATCCCAAGGAAAGCGCTCTCCGTGCCTCAGCTGCTTCACTCAGGGATAGGGGGCTACTCAGAAGTACCTCAAAAACCACTTCTCCCAAACCTGCCCGACAAACTGCTTGGCAGATTGCTCCCAGACCATGTAGGTCCCACCGGGAGAGGTGAGCCAAAGCCACCACAGGTCACCAAAGCACACCCAGGGGAGCACCCCCTCTCCGGTGGGACAGCAAGCTGCAGGTTTTGGGACAGCACAGCTCTGCAGGATGGAGAGGGCCTCTGTTCCACATGGAACACACTCAGAACAGCCCCTTCTTTTTCATCTGTTCTTACCCTCCAGGATATTTTTGTTTTTATTCAGTACCACTTGATTTCCTACCACACTTAAGAAATGGTACAATAAATAACTGTAAACATAATCTCACACATTTGTGGTGATCTATCCTAGAAATAATTATTAGATATCTGCCAGACTATCTCCTATCTCCTTTCTTCACCTATTCTGCTCCTGAACTCATTACTCCAAGCTTTACTCTCTTTTCCTTGCAAGAGCATTTTCTGTGCCTTCTGATTCTCTTCCTTTTGGAGCCTCTTTTTATTAAACCTGGCTGTTCTGATGAAATACAGAAAAGAAATGAAGTTACAAGCAGCCTTTCATTGCTTAAGCAGGAAGTCTACAACATAGCCCCACTGTGCATCAAGTAATTCTACAGACAAAATGCTCCTACTTTTCAAACACCAGAAATCAAATACCAGAAGAAAATATATCCCCCTCCCCATCTCCTGAGGAATTCCACCACCACAGGATAAAAAACCCAGAATTCCACCATTTAATACTGTAGACATTTTTTTCCCAGTTCACCATGCTTTCCATATCCACCGACTCAGAGTATTTCTTTGCTATTGTTTAACACCAGAAGGCACAAATGCATTTACAAAATGACTGTAAGGTTTAAAAACCAGTGGCGACTCTATTGGAAGAAAAATTGGCTGCAATGAAAGATCTAAGCTCAAAACATTCCATTAGATGTGCTGTTCTTCCACTTACGTTTTTTAAAGTAGATCTATAGCTGCCCACATGACAGATTAATATTGTTCCACAGTAGTTAGGTGCTTGGCATTACATTTTTGAAGCATCTACAGGCCTTCAGGGCTGAAAGTGTTACCATCCTCAGCGATCTATAATGGTTCCTCTAGAGGCCAGCACTCCTCCCCAACAAACCCTGCCTACATAAATCAGGCTGCACAAGTGGCACTCGGGGACGTCACCATCCATCTCCACAGCTCCTCTGAAGGATGTTGGGTAAAGATCATCTCCCAGCACTGCAGCCAGGGAAAGGACCATCACAGTTGGCACTGATAAAGCATGTGCTACTTAAATCTGAAGACACACTAAGTCTACGGAAAAAAACACATCCTGCTGGTGTTAGCATGCCTCAGGCACTGGGAGAAGCTTCAGCAACTCATCTTCAAAAGGCAGAGAGCCAGGGCTCTAGAAACCTGCAAAAATTGGCTAAGCCTGCAGTCTTTTTTTTTTTTTTAATTTTTTTTTTTTTTTAGTTGAGCATCTTCAAAGTCTACGATTCTAACTGTAGGGCACAGCAGCTGCCACTGCAGATTTGATCCTCTCAGCTTTTGGCAGCTCTCAACTTGAAATTCTAGCAAAAGAATTTTTCAAGTTGCTATTATTGCCTGTCATGGATTTATAAATATTGTGCACTATCTGCTGTGGCATGGCTCTCCTGGGACACCAGTGCATGCCAAAAGCATAACAGAATGAAAAACAGTTCCTATTCTTCAAATAAATGCTAATTTTTTTTTAACTGTGCTCACATGATGCGTTTGGTGATCAGCTTCAATAGTACAGAATATATATCAGAGGCAAAAAAGCTGATTGTCTTTTCCAGTAGTATTCAGCTGCTACTTTCATTAAGCTTGTTTAATTACATTCCAGATGCTAATTTGCAAGTTGATACCAGAGGGTGCAGGACAGTTTGCCTTTGAATCATTTTTCTGTGATGTGATGGTCTTGAAGCACACCACTACCCTCCAGTAGCCCTAGCAAGCTATTCTGACAATTAGTGCAAAAGAAAGGAGCACTGATCTTGACAGAAAAATAATAATTTTCTACTATTTTATTAAATTAATCTCCAGCAATTTTATCTTCATTGCCATTTCATAATAAGTTTTATGTAAAATACATATAGCATACTTCAGATTTAATTTGGATTCATTTAAATAGAAATATTCGTTATTTTATAAATTTACAAAAAATAAACAAACCCACATCTGACTTAGAAGGTTAAGTATTATAAACTCACAGCCATAACAGAATACAAGGAAGTGTTTAAGAGTACAGCTGAGATTTATCACCTGAAACTTTGCTGGTTTGGTTAATACAGTTCCTGAACTGTTATTAGATAACAGATTATCCGGGAAAACCAAAGGAAGGGTTAAGGTGCATGCAAGTCTCAAAGATCTAAATATCTATTTCAACAAATTGGTAGGCTGCATTTCTACATGCTTGTTATAAGTGACTATCTGCTGCCACTTATGGTTGTGTGTGAAGACAGTTTAATGAGGATGACCTTTCTAAATAGGAAAATTTGAGATTTACCAGTTTTTGGTGCCTTTTTCGGTTACTCTTACACAAGAAATGACTTAAAATACAAGCTTGAAAGCTAGCACAGCTCTTTGCCATTTGTATCTTGGAAAGAGGACTATTGTGCTGTAGCTGTTGATTCCAAGGATTTGCAGTCCTTGTTTTCAGTGGAATGGCACACATGCCAAGTGCACAGTCACACAGGAGGCTGGAAAAGGAGACTCTCTCATTCTTACAGTAGCATGAGGGGAGAGGGAAAAACAGTCTTCCTCTCTCTCTCGTGGCTCTATCGGCCATCTGGTGTGAGGATCCTTCCCAGAGACACTTGGGAGCCTATTAAACATATCCCAATATTTCTGATAACAATTGTAAATATACTAGAGGCCAGAAGTCCAGTGTCTCCAGATGCTGCCCAAATCACAGGAATCCTGATCCCACTGTGTGTCCGTAACTCTGCACACCTACAACTCTTGCTTAGGTACTGACAGGAGAGGGGCCAGGCATAAGTGCAAAACTGCTCATCACTAATGCTTAAGCAATTAACTAATGGCAAACTCCTCAAAACAAGGTCGACTGGTGTTTTTTTAATCTGCTGGAATTGCACATCATGATTTGTCAGGAGATGTACCAAGGTACAACAGATCATCTCAATTTTAAACTTCATTTACCAGCTTTATAGAGAGGAACTCTGTGGATTTATGGGACCATCACTAAAACCACAGTGGCACTTGAGGGGGATGAAAATGACCCACAGCAGCTGCATTACAAAAATGAGGAACATCTGAAGACCTCTGCTGATGTAAACTAACCTTTTCCTTTCTTACATCATTCAGTGATACCGAAGTGCTCCAAGCTTTGTTTTACCTGCCTTTTAGGCTGAAATGATTGCAACTGTTACTGTTACGAGTCATTTTTAATGGATTTTCAATCTTGTGTTCAATTCTCATTTTTTCTTTACGGTGGAATTATTAATCAATTGGAATGAGAAGGAGCATTCACAGAAAGTCTGTAGAGATTAATGTGGTTTAAGCAGACTTGACATTCTTGAGGCATTTTATGAAATACAGTTACACAAAACCCTGTAATTGTTTTGGAGTTATTTTCATCAATAGAAAGTCTGCAGACAACTGGATTCTCAAGGTTTAGATTAGCAGCATGGTGTAACCAAATGCAAGAAACACTAAGAAAATACAAAAATAATGCACTGCATTCATTTGTAACTGAACAGCTTACTCTGATCTTACCATGACATTCCAGCTTTTAGTTTTTCTGAATGCTTCTGTATAACAACAATCAAGCATTTTCCATTTTTTATCAGTATCATCAGCAAAACAATCTTATGAGTCTTCTGATAATCAGCTTTTAAGTAGATATTAGAAGTGCAAACACTAGTTCTGAACATACCCAATCAATCAGAATTGTTTTATGCAATACCTGAACACTTTTTGTTGCATTCTCTTTTCAAGACGGAAAGACAGACTGACAGAAAAGCAACAGTATTGACTGTGCAAGGGCTGGTAAATTCCTGAAGTCCACTATAATCAGTAAGCTGTATGTTTTTAAAGCCTTCACCTACATTCAAATCACATATTTTCCCATATATAAATACAGCTTCTTGCAAATTTATTTATTTTACCCATTAATTTTTAAAGTTTTGCAGTAAGCTGACATTAGTATATTTTAAGTGCAGAAAAACTGGAGCAGATTTAACTTTTTTAGAGTTTCAAACCTCCTAAATTCTTATGATCGTAAGGATTGCTGAGGGAAGAAACACTGAGGTTTAAAAAAACCCAAGACTTACCTCCATGTCGGGTTTGTATTTATCTTCAAACACTGCCATGGCTGCGAGTGATCCAGAACCTGTGGTGACAACATCAGGACAGCCCTTTAGCCAGTGGATTTAAGTATGGCACCTTTTTTTTAGAGAAAAAATAGATCTCAGCAGCACAAGCCAGACTGAAGCCTACTTAGTTTACTCTTCACTGTACAGTGTCTACACTAAGTCAGAATCTGATTTAATCCTAGGGGTACAGCTCATGTGCACGGACTCGGCACAGGCCCATCCTGACAGCCTTTCCCTTTTTACCATTTTGAACATAAGACACAAAAACAAGGGTAGAAACAGAGAGCTAAGGGAATGCCACGGTTTGCAGTCCCTAGTCCTTCATCCATCCTGCCCCACTTCCGTGCCTGCCCCTGTTAGAGGGGTGCTGGAATGAGGAGATGGCTCCCAGCCTGGGGACGAGCAGCCCGGCAGTGGGAACGGGGCAGGGGGCTGCTGCCACCAGTGGATTTCCCCTGTAGTTGTGGACAATTAATTGTGCTCCTGCTTTGTTCCATTATTTGTACACTGAACAGTAACAGCTGAACAAAATGCCAGAGACAAAACCAGGAGTTTAACATTCCCTCTCCAGAAGGAACGAGGTACAAGTGCAGTGATGGAACAGGAGCCATCTCTGCCCAAAGCACTGTGACTGCAGGGTTATAAAAGTGCTTTTTTTTCATGAATTAACACAAAAAGCAGGATGGTACTATTTGAAACTGTAAACTTGCTTTGTTCAGAAAGAGTGAGTCTTCAGGAAGATTTTCTTGTCTGTCGGTGGCCCTACCCATATTTCAGAGAGCACTACTTTTGGGGAGTGAATAAAGTTACCTGCAATTTTTTACTCCAATTAGAAGATTTTTTGGCATTTATTACTTTTTAACTTGTTTTGCATAGTGCTATCTGTTTAGCTGGGTCACAGAGAAAGCCATATTTCCTATTTAAAATGATTTGTGTATATCGCTTGACCACCTCAATGGTTTAGTGAAAGCAAAAGGCAGCGATTAAACAGTTTCAAATGAGGTGTCCTGCTGATTTTATCAAGTCTGCTGAATGTATAATGAAAAAGGAGAAGCTGACAGTGACACTGTTGAGAAAATACAGACTACCTTAGCTGAACCATTTAAGGAGGTCCAATTATAGATCAAATTTAAAGGGTTGAAACAGCAGATTTACAGACACAAATCAATGAACATGGTAATCCCGATGAATATGACAGATATTCCTGTTACAGAATATTGCTGTGGTTGAGGATCATTACCTTTACAGTACCAAATACATCACATCTAAAAGCAGTAGGACACTCTAAGTGTGTACTTGTGTTACAGGCAATGACTATTCATTTACACCTTGGAGCAATACACAACTCCATTTTTTAAATGCTGAAACAGAGAATAAAGAAGATTTTTAAGCAACTAATAGCAAAACTGAACTGCTGATGCAAACAGCTGATATCACAGAACAAACCACAAATAAAAGGAATTTTACTGACCCTTCAAACAAGGTCAAAATAAAGCGTGTGCCAAAACAAATAGAAGACCTGAATGGTAAAATAATAATTCTTCTGGAATTACACAGGAATATTTCTAATGAGGGGGGGGAAAAAAAAAATCTGGGCTATGGTCTCAAACCAAGCCCACATTCTTGCTACACCCAAATGAAGGCCTACTGTGAGCTGAGTGGGAAGACTCAAAGTTGGAAAACAACCCTATCCTTGGGGAAAGGTTGACAAAATCAAGAGTACAAAGAGTAGAAAATGTGCAAGAAAGAAAGTATAAAATGTAATATCTGACTGAAATTACTACATTAACTATTTAGGTGGGGAAAAGTGATCTTAATTTCTTAATTCTTCTACTGACAAATAAAAATTACTGATAACACAATTGCGTACATGGCTCAAGCTAGATAAATTCCTCCAGCTCCTTCTAAAAAGAAGTTCCCAAAAGAACCTACTCCCAAAATCAGTAACTTAAAGAAGAAAAAAAGAAAAAGGAAAAAGGCGACGGGAATCTTATGTTACAGTACATGAAATCCTTTGTACATAAAGAATTACGCTTAATTATTTATCTCACTACGTTACCAAGACACAAATAAATGCCAAATCTACTATCAACCTTAAATAAATAAATCCAGACAGTCCTATAATGTAAATTTTCAAAGAGTTGTTGAAAGTCTTAACTTAATTAAACCTACATGTAGACATTTACATCTGAAAACCAAGATCCTAAGCAGGTTCTAACAGATCAGGAAGCTGGAAAAGCTGAATAAACTCGCTTCATTTTTTTCTCTAGTGCTTATAAATCCTAAACATAAGCTTTATAAGCTTGCATTTAAAATTTGCCTTAGCAAAAGCCTCCCAGCACAGCTAAGCATTCTCTGAAAGAATAGATTTTCCTGATCTTAAATAGCACAATGAAAATTCTTCACTGTTCCCAGCACCAGATGCAAGCCCCGTGTTTTCAGAAACACCAGTCAATGCACACATCCGAGTGTCTCCGGCAAAACAAAGCATGTTTGACAACAGCAACAGGAGCTGTTGTGGAAAACCCTCCTGCCGTGCAGACATCCCCCTGGAGCACAGAACTGAGCAAAGCCCACCTGCACTGCTGGGACTGGCCCTGGACAGGCAGCCATGGACAGCTGCTCCTGTGGTGAGAACTTCACTATCCCACTGCACCGACCTCCCTCTCCTTGTCAAATTCCACACACCGTCCAAACAACCCCACAATGTTCCAACTACTCCAACTGCCTTGTGAAAGCTGCATTGTGACAGGAGAGCGGGCAATAAAACTGGGAACTTAAGTAAACACTGCAAGTACGGTTTTCTTATTGCAGTTCCTATAAAAACACAGAAAACTTGGATATTAAGGGTCTATGGAGAACTTGTTTGTATGTGGGGAAACAGCTGCTCTCTTGTCCGTGCACTTGGTGCCCACCAATAATTCATTTTTAACAAGCATGCTTTGCCTTTATGCAGAAACAAGCTTCACAATTGCCAAACAATGTCTGGAGAAAGATAAAATCCAAACACAGCAAAACACCATCCATTAACTTGGGATGGACTTCCCAGTTCATACACATGATAACTGATTTAAGTCACTACCAGTTCAGATTCAGCAGCAGTTCAACCTCAAAGCCATTAAAACTTCCAGGAAAGCTGTGTGATAACGTATCATTAAACAGTGTCTTTACCTGAGCTCAAAGTAACACCAAACCAGGTATTTGTCTTAGGTAGGTAAGATTTTAAACTAAGCTCTGTAGAAATATCTTAGGTAGGTAAGATTTTAAACTAAGCTCTGTAGAAATAGGAAATTTTCTTCGTTGGATTTATTTTTTCCACATGTTTAAAGTTTCTCTCTCTTCTGTGTGTGACCAATAAGAGTAATTAAACAAAGGAAAATTGGTAAACTCATCATTTATTTGTATTATATAGCATTCAAGAAAAAAACCCTTTCGGATCTTTAAAACCCACTAACTGCTAGGAATGCTTACACTTAACATTAAGTAAAAAAGGCCATCTCAATTCCAAAGAACTTATTTCGCATATACTTTCAGTAAGCTACACTTTAGAACCAAATATTCAGGAAGTATTAACCTAATATCGACACATGAAAAATATTGACTACAAACAAATTCTACAGAACTACAGAAGCTGAGATGTAAAGCTCTACTCAGAGGCAAAGGCTTTTCAGTCTCCTGATTAGCATGAACCAGGTAAGTTATGAGATGATAAGAGAATTTATTGTTTTCTTCTTTAAGTAACACTGGTCATTTCCTGAATTTTCCCAACTAAGTTGTTAAACTTTCTGCATGCACCTGTAATAAATTCACTTTAAAAATACCACCTGGTCTTCAGTGGAGCAGTTGTGCCACTTTAGTATTGATTTAAAGTGAAAGATAATTATTGATACGTAGCAAAAAAGTGCAGCTCACAATAATTTTCGCTGTGAATTACAACTGCAGGAGCTTTTCTAAAGCAGACACACTGGATCTCTTCAGCAGAACCTTCACTCAAGACAAGTTCTTATTGCTAAGTACAGTCCATCCCCTCACCCACGGACCTGTTTGCTGCCACACCAGAGGATGTGCAGAGCTTTGAGAGCAACATTTAGCACTTCCTAATCCATCACTGCCAGGGCTCCCTGACAGGGCATTTATTCACAGGCACTCATTGTTATTCAATTTGCTGCTCATCCCAGGTAAGAATTCAGTGATCTCGGCAGCCTCTTGGACTGGGATCATTTTTCAGCGTGGCTCCTGGCTGGGGGCTGGCTCCCAGCAGTGGGAGTTCTTGCTCTGCAGCACGACACTGCCACTGCATGAAGAGCTGATTTATGAATATGAAGCACCACTGGCACCAGGGGAGCAGCTCCAGCCACGAGAGACTCCTGAACACTCCGCCGGCTTCCGAAAGCTCAACTACACACTTCAAGTGCTTTAATTTTATGCATGCATTTCATTATAAGTCTTGGCCAGAAGCTTTCCTAGACAAGCCAAGCAATCAGACAATCTTGCATCGTTTGCTGAAATCCAATTTTGTTCTTTGTCAGCATAAACAGTTTAATTTGATGGTCTCACTCCTGAGTAAGCACTGTGTACCTTTTAAATCTCCCTTGAAAGGCAGGACACCACTCTGTCCATCCTGATACACCAGCACACCAAAATAAAACTCAACTTCTCAACTATCTAACACCAAATTTCCAGAAGTTAACTGGCCAAAACCACCTACCTTGATTTAATAAACTGCCTTTAGAACATTTGGGAAAAAAACCCCAACCAACAATAGATTAGTCTAAGTAAGACTGAAATACAATTCCAACTGCTATCTCCGATTTGACTTTTGATAGTTTCTCTGCTGACTCAATTCTGTCTTTCCTCTATATGCATTAGCTAATGTTTTACTAAAACATCCTGGTCACTGGAGAAGTGTCAGTGCACCAGGGGTGGGAAGGTGAGGCACACTCATGCTGAGAAGGGCTTTGTCCATCAGCATGGCCAAAAGGAACATGTGAGTACCAGCCACACACCTGGTACTGCCCACAGCAAACCGAAGTTTAAACTACAAGGAACTTAATCCACTGATATTCTACTTCCCACTCGTCTGAACTGAGTCCGCTACTATGCTATTTCTGGAGAGGGAAACAGGAGCGGCCAGGATTTGCCCACAGGCCGCGTTTTGAAGCTTGTAAACCCGAGGCAGGGAAGGCAGCATGGGCCGGGGGAGCGGCTCTGGCAGCCCCGTGCGGGCCGGTTCCCGGTTTCCCGTTCCCCATTCCCCCTTTCCCATTCCCGTTCGCGGTCCCTCAGGCCGCACAATGACGTCACGTGACCCGGCCCGCCGTGCCCGGCCCGCTGGCGCCACCCAGCGGCCGCGCGCCGCCAGCGCCCGGCCCGGCCCCGCTAATTGCCGGCGTTAATCACGGCCTCGTTACACCGCTACCCGCGGGAAAACCGGAACCTTCGCCACCTCCAGCAACGGCCCGAGACGGTGTTCCAGCCAAAGACGCCAGCCAGAAACAGAAAATATGAATGAGAATCTATAAATGTGTATTTTCCCAACAGAGAAGGAGCATAAAAGCTGCACCAGGCACAGGCTGACTGCTTTACTCATCTGAGACACTTTGTTTTCAGATATACTTATTGGGACATTCCATTACACTTCCACGGCTCTACCAAAAATAAGTTTCCATTTAAAATTATCCGAGTTTTCCAAACGAAACTCAAGTTCCCCAAGTAAAATTTGTACGAGCCACGAGTTAGGACCATCTCCAAATCAAGTTTCCGAGGATTTTTTTTTCCTTTCAGAAAGATTTTGGGAACCCCGCAATTCTTGTGCTTTAAGGTGTGGAACACACGGAGAGCAACGTTCCCAACATCAGTTTTCTGGCAGCTGAGTTTTGTCCCAGCCCATGTTTGTGAAGAAATAGAACAGTGCACTTGCCCTATAAATACAATTTTATCTTCGCAGTCCGAGGCCCACACAGCTCCCAGCAAATGATGGGATTAAAATAAATTAATTAAAATAAAACCGCTTTAAGTACCATCCCTGCCCCGAAGGAGCAGCACTCACCCATGGTGACATAGGGCAGCTTATCAGTGGATCCGTGGGGGTGGATGCTGTACAGGTGGGGCCCCGTGACATCCACTCCCCCCAGCACCAGCGAGGCTCCGATGTAGCCTTGGTACCTGGGAGCAAGGTTTGTCTGTGAGTCTGAAGCCCACAACTGTGGCTGTTTAACACAATACAGGCATTTGAGAACTGTTCCACAACTTACCTGGGTAACAGCTCTGTACTCAACAGGCTGCTTTTACCAGCTGGGAGCAATAAATCAGGAAATGTACTAAAATAGGGCTTATTTCGGTGTCCAGCAAGCAATGATGCTATTACAATTCAGTTTTACAAGCTGGCACATTACACTATTACTGCCCCAGCCTTCTCATCACAAAGATACACAACATTTTTCATGGGTGTGATTAACTGTATTAAAATAATATCCCCTTCTGTTGCGTGATCACTGCATCACAGCACAACTCATTCCCTAGAATACCACAGACTCCATTTGTCTTCCAATCTCAGTTCAAAAGCCCATGAAGCAAAGAGCAATTGTGAAATCTTTCCTGAAGTCCTGTTACGAAGTTTAAGCAGCCTGAGACAGGATGCTCCTTAAGCATTATTTAGCGGTTTTACCAGCACTGTTAATAAACAAGAAACGCACTCAGTTACCTGAACAGCATCTGCTTGAGCATCCGATTGGCCGTGACAACTCTTGGGAGCCGTCCCGTGGACAGGGAGTGGAGCTCCAGGTTGGAGGAGATCAGCTGAGTTGTCATCTCAGTATCTGCCGCTGTTCCAGCACCACAGCAACTGAGGAACGTGATGAGCAAATGAGGGAAAGGGGACAGAAACCTCCACGCTTCGTGCAACAACTAGAAATCTTCTCCTTGTAAAATCGAGGGAATTAAGTTCTCACACAGTCAGAGAGCATGAAACGAGAGCCTGCTTAAGTGTAAGTGGAATACCATGAATCCCCGAGCTTTGCTAATAAATTATCATTTTGAACCAGTGCTTAATATCTGCTATGCGTAAAGAACACGGCTAAAAAACCCAGTACCAACACCATTACGAAACAACGTACACAACAAACAACTTACTACACAACAAAAAACCCGTAACACTTACTAGATATTAGGGGAAATGAAGTGTATTTTCGAACAGTTCTTGTCAGCAACAACCATGCCCTCGGTTGCTCTCGTATCCGCTCCGAGGACGATGCCATCCTACAGGAAAGGAGGATTATTCCCAAAGCCTTGACCCCCACACAGGCCCTTCCCGGGGGCAGCCGGGGGGTTCGGGATGGGGCCGGGCACACCGGGGCTGACTCAGCAGAGCGGAGCCTCCCCCGCAGGCCCGGCCCGGCCTCGCCCCGCGCCCGCCTCACCTTGAAGATGACGCCGGCGATGGTGGTGCCGGTCTTGCGCGGCGCGGGCACCCGCAGCCCCTTCTGGACGAGCTCGGCCTCCAGCAGAGAGTTCCTGCAAGACAGAGGGCGAGTGGGGCCGGGCGGAGGGGTCCCCCCGCGCTCCCCCCGGCCCGGCCCCGCGGCCCCCGCGCTGCCCCCGGCCCGGCCCCGCTCCCGGCGCCGCCGCCTCACCGAGCGCAGTTGTCGAAGCTGAAGCCGCCGGCGGGCGCGCTGAGCACGGACACGGCCGCCATGTTGGGACGGGCGGGGCCGCGAGCGCTTCCGGGGCAGCGAAATGGCGGCGGGGCGGGGCGGGGCGGGGCGGCCGCGGGGGGGCGCTGAGGGGCGCGGCTCTGAGGGGCCGGTCCCGAGTGTGGAGTTCTGCCTTTACAAACTACGTGAAACTGCACCAGGGCGTGGAAACCGACCCGAAACCCACCCGAAACCCACCCGAAACCGGCGTGCTGCCACTGGAATGGTTCTACGGCAAAAAAAAAAAAAAAAAAAAAAAAATATATATATATGCCCATTTTCAAAGTTACAGGAGTTCCACTCTATGTCGGAGCCGCTAAAATTAATTTCTTGTTTTCTGAGTAAACTACATCCAACCTCCAGTTTAACTTTTCCTCCAATAAAGGAATGGTCAAAAGTATCCATAAGGAACAGAACTTCCAGGCCGCACCTGCAGAAAGAAGGATGCGCTTCAAAGCAAGGCAGAGAATGAGGTTTTTCCGAAGTCTAAGACATATATAATGGCTTTCTAGATATATAATTGCCTGAAATTAAAAATATTATTGATTAAAAAAAAATAAAGCGTCATTTGTTCCTAACATTAAATATTAATTACTTGACGCCCTTTCTCTTGTTGGAAAATGAACCCAGGGTCCCCTGTCTCCAACCAGATCTGCATGTCCCTCCTAATTGTTGAAAAATTACTGTTTTCCATCGGGGTGTTCTTCAGATGAACGACAAAAATGGGGCGGGTGGGCAAAGCTACTGGGCAAAGTCTACTTTTTCCTCCAGTGCTCAAAAACACTTGCCAATGGGGGAGAACAAAAACAGCCACAGGGAAGAAACCCATACCCCAGCCTCTTCCTCAGTTGTACCAGTCTTGCAGAAAAAAACCCCACCAGACCAGGCAAGACCATCCTTAAAGTAAACACACAGAGAACCTGCGCTCTGCACGCTCTTCTCCCCTTTTTTCAGCCCCTGGGTAACAGAAATCCCGTGTTTTTGTACACCAGTAAAGCCAGGAAGCTGTCTGAGAGACAGACTATCCTGCTGCCAGATGCTCTTTTTTCATTCTAACACAGTTGTTTTTCTCTTCACTTGATAAAGTTAAAATAAACAGTCTCTGGGGTGAATTACAGGCATCAAAATTGGATTGGCATATAAACTGTAGAGCAGTTGGTGGTGGGGAGTCTGGGGAGAAGGAAACAGCAGGTTGTAGCTAGAGGGGACAACAGCTTTATTTCCCTTTTGGTCCTTGACAACTAAGCAGATGTCCTACAATTATTGTTTTACCTTCTAGAAATATAGTGCCTTTTCCCATCCTCCCAGGTACGCGACTGGCCCTTCTGCAGATGTGCAGGTACATCTCCTCCCGGGTTCAAAGCCATCTTGGTGCACCACTAGCTCCATCTATTGCTGGGTAATGGCTGGCTGAGAGTCAGGCTAATCCTTGTTTCTCCCTCAGCTTTCTGGGATACCTATTTCCAGTCCCATTAATGTAGGCAGAACTGACAGTCTAAAGAATAAGATCTTCTCTGATCATCTGCCATGGGCTTTTCCACACCTTTTATATTGTAAACTTTCCTTCTGGGTTGATGCCCCCCACTGTAGACACAGGTGTCTGTTGATGTCCTTGAGAGCCCTTTGGTGCAGGTGTCCCTAAACCCTGACAGCAGTGATGGGTAGTAGGAGGTGTCCCTGGGCATCCCTTCTGTCACTGGGCACCCCCTGTGCAGGGTTGTGGGATGGTGCCGTTCTGAAAAGCTTGGGAAGTCCAAAAGTGTGCAGAAGAATAAACACTGCGGAAGAGAGTGTCAGGTCCAATTAATTTTTAAGGTTCTGGTCCCATTTATAAAGAAATGCTTGCATGGTCTCCTGACAGACAGCAAATGGTCTGTTCAGCAGTGGCTGTTTAGCACGAGGAGGGTCAGCTCCACACTGAGATCCATCTGGGAACACCTACGGCTGCACACCTCAGAGCTCACCTTATGATGAACTGCGCTCAAGACTGAAAAATGCAAACTTTTCTCTTTATATTTTTTTAAAGCAGTCCTGAAGCCTGTTTCTAGCCTTAACAAAGCTGCAATCCAGGTTTATCATCCTACAAGACATCTGACAGGGAAGTTAAATGGCACTCCAGACGCATTTTTTAAAACTTACTTGGGACAGGAGGAATGTTTAGTGTTATCCCAGCAGGTGGGCATTGGAGCTGAGGTCTGTCTTCACTCTGTGTGTGATGTATAAACTCCCAGGTGTTTTGGTGTCTGCACTGACACCTTCCTGGTTTCCCAGTTTTGTGTTCGGTGCTTTCTCAAAGCGTGAATGCCAAATGACATCTTAAATTCTTGAACCTTTCGAAGAGACACTGGGTAACTTGGAATGTTTAACAAAATCTGCAATAAAGTTTTACTCTACAAAGCTTGCACCTGCTCTTGCAGTATGAGGGGCAAACATGCTGTTTTCAGGGTAGCTAGAGGAAAATCAAGCAATTTTTGCTTTCTAGAGTAAAGGAGTTAGAAAAAGTCAAGACTTACCAGGCGAGGCTGGGCCCTGCACCACCCACTCAGCCCTGCACAGGACAGGTTTTCATTAGAGCTAGTCAGAGGCAATGCAAACTGACCAGGAGCTGGAAGCACTGATGGTGCTCCTGACCCCTCATCACGGCTGTGTCTGGTGCATATTCCAACATATTCCTGGTTGGTGTGTATTCCTAACTCCCGAACTAGCCAGAAACTCCTGTAATGTCCCAAGGTGAACTTGTGTTAGGAGTGGAGCCAGGCAGGGAGATAATCGCTGAACTGGAGAATAAATGCACCATGTGTCTCTCCTGTTCCAAACCACTCTAATTTCAAACATCTCGCCTCAACAACGATCTGTTAACAAGCTGCAAGCCAAGAATCTGTCAGAAGAATTTAAATACAATTCTGACAAGATCAGAACTAGATAGAATCAAACTTTACCAACCTGTGGCTAAACCAAAGCTAATCCAGTAAGTGCTAGCCCAGGTCACGACAGAAGGTGAGCTTGCTGGGATCTTCCTCATTGTAACTGAAACTTCCAAAAGCAGACTTATTTGAGATATTTAAATTCATTAGAGGAAATGGAGTGTTGACTTGAGTCCAAGAGGGTGCCTTCATTACTCTGAAAACTGAAAGAAAAGGTTGAAGCTGGAGCAGACAAGTGGTGCAGACAAGGGGATGATGTAGTGAGATGTGAAGTTCCGAAGAGTTTCTGAAAGAGCCATTTTCTGAATGGGAATGGCTTCTGGCAGAGGTGTGGATGTGAGAACAGACTGTCTCACTCCATGGGACAGGATGTCGGTAAAAGGGATGTGAGGTGGGGAGTCCATCCAGGCTGGGAATATACACTTGAGTTGACTGAACGCCGAAACTGTGGAGACACCCGGGGCTCAGCTGGACACAATGTGCTTCCTCTTTCTCGACATCTGTGTTCCTGTAAACTGATGTGGAACTGCTTATGCCAGTTGTTTGTAGACCCTCCTGTCTTGTGACTGACAGGATTAAACCCAGTAAAGAGATGGTTTCTTTACTGCCAGGTTCCTGCAGAGAAGACTTGGGCCATCTGCTTAATGGTCTGTTGCGTTTCTGGCCGCTGGTGCTGTCGCAGTGGCTGGAGCTCTGCTGTTGTGCAACAGCCACGTATGGAAAGCTTTATCCTTTAATGTGAAAAATGGGAAAGACAGATGCAATCTGGGTCTAATATTGTTCTTGTATGTTTTCCTCACATCTCTCAGGAGCTCTCTTGCTGCTGCCTTTCCTCACTCTGAGCACCAGAGCTCCTCTTTTTACTTGATAAAGCAGGTGCAGTCACTGTCCCCCAAAGCCAGATCCCTGCCTCAGGGTGCTCCTCAGGAGGATGTGAACCATCTCCCCGTGATGGTTGTGACCTGCCTGTGCATATCGACACCTCACTGAAATGACAGTTTGTGGAGTTTTTCCTGGCTGTGATTCCAGGTTCAAGTAGATGCACAGTGGATGTCTGGTTAAACCAGCAAAACTCCTTTATTAGAAAACTATGGAAAAAAGATATCAGAAAGATTTAGTGTTTCAAAGAGGATCAGAACCAAATGCCCTGTCTTGCTGGTAGGAGGATGGGAGATTTAGGAGTAGTTAGTAGCTTGAGAAAAAAAAAAAACACCAAAAAAGATGAATAATACAGGCAGCTCCTGTTTTTTCTGTTAAGTTTCTAGGCTACACAGTTTTGTTATAAATGATGGCACTAAATAACCAGCCGTGCCCAAGCTCCCTGAAAGGCTCTGTAATATCAGCAGCTGATGTCCCACTGCGCAGGGACACAATTGGGTCTGTTCCTCCAGACAATACACCTGTCACTGGGAAACAGAAAGCTGGCAATTAGCGGGGAGGCTCTGTGTTGGGCTTTCATCCCAGACAATGAGAAGGGCCTGGAAGAGTGAGATTAAGGCTGGCATGTCCACATGAGATTGCTGAAACGAACCTCACTGAGACTTAGGGGCATTTAAGAAGCAAAAACGAGAAAATAAAACCCTGGTTAAATCTAAGTCTACAAACAAGTCTAGAAAGCAAAATAGCACTGGAACAGGATCCTTTGCATTAGAAATATAAGTCTGGGGTTGTAGAGGAAACTTTCTTCTCAGCTGAGATGTCTTGTAGTTGTCAGTGTATCATAGGAAATTAAACCAAGTGGGGTTCTGCTCTCAAGAACTGAAGAATTCTGGAAGTTCTGCATTGCTCAGCCAGGACCAGGACTAAGCACCAGCCTCCAGAGATGAGAATTTTTACCTAACTAATGCAAGTTCCAAGCTCGGGGACTCCATACCTTGCACTCTGAATGCTTAAAGGTTTCCCGAATTACTGGCCCTACAAAGGCCCTGAAAGCAATGCACTGACACCAGTAGTGTCAGTGACTGCTTGTGACCAGTCCTGAACCTGGAAGGGAGCAGCTGTTAGAAAGGAGCTCAGTTGGTCAGCAGGTCTCAAACAGTTTTTCTTCTGGTGCAGGTGTTCTTCCACCACACAGGAATCAGTAAAATTAGGAAAATCTTTTCCTTGCTATTGGCTCCGTCTCCCCAGGGGTGTAATTTAGGATTGCCACTTGCCATAATGCAGTGGGTGGGGGTCTCCAGTGGTTACGCCCGTGCAGTGCTTTGAGCAGAGCTCAAAGCAGGGGCTCAGCTCCCTCTGCAGAGCCCCTGCACATCCCTGTTCACCAGCAGCTGAGGTGTGATTGCTGTGCTGAGGACAGGTCACCTGCTGCTGACAGGGGCACGGCAGGGTGAGGGCTGCAGGCAGAACTGTACATTTTCTGTGCGAGGAGGTGGTTGGTACAGTCAGGCTCTTGAGACCTCCATGGGTCACTCTGTCCCCTTGGGGAGGTATTGCTCTGCCTGTGACCTTGTGCCCTCTCCCCTCAGCTTCCTGGGGGACTTATCCTTCACCTACCAGCCTCTTGATGTGAAGCCTGTAGCATCAGGAAGTTTGGTCAACCCTGATGTGACAGATTTGAAAGGAGAAGGGAAGAGGAAACTAAGAGAACTAGACAAATAATGGCATTGCCAAACATGCGGGTGTCTGGCCATAAAATCACATCAGTGCAGACCTTCAGTGTGCAGGAGGAACTTGTTTGGATACCTGAAGAAATAGCTTGAGCACGTGTCCGCTCTGTCCCTGCCCTGCTGAGCTGTGAATGGGAAATGGCATCTGCCATCCCAAGTCCAAACTGTGCACTTGACAACTCCGTCATGGCCAGTCAGTGGTTGCTGTGCAAGTACAGACCAGTTTTCTAGGTAAGGTGACTGTGGAGGTCGGGTGGTGACACTGTGTGTCCAGAGGGGCTGGGAGACTTGTCTAGATTTTTCCAGGCACTGCTGCTTCTGATAACTTGACCCATGTGAGAGTAGTAACGTGTGTTAAGAGCTTGCTTGGAGTGACAGAGATGGGATGTCCTGCACTGATGGCTCCCTGGGAGCAGGAACAGCAGGAAGTTGTGCCATGACCGGAGCACTGCAATGCAGAATTAATTACTTCCTGAATGCTGATGAATCTTCTTTTGGGAGAGCTGGCTTAGAGATCCCACAGCAGCACAAGCCAGGAGCAGCCTGTGAAACATTCAGAAGTATGAAAGTGTAAAATAATTGAGATATGGCAGCTGTGTGACACACTTTCACAGCCCCAGTACTGGGGAGGGAGGTAAGTCTGCACCTCTTCTGCTGGTGCCTCCTGAGTCAGCCCTTGGCAAACCCTGCCTTGGCTCGAAACTGATTCTGATGAAAGTTTGGGTGACACTAAACTCAGTGAGGAGGAGTTGGGTTAGAGAGAGTGTCAGTTCTGAGCAGTAAAAAGCAGGGAATAAAAAGACCAGAGAAGAATAACATCTACAACTGGGCTAGGGGAATGCTGTTTTGAAGGATAATTCTGCAAGAGACAGGCTTGAGATCACAACTGAGTGATCTCTGACATGCTCTGTGCTTTGTTCCATTTCTCAGTGCATCTTGCTCAGACATGTGGCTTCTACTCCATTTGGCAAATATTTGATTTATAAAGATTAACATGTTGCTCGCCCATGTGCTGGGAAGCTCTTCCAAGGGTTGTGTGAAAGATGTGCCTTGAGGGTGGCAGCTCAGGGTTTACTCACTGCTAAGGAAACGTTCCTTAAAATGCACCTGAGCTGATTGTTTAAATTGACTGAGTGTAAACAGAACTGCAATCTCTTCCAAACCAAGCTAACCCAGAGTGACAGCATCACCCAAATGGCACAACACAACTTGCCCTTTGCTCAGCTGCTTGTTAAAGAGATTTACCAGCATTAAAAGTGCTTTGGGATTTTGCCATCCAACCATCCCGAGGTCGTATGTCTGCTTGCCAAGGTCTTCATGTGCTGGATGGACACCTCTTAACTCTAGGAACTCTGTCATTTCTAATTTATGTTAAGATGTATGAATGAAGATGATTCCAGAAACTGTAGTTGCCCTAAGGAGGCAGCTGACTGGCTTTGTGGGAATTAGTGCTGATACAATGAGGAATTGCCAGCACGGATGGCAACGAATCTGCTCCATGGCCAGGAGCAAACAGATGGCAGTGCCCATGTGTGCATAGAAATCCTCTGGAGAGCCAGGAGGTCCAAAGGAACCACGCTTTCTGGGCTGTGCTTTTTGGGGCCTTTACAGTGTGATTTTAGCTGAAAGCACAATGAGATGCCAACTATTGGTTTCCACTTGCTGACTGTGACCTTTTCTTTGAAATGCCAGTGATGCTTTCTTGCCAGGGTCTCTAGAGCCATCCTTGATGCCAGCCAAAGCATCAAGTCTTATTTGAAAGTCCAGTGTATACTTATGGAAATTAGTTCATGTTTAAATCCAGGTAACTTGTGCAGGTGAGGTTGGAAACTTGGGTGGCATTCAGTGATCATGGGAAACTTCACCTCTCTGCATGTGCACAGAGGAAGAGATACATATACACAGAAGAGTGAGGCTGAGGGCTGGATCCCATTTCTAATGCTACCAGAAAACTGTATTTTGTGCTTTTACAAAAGGTGATTCATTCTGTCTAAGACACAGGCACAAAGAACACAGTTTGGCGTAAAGTTGGTCTCTGCCCCGTGCCCTTTGCTCCCTCCATTACTGAAGGAAGCAGGATCCAGTTTTGGCCAAACCACGGCGAGGAGCAGAGCCTTCTCCAGTGCTGCCATGCTGTTGGCAGGCCTTTGGCACTTGGTGCCACATTGTCCAGGAGTGCCAGGCCATTTCCCAACTGGCAGCAGTGACTAAGCAGCCCAGAGCAGCTGCCTCCAAGGTCCATTCTTTTGGGGGAGATTTATTGCTGAGAGCAGAGGCGTTGGGATGGGAAAATTGCCTTCATTCCCAGGCAAAGACCCTGAAGAACAAAAGCCAGTTGCTGGTGAATCCTTGGTGTGATTCAAGCATTTACTGGGATGGGAGGAGTGGGAACTGTGTGCCTGTTGCTGTAGCAAAAGTGAGTGGGCATCAACCAAAGGAGCAGCTCTGGCTGGTGAGGTAGGAAGTGCCACAGCCATGGAGGTGACCTGGACCCTCCAGCCTTGGCATTCTCCCCGGGGCAGCTGCAGGTGTGAGGAAACGCTGGAACACTGAAGCTGCACGGTGAGGACATTGCACCAGGAACATGCTGGACATCTCCAGATCTGTCCCTCTTCACCTGCGCTCCTGGGCTGTTTTGGGCTCTTGCTACTGTGAGGACCCCTGGTAACTCCCCCACTCTCTGATTCCTTTGCCATGATCATGCGCCAGATTTTCTGGGAAGGCTTATTGGACACTTCTATGGAGCAGTGACTGCCAGGGAAGAAGATCCTAGTGCTGAATCAGGGAGGGTTGTGAGTGCTTTGCTGTCAGGCTGAGGGTGTCGGCAATGGGGTGGGCTGGGGGGGCGTCCCGGGGTGCGATGCGGGCTGAGGGCGTGGGCAGTGGGGTGCGGGCGCCCAGCAGCACCCCGGGGGCTCGGTGTCGTCGTCCCGCTGCCCAGCGGGCCCGGTGCGGGGAGCGGCGGCAGCTTTTATGTGCGCCGGTCGCGGGGCTGCCGCGGAGCCGAGCGGGGCTGCGAGGGGTGGCGGAGGCGTGCGGAGCGGGGTGCGGAGCGAGATGCGGGGTGCGGGGAGCTGTGCGGGTGCGGGGTGCGGAGCGAGATGCGGGGAGCTGTGCGGAGCGGGGTGCGGAGCGAGATTCGGGGTGCGGGGAGCTGTGCGGAGCGGGGTGCGGGGTGCGGGGAGCTGTGCCGGTGCGGGGTGCGGAGCGAGATTCGGGGTGCGGGGAGCTGTGGGGTGCGGAGCGAGATGCGGGGCCGTGGTTCCCCTCTCCGCCGCTCCGGAGCCCCGCCGGGCTGCCGCGCTCGTCCCGCCGCGGCCGTGCCGGAGCTCGGCCCTGCCCGGGCTCCCCAGGGCAGCCCCAGACCCGGGGTGCCCTGAGTCACTGGGCTCTCCCCACCGGGTCACCGGGCACTCCCCACCGCCCTGTTTTTTCTGCCCAAACCGGGCGCTGGGTTTCCTCTGCGCCATCTCCTTGGAGAAGTGGACACCTGAGGGTACAGGCGCAGGTTGAGGAGCGGGAGGTTGGCGGTGCCGTGGCTCCCTCTCGCCCCAGAGATTTGTACTTTTCTCTGGAGGGCCCGGAGCTGCGTTCGGTGTTCCCAAACTCAGTGCTGAACTTTGGAAGACTGTGAACGCAGAGTCTCTTAGCAGCAAAGTGCTTAAATACGCTTTTACAGCGCACACGGGAGAGCCCCCCTGAGAGCAGAGATCACTCACAGCCGGCGATGCCAGTGCCCAGAGCTTTAGGGCTTGTTTGCATTGGCGTTCGCATTGCCAGTTTCCATCTTTGTGTCTTTACGTACCCTCATCTATGGTTTTACTAGGTTTTTTACTGCCGTGCACTCAGGGTTTCCTCCCCCTGGGGCAGAGGTGGGGAGGGGGGGGTTCATTGCCAAGCCCTGACGCTGGGCAGCTCCCCGGGACGGCTCTGTGATGCTGGGCTCTGTGTTTGGGCTCATGAGGCTGGATTTACTGCTCTGCAGGGTCTTTTCTGGTGCTCTGTTCCTGCAGGTTTTAAAGGCAATGAGAGAAGCTGCCAGTGATGCAACACTGTTTAATGATGCCATTTATGGTGGCTTTTTTATTTAGTTAATGCAGATAAAGCGGCTCTGCGATCTTGCCTGTTCGTTAATATTGCACATCTATGTTTTATGCTTAATTATTTTGTATCCTGCAAGAAAATGTTAAACTGACACCTTAAGTTCTTCAAGAAGAACTGGGAATTCTTTGGATAACATACTATCCAGGACGGGTATTTCAGAGGGAGTAGTTTTCTCCTTTTTGTTTTGAAACTTTCTGAAGAAAGCAGCCTTTTCAGAGACCTGGCTTTCTGCAGAATGCTTCTGTCTCTGTGATGCATCTCCAGTAATATTTATTTATTCTAGCAAAGGGTGAAATCTTTCCAGCTGGTCAGCATGTTTAGGAGAGACTTGAGACCCGATTCTTGGTTCTTCAGTTTTCTGGTGAGTTTTACCATTGTTTTTTCTTTATTCTGGGGATTTGAGATAACACTAATGTTTTTCTGAATGTCACAACACATCCTCTCCACCAGGCTGGTCTGTCCAGGAGTCTCCTTGCCTTTGCAGCCCTTGCCAAGAACCAAACTTCTAAAGGTTAGTGTTCTTATCAGATTTCTCTGTGTTTTACAAGGAATATCAGGCATAGAGAAACAAAAGGTGTCCGGTGGTGCAAACAAAGGTAAAGAAACTTTTTCTGTTATCCTGTTTTGTGCCTAAAATGCTGTTTGCGGAGCTGGTATTTGCCAGGCTGTTTGCTCAGCTGCTGCTCTGTGCCCCACTGCAACTGCAAACCAAACAGATTATTTTGTGCCTGCAAATTGCATCTGCAAGTGCAGAAGCTTGGAGGAGCTGGGAAGTGGGGATAAAGCAAAGAAAGTTGTTTTTACATAACAGCTTTGAACAAGCTTTTCTGAGGACCATCCTGGGGCTTAGCAGGCTTTTCCTTTGTGCTGAGCTTGGCATGGTTTGTGTGTCCCACGGGCATGTGGCCCACTCCAGCCCTGGGCCAGAGAGCTGCTTAGGGAGCAGACTGAGGTGTCCCTCAGTTCAGGTCCAATATAATCTGAGCTTGTCTGTCACTCTGTGCCCACTGATCGGCTCAAGGGCTGCACAGGGAGATGAGCTCCTGCCAGCAGCTCCTCCAGGACACGCCAGGCAGTGTTTTTAACAGTGGGCTGGAGAGGCTTTCTGTTTCCCCATGCTTTGTGTGTCTTTCTTTAGGTTTTGCTCCTGTCACAATTGAGACTTCAAGACACACGTATGAGTATGTGGCCACTGCTTTGGACTGGTGGCAAGCTGACAGGTACTGTGATCAGCGCTTTGCTCAGCTGCTCTTTGAACCCCAGGACAGTGAGCAAGACTCCTTCAGCAAACTACTGCAGTCCCACCACATCAGAGGTTCTGTCTGGCTAAAGGAAAGGGACAGTGTCCTGCACAAAACAAAGAGGAGACGTGAGTATAAGTGAACATCAGCTATTTGGAGACATGTTTTCATTCTGAAAAATATGACTGGAAAAGTTGTCACTTGTTTTTTTATTGTCACTTTACTGGCCTGTGCTTCTTCCTTTCTGCTGACTGAAATTTCTCCTTCTAGGGGGCCATACTGTACCAGTCCTGGTATTCAGAGACAAAACAGACACAAAATATGTGAAGGTGCTCTCTGACTTCCCAGCACTGCCTGCTGTCACAGCCTGTGCCCACCTCCAGTGGGACACCAGGACCCAGGAGATTGCTACCATCTTCTCCTATGCCGTGCCTGCTTTCATTAACGAGTTCCAGCTCCGTGGCTTCGTGGATGAGGAAGGCTTTGTTCGGTTTGCTCTCATAGTCCACGGGCACCATTCCCCTTACCTGCCTATGTTCCGTGCTGATGGACAGTGGCATCACTTCTGCGTGACCTGGCAGCAGGAAAATGGGACCTGGGCCATCTATGCCGATGGGAAAAGGAGGGCGTCTGCCAGTGGTTTGTGTTCTGTGGGGCCGTCTGCCCCCCAGGCCATCTTAGGCCAGGGGACCTTCATAATTGGGCAGGATCAAGATTCCCTGGGGGGCACCTTCAGGGCGAAGGAGTCCTTCAGTGGGAACATCACTGACTTGCACATCTGGCAGAAAGTCCTCGGTGCCGAGCAGATTGAGAAAGTTCGCTCCTGCTGGGTGGTAGAGCAAGACCTTGTTTTTGGGTGGAGCTCAAACGCTCTGGAGGTGGAGAGCACCGTTCAGGCAGTGACCACGCAGCTTCTTTGCCCAGGTAAGTCTCACTATCCTCGTGGGTTCAAGCCCCTTTGCAGAGGGAGGGTCAGCATGCAGGGGCAGTCCAAGAAGCCAGTCCCATCCTTGGAGAGGGAATTCGTTGCAGTTTGTGGAATGATGCTTCTCCTATGGGAAGAAAAGCAGAAGCACATTCAGAGCTGGGCTGGGCAGTTCACAAATTGTACTTGAAGTCACAGTCATCAGGAAAACCTTGGTCACTGGAGACCCCTGCAATGACCCTGCCACAGATGGCTGCTCAAATGCCTTGAGCTAATAACAGGATTTCTCTTCTGCTAAGACAAACAGCTTCCTTGGCAGGGATGCTGTTCCCTGGGTTTGCACACCCAGTCCTTCAACACTCTGCTGGGAGGAGGGACTCAGGCTCTCAGCCAGGCTGGGGTGACAATACTGATCAGTCACGAATTCAGGACCTGGCTCTGCCACCTCCCAGTTCCTTCTGGAGAGAAGGTACCAGCTGGGAGCCATTTCTGAGCCCAGTCCCTGTTCTGCTCTGGCTCTGGGGCCGCTTAAGGCACAGCCCACAGCATTTGTTGTACTGAGGTTTGTGGATTGCTGCAGGAAAAGTGATACCTGCTGGGGATGGCATGTCCCTGGGAGACCCGGCCCTTCTGTCTGTGTGTGTTTCCACAGGGCCTGTTGAGGAATGCAGAGTTTGGGAAGTTGGCAGCCGTGGATTCAGTTATGCATCTTGTTTGCAGACTTTGCCTTTCATCTGTCGCTACAGCAAGGGTACAGCATCTGTTAGTTATTTATCCATTGCTTCCACCACACGCACTCCCAGACGTCCCAGCTGGGGGGGTGGCCAGGGGTGGGGAGGCCCTGTGCCTGCTCTGAAGAGGTTGCATGCAAAACCGTCTGGGGTTGGCACTTTGCTCCAGCTGCCTGCACTCTCGCAGGGGTTTGGCTCTTCCCCAGCTGAGCAGTGGTGGTATACATTCCATGGCCTCTGGATGCAGTGCTGTGGAGTGCCTCCCAATCCAGGCATCTCCAGACTCGTTGGCCAGGGGAGCACGGGGAGAGGCAGAAAAGGAGTGTTAAACTGTCTCTCCAGATGGGATCTTGTGCTAAAAATAAAATACAGCTGTGAAGTCTCCTTGTCCTGCCTGTCTTAGCAGGCTTAGCCACCATCTGAGGACCATTGCCCAGGCTTTGAACATGGCATGTGTTAACCATGCTGTTACAGCAGTGGTTCTGGTTCTGGTTTATCCCCAGATGCGTACTGGCAACTGAAAAGAGCTCAGCTGGAGTCCAGCCACTCACTCGCCAGCCGTGTGAACACCCTTGCAGTGAGGACTGTGGTGAGTCCTGCAGCCCCAGCAGTGACAACTGGCACCTGGAGCAGGCAGGGGCTGCTTGGGGGGACGGGCTGACACCTAGTGCTGTTTGAGATCACTTTGCCAGCAGTTGTGCCTGTGACCTTTTCTGAGCTGCTGTTGGAGATTGTGACCAACACAGCTGTAACTTGTGCTGTGCTCAAACAAGCAAAATGTTGCTTCAGATTGACTCATCTCACTGAGGATGGGAGTCTGGACAAGAGGTCCCTTCCTCCAAGATATTCTTGGTTGGCCAGACAGGAGTCCTGGTGCCAGCAAGGGCATGCAGGGCATTGCCAAGGCACAGCTGGTGATCAGGGCTCTGCATTGAAATAAACCATCTTTTCCGTGACAGATTCCTGACAGCGTCTTCACCAGTGATGTGCAAGACATGAACCTCTCTGTGGCTCTAAATGCTCTTGATGTCTTGGCAACTATTCTGAGAGAAGGAGAAATGCCCATGCTTGAGCCATCTGACCTCCTTGCAGTGCTTCAATTACTAAAGCAAGTTTCAGATATAGAAGCCCAGGAGGGAGATGAACTGGAGATGTTGGAGCAGTTGGGCCAGTATTACACAGAAATAACTGAGTTAATTCTGGAAGAGCAGAATACTGGGACATGGTCATCGATCAGCCAGGTAATGGTGTCACAGGTCTGACTCATCTGTTCATCCTTGGCCTGCTGCACAGCCCCAGACTGGCCATGCTGTCCTTGCATGGTCACCAGTAGCCTTTGTGGCCATACTCTAGAGCATGTGAAAATGCTGCAAGCATGGGCATGGAGCCTCTTCACCCGCTCAGATCAGGGCCAGCTGCTTTCCTGGTGCCTCATCTGTTGGAGGGGCAACCAAGTTGTTGTGCAAACAAGTGCAGTGTAGTGATGCCTTCCTTGCAAACCCCTCCAATGGTTGACTCAGCTCTTTTCAAGCTTCTCCACTTTGTCAGCCTGGATTGACAGTTTGCAGATTCCTGGTGCTGTGTAGTTTCCTTGCTCCCACATCCTGCTGTCTGGCAGGACAACGCCCTTCCCTTTATAGTGTGTTGTGTTTTCTGTGAATGGGCTGCCAAGGAGCTGTTTGTCATCAGCCCCCACACTGCTCAAAACACCGTCAAGCTTTGCATGAGGGATTTCCATCATCCCACCCCTGTGAGGTTTTTCTCCACTCTCACGTGTGTTTTTTACGCCTGGTACAAGGTCTGGCCTCTCCACCTGTCTCTGGAAAAATGGGACATTGTCTGGCCTGGCCAGTGCCCCAGGAACCAAGCCAGGGACATCAGGGATGAAAGGATGCTGAGCAGTTCAGAGTCTGCTTCATTGCTCACAGTTGCTCAGGTCTCCATGGCCACAGTCACTCAGCTTCTCAACAGTGGCATAAACCCAGTGCTGGCCCAGTGAAACTGGTGCAGCCGATACATTGCTGAGGGAGAGGAGTGGGAGCTGTGCACTGCAGGGGTGGCACTTGTGCATCCAGCACACGAAGGACCTTGAGCAATGGGGCCACTCTTCTGCTGCCCTTCAGCTGCAGAGTCTATTTCTGGGTGAAAACTTTTCCAGGAAGAGCAGATGGTTGTTCTACAGCTTTGCAAAAATCAGGAGTCAAGTCTAAAGATCTTTCTTTCCAGAAGCTCATTTAGTTATTTATTTCCATGCTGTTTTAATGGCTTTTTATGCAGAACAGCAAGTTTCCCTCATTGCCAGACTTGTCTCCTTGCTGAAGGAACTGGGAACATCCCTCGGTAAAGAAATCACAGAAAAGCAAAGCCAAAGCCTTGAGTCCCAACTTCTCCTTTTTTTCTGCCAAAGACTAAACATTTAAGGAAACTCTTGTGAGCTGTGGGAAGGGAGGGCTGACAGTGCAGGTGCTGATTTCCATCGCTCTCTCTCTCTCTCTCTCTCTCTCTGCAGGTTATCAAGGGGCCCATGGCTGTTGTTGAACTCTGTGACAGAATGGTGTCACTCTTGGTCCCACTGCTGACCACAGAGAGGACAAGGATCACAATCCAACACGGGAATGTTGGTGAGTGGCACTGGAGGGTATCTCACCGGCACCCAGATCAGTCACCCTGTCTGGTTCCCAGTCCAAATCCACTCCTGGCTCCTCTCCTCCTCTGGCTCACCTCTTGCCAACCCCGCAGCCTGCTCCCCATTTCCTCCATGTAGTGTCAGTGTGAGGGCACCTCTCGTGCTGTGGATTGCAAGAGGATTGTAAGAAACCTTTGGGCGTGGGAGAAACGGAGCCCAGATGCCCACGGTTTGCCCAGAAAGGGACCTGTCTGCTGCTCTGTGGGTCTTGGCTGGGATTGTGGAGTCCTTATTGTACTTTGCTGTAGCAGCTCTGAAGGAAGGCTGAGCCCTGGTTCAGCACCTGCTTTTACCCATGCACAGGGCTGGAGGTGAGGGAGCTGGAGCTGAGCGGGCAGGAGCTGAGTGGTGAGGCCTATGTGGTCCAGACCCCTGAGAAAGGCAGGCACGACCTCATCGAAGTTCCCGTGGAAGAAATGCAAAGGCTGAAAACCAGAGGTTTGTTATGGCACCTGAGCTTCCCCTCTGCAGCACCTTCCTTAGTGGCACAAACTGTTTACCTTGCCCACGTGAAGTCTGGAGAAGTGTGGGCAGGGGATGCCTTTGATGAAAGGGAGATGGGCCGTGGGAGAGAGATTCTGTACAGCCCCTCTAGAGACACAGCTTGGAGCTGAGGGTGTTCTGGACCCCCAGTATCACCCCCCAGATGAGGGCAGTGGTGTCCAGCACTGCCCTGTGCTCTGTACCTACCCCCGTGCTCTGTCCCTCCAGGTCTCCACAGAGTCACAGTGAAGAACATGTGGTTTGGCTACGGCTCCCTGCAGCGCTGCCTGTCCAGCACTGGCACCAGTGCTGTGTCCCAGGACATGGCTGCCTCTGATGGGGGACAGAAGTGAGTGAAAGAGAGCCCCCCGCCCCCTAGGGCTGCCCTCAGCACCACAGAAGAACTCATTTTCAAATCTGCATTGAGTTGGTGCCTCGATTTTGGGGTCGCCTTCATCCTGATCCATCCCAGCCCTGGCGCTGGGGCTGCCTGTGCACTGAGATGCACCGTGGGGTCTCCTGCGTGCCTCTGGTTCCCGGGGGGTACCAGCTCTGCTGGGGTGGCAGGGAACAGAGCCCACAGGGGCTACTGCAGGGTTCCCTCTGGCTGGGCAGAAGGTGTCTGTGGCGATGGTGGCTCTCAGAGCGGGAGGCCGGGCCCGCTGCTCTCCCGGAGCTCCGAACACTAGGTGGGGATGGCCGCCCGCACATCCCGCACACGCTGCGCCGCCTCAGCTGTCCTGTGAGATCCCGTTTTCTGAGCACGTCCTGTGTTTCCCGTGCCTGTGAGCAGCGTCCTTTCCCTGGCAGGTACCTGAGCACCACAGTGGGCACAGCTGTGATCTCATCCACTCTGCTCAGTGACTACCAGGAGATCAGCACGTCCGTGCGCTACCGCCTGCAGCACCGTGTCCAGGTACCCCCCGAGGGGCTGTGCCCCCCGGCCACCTCCTGCCAGCGGCACCACACGGCCTGGCCCGGCTGTCCACAGCCACGGCGCAGCACCCCAGAGCTTTGGGATGAGGGGTGTCCCGTGCCCAGGGCTCTCACCTTGACTCCTGTGTCCCTGGGGAGGTGTTTGTCCTGTGCTGACAGACCCCAGTGACCTGCACCCACCTGTGTCCAGCAAGTGCGTGACTGTGTGACCTCTTCTCTCCCCTCTCTGCCTGCAGGACCTGCCCGATACTCTGGTGGGGCCCATCTGTGCCTTCTGGAACTTCAGCCTCAGGTGCTTTGTTTCAGTTCGGGTCCCCAGATTTATGAGCTTTTTATTTTTACTGGAAAACCAAACATCCCAATATAAATGTAATGGTAAGAGTAGAGATCTGGAATTTTTTGCCTCCTTTGCATGCTGACATCCCCTGTCTGCTGGAGCAGAATGCTTTCCTGGGAAGATTTCCTTTGGAGAAGTCACTCACAAGCAAGTGACCTTTAATGAGGTATATACAACTAAAATGGAAAGCCCTAGTTAATTATGATCGTTGCCTATGACAAAGAAGAGTTGTTCCAAGATATATGGCCCAAAGACATGCAGGACTCCCAGCCCCATAAATCCTGCCTGGCATTGGGATGTGTTTTTGCTGAATGTCACCATGGTGAGAACGCTGAGGCTGTGATATATTATGGATTGGTAATTAGGTCATTCAAGTGAATAAAACCTCCTTAGAGTCCCAGACTTGTAGCAGGCATGGATCAGTTTGGGGAAGGTGGGAAGAGCATGTTTTTGGGAACAGCTGGTTACTGTCCAAAGGGTCCCAGCAGCCCTGCTCTGATCCTGACCTCCCTGTGGTACTGGGAAGGTTCAGGGGGCAGTGGGGACAGAGCAGAGGGTTCTGTTTGAAGCTGTGATGGCCGAACTCCCCTTTTTAATGCACACATTGACACTGGATCTATTTTCATTGCATGCCTGCTGGATGAGGCAAAGCTGCTGAGACAAAGGGTGAACCAAAGGAAAGTCCACACTATAACCTGTCTCTGATATCCTCATCTTCCTCCTTTCAACTCTACTTCTTCTGGGAGAATGAAATTCCCATCACGCCCTGGCCTTCTGTGGCAGTGGAAGGTGTTTTCCATGTGTTTTCTCTGTTTTTGCTGCATGTTAGCCCAGATGCTGGTGGGATGTGGTCCACAGCCGGCTGCTCTGTGATGATGTCTCTCCCAGACTCCACTGCCTGTTTTTGCAACCACACCACGAATTTTGCCATCCTGCTGCAGGTGTACGAGATGCAGGTATGTGAGGAGCCTGTCTCAGCTGCTGTGGGGTGGATGCTGGGACTGCCAGCAGTTGTGGTTAATTCATGAGGGCTTTGTGTCTTCTGTTGTTTCGTGTCTGGAGCAGAGGACCACCAAGGAGGAGTTCACACTGCAGACCTTGACTTTTATTGGATGTGGAGTTTCCTTCTGTGCCTTGACAGTCACCCTCATTTTATTCTTGGTAGTTCGGTAAGAAAAACCTGGACACTTGTAGCCTTCTCTGTATTTTCTACTTGATATTTTACTTTGGAGCCTTTGTCAAGGTGTCCTTTATCAGTGTGGGGTGATGCAGGTGCATGGGGAGAGGTGGAGCTGCCCTGTGGTCCGTGGCAGAGGGGAGTGGTTGTTGGCTGGAGAGGGGCTCAGCCCTTGTTGTTTCTGTGGAGATGCTCATTGATCTGTGCACACACCTGCGTGTCTGTGGCCAGGTTTTTATCAATTGCTAACGATGTTTACTATAAAAGCTGCTCTGCTAGAATTAATTTTTATAAAATAAATGGAGCAAGGACTATTTTTTGATTGCCAACCCTTCTGTGTCACTTGGCAAGCACAGAGATCTGCCTTGTGAGCATGGCAGTGGCTCCTTCCGCCTCCCACTCACTGCCTGTTCCCTGGAGCTGTGGCCAAGGGCTGAGCAGCTGTATCCAAGAGTGTCCCTTCCTCCAAGTGCTTGCAGAGTGGCAGACAGACCACAAGTTGCCCAGGCAGGCCTGCACAGCCCAAAGAGGACAGGGAGGACCCTTTTGCCGTGCACCCTTTTTTCTGGCTGCAGCTCAGGGCTCCCTCTCTCCCTCCTCAGCGTCCCCAAGAGTGAACAAACCACTGTGCACAAGAACCTGATCTTTGCACTGGCTGCAGGAGAAGCTCTGCTCATGTTCAGTGAGTTGGCCAAGACCAACCAGGTGAGCTCAGCAGGAATGTCCTATTCAGCCCATGTGACCAGGCTGCAACGTGCCTGTCAGAGCAACAGAACAAAAGTACAAACCCTTTTATTAATTACCTGTAACTGGCATCTAGGATAGAATTGTCTCTCTGCTTGGAGATGCACATATATATGTTGTGCAGTTGTGGTTTCTCTCCTCTCCAGGTGCTCTGTTTCATGGTCACTGCCTTGCTGCACCTCTTCTTCATGGCAGCCTTCTCATGGATGCTGGTAGAGGGGCTTCTCCTCTGGAGCAAAGTAGTAGCAGTCAACATGAGCGAAGACAGGAGAATGAAGTTCTACTACGTGACAGGCTGGGGTATCTGCACACTCCTCTGCCTTGGGTCCTCAGTAAAATATTTTTTTTCTTTTGTAGTGAAAGTTTTAATAGGAGAGATGCACAAATATTTGATTTAATTTAATATGAGAGCTGGGTGCCAGTGCTGTACAGAGTCTCTCTTGAATTATTTGTCAAATGGCCAGTCTTAGAGTAGAAGTTAAGCAGCAATTCTGTAATATTTCTAAACCCAGGAGTTCAGTAAAAAAAAATGGAGGAGGAGATGTATGGTAAGTTCTTGTTCTTGGAGAGCATCACTATTGTCAGATAATAATTAAATATAGATGTGTTCCTCACTAAGCACCTTTTATTCTGAGGGAGCCCTTTAGGGACATAGAATGACTTGAATAAGCTGTGTTTAGTGTCAAAGGGGAGCTTCTATAGGGATGTGCTGCTCGAAGAGCACACACCTATTTGGACACTGGGCAACCTCTTCAAGTATTTTGGATTGTTTTATGTCTTTGATTGTCCATTTTGTTAAAAAAGCAATCTGAGGAATAAATTGCTTTGGTCAGGACTCAGGACTCGGAATGCTTTATACCTCAGAGAAAGATGCTGACAGCTTGTAAATCTGGCTGTGTTGAGCCAAGACAGATTTCGGCTGCAGAGAATTGATGTTGCTCGTGGGGTTTTGGAGGTTCACGCTGGAGTGTGTCTGGTCAGGGGGGTTTTGAAGAAATCGTCTGGTGCACAGTGCCCTGCATGGGGCATCTCTGCTTTTCCTGGGGTTTAACCTGTGGGGTTTTCTGCAGGGCTTCCAGTCCTTATCGTGGGGGTGACCCTTGCGACTTCCTTTAACAAGTATGTGGCAGCCAACCATTGCTGGCTGAACGTGCAGACCAACGTCATCTGGGCCTTCGTGGGACCTGTGCTCTTCATCCTGGCTGTAAGTGCCAAACCCTGCTGGGAGGGTGGGATTCCTTTGGGTCTGGTCCTAGAAAAGCAATGCAGAGTGAGGGGTGCAGCTCATTGTGCCTCCTGCTCGTATAGGAAAAATGTTGTTTAACTTTATATAGACTTGAACAGCACAAATGATTCTCTTTAATCAAAAATGCTTTTTGATAGGAAAAAACTCTTTAAGAAAAGTTTGCTGACTGGTTCTTGGTTGGCTGTTCAGTTCGGGATGTGGTGTGTGACATTGCCTTAGCCAAAGGTCTGATTTTAATACTGGAACATCTACATCCTTGAAATATCATTATACAAAACACAGCAGCAGAAAAGGGTGCAATGTTTAAGGAGTCCAGAATAGACATTTAACAGGGAAGATGTTCTGTGGGAGAAGTTTTGGGATAAGTTTCCCAGATTTCATACATGTGTAGATAGCTCTGTGAAGTCTTTTGATTTCATTGCTTTCTTGGTAGTGGTATTTTGTCCCCAAGTTCTGACGCTGGTTCCCAGCAGAAAAGCCTCACCCACTGGAGCTGGGATTACAGAATGTGACTGAGTCCAGGCTCTCCCCTGGCAGGTGAACACCTTTGTGCTGCTCCGGGTGGTGATGGTGACTGTGGCCAGTGCTCGCAGGAGATCTAAGATGCTGACGCCCAACAGCAGCCTGGAGAACCAGATTGGAACACAGATCTGGTGAGCAGGGAAGGGCCTGGCTCTCCCAGCTGTGGCTGCTCTGGGTGTGAAATATGTGAGGTAGTGTTAGATACATGGAAGAAGTCCTTTCCCGTGAGGCTGGTGAGGCACTGGCACAGGTTGCCCAGAGAACCTTGGCCAAGTGAAAGACAGTGAGATGTGAGAGGCAGAGCAGAAGGGGCAGAAGGGATTCTCTCCCCCGGGGTAACTGTGTCTCACACAAAGACAGTCTATAATCCCAGCTGAGAAGCCCAGACAGCACATTCAGCTTAGGGAACCAGTGCTGGTCTCCATCTGCACTCACACTCCTAAATCTCACTCCTTGGGGATAGGAGACCCTTGGCAGTCCCTGCAGAAATCCAAGCTTGGGACCTGCTGGGTTGAAAGTAAGGCTGGTGGGGGTTACACACACGGGAAGAGGCAGTGGGGACTTCTGTAATCAGTCAATACTGAGAGACCTCTAAAAAACTGCTGCCTGAGTCATTACTTTATCATGCTCTGTGAATCTTTATTGTTGTTAGCTGGCGCCGGATACCCCTGCTAGACACGCATTGTTCCCCTGTAGCATAAATAAATTTTCCCAAATTTACAGAAGCACGAAGATAGGGCATTGCTGGAGGGCAGGGTGACATCCATGTGCAAAAAAAACAAATAGAGAAACCCTCCTTGTGGCAGAAATTGGGGGGAAAATAGCTGTTTTCTCATGGCTGATGACGTCAAAGAGCTCCTTTCTTGCTAACTTGCAGTGATAAATGAAGAGCAGGGCTGGCACACTGGGGTCTGGGAGGTGAAATATTTGGTTTTTCCTGTCTTAACTTATTTTGTTTGCAGAGGAATTTGTTCCACAGCTACTGTCTTGTTAGTGTTCCATCTCTGAAATGCGCCCGGGTAACCCTGAGCTCTTCCTCCCGCCAGGGCCACGGCCAAACCCGTGCTGGTGCTGCTGCCTGTGCTGGGGCTCACCTGGGTGTGTGGGGTCCTCGTCCACCTCAGCATTGTTTGGGCCTATGTCTTCATTGTGCTGAACTCCCTTCAGGTGAGTCCTGCACCAGTTGGGTCCCAGGTCACAGCCAGCCACAGGCACCTGCGGTTTCCTGTTCTTCAGTGCTCTCTACCTGTCCTTGTAGCCAGGGACACTAACTCTGAAGCCAGCCCAGCTTTCCCAAGCCACTGGGCTGTTTTGTCTGAGGAAACTCAGTTCATCCTTCCGAGATACAAAATATGACTCTGGAGACCTTGTGCATCTAATGGCCCTCAGCACCAGCCTCTGCCTGCGTCCTGCTGGTGCCACAGATTTCCAGTTCAGATCTTGTTTCTTGTGTTAGGCTTTCTGACATCAGTGTGGTTCCAAAATGGCAGTTACAAACTCATTAAGAGTTTTTATTTGCTCATATAATGGGTAATTAAAATGGCACCTGTGCAGTGAAATGGGGCAGACATCCCTCCTGCCATTTGCATCCGGGAAATGAGCTTTTCCTGCAGGACAGGGCTGGGCCGTGGGTACCACTGTCCCTGTTAGAGCAGGGCTGTTGTTGTGTGGAGAGCGTGTTAAAGGTTGCATCCAGCCACAGCCTGCTTGGATGGTGTGTTCCAGGATGGGTGTTTTCCATCTGGCTCCTGTTCAGACATTCTGAGAGGTTGTGACCTCTGTAAGCAGTGCAGGCAGAGCCACCTTCCCCTTGCCTGGAGTTCAGCTTTACTGCAGGGAGACTGCAGAAGAGCTAAGGATCAAGAACTGAAAATCCATGTTGTCTGCAGCCATGCAGTTACTCCCCAGGGATGCTCCCAGTGCCCAGTGGCAGCTGTACTGGGATCTGGGGAGATGCAGGAGTGCTTGGTGTGCCAGCTTTGGTGTGCTGGTAATCAGAGCCTTGCCTGGGATATCTGGAAGTTTGGGGGCTGTTTCTACCTCTGAGTTGCAAGACCTTGTGTGGATTATGTCATCTCCTTCAGCCTCTTCATTCCTCTTCATCACCTGGCTACATTTTTAAGGCTCTTTGCTTGTCTTGGTGTCTTCCAGGGCCATGGCTGTGGCTGCCGTATTGCAGTCATGTTGTTAAGTTACTGTTAACAGGGAGTTCTGAAGGGCAGAAAGTAACATCATTACCTGGTGCATAAAGCAACGCTTAATATTTGCTTCTGAGTTTACTGTTTTCATCAAAAGACTTTAAAGCTTTAACCAGGTTGTATGTGGTTAAGAGAGCCAAGCAAATTGTCTAAGTCCCAGCAGCCAGGAGTGCTCAGTTCTGCACCAAGCTGGGACTGTTCCCAGGGCCTCGGGATATCTGAAACTCAGGGACACATGGTGGCAAAAACTCCTGGAACATGTGCTTGCCACCTGCGATTCAAAGCATCAACAGAGGCCTTGCAAACCTCGAGAGAAGGCAGCTGTAGATGGAGCTAGAGAAACACTGAACACTCCTGAACACCCCTGAACACCACATGGTCCTGAGGGGAAGGTGGAGTTCTCTGCAGGCAGGTGGGAGCAGGGAGCCAACTGAGGGGCACAGTGTGGGCCAGAGCAGCCCTGGGGCTGAGGCTGTGCCTGCTCCAGTGGTGCCCAGGGGACTCCCTGGGTGATCCCAGCTCTTGGCACTGCGTGTGCAGGGTCCCCTGCCCAGTGCTTGAGGACAAATCCTACTCCAGGGGATCAAGTCAAGGGAGCAACTGGGCACTGCCCTCCAAACCACTGGGATTCATAGAGTTTTCCATCCCCATCTCCCTTTTTCCTTTTGTTTTAATAGAAATTGGCTCCTGCTGTAGCTCATGCTTACAGAGCAGCCGGGTTGTGGTGCTTCCCTCTGGCATACTTGGCTGTTTTCAGCGTAGCATTGGCCCAGCTCTCCAAGGGTGAGCCCAGGCGTTATCACCACGTGCACAAGATGGGTGGTTGCTCAGGGATGTTCTGCCTGTGGCTGGCGTTGGTCCAGCAGCCGGGTGCTGCTCATGCACATCCGTCGGGGCTCTGAGGGGAGGTTCCAAGGCCAGACAAGGGCTGCCTCTCCACATCTCCACTCTTAAGGATATCAGGAGGATGGCAGGAGGCCTGTCTTAATGAAAATTAAACATAGCATCAGTTCTCTGTGTCTCCTCATGCCATGCTTGGGTTATTGAGCAGGAGACAACTGTGGGCTCAGAGCTGTGTGGACAGACATGACTGTGCTGTACACATTTGCCTCTGTCCCTTCATTACCAAGCTCAGGACGATCTGCAGATTGCCCCAGAGAAGAAATAAATGCTGGTGAGAAGCTGCAGAGTTGAGAGAAATCCATCCCCTTTCAGCCCCTTTGCTGACTGTCCTAGGGATCACTAGGAATTTCCTTTGAGGCCAGAGTGTTCCTTCACGTGTGGGTCCTGTGCAGTTGTTCTGCTGCTGGGGTTGTTTTCTCTTTGGCTGCTTTCCGTTTGCCTGCAGAAGCCCCAGCCTGTCTTCAAGGCTGCTCTGTGTGTCAGCACCAAACACGACGACTCCTTCTCCAGCCAGGCAGCACAGGAGCAGCAGCAGGGAGCCTGTGGTGCTGTGGGGCAGGAGCACGGGTGGAGGTGCAGGCAGGAGGGGGCTCCGCTCCCGCCCACTGCTGCAGCTGGGCCTCCTCTCCTTCCTCGCTCTCCTCCAAGCCGACCTCTCCGCTCCCCCCTCCCCACACTCATCCAGAATGATTCTTTCAAGGAAGACCTGCCTTGGAAGCCTGGCCAGAAATCTGGTCTGGGGGAGTGACCAGCATTGCTGGCTGAAGGACAGGTCACGGCGCGGTGCCAGGGGGCTGCTACCATTGCGCCTGCCAAGAGCTCGCAGATGAGAGCAAGGCTCGTTGAAGACAAGATGAATTGCATCTCTTGCTGCAGCTGATTTATCTAGCTGCGATAACAAAACACCCCACAGATATAACATAAATCTGGTAGGCCAGATAGGGCTGCTTTAAGGCCAAACTCGTCGGTCTGGAGCTGTAATTAGCCCCAGGCTGTGGCCCCCAGGCAATGCTCGCTCTGGGCCTGGGCTGGGCAATTTCTCTGGGCACATCCCTCACGCAGCTGTGCCCTGGTGGTGGGTGAGGTGCCATTGCTCACTGCTCCTCGGTGTGTGAGAGCAGCAGACTCTGGGAGCAGCCTGGTCTCAGGTGTGGAAGGTCCTTCCTGCCCAGCTGTCCCTGGCTGTGCCGTGCCCACCATCTGTGCCAGTCTCACCCATTCCAGTGCTCCTCAAGGCTGTTTGCTCCATGCCAAGGAGCACAAACCAGCCGTACCTCTCCGACCCTTCCTCTGCTCTCTCCTTTCCAGGGCCTCTACATATTCCTGGTCTACGCCATCTATAACAGCGAGGTAAGAGCTGCCCCTGGCTGGGTTCAGTCCCTCATCACAGCAGCTGTGTTGGCATCTCGGGGTAGCTGGGTTGTGGCACAGCCCCACTGTGCTTCTGGAGCAGTGGCTGCTTTTCATTCATGACTTGCTGGAGTATCTCCAGCTGTGCCAGAGCTGCTGTGGCCCTCTCTCATGTCCTTGCTCTGCTCCAGGTGAGGAATGCCATCCAGAGGATGAAGGACAAGAAGAAAGCCCTCTCATTCACAGTAAGTTGGAAAGAATCCCTGCTGCCCCATCATCCACCAGAGGAGGGTCCCAGCTGTACCCTGGGTCTGTTTTGAGATGACAATGGAAAGAAATCTTGTTTTTTTTACTTTTGTCTCCCTTCTTTGTGGTCTTGTTGGACAGCACAGACCCAAAGCCTAGCCCGATTAGGCAGCTCTGCCAGGGTGGGATGGGAGCCAAAGCAGTTCCAATGAAATCAATCTTTGAAGTTGGACCTGGATGGTAGCAAAGACTCGTTGCAATTTCCACTGCCTGTCATTACAGAACTGCTCTCATCCCACCAACTACTTACCAAGTCCAAGAAACACGACCTCCTGGAACACAGGGAAGCTGAGGCCTGCAGCTGAGAGTGCCCTGCCAAGCCCTGTGCAGAAAGACCCTCCAGTGAAGAACATCACCAACAAAGGTAAGAGGATTGTTGTCGCTGTTAGCCCAGGCTGGGTGATGACACCACAGTAAGATGTTATTCCCAAGACTTGAATTTTAGCACCCCTGCCACTGCATTAATTCCTGTGCACACTGTGCCTGTGTGAGCACAGGGTCTGGTGCTGCTGCTGCTGAAGGGAGAGGCAGAGTCCTCGTGCATGTGGGTCTCAGAGGGGTCAGGTCCATGCCCACAGCCTGGCTGGGTGTGGGCAGGAGGGTCTCATCAGCATGTTAGGCAGCATTGCATTCTCCTGAGGCAAAAATCCAAGCTAGCGTCTTGAAATTAATTTTCTGGAGGAGAAGCAAAGGTGACAGTAGAATTCAGGGATTTTGGCTTTGGGGAAAAAAGGTTTTGCATTCTTCAATCTGTTTGGGGGTGCAGTGATGCAGAAAAGCTGTTTGGTCCCTTTGCTTCAGTGGGGGACACAAAGCACCCAAAGTTCTTGGTAAAGCATTAATATTTCTGTTCTCTGGTCTATGAACTCATTGTGCTGCTTCACTCTTTAGGAAATTTTGGAGCCAAAATTCCCATGGGAATTTCATCCATTATGTCACCCGAGAGACCGGTATGTAACACCTTCTGTTCTTCCTCCACCTTTACCCCACCCAGAGCACAGCAGTTGTGTGGGGACACCACCTGAGCCCGGGCAGGGGGGACAACAAGGCAGGGCACCTTTCCAAGGGCAGGAGAGGAGGCAGCCCCAGAACAGCCGAATTCCAAGGCAAGGGCTCACCCTGAGCCCATGGGGAACCAGCCCCACTGCCACACCAGGAAAGTGCTTAGAGGAGGGCTCTACAGGAACACAGACTCGAGCCATAAACCCCTAAACTGAGGTTGGTATAGATCCAGCAGGAGACTTTCCCAAGGACAGCAAATTAAATCAGGCAGTGGGGCAGCTGCCATGGGCAAGTCTCGTCTCTCCCAGGAGGTCTGTGCTGCCTGCATCGGGATGGAGAGCTCAGCAAGGCATGACCTAAAGCAGGGAACAATTTAAATTTGACTACTCTGCTCCCAGTTCCATCTCCTGCTATTGAAATGATCATCAGTCCTTGTGCACTTGACATACAAGTGCTGTAATTTCCTCAGAATAAAATCCAACACTACTTTCATGAGTCTCTCACTGAAGGATCTCTCTTTCCCTCTCTAATATTTATCCTTTGAAAACCTGTGTCACATAGACAGCTCTTATTCATCCAATAGATAATACTTCTATAGATGGCATATCATTCTGAAGCCGCTCAGTAAATCCATATTTCCATCTCTGATGATTTATATTGTGGTTAATGCCTCAGCACCAGACCCCTTGTGCTGAACAACACCAGGACTCACTCGCAGCTGATGCTTTTCCCAGCCAGCCAGGTGCTGGCTGTGTGAGCCAGGGTCAGGGCTAAGCTCCTGGCACCAGGTATGAGACGTGGGCCACAGGGATTAGCCCAAGGACCCGAGTTCCCTAAGGCAGGGGCATTAGCAGGCAGCAGATCCCCTAAATGCCAAGGCCGTGGCATTTCTGAGCAGGCAAAGACAGAAAGTGCTTCCCTCCGTGTGAGGGTCACTGAGGGCTTTGCTGTATCTTTGCTGCATAAACACTGCATTTTTAATGTGCTTGTTCTCTTTTTGAGTAACGCGGGTGCCGCGGGGCTGAGGCTGCTGTCGGTGCCTGCAGCCGGTGCTGCCGCAGCTCCCGGCGCTCCCCCGGGGCCGGTGCAGGTTCCGGGAGGGTCCGTGAGCCCCCGGGCACGGCAGAGGTGCTGGGCACGCCTGTGCCCTGAGTGGGGCCACCCTGTGCTGCCTGGGGGCTGCTTTCAGTGCCCCTCAGCCGCAGGAGCCAGGGCGGCTTCTCCTGCTCCCGGCTGAGTCACGGCGCTCGCCAGAGGAGCGGCGGATTCCGAGTGTCACTGGCAGCTGCACAATAGTTTGGATGAAGAGAAGATGCTACTTAAAAGGGTTTGAAAACACTTAAAATGACAAAACAGTGAGCAAATGAAGATACAAGCACAGACAAGATGTTCTTCGTGTTTCGGCTTTTTTAAATGTTGTTTGGTGATCTTTGTTGTTGTTGGACTGGGAGTAGGAATTTCACATCTCCCAGAGCATTAACCATCCCTTAATAACAGAGTGCAGACTGTGTGGGCTCTTCCCACCACAGCACAGAGAGACAAAGCTTTCTCATCCTTTCCTGTGGTCTCCAGCATGATATCCAGCCTCGTGGGTCACCACGGGGCTGGAAGGGTCCCCAGAATGGGCGCTGGGAGCAGGGTGTCAGCTCCCCATTGAGGGGAGATCCAGGTGTGTCTGGGGCCACTCTGCCCAGTGCTCATCCCTTGGGATGAAGGCTCCAGTTCCCAGCCTGTGCAGCAGCTCAGTGCTGGGTCAGGGGGTGGTTGGGTGCTGGGGAGCCCTGCCTGGCCCCAGGGAGAGCATTGGGGGCGACCAGCAGCAAAGCCATCAGACCCACACCCTCTGCTAACATATGTTCTTCCCTCTTTCAGGCCGTAGAGCTGACAGCGTTCAAATCCTCAGGTAACATTTGCCTACATCTTGTTCTGAGATTTTTGTTACTGTTGATGCTGTTCCTGTGGCTGTGGGCTGGAGGGCTGCCCAGAGGGCAGCTGCTTTCTGCTCAGGCTTCAGGAATCCTATCATTTCCTAACTGCCCTGATGGGTCCTGTCCTGGCCAGGCTGTGGGAAATCCGTGTCCCCTTGAACAGATGAAGGAGATATGGGGGATATGGAGCCCCAGCAGCCCTGCCAATGGCACTGCTTCTCCCAGCAGCACTGGTGGCCCAGCTGAAGGTCCCATCTCAGGGCACCTGCCTGGTTTCTCCCCACATCTCTGTACCTTTCTTGCTGCCCGTCCGTGTTGGCTCCTGGGATCCCACTGTGGCAGCAGAGCTGGGGGTGGCAGGCAGAGGTGCCCTGCAGGCTCCTGGTGCTGAGCTCTCTGCCTGCCCCCCAGCCCCACTGCTCTGTGGGGCGAAGCAGGGACTGGCATCCCCTGCTGCTGGGCAGGGCCTGGGCTGCTTCCAGGGGGGCAGCAGCTCTTTCTGCCCTGGGCTATTTTAAACCAGCAGCTGTGGCAGAAAGTGCTGGGAGTGCCATGATCCCAAAGAAGGGAAGCTGGGGAAGGTGGGGTGTTCAGACAGGGCTGGATTTATGAGCTTAAAAGCAGCCATTTAGCTTCTTCTCTTTCAGGTTGTAGAAAGGCCAATGTCACCATGGAGGTGGGTAGAATTAAAACCAGAAATCCCTCCTAAGCCCCAGGCCTCTGCTCGATGGCAGCTCCCTGCTACCTCCTCAGCTTCCCAGCCTGGCTTTGGGCAAGTCCCCAGCTCCTCAGAATACAAATGGAGCATATTTTGCTTTATTTTCTTTAACAACCACTGCTGGGTACTCCCAGTGTTCCCAGTGCAGCTTCTGGATGGGGACCCTCAGGTGGGCAGTGCAGTGAGGACACACCGGGGGCAGAGTGATCCTGTTTCTTCTGCATTGTGACATTTTCTTTTGTCAAGGCAAGCAGTGCATTAGCAGGTTTCCGATTTTGCTCCATATGAAGTGTCTAAGCAGGGCATCCTCAGACTATTTTCGAGACGATGCCACCCAGAAGCAGTGCAGCTTTCCTCCCCACAGTGGACACATGAGAAAGGCAGAAACGGTGGCATCCAGGAGTAGCTGTGCAGCGGCATTTTGGGCATAGAGTGGGATCTCAGAGGCAGCGAGACCTGCACCCTACACAGGCATTTGTGCTCTGTCCACCCACCCTCACCTGCTTCTGCGTATTTTATGACCCACATGTGTTATTAAACTCCAGCTGTGCAAAGTGGGTTGTTTAGTTTGGTTTTATTTTCTCAGGTGAGCCCTCGGTGCATTTTTAAAAGCCCAGGTCTGCATAGAGGCTGATGGAACGCCAGGCTGGGCTCGGTGCCGTGGGAGTGGCCAGGGGTGCAGGGAGTGCTGTGCACGGCCACCCTCCCTGAGAGCCCCCCAGGCTGTCCCCGTGGCTGGGCAATCCTTGAGCCTGGGGTGAAGGAGAAGATCTTGAACCAGAAGAGCTCTCCTCTCACACTTGTGCTCGTGGAGCAGCACAGCACCAGGGCCGGCCCCGCCGCGCTGCTCCGGGCTCAGCCACAAGTGCTTCCAGCCATTAAAGCAGATAATAGAAGGCTCTAGTGCCCAGCTCTAGGGGTGCTGGGGGACCCGAGGGGCGCTCAGCCTCACACAGGCGTGTGCCTTCACATTCTGCTCACAGAGCAAAGCGCTGCGGAGCTCTCGGGTGCCAGAATGGGGACAGATCATTCCAGCACAGACACTGTCCCCTCTTCTATTTGTTGTCTCCCAAATAGTTTAATGAAAAGAGACGTGTTTAACCCCAGATATCTTTATTTGAATGCTGCCCGCCAGCTGATGAAAACGGTGCTGCTGCCAGCAGGAGCTCTGGCAGAGACCTAGGAGAAGCCCACCTGTCCCTACCAGGAAAGCTGTGCTGGATCTGGGATGGAGTCCAGCACGTTGCTCCAGGGCCTCAGCCACGCTCCTGTGAGCGCTCTGGGTGTTGCACTGGCTCCAAGTGCAGGAGACAGACAGCGGGTCCATGGGGAGGTGGCGTGGGTGAGGATGAGGGTGGATAAAATCCGGGTGAATCCCAGGCCAGAACCAGAGAAATGGGGAGTTCTGCAGTGTGGCTGTGGCAAGAGCCAGGCACGGCCTCCCCCCACAAGGGCTCAGTCCATGGAGCAATTCCTCAGTAATGAGCTCCAGCCCAGCTGTAGGGAGCTGCACTGTGCAGCGAGCACTGCCCAGCTTCATTACACACTTTTTGTGAGCAGGGGAGGGCTGAGGCCGTTCACATATTTGCACAAACAATAAGTCCCATCTTCCTTGTCTTGGCAAACAAGGGCTCCAAGAGGCCTCCACATCCTCCATCTCCTCAAGTGATGGCTGCTTTGTTTCCCCACGATAATTTCATTATTCTGTTTGAATACGTTTATATGTTGCTAAGCCACACATAGCAACATGGATCTTGTCTCCACGGCCCAGCCTTCCTCTGATCGATACTGAGTAATTCTGCAACTCTCACCACACTGTGTTACATAAGATTGGTTTGAAATAATAAGGAATTTATGAGCCTTTGGGATTCAAAGCCAGGAAACCCCTGAGTGTCGTGGGGAGAAATAGAGACCCCCTCCATGCCAACCCTGCTGGGCAGCCTGTGGTGGCATCACCACTGGTGCCATGGCCCTTCCTGAGGAATCCCTTGTGTACCCTCTGGAGGTGCTTCCTGCCATGGCAGAGCTGGTGTTTCCCTTAAATCCCATTTAAATCTCATTCTTCTCTGCTCCCAGCACTGGTGCTGTGCTCAGGCTGGTGGCTGACCAGGGAAGCAGAGGTTTCCCTACAGCCAAGGCCCTGTGCTTGGAGGCTGCTTTGGCTCCCTGTCATAAGGACCATGTTTCAGAGACCCCCAAAGGGACAGGGGGGTCTCTGGGATGGCAGAGCTGTGCCACCAACAGGCAGGGCTGGCTGTGCCACCCCAGTGCCACTCGCACCCACAGCTCTGTCCTGCAGCAGGTTTGGGCTGTGCTTTGCCTGTGGGACCCTTCCAGGGCTCCCACTGCCCTGGGAGGGATCCCTGCCTGCCCCTGCTGCCAGCACAACTGAGACCTTCTCTCTTTTGCTTTAGGTTTCTGAGAAGTTTCTGGGTGACAAGCCTGGAATGCAGAGGGTCCTCCAGCAGGAAGGATAGCAGGTCGGAGGAGCTGTCTTCCCTTGGAGAGCTTCCAGCCCGGGCAGAGCTGTCACCCTGCACTCCCTCCCAGCACCGCGTGCAGCCAAACCCAGGCAGGGGCAGTGTGGGGTCTCATGGGGCTTCCTCTGCTGCTGACTGCCCTGCTCCTCTCCCAGGCGGGCACCCAACAGGCAGGACCTTGTGTTCTGGGGTCCCCACAGCTCCTGCAGCCTCTGCCAGGGAAGCCAAGGCTGGCCTGGGGCAGCGCTGCCACCTCTGCCCCACGTCCCTGCTGGCAGTGCTTGGTTGTGTGCTCTCCTTGTTGCTGCCATTAGAGCTTGTTTAGCCTGGGGGACCTGGAGCAGTGGGATGGGGACAAACCCAGCTTTGTCATGGCAGCCATGCCCAGGCAGTGCCCACGCTCCCGTGCCAGTGAGGATGGAAGCACCCCTTAGCTGGGGCAGGGCTGGGGATGGGCTGTGTATGAAGCACAGGCACAAGGGAAGCCAGCAGCTGGCTTCAAGCCTTCTCTAAGCCGGCTGACATCAATAGCATCTTCTGCTGTTTAGGACAAAAATCCTCTCCCTACTCCTGCTTGGGTTCCCACCCGGCTGGCCTGGCCCCTCGCCAGCTGGGCGCTGCTTTCCTTCCCTCTCCTCCTCTTACCTCTGTAGTGTTTAGAACATAGAAAATGTGGTGGGTTTTTGCTGATTATGACAACAGTAAATGCTGCTTTTAAAGACAACCTTCTCTCCTTGTTGCACTGTGTCCAGGGGAAGGGGGTTTGGCCACAGTGCAAGGCCCAGGGCACTGCCCACTAATTGCCCATAGATGTTGCTGTTCCTGCACTCACTTGTAAAACATTCTAAGAGTCACTACGGCAATTCCCAGCAGCACTTTGAGCCAACCTGGAGTCCCCAGTGCCCTGAATCAAAGGCAGCAGCAGCCCCCTCCCACAGCCACGCTGTCCCACAAAGGCAGGTGACAACCCAGGACAGCACCCACAAACACCCAGCCCTCCCCATGCTAAGCACCAACCACGAGGGTTAGAAAGACACTCAAAAAAGACAAAGGATGCCATTTTAAATGAACTGCAAAATTTATTACAGTGGTTTGCTCCTGACAAGGAAGTTGGTAGCCTTCTGCCTGGGAAGGAAGGGGGAGGAGTGGGGAAGGGGATGAGAGGGAGGAAAGGATGTGAGAGACAGAGAAAGACACTTAAGGACACTTTTCATTTTCTGAAAATAAAACATCTTTTACCTCCCAAAACATTTTCTCCAGTTCTTTAAGTTCACAAAAAAAAGAAGGTGAAACCAAACCACAGACTTCAGGAGGAAAATGCACAAATGTGTTAAAGCAGAGACAAACATGCTCTTGTGTGTCTAACAAGCTTCACAAACCGCGTGGCTCCGGGCGCAGCCTCTGTGGCTCCTCAAGGCACCGGCTCTGCAGAGCTGCAGTGGCCCCTGGGCATGAGGACATCCCCGCCCTGGGGAACAAACCTGAACAACCCCAGCCCTGCTGTAGGACCCCCAGAGCCGGGGGTCTGTGGGGCAGGGGCTGTGCCGGCCCCAGTGGTGGGGCAGAGGAGAGGAGAGCACGGCTGAGATGGAGAGAAGGCAGCAGTGAGAGTCCAGCACGGCCCAGTCTGGGGGGCTGCGACACCCAGTGCTCCCAGTCCTGTCTGTGAGCCCCCGTCCCGTGACAGGAGAGGAGCAGAGCTCTTTGCCTGTGGCTTCTGCACAGCCTGTGCTGTCCCCTGGGACACGGCAGAGCGCAAGAGGGGGCCGGGAGGCCCAGCATGACGTGCAGAACAATCCTTATTCCTCCTTACCCACTCACTCAGCAGATAAATGCAGGGAGGGGCTGCAGAGCTCCCCAGGTTTCCCCAAGATCCTGGGCACGTGCTGGAGCTTGCACCTCCCTCCTGCCTGGCTGCTCTGGCACCACACCTGTGTGCAGGACAGAGCTGTGCTGCCCGTGGACAGCTCTGGGCTCTGGGCACTGTGGCTGCCACAGGCTGCAAAGCCAGAACTGCTGCCCCCAGCACCAGCAGGCACTAGGAAAATGCTCCTCAGCTGAGGATTCAGAGCTGTCCATCCCTGCCTGCCCTCTCTTGGCTGGGGCAGCTGCAGGACACAGAGCTGGCAGCAATTGGGACCCAGCATCTGCACCTTGGGGTCCTGGCACAGCTGCATGGGCCCGACATCTCCGGCCCAGCCCCAGCACTCTGTGTAGTTCCTGCAGAAATCCTCCACCTCCGTGTGTTCTCTGGTGCCTGGAGACACCTCAACCACCATAAAACCACAACCTGGAGGTGGTTCACCTCCCCTCTCTCCTGCCCTGTGCACGAGGGGCCCTGAGACATGGGCAGGGTTGGGGAGGGATGGCAGCAGTAGAGGAACAGCTGGTGGGGGCAGCAGGAGAGGAGCAGAAATAGAGAAAAGCCGGGACAGGCTTTACCCTTCCTTGGCGCTGCCGAGCCAGGTCGGCAAGTGACAGGTTTGGGCACCAGGTGTGCAGTGGAGCTGGGGGTCAGCACTGCCAACGGGGCAGGCTGGCAGCCGAGCCACGGCCCTGCAGCCTCAACTGTCCTTGCTGTGTACGAAACCTTCTGGGGCGTTTCAATAGCAGAGGTTAAATAGCATCATTGAGGAAGGCAGGGGGAGGTGGCGCCCGCCAGCCCCGGGCACCAGTCCTGCCCCTGCTGGAGGCACTGGGGCGCTGCCGGGTCGTGCCGGTGGCCGCTCAAGTCCGCTTGGCGTGCAGCATCTCGATGAGGAGGTTGTTGCAGGGCACCTCCCCGCTCAGGTGCTTGTGGTACAGGTACTCCTCAGCCTGCAGGCTCAGCGCCCGGACCTCCGCCAGCCACAGCAGCAGCTGGCGAAACTTGTCCGTGGAGTGGGGGTAGTGGCAGACCGTGTACTCCAGCAGCGCCGCGTTGGCCTTCTCCTGAGCATCCTTGGCCAGCGTGTGGTTCTCCAGGTACTTCACGTCTGCAAGGGGGAGGATGGGCATGAAATGGTGCCAAACTCACGTGTCTGCCCCCTCCGTGCCACGCTGAGCTGGGTGAGACAGGAGGGACCCACAGCCCCGGGTCGATGTCCCTCGTGCATGAAAACACAGTGCAGGAGAGGTCCCACATCCCCTCCCTACCCAGCCACGGGCTCTCCATCCCTATCCTACTCCCCAGGTCTCCCCTGACGCTGAAGACAGGTTCCAAACCCCCGGCAGTAGGACTGGTGTCTCCCTGCCCTCACTGCCAGGAAGCTGCAAAGCCAGAAGGTGTTGCCAGCTGTGCCAACACACTGGGAGTCGCTGCCATCAGCCCTCTTTAATTCCTGAAGGTCGAGGAAGCGGCTGAATTAATTCCCTGATAAACCTGGTCTTTCCAATGTGGCAACCAGGCTCACCAGCCTGGAAACCCTAATCCTCCACGCCTCGCCAGGGCCACAGCAGCTTCCCATAATCCTGCTGCCAGCCGGGTAAGAAGCATCTCAGCAGGCAGCGGCACCGAGGTGCGGGCAGGGTCAGTTTTCCCTGCAGGCAGATTTTGCTGGCTTTAGGGAACCAGCGCTGGGCACTGTCCCGTCACCACCTACAACTGCACACAGCGATGGTACCACACTCCTGCCCGGCAGAGACCTTGCTGCCAACCCCGGCACAGTCCCTCCAGGGCAAGTGGATTCAGTGGATTTACTGTGCAGGACAAGGAAATCGGGAGCGCTGCCTTGGTCACAGCCCCTCTGGCTCTCCTGCCCACAGCCCCTGATGCAAGGCCAAATTCCCACTCAGCGGCTGGAAACAGGGAAATCTGGGTACGGAGACTGGCCAAGGCAGCTGGGAGCCTGGGGATCCCTTGAAGGGACTGCGGCACCCAAGGTGCTGCAGCCCAGCAAAGCCGGGAGCCCCGGGGGTCAGAGCCGGGAGCGGAGGCGCGGTCGGGGGGAGCGCGGAGCCCCAGGGAGGGGAGGCGCAGCAGGGCCGGGGGCTGTGAGCCCCCCGGAGCCGCAGCCTCAGGCCGTGCCCGTGGCCAGCACGGGCACTGCGGGGGCAGGCACAAAGGGCACAGGTTGTGCCAAGACGCAGAGTATCAGACCACCCTTCCCTTTTCACTCCGACGGCACATTTGCTCCTATTGTCTCCTGCTACCCGGGCAGTTGTTATGAAATCTCTTTATCTGCATAAGGTTATTGTGCATGTCATTAAAAAAAAGAAGTTATATTGATAAATGTCAAATCTATCCTCTGAGTTGGCTCAACAATAGCTAGTTCTACTCGATGAACTCACCTGGTTCTCTGAAAGACCCTATTCACTGTTTAATTGAATATTTGAATAATCTTTTCATTCCTGCAAGGAATAAAGAATGTTGTCCAAATAACATTGACTCACTTCATTTAGAGACACTGCAGCAGTTGCAAAGACTGTCCTGTGACAAAGCCTCCCATCACACATACAGATATGCCTGGGATTATTTCTATGCCCTCAAGTGTTCTTCCTATTCACAGCTCCTTTTGTTTGGGAGAAGCTGCTGATAAATTGCAAACGCTTAAGGGAATGTGGGCTATAAAAGCCTCTCTTCCTCCCCTCCCCAAGAGTAGCTGCTTCATGAATGTAAGTCATGAAATCGAATGATAGGTCAATCCATTAAGGCTCTATTAAGCCCTTCTGTAGAACAAAGCTAACCTGTGCCGTCCTCATAAATATTGCTATTTTGAGAAGCCCTAATTTTAATTAAATCTCTTTACCTGCTCAGGAGAGAAATCTATTTAGAACTCAAATGGCAGCTCTTGTGAGCAGGGCTTGGCTTTGACTGTGCTGTGGCAGAGCGGTAAATGTGGAAATTCTCTTGTTAAAGGCAATTACATCCTGTACATAATACACAATCCCGTTCTCTACAGCTGAGCCTGCGAAGGGCAAATTACTCCAAGTGAGCTCTGTAATATGGAGAGAAAAAGTTGCATTTGGGGCAAAATGATGCATGAGAAAACACAGCTATTGGATTCCACGCCCTCCCTGAAAGCGCCTGCTCTGGGGAAGCCATCGGGGAGGACGCTGCTGCTGCTCGCTGTGCTGTGCCCTGCCAGGGGACCTGGCCTTCCTGGGCTGAGACCGTGGGGCAGCAGCCAGGGGAGGCCCTGGCTCGGGGTACGAGCTCCCCCAGCTCCTTCATTTCCCAGCCTGGGCACTGTTTGTGCCACACCTTATCACTGCTTGAGCAACGAATTATCGCATCTCATTTCTCCGGATTTCTAAACAGCTCCAGAGGGAAGGAAAGCTGAGGGAGGAGATGCTGCAGGTGCAGCTCCCACCGCTGTCCCTGGACAGGACCCCACGGATGCAGAAGTGCAAGCACAGAGCAAGGCATTGGAACAGGGACAGGGCTGGGGACAAGGGCAGGGCTGGAATGGAGACAGGTCTGCCACAGACAGCGGTGGGCTCCCCATGCCAGCGCCAACACTCGGCTGCCGCAGGGATCCCAGGGGCAGGAGCGGGCTCTGCCACCCCAGGGACGTCTCAGGCTCTGGAACAGCGCCCACGGCTCCGGTGTTATTTTGTCTGGGTGAGGTGGGAGCGTGTGAACCGCAGGCTCCGGGCTGAGGCTAATCAGGAGCGCAGGAGCCCCTGCCCAGCGCGGCGCTCGGGGCCTCTGACGCAAATCCCGGGAGATAGGGCCGGCCCGGCCGCCTCTGTCAACACTCCTGTTTTCCCCCTGCCGTATCAGCGCTTGTTTCCCTGCCCGCTGCGCCGGGCGAGTGACCAAAACAGGCTCCGCTTGGCCGAAGGGATGACGGTGTCCCCTGCAGCTGGAGCAGAGCCCAGCCCGCAGCCGGAGACGTTCTGGATGCCGGGTGAGAGGGGCACAGGCAGGCGCCAGCTCTCGCTCCTGGCTCCTCATTGAAAGCCCCTTTGCTCACAGCCGGACCCTGGGCTGTGTGTGCCCCCTCCAGCCGCGCTCCCAGCCCGGGCCCCGCACGCAGCAGCACAGCCGTGACCCCAGAGCTGCCCCCCTCGCCCCAGTGCCCCCCCGGCTGCACTCACCGAGGCTGAAGAGGATGAGGAACTTGAGGCAGACGAATTCGTGCCGGTCCACCTGGAGCGAGTGCAAGTGCAGGACGAGCTCCTGCGCCCGCAGCACCAGCGTGTTCAGGATGGAGCCGGCCTGGGCTGCGATGGTTGACATGTCCACCTGCGAGGACAGGGGTGGCATCAGCTTTGGCAGCCCCAGCCACACCACAAGCTGCTGCAGGGCACCTCACACAGGCCAGGAGCCGGGGCGAGCCCTGAGCACGGACTGAGAATTTGGGGTGTCAAAAAAAACCTGACGGGTGAAACGGGAACACCACTTAAAACAGGGGGGCCCTTCACAGGCTGCTGGAATTGAAGGATCCACATCTCCAACAGCCACCCCTGGGGAGGGAAGGGGCCCCTCCTCACATCCCACCGCAGAGTGTGTGGGTGGGGCTGTTGATCTTTCCGTACGAAACATTATTCTCCAGAACGAGGAGCTGTGTGGCAGGATGGGACAGGATGGGACCTTCTGCACAAGCAGACCCAGAGTGTAACAACACCACCTTGCCTACCCTGTGCCGAGTTGGCCACACTGGGACAAAAGAAAGAAAGAAATCACTCCGTTCCCTCAAGCAGCCCCTGCCCATCCCCGCTGCCCCTCCACAGCCCCGCCACAGTCCCAGAGGCCATTTCTCACCTCCTGGCCGGTGACCAGCAGCACGCTGTGCTCCTTGCCGTGCTGCAGCTGCCGGTAGATGTGGTCAAACACCAGCAGCTCGCTCCAGCAGTTCTGCAGCAGCTTCATCTGGTCACCCACCTGAAACAGAGCGGCAGCAGCACAGTTGGCACCCACCGTGCTGTGCTGCACAGCACCCACCCTGTGCCTGGCAGACATCTCACGGGAGGGGGGTCCCCTGGGGTGAGCTTTGCAGAGCTGGCTTCAAAGCAGCTCAGCATGTTTCAGTGGCGCTTGCTGGCTCTTATCCGCACGGGTCTTCCCCCACCAGGCACAACCTCCCCAAATCGCACACAAATTTTAACAAAATGACTGCGGGAGGGACAGGAGGTGGCTGCACAAAGGGCCTGTGTGTCCAGACAGCCCCTCTGGATACTTTAAAGAGAAAGAAGACAGTGCCCATCCTCGACTCCCTGCCCAGGATGGCAGGTCTGGGGGAGCCGCTGGGCACGGGACACGGCTGTGCCCTGCAGCTGCCAGCCCGGCCCTGCCCACGCACCCACACACGCACTTGTGATCCCGGGCACTGTGCACGTGTGCCCAGAGAAACACCTGGGGCTGCCCCTGTGGGGAGCTCGGGCCAGGACTCCAGAAAGGGTCCTCAAAGATCTCACAGGGCACCGGGGACTGCAGGCAGCACCAGTGACTGGAGAGATGAGCTGCCAGAGCCAACAGCTGCATTTGGAAGAACTAAGAGCCCTCAGTGTGCCCGGAGCTGTGGCAGGATGCAGGGCACGCTGCCTTCCCCACTGTCCTGCCAAGAACCACCATGGGTCACTGGCTCCATCCCCTCGGCACTGCTCTCCACTGAGCCCCAACTCCTTTCCACAAAGAACTGAACTCCTGCCCTGCCTGGACTCCACTCTCCTGCAGGGACAGTGTGGGAAAAGGTTTGGGATTACGGTACTGCCTCCACAACCTCCCTGCAGAGCAAATCCAGTGCCAGCAGCCGAGCTCTGCAGGGCCATTGTGCTCCCCCCTTAATAGAGGGAAGACAGATGCAGCATCACAGGGCTGGATAATGCCCTCGTTTTGCTGAAGAGGCTGCAATAAACCTGCGCTGGGAGATTGCAAAAGGAATAGAAGCCAGATGAGAAAGAGCTTTATGGTCTCAGAGCCGGCGCTCCCCGGGAGCCGCCGGGATTTGTCTCTCAAGCGTGGTGGGTGAGCAGAGCCTGCCGTGCGGCAGGGCAGGGGATGGGATGGGATGAGGTGGGAAGGCAGTGGCCGTGGCCGGGCTGTGGCACTGCTCCTGCCCGATGGCACCGAGCCGCCTGCAGGGCAGGGCCGTGGCAGAGGCGGTGCTCGCCTCTCATCCCCAAACCAGCGCAGCAGCCGCGGTGCGTGGCCCAGCGCGGGTGACAAAACACTGGGGAAAAGCTCATTCTGCACTCAACCAAAATGGAGACTCGCTGCACCCGCGGTGACCCCTGCCAGAAGGCGAGTGGCCGGCTGTGACGGTGGTCAGCCCCAGCAGGGAGCTGGGGCCAGCCCAGCTGCACGATCCCGGCCGCTGCCGAGCGCCTCCGCTCTGGCTCAGTCAGGGCGTTGTTTTGGAAGTTCTTTCCTGTGCCTCATTCCTGAGCGGGATGAGCTCCAGAAGGGACAGACAGAAGGTTTTGCCTTGAAAACCGTTTTTTAAAAATCAGCTTTTCCAAAGAAAGCGCTTCGACAATTTTGAAATCTTATTTTCTTCCTTCAAAAATTGCTAATTGGCTTGTCTCAAACTCTGAGGGGGGTTTGGCTGCCTCCCTGAAGCCCCTCAGCAGCACATTTCACCCTGCATGGCTGCTGCAGGGCTGTTCCCTTGCCAGCACACTCTGATGTGCTGTGGTGCTTCTGGGGAGCATCACAGTGCACCGGAGCCACACGGCCATGGCACAGGGGGGATGTGCTTGGGAGCACGATGGGGTGGGCTGGGGGCTGCGTGGGCTACTCAGGGCTGGCTGGGATCCATGGAGTTGTCCCCAGCACCAAGCTGGTTGTCCCCATGGCCCCGCACGGCCCCGCTCCAGCCCTGGAGCTCTGCTGCAGGGGGGCTCGGGCTGGGGTCACCTGGCTGCACCTCGCCCTGGCCTGGCCTGCTGGGAGCAGAGGGCTGCTAATGGAGGGGCACTCAGAGGCAATCAATCCTCCCAGCGAGGCGGCAGCACACACGCTAAAAGTTAAGCAAAGGATCTTCCTCTTTTAATGTCAAGGCTTTTCCACAGAGTGCTTTATCAAAGGCCTGATGCAAGCTGTCTTTGAGAGGCAATTTTTATCTTTTTTTTAAAGCGAGCATTTAACCCATTCACAAAACATGCAGTGAAACCCTCCTCACACTGGAAGAGCAATCCCTGATGGGCTGCAACCCACAGAAAATGCAGTTCTCTGTGGGAAAGAGTCTGGGATGGTGCCAGAGAGGAGGCAGGGCATGCAGAGGCAGGGATGGTGCTGCCCGGGCACAGGGCTGCAGGGCCTGCATGTGGGTGTAGTTTTAAATCTTCTGCACCTTCCCTGTGGGTTCACAGGTACAAGGTGAGGAAGCCCCTGTGAGTGTTGGGGCTCCCCAAAACGTGCCCAGGCCATGCAGGGATCATAGTGCTCACTGCTCCCTGCACGGCTGGTTCAGGGCATCCCCCACCCCGGGTACCACTGCTTTAGGAAGGAGAGTGACCCACCAGCAGCCTTTCTTTGGCAGGAAACCCTGAACTGGTCCCTGGACATCCATCCCCAGCCACAGGCACAAGCAGCACTCGGATGCCCCCAGCCTGCCCCCACCCCACAGATGCCCTCCAGGCCTCCTCCCAGATCTCAGTGCAAGATTTGCCTCACAGCCCTCTGGCAGGTGCATGGCACACATCAGCATCCCGGGCCGCAGCCCCAGCAGTTACTGAGTGCAAGCAGGACCCCTCACCTTGGCTGCTGAGAATTGCCAAAGTGGATTAGTGTCCACCAGCCACCTGGGATGGAAAACCCACACAGGTCCAAGGTGTTAACGGTCAGTGCAGGTCCCCATTGCCCTGCCCAGATACCACCACGATGTGCACCCTAAAACAAATAACCATCAGCACCAGTGTGGCCAGCCCAGGATCCCATCTCCCTGCAGGCTTCCTGCTGCTGCAGCCCTGGCTGCGTGGGCACCACGGCTCTGCAGGCAGGACTGTGCTGGCTGGGACACCACAGGCAGGGAAGCATCACATTTCCCCCAGTGCATGGGATGCTAAACATTGCTGCAGCATCCATGACCAGAAGGAGATCTTAAATCTGCCAAAAACGCTCTGGCCATCGGCCAGGAGATGGGGTCAAGATGACCCACATGTTAAAGGCAGAGAAGCAACTGACTGCAAACAGGCTTTGTCGTGGCTCTGAGATCTCTAAGCACGACTGAGGGAGAGCAGCCCAGCAGACAGACCCAGTGAGCACAGGGTCCCCTGGGTCTGTGGGAATGGTGCTGCCCTCAGCATGCCCCCATCACTGGAGCTTGCCTGTGGATGGAAGGGTGGCTTGCCCCAGCCCCTGGGCACAAAGGGGCTGAGGACAGGGTCAGCATCATCCCACCACCCTGCGGCTGCGCTGTGCCCCTCCACTGGTGCAGGGACCCGCTGCACACCCAGCCCAGCCTGGCCTTCGGGCTGAAACCGTGGCAATTTGTTTAACATTCCTGGCTGCTCATCCCAATCTAAAGGTCACTGCAACCCTGTGTACACGATGTTGATATGTAGGTATGGCAGTGACACCTATATAAACCAGGCTGTGCAAGACGTGTGTGTATAAAGCACGCCAAAACCAGACACAATGTGAGCGTGCAAGCGCACGCGTGTGCACATCCCTCTGTCTGTCTCTCTCCATATACATATAAAAAAATTACATCTGAAAGGACAAAGTTGCCTGAGACTCACGACCCAACAAAATATATTTCACCCCCGGCCCATATTTTTCTTCCTGAAAAGATGCCGCAAATCTTCCCTCAGTCCTGACACATCTCATCTAGACTCAGTTAAAGTTCGTATTTATGGGCGTCAGCGCTGACCTCTTCCACCTCCGCCCGCGCGGCCTCGCGCCGCGGCTGCCTGGCCGGCCCTCGATAAACAAGCGGGCCCCCAAATCCCCCTCTGCCGTGCAGCGTTATTAGTCTTGCCTCCGAAGGCCAGCGCAGTCCGTAATTCTCCTCCTGGTGACACGAGATGAACGCCGCGACATCAGTCTCCCGGCGGATTGGCATGGGGACCCTCGTTTGTCAGTGGCAGACTGACAGAATTACTGGCCCTTAAATGAAACGATATATCTGGGAAGTTAAATCTGTTTTCAATCTGACTGCCCCGCGCCTGCCGGCGGACGTGGCGTGTGAGCCGATGTCAAGAGGCCATTAGCCCGTGGCCCCCCTCCTTCCCTGGGCGCAGTGGTGGAGCCAGGGGGGCTCTTCCCAATGTCCCCCAGCCCAGCCACCGCGCCAGGAGACAGCAAAGCACCCAGTCTGGCCCTCACCAGATTGCTAGAGTGGGAATGGGAACGGGAGCAAGACTGGTCAGCTCCCAGGGAAACTGCTCCCACTCTCCACAGATGACCAAAGGCTTGTCCTAACCAGGCGTGAGCCAGCAGCTCCCCATGTCCCTGAGGATTTGCTCCTTCATCTCCAGGCTTCCTGTGAGGCCTCAGGGAGAAGCCAGGTCTCTGCAAACAGCACAGGGGTGCTGGGAGGGCTCAGGCAAGGCAAGTCATGATGGGGCAATCTACCCACACCTTCCCTTCTCACCTCCCTGAGCAGTGCCAGCCTGGCAGGATGCCCTGGAGTGGTGTCCCAGCACAGTGCCTTTCCAGCCTGGATCTCTGCTCTGGCCTCAGCCAACAGCCCTTCCCTGCTGGGGCTGGGAACTGTCCCCTTCACACAGAGGGGATGGAGAGGGCTGCTGGCACCCCTGCCCTGAGGAACCCCGAGCACCCAGCGGGGACTGCTGGTGCCATCGATCTCGGAGATTGCAGTGTTCCTCAGCTCTGGCTTTAGGGCAGAGCCATAAACCCCGCGCTAGCAGGAGTTCATTTACTGCCCCAGCAGCCGTTTGCTTTTATGTGCCAGGCAGGAGCAGGAATGGGGATTCAAGATCTCAGAGCTACTCCTGCTTCCCACTGGCTGCTCTCCCATTCCTGAGGAAAAGCCACTGCCCTGGCCAGGGAGGATGAGCCACGCTGGGTGGGCAGGGGGCAGCCCCAGCACCACCCATAGGGACAGTGGGGACACCAGGCACCTCTGCTCTATGCTGGGGCTCCGAGCTGCCTGGGGCTCTGTGCACAGGGGGGAGCCGAGGATGGTGATGCTGCCTTCTCCCTCTGCCACAGGAGTCAGGGTGGGCTGTGGCGCCCTGCAGTCCCCGGCCCTGCAAGGTGCTGGGAATGCACCCCACAATCACCATCGGGGTGAAGGCAAAAAGCACAAGCCCCCAGGATGGCAGGTATGGATGTGGGCCCCCGCTGAGCACTGAACCCCATGTCCTGAGCATGGCAGGGCACATGCCCTGCTCCCAACAGGATGATAGCTCTGCCCAGGTGAGGCCTGTGGCACTGCCATCCCCCCCAGAGTCCCACGGCAGGAGGAGAACCCGCCGACACCGATTCACACAGGAACAGCCTATTTTGGTGGCGCAATCAGGCTGACAATGGAGTTACAAGGCTACACAGCTATACAGCTGGGAACTGAATTTACACTGTTTACAATATCTCCTTCAAAACAACAACCACCCTGTTCCCAAAATCCAGGCTGGACACTGATATGATTGAAACAAGCCCAACCCACCCCCACAATGCCATTTCCTGACACTGTTCTGGCAGACGGGGGCTATTTTGAGCCATGAGGCTCGGCCACACTCAGCCCCGTGGCACTCATGGCACAGGGAAGAGCCTGCTCCTGTCCTACAGCACAGTCCCACTGGAAGAAGGTGATTTTGGCCAGAGCCAGGCAACACAACTTCATGCTGGAAACACAACAAAGCACCTGAGTCTCACAGCTGCCCCAGGACGTTGCTCTCTGGGTTTTGGCCATGCTGCAGAATTTTCTTTCCCATTTTTGCACCAGTTTGGGATCTTAGGTCAGCCCAGGACACGAATGGAAAATTTCTGAAACCTTGGCAAGGTGTGCAGGGTGGCAGAAGCTGCCCCAGCCCTGCTGAGCCCCCCATGGCCCCAGTAAATGTTTAGGGGCATTTGCTAGAGGGGATGTCTTGGCAAGATGGAGGTCAGCTCCATGTCCCCCAGCCGGGCACACTCACAGGCTGCTGGCAGCAGGCATGGCTGTGGAGCAGGCTCAGGGTGTCCCCTGCCCCAGCCAGCCCTGCCCCAGCCAGCCCTGCCCCTCTGCCCGGCGCTAATAGGGCCCACCTGACCACATCGATTTTCCTCCTAAAGGCAGAGGGGAGAATTGTCTCAACTATAATTCCTCAACGTTACATTTTTCAATTATATCTTGAGCTTGACACCACAGTCACTCTGCTGGCGATTGCTTCAGCACCTGCCCCTGCCGTGATGAATCTGAAATCATTACCCCCACATGACAGTGGGAATCGCTCCGGCATCACAGCCCGACCCAGCACCTCCAGCTCTGCTGTGCAGGGAGCTGGGAGCAGGACTGGGATGTGTCAACAGACCTGCAGTGATGGCCCCAGGCTTGTGGCCATGGGTGTTGCCCTGTCCTCACAATATTTCACCCTCAATCCTGCCCACAGCCACATCACGGCAGCCTCAGTCCTGCCCACCTCCCATTGTCCCCCCAGAGCAGCCTCCATGCCCACAGGTCCTACCTCCAGCTCCTTGAAGAAGATGCAGCTCCGTGCCCACTCCACAATGGAGAAGAGGGTCTGGTCTGCCATCTTGCACATGAGGCCGAAGGTGCTTAGCTTCTCGTGCCGGCCTTTGCCCTGCTCTTGCTGCAGGCAGGACAATATCCGTGCCTTCACCTGGGCCTCGTCGGGCTCCAGCTGCAGCAGCTTCAGGATGACCTCAGGGATGTCAGGGGGGGAGCTGCTGGGGTAGGTCTCTGGGTACAGGTAAGCAGGCACGGCCTCGTGGGTGTTTGTGTAGTGGTCAGGGTACTCGGACTTGATGGTGCGGTTGGGGAAGGAGGGGTAGTGGTAGCCGGGCAGCGGCGCGTGGCCGGGCACAGTCATTCCCAGGGAGGGCGTCCCGTAGGGGCTGCGCTCGTAATCCACAGGCGTCAGGGCGGCCGGGTTGGGCGGCAGGGTCTTGGACATGGCATGGATGCTGTGGATGGTGGAGGACAGGCTGTAGTCGCTCTGCACAGGGGACATGATCTGAGGCACGGTCTCCAGCTTGAAGCCGTTGGCACGGATCAGAGCTTTCTTCTGCTGCTTTAAGGCACGGTCCCGCTTGTACATGGGTCCAAACTTGTTCCTCCCTCCACGCATCCGGTCTGCACGTACAGCTGGAGACAGAGAGAGGGCAGAGACTACAGTGAGCCCACATGGAAAGAGACAAGAGCTTCCACAGGGCACAGAGTAGATGCTGGGGGACACGACTTAGTGGCAAAAAGGGTTTGGGGAGACCTTCCCAGAAGGTTGTGTCACTCCCCACCCAGCCAGTGTCACCCTCTGAGCCTCTGGAGATTGCAGGAGAGACATTTGGCTTTTGCTACAAAACGAGCTGGGGGATCAAGCAGCTTTCATTCCCCGTGGGTTGAGGGGACAGCCCTTAAAGCCTGAGCAGAGGAGGGGGTTTGGCACCCACTTTAGTTTTAACAGCCCCTGTCACTGGACCAGCCCTGGGATTTCATTGTTTCTGCAGAGCCCGGGTCCGCACGGCCCCCTCGGGACCCTGGTTCCCTCCACCCAGGCTGCAAGTGCTAATTCTCCGCAAATCTCTGCCGGTTTGCCGGGCAGCACGGCTGGCAGGTCCCAGCGGCTGCCCTGCAGCCCACTGGCCTCAGGCAGGAGGCTGCCAGCCCCGGGGGTCCCAGCCTCGGTGAGGGCTCTGCCGGCGATCCCGCTGGCAGAGCCCCTCTGAGGCTGCAGCAGAGCAGATGTTCCCACCAAACCAAAAAAGCCCCAAGGATCTGCCAGCAAAGGGAGTAGGTGCTTTTCTGCAGCAGGAGCCCTGCTGTGCTCCGGGGGGCTGCTGCCCTGGCATCCCCCTGCAAGAGCCGCAGATCGCTGGGAGGCAGGAGCTGGGGGCACGGAGGAGTGCGCCAGCGACAGCAGCCTGCAGCCAGCATCAAAGGCAAAACCTTTCCCCGGCTAGTTTGTGTTCCTGCTGACAGCCAGCGGGTCTTGCTTTGCGTCTCAGCTGTTACCTCTGCCTTTCTTTTGCCTACTTATCCTGGGGCACACAGCCAGCCCCCCCCCCGGAGAGCTGGAGCACCTCCCCAACGCTCCCAAGGCAGGCTGGAAAGGCGGGAGCGTGGCCGAGAGCAGCAGCATTTCCAGGACGAGCAGGAATGCGCTCCCAGGAGAGCCGCCCTGGCTTCCTCCCTCATTCTTTATTCATGAAAACAGCATCTCGCTGGGAGCGGGCTGCCAGCGGCAGCCTCTGAAGAGAGGGGTGCTGCGGCCCCCGCTCCTGCGGGCACAGAGACACGCAGCCCACACCTCTGCGGGCAGCAGAGAGCTGTCCCGGGGCAGTTCCTGACGCGGGTACGAGGGAGGCGGCCACACTCAGCACGTGTGCACACCCCAGCCGAGGAGAGAGACAGGCTGGCAGCCCGAGCTGGCACAGGCAGGTCTGGCAGCGCTGGCCACACATCCCAGAGCCAGAGGGCACGGAAAACCAAATCTCCCTGGAAGTGATGTGTTCCCACCACTGCTAGAGGTCGGGCCCAGTGATGCCCAGGGACTGCATCCCAAAGCAAACCCCTGTGACCCTGGGCAAGGGTACACAGGCAGGGACCCCCCTAGTGCTGCCTGCACTCCCACACACAGCGAGAGGTGCTCACAATTCGGTCTCACAAACCCTCGAGAGGCAACTGCATACACCTCCTCCCCTCTCCCAGCAAGAACACAAAGGGAGAAGAGGCCTTTTAATTCCCTCCTGCTCTGCTTTTCCTGCCATTTGTGCTACACTTGGGATTGGGAAGAACTTGCCATTTTCTGTGTCCCAGCTGACAGCTGAGAAGCAAATGATGCACCCTGGCCTCCAGGGCAAGGGGGCCCAAGTGGAGCCATGCAGGAAGCACCTGCACCCCCATCAACTCTCCCAAAACCCTCTGCAGGTGACCCCCGAGCCACACACCCACACGGTGGCAGGAGGGATCTCCAGCACCCTGCAGTCCCGCTTCCAACCCCCACTGCCTTGTCTGCTCTCATCCCAGTGCAGAGCCCTGGCTCTGCCTCCCTTTGGCCACCTCTCTTTGCCTGGGCAGGGACACGGAGGGTGCCATGGGCAGTGCCTGCAGGGTGCCCAGGGCTGTGCTTCTCTCCCTGGGCAAGTTTCACTGCCACCTCCCTTCAGACACTTTGAGGGGTGCCTGTGTCAACACTGTGTTCCCAAAATCGATCATCTCGGGGTTGCTCTTGTCGTGTGGACCTGTAGACTCACCTCCAAAGCATCACCTCAGGTGCCCAAAAATACTAGGAGCTGAAAAAAGGTGGTCTCTTTTTTTTTTTTTTACCACAAAAGAGATGCTTCCATGGGAATATCACCCTTGGCTGGGTAATTGCCTCGTCTGCCCAGCCCTGCTAAGGAGCCAACAAGAAGAAAATACCCAAGAAAAGGCTATTGGGACAGCTCTGGGACCAAAGCACCTCCACGGTGAACACGACAAAAACTGCTGGAAAGAGACAAATTGAGACCATGCCTTTTCCCCCAGGCACCCTGCCTATCTGTCGTAGGGTCCTCAGCCCCTGCCCAGCGCCAAAATCCCCTTGCGACATCGATCAAAACTGCCAGAGCATGCACCGAGGGGTTTAGGGCACCAGTAACTCCAGCCCCGGGAGGAGAGTGGAACTGGGATCTGTTTTGGAAGCCAGCCCACGCCGGGAGTTTGCAGGGGTTGAATGTGCAGCTCGATGTTGTGTCTTACTCCTGCGCTTCTGCTCTCAGGCTCCCACCCCGCTCCCGGAGCGAGCGGCCGCCCTGCCAGAACATGAAGGACTTTGCGATTAACCGCGCTGTGTCCCGAGCAGCAGCCCGGCAGCCGAGGGGCTCAGCCCGGCAGCCGAGGGGCTCAGCCCGGCAGCCGAGGGGCTCAGCCCGGCAGCCGAGGGGCTCAGCCCGGCAGCCGAGGGGCTCAGCCCGGCAGCCGAGGGGCTCAGCCCGGCCAGGCTCGGGAGGGAGGACTCAGCCCACTTCTACCCGCTGCAAAACGCAAACGATTTCAAGGGCGAAGTGGGGAGGGGGCGGCTGACTCTGGAGTGGGGGGCTCCTTCTGCCTCTGCTCTGCCACTCTATGCCAACGACCTGTCCCCCAAATATATTTCGTTGCCGGATGCTGAGCATTGCGGAACCCGTAACACGCGGCAACACGGGCTGTCGGGGCCCGACTCTGATGTCGGGATCCTCTGCGCCGACAGGAGAGAGGCTGTGGGGCTGGAATCGCCCCCCCGGGGTCAGAAATCCGTTAAACTAAATGTCACCGAGAGGAAAAATATAATTCGTGGTGGGTCCGCGGCAGTTTTATTGCGATCCCCATATTTTTCAACGTTTTCCTTAAGTCTCCGGTTCTGGAATTATGCGCTTAAGGAAAACAATAATTTATTTGCTATTTCCCAACCTTCCTGCCAGCAAAAAAAATCCTGGAAAGTTGAAGCCGTAGCAGCAGGAACCCCGGGGAAACAAACAAAATGAAACAAGGAAAAGAAGGAGACGACGCGGAAAAACGATTTTTTTCTTAACTTGGGAGGGAAAAACGGAATCGAAGCGGCGGCGGGACTGACCGGCCCGGGGAGGTGGCGGCGGCGGGGACAGCGCAACCGGTGCCGGCAGCTGCACAGTCCCCGCACAGTCCCCGCACAGTCCCCGGCCCCGCCGCCGCCCCCCGCCCAGAAGTGCCGTGCCCGGGCCATCCCTACCTTCCAGGCGCATCCCCACGGTGAGGCACTTCTGGAAGCGGCAGTAGGGGCAGCGCTTGCGCTGGGTCTTGTCGATCTTGCAGCTCTGGCTCTCGGTGCAGGTGTAGTGCTTGTTGTTCTGCACCGTGCGCTTGAAGAAGCCCTGCGGCGGCGGCGATGCGGTGGGCACCGACACCGGCATCCCGGCACCCCGTCCCCGCCGCCCGCCCTCGGCAGAGGCTCCCGCCGCCCTCGGGGCTCCCGTCGCGGCCGCGCTCCCCTCCCGCCGCCGGGCGCGAATCCGCCGCTAACGAAAACGGGCGAGAGAAGCCCCGCGGCCGGTCCCGCTGCCCCGGCCCCTGCAGAGCGCCCTCCCCGCTCCCCGCACAGCCCCGGACCCCTCTTCCCTGTGCAGCGCTCCCCGCACAGCCCCGGCCCCGCTCCCCCGGCCCCGCACGGCCCCGGCCCCGTTTCCCCAGCCCCGCACAGCCCCGGCTCGGCAGTCCCGACCCCGCGCGTCCCTGCCGATTCCTACCTTGCAGCTCTCGCAGGTGAGCAGCCCGTAGTGGTACCCGGAGACCTTGTCCCCGCAGACCGGACAGAGCTCGTCCAGGTCCTCATCATAGGAATAGTCCATCCCCTCCAGCGGCCCTGCTGCGGGACGAGCCGCGGTCAGCGGGACGGGATGGGACAGGGAAGGGGACGGACGGCGGCCCCAGCCCCGGCACTGGGTGCGGAGCGGGAGTGGGCGCGATGGAGACCGAGCGGCAGGTGCGGGAGCCGGAGCTCTTTATAGCGCCTGGAAGAGCATCTCCATGTTGGTGCGGGCTCACGGCCAGCCCCCCGGGGCTGGGGAACCTCCTCTGGGAGAGCGGGCGGCTCGCGGCGGCAGGGACGGGGCGGGGGCGGAGGGACCCGCCGGCCCGGGCACCGGGAGCACGGCGGCCGGGCTGGGCAGCGGCTCGGCCAGGCCTCGGCAGCACCAGGGATCCCCCCAGGGACTCCCCCAGGGACAGGCAAGGGGCACCGCTCTGCGGGAAGGGGTACGAGACCCTCCGTGCTCCCCCGCACCTTCCGTGGGGAACAACAAGCCCCCCAACCTCTCTGGAGTGTCCAGCCTGAGAGAGGCAGGACCTGCTGAGAACCAGGAGTCTCAGGGCTGGAGCAAAACTGACCATGTCTGGGCACGAGCCTGCCCTGCTCAGTACGCAGCCCTGGACCACCAGCTTTGTCAAAACACACGATTACCCCACACCAGCTGCCCCTGCCAGCCCAGGGAGAGCTGCTTGGGGAACACTGGGCTGTGCAGCAGCTCCTGAAACCTCCTCTGGGGCCACCACTGAGGAGATGAGTTTGGACCTAGCACTGGCCACCCCACCTGGAGCACCCACTCCCAAAGGTGTCGTGGTCTGCCTGTCAGACAGCAGGTATTAAATCAATGCTTCACAATTAGGGTTTCTTAATGAAATATTCCATGACGGCAGCAGACCGGCGCAGGAGCACTCTGGTTCCTGGCACGTCCCATTTATCAGGACGCTCCCAGGCCACACGCCGCGGTCCAGGACTTGGCTATGGGGAGCTCGAGGCTCCAGCTCTGAGCCAGGCACTGGAGCTGAGCCCGTCCTGCAGGGCCGACCCACTGAGTCAGGGGCTGTTTGTGGCCGGTGCAGAGCCTGTCCCAGCACAGCAGGAGCCTGATGCCAGCACAGCAGCACCGGGGCCTGAGGCTCTGGGTGCCTGGAGCTCTGGCACAACTGGGGACTGTGCTGCTGGCAGTGCCCTGTGAAGGAAAGGCATGGCTGATGGCCCAGTACGGCTGATCCTGCCAGGCTGATCCCGCATGGCTTTTCTTGAAGGGCTCATCCCACACACCTCATCCCGCCCAGCTCATCCCACACTCTCACCCCACACACCAGCTGCCCATGGGTGCAGCGGGTAGGAAGCAGCGCTGGCAGGGAGAGCAGCAAACAGGAAACGGGCTCAGCGGAGCATCACTCCAGAGCCACCAGGAATGGAGCCCGGGCTAAGAATAGCAGCAGAGCAGCCCTCGGTGTGGGTCAGCTGCTGTTTGGCCAGGAAGGAGCGCTCCCACTGCCGGAGGAGCCCCTCGGCCATGGCCCCCACAGTCACCACGAGCTCCCGGGGGAGCTGCCGGGCAGCCATGGAGCAGGACCTGCCATCCGGGAAGAGGAGCCCAGGAGGGGCTCTGGGTCGGGAGAACTCAGCAAACACTGCGAGGAACAAAAGCAGCTGGGAGCCAAAGGCTGTGATCCCTGCCAGCGAGGGATGGGGACAGGACGCAGGCTCAGTCAAGCCCAGGAGTCAAGGGGTCCTGGATGTCTCCCATGCCTGCTCCAGGGTGTGGAGGCTGCCTGTGCTCCTATGGCCAACTCCCAACCCTTGGGCGACCGGGGACCCCCAGGCACTACCAGCTGGGCTCCCAGAGATCCTCAGCAGCCAGATCTGTCATTTCTGAGCCGAGGGCCAAGGCTATGGTGAGGCCACGCTCTGCTGCCCACGATCTGCAGAGCCGCCATCCCCACGCCCGCTGACGGGGACGGGACGGGAAGCGGAGGCCCACACACGACTCCGGCTTCCTAGTCGAGCCCTGCCGCGTCCCCAGCTCCGGCCTTGGCCGCCACCATGCCGGGGAATGGCGGAGGTGGCTGGGAGATGGGTGGGATGGGGGACCGGGGATCCCCCCACGGACTCGTACTCACCGCAAGGCGGCTGCACGGCTGCTGCGCGTGGGGCCGGAGGGTGGGAGAGCCTCGCTCGGCCACCGGCCAGGAGCTGCGACCCGAGGAGCCTCCGTAGGGTGCGGGTGCTGCTGCCCCGTCCACGGTAGGCTGGGGGATTTATGGGGACCTGTGCCTCCTGGGAAGGTGTTGGGGCTCTGGCTGCGCACACGCCGCCCTGGGCAGGACACCGGCCAATCTCCTCCCCATGGGGGCCAGGCTCAGCCAGGATGGACCCACTTCAGTGCCTTATTGGCTTCTGTGGCCACGTGACCAAGCTGAAAAACATCATAATTAAGCTACAAAACGCTGCCCATAAACTAGCATTAGAAAGTGACAGCGAAGATAAGTGGAACCCCTGCAGCAGATAAGGTGCCCCGGGAGGGAGACCCTGCAGGGAGGTGGGGGGCACCAGAGTGCCCCAGCACCCACGGCCACCCTGATTTATGGCCCAGGGCAGGAGGGAGGGGGCCGAGGGCACAGGGCAGGACACCTCTGGGAGGAACGTGAGCCCACCTCGCCCACCCAGCACCGGGGTGCAGGCAGGGCCTCCTCAGCCCTGAGAGCTCTCCTTTCTGCAGGGGAGGGTGGGAGAAGGCTCCTCCACGCTCAGGGCCCCACTCCCGGGTCCCTGGGGCTCACAGCGCCCGCAGCCAGCAGCTCTTTATTTGCCAGAACAGCACTCACAGAAAGCCAGTGCCCCTGGGCCTAAGCAGCCAAGCCGTGGCCGTGTTTTTGCCATGTTTGATTCCGTGTTCCACTGCCGTGCTCGGTCCGACCCATGGGCACTGAGCCGGCAGAGCTCCGGTTCCAGCTGCCCTGTATGACACAGGAGCTGCAATGCCGAGGCAAGAGGCTGCATGAGAGACCCTCCCATCCTGCCAGAGCAGGGATCTGCTCCCACTGCTGGCCCCGTGCTCTGGCCATCCATCACCACAGTGTCTCCCCGCATGTTTGCAGTGTCCTTCTTTCTGTTTCATTCCACAGCCTCGAGAAGGGGTGGCTGCCTCAAGCCTCACACCAGCCCAGCAAAGGCTGTGCCACGGCTCTGCTCTGGCCAAGCAGCTGCTGGTAACCAGGGTGGCACAGCAGGACCCACAACCCTGGGATCAGGGAAAGGCTCATCCTCTCTATCAGCACAGCCCTGCCATGGTGCGATGGTGACGTGCCCTGCGGTATTCCCATGCAGAGTGAGGGAAGCAGTGAGCCCCTGGTGCTGCGGGGAGAGGAGTGGGAGTGCGGGCTGCACAGCCCTGCTTGTTTTTTCCTTGCTTTGCAGCTGAAGAGAGGAGAAAAACTAATGAAAACAGAGCTCTGGAAGAAGCGCCAGGCCTGGAGTGGCTTCCGCCCCGATCCCCAGCAATTATCAGCCACATGCCAGATGTTCCGACGCGATGCCAATGTCAGAGAAAATAAATCTGTGTCAGGTTCAAGGTCCCTGCCGGGCCGGCACGCAGCGGCTTGCGGCTCAGCGCCGCACGAGGCGGGACAGAGCTGCGGGCCGGCCGCAGCCGCTTCCTCCTGCCAGCCATTGTTCCCCTGGGAAGCCCCGGCCTCACACCGGCCACTTGCTATTTTTGCAGCAAGGTGCTTTCGGGGGTAAATACGTCCCTGCCGGCCTTGGGCACTTTCCTCTGCGCGGGCCCTGGCCAAGGCTGTGGCCTGGCTCCTGCCGTGGGCGCGCGGCCGCGGTCAGGGCCGGTGCTTGGGCCGCGGTGCAGGCCGGCGTGGCCTGGCTGGGGGCACGAGGGTGGATTCGGGAAGGCCACGCTGGAGTGGCCGCGCAGGCACTGGGTAGAGCCAGCTCCCGGCAGCCTCAGGCGTCCCTGGGGACAGGGAGGAGGTACAGACGGGTGACATTTTGTAGGCCACAGCATCTAGGAGGGAAGAATGAGGTGGGTCTGGCTTCCAGCAGCACGGGATGTGCTGTGGAGGGGATGTTCAGGGCTGGGGGTAGGCCCCAGAGCTGCTGCCCTGATGCAGCGTTGTCCTGGCCAAGGGAGCAGCACAGCTCTGTGCCTTCGATGGGCCCAAGCACTGGCACCTCTGTCACCAAAGCTCCAGCTGCTGGTCTGGAGACTGCCCTGCCCCATCTCCTTCCCTCACGGCCACGGCGCAGCCGGAGCCCACCGAGCCACACCACCCGCTGTGGGCCGCAGTATGCTTTGGCTCCTTGCTGGTGCTTAGCCTTGATGCTCAGCAAAGCATATCTCCTGCTCGGATTTTATCTCCATCCACTCAGCTTATCGGCGCGGGGCAGCCCTCCTGCCTGCGCCACGTTCCCGGAGCGTGCCTGCAGCAGGTGTGGCCAGCACTACTGTTTGCCAAACGCCGCTGCCTGCCCGCAGTCCCTGACTCCGGGGCCCGCGCCGATAATGCGCGTGCGGCGAGGACTTTGGCGATAGCGTTCCCAATGACATTACCTTGTCCCCCGCATTCTTCCGATGCCACACACGCCTTCGCTCGGGGCGCGGGCGGCCCGGCCATGGCGGCGGGTGCAGATGCTGTGCAGGCAGCACGGGGAGCGCTGGTGGTCTCCTCCCAGGGGGACTCATTGACATATCAGTCACATAGTTCTGCATAATTGGGACTTGGATGCAGCCTCTCTTTATGTTTCCTCTTGGCAGTTGCCAACAACATGAAGCACTCCTGGGTCAAAATGACAGCCTTTTGTTTACTATTCCTGCTTATGTGCCTCATTTTCTTCAAGGATAAGAGCTCTTTATAGGAATCTTTATTGTGATGAGGTTAGCAGAGAGAAAGATTTCTCTCCAGCTTTCTCTCTCTCTTTCACAGCTGATTAGCAGGGTCGGCCCACGAGGACAGTGATGTGGAGCACAGACCCAGCACTCGCCTCAGGGTCCCCCCAGCCATGAGCCATCCTCTCCAGAACAGCCCCAACCTGCTGGCCTCCCAGCACCCACCAGTGGCACCGCTCCCCTCGTACTCATGGCAGGCTGCACGGAGGGGATCCACCACCCCAATAAAGGTACTGCAAAACTCAGCTGACCCCAAAAGCTTGGACGGGTGCTTACCTGGAGCACACACCTCTTCTCCATGGTCTTACAAGCCCAGCCATGGTGAACCATTCTTCATCTGACCCCTGCAGCGGTGACCAATCCCATCAAATGCATCTGCACTTGGCAAACTGAGATGTGAGAGACTTGTGATGGACCAGACAATGGAGATCCACCAGTCTGTTCCACTCAGAACTCTGGTTTTCAGGTATGAACTCCAAAAGGACAATGACTGGGTAAGGGATGAGGCTAGATGTGGAAGCAGCTGGTAACAGGATGTGGAGAAGCTCATGGAATAGACATGAGCAGGGCGGACATCAATAGAGAACCTTCTCCAACTCTGGAACAGGCCCCACAGGACCATCCCAGCAGATCTTTCTGTGCCGCTGCAGGGAGGTGACCCAGCTGACCCCACAGCCCTGTCCCAGCCAGTGCCCATGGGGTGACACACTCCTGCGAACAGCCACTCCTGTCAAGAGGAAAAGCAGCTTACCCTTGAAAGTTACTTTGCGAAGGTCAAGAGTGGGACTGTGACAGAGCAGCCTGACAAACGCATCTCCCTAAGTCCTTGGGCCCGATAATGTATGTCCCATGCAATGTTGACACTAGTGATCCACCAAAGATCAGGTTAACAAGTTTGACGTTAGTGACAGCGTGATTTGTTCTGCACTGGCTCTGAATTCATAGAGCCGCTGGCCTTCGGTGATAAACTATTGCGCCGTGCACACGAGGCTGTGGCAGTTGTCACCCGCTAGAGCACCGAGATGAAAAGGAAGCAGAGCTCTAATCAAAATACAGTGGTCAGTAGGGGTTGAGCTGAAAATTAAAAGGTGCTGGTACTTTTCCCATTCCAGCCTCGCTTTCCAGGCAGTGCCTCATGCCAGCACAGGGTGAGGGGAGAGGCCGCCTCATCACCTCTGTGCAGTTCCAGCTTCGTTTGAAGGTGAGGACAAACCCATCACCCCACGTGCACAGAGCATCCTCTGCCACCTCCCAGGGAGCTCCAACCACTGCCGACCTTCGGGGCCCCTTCATGGGAAATAAATCCTGGGTGGGATGGTGTCAGAGCGGCTGGAGCTGCCCTGCGGACATCAACATAAAAACTAACACGAGGAGAGGGCAGGAGGCAGGAGAGCACTCGGCCGAGGAGCAGGGCAGCACGGGATGGAGGCGAGGCCCTGTGGGAGGGAGCAGCAGAGCAGGGCTGCTGCTCACCTGGAGCTGCCCTTTGTGGCAGCAACCCCTGAGTGGGCCTTCTGGGCACTCCCATATGCAGGAGGGTAAACATGGAAAGTGCTGCTTAGGCTTTCAACACACACCCACCTCGGCAAGACAAGGGATCCTGCAGTTCCTCACTCCAGAGCACGCTCCTCAAGCATCTCCGGTGCATTTGCTTGTTTGGATCTCTCCTCCTCCTGCTGCACCCCATGGTGACAGTGACCCACCCAAACTGCTACATGTTCTGGTCACCCTAGAGATCAGAACCCCTCGATGACAGCAGTGCTGGAGCTGTGCTCTGCATGCAGGGGTGCAACAACCAAAAGGAGAAAACCCATCCTCCTGCCTGCTCCCCTGGGACCCACGCAGGAGATGGGGACCACCACACACCTACTGCTCAGCAGGGCCCAGAATCCATGCAGACCTTCACTCCTCCATTGTCTCTACTCCTGTCATCCCTCAAGGTGCAAATTTCCCCACCCAACCCTGCTCTCCGTGGAGGTCACTGCCAGTGCAGGCTGTGGCTGCTCTGGGCAGTGCTTGTGCCCTTATCCCAGTTGCCAGCCACAGCAGCAGCACCTCGGCCTTTCCCACACCCACAGACTGTTCCAGAAGCACAGCAGCAGGCAGGCTGGGGCTGCAGCTACCACCCAGAGCAGCGCTGGGCTCCCCCACCCTGATGGTGCCCCCCACCCTGAGAGAGAGCCGCCACCGAAAGGGGAAGGCACAAGCAGCCAGGAGACACCAGAGGTGCAGAACATTTCACATTTATTAGTTCATACAGCTAAACACTCACTAAACATGCATTCAACACTTATTGGTCACATTTCCACAGGTAGTCAGGTCCCAGAGCAGAGCAGCGGAGCAGGGGCAGGCCGGGCTGACACGGACCCGCCGGCAGAAACATTCATTTGGTCGTGGCGCAGTGAGGGGGGCAGCTCCCGGTGCCCGTTCCCCCCCGGGTGCAACGGGGCCAGACACACCCGCCTGCCCCAGCCCCGGCTCCGAGTGTGCCAATGTTCACCGTGTGCCATGCCGAGGCAACATCCTGCTTCCCTGATTTACACAAGGGATTGTGGGAAAAATGAACGGGAGAAACCATCCCTTGGAACGTCACCAAGAAGGACCCTACAATCAGGACTGACCCTCTTGGAAACATCCCTCAAACCAGCCAGGGGCTGGCACAAGCAGCAAACCTGACCTGCTGCCTCCCCAGGCTGTCCACGACTGACACACGAGGGGCTGCGAGGTCCTGCGGGGTCCCAGGGTACAAATGCAGCCTCTGCACCAGGACTGAGCTGGAACCAGGCCTGTGGCTTGACGGGCACCAACAAAACCCAAACTGCCATGGGCCACAGCCTTCCCAGGGAGGGACACACAGCAGTGACAGGAGCCAAGCCCCAGCCCACGGGAAGGGAAACAACTCCAGCAATCACAGCCTCTCTCTTCCTCGCTGGCAACAGACACTGGCAGTATTTAGTTTTTCACACAATCCCTTTGAGATGATAAACAGGATGTCACACGAGGTAGTTTAGTTATGGAAATCGAGTCAATAATGTTATCAACTATTACAAGACACTTTATAAATTGAAAGAAAACAATGAATCACAAAAGGCTTTGTTAAGGTTGATCGTCATCTGGTCTCAATTTCTGTTTCTTTTTGCCCTTGGGGGCATTTCTTCCACTGAACCATGTTGCTTCTTTCACAGACTTGTCAGAGGGCAGCTCACAGGAGCTATTTTTAATTTTTTTTTTCCGAGGGAAAGACACTGCCTGGATTGGCCTCCCCAGCTTTTTGCGGGGCTGGCTTAAACTCAGATTTGCAGATCCTGGCTGAGGGTGCTGGGAGGGGGTTTCAGCCCTGCAAACTTTTGCTGACCCTCACTCAGTGCTGGCCCTGTCTGTGGCTGGATGGGGCCATTTGGACACTCATTGCAGCTGTAACCCAACCAGAGTCACACACCAGTGCCTTTCTCAAACTGTCTGGCTGTGCCTACAACCACAGTGAGAAAGTAGCACTGATGAAAATTAAGAATTCATAAGCAACAAACAGAGTACAGAGCACTGTGACTGGCTGCCAGGGACACAATGAGAAATTCCTGTTTCCCCTTTTCCATGAATACTCAAACATATTTAACACCAAAGGCAGAGGGGATGAGGTAATGGGGAAGTAGAGCCCCACAGACAGAGCTGGTCCCCAGCTGCTGGGTGGTGCAAGGGCACAGCCTCATCCAGCCCCGTGCACCTTCGGGATGCTCTGCCCACAGGACCACATCTGAGCCTTCAGCAGGCAAACTTCCCACAGCCAAACTCAAAGCTTTTCCCTAATATCCCCACATGGGACTTTGGTCAGCTCTCAGTGAGTTCTCTAGACAAGTCATGAAAGAAGCAAATGTTGCAACATCAAAACTAGGGTTTCTCTGGGTCACATTTTAAATACTTATCCCTGAGCTTCTGTGCATTGAAACAACACACCATGAACCCAGAGAAACACCACAGCTTGATACTGATAGCTATGCACTCCCCTCCATTTACACATCATCTACAACTTAAAAATTAGTTTCATACTTTAACTAGTTCCCCAAGTTTCCCCCTTTCTCCTGCCTTTCATGTGGCAGGGATGATTGCCGCTTATTATCCTGAGAAACAACAACATTTTCACAGACACCGAGCTTCATAGCTTCAAATCAAAACCAAGAAAGAAGAAAGAATGAATGGGAAATAGCACATTCACAGGAGAATCTTTTTTTTTCTTGTTTTCCTTTTAAAAATGCAGTGAAGATAAAAGAAATTCAAGTTTGTTATTTTTAAAGTTGGTTTGAAGGACAAGACTTAAACTCCTTTAGCTGAGGTGGCTGTGGGTCTGTGCAGAAGCCTGAGGAGCAAGGGCAGATCCTGCTGGCACAGAGAGAGACAGCAGCAGAGGCACTCAAGCCTTTGCATGAGTGGGAACAGGGCCACCAAGGACCCCACCAGCAAGTGAGAGCAGCCCAGGAGCCCTGCTGGCACCCCTAGGACCCCTCACACTCATGGGCTCCCTCAAAGCAACACCCCACCCAGGGAAAACGGGTGGTACTGGGGCAGCAGCTCCCCTGTGCAGCTGCCTTGCAGCTGGCAATGCCACTGACCACTGGTCACTCTGAAAACGCCATGTTCTCCCTTCGGCCTGCATGTGATGGGAGATGGCAAAAGGTTTAGGAATTAAATCTCTGGATTTAAGAATTACAGAAGGATCCAGAGCCACTCCCTGATGGCCCAAAGCATGCAGTGCCTCTGCAGGAGTGAGAACACGAAGGGCACTGGCACAGGTCGCAGCTGAGCAGCGTCCAGTGCCCGTGGGAAGGGAGGGAGCGCAAGGTCCAGCTGCAGCAGCTCTGCCCAGAGCCCAGCAGTCTTGGGGACCCAGCACCCCTGAGCTGTCCCTCATCCCCCTGCCCTCTCGCAGGGCTGGACAGGCCGAGGACAGGGACTGGCTACTGACCCACACTGAGGGGTCAAGGCTCAGCCCACTTGGCAGGAGCCTGAGCTGAAGTGGAAGAGAACTCGCTCACTTTCCAGAAGGCTCTGTTGAGGCCCCGGGGTCTGGCAGTGATGCTGGGACCGAGCCCCGTGAGCAGGGACCCCTTCCAGCTGCACCACAGAGCGAGGGCTCCTGGGCAGCCTCCCCTGAGCACGTGAGCCTGAGAGCTTCAAATTTATGTCCCAAATCTCTGTTCGGATTAAAAGTAACTCTTCAGCTTTCTATCTGCACAGACGCTTTGAAGGAGAAGAGGGGGTCAGGCAGCCAATTTATCTTTCAAATCGGGGATAAAAATTGACTTGTCATGGCAGAAAATTCTACCAAAGACTATTATTGTTGATTGATTTCTCTATGACAGAAGGTCAGATAAGCAAGAGCAGATAGATACCAAAGATAATGAACTTCCCCCTACTAGCATTAAGCACAAATAAAATATGAGTCCCTGTAAACTGAATGTTACGTGAAGAATGGAACAAAAATTCCAACCTTTCCAGGGTGTCCTTCAAACCAAATTCACAAATACATCTACCTAACGTCTCTACGTCTCTAGCTACATTCCTACCTTCTCATAATACCTGAGTTTGCAATGCAACACATTCACATTACCCTGTTTAAAAAATACAACTCATTAGAGGACTTGGTGCAGAAGATATCAGGAATGACTGTCCGGTGATTCCGTCTGGTCTGTTTGCTGCTTCCTTACCTGTCACTTCAGGAAGGATTTTCTACTCCCATAGCAAATGGGTATTTGGGAACGGATACTGCTGCCAATCAACCTTTGTAAAATTTGCTTTCTACAACAGAAAGTGGAACATTCATGTCTGTTTGTCATCATCAATTGAATTTAGGTTTTTGGTTGTTGTTGGTACAGCATTAGTTTTGAGAGGCTATTTTGGAAAACCACAGATTACTTGATAGATTATTTTTGTTGGATAGCTGGCAACAAGATGACTGCTTTTATGTACACTAATTAAAACACTTATTCATCAACAGATTATAATAATTCAGTAACTGTAGAATAAAATTACTCCTATGCAATTTCAACAATTCCTTGAGTGTATAAAACAGCAAGCCAGAAATAACCCGTAATAAAACGATCATATCAAGCTATTTGGAAATTAAACTTAAAAGCTGAGAAATACATTCTAACTTACAAACAGGTACACTAAAATCTTCCCCTGAACACGTGAGGTATCGGCTGTATGCAGAAGGCTTTCCTGAGAATACACACGTGTCTCATTGTACTGTCAGAAAGTAAATGAGATTTATGGAACCACCTTTGGGTGCGAAGCTCCATCGAGCTGGGCCCAGCAGCTGTTACCCGTAACATCCTGTTTAAATAATGAAAAATGAACAGCTATGGACTTTTAGAAAAGGGAAACCATCGAGCTGGGAGATGCCCAAGCGGGATGCCCTGACCAGGACGTGCCAAACCAGCAGGTCACAGCCCCCCTTCGGGCTGCAACCCAGGGGGCACCCGCTGGGCCAGGGGGAGGGAGGGAAAGACGACTTTGGTGAATGGGATTTTCCTCCTGCTCACCATCACATTCATGCACAGCAGCTGCAGCCCTGCTGAGCTGCACTCGCTCTGTGCCACGCAGCTGTCACCAGGGAAAGACAAGAAGGTAGTGACTCGTCCCTCCTACTCTGAAGGAACAAAAGTTGTTTCCACAGATATTTTTAAATCAGCATTCAAACACTTACTGAGGAGCCACCTTGCTAAGTGAATGCCAGATTTACATCTAAGAAGGCAGGGAAGGAAATCCAGCTAAGGCTGTCTAGGAGAGTGACTGAGTCTTTGAATATTAATTCCTAATGAAGAAGATGAGAACAAGAGCATCTCATCCAACCTCCCCACCACGAGCAGGAAATCAAGAGGTCACTCAAGAGAATGCCCAAGTTTAGCTGAACACCAGCACTTAGCAATCACTCAGTCAACTAATCAGTTGTCATTAAACCAGTTCTCCATCTGGAGTCATGGGGAGCTTGCGAGATGGAAAACCCAAGCCTTGCAACACCTAGAACACAGCAGGTCACCAAGCACAGCAGTAATGCTGTTTTTCCTGGGACTCCACAAGGAACAGGACAGTTCTGGCAGGATATAACTATGGAACACCCATTCCCTGAGTGCAGCAGAGAAAGCCATGCCAGAGGACACTGGAGTCCCTCACCCCACTACACAGGCCCCATTTAGCACAGCATACATTAACTGCTCCCAAAATGGGGATTGCTGCAATGCAGAAGCCTCAGGAGTCAGGTACCATGTTGGAGGAACACACTAACGGGGGCAATCCTGCCTCTTCTCTAAGTAGGTTTTTCCTGCTTTTGTAAACCTAAAATGGATTTTAAGGAAGTGATGATAAAGTCCTTGCAGTTCTCTAGCAACGGTAGCATCTTTGTGTAATGCCAGCAGCCTGTTATGAACCGCAGGAACACAATTTCAGAGAAATTGGCAGGTGGTATGGCAACAGTAAGAGGGCAGCTGGGCAGGAGGGGCTGGGGCAGACCCCACCTGCAACTCCCCAGATGGGACAGGGCCAGCGAGCCCCTCGAAGCACTGCCATCCCACTGAGAAACCTGCATCTGGAAACTGCCAGAGGAAAAGAAACTAACTGCCTAGACAGACTTCTCCTTCTCCACTCCCTGCCTTTTTAAAATTAAAGAAAAAGCTTGGCACTTCTCTAGCACCCACGTCTCCAAAGTCGTCCCTTTGGGATACCAACAGCTCTGTCGACATTTGCTCTCTATGACAAATGCTTTTGGATGCAAATCATGGAAAGAGCAGTGCGTGAACAGCATCTTCTCCTTGAGGTAGTCTTAGTCATCTCGGTCCCCAGCCCCAAATACAAAAGAACTAACCCTAACAAACACTGTAACATTAAACATCTTCACATTCTGTAAACCGCTGGAGAATGCATCTGCTGCATTCTTACAGAACCATGTGCATCGTGTTGAAGATCATACATTCAACTCTGTCGTGAAATAAATATATAGGAAAAAGAGTAAAAAAACAAAAACAAACAAAAAAGATTCTTGCTACAAGGGCAGGGAGGCCCACTGCCCTGTCTCCTGCCTGGATGGCATTTGCCCCTCTCCCGGGGTGAGCCAGCTCCCGGCCCGAGGCTCAGCGTAAGGCACCGGCCGGGGCCAGCTGTGCTCACTCTTTGCTCACGCTCGTCTTGCAGGAATGTAGAACAGCCTTAAAAAGGAGAGGCAGCTGCTCCAGGGGGACATTCACCATTTTTCCTGGTAAGAAAGAAACCAGAATTAGCAGCCACTCCTGAATCAGATTTCAGAGACACCTAAGCCAGCAGCACTGGAGATGGTTTTACCTTGAACTTCTCACAGAAACAGTTAATCATCCTACAGCTACATCAGACATTTGATATTCATTTGGACACAATATGATTTATTATTTACCAGACAGGAAGCAAAATAAATGGGCAAAGTTAGATCAAAATGATTTCTCCACAATGGAGCAGTATTTACAGAAACTGGGAAAGACTAAATCCCATCTCACCTCAAAGTCCCTTGTTGATCTGCATGAGTAAATTATGAGAGCTACTCTGAGATTATTATCTAGTTCATTATGATGGAGTAGGATGAAGCATATGGAGCTTTGACACAGGGAGGCAAGCATCTCCCTCTGCCATAACATTCAGGAACAAACAGTTTTAGTAACACCAGACCTTGGAGATCTAATTAGTGACACAACTGCAGTTGAGAACTCACCTGCGGATTTCCAAGGTCGAGACAAGTGGAAACCTGGGGGTTACACTGGTCTGTCTGAACTCTGCTGACCACTTTCTGCTTAGCTCAGGGATCTCTTTAATTCTCATGAGATACCTACTCAAACCAGGATTATACCCTTTTGAGACAAAATGCCCCCCAGCTGGGAGTGAAAGAAGAAAAGAGGAGAATGAATGACGTACTTAACGGGTGTCAGGTTGGAGCAAGGCACCTCTTCCTGGAGCAGGACTAACCCCATGCCCACCAGCATCACCATGACACCTCTGGGTGAGCTCAGGGCAATGGGATGGGCTTAAAGACGAGCAAAAGCTCTGATAGGAAAAGTCCCACACAAACATCCTTGACCAAAGTCCACAAGAATTTCACTGCAGTAACTTAATTATCACTTAAAAGCAAATTTCGTTCCCTGCTCCCAGCGGGAGAAGTGCTCAGAAGTTACCTGCAATATACCGTATCTCTGGCAAACACATCATCAGATCCGGGAAGCGGTTTGGCTGGTGGGGGTATTTGTACTCCGTGAAGTCCTGGCAAACGTACCAGTACCGCTTATTCAGCTGCTCCAGTTGGGAGGCGTTGGTCAGACCCCTGATATCTGGAAAAGAATACAGTTAGAGTAATGAAAACATGACAAGAACACCTCGGGAGAGCAGCAGCCTCACACTTACTGCCACTTCTTCAGGACAGACTGATTTCTGTCACTCTGGTCTGGGTCCCTGCTTTGGAGACTGGCTTCCAGCACCTGGTTAGACCAATACTAAAATTCCCATCTCCCCTCCTGCTGTGCCTGCATCATGGAGGTGTCTTTAGATGAGTGCCTGGATCCAGGATTTCCCTCCACAAAAGGCTGGGAAGAGAACAGCTAATTAATGTCCTACACTGCTCATCTGAAACTCAATGAATGCTCTTGGAGAGAACAGCCCCAGCAACCTGAAATCCCTGCCTGGCACAACACAGGCGGGTGTCAGGGTTTGCTCCTCACAGCAGACCAGTGTAACACCTCCTCAGACAGGAACACATTGGTTTTAGCTGTATCATCTTGGCTGAGGACAGTGCTCAGTTCTATAATTCAAGATATCATCACATTTGTCCCCATCTGCTTACGAATTATGTCACAGGAGCTTTATAAACTTGTCAAGTTCTTATTTTTAAATTTAGCTTTGCCAATGTCAGGCAGCACACACAAAGGAAAAATGGACAGGCAGGAAGTCCCACTGGCAGCGTGCAGCATGACCAGAGGCATCAGCACTGCCAGGTCCTGGGGAGGATCCAGCACGGGAGCGAGGAAGCTGCGGATCCTCGGAGCAGGTCGGTGCTTGGAGACCATCTAACGGAAGAGGCATTCATCTACTGCCCAAAAGCTGACCTTTAAAAATAAGTCTCAGGTATTTCACATAAAAAATTGCAAACTTCAACTAAAAATAAAAGAAGACAGGAAGTTAATGAAAATACATTTTGGAAAACAATGGAGACAGCTCGAAAAGTGCATTATCCAGTGTCAGGAAACTGCCCAGGGAAGCAAACCGGAACCTCAGCCCGGCACAGATTGAAGTGTCAGCATTATCTCCCTCTGGAAATGAGTGGGGGAGGAGGGAGCCTGCAGCACATTTTTACAGACTGCAACTATCTTTCATAGTACAAAAGACTTTGGAGACATTTATTTCCAAAATTACAGCTGAACACTATTCACTGAGCATTTGTCTCTGCATGGATTTTGAAATGCCCAGGGTCTTCAAGCAGCCTCAACTGCCAGCTTTAATATGCTGCTTAATCAACAGGAGGATACAGCCCTTTCCTAGGCTGCATTCATGGCCTGCATGTAAATACTCCATTCGTGATTACCTTCCACTGTGAAGAGTCAGATTTAGGGATAGAACCTAAAAAGCAGGAACCCAGCTAAGTGACCTAAGGATATATCCTGAAGGTGAACATGTTAATGAGCCAGAAAAACTCGAAAAAAGGGAGGACCAGTCTTACAAATTCACCGTTTGAAGCATAAAAATGAACAAGTGGGGCTGGTACCTCCTCTTTGCCAACTCACCTTGGTTTAGGAAGTTGATGGCTTTCATGCACGCGTACTCCTCATTGCTGACCTTCAGCTGGTTGAATTTGCGAAAGAGGTAGATCAGCCGCTCCATCACCTCCATCCCCTCCTCACTGAATCTGGAGGACAGAGATAACACATCAGCACACACAGCACACGGACTGGACAGTGAAGACATGAAGCTTATTAAAGTAACTTCAGAGATTTTAACATCTTGCAAGATAATTTTTAAAAATGTCATCACAACTGCCTGAAGTCTGCTGGTACCAAAAATAAGGAGGAAAATGTCTCAGTTACAAATGCAGAATCACAGAACCGTGGAATGGTTTGTGTGGAAATGACCTCAAAGCTCATCCAGTTCCATCCCCCTGCCATGGGCAGGGATACATTCCACTAGATCCCCATCCAGCCTGGCCCATGGATGGGGAGTCCATGATATACAGGTATTTGTAGGGAAAAAACCTCTCTTAGTGATTCAGTTCACCACCAGCCTGTTCTAACAGCAGAGAAGGTTTCACAGAGCCAGGAGTCTGCAGCGAAGCTGGTGACAGAGATGGGTGGGACAGGGCACTCTGATGCACAGGGAACACAAACCTCCCGAAAACCTCCTGGGACATTGCCTGATGGAGGTTTTGTGGGTGCAGAATGAGCTCCTCCTGCTAAAGAGGGTGTCACACTTCATCAGGAGTAATACCCCATGTGTGCATCACAAAAGAGCCATGGAGAAGGACCAGGCTGGAGCAGAGCGGGAGGGTGTGGAGGGCTGTGGATGTCTGCAGGCACCTCCATCATCCCACGCCTGCCCAGGGCCAGAACAGCCTCTTGGGAACACATCTCACAGCAATACCCCCGGCTTCAAAGAAACCACATATTGCAGAAGCGCTCAGAAGTGGGACAGAAGTGTTTCGGGAAGCTTCAGTGTGCTCTGGCATTGTGCAGCACAAAGAATAAGAGCACAGCCAGCAAGCCATCTCTGAATAGAACAGAAATAGAACCTTTTTCACTGAATAATACCTTATTTTGGCATGTGTGTTTGTTTACTTCAAAGTTATTTGTAAAATGCATGATGGAGTTTGACCTCTGCGAAGTGAAAACAAGCTGTCTGAACTCCAGGTCAGATCTTCAAGAAAGTAATATTGTAAGTGATGAAAGCCTTGTTGGCTAATCTAAAGTTGTACAAGTTTTCTTGCTCTCCAGTTGACATTAAAAATCTTGCAGGTGCAAGATTGCAAAGCTCAAGAAGTTAATGAGCACAAAGACCACTCAGTCATCTGTTGGGTTTAATTGTTTTTAAAGCATGCACATTTTTACCAGCCACTCATCACTTCATAAATCCAGGAGAGCTCTTCTCTCATTCCTGCAGTTGAACTGTCTTACTTTTCTGCACATACTTTCCTCCCCCTTTCAAACAAAGCTGTTCTGTTTTTCACAGCCCTATTTCTTGTCGAGGACTGACTCCTCCACACACTTTTCCTCGCAGTTTACACCAGGCAAGTTTCTGGCTGGGAGTTGTCGGGATCAGCTGGGGAGGAGGGGGAAGGGAAGCGCTATCAGGAGTGATGGGGGAGGTCAGGAGTCTATTCATTTCATATTCATCTTCAGAAAAACAGTACAATAAAAGAAAACATTTGATCTAGCGGGCAAACAGAACATTTAGCCAGTTGTTAGAAGCAATTAAAACACAGGGGCTGGGGAGCTCATCCTATGCCTTTGTTTGTCACCTATGCTTTAAGCACTGCTCTTGTCATTTTGCTAAGTAAGAGCAGAAATTAACCCTGAAGTGCCAGACCATCCCTGCTCAGTGAGATTTCTCCAACCAGATGTGTGCTCTAATGAAGTTCCCTTTGCAGTCATTCCTGATCAATGCCAGAGGAGCTCTCCAAGAACGCCCACAAATGGGACACCTCTCCAAAAGGGCCCCTCTCAAATCCAAAAGGACCAGCTTTTCCACGAGTGCTTTGGACAGGGAGACTGATACCCATGAGCTATCCCACTGCTGCTGGGGACAGTCAAGCCATGGCTGAAGGACCATGAAGACAAGTGGGAGGGAGCCACACAGCTCCAGACCTCTCATCTGTGCAGCTTCCCGCTAAATGGCTTTTTGGGTGTGCATTCTCCCAGGTTACTAATGACAATTAATGACACTTGAAAAGCTAAATCACAAGAAGAGATTGCAGAAGCATTCCTCTCCCAAGAACACCTATTTTCATCCATGTGCACAGATCTTCTCTGAAGGACCTTCAAGGCAACCAGCTCTGAATTGCTGGTTTCTGCAGGGCGAGGATTCCTCCTTTGTCCTGTTGTCTTACCTCTCGCTTGCATTTATCACAAACTCAAAATGAAACAAACCCTTCTCTTGTGAGGCTCTGACCAGGACAGCAGGAACAAAAGGACAGCTGAATGCAGGAACAAGTGTCATTGTGGTTTTCTATGACCCTCAGTGCTCCTCGCAGGAGCGGCACCAGATGCACGATGAATGGCTGTGCAGAGCAGCGCCGCAGAGGAACCTGTCCCAGGAAATGAGACACCTGGGTCCAGCTCTCTGCTCCCCGCCGTGGGCTCCGCCAGCCAGTGCCTCTGCTTGCCACAACAGATGCACAAAGGAGCCCCCAAGAACAGTGAGATGCTGCAATGGCTGAGGACCACAGCAGCGTTTCAAATCTCTGCTCATCAGACATCGGATCCCCCAGTGACTCCGGCAGCATCGCGAGCACAGCAAGGGCAGAGAGCAAGGGGCAGGTGTTTAAAGGGAGGATGAGCAGCAGTTTCCCTAAATCCTACCTATTCTGCCGTAGTATTGTGAGATTGTGACTCTACTACCCAAAGAAGAATCTATCTCGCACCAAGACTACAAAATAAAATATCCAAACCAAAAAACAACACCCTGACCAAAATGATAAATGAAAGGCAGGTTCCTCAGAGCATCAGATAGTCTGTACCATGGAACAAACAAGAGCTAAGTTGCAACATCTTTAAATTTATGTAATCAAAACAATGAAATAGCAATTAATAATGAACACTTTGATAATACAGACAAGCAGCTTTGTGAAACCCCTTTCCCCTGGCCCAAAGGGTTTTTAAATAAGACTCTTTCCTGTGTGTCAGGGTTACCCAAAGTGTTGGTAAGTTTTGCCCTCCTCATAAAAAGGTGGCTTGTAGGGCTGTGTTGGAGGACAACAGCATTGCTACATGAAATTCAAACAGCCCCATGTGGCAGCGTGCCCTTCCCCTGCAGAAGGAAGTTGTGATGCAGCACTGACTAACCATGGTGTGCTTTCTAAACCTGGAATAACTATTCCCTGAAAAATAGGAAAGGAAAACAGCCCCAGGTGAAGCGACCTGTCCTGGGAGGTGGTCAGAGGACACCTGACTGTTGGGCTCCCCATGGCTCCTCCTCTCCAGATCTCGCTGCCTCACCCTGGGCTCAGCCCATCTCACCTGTGCAGCTCATCGTCAGAGGGAGAGTACTTGGAGGTGACATCCGCAAGGTCACCAAAGATCTGCTTGCTGTAAACAGTCAGCGAGGAGAGCAGGATCAGCTCCTGCCACGTAGAGCTGAGCAGGCAGGTATAGTCCTTGATGGAGAGTTCGCAGAAGAACGGCAGCTTCTTGATCCAAGCAATCTGCCTGAAAAGCAATTCATCCGCCAGACGACACAGCAACGCAAACAGCTCTGCCTGAGTCACTTTATACCTGCAGGCACAGTTAATAGAAAGGCAGAAAAAACAGTAAAAACATTGAGTGACATCACTGATGAGGCACTTGAAAACAAGGCAAATGCCAAAGGAATTTGCCAGTGCCCATGGTCAGCACCCACCCCACCCAGGCAGGGGCTGAGGGGAGTCCCCGCAGCCCCTGGGGTTGCCCACCTGCCCAGCACCCAGCCTGGCCAGACCACATAGCCTGGAACCCCACGCCAGGCCTGTGCACCCCAGCTCCAGCCCCAGGCAAGATGGGACGGGGCCTGGTGGCTGCATCTGGCCCCAGGGGATGCGCCTCCCGTGTCACACGCACCCGTCCTCGATGAGCATGGGCGTGCCGAGCGGCTCCAGGTCCTCGGCACACACCAGCTGGGTGATGAGGCTGTGCGACTGCGGGTCCAGGCTGCGCGGCTGCGGCGGCACCAGCGCTGAGTGGGCAGAGTAGCTAAAAAGGTGCGGCAGGTACTGGTAGTGCGTGGACACCGGCGTGCCCAGGTACTGATCCCTGAGTGCAGCGAACCCGTTCAGCTCCACGGACCTACTGGAAAAGGAGAAGCTCTTTAATACACCCCCAAAACTCCACCTGATTCATTACAGCGTCGCATCCAGCTCCCTCAGAAACGTTAACAAAAACAGGGAATGCAAACAGAGTGGAAATGCCTTTGTGTTTAGACCCTACCGTGGAAAGAGCCGAGTGTGCACCAGCTACATGTCCAGCCTGGCTGGGCACTGGTTCACTCAGGGAAAGAAATACAAGATTCCTGTAACACTAAATTCTTCCCAGGGGTCATTCCCACCTTGAAGATGAAGTAGAAACAGGTGAAGGCTGGTTGCTCTCAGAAACTCCATTTCCAGGGGAACTATGGTCACTGTCTCCGTTGTTGCTCCATGACATGTTTGCCTCTCCCTCAAATTCTTGCCCAGACATAATTCTCTCAATCTCTTCCTCTGATATCTGTCAAATACAGGACACAATGGTTACTTTGGCTGGGAACAGAAAAGCAGAGCCTCTGTTTGCAAACACCTTGTTCAGTCACATCCGACAGGGCTGACCCCCCCCTCCCCTGCAGGTAGCACATCCTTCCTCTGCATTTAACAACACACATGAAAAATTCTATTTACAGGTAATCGTGGTGACCTCCAGCTCCTACAGTATCATTCAAGTGAGAGTAGCACAGCAGGCAGGAACTGACACGTGAAAAGATGATGTCAGATGGACGTGGCAACGAGCTGTATATCAGCCACTGTCACACCATGAAAAACCTGGGAGTAATTGAGGCCAGTGCATTGGGAACATCACTCAGGACTGGCAGAGGGAAAGGCAAACAGGAGGTGGGGCAGGCTCTGGTTTGATAAAGCAATCAAGAGAGGCAAGGTGACAAATATAAAATCAGTCAGGAAAACATTTACAGGGAGACAGACTTCCCTATTTTCCTCCAGATAAGAACCAGCTGGCACCTGAAGTAGCAACGCAGCATTTAATACTTAAGTTCTAGAGAATAACATTTACAAAGCTAAAATGGACTAAAAAAAATTTAAAATTGAGTTCACTGTAATATAAAGTTTCAAGAAAGTGTTGGGCATGCTCCTGAAGGAATGTTCCACCACTAATGGGGAAAATGAAACAAAAATTCAGAGGCTTCTTTATTTTAAATTCTGTGTATGTCCCTTAATGTGCACAGCAGGAAACAGGTTTGTGTGGTTCCAGGCAGGCTGTGTCTGACACTGACCACAGGCACCCGAGTGCCCAGCAGGGCAGAGTGATGCTTGCTTGGCTCCTCACCCTTTGGGCTGGGCCAAGTGCTCCTTCCCAGGCACCCAGACTCACAGAATTTGCTTTCAGTGTTATTTCTGTTTTGCTAAAATAAACAGTAAACTTTTAAAAGACCCCTTTTCCAGAAGCAAGCTGGAAATGGCCATCATTTCTCAGGCGTGCAGCACAAACTGCTGTGCTGAATTACCTCGCGCTTTACAAGGCATCTCTGGACAAGCTGTGTCATCAATCAGAGAGACATTTACTGGTGCCCTGCTTGCCACAACTGAAGCAATTGCAGCAGGCAGATGGAGATTTACTGGGAGCCATGGAGGGACAGACGTCCTTGTGTGTCCGTGCAGCACCCCGGGACAGGCAGCACCCAGCTCTCTTTACCAATCTCCAGCTCATGACGTGTTTCTGACAGGGTCAGAGCCCTGCCACGCCACTGGGAGGCACGGCCAGGGATGATGGAGGCTTGACCAAGCCAGCCCCAGCCCAGGCTGAGCTGATGCCACAGTCTGAGCCCAGCCCAGCCCAGGCCAGGAAACAAAAAGCTGAAGGGAACCATGGAGGGACAGCCACACGTGCTCACCTGGACAGGTCCGATGCTTTTGTTTCTGCCTCCTGGCATGCCATCCTCTCTGATTGCTGAAAGACACAACCAAACTTTGGTGAGGGACACTACTGCCGGGTATCCCCGAAGTAGGCAAGAAGGTACCTACTTAATTTGAAAAAAAATTTATACTTTAAAAGATTCATTTTTTTCATTAAAGAAGTTTACAGAGAAACCTCCAGTGCTTGAGCAGCACACACTATGGTTCTCACCCCAAAACACAAGGACACATCGATGGGGCTATGAGTATTACTCCAGGACTTTAGTTTCTTCATGTGCTCCTTGAGGGACAGGTAATGAAGAAACAGCAATCCTTTATCACAATTAATTCCAGCGTAATTTGAGAAGTGGCACACAGTAAGGAACCCTATTTGACCCCTGGAAATAACCCAACGAATGCCCAGGACTGCTGGAAAATGAGATGTGGAGGCCAGCACATCCAACTCCACTGCCCACAGCCCCGTGAAGCACCATGAGCCAGAGTCCACAAGCCAGAGTCCACCGACCAGTGCTGCCACTAACACAGACACAAAGCACTGCACTGGTGCCTGCTAACCCTGCTGTCACTTCAGAGGGTCACATCTACAGCCACTACAGAAAATGGAGGGGGGATGTTTGACCCCGCTGGTCACTTGCAAAGCCATTGTTTAAAACCCAGGTTACCAGACCGAGCTGCACAGCTGCATTTCAGAGGGGCAGCCTCATTTCTCAGCACAGCAGCTGCATTTTTAAGGCTCTTTAAACAATTTCCAGGGAGGTCCAGTGAAGCCAAATTACAGGGATTAACCTGGAGCAGTTTCTCTACCTTCCTCTTCCCTCTGCCTGTCTCTGCAGAGGCCGATGGCAGCCCTGCTCCTCGTGTTCTCCCCTCCCAGGCTGGTTCCCCCGTTTATCAGAGCCCGATCTCTTTCCCACCACGACCTGGCCAGACTTGGCAGGAGGCTCTCCCCAGCTGCACGGTGACCTTGCTGCTGCACAGCCTCACCCTGCTTGGCACATGGGGCTGCAGGAGGCCCTCCCAGAGCAGAAAACGACACAAAATTTAAGGAAAAATTTCTGTCCCAGAAAAGCCACGCTGCTGCTTGGTTTGAGATGTCCTCAGCTCAAATCCTCCTGGTGTGCCTCGAGGCTGCATCCGCAGCTCAGGGAGTGCCTCAGCAGGGCAGAGGAGAGGCAGACCTGGCCACGGGACCTGAACTGCAGCTTCAAAGAATTATGTAAAAAAAGCTGTCATAGTTAGCTGTTACACCCTTTGGGTTTTTTTAACTTAATGGAACTACAGGAATTCTGGGGGACTTTCTCTCATTTTCCAAGATATTTTACCACTAACTGTGATTTAGAAGCTTCTCTTCAGCTCATTCCATTATCAACCACGGGCATAAATTGTCTTGGTCTTTTGATTTCAAAGCATAATTGTAGCAGACAATAGCTTACACCCGCAACAAAATGTAGGGATGTTTTTGCTGGTGGTCCATCAAAAAGGCATCAAGAGACCCGAATGGTTCCCAAACACAGATGGACCCTCTGGAATACCATCCTGGTCCTGGGCTGCATGACAGCCCATCTCCTCAAAGCTGATTCTCCTACCAACGCTGAACTCTGCACCTTATCTGAATTTTAAAATGATTGTATTTAGATGCAGTATTGAAGAGATTTTCCAACCCAGCGATGCCATAACTTGGGACACCAGGGCAGGAAGAGAAAGCTCCAGAACCCAACACTGAGGACCTTCAGGGCTGCCTGCGGCCTCCTTGGCCTTGGCAGAGACACCGGTGTGGCGAGTGAAATTCACGCGGTTGTTTGGAGAAGGAAGGAAAAGGAAAGAAGCAAATGAAGAGGAAAGGAGGAAAAGCAAGGGAAGAGGGGGAGCAGGGGAGGCGGGCGTGCGGCCGGCAGGTGGCGCTGTGCCCCCGCAGGTGAGACCCCCGACCCTCATGTGAGGGCCCCCAGACCCACAGCACACCCCTGACCCTCATGTGAGGGCCCCCAGACCCACAGCACACCCCTGACCCTCATGTGAGGGCCCCAGACCCACAGCACACCCCCGACCCTCATGTGAGGGCCCCAGACCCACAGCACACCCCCGACCCTCATGTGAGGGCCCCAGACCCACAGCACACCCCCGACCCTCATGTGAGGGCCCCCAGACCCACAGCACACCCCCGACCCTCATGTGAGGGCCCCAGACCCACAGCACACCCCCGACCCTCATGTGAGGGCCCCCAGACCCACAGCACACCCCCGACCCTCATGTGAGGGCCCCGAGCCGCCCCCAGACCCACAGCACACCCCTGACCCTCGGCTGAGGGCCCCAGACCCACAGCACACCCCTGACCCTCGTGTGAGGGCCCCGAGCACCATCCAGACCCACAACAAACCCCCGACCCTCGTGTAAGGGACCTGAGCCGCCCCCAGACCCACTGGGCACCCCCCTGATTCCCCCTGATCCCCCCAGGACTGAGGCCAGCTCTCCCACCTCAGCCCCCGATGCATTTTCTAAGGAAGATCCCGGTGGATTTGCAGTGAATTTATGGAAGTTTCAGTGCCTCTGACAGGCGGCTTTCGCATGAGCGATGGCCCAGAGGCTATCAACAGCCACATCTAAACCCCTGTGGCAACACTGGGGTTTGGCAAACAGGATGAAGGATCACTCCACTGCCCCACTGCACGGCCAGGGGAGCACCATCAGCTCCCACTTGTGCCATCAAACCAAGGAATCCCTGCTTTTAACGGGTAACAGCAATTCCAGAGGTTAAACACACAAAAGATGGGAGTGAAGAGTAGAGACATGACACTGAAAGCAGCCACAGTCCATTCTTTATTACTAATTTCTGAGTTACTTCAGACTTTCCATCCTGTAGATGATACCACAGCATTCTATCACCTCTGCACACATGGGGACAAGGGATGATTGACCCTAAACCAGACCACCAAAACTTCTAACAGCAGGTGGTCAGTGAAGACCCTCACACCTCACTCCTGGCCAGCAGCTGCTGGTCTAAGCTCCCACGACAGCAAACAGGTAATGCCTGGCTCAGATCTCTTGGGATTCCAAAAGCCTGGTAAAACGCTTTAGTTTTTGCCGCATTGGTAGATTGAAGCATGGAAACAGTGACCACTTTGCTCAGCATAAATACAAATATTCTCCATGCTTTCAGTTCATACAGACTGTTCGTCCACACAGGAATGAAGTTGCTCAGAACTCAGTACCTGTGCATCATTTTTAACCCATGCCTGATTTTGCTGACGTTTTGCTTTTTTTTTTTGTCGAGAGTTTTAGAGGCAGCATTGCAATACAAGATGGCAGCTGAAGGAAGGGCAGCCCCCACTGGTACCACTGGCCCCGATGTGTGCCTCCCCCAGAGGAGCCCCGTGCCCGTTACCTTTGCGGTTCATGCCCATCTGGAGGCACTTGAGCAGCCGGCAGTACTGGCACCTGTTGCGCTGCTTGCGGGACATGACGCAGTTCTTGTCCCGGCTGCATCTGTAGACCCGCTTGTTGCAGATGCTCCTTTTGAAGAACCCCTTGCAGCCCTCGCAGGAGATGATCCCATAGTGCAGCCCCGTGGCCCTGTCCCCGCAGATCAGGCAGGTTCGCTGATCCACCCGCTCATCTGCAAGGCAAGGGGAAATGCTTTGAGAAGGAGCCTGGAGTTTTTGTCGGGTCAGTCTGACTGAGGGGCAGTCACTGCCAGCCCCTGCGGATCCATCACGCAGCACTGCAGGGGCAGCTCCATCCTTCCCCACGGCCAGGGCTCTCCCCAGCAGCCTCCATTGAGCTTCCTGCTGCTCTTAGCAGAGAGGAACAGAAACTCCAATGGGGAAAAAAGGGGTCTAAAATGTCCCACCTCGACCGCACAGAGCGGGGCGTGCAAATACAGAAACCCGGCAGACACCAGAGACTGTGAAATCCCATCACATCTCACAGAATCCAGCCCCACTGCACAAGCCACCGCCCAGAACCCAAGAGAACATCATTACAGAAACCATCGTACAGCTAAGCCACAGTGATGTGATTTTACTGATCCTTTTCCAAATCTTTGGAAGGCCTTTGGATGACTAAAAATGTAAATTGCAGGGCTTTCCGCAACAGGAGCTGTCACATTAAATTCAGTATTTTAAGACTCTAACGCTGCCTGAGAGAGAGAGCAGAGATGATGCTTGGCTCAGTGAGATCTCCAGACAGGGATGTCAAATAGAAAGGAAGAAGTAAATGATGGTGAAGAGACCCAGGTAGTTAACCAAGAATCTCATCTCCTCAGACTGCAAAGGGAGGCCTAAACCTTGTTTCAACCAACAGTCAGCTACGCTTAAAATAATGCCAGCAAGTTGCACCAGCAGCTCTTCCTGTGGCAGATGTTTCACAGCCCAACAGTTTAACCCCTTGCAAGCCAAGCCAAGCTGCCTCCAGCCCCCACCTCGTATTTTAACCCATTAAAATCCCAACAGTTGCAAACAGATCTGCACAGCAAAGGTGGGAGCTACCCAAGTACATTCAGGGACACACAAATCCACAGTATTCCAGTATTCTCCATGGGGCTGCTTTCCCAGATGTCAAACAGGCATCACCCAGATGATGGGATCACCCTGGCTGAGCCAGGAAACACTCTGCTGCTTCTCACTCCATCACACCTTTCCTAGGGATGCTGGTTAAACCAGGTTGTTTTTGGTGTTTGTTGGCCTGAAGGCAGGACGGTGCCGTTGCCAACAGGCAGAAACACCCACGGCTGAGGCAGAACCTGGGAGGTGGCACCAGCTCTCTGCGGCTGCCTGGGGACAGAGCAGGGCACGGCAGCTTCCTGAGCCCACCACCCGCACTGGGAGCCAACAGGGAGCTCAGACTGGGCAGACACAGCTGCACAAACCCACACCGTGCCTGGGCGGCTGCCCACACCCACAGCTCCCCTTTGGATATAGGCCATGAAAAACCCCAGCCTTTGGATGGCACCGGCTTGTGAAGATGAGCTGAGTCAAACTCACTTCAGCACGACAACACCAAGCCTGACTTCCCTCATTTAGATTTGACCAGGGAGTTCTCTGAGACAAAGGTGTTTATCTACAGGATGGATTTTTGGAGCAGCAGGAGGTAGGAGTCACAGTGAAGTCTTCTCCAGCCTCAACAAAGCCCAAGCAAGCTGACAAACCATGGTGTAGCTTCTTACTGCTGCAGAACATGTGAGTGCAATAGAAATGAATGAGCCAAATGTATTGGGATCAGAAATTAAAACAGTTTTCAGTTACACAAGCCAAGCAAAAATCTAAACCAGCTGTTCCTACTCACAAGCAGCTTTCTCCAGAGCTTAAACCCAGTAGAAACCAGAACCAATCTGTGTTAATCTCTAAAAGGTTTGCTATGCACAGCATGCACATTTGCACTGTTCTGCAAATTTCACTGTTACAGAACATTAAAATAAAGGGATGAACAAAGGAAACACAAACTTTAAGTGAAGAAACATTCCTGATTCACACCAAAACATTCCCAGTTTTACAGGACAGACCACCTCAGGTATGTGCTGAACCCAAAGGAATGTGGGTACAGATCAGGAGCGAGGCTATCTGAGCATCTCTGAAGGGAGGCAGCTAAACATGACTTTGTAGTCACCAAGAACATAATCTCCACCTTCAGCAATCTGATAAACGCAGGGAGGGGGCCAGGGATTAGCCAGGACAGAGGAGTCCTCTATCTGCAGGGTTTAGCTCAGCCTCAGTTTAACTCCTGGCCCTCCCCCTGCTCCCACAGCAGTGCCATAAATCGCGGGGAGTGCCGGGGGATCCCGGGGTCAGCAGCAATGGCTGGACTCGCTGCTGGGCACGGGAAGGCACGGCCGGGCAGGACCAGGGAGCCAGGGAATCACCACCGGGATTCACGTGGCTGAAGGCAGGACACCCCGGATTGCTCCAGCACCACGGCACAGCCCCGGGGCTGGATCACGGGGCTCCCTCCTCACCCGAGCAGCAGTGGCTGAGGATGTCAATGAGGGCTCATTTCCAGGCACAGCTTTTTTTGTTGTGGGAAGAATAGGGCCGTCACCCAGCCAATGTGGGAAGCCTGGATGATTAAAGCGAGGAGGAGTCAGAATCCTTGCCCTGCCATCCGCATCTCCCCAGTCGAAGGGCGAGATGGTGAGAATGGCCCCCTGGCCACAGGAGCCACACACACCTCCAGCAGAAACTGTTCCTTGGGTTTCCAGATTAAGATTCGCCGTCGAGCAGCGGCACACACCGTGAACAAAGACACAGACCCCAGGGACCACAGAGGTGTCCGTGCTCCCCACAAACCTCACTCAAACAAAACTGGGAGATGAAAAATGATGGCCTACAGGAAGTCTTAGAGGTTTAGATCTTTAAAAAAATCCTACAGGGACCACAGCCAGGCCCACGTTACTCCCCTGTGCCCATGGGTTTGCTGCTCCTGACCTTTGCCAGTTTTCACCCCACGTAATGCAGTGCCTGGTGTGGGTGAAGGATGGGAGAGATGGGGCAGAACCGCAGTGAACTTCACAGAAATGGTAAAGCACAAGCAAATCTAAAGCAGTTTTTCACTGAGGGTGCTCTGAACTCACTTAACCTTGAAATTTCACTAGAATATCAAACCAGATAGTAAGAACAGCAATTTTTAAGCAAAGAAGCCCTCCCTCCTCCCTGTCTCTGTCACCTCTCGTCTCACTGATTCCGCTGGTTTCAAAAGCTACACACCGCAGCACAGTTTAAGACATAAAGCAATTGATAAGAATTTTTTTCAAATACCTGTTTTATTTCAGAGATAGAGCTGAGGAAGCTTCCCCCTGCCCCCCTCCCCAATTTTCCCGATGGGTCTTACATTTAACAAACTCATATACGGGATATTCTGGCTTTGTTCTCCCAACCCATTGTAGCAGGGGCCACTAAATCAAACAGTTGCTGCTACGACAAAAGCACTCACAAAAATCTCAACCTCATCTTGAACCCTGAAGATTTTTATGGCTACTCCCTCTCTAGCCCCTCCCCGAAGCCACATTAAAGGATGTATTGTTTTCAGAGGTCATGGTAGGTTTCATACCACATACAATGTAAATTCTCCAAGAATATGATGATGTTACACAAGAATCACACAAGACGGAGTGAAAAAGAGAAAAAAATCTCCCTTCGTCTATGTTTTATAAGACAAACAGTAAAAGCAAGACATTTAATTTTTCAGGAAACTTGCTTTTCCCCTCAGCAAAATGAGCAGTCTTGATAATTTTTTTAAACAGAATTCCTATGAATTTCCAAAAGGAAATACCTTACAATCCTGCTGAAACACATGGCAAAGACCCATACAGAAAGCACTACGGCATGCGAATGAGATTCTAAAATACACAGCAAATAAATTAAAGCATGGGGACGCACACCCAGCACAGCCCTGTGTGTGACACACACACTGCTCCCACCTGTGCCGCTCCTGTGGGCAAACCCCCCGAGCAGGGAACCGGGAAGCGCCGCCGGTGCTGGGAATGGGGGAGCGGCACTGCCGCATTCCGGGAGGGGACCAGGTGCCGGCTGCATCTGCAGGTCCCCAGGCTGCCAGGGGGTCACACCCGCCCCTGGACACCCAGCTTAAAACTCTACAGCAACTACGGCTCCCTGGGAGATTTACCTTGGAAATCTGACGGTGTGTTGGTGCAGCCGGCTTGTGGGATTTTCCATATCGGTGCTTTACGATGGAAGAGAAACAAAGACTTTGTTTCCAAGAGTAAGGCCAAAAGTGAAGGCACAACCCCTCACCCAAACCCCACGGCAGACCGTGCTGTGCTTGGAAAGCAAGAGGGAGAATGCAGAAAACTGCCGCCGGCAAAACTTCCCATTTATACAACAGAGTGTGAATTTACAGCTTAAGAAAATCTTTTATAGCGGCAAAAAAAATTACAGGCAACACTCAGCACTGCAATTCATTAATATATTTAACATCTTTTCAGCTGTGTGCCAGTTATGTGCTTCTTGATTAACTGACCCTATCGCAGCCCCCTGAAGCACCCTTTAGCTGGGTTTAAATCTCAAGCTGCTAAATACCAGCTGTTTGGGGAGGGGGGCGAAGGGGGAGATCTCACACATGTGTTACTTAAATCCCAACAGCATCTCACTCCCCTCTCACTTCTGATGATGCCTCAAACACAAACAAACATGTTGGGGTTTCTTTTTCCCCTTTATTTTTCCTAACGATGTTTTTCATTGTCAATTTTCAGTTTCAAGAAAACCATCCTGTGAAATTCAAGCCCCAGAACTGGAGGAACTCCCCCCCCCACTGTGGAGCGCTGCATTGTCCAAACAAGCCCACCCCCAAACCAGGCGCCTTTGCTTCAGGGGCCTTTTTTTTTAAACTTGTAATCGATGAACACAGGGATTAAATTTTCTGTGTGCTGGCCCCTGCTCGGGACGGCAGCGAGCTCGGCGGCAGAGCCCGTGGCCGGGCGCACAAAGGGCCGGGGCGTCCCGTTCCTGCTCCCCATCGACCCCGCAGATGGGGGTCCCAGCCCCACGCTGGAGGCGGGCGAAGGCTCCGCGTCCTGCCTGCCCAGCCCGGCTCAAAGAGCAGATTGTGCTGCCCCGGATCAGGCCGGCCATGGTGAGAGCTGAATAGAATTAACCCTCTGTGAACTAAAACAAAAACATTTGTGTGCCCAGCTGGGAGAAAGGTTAATTTAAATGGACAAGCCTCCTGTAAAAAAAAAAAAAAAAAAATAAAAAGGAGGGGAAAGAAAGAGGCAGCCTGCAACCTTATTCTCTGTACTGTAAAAAGTCGTTCTACTCACAGAGAGTCTCGTTTTAAATAGCAGCAAGTGAGTACTGGAAAGAGGAGAAATGCTGCACTAGAGGAATGGCCAGCGCCATCTCACTCTGCTCCCCCTTTCCAGTAATGAAATCCCAAACTCACGGTCTTATTCCACCCTGATTCTGTTTCTGCCCAAGCAGAGTTCAATGAAAAGAAAACCCTCAGAAAAAAAACCCCAGAAATCATCAGCTGCTCCTTTTCGGCTCGGTATAAATCAAGAGCGTGCAGCTGATGAAACCCATCACCCTTCCCCTGCCTGGGACGCATCTCCATTTGCATATCAAAAACTCATCTGTGAAATGCAACTTCTCCCGGGCAGGGGAGCCCCGGCCCCGCCGCTGCCTCACCCCGACACCAGCCCCGCGCCCCACGGACCCCACGTCTCGGCGGGCGGGAGCTGCCGAGGGACGCGGGGTGCTGCGGGACCCGAGCCCCGCTCCATTGTGCGGGACGGGAAGAGGACGGATCCTTCACTCCAGCCAGCTGTTGCACAAAGAGTTTGGAACAAAAGCCCGCACACCAAAATGTGCCCGATGGCCGGGACCGCAGCTGGAGACAGGCACGAGGGTCTCGGTCGCGCTGCCCACGCTCACAGACCGACTCCGAGTTTAGTCGCTCTCCCGAGTGATCAACTTTCGCTGATCCAATTTTGGCAAAATAAAGCTCCGTGCGCGGTCCCTGCCCTCGCTCCAGCGCGGCCGCACGCTCTGAATTAACGACTGGGTTAGACTGGGGTGGGTTTTTTTAATTGGTACATTACAAAACGGTAAAATAAAGACCTGACTTACCTGCCCTAAAACCTACTCTCTTGGCCCTGCTGAAGCTGTCTAGACGTGCAACCACTGAGAACGATGCTAAATTAAGAAAATCTGAAACTAACCCCACCTCCAGCAGTTCGGGCCGCGGGAGCAGGGCCTGGGCACGACTGGAACAGCGACTTGTCCAACGTGTGTTACCAAACACGCAATGCTCTCTCCTGAAATATCTCATCCTTACTCTGAAGATGAGCTTTACCGCTATCTTCAGTCACAGAGGGGAAAAAAGGCTGCAAATACCAGGGGGGGCAGCGCCGGTCCCGGGAGGGCGGGCGGGCGCTACCGAGCGCCTCCGTGACCCCGATACTATCCATAATTAACGATACTAAAAAAAGCTCCTCCAGATGGTCGGAGGGATTAGGAAGTTTAAAATATAAACAAATTAAGCCACAAAACAAACTAATGCCCCCCCCTTTTCTTTTCTTTTTTTTAATTGCATAATCCTGCTCGCAGCCCAGGGCTACGCTTCCCGGCCCCCGCGCCCCGGGAGCCGTGAAAAGGCAGGAAAAGGCAGGAAAAGGGGAAAGCCCGCTGGGTTCCTTCTCCCCGCGGCCCCGGGCGGTCCCGCACCCCGCGGTCCGAGCCCCGCACGCCGCACCCCGCGGGCGCCGGGACGGGGCGGCCCCGGGCCCGCGCAGCCTCCGGCGGCACCGCCCGGACAAAGGCCCGGCCCCGCTCACCTTCCATGCAGGTCGAGTCCCGCTTCATCCCCGGCCGGCTCCTAGGGCCGCCTCATGGCGGCGGCGGGCGGGCAGCCCGGCTCGGCCATCGCCGCCGCCGCGGGCCGCCCTATGCTAACGACGTGATGTCAGCGCCGCCCCCGCCGCACCGGCCCGCGGGGGGCCGCGCCCCCGCCCGCCCCACCGAGACACCGACTGACAGACCGACCGACCGACAGACAGACCGAGAGACCGACCGACCGGCTGACAGACCGACCGAGAGACTGAGCGACCGGCCGAGAGACCGAGACACCGACTGACAGACCGAGAGACCGACAGACAGACCGAGAGACTGAGCGAGCGACCCAGAGACTGAGCGACCGGCTGACAGACCGACCGACCGACCGAGACACCGACTGACCGACCGACCGACCGAGAGACTGAGCGACCGGGTGACCGACCGATCGTCCGACCGACAGACTGACCGACAGACCAACCGGCTAACTGACAGAGCGAACGACAGAGCAACAGACTGACTGACAGACAGACTGGCTGATCGCTGCCCCTGCACGAGGCATAGCCTGGGCAGTTGCCATGAGCCATCAGACACTGCCCATCACCACCAACCACTGGCCATTTGCCACCAGCCGTTGGCCACCAGCCATCACCACTGGCCACCACTTTGCACAGTCCCTTCACCAACTTCCCAGGGAACTTGCGAGAGCTGTTCACTGCGGTGTGAAACACGTACCACCAACACACACATCAACAACACCCAGGGGTCCCCAGTATGAAAATACAGGTTGCCCAGAGCAGCTGTGGCTGCCCCATCCCTGGAAGTGTTCAAGGTGAGGTTGAACAGGGCTTGGAGCAACCGGGTCCAGTGGAAGGTGTCACTGCCCATGGCAGCATGTGGAAGGAGACGAGCTTTAAGGTAATTTCCAACTCAAATCATTCTGAGATTTTGTGACTCTATGAAAATAATTTCTTTGAACTGATAACAACTATTGGCGAAAACCTTAGTTTAGTTTTAATCACCAGTGAAAAGCAGTACAGACACAGGCAGTACCAGCCAACAGGCACAGCTCACAATGCTCAGGCTAACGCCCTCGAGGAAGCCCCTTCCCATGCCCAGGCCTGGCAGAGCACTGTGAACATGGACTGTGACTCCCAGTTCCCCCCGGGACTGGGAATTTGGGTGCTGCTTTAGTGGTGGTCACTATGGGGCAGGGGATTGGAGCCCTCCTCACAGGGGTTGCACAAGTGGGATGCCGGAATTTAAATGGAATACAGTAAGTCCATTACTGATTTAGCTGCCCACCTCAAAACAGGTACCACTGGCAGCACTGATCGTGGTGAGTCCTTCGTCAGACACAGATGTGTGCGTCTGCACCAGAAAATACTTTCATTAAGCTCTTCTGCCCCTTCATCCTCCCCCTGGAATGAACTCAGCCTGGACTACAGTGTGTCCTTAGTGCCCAATAAACTGTGCTGGTGCTCAGCTGTGCTTGACCAGCCCAAACCAACGCTCACCACACCACAGCATTTAAGGGAAGGTCTGCTGATGCCCAATCCAACCTGTCCTCCAGATGTCTGGAAGTCTCAAAACTGGCTCTGCTCAAAAGCCACAGTTTGCTTCTGTTCCTTATCCTGAGGACTGCAGCGCCCAACTGCGCTCTGAGAAAGGCTGGCTTAGAATAAACAAGGCGCAGAGGCAACAAAAGAGGTCATATTTCACTCCATCCCAAGCCTGAAATTTTATTGCTTTCTGGTGACATCCAGCAATGCAAGTAACCTCGTGTGCATGCAGGGCAGAGCTCAGTGGTGTCCTCCTGGCAGCCTGGGCACCCTGCTCCAGCTGACCCTGCTTGGGCAGGGGATCCGGCCACCAATCCCAACCCCAACCCTGCTGTGATTCTCTCTCCTCATAATCCTGTTTTTAACCCAGCATTTCTGCTCAGCAGGTGCATTTGCAGGAGCAAACTGTCGCAATCCCACCCTGCACTGCTTTGCTGATGCTGTAAATCTGTGCAGCTCCGTATCAGTCCTTGAGACCCCCATGGGACTGACCTCTCCTTTTTCACCGGGGCAGTCACCAAACCCGGGCTGGGTGAGGAGCGGTGCCGTCGCCCTCGCAGCGCATGGCCAAGGTAAGCCAGCCCTGGCTGCACTATTGACACAGCTGTTTGCAATTGTGCTGCTCCCAAAGCTCCACATTCTTCATCCCATGCGAGCCCTTCGCTGGCTCCCGGCACCCCTTGGAGAAGTGTGACCAGAATGCAGAATGCTTATTTTGTAAAGCCGCAGAGTGGTGTGGACACAGCAGGCTGAAATAAAGCAACTTAATCTCAAGATAACACAAAGTTGCTCCCACAACTGCTGTTGGGACCCAAAACACAGATACACCAAAAAAAACCCCAAAACAACCCCCAAAAAAACCCCCTCCTATTTCTGAAACTGCAATTACAGACAAAACCTGGCTGGGAAAAATTAAAATTGCCCAAACAACCCAAATCTTCCGAATTATTTACTACTCACATTAAATACACGACAGTTTATCCATAATAAATCCTTACAGGCAGAAAATAATTGCAGAGATCTGAAACTGTTCTGTAAAATCAGAGGCCAACTAGGAATGGGCAGAGGGCAGGCAAAGACAGGAAAAATGAGTTCTGTTGTCTGACCCAAACAGCCTTGCAGCAACTCTGGGCAAAGGAAAAAGAAAGTAGCTGGTTCTTATTTTTTAGCCTGGATCAGCCAATTCCCTCCCCAGACAGAAAAACCTGATGCTACTGTAACCAACATCTAAGATTTTAGAATGACACCGGTTCATAACAGAAAAAGCCAAAAGCATTGCCAAAAAGAGGGCAAGTGCCACTGCTGCCTGCAAGGGATTTATTGTCCTGATGTTAAAGCCATAAGGGACAGGCACAGGAAGCAAGAGGAGGTGCTGCCCCTCTCCCCGGGTACTCCCTGGTCATGTGCCATGAGACCACTGTTCCAAAGAGAAGGAATTCTTGAAAGATGTGACTTTTTCAGAAATACGGAGACAAACTGGTGTCATGAGCCAGTACCAAAATGGATTAACAGTGCCAGGCCACACCAGCACAGGTCTCCCAGGACACTCTCTGCCTATACCATCACATGCCACAGCCGATCCCAAAAACTTTGATGAAAACCCCAAATTTGGGCAGAGCAGGGTTGGCAGAGCTGTGTGGCCCCAGGACAGGGGCAGCCCTTCCTTGAGCCCTTGCTCTCCCACCCACAGCCACAGTTTCATAATTCCCCGTGCTCCAGCAAGGCTTTGCCCATTTTCATGACAATCGGGGCTCTGTTGTGTCCCCGCAGTTTGAGCCATCAGCCCCTTTGTGGCAGGAACAAAGTCCGGGCTGAGGATAACAAAACCCAGCACATCTCGGCGCTGAAGGGACAAACCCAGGGCTGCCCCCACACCACTGAGCTGGCCACGGACCAAACTACAACACTGAAGGGGATTTGATTTCAAGCAACAAACAGATCCTAAGGAAATAGCCGACTCCTGGCTTAGTTTTCATTTGACCAACAACGGTGCCACTGGCAGCACCTCTGCTGTGCAGCACTGGAGCCTGTGCAGGTCAGCAGGCACAGGAACCTGGGGAACGAGACCCAGCGCCCACAACCAGAACCAACCTGGTTTGCAAACGTAGCTGAATAAATGATAAAAATTCAGATTAACACATCTCAACAGCCTCAGCACTGTGGACGTTACTGCTTTCAGGCACTGCAGTGAGATAACTGGCTGGAGGCAAACACAGCATGTACTTTCCCCAAAAGATCTATTCCACTCACGATGCATGCAGCTATTTCAGAGAAAAATTTTAAAAATTACTATAAAATTGTTTAGAGGAGCTATGGAAGGAACTGCGAAGAATGATAATAAACATCCACCTGATGTCTGAGCTGTTCTGTGATAATGGTTTAACAACAGATCGGGTAATTCCTCTCCTCCCTGGTGTTAAACACACCAGGAGCGTGGTGTTAATAATTCTAGTGAAGGTGGTCACTTGGTGCACATAAAATTAAGCAATTTTCTCCTTCTTACTAGTTTGATAGGTCATTGTGTAAATTGAATCCTTCTATCAATTTCCGGTTTTATCTGTTTATTTATATTTTTATTCGCCTGGCTACCGAATTTGCTGTCCCAGTCAATTGAGCAGTTACAAGAAGCGTTTCATTGCACCTCGCTTGGTGGGTGACAAACTGCAGAAAGCAGCTCTGTGTAACAGAGGAAAAGGCAGGGGGGAGGTTAAGGGCTCCTCAGAGAGGTCGCCTTCAGAGGAAAAAAGGAAAACAAATGGGATTGTAGGCATGGGAAGTATATGGTTTTACTGCCTTAGTGGGAAAGTACAAGAAAGGAGAATTGCAAAGGGAGAAGCTTTACATTTCTATGAGGAGGCAATCGAGCCCCATTCCCTTCCTATGGGATGGCTCCATCCATTCTGAGAGTGCATCTCCTGTAACTCCCAGTAACCAAATCAGGTCGTGCAGCACCAGATCACACTGGCAAACACGAGGAAGTTCTTGGGCTGGGTCCCCGTTAGCAGCGAGAGCCTCACAGAGCCCCGAGCACTGCACAGCTGGAGCAGCAGCGGGCCCAGGGCAAGATCCCACCCTTGCACCTCCTCCTGTGGGCAGTTGTTTCTCCCAGGGGTCGATATTCAGGCACAGAGCCCAGAGCAGGTGCAGCAGCAGGGATTTGTGTCCCACCTGCAGAACCAGTGCACCCATCAGCCTGCGTGGGTACAAATGAGCCCAAATCTCTTCAGCCAAACCTGGGCAGAAATGATGTTTAGCAGGATGCAGGAACAGAGGAGAGGCCTGGAGGCCAGAAGGCAGAGAGGATCTCTCAGGTTTGAAGAGGCAGGAAAAGTTCTGTGCATTAAAGTGATAAACTGAAAAGCCAAAAGATGATTTTACACCTGGACTACACAAACTGTGATCACACAGCTACACCAGTCCGCTGCAGTTGCTGGTGTTTTTAATAATAGCAACAACAGACCAAGTTTGTTATTATAACTGTAGTTATTATAGTTCTGAACAGTATTTACAAATTCTAGCTTGGTGGTGAGCAGCAATTTTTTGTACGCCCAGGGAAAAACAAACAAACAGTGAGGACATTTCCTTGAATTTCAGGTCAGATGGCAAAACAAAGAAGAAAAATCCTTCAGAATTACAACCGCAGCTAACATGTTGCTGTGACTGCAGTGGCTTGGGGGCTTCTTTGGATCATTAGGTGTTGGTGAAAGTCCTGTTTGGGAACGTCCTGGCTGCTCCATGCCTCCTACACCCTGGTGAGACTCGGCAGAGAGACGGGGAGGTGGCACATGGTGACAGCACAGAGATGCTGTGGCCGCGGGATGTGGCCGCGATGCCCAGCACAGGCCGAGCATCCCAATTGTGCAGGGCTGTCACCGGCACAGAGAAACGCCTGGATTCTGTGGGAAGTGAGAAAACATCCAGGGATCCGCATCCTTGGGCTTTACAGCAAGTGTAACACGTGCGAGGCTGCAGGGTTCCCGCGGGCTCAGTGGACACGGGCCCGGCCCCGCTCGGTGTCCCCGCGGGTCCGTGCGGCCGGCGCTGGACGGGAGAGGGCAGCACCCGACCGAGGACAGGGCGAGCGGCACGGCGGGAATCACACCGGGAATCACACCGGGAGCGGGGCCGGGCACACCGGGAATCACACCGGGAATCACACCGGGAATCACACCGGGAGCGGGGCCGGGCACACCGGGAATCACACCGGGAATCACACCGGGAGCGGGGCCGGGCACACCGGGAATCACACCGGGAATCACACCGGGAATCACACCGGGAGCGGGGCCGGGCACACAGGGGACCACACCGGGAATCACACCGGGAGCGGGGCCGGGCACACAGGGGACCACACCGGGAATCACACCGGGGATCACGCCCGGCTCTGCCCGGGGCCGCCTCAGCCGCTCGGCGGAGCGAGCACGGCACCGATGCGGACCCGGTTTCAGCACCAGCTTCTGCTGCCCTCGCAAGGCTCCAGCTCCGGCCCCGGCGCTGCCCCGAGCAGCTCCGCAGCATCCTCCCTCCCTCCCCTCCCCTCCCCGGCTGCCGCAGGGTCCCGCTCAGGGGCTGGATGGCACTTGGGGTTTGATTTCCCTGCAGTTAGCTGTTCTGTCAGTAGGAGTAGCTATTTCAAATGTCCCTTTCAGCCCCCAATCATCTTCGAGTATTCAATTTAACTTGTTGAAGTTTGTAATGCTATTTTCCTTTTTTACAAGAAAAGGAAAAACTGACCAGAGATGTCATTCCAGAATTTACAAAAATGGGAATAAAATTATGGAGGAACTACTTGGTATACCCTGACAATACGCCCAGACTTCCCCTTTGTACCTATGTAACCAGCCAAGAATACATCCATGCAGAAAACAGCATATTCCACTGCAAAAAACACATCACCTGAACTCCCAGCTTCTGTAAGAACCTCCTGCCAACACCTCAGCTTGGAGACTGAGTGATTTACCATCTACAACCACCTATAAACAACAATTACTTCTTAAGATGAATTCAAGCTTAAATGAAATAGTGAAATATCAAAATCTATGGAAATAATACTTATTAGAAAGGCAAGGGAAATTGAGGAAAGAGAAGGTGGCACTGGCATGGGACAACAGCGCGGGAGAAATCCCCATACTCAAAAAATCCTTGTGTAATTTCAGCTTCCTTTCTAGAGGGCCTCAAAGCAGCAGGGAAAGGCAACCAGCACGGAGGGCTGGCCCCGTTTTAGGGGGAAAAGGGCCTGTAATTTGTCATGGGCTCTGCATCCCCTTTCACTGTCCAGCCATAACGTGAAGTGCCCAGCTCAAAGCTGCAGAGGGGGCTCCTCCAGAAAAATGCTTCCATCATTTTAAGTTTCTGCTATTGCAGATGTGAGGAAAATGTCCCCACGAGCTACACAGGCTGTCCTGGCTGCAAAGTCGAATCTTTGTGTGTACAGCAGGTTGTGTGATTCCACCACAACACTGCAGAGGAGAATGGCACTTGGGAAGTTAAATTTTTGCATCCTGTCCAGTCCTTTGGGCCAGCCTGGAAATCTGGGGCATTTCCACACTGCTCCCCACTCCTGCTAATAATGGTTCAAATTCTGAACAGGGCAAGAGCTGAATCCTGAAAAAATACATGTTACCTCCCTGTCTTCCTTCTGCTAAACCCGATCCTCATCCTTTCCTTCTGATAAACTGGATAATTTATATGTCACCTGTACCAGCAGCTCCCAGGCCCAGATACCACCCACCCCAGCTAGCACGAGGTTCCAAATTAAGATGTACATGACTGCAAAGAGCCAATTTTATTAGACAAACACTAGGGGAAAAAAAATCTTCCATCCTCCTCTCATTCGTGAAGCCACACAGGGCAAAGTATTCCCATGTCTATTCCTGACAGGGAGTGAGGCTGCCCCAGCACGGGGGCTGCTGCTTTGGGTGTAAAGACTGAATCGAACATGCAGTATTTAAGACAATTAGGTTTTCAAAGAAACTACACTAAACATTTCTTTCATGTGTAATCAAATTATGTTAAAGCAAACCTCATAATTTAAACCATTCCATTGGTCAGCTCCTATTTGTTTTCCCTGCACCCTCATTTTTGCTCCAGATCTGTCACATTACATTAACACCTTTCCTACTCACTGCCTACAGAAATAACAGCCTTCGACATGCCTGCACAATCCATTTGTCCTGCTCTAATTACTTTTTGACATAGCCTCTTCTGCTGTTATCTTGCCTTTTCTGACCTCTGTCTGTATTAAAGCCTTTTAAAACAATCTTTAAACTCGGTATTTATTGTGATGTGTCTTATATGATACTGCTGGAGTATCAGGCGGCAACATTTTGTAAATCAAATATTTAAATCTGTGGTAATACGATAATGCACTTGAGGAGGAAAGCTACTGCACAGTGGTAACAGCTACAACTGGCTGCTCGTAACACAAGCCCCCAGGACTGCAGCACATTTTCAGGATGAAATTCCTATAGCCATAAAACTGTTCTACTGCTCAAGGAAGCTGCTCAAAGATAAATGGGGTCTTCTGTGTACTAGGAATTTCCCTTAATTTCACAAATGGGGAGGAAAGCAGGAGAAACTGAGAAAAGTGGTCATCCTGCACAAGAGAACCCAAACAACCTCCAGACAAATTGAGCAGAGAGGAAGAGGATCAGGCAGGGTGCACCAACAATGCAACCCATGACAAATCACACTCTTCTTCAAACCCAGGGAAGAAACCATGAATCTCTAATCCCAATATCCCTCTGTTTTCATCAAGCCCATTCAAAAACTGTGCCCTCATTTTCTTTTGTGGTGATTCACAGAAGATGAGCCTCTAATTACCAGCTACTTCCCCAGCTGAAGCAGCAGAGGATCTGCTCTGTGCCAAGTGTCTGCTTTGGAGTCAAGAACTTTTCCACACGGTGGAACTAATTTTTTGGATATCAAGTTGATCCCAATGTACGTATGTCTCATGATACAGTCTAACTACATCTTTACATGCTATTTTCCACATGATCCAGCCTCGTGCTAACTTAATTGGTATCTAGTCAATATTTCACTCACATTTAAAGAGATTCCTCAAACCTACATTTGCTCTGGTTCATTTACAGGGTAATTATCCAGCTCACACCAAGTCTGGCCTTCTAGATCCAACCAGTGCAGACACAGGCACAGCTCTGCTGGGAAAGCACAGCTCTACACTTTGTCTTCCAGATGACAGCACTATAAAACCGACGGGGGACAAAACCAGAGTCAATTAAAATACATTAAATGCAATGCAACAATTCTAGGATTTGTCATAGAGATTTTATTCCTTTGAATTCCTCTGACTGTGTCCTCAGGACATTAAATCCCATGAATGCTGTGGAAAGCTCTTCCCACAACACTTCCTTATGCTCATTTTTATTTTCCCCTTTCTCTTTCCTGTCAGCAGCCCTGACCACAAACCTCGGCCTCATTAAGGCATCTGAACAGAGAAGGGACCCGTGGCTGCACGACCAGGCCAGTCTGCTGGAAAAGCAGGAGTGTGAGACGATGCTGTGCTGGAGCTGATGGAAAGGTTTTTCAGCGATGGTTTTTCTCAGGACACCCAACAGCAGGAGCGGGTAATGCCCACAGGAACTGCTGAAACAGTGAGGATTTAGGGGACCAAAAGCAACAGACACCAGACCTGGAACCAAGGCCATAGAGGTCCCCAAATTTCGTGCCTCAGGAGTGAAGAGGCTCCAAGCTCCTCTGTACAGCGGCACAGAACAGCATCTCCTCCCAGCCGGCTCCGGAGCGGCTGCGGAAGTCTGGGGCTTAATTCCTTGTGCAGGAACCTCGTGCTCGGAGGAGACCCATGTTGGGACCGTGATTAGTTCTTAACAGATGCCTCTAAATTGCCTGCTGGAGGAATCCACCTCTCCCCGTGACTGCCCGGGGACGTGGCCCCCGAATTAGGGGGGTTGATTTCCCCTCATTAAGCCTGTCCTGAGCTGCTCTCTGCAGGAACCGTCCTCGCCACGGCTCCCACTGCAGCTCCAGAGAAACCCTGGAACTCCATGGAACCCCCGCAACTGCCTGCCCTGGTGTTCCTGGCTTTGGGAATGTGAAAATGGCAGATTAGCTAAACCAAACAAATTCACCCAGCTGCTCTCAGGGCCGAGGAGCGGGTGCAGCCGAGGCCCCACTCACAGCAAGTCTGTGTGTGCAGGACAGACAGACAGACAGACAGACAGACAGACAGAGCTGCCCTGCTCTCTGCAGCCTCGCTGGCTGCCCACCATAGCCATAAATCCTTCCCCAATGCAGCACAGTGGGTTTAGCCAGAGGGAACCTCTGCAACACGAGGTGCTGCAAGAAATGTGAGAGGGTTTGAGAGGAAACATGTAAGATTCAGATTTGAAATTAAAATGATCTGCCCCAACAACAGCGCCTGGATTTCTGCATTAAATTTTTGACATTCCAATGGCATGATACGTTCGTGTTGCTCACCCAAGATAATCCCACGCGTTTTTTTCAGAAGTTAAAAATTAAAATCTGCATTAGGGTTTTTATCATATACCTTGAAAACAAGGCAAATAGAAAACTCCCAGTGCTCACCACCAGGCATCTTATCAGCAGGAACTACGGGGCTCTTTGTGCTGTGTTGTGATGACTTTGCAGCACACGTACTCCTGAAAACAGCCCCTGCTACTCACAGGAGACACCCTGGATGCTCAGATCCATGAGGCACCACACCGAGCAAGTTCCTACACCAAATTTAGCAAACTGCACTTGGACTACGTCTATAGGAGCAAAGTAAGATGTTAGATAAGGGCCACACCAGGGTTATGCACACTCAGTATTTGGTTAAATCAGGAATTAGACTTAGGAATTCCAGAGATACAAATGTCACTTAACAAAACAGAACATAAATACCCACACGGCAGTGACCCTCTTCTTTAAAGCAAAAGACATCCAGCTTTTCCTGTGTGAGCCTTGCCAAAGACTAATTACATTATTGCTTGTTATTTGTAACAAAACATAAACATTTTCCTTATGCCCTGAGACAGCAATCACAGAGGAACCTGTACACCCCCACCTCAACACACAGTGTCGTGTAGGATATAAAGCTCTCTGATCTAGTCTCATCCACCCACTAAATTGCTCCAAAGTTTGCTTGCACATATTCTCTGCAAGTCCAGGGACAAGCTGCTTTCTGCACTGGCAATACAGCGAGCAGGGTGACAGTCTAACATGGTGTCCTGCTGAGATCCAAGAATAGCAATGCCTTAAAAGGCAGCGATGTTGAGATCACAAGGAAAAGAGAATTAGGGCACAGCTGTGGAGTTCTGTAGGCTAAAACATAGACTCAATATGTCAGAGAAAATTAAATCACAGAGCTACATGTAATTTCTAGTCTCATTTGGAACTTTCCTGTAGCTGTGCAGAATTTGTGCTTGGGTCATACATGTGAGTCGCTGCGTTTCTGCATACAGAAAGAAAGCATGAAATTAATTTTAAAAGAAAAAACAAAGGAGTTGTATGCTGCAGTAACACAAAGAGCTATGTTTGGAAGGATGTGTACATGCTACTGCAGCTCACACACACTTCTGTGAGCAGCTCTGGAGGGCAGACAGCAAAGCCCCAGCCCCACCTCAGGTGACACAACCTCACCTGCAGCACAAAACAAAGACAAACTGACCTGACGGATCTGAAAAAAGCCTGTTTTCCTGTGGTTGTCAGGTAAGTGAAAGGGACCCTTCCTCAAAATTTAAAGTACCAAAACTGATAACAAACTTTAGCACAGGCTTTTCCTCTTGAAGAAGTGGTGTTACATTTTTCAGATCATTATCTAGATATAAATTTGCCAGTATTTCTTTATCCTTGAAGGCCAGTACCAGCTTCTCTTCTGAAAGCATTCAATATCCAACAGCCTACAGTCCATTATCCTCTGCCAATATCTCCTATTGCAATCTGTGTCCAACTACTGAATTTTTGGGATGTCAGGGTCTGTGCCTGTCGGTGCAAGAGCTGTGCCTTGAGCCAGGAGCTTGGTGCCTTCCCCAGTGTTTTCTGCCCAGCTCCAGAACAGCCTCCAGAAGGCAGCGCAGCAGAGACCAGCACAGAGTGGTTTGATGGTGAGCACTGTGGGTTCCATGGGAGCCCCTGGATGAAAAGCTGGCCTTTAGGCAGAGCAGGAAGGGCTCTCCCGGCCAAATCTGGACCATGGAGCAGCTGAGCAGTGCCTCACACACACAAGAGACCAGGCTTTACCTGACCAGCAGACCAAAATTCTCTCTTTAAAAGGCTCTGAAGGCCAGGGACAGATAAGAGAGAAGACGGAGGAGATAAAGCAGCTGGCAACAAGGGAGCAAGAAACTGATTGGGATGAGGTGTAGATGGCCAGGCTTTCCTAAATCCCTGGTACTTGAGCACCACAGTGGTACAGAACAACAAGAAAACAGAGGTTGGAAGCTGCACGTAACTATGAGTGTGTTTAGCTAAGTGTATTTCCTGTGGAGCTCACAGAGCACGGCTGCACTCAAAGCTGGTCTGTTGCTATCAGCCATCCTTTGTCCCTAAAGAGGTAAATTATACCTCTGATTTGTATATAAAGTTCAATAGCTGCTAATGGTTATGCTTGAGCTGCAGACGGAGCTGTGGACTGACATCTCCAGGAGTCAATTCCTACGAAGGGATAGTACATTGAGAGATTTTTACAAAGGGGGAGAGGTCAGCAGCCAACAGGCAGGGAGAAGTGAAAACGAGCCAGGGAGGGATGCACAGGGGCAGCTCAGTGAGTGTCTGCCTGGGGGACCAGGCTCAGTGGGTCAGGACCTGTCGACCCCTCGTCCGTGAGTGGCATCCCGGCCCACGGCAATGGGGCTGGAGCCAGATGATCATTAAGGTCCATTCCAACCCAGGCTGTTCTGTGACTGTATGACCCAACTCCTGCTGGAGTTCCAGAGCTGTGTGCGTGGCACTGCTCGGGAGAAGGAGGAATGCACCGTGCTAGCCACCACACGGGGAAGGAGATAAGGCAGGGGTGCAGGCGAGCAGGAGGGATGTGTGAATTCAGCCCGCAGTGATGGAGGAGAGCTCTTCTGGAAACTGCCAACACCGGGAAGGGTTAACAGGGCAGTTCCCGAGCACAGGCGCTGCACGCAGGGGCACACGTGCACACCACGATCTAATTAACAGAGAAAACGCCAAACGCTGCGGATGAAATGCTTTTCCCGAGCAAAACTATGTATTACCTACTTTTAAGCACAGCCCGGGTTCATACATATGCAACGTTCTTCACCAACACCGTGGGTAGTGCGGGAAACAATCCCGCAGACGAGGATGCAAAAGGAGGTCACTGATTCTCCGGGAATATCTCTGGGAGCAGTTGGAGGCAGCCCCGCACGCGATCCCAGCCCAGCCCGGCCCGGCCCGGCCGGCGGAGGAGCCGCAGCCCCGCGGCCGCTGCCAGCGCCGCTCGCCCTGACCCAGTTTCCCGCAGCATTTCTGCATAGCGACAGAGGTCCGAGCAGGACAAGTTGTCACCTCCCAGCCCACGGGATTCTCCATTTCCTACTGCTCCGGCTGGATGTGCCCAGCCTTTACGCGCAGGCACACACACGAGCGCGGCGTTGCACATAAATGTAAGTAAACACAGGGAGAGAAGGAATTGGAACGACAACAAAAATCCTGTTCTCGTACACAGAATATTCCTCTGAAGTAGACACAGGGCTGTGAGAGTGGCTACGTGAGTGTCCATCCCGTGGACCCTCCTTGGGAGAAGCCTGGCAGTTCCATTCTGGCCAAAGCTCTTTTAAAGGGACTTCGCCCGTTTCTGGCTGGTTCTGAGCATTCCTGTTCCCCTGAACCATTCCTGCTCTTTCACTTCCACCAAAAGGAATCCTATTGATTGAGCCACCCAGAAAATTACAATTCCTTCATTACCCCCAGCCAAAGCTCTGACGCTGTGAGGAAATGCATTTTCCCACCCTAAGCCCCGCACACCTCATGTACTGTCCTATTTCCTACTCCCTCAGCCCCTATGGAATTACAGTGTATTGACTGCAGATGCACTGGCAGTTCTCATGTCATCTCAAGGCTTTTTCTTTTTAAATTTTTTTTTTTCCTAGGTGAAGCATCTATATGTCCTCTGTTCCGAAATTTTGTGCTGAAACTATAACAAGCCAAAAAATCTCTTCAATGGGAAATTTCACAAACGGAGGATTATGACTTCAGCTCCAGAATAAGCAGCAGGAGCAGATGGAACTCTTCAGAAACAATGATTCCATTTTCATGCAAATTTCCTTAGTAGTTAAAAAAAGACGACGAAGAAAAAACCACCAAGATATCAGAATGGTCTCTAAATGGAAGGTTTTTGAATGATGCTAAAAGCAAAGGGCTGGTAGCTCTCCAGAGTCCCAAGCATTTTAGCGGCAGCCAGGGTGAAAAAAAAACCATGACAAACTAAACCCAGACTCCATCCCCACTCAGAGTCAGGATAAGGGAAAGGGAAAATGGAGTGAATGTGTATTTTAGTTCTTATGATTTTCAACATCCTCGGCTTTGTGCTAATGCACACTTCAGAGCTAATTCTTATGCTCTTTAGGAGCACAGGCTTCATTCATGAAGCAGCATGACAGAAATTCTTTATCCACTTGATGACTACAGAAGGTGACAGGCACCGAGAAGCAGGCAGCCACGGGGACCCTGTCAGAGTGCTAACCTGCAGCGCTCCTCCTCGGAGGACAGCGCTCCCCTGATTGCAGGAACACAGACATGCATATTTCATAGCCCAAGTGTGGAAACTGAGCCAATTCTTTTGTTATTAATACTGGCAGCATACCCTAAAAAACAAATAATGCAGAGTTAGCAGACCCTGTTTCTGGCTCTTCTACTGACTTCTTACTCAGTTTTGGTCTTGTGCCTTCACTTCCCCCTTGTGTTTACTCCCCAAGTGAGAGAATTCGAGCTACTCCCTCACTCTCAGCACGGTGAGGACAACTGGCTTTGCACAACAGAGTGTGACTGTGCCACACTGTAGCACCCACCACTGCCCTGTTGTGCACACAGAGCACATACTCACGGTAGTAAATGGAATACTTCGGAAGGCCCAGGGAATTCCACTTTTACAGGCTACTCTTTCAGGCTGAGGTTTTAAAGCCAAGAGGAAATGATAGGCACAGAGGAGCAGGACTGCAACAGTGCTGTGGGTCAGGGCCTCTCCCTGAGCAGAGCTGCAGCTGCTGGACACGGGGCTGGGATGGCTCCTTTGGACCAGCCCCTCCAAATCCAGGCGTCCCTCCTGCCACAGCTCCTCCCTGATGCCACTCCTGATGTTTTGTAGTGAGGCTTCATAGGCGCTTATAAATTCTATCAAACAAGTTCTGTTTCCATCAGTTTCACACTGATTTTTAAAATTTATTTTATCGTTCCTTTTTCATGCAAAAGGGATACAAATTTGGCTTCAAATAAGGCTGCCAAGAGTAAAGGCCTCTGAGCCATGTGTTCAATACCAAGAATACTTCTGTTTAATCCCATTCTACCTACACTTATCCTTTTCATCATGTCACTGGCCAAATCTTTTCACTTTGAATTTGCTCTCAAGCTGAATCTCTTTCCTTCCTCATCAAGTTAGATGGATTTAAGCAATGACAGCTACCGAAAGGACAGAGCACATACAAAACTCCAAAAATGGGCTCAACAATGTTTATTTTCAAGCTCTTCCCTTGCTTACTTCTTAGCAGAAGGATGTAAAGAAACAATTTCCTCAGTTAATCCCTCCTTGACCCAAATTAACTTTTTCCAAACTATTTTCTTAAATAATTTCCTTACAGTCTTGCCTGAATGAACTTGACAATAGGCACATCTCAGTCTCCCAAGGAAAGGAAGAGAACAGCAATGGGGAGGGATAAGAAGATAACTTAGCTGGGCATTGGGGTGCTGGAAGACAGGAGGTCCAGATTAACACCCTGGATTTCTCTTTATTTCTCAATAAAGATGACACGGGAGGGAAAAAAGACATGAATCCTTTAAGCCCCCACTTCTTCACTTGCTGGTCTTTGCAGTATGAAGAGAAATGAGATCCATCTGCCCCAGGTCTCGCCTGCCTGGATCAGCACACTGGATCTGACCAAACTTATGGGAAGTCTTCCTTCCTCCTTGTCTTGTCACAGCCTTTCTCCAGGATGGGAACTGCCAGAAAGACTCGAGGATAACTGGGGGAAGCACAAGAGAGCACCAGCATTGCCTCTCCTTTAGATGCCTCGACAGATCTCCGTCGCTTTTTCATTTTGACTTGGGTAAATTTTAAGCAGCACAATGCAACACAAAGTTACATTTTTTACATGACAGTACTGTAAAATGGCTGAAGGGCTGGAAGCTGGGCCAACCCCCACCTCCTGCCCCCAGCCCCATCAGCACTGACAGGGTCCTGCAGGGCCTGGCTCCGGCGCCGAGGAACAGCCACGGCACAACGGCCTAGGCTGCGGTGCCCTTGCCTGGGGAACTTGTTCTCCACGGCTGCTCCAGCAGCTCACTTCCCAATGGGAAATGATGTTTTCCATAGATTTAGTGAAACACAGTTCTAATTTAGCAGTCGCGATGTTCATCCTACTGAGCAGGACCGAGTGTTTTGAGAATGAGAGCAAAATAATTAGGACGAGCCTCAAAATATTCGAGCGACTCAAACATTTGAAGATCACCTCTGATGTGGGGACAGGAGGCACCTGGAGATTGGCATGTGGTTGTGCTTATACATCGTGCCAAAACCCTGTTCCCTATTCCAGAGCCTAACATTTCATATTTGAGGACTTTTATAGTATTTCTACTAATCTTAAAATGGGTTCCATAGATGTTCAGATACCTTGTAAAGCCCGTATTACCCAAAAAACCCCACTCTTATGGATTCATTTTTTATTTTTCATGAATAGGATCAAAGACACCATATGCTTTTCAGTCAGAAGCCCACTCTTACCCCAGCAAGCACCAGAATATGTACTTTAACAACTGCATCAACTACGTTTCAGGAGTATAACTAAATGATTCAAGAAATGAAAGACAATCTTCAAAAGAGGAGGCAGAGAGGAAGCTGTCTGGGAACTGGAGAAGTTACTACAATGGTGATTGTGGGCAGAATGGACAGCAGATAGGAGTTATCTCCTTCACACTCGTGACAGGGAGGTGGCAACCTCTTCATCCACATCAATAGCAGCTGCGTGACAGTGATACGAGCCTGGGTCACCATTAAAGCAGCATGTCAAGCTTTTTTTTTTTCTTTTTCTTTCCAAATTGCTTCCTTTTGGATGAGTTCCATGTAACTGTCATTTGTTTTCTCATTTTGTTTTCATTTTCCATTTATGCATTCATCCAGCCCTTAAGGGGGAATTCTACAGAAATCCATGTCAAGAATATCCACAAGGGCCCTCTGACCCACCCCTCCCACTCCCGCACGTCCCAGCTAATGACATCATGGCACATATGAAAAACTCAACAAACCTGACCAGCAAAGGGCAGGAACTGCATTGCCCCTGTGGCACCTTCCCTTCACGGTGCACGAGCCCTGTGCCAGCCTACTGGGGCTGCCAGAGCACCAAAGCATGGGAACCCAGAAACAGCAGTGGGTTACTGCAGTTGTTACTGGAAGCGTTTTTACAGCAGCAAAACACAGAGAGAGAGGAGCTGTGCAGTGTCAGAGAACGAGAACCTGTCCCACAGTACAGGACTGTAGCTCAGAAGCGACCTCAGGAGTCACCCAGTCCAATCTCCCCTCCAAGAAGGGTGTCCAGTGCTTTCGTCTCCCCCTCTCAAAGTGGTCTCAGAGAAGAATAAAAGGTCAATAACTGAAAAAAGAAGAGGGAAAAAAAGACGAAGAAACCTGGAAGAGAATGAGAAGAGAAAACGCAACACGGACATTGATTTCTCCCCACTGTTCAGCCCTGGGTTCCCTCTGAAAACACTTAAAGAAACAAAGTTAGTGCATCTCAGTGCAATTCCAGAGACATCCCAGTGTCTCGTTTCACTGTTGCAGCACAGGGAAAGGATGCAGAAGAGTTGTGGGAGCAGCTTTGAGTTTTGTCAGTCTCAAACCACTGAAACTAGCAAGGCAGTGGACTTCATTCATCATCAGGTGGTGTCATTGAGAACGTGCTTTAAAGTGTTTTATTCTGTCCTGCCATACAAACGGGAACAGTTGTTCTCGCTGTGCTGAAGAATGGAAGGGAAACAAACACAAGCAGAAAATCTCCTCGATGCTACGTGTGGCTCAGGGCAACGCTGCCGATGGGATTTGGTGGGGGCTGTCCTGCCGCTCCAGGGGGGACAATCCCGAGGTTTTCCAGGAGCCCACAGCGCTCGTCAAAGGCGCCGGAGCCGCTCCGTGACACCTTTTAGGTGCCTTTAAGCGCGAACACCAAGCGGCCTGGCGCCGCTGCCCGGCTCTGCCCATGCCGGCGCCGTGACCCAGTTTCCCAGTGGCCCAGAATGCCCGGGGATAACCCAGCGCGGGGGCTCGGGGGCCGGCGGACCAGGCCCGGCCGCCGCCCGCCGGGGCCGGCTGACAGCGCGGCGGGACGGGCGGCGGGGCGGTGCCGGGGCAGGGGCAGGGGCAGGAGCAGGAGCAGGGGCAGGAGCAGGAGCAGGAGCAGGAGCAGGAGCAGGAGCAGGAGCGGGGCAGGTGCGGGGCAGGTGCGGCCCGGGCCCGCCCGGCACCCAAACAGCCGCGGCGCTGCGCCCGCCGCCGGGGCGGGACGGACCCTCCGGGGCGCGGCCCAATGGGGAGCCGGCCCCGCGCCCCCGCAGCCAATGGGCGCGGCGCTGGCGCGCACGTGACGGGGCGCGCGGCCGCCCGTCAGCGGGCGCTATATAGCGGGGCGGGGGCGCGGGCGGCGGCGGTCGCGGGGGCTCAGGCGGGTCCGGCCGCCGCTCCCGCCCCGTCCTGCCCGCGCCGCGCCGGGGCCGCCGCTCAGCGCCGGCAGCTGCCGCACCGGCCAGCACCGTGCCGACAACTTTGGGGAGAGCGAGCCCAGCGCGGAGCCGTCCCCGGGAGCGCCCCGCCAGGTAAGGCGTTAATCCGAGTCCCGGCGGGCCGGGGGGAGCCGCCGGGGGGGCGGGGGTCGCGCTGCGCCCCGACCTGCCGCCAGTTGGTTTTTTTTTTTTTTATTATTTGTATTTTATTTTTCCAGTCTCATTTCTGCACGTGCTCCTTTGTTCTCCAACAGAAGCGCTTTTTTTTTTTTTTTTCATATATGTGTGTATATATATATATATATATCCGTTAATGTAACGCAGCTGGAGCGGCCGCTCCCCGCCGGTACCGCGGGAGGGGGGAAACAGGCGGCAGCTCCCCCTTTACCTCCCCCCTCCCCGCTTTATTCCCTCCTCCCCCGAAGAAGAAGGAGAAAACTCGAGCGGTTCCGCGGCGCTGGAAGTTGCTCGCGGGTCCGGGTCGGTAACCAGACACGCGTGTCGCCCGAGGGCTGGCGGGGAGGAACTGAGCCAGACGGGGACACAAAGGAGGGGGGCAGCCCCAGACACGCCGTCCCCGCCCCGCGGCGGCAGCGCCCGGCACCGCCGAGACCCGGGCGGGGACGGCGAGGAGGGAGAGGATGCCCCCGGTCCCCGCTTTTGTCTCTGGCTTTCGGTGGCACCTGCGGGGGCGAGCGCTCGGCCGCCCCGCCCGCGGACCGTATCGCGACCGGCGGCGGCGGATTAGCGGCAGTTGTTGGGGTCGGAGAGGGTGAGACAGCCCCGGTCTCGGCGGCTTGGTTCCGTGGCCGTGCAGGGCTCGATTCCCTAAGCCTCATGTTAATTAATGAAATCATTAAAAAATATAAAAAAAACCCACTGCAATAAAACGAGCCCCGATGTGCAGTATTCCCCCAGTTCTTGCTCCATCACACTCGGAATTTTTATCGCAACTTGCTCTAAAAGAAATTTAACATATTTGCTCCCAGACTGTCGACAGTGATTAGCTGTGACGCTTGCAATGGACTCTATACAATATCTAAAAGAAATTTAATGTATGTGCCCCCCCGCCAGACCAACTGCAGTGATTTACTGTGACGCTTGCAATGGGCTGTGTATACGATATCTAAAGAAATTTAACTTATTTTCCCCCCAAATCCTCTATAGTGGTGCTTGGACTCTGTGCATGATAAAATATGTTCAATGGACACTTAAAAATCTGGTATTCTCTAAGAAAATCATTTTCATAAACTTTTCCTATCGTTTCCTCAGCAAAAACAACCCATTATGAAACCTCTAAGTACAATTCTTCCACAAGTTTAGCAAGTTGAGAAGGGGGGATAATTTACCCTCCTTGTTTTGTCCAGGAATGCAAGATAGCATATTTTAAAAGTTAATAAGTATTAAAAGCCACGAGGAGCATTAAAAGTGTATTTCCAAGTGGCGTGCTCCCCGCAGCCGCCGCGCAGAGCAGCCAGCACAGCGCCTGCAGCTCCACGCAGAGCAGAGGTTATTCACATGGCTGTTCGAGAAACTCCATTCATATCTCTGACTACCTGGATTTGAATAGAAACCAGACAGCAATTCTTTGGTCCCAGCCACTATTCGCCCCGCTGGACAATAGAGATTTGTTAGCACACAGGCACAAGCCCTGGGACACAAAGCTGGAGGCAGCAGAGATAGGGGCTTCACTGCACAGGAAATTACAGCTTTTGATGCACTGTTGGCAGGTCTGTCGGTTCAGAACAGCAACATGCCTGTGCCATGTTTAAGAGCTCCTGACTGCCATTTTTAACCACCTAGAATGTCATAAAAGCTTTATTGTTGCAGTACATAAAATCATGAAGTCCATATGGTTACTTTTCAGCTGCCCTGGGTCTGGAAGGCAGAAGCATGATCTGGCTGGAAATTTTAATTTGGGGGGGAGTGTGTGGGGGGGAATTAAAAGAATGTAAGGATAGAAAACCTCAGAGTGTTTATAAAAGCAGAGATTTGTTACCGAGGCGGCTGATGTCCAGCCCGAGATGGGGTGGTGTTCTAACAGACTTGGTTTAGTGGTGGTTGTAAGGCGACAAGGCTGGGCAGCTTATTTCATCCTTAAAGGTTCAGTAAATTTACTCCATGCAGCTCCAGTACCAGCTGTGGAGGAGAACATTGTTCAGTTGTGTCAACTTGGGAAACACAAAAATAAATAAGAAAAACCAAACTGCTCAGTGTCTGGTACCTCCCATTTCCCCTACTTTCCCCCCAGTCTGGAGTTAAAATGAGAACTGCACGGAGACTGGGCTTTAATCCGCTGATTGGAGCCAATGAGCAGAAATTATCGAGATTAGAAAACCAACCAGCAGGTTTTATTAGCTGAGAAGCCAGCCCCTCGCTGTGCACGGCGCCGTGGCCGCGCGCCGGGGCTCGGGGCACTCCTCGCCCAAAGAGCGGGAGGGTTGGGGCTGGTCCTCCTCTCCTTTTGTATTTTTCCATAAATCTTACCTCCCCTACTACCTTAGGGCCAGACAGAACACCCGGTCCAACGGGCTTTTAAGAGTGTTAAAACTGTGCCAGGCAGGCAGTGTCAGGGTGTCTCTAGGTGTGAGCCTCGCTGTGAGCGCAGCAGGAGTGGGATGACTTGGCTCTTCTTCACCCAGGAAAAACAATGAAAGTGAGAGTTGTGTATTGCTGTTGGGAAGTGTGTGTGTTATGAGCTGCAGCCATACAAAGCATCATAAAATACAGAAACAAATGTTGGGCTGTTTGCTGCCATTAAGCACGTTTTTATCAACACAATCCTTGCGAGCTCAGGAAAAGGGGAAGAGTTCTAAAGCAAGGAAGGTCCATCTTCCAGGGAGGCACTTGGGAGGCACTGCTGATGCTCTGACCAGCCCATGAGGCAGATGATGGACTTGGTTCCACTGGTCCTTCGAGCAACGTAGGGCAAAAAAAGGCTGGATGTCTTAAAACAACACACTTCTAAAAATGGTGCTTCTTGTACAACTAATAAACACCCGTACATGTGAGGGGCCAGCTCACAGAATTTTCAGCTGCTGTTTCACAACATTAAAAATATAAATGTGAATGTAAATACTTTTCACAGGAGTCAGTTTTGTCTGAGTAATTATATAACTTCCTTGAATTCTCTTCCTGATGGAATACAATGGATTGGGTGTATTACTTCTCAGTAAAACTTAGCTTGATTGTAATCTAGCCCAATTCTTATCACCTATTTTGATTTCTTTTTTCTTGCTGGTACTGACAAGCCCAGGAGGACCTACCTAAAATAGGCCTTTGAACAAAAACATTGTTATTATTAATAAAGGTTAAGGCTATTGATGGCTCTATCTACAACACACTTTTAGATGAAATTCCATGGTGTTCTTAAAATTCAGCAACCTTTTCTGTTACCTGTAAGACTGCTAATACTTAATATTCTTCCAGATGCTGATGAAAAACCTACCCCTTGAAAGTGCTGTCTAAAAAAAAAAAATGTGCTGAAAAGTTAAATTTTGTCCTTGCAATTGAGTCATAAGATTTTAAGTACCTGTTAAGCACATAGTTTTGAATGGAAACCAGACCATTATAAGTAGGCAAAAAGCACTTCTGCTTAATCGAAACAGCCATAAGAGGAATGTCTGGGCATAACCTGCCCCCAACAACCTCCGCAGACTCAGCCTGGACATGGGAATAATCCCATCATGCACATAAGAAAAGGATGCTGATGGCTCTTCTCATGTGGTCAGGGTTTATTTAAACTGCACATAGAAATAACAGATAATTCCGAAGTCAGTTTTCACAACTCCAGTTACAACTATTCTGAGGGAAAGCTTATAAAGCCAGAACCACTGTCACAACCACTAACAGCCTTGGAAGTTGCAGCAGATGCAGAAGACCAGCGCGTGTATAATCCAACCATTAATAGGTGGTATTGCATTACAGGGTTGGTTGCCAATTAAAGTGCATCAGGTATGCTGAGATCTCACAATACACTTGGCAATTTAACACAAAATGTGGAATCCCAGGAATTTCATTTTATCTTAGTAATAGCCAGCAGATGCTGTAATCGTTTCAAACCCACAGCGTTGATTAATAGTGCTCAACAGTTTCAAATGTTAAGAACTCAAAAGATAACAATTGGGTGTTCTGATATTAAGGATAACATGGAAGCATGTGTTTCCCTAAGAAGCACCACGGACATACAGTCTGATGACATCACCTCTTCAAACAGACTTCAGTCATTCCTGCCCTCCGTGTTCTGCCTGAGAGTAGCTCAAACCATCTGCAGCTGCCCTGGACCATAACACAAAGAAATGAACCCCACTGCCAGCAATGACCTGGGTAAAACTGCAGATTTCTGAGTGCCGAGTGCTGCATCTCAAACCCAAGAACCCTCCTGCATTAGCAGTTAATTGTGTGGGAATGAATATTGCAGGAAGCCTGGGAATGGGAATTCTGCTGCCCGGTAGCAGGTCCCTTTCCACCATAACGGCTTTGGGGTCATGCACAGCTTGGGTTTGCAACACCAGGCTGCTCAGCGCTGCGGTTCTCCCATGTTTCCCCTGGAAAGGCCAGGCTGTGTGGGATGAGATGCCCAGCTGTATGGGCTGGGTGGGCACGTGGAGCAGTAACGTGTCCCCCCACGGGCACTGGCCTCAGCTCAGAGCTGCTCTAACACAGAGGGGACAGGGGCTGTGTGTTCTGGGGTGGCTCCAGCCCCGGCAGGGTGAGCCCAGGTGGTGACACGGGCACTGCTTGTCCAGTGCAGGCACATTGGAATGCAAGGAGCCCAGCGAGCTATAGGTTACTAATCCCCAAAATTCTGTCAATATGTTTACTGATTCTCAATTTGGTAGCCAAATCAGTTTATAGTTCTCTTGGAAAATACCTTGTCATATGAGTATTCAAGGCTTTCCTACTTCACTTTTTCCAGGCTTTTAAGCACACATTACTTGAGCATTAGAGCACACATCCCTCTGTTCCTGTGTACAAATCTGCAGTGCCTCTGTAAATAGTGCTACATCTTGAGCCTGATGCCATGAACAAAAAGGATTAATCTGGTCTATGAGCAGAAGTGGTCAGGGTTTCACCACGCACTGCAATTCCCAGTCTCCCATATTTACTTACATTTCCAGCTGCACGCACGCCAGTGCCCTGGAGTGGCAGCAGCTCCATTTACATAACCAGGGCTGGGTACCCCGGGGGCTCGTGCTGGAGCTGAGCCCCCCCAGTGCAGGCAAGGAGAGAGCTCTCACCTCGCTGAGAACACTGCTCCTCCACGGGGGAGGCTGGGGGAGTCCACCAGGGCGGCTGCATCACAGAGTGTGGTTATGCGGCAGACATAAAACCCTCCCCTGCAACGGGGTGTAATGAACGGCTCTTCCTAGTCAGATTTATCTCTTTAGGTAGAGCCTCAAAATCAGACTTTTAAGATGATCAACACGTTTGCAGACAAGGTTTACATGAAAAAGATCCTAGCTGCAAAACAGAATGCGTTCAAGTTTGCTATATATTATTTTCTGCTAAAGATTTAAATATCATGTGGCTTTAGCTTTCTTTCTGTTCACTGAATATCAAGGTCAATTAGGAATGATGTCTGGCTAGTACTCTCAGAGCAGATTAGACAGTTGCATCAAAAACTAGGACCATGTATAGGTCATCTGTTACTGTGACCTAGATTTCTGAGAATCTGTTCAATTTGTTTTATTGAAAATGTGGTCCTCTCTCAGTTCTGTTTCTCATAGCAAACCTTTCTGTAACAGCAGAAAATAGCTTTATTAGATACTTAGAGACATTGCTTACTACTTCTGCTAAGGCACAAAGAAAATCAAATCCATGCAGCAGACCTGTGCCTGTCATCCATTTAATTTTAAAATAACTTAAGGTTCTGAAAGGCTTATGCCTCATAATCTAAAGCATTTGGTCCACATGCCAAATACTAAGCAATCTGAAATACATAATAGCTTAGCTCCAGCTTTGTTTGCCCTATTTAATTCATTTTTTGCCTTTGGTAACCAGGGTGTAGACGCGATATTTCTGCAGTCTGGTTTGGAAGAGAAGAACGTACAGAAATATTTGAGTGAGGCTGTTTTGTTTGTATCTGTGTGAACTTTGTGGTGCCCTGGGAGGAGAGTTGGATTTCCCAGATCCACACGTCCCTCCCAACCCTGCCTGTTTACTGAGGATAAGGATGGTGCTGCCTGAATCCTGACACTTTACAGTACATCCACCTATGCCTGCTGGGTTGTCATTCTGAAACCACATAAAAGCAGATTTCCATTTGGAACATTTTAGCCAAATTTCCTCTCTTCTCAGAGCTCTTAATTGTTCCGGTAGAAAGCAATTACTAGAACATAGACCACGCAAACCCCGCTGTTGTTGGTCTAAGTACTGGCGAGAGGGAAGACAACAAGGTGTATCTTAAAATATTAGAAACTCTGTTCTAAACACCAGTGAGTTCGGTGTAAAAGGAAAACTATGAAAACAATGAAGTGATTGCAGAACTCGCAGTCCAAAGACCACCAACCAAATTTGAGCATTACCATCGTCATCAGTCTCTGTGGCTTATCATGCTGGGGTACAAAGCACATCTGGAACACTTGTGCTCTCATCACACCCCAGGACAAAAGATCACCAATAGGATCAAATGTGAGGAAAAGGGGCACCAAAATAGAAAATATGCCAATAGGCTGAGATTCACCAATGAAAATCTGCAGCACGTCCCTCCCTCCCTCATACATCGATCTTAGGAAATCTGTTCCCATTTTTTCAGAATTCTAAAGCGAGTTCTACCAACTCATATGAATTTTATACTACTTTCATATTCAAACTTTTATGTGCATCTCAGCACACTGGGACCAATTTATTTTATAGGCAAGATAAAACCCTGCGATATTTGGTGACGTTACCCAAAGATCATTCTTCTAAATGAACATAAGTACAATTTCTCCTTTTTGTTTCACATGATGGCTGCATTTGAATAGGCTAAATGTATAATTCAGAGAAGAATGGCTGAGTCCTGCTCACCTGGGGGTCATATCCACATCCATCCAATATTTAAAAGCATGCAAAAGCAAAGAAATTAAATATATAAGAGGCGGGGGAGGAAGTCTTTCTTCCAACAGAATATTTGCCTGGTAACCAGATAGAAGAGACCGCCTCTTTTTTTTACCCCCAAATCACAGTTAGTTGTTCTAAAGTCTTTGAAGACACTTCTATTTTAAATTTTAACACCTGAAGAACAGTTCAAGACGTGCTGCTCTGGCTGAGCCACACACAGTGGGAGGAAAGTCTCACAGAAACACAGCTGAAGCTCTGAAGCCAACGCTGCATGATCAATGTACATTCAGACCACGTGTAAACAAGGCTGAATGAATTTGCTGTGAAAATGGGAAAAAAGAGCAAGGAGACATAGTGGAGATCCATCCGTGGTGTGGATGGGACCGTGCTTGGGATGTGATGTTTCCCTGTGAGCCTGGAGCACATCCATCCAGGCCTTGTGGTACCTGCTGTAGCTGAATGGGAGTGACCACGGCCAGAAGATGGGAGCCAGGATCTTGCAGAGGTTCAGTGAGATCAGGGCACTTGTTCTGTGTGGCACCCATTCAGCTCACAAGGAAGACACTGCTCATGGAATGAATAACATGCTGCCAGCTAAGCCAGATGTTGGCAAGGGATAAGAAATCTCATAACCTTTGGGAGGAGGATGGGGAGAAAGCCACATGAGGATTCATTTTCCTGCTCATTACAATGTCATTGTAATGTCATTTTCTTTGCTTCAGTTATATTCAGTTACTGGAAGTAAAATCTTTATTGCACTGAGTGTATCATGAAATGGATTCTTACAAGGTGGCAGTGTAAAACTGACCCAGAGGTGCCACACTGCCAAAACTGAGCCAAAAAGTGAGATTTTACAGGTATTTCTTTTGAGAAGAACTTCAGATCTTGAAGCCTATCAGATGAGAATTGCTGGATTATAAAGATGAAAACCAGGAACTAATTATCTTCAAAGGGACAGTTATCAACGAATCAGGAGACATTACGATTATGAAAAGCAAATCCTTCATTTGATCCCTCTCCATCCATAGTGCTTCCCAAGCAGATAACCTAAGCTTTATCCATATGGAATTGCTAATATTCCAAACAGGGAATCAAATAGAAAAGTCCCAATTAGCATATTTAAAAAGAAATCTATATTTTTACAGCGCTGTGTATGATCAGTGTGTGAACAGGGGCACATGGCTGCAGTTCCATGGGGGGTCATGTCCCTGGTCTGAAGTCACAGGAAGCCATCTCAACAAAACAGACCTCAGATTTCTCTCCCAATTACTTTGCAGCATATTTTCCCCATGTTTGGCCATTACAAGTGCAGGTTCTGGGCACGTCTTCAGTATCTCACATGGGAAAACTAAAATGATTCCTGTGAAACTCACATCCAGGGGCAGGCGTCGTGCTCGGGGTGAGCCCACCCAAGGCACTGCCCCACCAAAGCAAAGGAGACCTTAACTCCAAACTCAGGGTTCTCTGACATTATCTGGCTACATTATACATCCAGAAACGATGACAAGGGAACCTCAGCTGGACTCTGGGGATCAGCAGGAGAACCAATGGTGCTTCCTGCCCTCCCTGCCCTGGCAAAGACTGGCAAGTCCAGCTCCTTCCAGCCTCAGCACAACAAGGCAATTCTCTGCAACAGAGGAGCTAATTTTTGTGAAAACTGTCAGACCGATGACTCTGCCAGCAATTTCTAAAAAGCTAAAAGGCAGAAAACAATCTCAGTAACAGAATCATCTGCAGTTAGGATCATCTCTCTCCTTCCCGAAACAGGCACAGGAACTATGCCTGAATTGACAGCTAATGGGAAATCTTTTGATCTTCACAGACACAAAGCTGCCAGCCAAGAAGAGCAGTCAGCACAGGGGGACCTTCTGAGGATGCACTTATCCTAAATTCACCACCACAATAAATGTAACACACCCTGGGTCTGGAGCAGCACAGTCCTCAGTGATGAAGAACTGTGAGCATGTTTAATACAGCAGAAAAGACAACGTTATTTATATCTCACAAAGCTGCTTACCCAGCGTTAGATGTGCCGGGGCATAGTGCAACTGCAGGAATCCATCAGGAGGACACCTGAGATTCCTCTCCATTAAAAGTGATGGATCTAACACAGCCAATCATCTTCATGGCAACAAATGTTATCTTAACAGACAGGGGATAAAAGTTCACAGGGAAGCTGTGCAAATTCATGAAAAGAAAAATGCATTCCTGCTGACTGAACGCACAGAAGCCTGTCTCCAGAAGTCTGTGTGTGTTGAAAAATGTCTGGAAGACAGGAGATGATTAGCAGGAAATATGCAAGCTTCTCCTCCTTGTATCCTTCTCCAAACATCCATTAGCCACTGGTTTGATTTTATTTAAGAGTCAGAACTGCTTTATTGATTGCAGCCAACAGCTGCAATTCAGTACTAGTCCCAAACATCTAAAGTAGTTTTTTCCCAACAAAGACAGTTTCTGAAGTTCTGTGAAAGGAAACGACGACACCGTCACTGAGACATCCTGGGCTGAGGTCATTTTGTTCCAGTCCAGGTACAAACAGCTCATAAATGGAGCTCCCTCCAAACCCATCCCTGCTTGTGTGCTCAGAACAACATCCCTTACACCACCCCTGCGGTGCTGGGAAGCTGTCACAGTCCTGAAGAAGCTCCTGACCCTCTCCCCAGCCTGACTGAGACTGTGCTCAGTCCTTGGGGAAATGTGGTGTGAGGGCAGGGGCTTGAGGCATCACATGCTGATCCCTTCACCTTGCACAGAACGACTCTGGAGACGGGACAGCGAGCTGGGCTCTAATCCAGGCAATCACTCCTGCCTAAGTAGGTCAGCAAGGAAGCCCCTGCCCCACCAAGCAAATCTGACAACTGTTTCCTTTAGGAGGTCACAGGAGATGGAGAGTTTGATTCTGAGAGCTTGTGTGTTTGTTCTAGAAACATAAAACAAGTTTTGCTTTAAAAATACAACTATTTCACCATTTTGATAGCTCAGAAAGAGTTCAGTGAAGCACTTAAAAAAACACAGGGCATCTCATTACTCAATCTGGGATTTGAGATTGCAAGAACATCCAGAGTAGCTCATTCATAAATGCCTTATTTTAAAATATTATCACGTTTGGCAAAAAGAATCAAAACCAAAATAATTTTACTTTTCAGCTGAAATCACTTGCTGAGTCTTAGCCTAGTATTTTTTCAAGAATGAGTGTCTAGTATAATTTTCTTGCAAAATCACATCCCTATAAGTCAAAAAAATGTTCCGCTCTTTCTATATGCTCTTGAAACACAAGCCTATACCTCAAGTTTCTGAAGAGTCAAACAATTTTTCCCTGCTAACACCCACTGCCAGGGCAGGGTTGTTGTGCTCTAACTGGCTCATTTGTGCAGGTGAAGATACTAAGAGACAGGACAGAATTCCTGAACCTTCACTGGTTTACCTCAGAGAACCTTATTTTACTGGTGACAGTCTTTCTGACTATTTAATTGCTCTCCACTCAATCTTTCAGAAACTTGCTCAGCTCAGTGATGTCTTCAGGGCATCCTGTGCCAGAAGTGGCTAAAGCATCCTTTCAGCAGTTTCAGGAGAACTAAATGCAGATGCACCAGCCTGTGCTGCTGTTCAGTATTTCATTGTTTGCACTGCAGTAGGAGTCAGGTTGTGCACACACATGCAGTTAATTATCCTTGTGGCAAGTATCCTTTATCCTCACACATGCTCTGTATTCCTGGTTCCCAAACACAGAACTTTGCATTCGACTGTACCAAAGCATTCACTCACACCTGATTTATCTAGAGATCCAAATCTATGTCACTTTTCTCTCTAAAAAACCCCAAACCTGCTAACATGGGATACTACGTTTCTCCCAGGCCAGAAACCACGATGCTTTAGGACATGGCCAAGTCATTCTAAAGCTGCGCCAACTGGATCGAGTTCCCACTTGGAACTGCATTTAGACCTCCCCGTTTGTCATTTGTTAATCCCTTTAACATTTGCCACAGCAAATTTGTATCATACCAGTTTAAATTGTCATTCGGTATTAAGTCAAACACCTTACAAAAGTCTAGGGTATGTTGCATCCACAAGCAAGCTTGTCAACTTAGAATGAGATCAGAAGAACTTGATAAGTCCTCCCTAAATGGCTGGAAACTGGTACTAACAGCATTTCTGCCAGGTCCCAGCAGAGCTCTGCATCTATTCTCTCCAGGATCACCATCACAGCACTATGTTCTAAAAGGGCAAATGGAACAGAGTGGTCACTTTGTTCCCTGATTTCATGTAGCCCCAGGACTTGTCAAGTAGTGATCCAAGGAATTTTTGGACAGTTAAAAATAATCTCCAGTGCTCACTGTAGAAGACTGCTGATTCTGAAGTGTTTGGCCATAGCATTGCTAGTTAAACACCCAAATTTCAATGAAAACAATAACTAAAATTACTGCCAGCAGTCCCATGCTCTTGTCTCCCCAAGGTGTATTTGCATGCTTACCCTGCTGAAGTCATTTACCTCGACAAAGAAAACACATTTTCTTATAGCACAATTAAAGCTTGTTCCAGGACAAAGCAAGTGTGCTTGCACATGGCGTTTCCGTGGATGCTCCAGGCAGGCAGTAAGACACTGTCATGTGCTGAGGACAATCTTGGCCCCAGTTTCCACCACTGGGGTCACACACCTCCCTCATGAGAGTCACAGCTACTGCACAGGGGGTGGGAGGGAAAGGGAAGCTGTTTTACTACCAGTTGCATATGTAAAATTTATTTAGTGATACTTTAGGGCAGTGCTGTTGGGATTCCTGCCCTGCTAAATAAAAGCCTTATTGTGAGGAGCTAGTAGAATGATTGGATTAGGGTGTAAGAATTGTTCAGGCACCATAAATAAAAAGAGCACAAAAAAAATCCACCAAATTAACTCAGTCCTGTGCCAGACAGTTACCAGGTTAACCTCTGTGTTTCAGGGTTTGTATGCAAATTTTGAGGAAACCATTTTCTTCGTACAGAAACCCATTCTCTCCACTGTAACTTGAAAGAAAACCCCATGTGCTCCAAATGTTCAATACTTTCATTCATAGAAAAGGTCTAGTTCAGCAATCACTGCCTCCTGACTGGTGGCCTTACAGGGATCCCAGTTTACAAGGTGTTCTGTGCACAGAGAACAGAGTTGGGCTTTCAGGGACCCCTGTCAGCATCTGGGGAGGGTCCACTTAATGCTTTTTTTCACAACAAAGAATAATAATTAAGGAATAACAATAGAGGTGGGCAGCTGTCAGATCTCATTTCAGTGCATCCTAGGTGAAAGAAGTCTGAGAGAAAGGAAGGTGTGTTGAAGGTTCAGTGCAGACCATAACCTTTGGAGTGTGCCTTGCACATATTGCCCACTTAGAGTTTCCAGAGAACTGTTTTATCATTTCGGAGTCTGTCCAAAAACTCTGATGGAGAGCTTTGAACTTTGCAAAGGGGAAGGAGTGTGCAGCCAGGATATAGAAATAACGTGTGCAGTTTAACATTCAGAAGAAATTCAGGCTCTGAAATCATGAAACAAGAAGATGAAAGTTACTACCTCGAAGGTCATTGGAGGGATAAAGGAGGAAGAAGTAGTGAATTGAGAAAAAAGCCTCTCTCACAGTGTCGGTTAAATACAAACACACTGTTTTGGTTTGTTAAAACCAAAATTTCATGCTTGACTTGAACTGAGTTTCCTTGATTTATGTTATACCTACCACATGTAGTCACCCTTCACACTGGGACACTCCTGCGGCTTAACACTCCAGGCTGAGCACTGCTTGTGATTAATTCAAATTGTCTTTGTTCTTTCCACCAGCTCCTACTCCAAAAGATGGCAAGAAAAAGGTGAGACTAATTTTCAGAGAATTCTTTTGATTTTCAGTATCAGCTGATGTTTAATGATACCATTAAAATCAATCAGTTTAAGTGCAGGCTACAAACTGTATTCCTGGAGCAGGATTGCTTCAAGTACTTTATCAGACAATACACTTACTGTTAAATTACATGTATCAGCTCAGGATATTCAGAGAGAAACTGCTAGATCCCTACAACAAGAGAAAATACTCCAAATTTAAAGCAAGTTTCCAGCATTTAACTGTAAATTATCCCCGCTGACTCTGTAGGCTCCCATGCACTCACAGGAAAAGTTATTTCAGATACAGCAGCAGATTTACTTTTTAACAAACAAACTGCAAATAATTCATCTCTCTGGAACTATGCGAGCCAGGTGGAAAAGGTGAAGATAATTAGATGCAATATAGAGATTTAAAGAGATTAAACCCGCTTTTCCTCTTTTCAGGGGAAAGAAGAGTGGGGACAGGAGCTGTGGAAATACAGACACTATGTACTCCACTAAGAAGTAGATCCCCTTCTCTCATTTCTGTTGGTTTAGCATTATGGGTGCCCCCCACCCCCATTTTTTTTTGTTTTTAAGTGAACTTTATAAAGAAATCAGAATCATCATAAACATCCTTGGTGCTGCTATTGAGAACATGCATATCCACGGGAGGAAAGGCTTTTCCACAACTGCAACTCCGATACATGCAAAGCTGGTTTAAGAAATACTAAGTGAACTCAGCATTCACAACCAGAGTGTTACACTTCTGCAATTCATTAGTCCTCGAGGTTCCATTCCGTAATTAAAATACTTTGCAGTTTAAGGCTTTACAATAAAGAATGTGCAGTCCTCAGCAGTGTTTCCACTGCCAGTCTATGGAAAACATATGCATGGAAAATGTGTACAGTGCATGTATACAGCCATCTTTGGATAGCTTCAGTGAACATTCAACGCTGTCGGTGAGTTTGAGAACTAGAAAAAACCATCGACCGTTGACTGTACCTTGAGGTTTATCACAAACCCTCTGTTAAATGGAAAGCCTGAACCTTCAGAGATTTCACATGTGGTTGCCATTAGCAGGTCATGATTTACAGATTATATTAAGAGCTACAGAGGTTGAGTTTTTCCAGTTCTACTTTCTCTAAAAGTGAATTGGTGTATAAGAAATGCTTGTTTTCTCTTAAAAAAAAAAAAAAGAATTAAAGCTTTATACTAGCGTAGAATTTCTGCAGAACAGAGTATAAGAGATCAATGGAAGGTTTTGTATGGGCAGCACAAAAGCAGGAACGTATCCACACCATATGGGACACTTGGAAGCAAATCTGAGCACGGTATATGTTCAAAATAGTAGAATACAGGCCAGAGATCAGGAGGGAAACCTCATTTCCATTTGGGCTGGCAACTTGAGCTTTGGTGGAAAAAGCTTTGGAATGTCAGTTCATTTGCTCCCAGGAACCTGCACTGGATTTCAGCAGCTGCTCACCGGGAATGCCAGGAGAGGAGCAGCTCCCTCCCAGCCAGGTCCAGCTGCTCCCATGGCTCAGGCTGTCGCTCTGCAGCCAGGCAAGCAAGGAAACTGCCTTCCTTCCAAAGGAACAGAAAGCCAAGGGCTCGGGCACCTCAGTGGTACCTATGTAGAACCTTTTCCAGCCCAGCTGGGTCACCAGGACTGCAGGCTCTGGCAGTGTGTGCATTCACAGGGGTGCAGGCACTTGTTTTGCCCTCAAAGGGACCGCAGAATCCATAAAATAAGGAAAGACCCAAAGCATGTGCCAGGGAATATTGTCTTGGGCTGTTCTAGAAGAAGAGATCTTCTAACATGTATAATTCTACTTCTGTGTATGGTCACAGATGGGCAGCACTTAACAAAAAAAAACACCCCACCCCATCTCAAGCTGAAGAGAAAGCACAGGCTGTTGAAAGTCAACCCTTCAAACACACCTGGCACCTTTATGTGCTTAGATCACTGTCGGGCACTAAAGTGTCAAACAGACCTTTGTCAAAACAGGTGCCAGTGGAAAGTGGTTCAGCTCACAGTTACCTGCTCCATCAACTACAGACCAGGTATTCCCCACCACAAAAATCTGTAGCAGAAGTGGAGTGACCAAGCAAAAATAATCACCTTTACAAAACAAAAGGTGATTTATTTTTTATGTCGTTTCTAAAGAAGAATATTTTCTGCTCCTCTCCCTGTGTGAACGTGTGCTTGCCAGAATCACCAAGACTTGACAGCTGCCACAGGGAGTGTTCCACGTGACAGCACCGCCACTGTGGCACCTTCAGCATCTAATGGCTGCAATCAACATTCATTGCTGTCGGTGGGTTTTCGTTTCTATCAACTCACTGATCAATGAATGCAAACTGCGGACCAGCCAGCCAAGGACCACCCGCTCGGACAGCCCAGGACCACCCACTCAGATGGCCAGGGTGGCTTTTCCAGCAAGAAAAACGACACTTTGGCCAAAGAAATGCCGTGTCCAAGTTCTGCCTCCCAAAACTGTGTAAGGCAGGTCTATGGCTCTGCCATTGTCCCACCAAAGAAGTTCAGGACACATCATCCAGCTCCTTCATGAGCAAATCTGAGTGCTAATTAAGAATTGCACAGGGATTTTTTAAAGGAGCAGAACAGTTGAGGAACTAGTTCAGTTTTAATAAAAGTGACACCCAACTGGCAAATCTTATCAGTAAAGCATAAACCTACAGCTTTACCAGGTTATAGGAAATTAAACCTCCTCCTGAGCGAGCCAAGCTATGGAACAGCCCTGGTCCTACAAAGTGAGCAGTGAGAGATGAAAAGGAGTTGAAGCTGTGGGGCTTTGGATTGACAGGGATGAGAATAGGAGGAAGCAAACAGAAAATAGTGATTTTAAGGTACGGCTGCAGAGAACATTCTTCAGGGCTGTGGTGGGCAGGGCCAGCTTCAATTACACTGGAAAGGCGAGGAGCTGGAGCTGACTGCCTGGGGCAGGCAGGGAGGAGCAGACACATCTGTGCATGACAGACACAACTGACACTGCCGTGAGACACAAGAGCAACCTCTTGAGCTGCCCTCCAAGAGTTTTCACATGATTGCTGCTACCTACCTGTTCCCAGAAATGCCCCTGTCTCTGGACAGTGCAATGCAGTTAAGGAAGGAGGCCCCTGTGGTGCCCCCCACACCACTCAGAGCAGGAATGGTGGATCCCACTCTGCTCAGCAGTGGTGTCAGTCAATTCCCTGTGCAGTAAAGGGTCCAAGCACTTCTCTTACGCCTTGTTTGCTCCTCCAGTTGCTCACAGGATTATCCTGAAGCAGCCTGTTCAGGCACGCTGTGCTGCTATCCCACAGGAACCATGTCCCTCAGCTCGCTGTACAGCTCAAGTCAGAACAACTCACCAAGGACTTGGTGAATATTCAAAATAAATCTGCTTGTTCTATCAAAAGACTTTAACTTGTTGAATTTTGCACAGGAGCAGCTCCACCAAGTTCAACAGCTACACACTAAACAGACTGAACTTTGCAAAAGTGGAGTTTTAGGAAAAATCTCCCCTCTCCCCGAGTCTGACAGCAAAGGGTCCTGTTCAGTCACCCCCAGTGAACACTTCCACTGACACCCTGGGTAAGTGTGGTGGTTTGGTTACAGCAATTTACCACAGCAGCATTAACAGTGAGCAGCCCAAAAGCATGTCTGCCAAATTGTTTTACCATTATGAAAACAAGACAAATGACTCATTTTTGATGCAGTTTGACATTCTGCCTTTGAAATCGCAAATTTTTCAGCATGCTTGGCAGGCTCATTCGGAAGTGAGAGTACACAATTTGGATTTTTTCCAGAGACATCTTACATGATGTACAAGAAAGCACTTCTGTGTTGTTTTAAAGAGACATTTCAGCCAACTGGTTTTCCTCATGTATACCTGCATGAAAGTAGAAAATACAGAAGTCCTGACAGAGGTGTTCATCTTTACTGCAAGGACATGTGAAAATAATTCACTGCAATTTCTCTGAATAGGGCATTTCAGAAAAACAGGGAAAATTACAATAAAGGGGCCATTACCCCAGTTTGCCAGTGCATGACAAGCCAAAGGCTTGAGCAGACACTCCACACCTCTCAAATGCTCTGGATGCACAAATAAGCATAAAATGTGGGTTCCTACTTGGCTGTAAAAAATCCTCCAGATTTTTTTTGTTTGGTTTGAGTTTTTTTGCTTTAATCATGTTTGGTAAGGAGACAGCAAAGGAAAAAACTTAACTAAGGGAAGACAGGTTAGCAGGCATGTTCAGAATGTTTTTATATCCATGCTTGGGAAGCTTTAGATGTTTGTGTCAGCAGCTGTTTGCTGCCTACCAAAGCCACCACCCCACAGATCTGCCTGCCCTGGGGCACATCAGGGTGACACTGAGCACCAACACAGTGCTGCCACTACAGCCATGGGACAGCTGGGGCTGGAGAAGTCCAGGACCTGCCCAGCAGGAATTGCCAGGGCTGGGCTGGGTCATCATCGTGACTGACCAGAGTGGCCACCAGCACTGACCCGGTGATCGAGAGACAGGAAGACATCAAAAGAACTCAAGGAGCTCGGTTTATTTAGTTTATCAAAAGTTTATATAAATACCTTCATAGGGAACAGACGTTTGACAAGCATTTTTCAGTTTAGCAAAAGATAACACATGAAAGCTGTAGCTAGACAAACTCACACTAGCAGTAAGATACAGTTATTTAAGGGGAAAGAGGATCACTCAGCTCATGTTGGACAGCCCTGCCCTTTTTTTGCAGACACATTCTGCTGGGAGAATACTATGGAAAATTTAGTTTTATTACCTTTCAATGCATAAGAGTAAATCTGAGCTATGTCAGGCCACAAAGGTTCAACAAAATATTAGCCAGTATATTATCATAAACTATACATGTCTCTAGATGACAAATTATCCTACATATGCATTTGCAAATTATCTGTTTCCATATAAAAGTGATAAATGCATGAAAACCTAGCTAGATACCAACAAAGATGTGTTTATTAATCAACAGGCAAATAGCTGCACACGTGTTTACCACTTGGAGCTCACCACGCATGCATTCCACAGGGCAGTTCTCATTATAAAGGAAGGAACCATATTTTCATTTCCATCACAGAGGAACCACAGTTCTCCAGTAAAAGTAAGTGCAAGTCCACCAGCACAAAGGCATGTGGAAAGGACAATGTCCTGGCTCTGGGAGGCTTTTAGCAGTTGTGAACATCTGAGCATTACTTTTGAAATGAGCTGTCAGTTAAAAGTCTGCCACATTTGAAAAATTCACAGAGTTCCCAAACAATGAGATGAAAAGTTGCTCTGGGTGAGGGGTTCTCAGCCCTGTTAAGGACACGGTTTCCCAGTCCCACCAGTCTGACAAGGGCCTGTTGCCATCTAGTGGATTCCCATCGACTGGTCCCTCCGCACAGCAAATGCCACTAGATGGAGTATTAAGGAGGGATTCTGAATTCCTACTTTTTCAAGTGTTCAGCAGCTCAGGTTTTCAAAGTCTCAAAAAATTACAGGCCCAGAATTACGCTGAAATTGAGGAGGATTTCACCAACTGCTCTCAGTCTCATGAGAAATTCCAGGCTATAGATTTCCAAGTGTAATACTGAAACACTACAGAAAAATACTCCCATGTCAACACAATTTACATCACCTCAGGAGTTTCTATCACTCATGCAGGCATCTCCTTCACTGAGATATCTCTGGTGACAACACATGTTACACAACTTGCATTCTGCTTGTCTAAATAGTGATGTACAGATCTGGTCTGTGCTACTTTTGTGAGAAATACCTCATCAGCTCTCAGCTATGGGAATCCCCACTTCTGTGAATAAGCATCAGCTCTAAAACTTCTCCAAGGCTCTACCATGGAGTATCAATTCATATCTCTGGATTATCTCAGAATGAGAAATTCTACCTTGTCACACATGGCAAGAAAAGGGGTACTTACTGCCCATGGAGTTCATAGGGAGGACAGGAGAGGAGGAACTCATCTGCTCCACATCTGTAGCTAATGGGAAAGTGAAAATGAGAAAGATGTGATGTGCACATTACTGAGAAGGTTTTATTTTGAAAACTTTCATTTACACTGAAATTGAATACAGGTGTCTTCAATCACCTGAGGAAACTGCTTTGAGAAGCAGGTAATTTTAACAGCATCTGCTTTCCCCCTTTCAAGGTATTTCTATCATACACATTGTCTGTAGATCTCCTTTTCTGAGCAGTCATATTAGTAATTTCTAACTCGTGATGGTCTGAGAATATAAATTCAGAGCAGCTTCCAGCACAAAGAAAGTCTAAATTACATCAGCTTTAAACTGTATGCAGAGCATTATTGTGGAATGAAAGGACATGATGATCTCCCATCTGTGTCCAGTGAACCTTCAAAAGATTACTGATCGGAAGAGAGATAGATCCTCTTCCAAAGACTGGCAAGCTGCTGGCATTTGTTCTGGAGCAGCATCAGAAACAAGTGCCTTTAAGCACAGGACACTCCAAAGCTTTATTTTCTAACAGCTGAAAGAAGAAACAGAACTTCCTGCCTGCGTTTGCCAGTGAAAACCCTCAAAGTCAGAATGTGATCAAAAACAAATGCCAGATTGCCCTCTGTGTTTTGGAAAGAATTCATCTTTCCAGGACCCAAACCAAGAGAAAACCATCTTGCAGTAACAGGTCCAGTTTTAACCCGAGATTAGGTAAAGCAAAGATGCATTCCTTGGGCTTGATCTCTCTCAAAAGACCACAGCCCCTCTCAGCACATCACCACCAACACCCAAGTCAAGCAGCTGAGTCTCCACCTCCATCATTTTAATGCTGGTAGGTCCCACATAATTATATATTCTGTAACTCTTGTATAGCTCTAAATGCACACTACAAGTTTACATTCCTAACCACAGAACACAGCCCCAGAAGCACAACTCCAGCCCACAGCCAGGCTTTGCTGCCAGCCCAAATCCTGCCTTTCACATTCTTGCAATTCCCATTTCTCTGGCAGCAGGCAGTTCCCCGAGGACCACTGTTTACACTGAAAGTGCAAAGTTCTGCTCTAATTAGGCAAACCACAAACAAATGTAAACACTTCAGCAGACCATTTTTACAGAACATGAGAGCAGACACTGCACCACACTAAATCCTCCTGCCATACCTTCCTACCACCCCAAGCCTCCTCGGTGTAGCTACTCAAAGCAGCTTTAGTTCATCGTGTGGAACACCAGCCATAGCTGAGAACAGCAACAAACACAATTACAGATTTATTCAGCAATGCCCTGGCTTGTTCCTGTCCTATTCCCCACTGAATCATCAAGACATTTACTGCCTAGAACATCTACACATTAATTTATCATCTTGCTTGGCTCTTGCACCAGTGTTCAGAAAGCTGCATGTGACATGCCCACTGCAGACCTCCCAATAGGCTCTGGATTACACTGCACAGATCTCTGATGAGCTCAGAGAAGAAAAATTATTTTGCATCTTCCTGTTTCCCACCGTAATACTACACTCTCCCTAATTTAGGAACTAGCAGGCCATATACTGTACATGTTTTGTAAGTAAAAAAAAAAAGATTCTTCTTATGTAGAACAGCCATTTCAGGTTCCTGGAAAGAGCTTTGTACTTTTGCCTATTGAAGGCTACCTATGCTTTCACACACAGCCAAATTAAGCCAAAAAAATAAGCGCAGGTTGAAGTTACTGTGACTCTTTTGAACGTGGTGCAGATCCAGCACTGAGCACAACCCTGCTTTCAGGAAGGCTGAGGGAGCAGCTCAGCAGATGGTCACTGCAGGGTTACCTGCTGCTCTGGCACACAGAGGTCACTGCCCGGCACACGGCCAGATGGCACAGGGCAGGCACTTGAGAAGCTGCTGTGAGAGAACGGCCACTTAGGGCAGTAAGCTACACCTGCCAACATCTGGAATAGTTTATCAAGTATCATTCAAAGAGCAACTAAATAATGCATGTGCCTTCTGAAGAGAGGTTTCCGAGTGGGAAGTGTTTCGAGAGAGGCAGCACAAATTCTCCAAGTCCCGAAATTTTAGATTGTTCACTGTAATGCCCTGTAACTGGCTGCAAACAACAAAGTGTAACTATTTCCCAGCCTTACTTGGAAATTTCAGTTCACGCTTGAAATTATGTGTTTTAATGACCATTTGTGGTATGTTCATCAGTGCTGCTCACCACCACCCAGATGCTCACGTCTGAGGTTAGAATTCCCTCAGTGTCCTGCCCAGTGCTGCCAGGAACGTGGCAATCCCACGGCTGTGCAGGAACAGGGCACAGCTGTGGCATCCAAGAGCACCAACACATCAGGATTTCTGTTCTTGTGCTACTACTGGCAGATGGTATTTATAACATATTAGTCTCAGAATGACACTTCGATTTTTTTCTAAGTACATAAAAGCACAATTGCTTATTCTACACCTGGCCTTGAATAGATGGATTAAAAAATTCAAACAGCTCTTTATGAAATATGGCAGTGCTGGTTTGCTCTCTTATCCATAATCCCCACCCTTCCCTCGAGCCCTTTTTATCTTCATAATTATATGTAATCCATTAAATTCCTCAAAACAATTCATCTAAGGGAGAGGAGATAGGGACTAACAACCAGACTAAGATTTTGGAAAGTGGTTTGCCCTGAAAGATGAAAAGGACAGAAGTTTGCTCAGCTATGACAAGCAGCTGCTGCCAATACAAGTATTTACCTCCTGACCTCTCCTCTGCCCACTCAGTGAACAGTGCCAATTGTTTTCCTGTATTATATACTGTTTACAAGCCCTGAGTGGCATGAAAGGAATTAATAATTCAGCGAATGGAGCTGATGACCTTTATTGGGGTACCCCTATTTGCTGAGCAGGAATCAGAGCAAAAAGCTCCCTTGAAGCCACAGGGTTTCTTTAGGAGTTTTTCACTTTACAGCCTAACTGGCCACCATAACATAAATCAATTATTTCTCCTGTTTTAAGCAACAGTGCTACCTATTCTCAACCCCTCAATTTCTGACTTCTCTTGTATCAAGCCAGGCCTTGTTCTTTGAGTTTTACAACGCTCTGGTAAACACACTGGCAAGGCCAGCTTGGAGAGCTGTGCAGGATCAGGAACATTTGGGAACACCAGCAAAAAGAGGTTATGCTATTTTGAACTTCTCTTGACCTTTGCCTGCCCTTGTCTCTGTTTATGCTAATTGAAGGGGTATATGGGCTACTCCTAGAAATGAACTTAGCCTGAACCTGTGACACAGCACTGGACTTTGAAGATGAGTTGTGGTACCCCCTCCCCAATGTTGTCATCTCACGTATGGGAAGAGCTCAGCAGGTAACACACTGAGCACTGCAGGGATTCCCAAGGTGGGAATGAGCAGAACGTGCTGCCTCAGGGAGTCCCACCATGTTCCCCCCTTCCGAGCAGCTGCTGAGGATCAGTCACACACACGGATCCGTGTGGCACAGTCCCGGTGCTGCCTGTGGGGCTGCAGGCAGGAGATGTGTATGGGACAGGCTCAGCAGGCACAGGAGGTTCCAGAGGTGACTCTACCACGTCCCACATCCCAAGTGCTTCTGTCAACCTCGTGGCCATAAGCTGTCACAAGCACAGCCTGACTCAGTCGTGAGGTTCTCCAGGACCCCAGGTCCTCCCTGCTGAGCTGCTCCCCGCCTGCACCATTCCATGGGGTTATTCCAGTCCAGGTGCAGGACTTGATGTTTGTGTCTGTTTAACTTCGAAGTTTCAATCAACCTTTTCCTTCAGGTTATCAAGGTCCTTCTGAACAGCAGCTGTGCCCTCCCGAGTATCACCCTGGTGTCATCTGCAAGTCTGAGGAGTTTGTCCATCCCACCATCCAGATGGCTGATGAAATTGCTCAATAGTATTGGCCCCAGCACTGACTCCCAAGGACAATCACAGCATAATGGCCACAGGGAGTGCTTGAACTCGACTGGCACCCTTTGAACAAAACAGCCCAGGTTTTCACCCAAACTACCTACCAGGATGCATCAGAAGCCTTGCCTAAGGCTAAGGTTAATGACAAAATTACTCTCTCCTCATCCATGGATCCAGTAATTTCATCACAGAAGGAATGAGGTTGGTCAGGCATGATCTCTCCCCTTGGAAAACCCACAGTGAATGTTCCCAATTACCCTCCTGTCCTTCAAGTGCCTGAAAATGCCTTTTGGGAGGATTTGCTCCATAGCCTTCCCACTGAGGGACTGAGACAAGGCTGACCAGCCTGCAGTTCCCCAGAGCAGCTACTACTCAGCAGAGCTGAGTTAAAGGTGATTCATTATCCCTTATCAGCTAAATTTTACTATAGAGAGACATTCCTCCCCTTTCCCCTACATTGAGTAGAGCTTGTCTCACCTCAGCACTGAAAACACACACTGTTTGCAGAGAGGAGTGGGAAATAAGGTCATCTCATGATAAATATTTTTACTTATTTTCATTTATGTGGAAAACAATCCCAGTTCCTGCTTACCAACAAAACTGAAAGGAAACCTACAGAGTTGAATGTTCCGTGTACCTGCACCATATTCCTCAATACACTCTCTACAAATATTGTTATTTTAAATGCCTGTTTACATTCCAGTAAAATTCTGTCAGCATGGTATCTGATTTATTGATGCCATCAAAAGTCACAGGATTCCTGACGTGCCTCCTGAGGCACAAAAATCAAAGCAGAAGGGAGATACATGTTGCTGTGCTATCAGCACTACCACATACCTTATGGGCTGGGTTTCCAGAAGCCCTCTGTGATTTCTGGGACAGAGCACAGTGCACTTCTGGAAAGGTGCTGCTTCCCTGAGAGGTTCAGCAGGCTCTGCTCCTGAAAAATGGGGTGGTGTGGAACAAGTGCCCTCAGAGCCAGCTCGTGGTAACAGCAAGGCTCATCAGGGCAGCTCTCAGCCAGCTCATTCCTCTAAAGGGGACTCACACACATTTGGCATCTTATTTTAGACTTTCAGGCTACCAAATGGGAAAACACAGACAAGCACCAATGCTTATTAGAAAAATTATGATGATGAAGAAAAAAGCCTGTCCTAAAAGAAAGGTGATCATCTCTCTGTTTCACATCCAGGGCCTCTCAGCACACAGCAACCTCAGCCTACAAGCACACTTTGTCCCTGGGCATGAGATTTTGCATCTTCTCTACCTGGAGGACAGTTCAGTTTATTAGGATATTGCCTACCAGGCAGGCCAGCCTACTCCAGTATTGAAAGATCAATTGCATAATCAGTCTGTAAATCTGGGGAAATTCTTTATTGACTTTTTGATCACTGATAACGTGTTGGCCAACAGAAGGCATACCAATATAACAAAATCCATCTAGAGTCCACTAGAATTACCCACCAGAATTGATCAGAAAAAAACCAGAATTGACTGGTATTATACAAGAGATGCTATTTTTTGAAGAGTTAACATCAATGCAGATTAGTACCCATCTCCTGATAAATAATAGCATGTTATGACATACAGAATATGCCAGAAATCATGTTGCAAATTAGCCAGTGCTCCCAGAGGCAAGTTGTTCTAGACCCCAAGCAGTCCACCATGTTAGAAACACTCCTGTAACTGGACCTTTTCACCAAGATGCAGGTAACCTGCCCATTTAATCCAGCAGATAATGCAGGAATGGCACTGACACACCGGGTCCTGCAGAAGCACTGACATGGGACCAATCTGAAAACAGCTTTTTTCCCTAATCTCAAGGTTAATTAATTTCACAGCATTTATCTTTCAGTTTTAATTAGAGGAGATAATATTACAGCTGCTAACTCCAATGGGCTTGAGCTGCTCACTGCCCATGCCTGCCAGGACCAGCCCGGGATGAGGACACAGAGTGTCCTCACTGGAGGGTGAATCTGAGGGAATATCGTGACAGAAGCCTTCGGTGTGAAAAACAGGTGTAAGCACCACACACCTGAACAAGTTTCCTCATGGTTACCACACGGCCACAGAAACCCTGAATCATCCCATCAACCACTGAATGTATAATTAACATTAAACCAGCATTAGAGGGAAGAAGCCTCCCAGCTGCCCGGTGCCGTGCGCTCCTGGCGTGGCTGGGTGATGCCACTGTCACACCAGAGTTCCTGCTGGTGGTCAGGATTCCAACCCACGGGTCCTGTGGTTCAGCACACGGAGGACACGCGTTAGAACCCGGTATTCTCTGTGCTGTGAGAGTCAAACAGCAGAGCTGTGTCTCTCACCACCCCTCACACGAGGACAAACGAACCTGAGCATTCCGTGTGTCAGCGTGGGTGCGGCTCTCTCGTTTTTGTGAGGTCTCCACTTCCCACAGGCCACCTGGAAGTGGCTGTGGCTCGTGCTGATGGCTGCAATAACTGACCAGTCCTTGACACTTCAGGTTTTCCTTCCATTATTGATTTGAGCATCTTGCTCACGGAATTCAGTGATCCCACGGAGCACTTCCCTCTCACCCCACCAATACCAGCATCCCGGGTTTTGTTGGAGTGAAAGGCTCACATTAAGCATTTGGCCTCCCAGGGATAGGGATTACAAACGGGCAGGAATCAAGGGAAATTTGATTCTTTCTCCCCACCTACCTCTCTGCCTACTGTCTCCCATGTTTGCAAACCGTATTAGCTCCTGCTGCTTGCAATTCCAGAAACACTTTCCTTTCTCTTTGGGGCTCATTCCAGCCACATCTGCCTATTGCCATAATCTCATTTTGCAGGATGCCACATCTCTTAGTAGCGTTTAATTGTGGTAACACATCTAAGCATCTTAAAAAGCGTATCAGAAACTGTCTGATGAACAGAAAAATGCTCTTCAGAATAGAAACATCCTTCCTGATATTTGAGTATTTGTGGATATTTGTCTCCACTTGTACTACATTTTTAAAGAGAAGGCTCCTAATCTTTTCAATGAGAAATTAATTTTGGATTGAATTTAGTATATACTGCTGCTCTGAAGAACAATCTGAATTTTAATTGACTTTTAATCTAACTTAAATAATACAGGAGTTCATGTTTTGCCGATTTCCAAGAAAAGACACTGTACAATTTTGCCTTTTAAAAAATCTATGTTGGAAGACACATGATTACAAGTCTTACAATTTTAAAATAATTGTTACACACATTGCTAAAGGAAATCTGTTTGTATTCTTCCTTTTGAAGCTGCTCAGCACCGGTGCTCCACAGATGGCCGTGTTCTGCTTGGGCAGTGGTGGGTAAGGCTGGTCCCCCTGCACCCCCACCCAGCCACAGACCACGCCTGAAACATCTCACTCTCCTCAGGAAAAATCATCCCATCCTAATCTGCTGTCTGCTGGACTAAAGGAGATGAGAAAGGCTGCAGCACTGCCATATATTTTGCCATAATTATGGCATTTTTTATGTAGCAACTATTGCACAGGTTTTCCTAGGGAAAAAAAAAAGCCATAAACAAGTCTCTTGTTCCTATTTATAGCATCTTACTAGAATATTTTCTAGTATTTATTTGAATTTCAAATTATTATTTGAACTCTTACTTGAATTCAAATAATCCCTGTCCTGCAATAAAACATCCTATAGATGTTGACAACTACAGTTAACTTATTATTGGGCAATCTATATGTACTTTTTTAGCATAACTCAAAGACAGAAAAAGAAGCCAAGCAATCAGAGGTGCATTTCTTACCCAGTACCAGTTTGCAACAGAAGCCGTTTCAAACTTACGTTGTTTCATGAAAAAAAGGGCAAAATTTTAAAATTCTGATCCTCTAGATAAAAACATGCTGCTGCTGGACCTGCCACTTCAGAACATGGAGGTTTGGGAACAGGAAACAAACCCTTCACCTACCAGCTATAGAAAAGAGGTAAGTTAAAAAAAAAAAATCTAAGAACAAAACAACTCGGCATTACTGGAAACAAACAACTGAGTGCAGGCTGGAGCTGCTGATACAACACAGCCTGTGGTGTGCACAGACTGCCTCTTACAAAAGCTGAGTCCCTTGCACCAAGGGTGTAAGTTACCACTTGTGAGTAAGGACCAACACAGCCCTTTCCTTCTGTCCACATGAAGGAACATTTCTGGCAGGGCTGGCAATCCCCGTTTCCCACATTGTGTGATTGATTACACTCTCTCCCTTAGAAGAGTTGATTGGTTTCCTGGTGCCAGGAAAATGATTGATGAATATTTCAGGCCATGGGCCTCTCTTCCTGCTGGGTGTCCTTTTCACATGTCTCCAATGGGCCTGGGGATTTTTTTTCAAGACTAGGAAGTGTCATTTTTATGGATATCATCCTGTGATAGGGACAGTTCACTGAGCAGAGGCCTTATGTAAATCCAAGTGAAACACTAAAGGTCAGCTCAAGTGTTAAGGTGATGGACCCAGCTGGCAGCACCAGGTAAGGAGGAAAACAGAACTGGGAAAAGAAAAGCTTCACAAAGCAGCAGCGAAGCAGGAGGCACCGAGCAGCCACACCCTGAGCTTGGTACAGCAGCAAACTGGTACCCAACACTGGCATCTTTCCTCAGCTGCCTTCAATTTTGTACAACACCACGAGAAAGGTAAATTTGCAGGTAAGAACAACCCCTGCTTGTGACCCACAGAAAGGGCATTTCCTTAGCACTGCTGATAAAACACGCAGAGGACGGAGAGTCTCCTGGCAAAAGCACTCACAAGACATCTGAAACAACATACTTAGGAATAATTCCTTGTAAGCATTGCCAAGCAACATAAAGCTACAGCTGTGAGACTGAATGAAGAGATTTTTGGAGGACGAGCTGGTGTTTGGCAGAACTTTCAGATACTCAAAGTTCTTTTACAAACTTTTACTACAATCACGACAGCCATCATTTAATCACTTGGCTTCGGGATCTGAGGGCTCCGCAGCAATTCCCGCAGGTAAACCCTGGCCTTCTCAGCAGCAACTAAGCAGAATAAACCCTAATGTTGACAGGAGCCCCATGCACACTCACAGCTCAGGGGGACAGCACCAGCAGCTTTGTAAGCAGCACAAGGAGCCCACCACAATGAACACCTTCAGACACTGAACCACCAATGCAATCCACATTTCCTGCAGGAAGAGCTGGGGAGGCTTTACCTAACAAGAGAATTTTGGGATTTAGTCCGAAGGACATCACAGTTCCAGATGATGTTCCCATAAAAACTACTGAAGGTTTCCCCTCAAGTTCCAGCTGGGAGGTATTTCCAGACAAGGACAGTTTGCAGTCAGCCTGGCATTAGAGCTGTGATAGATTTTTACTGGGTTGTTTTTTCTTTTTTTTATGTGTTCACAAATGAAAAAAGGGCTTAAAAAAATTAATATTTCACACTGACCAGACATTTCTCCAAGTTTAAATTTCACCACCTCTACAAGCCCACAGCTGGGATGATTAGGCAATGGAAGTTGGACATATAACTTGTGTTCTCTGAAGGACATGGGGTCCACCCTGGGTAAATGAAACCTCCTTATCGAAGTGCTGGGGGAGAACTCAGATACTCCAGGCATATACTGCTTTCAAGATAAGTTATTGGCAATCATTTACCAATAAAGAACTTCATTGAAACCATCCTCTCCATGGAGTATTTCCTCTTTCTAACAAAACCTGTACAGAACCATTTTTATCAACACATAAAATCTGGAAGTCTTCTAATTATGTAATTAGAACTGTAATAATTAAGACCAAAGCTAAAGCTCGAAGGGTCCCCTTGTCCCCCAACTTCCCTTTCTCAATTAACTGTGCACAGTGATAACCACTTTGGCTTAAAGGCTAAAAAAAGGACAGGATCAAAAGGCTGGTTTAATACAGCTGGAGGGAAAGAATGCATTTCAGCTCCCCAGCAGCCATCTGATGAAACCCTGGGCCAATTCCCTATGTAAATGACTTAATTAGAATTAGCAGATTACACTGCTGAAGGCTTTATTTAAATAGGCAGTTTATCAACAGGATAAACTGTGCTCCCATTCTCACAGAATGCTGGTGTAAATGCATCTGTTCAAAGCTCTACCACGTAGGAGTTGAACAGTAATTCAATAAACCACTGGCATATTTTCCCCACCAGAAAAAGAAATACCACAAAGGACTTGCCAGAGGCAGGGCAGAGAGATAGCTATTGCCTCCCAACAATCAAGAATTAGTCTCCCAGATTGGAAAGTTCCCTCATTTTCTAGAATACAGTCTCTTTATACTGTTTTTTAGCAAAGCGGGGAAAAAAAATCCTGTTGTTGCAGTGTCACATCACACACTGCATCTGCTCAACATACAGCACTAGTCCTGGGCTCAGCACAAAAAGGCATGCATAAACCCATTTTCCTGATTAATGATCTACAGAAGCCATCAATACCAAATTCCAACTTTATACCAAGAGGTATTTTTCCATCTTTATCATCAAATCAAACAAAGGAGTTAAGTTGTTCCTAAATCACAAGTCTTTCATTTCCCACCACAGAACGGAGTTCAGAATTCTATGTATTATTTTCTATTATTATTTAGAAAACCAAGAGACATCCACATTCAACAAGCCAACACTGAGCTGAAATAACACTGTAGCTTCTTGTTTATTCAGAGACATTTGACTTCAGCAGCGTTGCCATTCGACAACTCCATTTGTTTTTCTTCCTAAATCTTCAAAGAAATGTTTATAGCAAGTAAACTAAGACCCAACTATATCAATGAAATAGTCTTTGTTAAGCAAAGGCTTATCTCATCAGATGCAAAGCAACCAAGCATAAAGAACCACTAAAAATGTCAGTGTGCGCCAGTAAAGTTTGGGAATGCTGTGGAAAAGGGAAGGGATGCAGGCAAAGGGATTTTTCTTTGAAAACCTTACATTCTTTGTGCTCTGAGAACTTTCCTCTTTTCTCTGGTATGAAGTTTATCCAGATCAGTAATCTGCCCATCTGAAACTCTGACAGTTTTACGGGAACACAAAATTCAAGTGGTTTCCTGATAAATCTGTCTTCCAAGACTACACTACATAACAAAGTGTCCAAAGTTACCTTAAATTCTAGATAATCTGCTGTATCCCTATTTTAGCTAAAACATAAAACAATTAAAATGATGTAAAAGCCATCATGTCTCACTCACAGAGGAAAAAGATGCCAACTGAAGCTCTATCAAAACTGATGTTAAATGGGACCCTGTGGAGAAATAATTGCTACTACTGCAGGAAAAATGACTGCCTTAATGAAATTGCTTTAAAAAAAAAAAAACCTGGTTTCACTCGTTGCCATTGATTTGCTCAATGACAAAATATGTCTCTTACATTGAAGAGGAAGTACTCATTTGGCAAGGGAAAACCATCATTTTATATTCTAAGAACGTCAAGTGCCCCCTCAAATAATGAGGCTGCAATTGCCCGTAACTGCTGAAATAAAACCACGTCACTGCATTTCAAAGTTATCCTGAAGCTTCTCTCACTGAAGACGCCAATAAACTTGCAGCACTTTACTCTGGGTTAACACAGAAGCCACGTGCAGAGCTTAAGTTCATTAATGATTTTAACATTAACATTTTAACACCAAGAATACAATCTGACTTTTATACCTCTGTCCTCCTACAATTTTCACTGTTTTCGTTAAGAGTGAAGATGCTGTTCCTCAAGGTATCAAAAGTACTATGAATCTTGCTTAAGAAAAGGAAATATTAAGAGTCTTCATTCCCCATTATCATTTGCAGGTATTTTATAAAACCATGAATTAACAGCCCAATCTTTCCTGCTCCTCCCCCAGAGGCTTTAGAAAGACTGAAGGTCAAGCAATGTCTCAATACCGCACCAGTATTTCACATTTTTGAAGGCAAAGTAGTAAACGGTTGTTACATCACCCATTCAAAAGAGTAACCGCAGCCACAGGTACGTCTGTCACAAGATACGCAAGAAACTCTTAAAAGCTAATCTGATTAATCAAAAGAGATTTCCCCCAAAATCCCACATCTGTGGGAAAAATAGCAAACGCAGACAAAGCATTAATATTGTTGTACTCTTAGGGACACCAAAGCAGCAGACGCTTCACAAATTAAATCAGAAAGTTCATAAAGTATTAAGGATATATTAAAGCATTAAGAGTGTTATTAAAGTATCTAAGAGTATTAAGTGTCTTTCATCCAATTGGACATCTAATTAAGTGAGGAGGAATAAAGTGCTTCCAGGGACAACTCAACATTACACATCAGGGCGGTTACAGAAATGCCCATTTCTGCAGTTCCCACACTGCCTATCTTTTGGTACCGCCTGTATCTCGAAAACCGAGGATGCTGCCTGATAAAAAGCCTCTTTTGTCTGAAGCAAACCCTTTGTAGAGAACCCGAGTACCTTAAGATGGTAAAATGCAATTGTAAACCATAAAAATTGGCAGGGACATTCAAGTGCAGATGCGGCATCTGCATACGGGAAGTGTAAAAGAGTCCCAAATGGTGCCCATAAACCCGGGGCAGGGACCGGCTCACAGGGGCTGAGCCCAGACACCCGCGGGGCACCGGGAGCAGCGGCGGGGCACGGCCGGGACCCCGCGGGGCTGCCCCGGACACCCTCCCGGAGCGCTGGGACCGAGCGGCAGCGGCCCCGCGGCGCCCCACGCACCCCGCGGGATCGCGGCACGGCGCCTTTGGGTGCGGAAAACGCGATTTTTGCGCAACAAGCCAAACTCGCAGGGACCGCCGCGCTGTCCGAGGGGACCCGCTGCGGGTGGCGACCCCCGAGAGCCCCGGCGAGCCCCGGGCGGGACCCGGCGCCCCGGGCAGCGGCCCTTTGTTGTGCCCCGCGGCCGCGGAAAGTTGCGGGGCCGCATCGGGCGGGCGGAACCCCCCGGTACCGCCGGCCCCGCGCCCCGGCGCGTCCCCGGCCCGCCCGCACCCCTCACGCTCCACTCACCGCTGCGGGGCGGCCCCTTGCTGGCGGCGCGGGGCTCCGGGAGCTCGGCGGGCGGCTCCAGCTCCATGGCGGCGCCGGGGCCGCGCCGGGCCGGGCCGGGCCGGGGCTCGGCGGTCTCAGCGGCCCCGGCGGCCGCGCTGCCCCATGGCCGCTCGGGCGCTGCTGACAGCCAGGGCCGCGCCGCGCTCGGCCGGGCCGGCCGCGCCCCGCCCCTCCGGGGCACCACGGGAGCCGTAGTCCGAGCGCCGCCCGCGGGGAGCCGCGGCCCGGCCCCGACGGCCGCGCCCCCGGCCCGCCCCGAGCCCCCCCGGCTCCCCCGGGCCGGTGCACCGGGAGCGGCGGGGCGCCAGGGGGCAGCCGCCGGCCGAGCCCCGAGCGCTGCCCGCGGCGCCGCGCACGGGGAGAGGGGAAGCGGGCACGGGGCACAGGACACGGGGAGAGGGGGGAAACCGGGCACAGGGCACGGGGCACGGGGAGAGGGGGAAACCGGGCACAGGGCACGGGGCACGGGGAGAAGGGAACCGGGCACAGGGCACGGGGAGAGGGGGAAACAGGGCACGGGGCACCGCGAGAGGGGGGACCCGCACAGCCCCGGCGAGGATCCGGCCAGGCTCGCCCGGGGCCACCCGCCTGCCCAGAGGAGGGGATGGGCCGGCCCGGGAGGGCACGGCGCAGCCCCGGTGCAGCGGGAGCCCCGAGGCGGGCACGGGCAGCTCCGCCCGGGGGGAACGCGCCGCCCCCGCTGGGGCCGGTGGCGGCGCCGGGCCGGGCCGGGGCGGGGCGGGACGGGACGGACGGGACGGGCGGCTCCTCCCCGCCGCCGGGACGGGCCGGGCCGGGCGGAGCGGGCGCTCGGTGCGGGCGGTCACCGCCGCTCTCGCCATGCGGGCGCTGCTGCTCCCCGCGCTGCTGCTGCCGGCGCTGGCCGCGGTGCGCGGCACCGCCACGGTAAGGACGGGCCGGACCGCCACCGGCACCGGCACCGGCACCGACTGGGGTCGGGATCTCGATCGCGGCCGGGAGCGATCGCGGCGGTGCTCGGGAGCGGCGCGGTGCCCCCGGCGGTCGCTGCTCTCCGTGCCCGGGCAGCGGGCGGGGGTCCCGGCAGGGGCGGGGGTCGGGTGCCGGTGCTGCCGTCGCGGCCGGGGCTCGGCGCAGGGAATGGCCCGGAAGGTGGGCGCGTTGGAGCGCTTGGAAGGTGCCCAAGGCCCGGCGCTGCGGTGATGGGCGCCGCAATGAGCGACTCGGTGCCAGAGAGAGCAGCCCAGACAAGCCTTCCCCCGAGGGGATGAGGAGCGGGAGCGGGCAGCGGGGGGAGCCAGCCTCCCCCGTGGATCCAGGAGCCCTCGGTTCCAGCTGGGAGACGTCTCCCACGGGGTCAGTGGCCGTAGCGGGGTCGGAGCAGGGACACCGGGACCCAGCCCAGAGGAATGGTGGTGGAAGCAGCTACTGCTAGGATCACCAAATGATTAAAAGACAGGATTTTCCAAGACATTTGGTGGAAAACGAGGCTAACACAGCTGTTGTCGGCAGCACTTAGCTTGGAACAGATATCCAAAACCTGGAATGCCCTGTTGCTGGGGTTCCCGGCGGGGTGCCAGGGGTGATGCTGGCAGGACTCAGAGATCCACGTGGTGCCGTCGCCTCCTCCATCCCTCCCTCCCCGCAGGTGCTGCCTGCTGTGCTCAGAGGTGTTTTCTCCATTCTAGCCGCTGGATGAGATCCCACCGGTGGGCATGCGTGTGCCACACAAGCGCTTGGCATGGCTGTGTCCCCGTGACCAACACGGGACTTCCAAGCAGTGCCAGCGCCTGGGGCCTGGCCGCCATCAGCCACGGCCCAGCCCTGCCAGCACCGTTCTGCCTCAGCTGCAGGACGTGTTTGACACCTTGTGCCAAGTCTGGGAGGAGGAGGAAGAGGAGGGTGACACGGTTTCCCTCCTGTGACGGGGACATGCCTTCCAGCAGCTGTGCCAGAGGCGTGCAGTGCAGCAGCTTATCAACACAGCGTGTTTTCCTCCGAGACGAGTCCTCTGGCAGCAGCCGCAGGACAGCTTAAAAGCTGGCCAAGGGTCATTGTCAAAGGTCCTGCTTTCTCCAAATAATGTCACAAACTCTGTGCTCACATAGATGCTCTTGCAAGAGGTTCCGGAAACTGGGAAAATTACCCAGCTCATAAAACTTAGAGTGAGGAAACCCTTAGCGAAGTGCAGGGACACTCTCCCACAGCATCCATGGATGTGCAGCCCCTGTAGAGCTGGGACCCACTCAGGGGGAGAGGCAGCAGCCACTTGCTAGCACCCTGGGCTGGGGTCTGCAGCGAGCAGAGGGGATCCAGGGAAAGAACCACCAGAGCCCCTGCAGGGCTACACCAGCCCCTCACGCAGGTTTCTTGGGGAGCTCATGGATTCCCACCTGGAGAAGGCAGAGCAGCATGAGCTGCCTCCTGCACCCACGTCCCGACCCACCTGTGTGCTGTGAGGGAGAGGGTCTGTGCGTGCCTGGTGTGGGCTGTCCCCTGTGGGCACAGGCTGGCAGAGGGCACCCATCCGATGTACCACGGTGTACCTCACAGAGTCTCCCCGCGTGGGAGCCTGTTTTTTAATACTTCCTCGCTTACGGGCTTTTCTGTAGAAATAGAACGTGCAGTTCCTGTCTAAGGAAGCTGGTAAGCAGCAGAGCGAGGTTTAGTGTTACGGCCCCACTGAAGGTGACACACACACACAGAGCCGTGTGCCCCACGCGGGATGCAGGGGATGGAGCCGGGCGGGTCTCTGCGAAGGGGCTGGCCCTTCATGCCGTGAGAGAGGCTCTGTGAGCCGGGCACTCTGCTCTGTGCAGTGTCACAGCTGCTGCTCCGGTGAGTTCACAGCTCTGTGCACCCTGCTCATCCCCACCCCAGCGGAACATGGCCGAGGGAGGGGATGCCCAGCCCAGGCTCGCCTGCTCCCTCAGGAACGAGCTCCCAGCACCGGCAGCTGCCGCCCTGCCCTGCAGAAGGTGCTGGGGGCAGCTGGGTCGCAGCGAGTGCCGCCTTCACCGCTCCCGGTGCTCCGGGTGCCGGCAGCACCGGGGGCCCCAGCTGGGAACTCGGGTGGGACTGCAATGGTGCACACCAGGATCTCACATGGGATTCCCGCAGGGATGTGTGAGGGCTCCAGGAGCTGAGGCAGCGCCTGGACACGGATGGACATTGCTCGTGGCCAGGACAGCGCGTTGCGGGCCCGGGAGCTGCCGGGTGTGTGCAGAGGGGCCGGAGCTCGCCGCCGGGCTCTGAATCGTCCTGCCTGTTTGCACAAGTGCGGCGTGGCCAGGCGGGAGGTCAGGGGGCCCGGGGACGCTCCAGCCTGGCGAGAGGGTGTTTGGGGAGGGGGTCCTTGCCCCGCTCCCTGCTGAGAGCTTGATTAGATTCTGCTCAATTTACAGCCCTTTGGCTTCCTGGTGTTTTCCTTCAGCCAGCAGGACCCGGTTTCCCTTTGAACGAAAGAAGGGGTTTTTTTTGAAATGCAAAATGTGTGAAGTTTTGCAGCCCTTCAGAAAGGGGAGGAAAGGCCCTGGGCCGTGTGGGCTGTGGGGAGCTGTGGGGAGCTATGGGGAGCTGTGGGGAGCTGTGGGGAGCCGGGGGTCCGCGCCTGGCTCAGGGAGAGCCGCTGCCCCGGTGCCAGCAGCGCAGGGAGGAGGATCCGTGTGGCCGTGGGTGCTGCCTGCAGGCAGGACAGGGACCCCACGGGCCTCTGCCCTTTCCCACGCCGCACTGTGCTCCGCTGCGGTCCGGGGAGGACCGGGAGCCAGAGCTCAGCTTGTTTCCCAGCTCTGCCACCGTTCTGTTTCCCAGGATGAGTCAGAGTCCCTGTGGGCAGAGCCCTCTCCCTCCGGGGTCACCGCACTGCCTCTCGCTGTCCTCCCGCCCTCCCGGGGGCTGGGACCAGGCGCATCCCCGCACAGGGGACACCCGGAGCAGCCTGGCCGTGCTCCTGCCAGCCCAGGCGGCCCCCGCGGGTGCGCAGCCGGTGGCCGGGGCTGAGAGGGACTGAGCACAAGGGGAGAACTGAGCTAAACCAGCCGAAAAGCGCCCTGGGCTCCGTAGCGTGAGTCAGGGCCATGTGTGGAAACAAGGGAGTCCTTGAGCGTGTGCCTGGGGCCATCGCGGCAGACTGAGGGGCCGAGCTCACCCCGAGGTGGCCGCATGTCACCACGAACAACGAGCCCTGTGTGGGCTGGGAGCCGTGGTGTGGGGGCACAGAGGCGCTGCCGGCTGTTCTTGCCACCATCCCTTGCTCACTGGGGTCTTGCTGGAGGCTGGGGAACAGCCACGGAAATGAGACCGAAGAACCTGGGCCACAAAACACCGGTGGCTGCAGGGATGAGCAGCTGCCTGGGCTTCGTCACTGTCAGCCTGGGTGCAGGGTGGTGGGACAGGGTGCTCTGTGCTAGACAATGCCTCAGCTCTTTGGGGTACAACCATGAGCCCAGGGGCAGTGGGAGATCTCTGGGCGAGCAGCAGTGAGGGAGTGATGTGGCTGTGATGGTCTGCTGGGGCTGGCGAGGCTCTGTGGGACACCCGGCTGGGGCACCAGGCTCATCACGTGTCCCACAGGCTCTGGGTGATGTGGACCAGGTCCGGATGACCTCGGAGGGCTCCGACTGCCGCTGCAAGTGCATCCTGCGGCCGCTCAGCAAGGACGCCTGCAGCCGCGTCAGGAACGGCAGCGCGCGCGTGGAGGATTTCTACACCGTGGAGACGGTGAGCTCGGGGGCTGACTGCAAGTGCTCCTGCACCGCGCCCCCCTCCTCGCTCAACCCCTGCGAGAATGAGTGGAAGATGGAGAAGCTGAAGAAGCAGGCCCCTGAGCTCTTCAAGGTATCTGTGGTGCGGTGGGACTGGGGGCCAGACCCCCTCCCCACGCTGCGCAGCCGTGCCCCTGCCCCGTGCCCTGTGCCCCAGCCCTTACCCCAGCCCCCTCTGCAGCTGCAGTCCATGGTGGATCTGCTCGAGGGAACGCTGTACAGCATGGACCTGATGAAGGTGCACTCCTACATCAGCAAGGTGGTGGCCCAGATGAACACGCTGGAGGAGGTGAGTGAGCTCCAGCAGCACCATCCCTGCAGTGCTCCCTGCTGGGAGGCTCAGGGCCGTCTCTGAGCTCCCTGAGTGGGGCTCCAGCCTCTCCTCTCCTGCAGACCATCAAGACCAACCTGAGCAGGGAGAATGACTTCATGAAGGAGAGCGTCCAGCACCTCACTGACCAGATGAAGCGCTATGAGAACTACTCTGACATCATGATCAGCATCAAGAAGGAGATCTCCAACCTGGGCTACCAGCTGCTGCAGAAGGATGCGGCTGCCGTCCCCGAGAGCAAAGCACAGGTACCCCAAGGCACAGGTACCCCCGGGGCCCAGCCCATGCAGGCACAGTGGGTGCCTCCAGGCAGGGCAGGTGCATCGGGGGGACCCCTGGGCTGGTGCCTGTGCCCACTGCCTGGCACGGTGGCAGCAGGGAAGAGGAGGGCATGGGAGGGAAGGGGGTCTGACCAGGCTGTGCCCCCCAGGACACGACAGGTGGACGGGAGAAGGAGGCAGGACGTTACCCCAGCACCCGCAAGGCACTGGGGGACAGGGCAGGCCCCCGACTGCCCAAGGAGAAGCCGCTGAAGCCTGAGAAGCCCAAAAAGGAGAACACCAAGGCCAGAGCGGGGTCACAGCCCACGGCCAAGCCCAAGCCCGTGGCGCACCAGCAGACTGTGGTCCGAGGCATCACCTACTACAAGGTTGGGCAGGCGGGAGCGGCCGAGGGTCCAGCCAGCAGCCGCGGTGAGTCTGGAGATGGGGCAGGGCTGGGGGGCTGGCAGGGCACCTCTCCCCGAGGCAGAGGGCCAGGGCCTGCCCCTGCCAGCACACTAACCCCCAGCTTGTCCCCCCACAGAGGGCCCTGTGAGAGGGGCAATTTTGTCAGAGCAGCAGGAGGAGAAGGGCCCCCTGCCCCCCTCAGCCGAGAGCACCCCAGCCCAAGCTGTTGCACAGACAGAGACCACCGTGCCCAGCACCATGGCTGCACCCAGCACTGCCCCAGCCCCCCGCAGCACAGCCCGCAGCCCCCCTGGCCCTGGCCTTGGGCAGGGGGCCGACAGCGCTGGGGGCCCCGAAACACCAAACAGAGGTGGGTGAGCAGGGGCAGCTGGGACAGGGCACCCGGACCTGTGGTCCCAGTGCCCGTGGCCAAGCTCAGCCAGCAATAGTCTGCCATGGGAAGGAGGAGCAGTCAGCTGCCTGGGGCAGGGATAAGCCATCCTCTTCCTCCCCCTCGGTTCCCAGTAAAGGAGGTGGAGTGCGAAGGCACCATCGAGTCAGTGGAGGCCCCCGTGGAGCACCACAGCTACGGGCGCAATGAGGGGGCCTGGATGAAGGACCCGGCAGCCAAGGATGACCGCATCTACGTCACCAACTACTACTATGGCAACAGCCTGGTGGAGTTCAGGAGCCTCGACAACTTCAAGCAGGGTGAGGGGTCAGCGGCCGAGTGGGTGCAGGGGCCCTGGCTCCTCCTGGGTGGGTGTCCAGTGCTGTGTGGCACCGGCTGTGCCGGGCCCTGGGGTGGTGGGTGGCTGACGGGAGCTGGGGAGCATCCACAGGGCAGCAAGGGGGACACAAGTCCCATACTACTGCCAGCATGCTCTGGCCATCGTGCACGGGACCCCAGTGCTGTGGAGGGTCCTAACACCTCTCCCACCCACTCACAGGCCGCTGGAGCAACCTCTACAAACTGCCCTACAACTGGATTGGCACTGGGCACGTGGTGTACAGAGGGGCCTTCTACTACAACCGCGCCTTCACCAAGAACATCATCAAGTACGACCTGAAGGAGCGGTACGTGGCGGGCTGGGCACAGCTCCATGATGTGGTGTACGAGGACACAACGCCCTGGAAGTGGAGGGGCCACTCGGACATTGACTTTGCCGTGGATGAGAGTGGGCTTTGGGTCATCTACCCCTCCGTGGACTATGACTACTCACAGCAAGAGGTGATCGTCCTGAGCCGACTCGACCCCGTGGACCTCTCTGTGCGCAAGGAGACCACCTGGAAGACGGGGCTGAAGCGCAACACGTACGGGAACTGCTTCATCATCTGTGGCATCCTCTATGCTGTGGACACCTACAGCCAAAAGGAAGGGCAGATCTCCTATGCCTTCGACACGCACACAGACACGGAGGCAGAGCTCCGACTGCCCTTCCTCAACCACTACTCCTTCACCACGCAGGTTGACTACAACCCCAAGGAGAAGGTGCTCTATGCCTGGGACAACGGCCATCAGATGACGTACGGGCTCCACTTTGTGGTCTGAGTGCCCGGGCAGGTCCCACTGCACTCCTGCACCCACCCTGCGCCGTGCCTGGCAGGGGCACCCTGACGCAGCCTGGCCCTGGCATCCCAACTCCAGCCAGGGCTTCGGCAAGATTGCCCGGCTTTCAGCCCCAAACCTTCCCCATCTGCTATGCCCAGCACCTGCACCATGCCCACTGCACTGCAGGGCAGGGAGAGCACGCGAGAGCAGCCCCCAGCAGACACCCCCATGACAACGTGGCCCCTGGGGCTGCGGCAGCTCGGCCAGCATCGCCTTCCCAGGGACGCAGAGAGGAGCCCAGCCCCACATCCCTCTGCCACTGCTGGCACTGTCCGCCCTGCACCAGTGCACTGAGCTCCTCCTGCACTGCCCCCAGCCCAGCCACGCTCCCTGCACGCCCACCGGGACCATGTGTGCCATCACTGCCAGCTGCCACAGTACCAGTGCCGGGACAGCCCCATGCCCTGGCCCACGCCAAGCCCTGTGGGCAGGCAGGGCCCCTCACTGCCAAGCACCAGGAACAGGTGCCAGTTGCTATTTTAGGAAATGCCATGCTAAGATGCCTTTGCTTTTGCTGATCATGAGCTTGTTATTTAAATGCATTCACTGGAGCCATGCAAGTCCCATTCGGTGGCAGGCGTGGAGGAGCCTGCCCGGGGTGTCCTGCCTGCACACCCACCTGCACACCCGCCCTCACACCCGCCCTCACACCCGCCCTCACACCTGCCCTCACACCTGCCCTCACACCTGCCCGCACCCAGCACTGGACAGGGCAGCCCTCGGGCCTCTCACTCTCCGTGTGAGGCAGAGCAAGGGGCTGCAAGCGCTTGGCTTGGTTTTGGTCATTTTAGACATGAACAGTATTAAAACATAACAGATGTGAGAGCGGGCTGCATGTGTTGTCATTTGTCCTGAAGCTGGGCAGGGAGGAGTGGGCGCTTGTTGTCTGTGCCCATCCCTCACTGTTCCTGGCCCTCGCCGTCCTTGTCCACTAACCCGACTGGCGTGGCCAGGAGTGCCCGGGGGTTGCTGTCCCACGCGGCTGCTCTTGACTGCACACCTTGCGGGCACCTCTGCCCACACCCAGCAGCACCAGCACGGTGCCACGGCACTGCAGAGGCAAGAGGGTCCCGGTGCAGACCCAGGACAGCAGCCCCTGCAGGGTCCCGGGCAAAAGGAGCTTTGGCTTTGTCCAGTGCGAGCCGCAGCCCGAGAGGCGCTGGGGGCCGAGGCGGTGCCGGGAGCGCGGAGCGTGGGCACGGCCGAGCAGCTGCCCTGGAGCTGCTGCACAACTTGGCAAGCGCGGAGCTGCCGGGGGCCCCGGGTGAGAGCAGCCCTCCCGTTCCCGTCCGTGTGCGAGGGCAGCGTCCCCTGGGCCCCGCACGCACCGGGGCTGGTGGCCACGGGCACCTGGTGCTGCGGAGCTGGCACCGACCGCGCCCCTGGGTGCGGAAAGGTTTCCTGCTGCCGGGCAGCCCGGGACCCCTGTCCCGGCCCCACGCTGCTCCCAGGTCCTCCCCTGGCTCACGGCAGCCCCTGCAGCCCCTGCAGCCCCTGCCCGACCCCCGCGCTGGCCGTGCACTGCACCCCTCGCTTGGCCGCGGGTCCTCGCCACCAGAAAGGAGCCGGCCGACTTTTCCCCCCGGCTGGGTCCCTGCCAGGCTTTTATCTAGCGATCCCCAGCAAATCCCTGTACAAACAATACGGATTTCTGACATTTTTTTGTGGTAAAGTAAACTCGCAGTACATCTCTAATTCCAGCGCTTTGTTGTTCTTCCGCAGGGGCTGCCGCGGCTCCGCGCTGTGCTGGGCTGGGCTACGGACACCCCTCCGCTCCCCTCGGTCAGAAAACATGGGAAGGGAGGAATGAAACCCACGTGGTCCGAGGACTACGTTGCTTTGGGATCTTTGGGCTGGGGAGCTTCAGCCCCAGCAGCCCTTTGTGAGCTGATCCTTGTTCTGGCACGGGTCCCCGATGGCTGGTCCTGGTCTGGTCCCACATGCTGCTCCTGGTCCCAGGTTCAGTCACAGGACAAGGCAGGCTGGAGAGGACAGGGGTCCCCGAGCGGGACAGAGTGGGGACATGTGGGTGGGGGCAGGATGGGCTCCCGCCGTGACGGGCGCTGCTGACTTCCAGACATTCCTCCTGTGCGTGGCCGGCACCACCTCGGCTCATAACGTGATTAAAAGATTAAAATCTCTCAGTTCAGCAGCAAGCAGCAAATGAAGCTTGAGACAGGGATACTGGGGGCCTGTGGCGCCCGAAGCCCCCATGACAGCGATGTGGTGCCTGGGGAAGGGCAGCCGAGGCCATCTGGGCAGGTGGCTCTGGTGCCACAGCCCTCGCTCCCAAAACCCCCTCCTGTCCTCGGTGCTGCAGCTGGGCAGTGAGCCCTGACCACCCCCCACCCCGCCTCCTTCTCAGTTACCGGCCGGGCTGGTTTGTTTGTGGTGGTTTTGCCTCCTTCCTGGCCCCGCTGCCCAGGCTGGCGTCCTGCTCTCCCCATGGTGCCAGCCCAGTGCTGAGCTGTCTCGGGGCCGAGGTGAGCCAGGCGTGGCCAGTCTTTGGGTGGGCAGGATGCACAGTGAGCAGAGGATGGCACCAGGTGACATCCCGGCCAGAGCCTGCCCATGGCTGCAGTGTTGGCACCCACAGAGGGTGCACCGAAACCTCGGTCCTTGTTCCACCCCAGGAGCTGCCTCTGCCTGGATCCCCTGCAGCTCAGCTGTCCGGGCACAGCCAGGCTCCAGGACAGGAGCTTGGCAGAAGGCTCTGCTTGGGATGTGGTGCCCAGCCATGCCAGCAGCCCTCCGGTCCCCCTCGGGGAGCAGAAGGCTCAGTGCCAGTGCCTCCCTCATGCTGCGCCCCCACCCATTTGCTGCCCACGCTGGGACATGCTTGGTGGGAGAACACTGCTGCCACCAGGGCCTCTGGTCAGTCTCCAGGAGCTGCAGGGAGGTGCAGGGATGTGGTGTGATGTGGGGACACAGGTGCCAAGGCTGACAACCCCGAGCAGCTGTGGGAAAGGGCTGGGCAGCGCGTGGTGGGCGGTGGCCGGAGGGAAGGGAGGGGAGCCACGGGCCTTGGCAGTGCCGCCGCTGACTCACTCACCAGTGGAAACAGAAATCTTTCCCAGGCTCACAGCACCAGCTCCACACCACCCCGGCCTCGGCATGGCAGCCCCTTGGACTGGTAGGGTGCACCTGCAAACACCCCTTCCCTGGCAGCACCCACGGCACAGCACGGCCGGGAGGAGGGGGCTCTCATGCTGATGCAGGGCTGTCTCCATCTCTCTGTGGATGTACAGCCAGGCTGGCTGGGAGCCAGGAGCCCCAGCATGCAGCAGCCCCCGGGCCACCTTTGCCCGGGAGCCCCCAGGACGGCAGGAGCAGAGCCCTGCGGTGCAGCGCCTGCATCCAGACACTGCCTGCATTCATGGAGCAGCAGGGCCAGGGCAGTGTGGGGGCAAGTCCTCCCCCAGACTGGCCAACAAAACGGGCATTCAGGGCCGGGTGCAGGCGGCTGCCCCGGGCAGACCTGGGCTGTCCACGAGGCCAGCAGGACACAACGTTTCCCTGCCAGGCCTCACAGCGTGGGGCTTGTGGTCACCAGATGCACCAGACATGCTGCTCGCACGCAGGGCCAGCTCTTCCCAGAGCGCATGTCCTGGGCATGGCATGGCCAAGGGCACTGGGATGTGCCCAGGTGGTCACTCCCTGCCCCGCAAAGCACTCGGCATGTCCTTCCATGTCCCGCTGCCCACACATCCCACTGCGAGCAGAAACCAGGGTCAGCCCTGTGGTAGCGCTCAGGGCAGCAGCCAAGGACCTTCCTGAAGGAGGAAGGTGACAGGAGCAATGTCAGGAGTGTTGGGAGACCTGGGGTTTGTATCCATCGCAGCAAACACCAGCCAAGGGAGGTGGGTCCTAGGCTTTCCTCGGCAATATTTGGTTTACAGCTGGACTCAATCTTGAGGGTCTTCTCCATCCTAAAAGACTCTGTGATTATACAGCTCACATCTGCCTTTCCCCCTCTCAGCCCCTCCTCCCCAGTCCCCAGGCCCTGCCCCAGCTGCAGAATTGGGTCCAGAGGGGGTGCTGCCAGCTCTCACAGTCACCATCCGCTCCGGGCCGGTCCCGCTGTGCTGGGCAGAAACATCTGGTCCTGTTGGATGCATTCCAGGGCGCAGGGCCAGGGCTCCCTCCGCAGCAGCACCAGCCTGGGCTGTGCCCTGCAGCCAGTCAGCAGCTGCTCCTCTGTCCTCATCCCCGCCCGGGAAATTATTTATTTGTTGAAGAACGTCTTTTCCTGGGAAGTCTCTCCAGTGCTGAGGGACATCTTCAGTTACAAGGAGCAAATAAACAGTTTGAGCCTCCGAGGTTCTGCTGCTCTGCAAACACAGGTGCTAAACCCAGGGCCGGTGTCGGCAGCTGTACGGGGTCAGTGCTGGAGCACAGAGGGGTCCCAGGCAACTGAGCCCACAGCCAGGCAGTGCTGTGCCTGGGGGGGCCAGGGGCCACACGGCCTGCAGTGGCACAGGGGAGATGCTGTGGGGTCCCCACAGAGGCAGTGTAACACGAGGATGCTTTGCTGGGGGTTGCTGCCACCAGCCCGCCCTCTCTCTGGGGACCAGCAAGGCTGGAGAGTGTTCACTCAGCCCTGACAGCAGTGGCTTCTGCCACGGGCATCCTCTGGGGCTGGCTGGTAAAGTGGCAACCAGCACAGACTACTGCAGACCCCAGCCAGAGCAGGCTTTGCCTTGCTCTCACAGCAGGGACAAGTGTCTTCACCTGCACCCTGGGGGGAAGCTCATGGCTTCACCTCTGTGTCCTCTCAATCAGTCTGTTGTTCCTGGTCACTTGAAGGGCTGCTTGTCTGCAGCATGTCTCCTGTAACAGGACAGGGCAGTTCAGATGGAAGGGCCGGACTGGTTGGTTGTGTCACACAGCTACGGGGTGGATGGAGTAATTCAGCCCCGGGATTTAGTGCAGTGCCAGAAACACATTCACCTCCTCAAATGGCTGCTGTGGGCTGTGCACAAACCAAAGCCTGAGCTGTCCTCCAGTACTGCCTCCCACTTCAGCATGGGGATGGCTCCTGGATGTTCAGTGCCTGCTTAGTTGGGGTTTTCCCCCATTTTTGTGTTTCTCCCCTCTTGTTACTGATCCCTGCATGCCTGTACTGATCAGATCCTTGAGACAGCAGATCCTCTCAGCCGCGCAGCTGCTCCTGTGGCTGGGCTGGAAAGCGACACCCGGGGCACACCCTGACACTGTCCCCAGCCTCTGCAGCGTAGAGTTCACGCCGTGTTTGCTTTGCCGGGCTGTCAGCAATGCTGGCAGAGCCGTGGGGCTCCCCTCAGCTGCACTGCTGCAGCAGCACAGGGCACAACCCTCTCCAAAGAGAAGCCCAAATGCAGCCAGGCACGATCTGGCAGCAGCCACCTGCCTTAGCAGGGATCAGCCCCTCTCCTGCCTCCTTCAGGCTCCTGGGATGGGAGTGTGCGGATCTGGGATCCTCACACGGGGTGCTCCTGCTCCCGGGGGCTGTGTGTGCTGGGCAAGCAGCTCAGGCTCCCCCCGGAGAAGCTCTGTCAGCCATGCAGGACGCTCAGACATGGAAACACAGCCATCCATCTGTATCCCTGCCGGGGAATGGGAGCGGCAGCCAAGGAGCCGGTTCCCACACGCAGCCGCCGTCCCACGGCACGCTTGGCAGCCCGGCCCTGAGCTGTGCCAGGCCAGGCTGGGCCCCCTCGCTGCCAGACACGTCCCAGCCACCCCGGGCTCCAAACAAAGCCACGGCACAGCCCGGGTGACATCACAGCACAGCCACCCCTCGCAACGCCACCATGTAGGGGAAATTCTCTGCACCGCACGTGGTTAGGCCTCTCTGGATAAAACTAGCTCGAGGCTTAAAAATCCTTAATTGAGGGAGTAGAATTAAGATTTTTTCCTAAACAGAATCTGGATCCAATCTAGGAACTCCCTAATGGATAGGGAATTTGTCATGTTCGAATGCATGGGCTGCACTAACACAAACCATGAGTGCTGCAGCCCTCACGCTCCAGCAGCACTGTGGAACTCTTCCTCAAAATCAGGACCAAAAAAGGCTTTTGGAATCACAACTCCATCTCCAAGTCCCAAAGAACTCCATGGGGGACAAACCATTTAACCCGTGATGTGCTTTGCAAGTAGAGCAGTGTGGAACTGAGGCCACAGATGCCCTGGGAGCTCAGACTTTTTTCACACCCTGAGCTCCCGTGCCCTCCTCAGCATCCACACCCACTCAGAGAACACCTGGTCTGAAATTATCCCCCCCTCAGGGGGTTCTTGGAAGCTACAAGCTGCCCAGAGATCTGAACCAAATGCTGACAAAATCCTTCCATTTCCACAAAGTCCCATAAAACCCCTCAGCTAATTAATTTATTTGTTAACACCTAAACAACTGGCCCAAGACAAAACTTTAAACTGAAGAGATAAATATCGACTGACCGCCAATATTTGTGAAAAGCTTCCATTTTACATCAATTTCAGGTTAAATACTTCTTACCTATTTGGCTGAACCAGCCTCACAGATCTGTACCCATTCACTGCCTGCTCCTTAAGAGGAAAATAAAACTGCCAGGTCTGTATTTTCATTGTCAGCCACAGTTTAAACACTTTCTGTGAATTCTCTCATTTCCCTCCATTAAGCTGATGACTCCTTTATGGCCTCTTTACCCAGCACTACCAAAGAAACCACCAGTGACACTTCCAAACCAAACTCCCTTTAATGAGCCATCCTCAGCCACCCAGCCCTGGAGCTGCAGCTCGCTCGGGGCTATGCCTTGATGGCGAATTTCCGGGCCGGGTACAAACGCTCCTTTCGCTGCTGCTTCTTGGTCTTCAGGTTCTCCTCGTGCTTGTTCAGCCTGCGCCGCATGGCCCGAGTCTTCTTGGGCCGCAGATCCAGGGGTTTGTACTTCTTGCCCTGTTGGCAAAGACACACAGCAGCCGAGTTCAGACCCTGCTCCGAGCGGAGCTCCTGCCACAGCACCAGCACCTCTGTTCAAGCCTCTTTCCCTTGGGACTATCCTTACAGCCTGGAAGTTTAGGAGACTCCTCTCCGCTGGGAATTGTAACTTGGATTGTAACGTGGATTGTAACTTTTGCAGCAGCTTTGACTCAGGTTTAACTAATACCTGATCTTACAAGCCCCAGTTATCCAACATCTCTTGAAAAGTTTGGTTCTTTTCCCCCCTCAAATACAACCTAATTCAAACACCAGGAAATAACATTCTAAAAATCACAGAACCCTATTGAATTAAAGAATTTCTTGGTTACACACAAGTGATGAAATTTAAAATGAAAGGGTATCTGCATTTCTGCAAACTGCATCTTCCAGCAAGTTCACCCCACCCCACAGAAAGGATGCTGCCAGAAGACTCCTGCAAAAGCAGACTCACACCAAGCTTACGGAATTCTTGCAGTAATACTTAGAAAGCAACCACGACCAGAGAACTTAAAAACTGAACATAAATGAGTGTTCTTCATTGAGTTTTAAGCTTTTAAGCACCAATTGACAAATTTGGCTCCTTCCCACAAACTCTGTAATTGTGAACAGCAAGAGCTGCGAGGCCACTTACGGAAGATGTTTGTCCTTACCTTGTAGAACTTCCTCAAGTTCTCCTTCTGGGTCTGGTTGATGACAGTCAGCACTCTGGCGATGGATTTGCGCACCACACGGCTGCAGGTGGGAAACAGAGGGATCTCAGAACAGCCCGCAGGACCAGCCCCACGGATCAAATCCGGGCTACAGAAACTCTGTGCGCGCCGGACCGCTTACACCGTGCCACATTACAGCAAACACCGGCAGCGCCCGGCTCATCTCGGCTCAACACCTCTGAGCAGAGACACAGATCGAGCCCCAGGCCGCCCGAGATGTGTTCCTCTCCCACACCGGCTTTTTAGGGTGTTTTTTTACGGCAAACAACCACAACCTGTGAGAGCAGCTCTCCGACACGGCGCGGCGCGGCCCGGGACTGCGCGGCCCCTGCCCAGCTCCCCTCGTCCCCCCGGCCCCACTCACATCTTGGACAGCTTGGAGGCGGCCCCGCCGGTCACTTTGGCCACGCGCAGCTGCGACAGCTCCACCTTCAGATCGTCCAGCTGCTTCAGCAGCTCCTCCTTCTTCTTCCCGCGCAGGTCTCGGGCCTTGATCTTGGCCTGCGGGCGGCGGACAGGCCGTCAGTACCCGCGCCCGGCGCCCGCATCCCGCCCTCCCTCAGCCCCCGCAGCGCCGATATGCGGCCCGCTGGGATGTGCGCGGACTGCCGGCATTCCCGGGCCCGGTGGGATGTGCGCGGACTGCCGGCATTCCCGGGCCCGGTGGGATGTGCGCGGATTGCCGGCATTCCCGGGCCCGCTGGGATGTGCGCGGACTGCCGGCATTCCCGGGCCCGGTGGATCCCCGGGTGGCCAATGCCGGGGGATGCCGGTGGATCCCCGGGCGGCCGTTCCCGCGGATGCCGGTGGATCCCCGGCTGGCCGTTCCCGCGGATGCCGGTGGATCCCCGGGCGGCCGTTCCCGCGGATGCCGGTGGATCCCCGGCTGGCCGTTCCCGCGGATGCCGGTGGATCCCCGGGCGGCCGTTCCCGCGGATGCCGGTGGATTCCCGAGGCGCGGCCCGGCTCTCTTACCATGGCGGGCGGGCGGCGCGGCGCGGCGCGGGGCGGAAGGACGGAAGCCGCGCCGGGACAGGGGCGGTGCCGCGGCCGGGCCGTACCAACGCGCGCTGACCGGGGGGAGAAGCCCCCCCGCGGGAGGCACGGTGGTGGCGGCCGGGCGCTGACAGGGAGGGCGGGCGGGAGGCACGGCCGGGCCCGGGCCCGGGGCTGCAGCCCCGCGGGAGCCGCTCGCTGCTGCGGCTGCCGCCCCCTCCGTGTCTCGGCCGCCGCAGCCCGGTCAGAGAGCAGGCGGTGTTCCCGCGCTGGCCGAGGTGCGGCACTCTTACACCGGCAGTGATGGGGACGTGATGGCGGGCGGGGCGGGAGCGGCCGCCGCGGCGGAGCGGGGCAGGGACAGGGGCAGGGGCAGGGGCAGGGCCTTGCGCGCAGGCGGCCGCGCGGGACGGACGGACAGACGGACGGAGGGACAGACGGGCCGGCCTCGCTGGCCTCGCTCCCCGCGCCGCCGCCGCCGCCGTATCCAAGCAGCCGCCGCGCCTCACCGGCCGCGCGCGGGGGGCGGAGCCTCTCGATTGACAGCCGGCGCAGCCAATCAGGGCGCCTTCTCGCCGTTAGCCTGGGCGCTCGGCCAATAGGCGCGCACGGGGGCGGGGCGGGCCGGCGCGGACCGGCGTGAGGCGGTAGCCGCGCTCCCCGAACCTCGGCGGCGGCGGCGCTGCGGCCGCGCCCGGACCGGGACCGGCGCCGGGACCGGCGGGTGCGGACGGTGAGCGGGGCCGCCCGGCAGCGCCTGCCCCGCTCCGGCCCGGTCTCCAGGTGCGGGGGGCGGGGCGGCGGCGCGGGCGGGGGCGGGCGGGGCGGCGGCGGGGGCGGGCGGGAGCGGCGGCGGCGGCTGCGGGCGCCTCGGGGCAGGGCCGGCGGCGGCGCGCCCCTGAGCGCGGTCTCGCCCCCGCAGAGCTCCGGGCCCGGCGGAAGAGCCCCGCCGCGAATGGGAGCCCAGGTAAGGCGGCAGGTGCGGGCGGCGCGGAGCGGAGCGGAGCATCCCCCGGCGGGTCCGTGCCCGGTGCCGCGGCGAGGGGCGGCGGGGCCGGGAGCTGCCGGGGCCCGGCGGCTGCACGGGGCCGTGCTCGGCGCTGTCTGTGCTGCTAACGGAGGGCAGGAACGCGATGTGACACGTCTAACGCTTAGGCCTGGGTTGGCAGCGTAGCTGAAATAATTGCCCGAACGACCCCCTCGTTATTAACTTCTCCGTTCCTCGCTCCGTTCCCGCCCGCGGCGGGCGAGGCTGTCGGTGCTGGGCACGCCGGTGACAGGTAGCGGCATCCGGCATCGGCCGGCGAGCCCGTGGGGATGGAGTGTGGCAGGATTTCATGGGAGCAGGGCTGGATATCCAAACTGCGGGTTTGGTGGAATCATCGTGGGTTTGTTCTGATTTTCAACTTCTATCGCAACAGTTCCCTTGTCACCAAATTATTTTTTTTTTTTTTTTTGTACAGAGAAGTGTCTTGGGCAATAGGTGGCATGAGATGCCCTTGGGGACAGTAGCTGGATGGTTGTTGTGTTGTGTCATCCCCTCAAATTTCTTGCCCTATAAAAATGTCCGTAACCTGGTAAAATATCCAGGATCAAGACTGCATGTTTTCAGCTCTAGATCTAATCTCCTACCACAGAATAAGACCTGTTTTCATCAAGGTCTGAGTTGCACGTCTGTAATTTAATAACCAGAATCCAAGCTTCCCTGCTTTAGCCGTGTCTGGGCCAAGCACTTCTAGTCCTCCAGCCTGCAAAATGGACCTCTTAATATAAAAAATACCTAGATTTTGCATGAGCCATCCAAATGCATCCTGTAATTCAGGGCATCTTATCCAAGCTAATGCAAAGCAGCGCTGTGGGACCATATGAGGACTAAAATGTGAGTGAGTCTCCCAGCATGTGTGTGCTTCCCACTGCTCCTGCGGCCAGCGGGACTGCTGTGGTGGTAGCAGTCTTTGCAAATCGTGGAAAATCATCCTGGTATGAGTCTTGCTGTGGGATTTGCTTCCTGGGGTCTCCTCACCCCACCTGAACCTGTGGTGTGGTGGTTGTGCTGTCCCTGACAGAGCGGAGGGAGCATTTTGGGAGCCTGGTGCCCTGCTGGGGATCGTGTGTGTAGAAAAAAGAGGCTTCATTTTCAAATCAGACTAATACAGTCTCTTTTAAGATCTTTGGATAAATTGGACCACGATTTATGTTAAGTGAAAGAAAGAGTGAGTCACTTCACTAGGAGCAGAGAGCATTATTCTCTAGTCATTCTGGGCTGCCAAAGCAATACAGACAGTCACGAATATGATGGCCAGGTCCTTTACTGCAGGAAATAGAAAAACCATTCACAGAAACTATATAGAGAGAGGAAGTATTTTGTTGTGCTGCAAAGCAGAATGTGATCATTGCTTTGTCTTGAAATGTAGCTACAATACAGTATCAAAATTCAATTGGCAATCCACGTCCCTTTCAAACAGGGGAAGATTCTATCACAGCGATGTCTAGTTGGGCTTTGCTCTGTGTGTAAGAATGATGCTGCGTTCTGTGCTCATTGTGCTCTTTTGAGAAACTCGATCTACAAGTGATAAAGATGCTGAAAGTGCATTCCAGCAGGAGGAACACGAAGCTCATTGTTAATCATTTCCGCGTCCCTGTTTTATTTTGTGGAGGGGAGTAATAAAAATGGAGTGTAACGATCCAAAACATCGAGAAGCTTCTAACCCTGGTCAGTTGTGCACTGAGATCAGGTGGTGGTGTCCGTGGCCTTGCACAGAGGGCACAGATTTGGGGAGGTGGGAGCCGGGGGCTGCAGCTCTCCCGCGGCTGCTGCTTCTCCTGTCACATGATGCTCTGCACAGTCCCCTGCTCGCACTGCAGCTGCCTCGCTTCCGTGTGCCACTCACATCTCCCCTCTTCTTGCATCACTTTTATTCTGGTTTGGCTCTGTTGGCGTTAAATGGAGTCGTTGATGATCTGCTGCGGCACAGATGGATAATGGGAATTCATTGGATCGTCTGGACGTGTTACTTTGTTGGTTTATCTCTTGTTCTGCTTGGTGTGCTTTGGGTAAGGAAGGAAGATCGCTGGTGTGAAAGTCTGTTCTGAGGTGGTGTTACTGCCTAAAGAGCTGAAATGGAACTGATATCAAACAAAAACCCCCAATGCCCCCTTTAGCCCCTTAAAGCACAGTACAGCTGTTGGATTCTGACCATAAAAACCTGGATGTTGATGTCTTTTTACACATGACTTCACACAGCTCTCATTTTTTCATAAAAATGATGGCTTTCATTGGAGCAACGTTTGTAGAAGGACAGCCAGGACCTGTACATGCAGATTTTATAATAATTTTGTTTGGTATTTTTGCATAAGAGCATTCTGCAGGCTTGGCTTTTGTGGCTAAGTTGCACTGTTGAAGCACAAAAGCTCTGTTCAAGATGTGTAGTTTCTGAACAGGCTGGAAACAGAGGTATGGTACGGAGTATGTGTTGCAGCAGGAGGAGGCAGTTCAAAGGAGTGGACCAAGTTATGTGTGGGAGCTGCACTGAGGGTCAAATGGAGGTCTGGTTCTGTAAAGTATGTAAGGAAGCTGCCAATACAAATATTACCTTGCAGCTTACATGTGCTGAGAGAGCGCAGCACAGCCCTGCAGCAGGGATGGAACAGAGTAACCATCAATCTGGTTCCCTGAGGATGTCAGTCAGGAAAGGAAGTGTGCGATGCCAGAAAGCCTGGATGGAACTCCAGGTTTAGAGGACTTGTTGTTTGAAGTATTTTTAATTATTGCTATTAATATAATGGAACACAGACTAGAAGCTGAGTTTTTAAAATATAATTAAAGCAGAAGTCAGCAGAGGAATTTCTCTGCTGGGAGGCAGAGGCATGGTTCAGGAGCAGTACCTGCTCAGGAAGGTGAATTCCCAGAGTGATGATGCTCTCCATGCAATTCCCGAGCATGCTGGCAGCTCCCACCAAACACCGGTTTGGAGGGAAGAAGTGAACCGAAGGGATCAGAAAGCTTTCCCAAGCTTGCCCTGCATTCCCTTTTGTCGGAGTACAGTTCCAGTTGGAAGGCAGCCATTGGCACCTTGGCCGAGGATGGGAACAGGCTGCAGAGTGTGACGATAGCTGCCCTCCAGATCGGGCACTGGCCTCAGCTGCCATTTGGGCCAGCCAGTAAATCATTTGGCTGGCTGCAAAGAAGCCTCTCCATCCCATTGCTCTACAATGCAGCTTGATGTTAGCTGTTCCATTTCAAATTAATGAGTGTGCATAAAAGAGTTAAACATCAGTTGTTGTCAGAGGAAAGAAAGAAAAATCGTTCTTGTAACTGGGATGCTTTTCAGGAACTTGGCTGCTGGGAAGGCGAGAGGCATGTGCTTTTCCGCCCCGCTTTAGGTGATGGCTTAGTTCAAGGGGGCCCAGATTTGGCTCAGTCAACAGTTGTGTTGGCGTCTTGCCATCAAATGTGCATAAAATGGAGCTGACTGCAATTCCCTCCTCACTCTAACATGGAGGGGCAGCCGGAGGGACCTGAGGCCGCTGTGCCGTGCCGTAGGTTGGCTTAGCTGTGAGGGTTACCCTGGGATGTGCAATCCCTGCAGCACGAGCTGTTGCGTTGTGACTGGGTCGTTGCTTTCGAGTCCCTGGGTTGCATTTTGGTGTCTTGTCATAACTAATGCATTTCAGCCCTTGTTGTGCCTGTGCTCCCGAAATCTCTCTCTCCTTTCTCACAGTGGCTTACGTGCTTTTCCAGATGTAGGAGGTTCATCTCTCATTTGCAGACTCTTCCTATGATTCTGTGGCTTATGCACGTTGCCACAATATCGAGATAAAACACAACTGGCATTTTAGCTGCTCCAAGAACATTGTGTGTAAATAAACCACTAAATAGTTCAGCCTGTGAAATGTAAATACACACAGCTCACAGCCACAGCTGATGGTGTTTTTCTGTATCCCTTCTACCCTCCCACCCCTGCCAAGAGTGGGCCAGCCTGATGTTCTTTTTTCTCTTGCTCTTTCATACAAAGCAAATGACTGCTAAGTACCATGTAGGTGGTATGCAAGCACCACGACAGATTCATAATTTGAATTTGGATGAAAAGAAACACTTGTGTCCTCTTCCACATTGCTTCTGCACCATCTTCTGGAGATCCCTGGGCTCTGATGACCCAGAAATTCTTCTTTGGTCTGACTTTGAGCTTGAGCCTATTTTTAATAGCAAACTAGTGAAGTCAGTAGAAGAGCAGAGACCCAACTGTGATGACATTTTTAGCCTGTGCCCTTTGTTCATTCTATACACAAAAGGTCATGAACTGCAGTGAAAGAGGGATTATGGAGGGCGCAGAACAGACAAAGGTGGAACAAATTGTCAGTGGCAGAAACAAAAAGAAGAGAAGCGAAAGTTTTGTGTTCTGAAGGCGATTGAAGGCCACGTGCATCCCATGATGAGATCATGTCTCTTGTGTTCAAAGTGAGTCCGCCCAGAGGGAATTCAGAAGAGTCTGCTGGTGAGGTGTGGCTTCCATGATCTCAGTGTAGGAGGCAGGAAGGGACTACACGGTTTCCATGGCAGGATGTTAATGAGCACCTCCGCATTTTTCTGAGAGAAAAGATGCCAAAGCTGCAGTTCTGGATACAGACAGGTGTGCTTTTAAGCGATAAAAGGATTTTTAAAGACGTCTGAAACATATGAAAAGCTTGATGCTACAGACGAAGCACTTGCTTGGAGTTAAAATAGTGAGATTGACACTGCATGTTGTATTTTTCAAGTAATTTGACTCAGAATGGAGTTCAGTTTGTGGTGTTGCCTATTTTCCTACAGGAAATAATGAGACTTTTCTGCTGAGATGTCACAGGTAATGCAGAGATGGCAGCTCCTCTTAACTCTGAGGTCTTATTGGAAGGCTGCTTGCAGATCTTCTCATCTTCTGATGCACTGAGGAACGAATTATGCACTCATGTGAGAGTAGTAAACTTTCAGTTTGCAGTACTAAAATTTATGCAACTTGTATAACAGTTCTTGTGTAACTGTGAGTGCCTGTTCTCTGCCACTTCCACTGGCCACAGCAGTGTGCAGCTGGGGAATGTGTGTGTGTGGGTTTATCTTGTTTTCTTATTTATCCCCTGCCCTCTCCTTTTCCTTTTTTAGGAATGCAATTGCATGTTCAGGCTTCCCCTTTTTTCTTCTTCTCCAAGCAGCATTTAAATCCCTTGTCTGATGTAACTATTGTTGCTCTAGGGAGAGAGGTCCTGAAGATTATCTAGTGTGTAATTTTCACAAAATTCAGAGGAAGTTGAAGTAGAGTGATGTTTAGTGCCTCTATTACAGGGAAGGACAGACAGAAGAAAGTTGTTATGTTGTAGGAAGCATCTGGCCAGCCCCTCAGACTGTGTGGAGCCCTAGGAAGCTTTCCCTGTGCTGGGGAGAGCTGGGTTTATTGGGATGTGAAGGGAAGGATCAATCCAGGGTGATGTGGGACCAGGATCCCTGTTCCTGTAGGAGCGACTGCTGGCCCTGACTGCTCGTACACAGGCTCACTGGGTTTGTATGTTTTTATTATTTTAAAAAGTGACTTCGCTCTTGCTTAATCTTTAGAGGTAGCAGTATTTTTGCAAGTTAGCTGTACAAATGGTGTACTTTAGTAGGAAAACCAGTTTCTCGGAGAATTCCCAATAGGAGGTAGTTGTTAGAACTAGCTGCATTTGCAGGTGGCTTTGTCAGCCACACTGTAATTTGTGTATGAAATCAGGCTTTCACCCTCATAATTCGCTTCTCCTCAGTGCCCTTTGAAGTAAGCAGACATCCAGGCAGAGAGAACATGATTTGACCAGTGTTATCAGTTAAATAAAACAGCTACTTGGTTCTGTTTCTGAAGTTAAAGTTGCTTATCATTGTGGTGTTGAGACAGAAGTGTCCCCACAGCCCAGGCTGTGTCCTTTTCCTTGTGCAGTCCATGTGCACGTCCATGGGGCACCGAGCAGAGCTGGGACACAAAGGCTCCGGTTGTTCTCTGAGCTCGCCCTGGGCACTGCTGTCCCCTGGGACTGAGCCTTGCCAGGAGCTCAGGTGTGGGCTCAGCCTGCTCCCAGATGCTTCCTGCAGCATCCAACGAGCTGCTGGAAAAGGAGCTGGATGTATCTGGAAGAGCTGCAGCCACTGCAGTGCAGACGTGCCCTGAGGTGAACAGTGGTTGGGGTGAGGAATGTCTGTGATTGGTTCCAAATTTTAGTAAAAACCTTGGAATAATAAAGAGATCCTTTCCCCCCGCGCCTACATTTTATAAAGAAATGGTTTGATGTATAACTGCTCATTGCCATTCCCTCTGAATTCCTGACTCCAGCAGGCTGTGAGGTTTTCAGTGCCTGTCTGGGGGAATTGCTATTTATTTATTTCAGTGTTTCTTGGGCAGAACCGAGTGGTGCCTTGGGAACTTCAGGGCAGTGGCTCTTGATGGAGAGCTAGGTATTCTGGCGAGAGGAATGAATTTGGGTTCTAATGCATTTTGTGTTGTCTGAGGCTCTGTCAGGACTAGCACTCTGAGCAGATCACATGGAAACACACAGATGGTTTTCCCAAAACGTGCAGTATAGCGTTGAAAGAAAACATGAGACATGAGTGTGCCAGTCTGCAGAAGAAAAGGAGAGGCAAATAGAGAGCCAAGGTAGGCATCCTGCTTGATGAAGGTAAGATTGGCTGGTTTTTGGTAGAGATTTGAGACATGATGGTTCCGGGCTTTGTGTATCGATGATCAGGAGCTTAGTTTTATCTGTGTTGTTAATTTGCAGATAAGAAACAGATACCAGCTGGGCATCTGGCTTTGTGTCACATCCCCTTTTGGCAGTGATGCTGTGGGAGATGTGTCAGGATGAAAAGTGGAAAGAGAGCTGGTCTCTGACTCAAGGTTTGACAGCTTTAAAATCCTGATAGCCTGGAATGTGTTTTCCACCATTGGTTTCTGTAGAGGGCAGTTCTAGGAACATTTTAGTTTGGGGAAAATCCTGTATCAACAAGATAGAAGAACAAAGTGTGTTTGCTTTTGGTTTTTGGTTACCACTTGTGCCTCTAAGCGGGGAGTGGGAAGTATTTGAAAACCGGTCAAGATTCCATAACTGAGAGGAAGTGATGGCTTAAAAAAAGGCAGATGGGTTGCACAAGTGCTCTGTCAGGAGGTCAAGGTGCCAACTGACCAGTTGTCAATGTTCAGCCACCTCTGCTGTGCAGCTCCAGGAAACTACTCCTGATTCTACCTGTCCTCAGTGGTACATGAGCTTATAGACCCCTGGCATCCTCCTGTCCACTGTGCCCTCTGGTTACACCGTCGCTGCATCTTCGGTGTGTGAGGTTTTATTTGCTCAGTTATGACCCCCCCTCCAGCAGGCAGCTGAATGGCAGCTTGCAGTGATCCTGGCTGCGTAGCAAATGAGAGGATGTAATGCACTTATTGAACATACCCATGCTGGACTTGCATTGTCAGCTTGATTTCCCTGACCCAGAGCGTTCCCCCACTGCTCACAAAGCCTGCCTTGCTTTGCAGGCCTGGGTCCCAGGGTAGGGCCAATGGGGAGTGCATACCATTAACTTCAGCACTCTTTTTCCCTTCCAGCTAAGCCTGGAAAACCTTAGCCAAAAGACAGCAAACCACAGGGAAGTGGAGACGTGTGTGATGTAAGTGACATCTGACTTTAAAAATACTGGCCAGCACCATGAAACCTCCTCCATCCCTGTCCCATATCCCTCCTCCCACTGCCCTTCAGCTCCACCTTTAACTGCCATCCTCTGGGATGTCTGTAAAGCTCTGCTACCCTGGGTGCTGCAATGGGATGAATTTGTAAAATCCATTAATGTATTACACTAAGCAAACCTGGAATTGTGTGCTATGAGAGCGTGTAGGGAAGAACCTGGCACACCCAGTGTGGGGCTTGGCTAGCATGGGTTTTCTGCCTTGTATGGCCTGAGGAGTTGGCAAAATCTTTGAGAGAATAATAAGTTCTGCTGGAAGCCACCATTTTCTGACTTATTCTAACAGTCTTTCAAACCAATGTTTCAGTGTCTCCTTTTGCAGACTCTGGAGAGCATTTTTTTAACATGTGTTACTTAAGAAAAATTGTCATGCAAAACAGCCCAACAGTTTCTTTTGCATGAAAGAAAGCAAAAGGCATGAAACACAGAACAAAAAATTAAGTAGGTGATATTCCTGGTATAGCTGGGCTGTCAAAACAGGGGGAACTGTCTGTCTGCAGGCAAGCACAGATCCTTTTGATAACTTCTAGTATCAAAGGGAAGGAGAGGTCCCTGTTGTGGATGTGCTCCTGGTTGCATTTCATTTGTATTGTTAATTTGGAGCTGAGCAGTCCCTTAGGAAAGGGCGATGTCAGGAGCTGTATTCCTCCCTTTACTGTGCCCACTTGCTGTTCTAATAATAATTCTCCCTCCTGTCTGTACTGCTGCTGCATTACAACACAGTCCTTAGTGCAGGGGCACCTCCTCCTCTCCCGAGCTGCTCCTGATAGTAGCTCTTCCTTTGTATAGCACCAAATACCATCCCCTCCAGAGCACGATAAGCCAAAACCAGTGCATGAGATAACTAATTTTATTTTCCTTCTCTGTCACGTGGAAAAGCCAGCTTCACGTATTTTTCCTGCCTTCCGATACCTTTCACATGGGCAGGCTATGGATTTTCTAGTATATCTTTTATTGATTGCATAAATGGTCTCTTCACAGTGGGTCTGGTGAATTCCTTCCACATGAGAACTACTTGGTTTTAAAAAAATAATGCAAAGCCTAGTTGGTTTTACTTGCCTGTGCCAGAGCTAACGCAGGTTATGTTGGCAGTGGTTGGGGTCGTTGGGTAGAGTAACTTAGGGATAGTGTAAAGTACAATTCACTGCCATGAAATTAAAATTCTGATATCTAGACTGTATGAAACATACTTTACAATTTAAGCAAGCTCCTCAGTTTTTTGTAAATGTGTCTGAAGCTGCTGTAGAGTGCCTGGACTACCACGGTGGAGCGCAGAACCCACGGCCTCGCTGCAGGATTTAGGTCACCCTTGCTGCGGAGCACACAGGACCTGGGGTATTGTCCCTCTTCCTGAAATTCCTGAATCACCTCCTGGCTACTTCTGACATCTGTCTTTTAGGTCTCACTATTCACTTCAATCTCATACGTTGGTGCTTTAAATACTTGGTGTTGTTTGTTCTGTGCTGTGTAAATGTGAATGTTCGGAGGTTTCAGACACAGCCTGGTGCTTCACAATGTTGACGTCCTCATGCCAAAGCTTGTGACATCTGGCATTTGGACTCTGGCACCCATATTGCAGTTCCCTGACCATACAGAGACCTTTTTACCTTTTTCTGCAGCTCTTCAACAAGTGGTTTGTGCAATGCCCCCATGGCCTTGCACTGATGCTCTGGTGTGCTTTCACGTGGGTGTGTAAAAACAAGTCTCTGTGGGCTGCATCTTCTCTAAACTGGGAAGTCATGAGACTGCTTGGTTGGCAGGATGGCCCTCTAACTTACCCCAAAAGCCTGGTGGAAACTGCCAATTTCTCCTGCATTTGTTAGGCATGAAGTATTTGTTCAGGGAAGCGTTTCTGAAGCCTCTTTAGTTACTGTGAGGGATTTTTTTGTGACAGTTGCTGAAGGATACTTCTGGGTGCTTCCCAATGGCTGGAAAGAGTTAGCTTTGCCATTTCCTGGCTTGGATTGGGACGTATAGGTAATTATTTGTGCAAATAGCATCCAAACAGAGCTGCTGCACAAATGGAAACTTGTTGCTTAACAGAAACACTTAAACCAAAACTGGCAGAGAAGCTGCTGGAAGTAAAAGCTCTGCATTTGCCTAGTTAGAAGTGTGTTTATCTTGCACAAAAATACTGAGCATGGCAGAGCTGAAGACCTAGCAGCCATTTCCAGAGGAGATGTTTGATTGTTGCTGCTGCTGCAAAATCTGTAGCTCATCTTTGTATGTTCAAAAGGACAATTTGATATCTGTGTATCTTTGGAGTAATATTTTTGAAAGCTACTCTGCCTCTGTAAGCTTTCGTATTCCCTTACTTACTCAATACTACAATTATCTACATTATATCTTAGTTTTTTGTTCAGGTGATTATTGTACAATATAACATTTTACTCATATGAAGAATAGAAATGGATCTGCAGGTATGATTGTGGGCAGTGCAAGCCATGGAATTAAACAGTCATGAGGATGCAGAGAGGAGGGATGGTCGGGTACTTTTTAGCATTCTGGCTAAATTTGCCTTGTTTCAGCAATAGGAACTATTGAGCAACAGTTTTCAGCCGTTGCAGAAGAAAATTAAATGTAGAGGGAACTGAGGCTGGTCTCTCTAAATACAGCTGCAGGATAAACACCTCTGCAGAAGGCAAATTTGGAGAGGATTTCTTTGTCCAAGTGTGAAACCCAAGCGCTGTTTGTGCTACAGTCCTTTCATTGGCAGTTTTGTGTTTGTGAAGACAGTCCTCAGAGTTATTTTATTTTGTGACTATTGTACCACTGTTACTTTTAATTTTGCTCTGTTAACTAGTGCATTGTGCAATAATTAGTCCCATGCCTTGAGTCTCAGCTGTTTTTTTAATGAGTCTTGAGAAGAGTAACCTGTGGAGAACTGCATGCTCTGTGTTACATCCCCATGGAACTGAACATGCATCTCAGTCTGGATGAGTTCATAGCAGCCCTTGATTTTTGAGTAATGTGGCTATTTTCTTCTTCATAGGACTGAGCTTGCCCTAAAAGAAATCATGTCATCAGGGGGAGCTGAAGATGATATTCCTCAAGCAGAGAGAAAAACGGTGACAGACTTTTGCTACTTATTGGATAAATCTAAGCAGCTCTTCAATGGCTTAAGGTTAGTGGATTTTTGACAGTATTCCTTCAGAAAAGCCTTGGAATACACACTGCAGTATGTGATGTTGAGGTCAGTGGTACAGTGAGCATTTCAAACTCAGTAAGCTTGTTTAGGAGAGAACAATGCACCTCTGTATGGGTACTTCTGGACCATGTACGTAAGAATGTCTGTAGGAGCAGAGGTTCCAGTTAATAGTAAACTAGAAGTTGGAAATTCCATTAAATTGATGTGATTATTTCTGAAATGGTGTGTTTGAAGGGCACAATTAAGGATTAGGTGTAACTGTGTACAGTCAACAGCATGCAAATCCAAAACACCACAGTCTCCGTGGAAGAAGAAAGGAATGAGAAGGATTGGTCTAGGTGGGAGGAAAGGAGGAGAGGGAATATTTTTGGGGAATAAATTTAGGAAGAGATAAACAGAAACATCCAAACCATACCCTGTATGTGTCTGGGAAACAAATGCTTAATCTGACCTGTGGAAAAAAGTAAAATTACATTTATCTACAAAGCAGCTGCAGCAACAGCTAGGAAGTCTGGCTGGTTTGTCTGCAGGAGAATCCACGTTTGGACAGTGATATGGATATCCTGTTTATGTCCATATATGCTGAGTTAAACAGCATGTATCCAAAGCTGCTTTATTTCTAAGCTTTGCTGTAGAGTCTCTTAAGTAACAGGGGTTTGAGCTCATATCTGGTTGGCAGTTCAGCCTCTTACTGGTCTCTGAGTAATGCTGTATGTTTGGGCCCTTATAGCTTGCTGTTAGTCAAACACAGATGGTTAGCAAAGATGCTTTTAATTCCTCTGCCCCCCGCTATTGATAATCCTTTCATGTGCTTTAGAAGTTGATTACCAAATCCAAAACAAACAGTTTGTGCTCCAAAATCTGAATGGCAAATGGGCAGTAGAGACAAGGAGTTCTTGTCGATTGCATTTGACCCTCCATGAAAGTCTAAAACAAAAGGACTGAGATCTTGAGACCAGGATTTCCAGGACTCCATATGACATTACACTGGCTTTTGGATAGATTTTGTTTGAAATTTTGGCCTGAGTCACACTTGATGTGTGGCTGCATGCTGCTCCAGTTCAGATCAGAGAGGTGGCAGAGAACCTCCAGCCATTCTGTCCCTCCTTTAGCCATGGAGGGAGGTAGTGCTTGTATCAAATTTTGAGATGAGAGATGCAGTTTCTCAGTATATTCATGGTACTTTTCCAGAAAGAAACCTTCTTGTCCAGCTAAATGGAAAGAAAATTGAAAATACCTTTGGATGAAGTATGGCAAATAAAAATAGAGAGATGGGCTTAAGCAGCCAGTTCTGCTGTGGGAAAATAGGAGCATTCCAGAACATTCCAGAACCTGCCTCTGTCCTTACTGTAACCTGGCACAGTTACTTCTTACACTTGACCACCATTTCACCTCTAAGACCTGTGATTTCCATGGGCATAATGACAAGATGAAGCAACATTATAATTCTCAGGTGTCTCCTCCGTTAGTGCTTGTTCTCTGGGGAGTTCACCTGGAAATATCTTGGCAAGCATCCCAGTTCTTAGTCCAGTTGCTTGCTTTTTTCCCCCAGCATAATAAATGCATTTGATGCATGCCTGACACCTTCTGTTTTGAAGATGATGATGGCCTTCGCTGCTGTGTTTTATGCCATTCTCTTGCCACTACCACGTTTCATGGAAAAGAAGTGATGGGGGAGGGAGAGGAGAGCAATGATTTCCTTCCCAAAACCTCCTCTGGGCACTTCAGCTACAGGGAGCTGAGCCTATAGCTGTGTTGGCAGCTGCTTAGCTGTTGCTGCTGCCAAAAATTGCAAGGGCTCAGCCTGCCACGTCTTTGTTTCAGTAGCATTTCCTTCCTCTCTTCCCAATACAGATGCCAAATACAGCATTTGAGGAAAACATACGATGGTCTGCCAAGGTTGCTGCTCGAAAGTGTACTTTGTGCTCGTGCTCCCAGTGATAGCATCTCCTGTGGCCATGCCTGCTAGGATAACACAGACAGGGTTGTCTTTCTGGTGTCTGTGCCCTGGGCCATAAGTTAGAATAACCTGGTAATGAAGTATGTTCCAATGGCTCATTTCTCCCCTTTCCCCACTCCCACTTGCTTTTTTTCTTGAAAAAGGCTGGGAAGAGGGAGGGTGAAAGGAAGCAGTTTGTCATGGTGTGCTGTCACTGGTATTATTTTCTTTTAAATGTTAAAAAGTGCTTAAATGTGTTCAGTATCACAAAGAAGCCTTCAAGGAATTAAGACTTTCCGCAACTATATTTTAGGAAAGTGATTGTCCCTTTGTACTGGGCACTGGTGAGGTGCCTCATCCTGTTCTGGGCCCCTCATGGCAAGAGAGGCACTGAGGGGCTGGAGTGTGCCCAGGGATGAGAACAAAGCTGGGGAAAGGTCTGCAACACCAGGAGCAGCAGAGGGAGCTGGAGGGGCACTCAGCCTGGACAAGAGGAGGCTCAGGGGGGACTTTCTGGCTGTGCACCACAGCACTGTTATCCCACTGCTGCTCAGGCTGTGGGAACAGGAGCCTGTAACTACTACAAGCCCATGAACATAAAAGGAAATTGTCTCTTTTTATCACCTGTCAAAACTGTGAATGTGTTTAAAGCTTTGAATATTAAACTTACAGTTATTGTAGCCTTCCTCTTTGAAGCGTACTGCTGAGTCTCTAGGACTCCTCAGCATCTTTAATGTCCCTGTGTGACAGCTTCTGTGTGGCACTGGCCAAGCAAACCTCAGCACCTTTAACTGGGTTTCAGCCAGTATTATCTGGCTGTGAACTCCTGACAGAGATTTAATTATGAGCACGTAAGTAGTGCTGGTCTTAGTGGAGACAAAGAGTACAGCAAGAATTGGATAAAATTCTGGACTGTCTGTGACATTTATCCACCAGCCACTCTAGTGCAGCAAAAGAACCAGTCTTCTGCACCCAGTGTGAGAAACTCGTCGTTCTGGAACATCAGAGTTTGTGTCTTCATGTCCTGTTTGGAATGTTTTAAAAGCCAAGAAATTGGAAAGGGTTTCCACTTGTTGTTGCAGGCTATTGTACTGTCCTAAATCAAATCTGCAGACCCTTCTCTGCATTTGGATTCATTTGCCCCTTTATCCCTCCTGTAGTGGTGTCCAGTCAGAGCAGGTGCCCCCCTGCCACGTCAGGGGTTCTGGGCTGGGCACACCCCACACAAAACCTGCTGCCTTTGTCTCTCCTCACTGCTCTGGTGTCCTTCTGTAGATCTGGAAGTAGCAAAACGTCTTGCTATAACATAGGTCTTTAGTTCTCCAGTTGGGTGTATAATTGCCTCTGGATCATGTATTCCCTGTCTCCTTTGGTGGGAGGAGCTGTGTTAAAAGCCCGCTCTGCAATCACCTGGGGCTTTGGGATTCTTTTGGGCTGTTTCTTACCAAATAATGCACATTCCTATGTCCTATTAAAAAAACTGCACTAAATGTCCTCTTTTGCTTTATGCATCCGTTTTCTCATGGCAAAATTTCTTGGTACATGGGAGCAACAAGCGTGATGTTCAGCACAGAGCAGTAAAGGGATGGCAGCAAGGGCAGCTCTTGTCTGTGAAAAGCTGTAGTGAAACCTCAGTAATGTATTGTCATAAATGAAGTTTTATTACAGCCATGTCAGAATACTATCAAAAGAACAAGTGCTACTGTCTGTTTCCATGGAGATCTTTCCCGTTCCCCGGGGAGCCGAGGAATCCATGGTATTGTGCAGCTATGCCAGCTGCAATTAGGCGAGCACGCTGCTTGAGGAATATCCGTGTGGACACCCAGCAGCGGCTGCGGCCAGCGATGGCCAAACACAGGGACACTGCACTAACAGAGGCTTCTTAAAACGCCGCTGGTTTTCAGATACTCAAATCTAATGCAGCACAGCGAGTTGAGCTGGGCTTTGTGTTTGGGTTATGTTAGGATGTTTCGGCTTGTGCAGAGGAAGGCGTGGAATGGGGAGGTGACAGGTGAGGTTTAGAGAGCGTATTAATTAGCTCGCTGATGAGGGGTACATGCATGAGCATGATCAGCCCGTAGTTACCTGCTTATTTCTTAGTTTGTGCACATACCTGCTTCTCAGTGTTTGAGAGAAGGGGGTTTTCTTTTTCCTATATGTTACAGGCCTTTGCTTAAATATCCTGAGCAACTTGAATTAGAAAGCCATTTTACTACGGGTAGGGTTCTTCAAGTCAGTTTGTTAATCTAGTCATTCTATGAGTTAGTGCCAGGGAACTTTGATTTGTATCATTTTTTTAAAATTATCCATTTTAGTATTGTTTTGTATTCGTATTCACTTTTTTTTATATCATTAAACATTGAATCTTGTGGATGTGCTAATTAAATTAAAGCTACCTCTTGCTATATTGAAGTCTGCGCTGTATCTTGGGTGTGTGTTTGGACAGTGCCTTAGCTTCTTTTGTTTAGCTAAAATGTTTACATCTATTACAACAAGAGAAGGTGGTGAATCGTTCCTTGCAGAAAATGCTTTAAACTTGCATATGTTTGTATCAAGCTGTATTTGAATGAAGTTGTCGGTACCCTGAAGCACATATTTATATTCCTGTTTACCCCGTGCTACACCAACATATGTTGCAAGATTTTGAGCAGCCAATTGCAAGTTTGAAGGGATTTTTTATGTTTTTTAATTTGGTAAAATCCTGCCCAGATTCCCTGGCATCTTCATGGAATATCAGCACCAAATACTGGAATGCTTTTCCAGGCTGGTAAGAGCTGTAGCTGGTAAGGGATTCATTTTGCTTGTAGTAGCTGAGCTAGGTCCCTTCAAGCTGTGTGGGAAGTACAGTTGGCTGACGAGCAGAGGAATATTAATTTCCTTTCCTACCTCGGGTGCTGTTAAAGCAATTACAGTGAGCAGAAACAGGCCAGAATGCTGCTCTGAAAGGGTGTGTACTGCTCTGCTTCTCTGACTCTTTCAGAGAACATGGCAAGGTTTCCTAAAGGGGGTGCTTCCCTTGGTCTCTACCCTCCAGGCTTGGAAGTGGAATGTGCTGCTCTTCTGTCTGCTGAGGGTGGTGCATGAACCAGCACAGTGATTTGAGAGAGCGTTCCCTGCGGAAATCAGTCTTGAATCAAATGAAAGAGGATGCTGTCTTGGAAAAGCTGTTCTACTTCCACTTGTACAGTTGTGCACCTTCTTTGAATGAGCCTTGGTGTAGATGTGTAGGGAACATGTTCTCAGTGGGACTCAGGGGTTTGGTCTCCTCCGTTGCATTTGTTTCAAGATTCACGTCACTCCCTGGAGATGGGAGGAGTGAGGGTCGAGAGCACAAAGCTTTAAAGCCAAAATCCTTAGGAATACATCTTAGTTGTGGGGTGGAAATATACTACAGCATGGAAGTTGAGGGGAGATGGGAGAGCAGAACTGAACTGGGTTGACTGACTCACCTTGTAGCACTGGAGACTGACAGGAAAAAAACAGAAGTTCTCAGGTTGTGTCATGTCACTAACTGTGAGATAGAGGGTGACAAATGTGGTGATGGTGTAACAGAACCCAGCAAATGTTAACTGTGAGCATCCATATGCTGGCCTGACCTGGTGACATTGGGGCAGCAGATTTGTTTGTGATGTCATAGGCTCTGTTTCTGAAACAGCCTTATCTGTTTGAAAAAGATTATTTCCTTAATGAGTAACAATAATTATTATCAGTCCAAATTAACTGATTTCCGTTGGATTATTCTGCTTGCTCTTGGGTAGGATTTTTCTTTATTATAATATTTCAAGAGTCCAGTTTCTTTCTGTGCATATGACCATAAAATTACTTCTCTTTTAGCAAGATTGTAAGATGTTTTCGAACACCTGTTGCATGTAGGAACATGGTCATTTCCTATCTGGAGAGATCCAATAACAACAGGTTTTGAGAAACTCTGGGAATCATGTCTCTTGTAGTTCTGGGTGCAGGCAGAATTCTAAAGTATGCCGAGTGAATCCTGAACAAAGCTGTTCTGACTTTGACAGACATGCTCCTGTCATGTTGGGCTGACTGGATTCTGCTTCCTAATTCTGCTTTTGTTACTGTCTCTTGCAGGGATTTACCTCAGTATGGGCAGAAGCAGTGGCAATCCTATTTTGGGCGAACATTTGATGTTTACACCAAGCTCTGGAAGTTCCAACAGCAGCACCGGTAAGGGAATGTTGTAGGCAGATGCGTTGTGTGGGTTTAAGTGCAGCTTTAATCTCTGGTATGCCCAGGGCCCCAGCTAAGATTGAGATTTCACTGTGTTGTTCAAGCATGAAGGGTCGGAACAGCAGCTTCCTGCAGTGCTCACAGTCTATTGAATTAAAATGTTGCAGAGTTTTCAGTGTGACTTTTTTAACAAACCCTTTTGCTCTACCTGAGTGTGCCGTGCTTTAATTTCTTACCGAGGAGGTGATGGATTCTGCAGAGCAGAATCTGGAATGGTGTGAAGTCTCTTGCTGCTGCGTGGGCTCTGATCCTTCACACCTTCCTCTGGCTGCATAGTCTGAGTGTTCTCCTGGGAAGTTGTGACCTTTTGTTGTGTGTATTTTGTGCAACACACTTATGTCTGGTTCTTGCAAGTTTATGCAAGATAAATGGCCCTTGTTGTGGGGTGTGTGTGCTGTTGGCTCTGTGAGGGGCTGCTGCTGGCAATGCTGCACCAGTAATGAAAGCTGAATTTGGCCCTGCAATGGCTCTTTGTCTTGTCTGGTGGGATGTTCTGGGAAATTTGGGAATCCTTTTAATCTTTCTTTTCTCTCTTGCGACATAGACAAGTATTGGACAATCGGTATGGGTTGAAGAGGTGGCAAATTGGGGAAATTGCTTCCAAGATTGGGCAGCTCTATTACCATTATTAGTAAGTAAGCACAGAAGAGGGTGCAGTGGGCAATGCAGGGTTAGTGGCAGCTGCATGCCAAATGTCTGGATGCTCAGTCAGGAGGAATCAGGGATTGGGCTGAGTCACGATGCCAGTTTCTGAATGAGGGCCCTGGGGACTGCATGGGGTGCTGCAGGGAAAGGCCCCTGTGAGGCTGGTGCCACGTTGCTGGTCACACTGCTCCTGCCCAAGGACTTCGCTCCTGCCTCCAAAGTGTCCTCCCTGTGTGCTGCATTGGAATGTTGTGCCAAAGTGTGATTTACAAGTTTGGGAGCTTAATGTCCCTTTAAGCTGTTCAGTGAACCCATCACTTGTACGTGTGGGTGCAAGATGGGCAGCTTTGATTGTTACCTGAAATGGGTTCCAAGCTCTGACATCTGCCTTCCCAGAATGAGTCTGGCTTTCATACGATGGTACTTGAGGGAGTTTTGCCATGGATGCACAGGATGGCTGAGGGGGCAGGAAGGGAGGGTTTGGCATGGCTTTCCCTCGGAGGCAGTGAGCTGACGCCCTTGTTCCCCTGCAGCTTGCGCACCTCCGAAACCAGCTATCTCAATGAGGCTTTCTCCTTCTACTCAGCAATTAGGCAGAGGTCGTACTACTCCCAAGTCAACAAAGAAGACAGGTATGTCTGAATGGAGGCCTTTGTTTTTTCAGGACTAGGAAGGTGTATGGAGGCAGCAAAGAGCTGTAAACTGTAGGAGCATAACTGGGATAAAATCTGTGTTTTTGACAGAAGTTTCTTTTAATCCTTCTGCTACGATTGAAAAATCCAGGATAAATAAGAGCTTTGCTATATGACTGGAAGAATATTCTGTTACCTGTCCTGGATAGAAAGCCATTAGCCCCAAAGTTTTGTCAGTTTGAATCCTGTGCAGTTTTAGTGCTGGGACTCAGAATGCTGTGGGTGGAAGATGGGTCAGTTGGACTAAAGCAGAGGAATCGGTTTGATTCTGATCAGGCCTTTCAGGGGAACATCAGCTCGTGCTGCAGTACCACAAGGTTTGAAGAGCCAGCCATGATATCTGACTCCCATGCCCCTGACATGTAAGGAGGCTGTGGCTTTCTTAAATTATTTTTTATGTCCCTGTACTCAATTTTAACTAAACCTCCAAGCAGCCAGGTAGCTATCATCACCACATGAGTTCAGTCAGAACTCTTAATCTGCAAGTGTTCAGTCCTGCTCTGGTGTTAAACTCCTCCTCTTCCTTACCCCTGCTACCTACCTCTGTTCTATTCTAATCTCAAATTTGGCTGTGGTGTTTTTGTTGTTGTGTCTAGGCCCGAATTAGTGGTTAAGAAGCTGCGTTACTATGCAAGGTTTATCGTGGTTTGTCTCCTGCTCAACAAAATGGATGTTGTGAAGGACCTTGTAAAGGTATGTTAAAATCAGGATAAGGGTGCTGAGGGGTAGGAGGTTGCTGATGCTCGCTTTTCTAGTCTATCTGACATCCAACACAGGGAATACCTTCTGTGATTCAGACATTTAATAATGACACTTTAAGATCAAATTATTTGGTAGTATTGTTTGAACAGCAAGTAAAAATATTCCAATAGCTGCAGCCCAGACAGGGAGGTGCCCTGGAAGTGCAGCAAAGGAACAGCAAGCTGCTGCCCACAGCATATGCTTCCCAGCCCCTCTGACAACCTCACTTCAAGCAGCTCCTGGGCTTGACAGCTTTGTGTAGGTTGCACTGCTGTCTGTGTCACAGCTCCTTTGAACTGCAGGCTTAGCTTAGCACAGCTAAACCAGCCACACCATCCCCTTTCTCAATGTATTTAAAGTTACTTGCAAGCTGAAATGTGAGTCCTTGGTATCCATAGCTTATGGTAATAACCAGTGACATAGCTGTGAGTGGGATAATTATACTTAACTCCAGATATTCTTTGCATTTGGACCTACGTAAAAGACAATTTGCATTGCCAGAACTCAGTGTAACATTGGCATTCTGTCTGCTGAAAGAGCGCGTTTTGGCTGGCATGTTAGTCAGGAGTGTGCTGCATATGTTCTCAAGGAATTTATTTATTTATTTATTACTCTTAAAGGCCAGCACAGCTAACCAAATATAAGGTTACTGACTGCCTGTTAAAGTCTGGTTTTAGGAGTGACTGTGTCTGTCTCTGAACTGTTTACATCAGGAGCTGTCAGATGAAATTGAAGACTACACTCATCGTTTCAACACTGAAGATCAGGTGGAGTGGAACCTGGTTCTTCAGGAAGTGGCAGCATTTATTGAGGTGAGAATACCATTCCCTGTAGTTGTTTCAGAGTTTTCTGTCTTGTTGATGAAGTGTTCCTGTATCACCACGTCTGTGAGGGAAGCAGGTGTGCCAGTGCAGGGACAGTATGCCTGTGCCATTAATCACTGACTCATGCTCAAAGGAGTTATATAAATATTGCCAGAATAGGTGGCAGCGTTATCATTCACTCACCTCCTTTGCTATTCATTTCTACAAAGGGGAGGCAAGCTAAAACAGGCAAACTACAATTATTATGAAAGTAGGAATATTTAGTTTATTCGGCATGAATTTGTAAGGTTGTTGATGACATTTGGCTCCTCAGGTACAGAGAAGCTGAAGCAGAGTCCATGTCATTGGAGGCAGTGTGCTTTTCTCTTTGCTGTACCTTCATATGCTTGTACCATGTATTTCTTGCAGTCCCTAAGTACTTTGCTTTTCCAACTGGGAAGGCATTACCCTGCATACCAATATATTAATACATGTATGGCAAAGTAATTTAAAAAATCTGCCTCAGTTGTGAAATGTTTATTGTAAATGCCGAGACCTGTGGACTTCTCTCTGACTGCAAATCTGTATGCTTTCCTGAATTCTTGATTTATTCTGGTTGCTTTTTTTAGGCAGACCCTGTCATGGTTTTAAATGATGACAACACCATTGTAATCACCTCTAACAGGCTTTCTGAGACGGGAGCTCCGTTGCTGGAGCAGGGCATGATAGTGGGACAGCTTGCTCTTGCAGATGCGCTCATTATTGGGAACTGCAATAACCAGGTAAAGGAAATTCTGGGCACCTGGGTTTGCATCTTCGGATGTCCCCCCCATGACATCCCTTCTGATTATACAACAGAGATTCCAACAGAGGAGAACATTGAAATACTTTTATTGTGATGGTTGCAGTGGCAGCAAGAGGAAGAGAGTACTCAGAAATAAGAGCTAAAAATGATAAATGTTAGATATTAGGCCCGTGGTACTGACTTCTTATTGCTTATATTCAACATGTCAGTTAAGTAGATACAATTGATTTTCATATACTGGGTTGTTTGTAACAACATTCAACCATGGGAGGCCTCTAAGATATATCTAGAAAAAGCTTGACTTGAGCTTTCATGTGACTCGCTCCAGCTTGTTGCAGCTTCAGTGGCAACAGGAAGAGGTTTTCAAAAGACATTCTAGGTCCTGTGTTTTAGATGATAATGATTGTGAAGTTGTACAAATTTCATTACTTCTCTCTGAGCTCTTTTCAGGTAAGCAAGGGAGTTGTATTTAAACTGTACTTCATGTGTCTTTGTCAGGTTTTGTCTGAATTCATAGTACATAGCCCTTTCAGCACCTGATTTCTACACATGCCAGAGAAGCCTGTAATTTGGAAGCAGGGGTCTGCAGTGCAGTGACTTGGCTTGGTAGATCAGTAACAAATAGACTTTGTGCTCTGTGAGCTCTTCTAGAAGTCACTCACAGCTCTTTAGAGATTCAAAGATGACACTGACAGATCCCTGAGAGAGAATGGTGTCTGTCTGGTGTGCAGCAGAGTCTCTTAGCTAGATAATTCCAGAGAAATTCTGTTTAATGTGTATCTGGAAAAACAAACTGTTTGACTCTCTTGCAGGTCAAGTTCAGTGAATTAACAATCGACATGTTCCGAATGCTGCAAGCCCTGGAGAGGGAACCGATGAACTTGGCATCACAAATGAACAAACCTGGAATGCAGGTGAGTTCCACTTCAGTAACAAACCTGGCAACACATCTTAACTGGGCTTTTTGTTCGATTGATTGGTTTTAAATAGTGTACTCCTTCAGTATTGTCACTCTGCAGAGCCGGTTAGTAAAGGTGGTGAAACTTTTACTAGAAATTAGTGAACAGAAGCTCAAACCCATGGACTTATCAGATTACTAAGTCATCTGAAAGTTAATGTCCCCTTCAGAGAAAGCATAAAGTGTTTTCTCTGGAGCCAAAAGAAGGTATGAAGATTTAAAATTTATTTGATTGAGATGAAGTGTGAATTTTGTCACTCAGCTCTTGGATGATACTTTAAAGAGTAAGGAAGAATTAGTTAACAAGTTTCAGTGAGGGATAATATAAAGTTCTGGTTTGAATACTGTGCATCTTGCTTTACTGTGTAGTGGGAAATGTAGAATGGGCAGACCGTTTGTGTGGGAAGTGTGTTGGAGATGAACATTCTAATAAACAGAAATTCAGAGGGTTATGAAACTGCTTTGATAATATCTGGTTGTTGGGGTTTTTTGAGTAGTATTTTGTTTTTTTATTTTAACAGGAGTCAACAGAGAAACCAGCTAGGCGGGAAAACCCCCATAAATACCTACTTTATAAACCAACTTTCAGCCAGCTATATACGTTTTTAGCAGCATCATTTAAGGTTTGTGAAATCGGTGAATTTATTTGTAATAAATAAATATCCAGGACTGTATGTGAGACTGAATGAAATGTGGATCTCCACTGATCTGGAGAACAGAAAAATCCAAAATCGGGGAAGTACATCAGGAAATTGTTGCTCTCGAGCACTGCATAGCTGCTGAATCTCCAGCCCTGTATCCCATTTGAACTGTAAACAAAGCTTTCTTTGTGACTTGTTTGGGAGTTGGGGTCTGTGTGGCTCTTGGCAGCTTTTGGGTTCCATATCTTGGAAAGCCTCAGATCTGGATAGGTAGTAATAGAGTCTGTGTGTAAGCAGACGCTTTCTCAGTGCTCCTTGGAGCTCTGATATCAGCCTGGAGCTTTGTGTGGAGTAAAGTTTCAGACATTTCATCAGATGCCACTTTTGATTTGTTGGAATGGTTGCATGTGGTGGGGCAGGGCAAATCCATGTACCAAGAGCAGAGTGGAGGGGAGCCAGAAGCAGGAGTAGCACAGTTGTAATGACAATGTATGTGTGAAGGTGATGATTCCGTATTAAAATAAACCTGTGCCTTTCTTCCCTTGCCACTGGTGCCCGTGTTTGTGTTCCAGGAGCTGCCTGCAAACAGCGTGCTGCTGATTTACCTGTCTGCCACGGGCGTGTTCCCATCAGGTCGTTCGGATAGTGAAGGTACAATAAAGGAATGCTCCCTGTCATGAACAGGGCTTGAATTCTCTTTATGTTCCAGGACGAGTGACCAAGAAAGATGTCACAAAGCTCCTTTTAAAAGACAAGTCAGTTCGATTCTCCTGCCTGCTTAGTAAGATAGCCTTGTTTTCCACAAACAATAATTAAATCTCTGTGTTTTAATTAGTGTGCATTAACCTGAGAACTTTTCAAAGGACACATCCAGTTTTTGATGCATCTGAAGTATTAAAAGCCTCCCAATTTTGAAGACCACGTGGCTCAGCTGATGCATCAGCACAAAGTTCATAAAATGGCTCAGTGGCACTCTGTGATTCTTTCCAATGCCCGGCACCAGGAGATCGTGTGGCCAGGAGATGGGTGGTGAAAGGACTCGAGCAGCTGCAGGGACTGGTCTATTTGCACGCTCATTAACCTGACAATTCAAGCCCTTCTCATGATTTTTGACAATTCCCCTCACCTCACCCTCCTGTTCTTTGTAATCCAGCAGAATATTTGGATGCAGCTGCATTGTAAAAGCTGAAAACTGGTTGGCTGAAGTAAACGCAGTCCAAAGATCTGTTTATATAATTCAAGAAAAAATTCAAAATAACTTTTTAACATCCTAAATATTATAAAAACCTCATCTGTTTGAGACTTGCATTCCTTTATAAGATGCATGCTTTGTCCTCCCCAGTGCATGATTTATAGAGCTCTCAAAATGTTAAAAGAAAAAAAAAAAATCCCTGTCAGCTTTGGATGGTGGCAGTGATTTTTTGAAATGCTTTTAACATTTTACTTCTTGCTGCAGCTTGGTGATAGGTCCTAACTGAGATGTGTTCTCTAAAGCCTGTGGTATGTCCCCCTCTCTGCATGTGTTGTTTCAGCTTAAGACCTTGTGGCAGAGGCATCCAGGCTCAGTCACTGAAGAGCTGCACAGCCAGAGTGCAGCTTTCACTCAATGAATCCATCACAACTGCATTCTTTTAATAAGGTGGTGTGGTCTGCACACAGTTCTGCCTTATTAAAAGGGAGAGCAGCTGCAAGTTGCACTGTGCATCGCCTGCAAGCCGTGTGTTTGGCAGACCACGTGAGGTGTTTGTAACAGTGCTGAATTAATGTTTGTTCTGTTCCTGATTTTGTATCCCCAAAGCTTCCCTTAAATGGAAAGGCGTCTTGTATCCAAACCTGAAAAAATTGCATTTGGTGGCCAAATATGGGTCAGCCAAGTCTGCAAATGTATGACAGAATGAGGAAACCCTAATACTTTATTTTACTAATGTTACTGACATTTCATATACATACCAATGGCAGAAATATTTCTTGGTATCTTGTAGGATTTTATATATTTTATAGCCATTGCTTTCATCTTTGCTCTCCATCAGACATTCAGGGGGTAGCTCAGTTTTGCAAATTTAGCAGAATATCCAGCTTACATGTGGGAGCACATGTCCAGGGCATATGCATGCAAAAATTGTGAATTCTGACTTTGAAATCTTGAAATACAAACCTTTGCTACAGATTTTAAATCTGGTTAAAGCTGTTTTGTCCTTTTGTCATTCTCTCAGTTCTCTCTTCTCCCCTTTGCAGCGTTAGAACTGCAAATGACAATAGTATTTCTAGTCTTTTTGATTCATTTAGCCTTATTTTTTTACCAAATTCTGAATCTGGAATATACAAACTCATACAGTAATTTTACAAAGGTATTGATTTTCCTGTATCAGTTGTGTTATGGGTTTTAATATTTTTTCTCTATAGTGTAACAAGAGCCAGTATTTGGATCTTTTGCATTATGTTTGTGGATAAATAGTGAATAGTTAAATTAAAAGTTGTGAAGTTGCATTCCTTGCTTCTATTTGATAGATGTTGAAATTGCTAAAAAAGCATAAAAAGGAATATATAGTAAGCAAGGTCTTCACATTCCTCTCTCCCCTCCTTACAACTGCCATAGTTAAGATTCCCGTAGTTTTCTGGGGTCTGTTGTTGCTTCCTCCCTTCCATGTAACCATTCAGTGTCTAGCAGAGGTGAGCTGCCCGTGCTGACTTCAGCTTCCTTTTTCCCCGTGAAGGTCCGTATGATTTTGGGGGTGTGCTGACCAACAGTAACCGGGACATTATCAACGGGGACGCGATCCACAAGCGCAACCAGTCCTACAAGGAGATGCACTGGTGAGTGTCGTGCTGCACACCTGCAGATTCACAAGAGTTTGTCTTTAATGGAGAAAAATGCATCAACGCCTCTTGGAATTCAAACTCCTCAGTGCAGGATGTCATGATGGAGATTGGCTCGAGCACTTAGAAATGAATGTGCAGCTTATGCAACTTTAAATGATTGTTTAAACACTTCAACTTTACTTATGTGGCGTAAGTTCTTAATTACTGGCAAACTTCAGATCAGTGATGGATGATTTGTTCACAAGTTAAACCTCTCCTGAACTAGTAAGAAGTCCCACAGCCTATATTATAGACAAATATAGACAATAGTTGTGCTGTTGCGCTCCGAGGATGAATCTGGGGACTGGGGCATGGGGAACCTGTCTGCTTTTTATCTGGCTGTGGGCAGCTGTGTGTCTGAGACAGTTGCAGCGTCAGAGCTGTGCAGCAGTTGTGGTGCTCTGAGCTGTGCCTTTCTCTTTGCAGCCTTCACCCCGGAGATCTCTACCCTTTCACCAGAAAGCCCCTGTTCATCATCGTGGACTCTTCCAACAGCGTCGCCTACAAGGTAAGGCCCCTGGAGGCAGCTCCTTGTATGGTAGGATACAGTGCCAACCCCTAGTTAGCTTACTCTTTTAACAGGCTATTTTTTTAAACAGTTTGTATTCAGTCTTTCTTTTCTTTTGAGGTTGTGCATGCTAGTCAGGATCTGACCCTATGAATAGGAACAAGAAGGAGAAGCACATGAACAGCCGCTCATTGGAAAGTAATAAATCCTCCCGGAGGGAAAAAAGGTTCAAGATTTCCAAGGTCTCTGGTGGGAGGTTTATTTTTGTTTTATACCAAAGACATATCTCGGTGTGTGTGCATGGGGGAGGGAGATAACTAATGTGGTTTTCTTTTTTCCAGTCATCCAACATTCAGTTGCTTTTAAGCAATAGAAAGGAGTCAAAGCATTGAGCCTGATCTTAAAAAACATGGGGTGTCTGTGTCTGAAAAGTGTCTGAACCAAGGAAGTAACAAGCCTTAAATTAGCATGCAGTGTTACTGTAGAGTGGTGTTTGCTTGGACACTGAGCCTCCTTCCTAGGGTGCTCTGGACTTACAGTAGAATTGCTCCATGCCAAATCACCTCTGGGAATCTGCAGTTCGGGTAATGCAGAAGCAGGCATTGCACTCGTGGTGGCCAGTTGAATCTGAAGCATTACACATTTATTTCATTCATGAATGGGATAATAAGGATGTGCTATATCTGGGGAAAGTGCCACTTCGTCTGTGTTCCTTTTTATAGCTCCATTATGTGCAGTGAGGGAAAGGAACATCCACAGCTGTGTTTTGGAGGAGGAACAGGGACGTCTAGTGGCCAGAGGAACTTGTGCCTTGTTCAGTGTCCACAGGCTGTGCTGTTTGTTTTGAAGGCATGTATTGGCCAAGGAGAGGTACTAAATCAGTGGTCAGTGTTGATTCAGGATGGTTCTGTATCGAGCCAGGGAACTTCTGCCTGACAGCCAGATAATGATCTGACCTCTCTGTTGGGTCTTTGGTTCGTTGTAGTTTAATGTATCTCAGAGGGCTTTTTAAACACCACTTTATTTAAGTTAACCACACTGGGTTTCAGAGCAAATCTGTTTTTTCTTGAATTCCCCATTTCAATGGAGGGAAACACAATTGGAATGATTTACTTGTTTTTCTGAGAAAGTGAGCATTTGGAAGGGATTTATTTCCCTCTGCTCTTTCCTGACATGCATTCCAGTATAACATCAGGGGAATTTCCTTTGTTTCAGGGGAAAAAGTACGGCTTGTATTTGGTTTTTGGTTTGGTTTTGGTTTTTTTGCCCCCTTCCTCTCTAATAGAATTGTTAAAAGATGTCAAGTGGATCAGCTCTGTAAGAGAGCAAGGGATTCCAGCTCTGGACAGACTGGGGTTCTGTGGAAAGCTTAGAGCAAAGGATCTGTTTGGGGCAATAGATTTCCACATGTAGGTTTGTAGGTCTTGTGAGAATAATGTCAAGTGTTTACAGTAGAATTTACTTTTTGTATTACATTTGAATTTGATAATTAAACTTTTCTTTAGATTTTGTTTGAGAGCAAGCAACTCTGTAACCTCCATTGAGTTTCTTTCCCTTGTTCTGCAGTGAGCTGACAGGGGTGTAAAACCCACCAGTCTGTTCAGCACAGCTGGTGGAGAGCGTCCAGCTCTGCCTGTGTGGAGGGAGCACAGAAATGTGAGATTTGGAAGTATTTCAGGACAGGATTATAGAAGTGGCTGCTAGGAGCACTGACCCAGATCACCACAGTGTAGGCACAATTACCAGGAACCTAAAAAGAAATACGTCCAGCATTTCAGAAGTGGCATTCACCTTCCCCACCTCTTGCCACTGAACATAGGCAGACGTGTGAGGGGACTGGTTTAGGTGTCTTGTTTTGTTTTCCATTGAAGGTACGTGGCAGAGCTCTTGAGGTCAGTGTTTTCCAGCCCTTGCACACTCCTGCCTGTCGCTGTGCTGGGGTCCTTGTCCCCAGAGTGCCCTGACGAGGCTGTCCTGAGACTGTCCCTGGGTGGGCTGGGAGGCGTCTGGAGGCTCAAGTGCTGGCACGAACAAAGAGGTTCTGTGCGACCGTGTGAGGAATTGAAGTCAATACTGACTTTTTTCCACATGGCTGCTCTGATCTTTCCTGATAGGACAGGAGCTATCCTGACATTTAAATGTCACCGCCAGCAGTACCGGCAGGAACAGCAACTGCTCACACATCTTTTTCTGCAGCCCGTTCCTGCTCTCCTGCACGCATCCCTGTCCTCTCCCTCTCTCTGGAGGACTTAAATGGTGATGACTGAAAGTAAGTCCTGCCAGGAAGTGACTTGCCAGTTTGTCAAATCAGCGGCACTTGAGCAGCTTCCTCCCCTGTATATTTAGCTGAAAGTGGAAGATAACTGCAAATCGAGCATATCTACTGAAAGCCGTGAATTTTTTTTTTTAACACTTCCATTTAAATATAGATGGCTGTGTGTTCTTGAAGGTTACCACTGCATATGTGGATGAAATAATATTTTTAAATCAATATCTTCCTGTAGCTGTGGTTGTCTAGGATCATGGATCATGGATCATGGTCAAATGCAAAATCTTAAAACCAAACCAAACCAAACCAAAACCTCCAGCCAGTGAGAATGCAAGGCCTTTGTCTGTGATGTGGTATAAATACTTAGCTTAGCAAAGCTTACATGTGAAGTGATTTATTTTGGAGATGATGGGCAGTTCTTTCCTGGAAAGAGATGTACATGACATGCATTGTGTAAGTCAGAAACACTTCTGTTGGAAAGCTTGAACACTCAAGGCAAAAACCAGTCAATTTTGAAACAAGATAGGGTTTATCCTTTTTGGAGTTGTCCGTGCACTGAAGGGCAGGGCATTCCTTATCCAGACCTGCTGTCAGCATCTGGACTGCTGGGGAGGTTTTCCTGGCTTAACCTCTGCTGGGACAGAGTCCAGAGTGCTCTCAGATGGCGCCTGAGACCCGCCAGTGACCCAGGGGTGCTCTTGGCTGTTGGACTGCAGGGTTGTTCTCACTGGTGGCGTGTCTGCTTTGGTCTGTAACTGAGTGACACAGGATGGATCAATTAAAGGTGTCACTCTGCTCGTGGTACTGAGCATACGAGTTACTGGAGAAGGTAAAACCTTGCCAGTGTGTGTAGGATTCAAACCAGCAGTGTCTGGGGTGACTGCTGGAGTTTGAAATGTTTCTTTCACCAGTTCCTGGGCTGGCCTGTAGTTACTGTCTACAAGGGAATTTGCTTCCTCTTTAGAGACCAAACCTTAGTATCCAGCATTATCAGTCTTCCCTGGACTCCTAATGAACTAGAAGGGATTTTAGCACTACTCAGCACTCTGTCAGACATGGGAAATGGTTTATTTTGATTAGACTAGATTTCTGTCTCTAGTATTTAGCAGATTTAGATCAATTAATTCTGTAAAACTAATATAACTGAAATATACTGCCTGGAAGGCAAAGTTCATTTGAATTCTGCAGAGGTCAAAAAGGAGTTAAAAAATTAACTTTTTGAGGATTCTACACAAGGAAATACTTCTGGTGTTGTATGTCTTACACTTGTAAACTGCAGTTTTAAGAATCTAATCTGCAGATGTGTGTGTGGCATTCGTGTGCTCTGGAGGCGTGGTTTGAGTCTGGGCTCTGAGAGGATGCAAACACAATCACTTACTTTCTATAGCTTTGCAAGCCTTCAGTTTTAAGAAGGGTGTTCTGGTGACAGCTAATGAGGTGGTGTGCATGATTTTTGCCTTTTTTTCCTTTGTGATAATTGTTTGCCACCAGGCAGATACTCAGTAGGACTGTTACCAGGTAAATATTGGTGACACTGGACAGTTGTGGTGTTTCAGGTTCTGGAGAAATTCTTGTGCAATTGGACACTTTGGCAATATTTAAGGTGCTGGTGAAATGAGTGTTGTAAAATGAGGGTTCAGCACAGCAGATGTTAAGGTTGTGACATGCTTGCTTTAAAGGAAACTTATTTTAAAACTTCTCTCTTCTGGGCCCTCCTGTTTCATCAGGCATAGCTCCTCCTGCTAGAAAGAAAAGGGAAAAGAAATGGTTTTGACTGGGCAGTTCAGTTGGTATTGAGGGAAGACCCTAAACCCAATTGCTTTCACTTTTACTGCAGAGCATGATTTCATTTTTTCAAGTAATGTGCTTTACTACTGAAAGCCGTATTTCCATGAAATTAGTGTCTGCCATCAGTAGCAATGAAATCAGAGAATTGTAATTCCTTTAAAATGTAGTTGATTGTATTCCTTCTGTGCTGTGATCTCTGAGTAAGTGAACTTGTCAGGCTCATTGCCTGAGCTGTGTGAGGGGCATTAGTGTCTTCTGTCATTAATATGATTTGTACGCTTGACTTGCTGAATATTCAAGGCAAGCAAAGTGACCATCAATACTTCAAAATTCTTATCTGTTACAGAATTTCACAAACTTATTTGGACAGCCATTGGTGTGCTTGCTTTCTCCAACAGCATATCCAAAAGCATTACAAGGTATGTGCAGTATTGCATTTCCTAACAAGCTGCAGTTGCATCATGTATTTATCCCCAACAGAGCTTAGATTCTTCAGGAAAAGACAGCTTTTCACTGCTGTGTAACCCCTAAATCAGGTTACCAGTCCCCAAAGTAGTCTGATAAAGTTTAGTTACTGTATGTGGTAAAGAATTTATTCCAACACCGATGATATTTCTACAGATGGCTCCAACAAGTGCTAGGAGCAAAGTCTCTCCTACACGGAGACTGAGGAAGTGGCCAGCCCAGCGTGGGGTGAGGGTGGTTATTACAACTCTGGGCAGCTTTATTGCTCCCAGAAGGGGAGCAGAGTTAGTTGAGGTGTCTTGGTGTTAATGCACGTCTCCAGCAAGCCTTTATTGCCAGTCATTGATCAGGTCTGCACGAGAGAAGGTGTAACTAACACACAGGAGTAGCTCCTCTGTGACGGAATTTAGCAGGTGAGCGACTTCGTTCTGTGGCAGGGACAGTGTTTCTGTTTCATGTGCCAAATGTATCCCTTTGTCTATTGATTTATTTTTCCTTTTAGATCAGTCTCAGCGGGGTAGCCTCTTCACACTCTTTCTGAACAATCCGTTAATGGCATTCCTGTTTGTCTCTGGATTATCAAGCATGCGCCGAGGATTGTGGGAGAAGTGTCAGGATTACCTCAGAAAAATCAACCGGGACATTGCCCAGCTGCTGACCCACTCCCGATCCATAGGTACGGCCTGGCCAGGCACAGCACAGCCTTTCAGGGAGCTTGGAGCCTTTCTAAACTGAGCTTTCTTTGCCTTCTGTACAGATCAGTCCTTCCTTCAGTTTTTTGGGGATGAATTTCTTCGCTTGCTTCTCACAAGATTTATCTTCTGTTCGGCTACCATGAGGATGCACAAAATCTTCCGGGTATGCAGGGATGTGTGTGCCTTTGTGGGAACTCCAGACCAGGGCCTGTAGAGCTGCCCTGGCTCAGGTGGGAGGGTCCAAGGGCTGAGCAGGTCCCTGTGACCTCAGAAAGGTGACTGATGCTCACATGCTGTTCCTGCAGCTTGCACTGAGGCTGTGCCTTTGTGTCTCTCCAAAGGCAGGAAGCCTTTGACTTGCAGGAGTCTCAGTCCTGCACATAACGCAGCAGGCACACTCCAGGTCAGTCACGTCACTCTGGACAGCCCTGTCTGCCAGAAAAATTCCTCTTAATAACTTAAGATTATTGTTTCTACACAAGCAAAAAGGTATAGAATAAGAATATAAGAGGAAGCGGAGAGGAGTGGGTCATTATTTCTGCAATGTGTTCATGTGAATGGGTTTTGAAAGGTATTTGAAGTGTAAATGAATACACTAAATAAGAAGATGGTATTTTGCCTCCCTATTGGTTAAAGCTGTGCCAACAGAGAAGTCTGCTTCTGGATCTGCACCATTTTATGTGAGTGTTGGCATATAAACTGCCTGCTCCATTTTAAACACCGCAGGGAAAAATGGGAGTGGAGCACTGAAAGGTGCAATATTCAGTTGTGGAACTGCAGACATCCAGCAGCTCTCCAAGCCTAAGTCAGCTACCTGGGCTGCTCTGATATCAGGGAAAAGAAGTAGGTCTGTGTTAGTGTGGAGAGATTTGCCCCCGGTGTCGTAGATATTTGTTTTAGGATGAGATGAATCTCCCACTGGAGATGCTTACATGTCTATAATTTCAAGAAATGAACTCCAGCCTAGTAGGTAAGTACAGGTGAATATTTTTTTGTCTTTCTCAGTGGTTTCCTTTTTTTTTCTGCAAAGCCTCAGTGAACATACCAGTAACTATGTCAGATGAACAGGCATTTGTTTTGCCACTGTGACCATCTCTGAGTCAATGGAAAGAGAAAACTGAAAATTGTAGAATGTTTTCTCTCTCTGTGCCTTACTGAACAGATTAGGGTGAAATTGGCATTTTGCAGTCTTCTTCCTAGAGGGTGTGAAAGAAATGAGTGTCTGATTCTCTTTGTTTTCACTGTCATCTAGCAGGAGACTCGAAATTATCCCGAATCTTATCCTCAACTGCCAAGAGATGAAACGGTGGAGAACCCTCACCTCCAAAAGCACATTTTGGAGCTGGCTTCCATACTGGATGTTAGGAATGTTTTCCTGGAAAACACACTCGATGACTATTAAAAGAAACTGTCTTACTGCAAAGGGGATTCCCTGGCCACAGATTTTGAATGGTGCAGTTTTATAATGTGAAAATCATAAAAGGAAGTACTTGATTTTATTTTTAAATTTAGGACCATTATTTTAAAAAGTAATAATAAACAGCTGCTAGTTGAGCTGTTCCATTCTGTATGGGGTCAATTTTATAAGCAGAAGTTTTCATGTCTTTTAAATGTTAAACTAAAGAATCACTAGAGGTTTATTTCTGGTCTTGTGGCTGTCAACCACATTTCCAACAGCTGATCCTAAGCATAGAAGTATTATTGGTTACCTTTAGCCCACATTTGTGGAAATCCTTTATTTTTATACAATTTTAAGAAATTGGAAAGAAAAAAATCAACAGAAAAACCAATATTTTATCCCCAAAGAGTTTGGATTTGAAATGGTAAAGATGGAACCACACAGTGCAAACCAACAATAGCAATAACACAGATTCCTTCATAACAAATATATTTTTTCAGTCTTAGGCAAGTGACGAGACAAAACTGTGGACAATTAAGTTGCATTTGGAGCAGTGCTTTGAAGTGAATTTGTAAAGATACTTAATGCTCCCTATAAGTCTGACACAGCAGTTTTCTGTACGAACTGTGTACTGCTGGCCACGGACCTGGTTGGGCGGGTGGTCAATAGGTGAACAAACTGCAAACCCTGAAAGTCAGCCCTCACCTCTCACTGTCATGTGGGGCATCCTGCCATTTGTGCTGTTGCCACAGGAGGAGGGGGCATTCTTCAGTTTGAGGTACTCTTTAGATAAATTCCAGCATTTCCAGCAGGTGTTACCCCTCCTTTCTGTGTGTGGATGGAATGTGTGGCTCCCACAGCATGAGCACTCCCTGACAGCTGAGAGGACGTCCTGTACAGTACTGTACAAGCCCCTCCTGTCACTTGTGTGTCTGACCCCGCTGTGCCACAGCCCTGTGCCCTGGGAGAGGTGCTGATGTTCCCCTTGCAGGTGAAACCAAGTGGGAGCTGCCATAACCCCCTGGATGTTTTGCATGTCCCCGCCATGGCTCAGTCCTGCCCTGGAACCAGGAGCACCGAGGGGCTGTAGCTGTGTCAGCACCGTCGGCTCCCCAGCCCGTGAGCTCAGTGTGGCTGTCTGCAGGAGGACAGTGGCCTTTGGGAAGGGGCTGGCTGGAGAAGGCTGTTGCGGCTGCTGTGTAGAGTGCTGGCTGCCTCATTTGGGACTGCACTGCCTGCCCTGCAGAACTAGAGGAGCTCTGGCAGCTCCTGGCAGTGCAGGGTGAGCAATGATGAGAGTGGAGATATTTCAAATTATTAAATGAAAAAGTCAATTGTCACTGTTCTATGGGCTGCTAGAAAAGAAGTGAGAGGACAAGTCTGATCAGTGCTTTTTGTTGAACCCCAGCCATGCCTCTGTGCTTAGGTGGAAGCAGTGCAGAACTTGGTGACTGCCATAGTGTCGTGGCGGCCCTGGGTGCAGAGCATCACCCACGGTTGTGATCTGGTCAGCCAGAGCAGCAATGGTGGATCCATTCTGCTGAGGGAGTACAGTGTGGAGCGGCAGGAACAGCTGCAGTGTAGCTGGGGAGTTTGCATGAAGGTTCTTTGTAGCTGGGCTGAAGCTTGCACCATCCATTCTTTATTTCCCAAGTGTACAAAATCCTGTGAATGCTCGTGTTTGTCCTAAGCAGTCTTGAAGCTGGTACATTGAGACCCACTCCCCCTTGGTGCTGCTCTTTGGACTCTGGCAGGACTTCATTTCCCGGGCTGTGGAGTCTGTTCTAACGAGTGTGTGTTTGTGTGTGTGCATGTGTGTGCTCGGCGTTTGTGTGTGTATGTACAGTACACATACATCTACTGGCTGGTGTAAATTGTAAATATGTATATATGTATAGGTACTTGTATATGTATTAAAAGAATGAACCACTACAATGTCTATATACAAAATTTATATATACACACATACGCCATGTTGGGTGGATTCCACAAGGTGCTGCAGATCATTTGTGGTTGTAGTAAAGGTTATGGCTCTTCTGCCACTGTAATTTGCTGTTTCCAGGGACTTACCCTTGGGCCTTGAAGTAATTCATAACTGATTCCAGGTACAGGAGCCCTTTGTTAGCCAAGGGAATGGGTACCCCTGTATGTATTACAGTGATAAGATCCATGTGTTTACTGTGAAGCTGATCCCTGCCTTTCTGCCTGGTAGGAGGTCCCCAGTTGCTAAAACGTGGGATTGTACGTGGAGGCTAAAGATGCAGAGAGCTTTTAATGCAGCAGCAAGTGAGAGGCAGGTTATCTGTTGCCCTGCCTGCTGTTCCTCTACCAGCAGTGTTCAGCTTGCATGGAAAAAGGGAATTGAGTTTTCCCCAGCTCACTGCCTTCCAACCAAATGCTTTTGCTTTGCTTTAGCTTTTGCTTTGATGAAGCTGTTCTCATTTTGGTTCCATCTCTGTGGAAAAGAAAAGAGTATTGCTGTTTCCAAGCATAGGAGTGACGATGCTGATTCCACTCGTGTGGGCTGGTGAAGCTCTGGGACATTGCTTGTGAACTGACTGGGAAAGCCTTGGTGGTCCTTACCTTTGTTTAGCCAGGCTGAAGTGGGGAGTCCTTGCTTGTGACCTGAGAGGCTTCTACCATTTGCAGCCCTTCAAGGAAGTTCTGTTTGCTTTTTGCCAAGGTAGATCTCGTCAGAGAAGAATGCACTTTTTAAAATACAAAGCGCCCTGAAGAAGCTGGAATGTAGGAGGAGAATATAGGCCTTGAAAATTAGTTCAGAAGTTGAACTTAGCAGCAATGCGTGTCCAAGTCAAAAATTAATTCTCAAGGTTCCTAATTCTCCTCTTACCTGCTGATCTTTGTTAGAAGGTCCAGTACTGGGATGTTCAAAGATAAAGATTTCACTCCTGTTGTGTTGGGAGGAGTGTGGAATTGTACTGTGGGAGCAGAGGGCTCATACCCTCTGTCTGCTCTAGCTATAGCTAGGATGAGTGTCTGGTCTTGGATTTTGAGCCAGCCCCTCCCTTCCCACCCAAAGAACTGCATTCAAGATGAAAATGTTGATGTTTTCCCCTCCAAGTAAAAGCTTGTCTTGTTTGAACTAAGTCATTCTAAACTTGTGCTACTGTGTGCTCTGTGCTATGGTCGTAGGTACCTCTCGGTGTATGCTTGTGTGTACTGAAGAAAATCTGGTTTCTGTATCTCGCAGTCCTCAGTGTGGAAGCGAAGCAAAGACTGAACCATTTTTAAGTGAGAAGAGAACAAATCCTTTTCTTCTCAGGCCTGATGCCTTCCCTCTTGTCTCGCTCTCCCTTTCTCCATGTATCTTTATTGCTTATATTAGCGGAGAAGACTTGCCAGCACCAGGCAATGCCAAATTAAAGGGGTAAATTCTGCATGTAATACATTGAGAGGACAAGGTGAACTGGACCAGCTGTGTCCTTACAGGACTGCTCCTGCCTGGCTCCCTACTCCCTGCATGTGGTGTGCTCAGATGAATCCTGCTCCCACAGTAGGTTTGTGCTCCTGCTCAAACTGGCTTTGGAACATCTCACCAAAGTTACTGCTGTTGCCTTTTTTCCCCTTTGACTTCTCAAAATAACAGTGATAGGGCAATGCAGGGTTATGAGTCCTTAATGCTCTGGTTTTTAATTCCTCTTGGGATGTGATGTGTCATTTTGCTTTGTGCACAAGCTAAATAGAGCACTAACTTCATGAGCTGTGCAAACAGGACTTGCTCCCTGGAGTGCTTTCTTGAGAAGTTTCAGGATGTTTCTTTGAGTAGTTCATCAAAACAATGTCTGTCAAGTCATGACTGACTAAACCCATCAAGACTGTTCCCCAGGGAGATGTGCAGAGATGTATTTAAAGGATCATAGGAAATAGATGGAGGCAACAGGAAATTTGGCTTCAATTGATCATCTTCAAAAGCTACAATTTGAGTAGCCCTGGTCAGGCTTCTCCCCTAAGGATGGGATGGAAGTGCTGTTCCATAGCCCATCCCTGGCACGAGTTAGGAAGTACCTCCCCTGCCTCGCCACCTCCCGTGTCCTGTAACCATGCTGTGCTGCAAGTCTGCTCCTTCCCGAAAGCTAAAACTATGGGAATCTGTCTGAACAACTGTTTTGTCTTGAGGTTTCTTTTGTAAAAGCTTTACCTGTGTTCAGTTCCTCAGTAACTGTCTGAGTGCAGCTCAGTGGTGCAGCAGTGGCCGAGCCTCACTCAGTCCTAGTGGTGTTGGTGGCTGTGGCTGCTCCTGGGGCTGAGGGAGCTCTGCAGGCAGGAACAGTTGTATGAACAAGGGAAAAAAATCTAATACAGAGAGCTGAAAACCGCTCTGTGCACCTTGTAAGGTCAGGCTGGGCACAGCGGCCAGGGCAAAGCTCTCCAGAGCAGATTATACACTCCCAAAGGGGCTCTCTTACGATTTTAACATCAGGCTTTTAGAGCAATACTGTTCTGTGACCAAATGTATTCAGGTGCTTTGAAGATCTGGGTGTCCACTAATAGAGCAGAGGACACACGTAACTGCTTTAGCTTTAGGAGTGACAGCCAGCCACTTTATGTTTTCCCATCTAAACCATTACTATGCCACGGCTGAGGAGAGTTAGTTCAGGAGTTTTGAAACTGACAGATCTTTTTTGGGGTTAAGGACTGTCTCTGAATTCTACCTAGCTGCATGCATAGATGTTTTGTTCCAGGTTTCATTCCCGTTGGGAGCAGACCCCAGCACAGCTCGCTGGCCTGCAGGAGCCCCAGAGCAGAGCAGACCTCACCAGCCCCATCCCAGCAGCCGTTCCTTCCAGAATAAACCCTGCTGGGAGATCTGCCCCCCTTGACTTCACAGATTGCTTTTGGCACGTGTTTATTACCATTCTGCCATTGAACTGGTTTGTTGGGAGCAGGATTCTGCCTCATGCAGGCTGAAAAGCACAAGTTGCTTCTGCCCTGGGCAAGGCCCAGGGAGAAGGACAAGGGGAGTGCAGGTTGGGAGTGTTTGGGAGCGTTCTGGGAATGCAGAGGGACCGTGCCTCGGGCAGCCCAGCTGCGGAGGTACAAGGGAGCGTTTTGCCTCTCTGAGAATCAAATTATTTATTACCAAAAGTAATTTTATAGTGAATTGGTTTAAAGTTATTTTACAGCTGTGTGCCTGTATATCGTATTTTGGTAAAAACGGATATTTTCCTTAAAATATATAGAGATATATAAATAAACTTTTTTTGGAGCAAATGGACTTTTTTGCAAGGGATCTGTAATCGCCAAAGCAGTTGTGATGCCAGAAGCGACTCTGCCGTTGTTCGGGGAGGGAAGAAGCGTGTTTGTGCTACTGCTGGACACTGCGGGGAGAAGCAAAGGCCGCGCTGGAACCGGGCCCTGCCGCTTGTCCCCGCCGGAGCGGGTCCCACAGACCGAGCGCCAGCCCCGCGTCCTGCTCGTCACCGCCTTCCCAGCCTTTCCAGAGACTTTGGAGCAGATTTCCGTTCGCTTTTGTCCCCGCCGCGCCGGGGCCGCTCCCGCCCGGTGTTCGCGGTTGTGCCGTGTCCGAGCCGTTCGCTGTCCCTGTCCCGGCCGCCGCCGCCCCGGCCCCGCCGGCGGACTGTGCTGTCAATAAACTGTGGTAAACGCTCGTACCGAGGCGCCTGGTCCGCTCCCGGTGGGACAGCGGGAGGGAGGAGCGGGGCTGAGGGAGGAGCTGAGGGAGGAGCTGGGATGAGGGAGGAGCGGGGCTGAGGGAGGAGCTGGGATGGCGGGAGGAGCGGGGCTGAGGGAGGAGCGGGGCTGAGGGAGGAGCTGGGATGAGGGAGGAGCTGGGATGGCGGGAGGAGCGGGGCTGAGGGAGGAGCGGGGCTGAGGGAGGAGCTGGGATGGCGGGAGGAGCGGGGCTGAGGGAGGAGCGGGAATGAGGGCGGAGTGGGGCTGAGGGAGGAGCTGGGTCGGAAGGAGCAGGGCTGAGGGCGGAGCGGGGCTGAAGGAGGAGCGGTGCTGAGGGAGGAGCGGGCCCGGTGCCGCTTCCGCCCCGCGCGGCGCTTCCGGGTCGGCAGTGCCCGGGGAAGCGGCGGCGGCCGCGGGACCGGCGAGGCCCGGCCGGGCATGGGCGGTGAGGAGCGGGGGGCCGGAGGACCGGGAGATCGGGGGCGGCCGGCCCGGGGCCGCGGGGGAGCGGCGGTGACGGGCCCTCGGTGCCTCGGGGCAGAGCGGCCGCCGCGGGCCGGGCCGGGCCGGGCCGGGCCGGGCCTCCCTCGCGTGTGGGTGAGGGCCGGGCTGAGGGGACCCGCCCGCTCTCCCAGCCCGGGCCCCGCCGCCGTTTGGGGCCGTTGGTTTGGGACTTTAACGGATTCTGCTCCGGAAGACCCGATTATTTAACGTGTTGTAACAGATGCGATGTTAAAAGGATTTCTGTTACCTTTAAGTGATTCATGCGGGTGGGATTTTTTAGTGTGGAACTCGTTTCTGTTTGATTTGCAGGTACTGCCAGGCCTTGAGGGCTTTAATGGCACTAGAAATGCAGTAAACCGGTGGATGAGGCTCAGAATTAAGTCTCAGCATTTGGAAGCTTTAGACAGAGTGTCAGCGTATTAAACGTTGGAGGTCGTGGCTTTTCAAAAGACCTGGCTATTTCAGGGCTGTAGAGCAGTAAAATGTTTGCCAAATTGAAGAAGAAGATCGCAGAGGAGGCAGCGGTTGCTCCCAGGCCCGGAGGAGCCGCCCGCATCCCCAGGTCTGTCAGTAAGGAATCGATCACGTCTGTGGGAGCAGACTCCGGAGACGACTTTGTGAGTTACACCTTGTTTTGAAATCTTATTTCTCTGACAGCATCTTTATTACGGTTTTGCAGTCAACCATTCTTAGTGTGTGATTTGAATACGTGCTGTGGTGTCTTTGTATCTCTTAATGCATACATGTATCATTAGCTTGAGTGAACATAAATATTGAAGAGAAAACATTTCTTAGACATAGCAGTTGCCAGGAGGCTTCCATTCCCATGTAAACATTACATACAAAGCTGTTTCAATACAAAACATTGATAAATAGATATAAAACAGTGAATAAAGCTGTAGTTACATGTAAGATACCTGTTAGTAAAATTAATTACTGAAGCACAGAATCCTAGAATGGTTTGGGTTAGAGGTGACCTTAAAGCTCAGCTACCCCCTGCCATGGGCAGGGACACCTTCCACTAGACCAGGTTGCTCCAAGTCCTGTCCCACCTGACCTGGAGCACATCTAGGGATGGGACAGCCACAGTTTCTCTGTCTTTTTAGAAAAGCCAGCTTAGATGCTGGCCAGTTTTCATTTTACCTCTTGGCTTCCTGGTACTCTTCCTACCTGAGACATTGTGTATGTCTCTGCCAAAAACATCTGTGCAGTGTTATTGCACTCAAAACTATTGTAGTTTCCTCTCTTTGTAGTATTCTTCTCTTTCATTATAAAGCGTTGTTTAAACAAGTGGTAGAATTCCAGGAGCGCAGGGGTTAAATGAAACCCTGGAATGCTCTGGCACCTCTGCCCTGGATGAGTGGCTGTCACATTTTTGAAAGCCTGGATTAAGGCAGTGTCACCCCACTGCTGGAGCCAGCAGGACCCACTGCAGAGCCAGCAGTGAGTCTGTGTTTGCTGTCTGCAGAGTGACAAAGTTATTTACACAGTTGAGTTTTAAATAATTTTTTTTTCTGAAGCTCAGCTGAAATTTCAGTTCTGTTAAGCAGAAAGTTGGAGCTCCTAATGTTTAAATACATTTTATAGTGGAAATATATTAGTCTTGTGTTTTTCTGAGGGGTTTTTTCAGCACTTAGGAAATTCTCATGTAGAAATTCTGTTTACCATCTTGCAAGTTTGGAGAACAGAAAACAAATAATGGCAGTGGTTTTCAGTCTTGAGTGGTTTTCAGAAAACCTCCAAGAATTAGTTGTTTTATCAATATTCATTTAACTGCTCTTGCTATTGATTTTTATGGAGCGAAAACCACCAGAGGACTCATAAGTCAGTTATACAGCAGATTTTGCATGGGCAGATTGCTGCATCAGGGTTTCAGCGAGCTTATCCCACCTGGAAAGCATTACTGCTTCTTTTCTAATTTCTTTGGTTTTCACGACTTTCTCTTTGACCTTTCCTGGTGCCTGTGCTCTGGAGCCCGATTTCCTCCCCCTCAGCCATTCCATTCCCCCATCTCCTCAGTGACAGTTTGGACACACAGTTCCCAGCGCCAGCTCCTTCCCAAGCGCTGTGCTCTGGGGAGCAGGCAGCCTGGCACTATTAAGCCCTCGCTGGTTTTCTCCTTCAGCACTTTTTGCACATTCTGCTGTGCTAGTACGATTTTCCCCTTTATGTGAAAAACAAGAGCTATTCCTAGGCAGGAGAGTGGTTATTATCCCAGACTTAATGTATGGCAGGATTGCTTTTTCTAAGTTTTGTAAATTACAGAGTGTTGCTTTTCTCCCAAGGCTTCTGATGGAAGCAGTTCCAGAGAGGATCTTTCATCCCAGTTGTTCAGAAGAAATGAACAAATAAGAAAACTGGAGGTGAAGCTGTCTGGTATGTGCCCTGATACATAAAAAACTTGTTACTTCAGTAAATATTTTCCTTTGAATTTACATGGTCGAATTTGTTAAAAATACGTGGTGTTAGGGTCTTTTGAAAATTGATTTGTAGCAACCCTGTTGATTGACAACAAGGGAGGGAGCATCCAGTATCATTATTTTTTTATAAAGGCAACTGGCTCTTTGCTGATTTCAACAAAACATTTATGTGATTCCTTGGAACAGCTGGGATAGCTTTCTGTCCCATGTTTCAAACAGCATCTGTCCCCACTTGTGTGTAATGGTTTGTTTCTCATAGGGTCTGAGCTTTCTGATGTTGACAGTAACACAGTGCCAGCCTTAAAGAACTGAGCTTGGAAACAAAGAAAAAACAAAAAGTTCAACATAAAACAGTCCTGAGGCTTTTTTCTTTCAAATTCCCTGTTCTATAAAGCTGTAGTGAAGACTGTCACTGCTCTCCATCCCTGTTGCAGGGAGGGGACCAGAGACTGGGCTGAACTGTGTTACACTGCTGCTTCCCAAAGCTCCTGGGAGGCCTTGGAAAATAATGAAAGGTTACAGCCAGATCAGGATTATTTTAATTTATTCTGGAGACTTATCAGGCTTCTGTTCAGTTCAAGAAAATTTAGGGTTCAAAAATTATTTCACATCGAATTTGAAAGGCCCAAGTGCTCATCTGCTTCCAGAAGGTAAATTTAAAAGTGCTGGCTGGGGCTTAACACGAGAGAGGGAGGCTCTTGAGTATCATGAGTCTCATGCAGGCAACCACCCAGTGAGTAAATCCTCTTTTCCATTGTTCAGGAACTTCTCCAGGGTGCATCTATACTTTGTTTTAGGTTTTATTCCCTGCCTCCTGTGTCAGTTCTGCTGAGTGAGGATGGGGGGCAGTGCTGTAGGACTGGAACAACGAGTAAATGGATGCAATGGCCATGAATAAGCCCTTCCTTGCACCCTCCAGTGCCAGAACCTTTCCTGAACAGAGTTAAATATATCACTGTTCTGGGATGAAGTAAAAAGGGAGGGACAGTTGTTCATTCTCTGGTTCTGCCCTTGTCTGTGTGACTGACACCCCTGGGACAGGCCCTTCTGTTTGTGCCAACCCTGTGGACAGTACAGAACTATTTGCTTGTGTTCATTGTTGTGGTCACCCAAGTTTTCCTCAGCAGGAATGATTTTCTGATTGAGAAAATCATTGTCATTTACCACTCATCCTTTTTTCTTTTTTCTTTTTTTTTTTTTTGTTACCCTAAAAATGTCCTTCCCCAATGTCTGTCCATTCCTGGTCTGTTCTCCCTCCTCACACAAGATTATGCTGATCAGATCCGAAATCTGCAGAAGATAAAAGAGAAGCTTGAAAATGCATTAGAAAAGCATCAGGATTGTACGTATTTTTCTTTTTTTTTCCTTTTTGTTTAGTTAAGTTGAAAATTGCTGTGGTTGGAAGGAAAGGGGTTTGGTGTACAGGTGTGCTAATGATTTCCTTTCAAACTGTGCACCTCTGTACTGTGAAGAATTAGAACACAAGTTGTTACCTTATTTACAGCATAAAAAGCAGCAGCAGTGCGTTGAACAAAGTTGTTATTATACTCCTTCTGCCACATTTGGGGCTAACATGCAGGAAAGACCTTTTAGAAACTCACAGCTTTGTTCTAATCCAGCAAGGAGCAGGAATCTGTCTGCTGTTAGCTTTGGCTCCTGGCCAGTGTGCAAGCAGCGTGAGGGAATGAGCGGCACAGCGTTAGTGCTACAGTCAAGATGGGGCTAATTACTTGCAGAAGAAGCTCTTTAAAGTTAAAAATAACTTACAGAAAAGTGAGAAGCAATTTTAAAAGATGAGTTTTTAATATAGCTGGTGGTTCTCTGTTGATAGCCTCCATGAGGAAGTTTCAGGAGCAGAATGAAGCTCACCAGGCCAGTCGAGCCAAGATGGCTGAAGGAATGGCTTTGGCCTTGGAAAAAAAGGACAAGGTAACAGAGCTTGAGCAGGACTTTTGACTCCCATGACCCTGATGATTTAAGCAGGTGTTGCTATTAATTAAAATAATTGTTCAGCACTGTGTGTGAGCATGCCAGCGCCAAAGGAAGGGAGGGAGTGCTGAGCTCAGTGCCAGGAATGGTGCAGGACTTGTCACTGCCCAGACTGTTCCGACTGGTTTTAACAAGAGCCCACAAAAATTCCTAATGGAAGGTTAAGCTTGTGTTTTGATAAGATTCAGTGGCAGCAGACCTGTTGTCTCATTTATTTTACTTGCATAATGCTTATGTATTCAGGTAGCATGAATGATTCCTCAGCCTTTATCTGTTCAAGCACTGGCTGATACTGTACAGCATGCTGCTGATTATTTTTTTAATCATTACCAAAGCTTAGTATCTGCTAACAATAAAAATGCTTTTTATTTTTTTTAACCATAATTGGCTGTACTTGAAAATCTTCAAATGGATTTTGACATCTTTTTTCTCCTTTCTTTCTTATTCAGGAGTGGATGGAAAAACTTGGTCAAGTTGAAAAGGTAATTAACCCTGAATGTTTTTCTTGGGGGGTGTACTGTCTCCATGTGTGTTTTGCAAACACCGTCCTGCACACTTCCAACTCTGTAAGAACTCGACTCTGTTCAGCCCTTTTTATTATTTGATCCTTGTTCAGTGGGAGAAGCAAATAATTTGCTTTTGTTACCAACTCAAATGCTTGAGGTGGCCTTTCTAGAATTATTTTTCAGCAGGGAAGTAAAGAACGATGGGTTGTGATGGGCAAGTTGTAAGGTGGAACATTGTCCATTTTTAAGAGTTCAGTTCAGATGGTCACTGGTGGCATTGTAATGAATTCAGATTTCTTTTTGTAGTTTTTTGAAGTTGGGTAATTTGCACTGTGGCATGAATCTGAAAGGATTTCTAGTTCTATATGGAGCACCATCAGGAGCTGTATGGCTGCACGACAAGATTTCTTTCCCAGAGAGTTTACCTAGACTCCCATTGACTTGACATGAGCATACAGATATTCATTGATTTCTTTTGCTTTTGTTCATTTATCAGGAAAAAAAATTGCTTCAAACACAGTTACAAGAAATGAGGGAGCAGAGTTTGAACCTTTTCCAAAAACGAGATGAAATCGATGAACTGGAGGGCTTTCAGCAGCAGGAACTTGCCAAAGTTAAACACATGGTAAGAATATTTTAAACCTTTTAGTTCCTAAAATTTTTGCTAGGATATTAAGTTAGTGTTAGCCCTGCATTCATTTTTTTAGCCTTTATGCTTGTGCACAGATTTAGTTAGTGTCAAAATCCTAACAGTGGGTACCGAATACAATATTACATGTTTATTATCTCACTTAATTCAATCCATAACTTAGTAAAGCAGGCAAGTTTCAATGAAAAGGTTAATCAGCATTACTGGTCACCTGCAATGCCAAAGATAATCTTCTAATATCCAGCTTTTGAAAAAGGAAGAATCTCTGAGCAGAGCAGAGCAGGAGCTCGAGGCGCGTGCTCAGGAGCTGACCCACGCTGAAGCGCAGCTGCAGGAGGCGAGGAGCGAGTCCTCGAGCCTGAGGAAGGATCTCCAGGACTTGCAGCAGCAGTTCTCGGAGCTGGAGGCTCGGAGGTACGGAGCTGGTGTTTCAGAGGAGCAGCGGGTGTGTTTCCCCTGTGTTTTTACTTCATGGTCAGTTCTGTCTCTTTGGAAGAGTTTATATATGTAGTGAGTTGACTGAATTTTTGCCTCTGCTGTGGCCATGGGGATGTAAATGCCACGCCAATGATAGTAATACTTTTTTTGTAAATTACTTCTTTTTTTAATAGTTCGAGTGCTGAACTGTCAGTTTTTTTGGAAAATGTATAATCAAGCAGTGATTGGTGGTGGCTGGTTTTAGGATAAGAAAATTTTGTTGATGCTTAGACCATTTTCATAAGCAGCAGAATTATCTGCTAAAGATAATTTATCTGGAACACTATGTCACTTGTTTTTATTCTCTTTCTGTGAAGAGATGAACTAATGACAGCTGAGACAAATGCAGAAAATAAGATCACTGCTCTGGAGTTAAGAGAACAGGAGCTACAAACTGTCATTCAGCAGCTTTCTGTAGACTTGCAAAATGTAAGTTTGAGCCAAGTGAGATTCGATTCAAAGAGCTCCATGTCTGCAGAAGTTAGATTAGATATCAGTTATGTGGTATTGGAAATTTAAGTTTCAAAGTAAGTAATTTCTCAAAATGTTTAGGCTCGAGTGGCTGGTTCTGGTTGTGAGAAGAGACTGGAAGTGTTACAAGTGGAGCATGAATCTCTGAAGGTGGAATATGAGCAACAGAAGCAAAAGGTGAAGTGCTTTCAGATGCATGTGCTGTTTGGGTAATGTACACCTTTGTGTAGTTGGCATTTTGGCATCTAGAAAGTTTTCTAGGATCATATTGTCTTTTCAAATAGGACTTTCTAATGGCATTTCTGAAAGTCAGACAAGAACAGATTAGCTGAAAGCTTCATTGCAAAAAAGATTCTGTGATTTCTCATTCTCACAGATGACTTTTGAATTTGCTGAGAGAGATAAACTTACTGAACAGCTGCAGGAAAAGGTGTCTTCCCTGGAAAAAAAGCTAGAAAGAAATCTCTCAGGAGATGAACATGTGCAGGAGCTGCTCAAAGAGGTAATTACACAGTTAAAGGCTGTTTAGAAGTACAGTATTAGTGAGTTGTTTGTTTTGGGGTTTTTGAGGTTGTACATTATTTCTCAGCCATGGAAAGAATAGCTGCTGATGTCATACAGGCACATTTGTCCTGTCTGTGTTCTGGCACACTGTCTGTGCTGGGCAGAACGTGTGGCTGGCTACACTGAGCCTGCTTGTGTGGATCCTGCACAGATGTCTGTGTTGGCCTTTCTGCATTGTCTGTTTGGGCACTGCATCTGACTGCTTGGAAGGAAAAGAGCAGCTTTCTAGCATCCCCACAAGAAGTAGAACAATTTGGGGGTTTTTTGATTAATCCTTACAAGAACAGTGAATGCTTTTCCTTGGTCTTTAGCAAGGCAGTGGGGCAGGGAGTGGAACTGTTTGCACACAGGTGTGCAAACAAAATGTTGTATGCTGAAAACCTCAGCCTCAGAAGTGCTAAACAACAGTTGAAAACAAACTTAGCTGTGGTTAATCCCCTTTCTCTCATTGCTTCTTGATCTCTTTCTCAAGCACTAATGTTCTGGCTCAGAATGAGCCTGGAGCAGTGTTTCCCCATCTGGGTCTTGGGGAGACAAGGGAATGTTTGCTCTTCCCTGGTCAGGGTGCCCACAGTCACATCACCTCAGTGTTGCTGTGATGAAAGGACTTGGCTTAATAAACTCAAGCCACTTTAAAGTCCATCTAGAGATACTAAAACATTCTGTCCCATTTTAGTTTGACCTTATTAATGAAATAAAAAGGAAAATTTTAACTACGCCCACCCCCAACTGATGTCTTTGTCCATCCTTTCTCCTGTTCTTCACCTCAATGCAATCTTCAGAGAGCTGCTCTTGAGCAGAGGCTGGAGGAGAGCAGGCAGCAGGGACTGGCAGACAGGACACGGCACAGCGAGGCTGTGAACCGCTTGGAAACACAGGTGAGTAGTTTTTAATCTCACCACAGAGTCCCACTGTTTTCATCCTCTATGCCCTATTCCTCCTCCCCTCACTGCACTCCCAGCCAAAGGTAAGACTGCACATTTAGTCACATTTGGTCTTGAAAGGAGAATAATTGATCAGTGTCTTGGGGCATCTCCCCACCTTTGTGGGTGGAGGAGGGCCTAGAGGTGAAGGTAGAGGTTTTGTGCAGATCCTCCCTGTACTAAGAAACAAATAACTCAAGTGCAAGCATTGCTGGGGTAGTGCTGTGGTGAAGTTTCTAAAACCAACATGTGTCAAGTAGGCAGCCTCTCTTATCTCTGTGATTTCAGGGATTTAACATTTACCTTCCTCTCCTGGGCCACTCTGTATTGTGCACATATTTTTTAGTAATATAGATGCCAGTGGATAAGGAATTCAATTAATGGTGTTGTTTTAGAATAAAGAACTGGAACAGAAACTACAGATTGCAACAGAAACATTGAAAAAGAGCAAAGAAACAGCTGCTGAGCAGGATCTGAAGATCCAGAAGCTGGTGAGTATCCTGCATGTTTCACTGACCATTAACAGATCAGTCTTCAGCATCCTCAGAGACAATCAGTTCTCTGTTTTGTTAACTCAAGTGTTTTCTTGCTGTTTGTCTCCTGAACTCCTGCATGTGAGTACATGACACTGCTGCCAAAGGAATAATGTTCCTCAGTTTGAGAGTGTCTCATGGAATGATGTCTGATCTTGTCAGAATGTCAAAATGCCATTTTATTAATGTGGTTTCCTTTATTTCTCTTAAGCAGACTGCTCTAGAGGATGAAAGAAATCACCTGCAGCAACAGATCTTAAGTGAGAAACATCAGTATGATCAGAAGGTTACTGGGCTGGAGTCTCAGATTGCTGCTCTTGAAAAAGCTTGGGAATTGGATAAAACAACAACTCAGAACAGGATTGTAAGTACAGAAACTGTCTGGTGGGTTGTGAGAGTCTTCACAACGTGATTTTAACACAGCTCATGGACCTTGCTTGTTCTTATTCAGCGCTCCTGGTATAATAATAGAAGATCTCATACTTTGAGGAACTAAATATAAGCAAAGCATTAGATGTGTTTAATTGTTTAAACAAAGCATTAGAATAATTGTACTGCATATTTAAACACTCTTTATTTTACAGAGCCAGTTGGAAAAAGAAAATGAAAACCTCAAGGGAAGCAAAGAAGGGTATGAGAGTTCTTTAAAACAACAGGAGTCTGAACTGAACAGGCTAAAGGTAAGGGCTGAACTGGGTGCTGGCACTGGCTTGGGACAGAGCTGAGGCTGGGGAGCAGTAAACAGCACAGGGGGTTATGTTCAGTGCTTGGAGGCCTGTTACATTCAGGTTGCAGTTACTTGGAGCTGTAAATCATCTCTGGTACTCAGCAGAAATGTGTTTGAGAAGCATTACAAAGGGCTTATCCTTTTCTGAACCAGAATGCTTGGGTCTGCCTAAATCAGGCAGAAATAATACATTCCCATATTGTCAGGCATGTGAAGAGCTTGGAAATCCTGTTAGCAGTGGTGAATACAGAATGGTTCAACATCAAATTCCACTCACAGTGTTCAAACCAAAATGTTAAAAACTTAAATTAGTCAGGTGTTAACAGTTTATCCAATTTTGACTGTAATTTTAGATAGTTGAATTTTTTTCCATAGCTACTTCTGGATGCACAATTGGAATAAAGATCTGTTGTAGCATGGAGCTACTTCTTTGTAATAGAGACTTCAGACTGAAAGATCTTGTCAGCATTGGGTTTGTTTGGGTTCTTGCATCAGTTCTGTGTTGCTGTTGCATGTGCAGAGAGCAGCAGTCAGTAAAACAAACCTAACTCATCTGGAAATTGTGGTGTTTTAGACCACTCATAAATGTAGTCCTAATAGATTTGGGATTAAAGATGAGAGAATGACCTGATTTAGTTGTCTCACATAACCTCTCAATTACTTCTGGTTTGCAGAATGAGATGAGCAGCAGAGAAACTGTCAGTGTGGAAATTGCCAAAGCCCTGGAAGAAACACGGAAACAAAGAGAGGAATTACAACAGCAGGTTGGTTAATAGTGATTGTTATAAAATGTATTTGAGACGTCCTGACCTTTCAAAGAGCAGACTAGGTTTGTATTTATTTATCCTAACATTCAGGACAATTGATCAGAATCCTATCCACAGTGTGTGAGACAGCAGTGGTTGCCTCAGTAAACTTGAGACTGTTTCAGAGCCCTGTGATCTGTGAGCTGTTACTGTCCCAGTGCACTGGCCATCAGGGGCCTCTGACATCTGGCAGCTTCTTTTAAAGGAACCTTTTTGTTCTGGGTTGTTCCTTTCAGTGCCTGTGTCACATCTGGATTTATCTGGAGCACAGCAGTTGTAAAATTATACTTTTCCTCATAGGGAGGAGCTGGTATCCAGTACCAAATGTCAGCTCTAGGTAGTCTTGTTTTGCTCTTCCTGTATAAAAAATGGTGGATAATGTGAGCTTGTGTTTGCTTAAAGTAGGAACTGTCAACTGAGCAAGTTTGACTGCCGTTAGTCCCATCTTTTGGGTTCTTTATTCTTCTGGGACTGCTGTAGATCTGTGCTTGCTGGGCCAGCTCTGTATAGAAGGGGTTTAAGGCCATCTCCTCTTTTTGCTCAGGGGCCTTTGCAGCTGCCACATGCTGCCTGTGACAATCTGATGGTGGCACAGAAGCCAAATGGGGTTTAGCTCTTCCAGCGTTAACTTCAGTGCTTGTTACTGAGGGCAGCATTGTGGGGGTGATGGCTGCTGAGCCTCTGAAGGATGTTGGAATCTTTCAACACCCTCTTCCTGTTTTATATCTTTAATGACTTCTGGTCACTGTTTGTCTGCTTTGAAGGTTTCACATCTGAACACCCTAATAAAGGAGAAAGACCAGCTGATAGATGAAAAATGTGGTCTGCTGCTAAAACAGAAGGAAGAGCTGAACCAACTCAGTCAAGGTTAGACCAAATGAGTCTACTGTATCCCAGACAGCTTTAAGTACAGTCTCTAGTTCTGGCCTTGCCTGGTAGATTGTAATTTTTCTAAGTTTCTCTTCCATATTTAATCTCAGAATTTTCAAAGTGGTTTCTTGTTCACTACCAGTTGGACAGTCTCTCGTGTCTGTCTCTCCCCTGGCTTCCTGCCTTCATGACAGACAAAATGGATTAGAAACTCCCATCTGATGTGGAACACCGATACTAAGCAGGTCTCTCCTTTCCCAGACCATGAAGCTGCCTTGCTGCAGGTGCATCAGTTACAGCTGGACATAGAAGCAAGTCAGAGCAAAGCAGTGGAGAAAGAGGAAACGGCAAGAAAGGAAATTGATGAGCTGAAGCTGCAGGTACAGGAGTGCCTGTTGGCCAGAGAGCAGGAGAAAACTGTGAGTGCTGTTGCAAATCCATTCTGTCAGACTTTCCAGTAAAAGAGGGAGGTGTGCAGGAGACCCCCAGTTCTGTCCTGCCTGGACAACCAAAAAGAAGTCTGGCTGTCTCCCTGGGGAGCGTTCTTGGGCTGAAAATGTCATGATATCTCTTCACTTCACTGTTTATTTTTATAGGTTTTAGAACTGGAGGAGTCGACCAGAGCCTTGAACAATGAGCATTTCCCTTCTCCAGAAAACTCTGTGGTGGAGCAGAACGGAGAGGTGGCAGCTGCAGATGTCGTTCAACTTCAGAAGGATAACAGAGAGCTGGAACAGCAAATTGCTGAGAAAAACAAGGTGAACAGAAACAGCTGGTAGTCTTTCCCCTTTTAATTAGGAAGCCAAGTAATTGGTGCTGCCCATGCTGTGTTCAATTTTAATCCAGTATGCTGTGAGTAAATGCTTTTCTCTGGATTGTACAAGGATCTACAACAAAGAATAAAAACTGCAGCAAGAGCTGCATGAATCCTGATGTATTTTGGTAGAAAGATGCACCAAATGATACTATTTACAGCTTTCCTGCAGAGCCCTTTTGTGCAAATGCAGTTCAGTTCCACGGCACTGTCACATGAAAGCCCAAGTGTCCTGTCACATGCCTGCTGCTGTGTGCAGCTGGCAAGGCAAGGCTTTCAGGTTACTTCTTCACAGCTGTCGGTGTTGGTTAATTATTATTTCATTCAGTACTTGTTTATCATGGGATTTTCCAGATATCTGGGGGTCCTGACAATGGATACGGTGTTAAACTCTCCTTTGCTATGCTTACAGATGATAAAGCAGCTTCAGCAAAGAATGACAGAACTCAAGAAAACACTCCAGAAAGAGCTGGTAAGAGTTGTATGTTTTCAGTCTTTTCAGATGGCACTTGCTGGCAGGTACTTGCACTGTCATTCCAAAAGCTTGACTGCTAACTCCCCTTTCATCCCCCTGCAATGGTTTATCTCTCCAAGAAAAAATATCTATTTAAAAAAAAATTAACAGAGGTTTTAAAATTGTTATTTTTGCTCTGATGTTGAAAACTGTTCTGAAGAAAGCCCACGTTCGAAAGGCTCAGGGCGAGGTTAGTGATAGGAGAAAATTACCAAGGGATAGCTTCTACCATGGAGCCAGTTCCATGCTGGCTTGGGAAATGTACACAGAACACTGACATCAACCAGCTCCTGTCCTGCAGTGTAGGGAGAGCTGGAGACACTTCTCTGCTGTGACCCCATGAAGGATGAGAAGCTGTTGATGCCCAGTTTGTACCCAGTTGTGGATACAACCCTCTTTAAATATCCTGACCCCAGGTCCCTCCCAGTGTCAAGCTGACAGAGTCTGCAACGTACTTCTCTTTTTCCTCTGTGGGGTTTTTTTTGTTTCTTTTTCTTTTTGTAGAAAATAAGGCCAGACAGTGAGGTACCTGAGCTACGTGCAAATTCTGAAGTGCCTAATGCTTCTGTGACTGTCACCAACAACTCTGATTTGAACGACTCGAGGGAGATAAACTTTGAGTACCTTAAACATGTTGTACTAAAGTTCATGTCCTGCAGGGAATCTGAGGTAAAGGTGTCACCTTCTCTTTCTACATCTGTCTTTCTCTAGAAATAGTCACTTGTCACCTGCTAAGGATACTTTATGCCAGTTCCATAGTTTTACAATTAAAAAGTGTACAATGGGGGACAATGAAACAAAATAGCTAACAGCAACATGTTTGGAAGTACAGACTATGAACTACATGAAAGGGAAATGGAAGTTTTTAGGAGGTAGTTACATCTGGGTGTTAAAGATCTGCATTTACAAGAGATTCCCTCTGCACTGCACCGTAGTCCTGAGTGTAGAGCCCAAGAGCATCATAAGCGACACAACTCTGTGGTTTCTTTCAGGCATTCCATCTCATTAAAGCTGTGTCTGTGTTACTGAATTTTTCACAAGAGGAAGAAAACATGCTCAAAGAAACTTTGGAGTACAAGGTAAGGGTTCTGTGCCATATATAGTCTCTAATGGGACTCCCAGGAGACAATGAAAATTCCTAGATGCTAGGAGATTAGGAAAAGTGTCTTTTGTCCAAATGCTAGCTACAATAATAAATGCCATTTATTATTAAAATGTTAGCTGATCACACGCATAGGTGCCAGGAATTGTCTGTTTCAGTGAGGGAAATAGCAGCTTTCTGGTACTCAGAGGAGTTAGAGCACAGCTTTCCCAGTGGACTTGATCTGTGGGGAGAAGCTGGAAGTTCCTTGCCTGAACAGAGTCAGTGTTTAACAGCAGGAGCCTAATTCTGGGTTTGTTCTTTTGACATTGGGCTCAGACACCAAGATCTGTATCTCCTTTCCATGGGCTAAAATGAGATCTGCATGGCCCTGGCTATGGGGTGGTTAGGGAATGTTCAACAGTGAGTGCTGCCTCAGCTCCAGGTCCTGCATCATCCCCGCCCACCCAGGCAGTTGGGATTTCAGTCTGCAGATGAAGAGATTTCCTCACCGTCTGGTTCAGGGAACACTGTAATGCTACATTGACTAAAGGCACTGTGTTTAAATGACTAGAGTTCTAATTTGAAATTATTTTAAAGGACTATATGTAAGTACAATCTTCAGTAGTTTTCACCTGTGGGAAGTGGGTGCTGTTCCTTCCAGATTGGATTGTGTGAAGCTGCCTCCACTTCTTCAGTCTGGAGTCTGCAGCATTCTGGTTTATAAATAGGTCTTTCCATCAAATGATGAGCACATGGCTGTGTACTGTATTACTTCTTTTTCACATCTTAGAAGTGTGAACCTTGTGTGATGTCTGCTGTGCTGTTGTGTCCTAGATGTCCTGGTTTGGGTCAAAGCCATCTCCCAAAGGCAGCATCCGGCCGTCTATCTCGAGCCCAAGGACTCTGTGGCCTTAAGGGACCCTGAAGGTGGCGGGCAGTATCCAGGCACTTCTTTCTGTGAAAAGAATGCTGAACACACTGCTCCAGGTGTGTCTTAATCACTGTCATTGCAGTATTTTGTACAAGAACTTCTGGCTCTGTTTACAAAACTAATACTGTGCAAGGAGACATTTTCACTACAGACTGCAACAGCTCTGGGCTGGATTCAGGGACCACCTCGGTGTCTGTGATGGGAGCAGCTTCTTGTGTTCATCACTCCTGGGTTCTTGGCACCAGAGGGTTCTGAGGACCTTGCTGACAGCAGTGCTGCCAGTTCAGTCTCTTGGGATGGTGATTCCTGCTGCTGTTCCAGGGTGCTGGAGTCCAGTGACTCCAGGCACAGAAAAGCTGCTTGTCTGGCTGTGGGAAGCCAGCAATGAAAAATGTGTTGGCAGAACTGTGTTGAGAGTGGGATGGTTTCCAAAGCCTTTCACAGGACAGGAGCAGGAGCTTTAACCAAAAAAAGAACTCTGCCTTGCCTTCTAATACTGACATAACTAATGGTTGGCATTTTTTTCATATCACTGTGTAATTTAAGGTGCATTTATCCTGGCCTGCAGTCCTCAAGGCTGCATGTTGATGATTATTTAATTTGAGAGCACAACTTTAGAGTTGTCTGATTTTACTTTTCTTAAAGAAAAATAATATTTAAAATGGTCTTAATTATAGTACCTAATCCTCAGTCGCCTTTAAAACTAATCCATTAGCCTGTTCCATGGGTTGTTAGCAGTGGGAAAAGGGGTAGGAAACCATTTTAAATTTTTAAAGCTGAGTTCCAGGTATTGTAAATCCACACTGAAAAAATACCTTTTATTTAAAAAAAAAATAAAATCTCATGACAAAGGGTGACAAATGCTGGTACTAAACACTTCGGTTTATTTTTTTTCTTCCAAGTCTGCTAGCAGCAAATCCTCATAACCAGGATCTGCCTCTTTGGTTGTGGTTTTCTGTACTTCCAATACTGATGCTTAAAAACTGTTACGAATATGTTAACTGTGTCCTGACTATTATGGTAAAATAAATGCTGCTCCTGAGGGGTTTGAGGGCAAAATTCAACTCTTAGTGAACAAGTCATGGTTCCAGGAGCTTGTTTTCCTAATACAATAAGGAAAGGGGACCAAGGTGGCACTTCCTTCCCTGGAAGCACAATTTTGCCCACAGTGCAATATCTGGATCCTAATGGGAAGCAGCACTAAGTCTGATTTCTTAAAAATTAGACCTATTTCCAAAAATCTATACATGTATGGAATTCATATATGTGAACAGGCTACAGTTCTAGGAATTCTGTTACAAGTAAGTTAATACTTCTGTTAAATGCATTCAGGGTAATTCAGACTTTGTCCAGTGGAGATCCAGTCACTGTTGAGGTGTTTATCTTGGTTGACAGGGCTCTGACTGACCTTGGAGTGGCTGGAGGTGCAGCAGGAGAGCTGCTCCTGCTCCCAGTGCACACCTGAGCTGGGCCCAAGGTGAAACCTCCCTCAGGTGAGGTCAGTCAACAGGAGGTGAATGTGCTGAGCCAGAGGATCCAGACCCTGCTGGTCTCCCAGACAGCCCCACCCCAGACACAGGTACTCCCAGGAGCTGTTACTGGGCACACTCAGCTTAGAGCCAGGTTGGATTTGTCTGAAGTTAAGAAAACCAACACATTTTTTTTGGTACACTGAAGCTTGTCCAGACAGTCCTTAGTAACCGGATTCATGGCACTTCCACACAGGATAGAGCATGGAAGGGTTCAGCTCTGCTCTACTGTGAAAATAGACAATCAAAAAGTACATTTATTTCAATTGTTTCTCTACTGAGATACAGCAGGGTGGAATAACCCTGTTGGTTCTGGGAAGATTTTATTCTCTGAGAGCTTTTCCTTTCTAGTGTCCCTTTGCCCTGCCCTGTTTCCATGGGAGCAGGGGTCAGGACTCCCTCACCCCCCATGGAACCCTGGTGAATGACTGTTGGGTTTATGCTGATCCTGGCTTCAAACGTTGCTGCTGAACAATAAGGAAAGCAGGACAGACAGCCTGGAACGGAGTTACAAAGTAAAGTCTTAGGTTATATATTCACTAACAACTTTGGTTTCAGATCCCAAAGCTCATACAGGATCAACTTACCATAAACTAGTTCTTAAGTGTTGAATTTTTGTTAGATATCAGAGCAAGACTGGTGTGTATACATGTATTAAAAAGCTAATGCACTTTCCCTTGTCTCAGAACAGTGGTTATACATAATCCTTTCTATCACCATTGGATTTCTTTCCTTCTATGCTGTAAATATGGATTGTATGATGAAACACTATGAAATTTGTGGTGCAATACATTTTGGATCAAACCCCTTATCCTGATTTCCTTCTTTTTATAGTTCTGGTTATCTCCCCTGGGGTGCTATAGCTATTTAAAATCGACCTTTAAAGCATGACCCAAACCCCACCTTTGCCCAGGGTGAGGATGGGTGTGCCAGCTGTGCCACCAAGGCCTCTCACAGGGAGTTGTGCCACAATGACGTGGCACTGCTGCTTCCAAAATCTCCTCCCACCAGGAACAGCTGCTGCTGCACTTTGAGCAGCTGATAGAAGCCAGGACTGGGTGGAGCTGGGCCTCCCAGAGCAGCTGCTCCTTGGTGCCAAAGGGCAGGGAGCCCTGCCCGAGCCAGAGGGACGTGTGGAGCTGCCACTGGCCTGGGGACAGCCATGGATCTAGGAGTCGTGTCCTGCCTGCGCAAAGCACAGGACACAGCTGGGTTTGAGGACAAATTCTCTACCTAGTTGGAGTTAGGAGCAGTCATACAAAGGTGGACACTGGGTTTGACTGGGTTATTGCTGGCCTGCTTTGGAATAAATGACAAGACTTAGAATTTAACTGAAAATAAATTTAACTCATGTGATCCAGGAACTTTATTGATGCAGCAGGCACTTCACTTTACATTACCCCAACCCCAGAGTCCAGCAGTCCTTGGAGCACACGTTCAAAGCCACCATTCTAACAGCCCCTCTCCCACCATCAGCTGCAGGATCTCAGCCCGGACACAGCTACCTTGGGACTAAGCAGGACACACGGGAGCTTGTATCACCACACCTGGCTAAAGCAGCATCTGAAATACCTGTTCACTTACAGTAATAGGAAGCAGGAGTGTGCCTTCTCTGTCTGTTAAAGAAGGGAGCAGGAGAATGTCTTGGCTCCTGTATGTGATAGTCGGAATATGCAGGGAATACCTTTACTCTTCCCCCGCCTTTAAGGTTAAAAGCATTCCAAGAGGAGGTTACTGTAGGATTTCAGTAGATTGCAATCTCTAATAAAGATGGACCAGTGTAATTTCAGCTCATTCCTTCTTCTGAGTCCAAACCTGACCGTCACCTCTGTCCAAGTTAACAGTCTTTACACAGTCTTTCTTGCTGTAAGAACTCTGACTATGGAGCCCAGGCCTCCTACTGCCAGTGCCTGTGGGAAAGGAGAGAGGTTACAAAGTCACCACGTCCCATACAGAACAAACACTGAAGAGTTTAGCCACAGAAGGGACTATGGCTCTTTTCCAAAATTAGAAACTGTCATTCTCTGCAATCTAACCATCTTTTGGATCTCGAGGACTCCAGTGTTGCATGTCACTGACAGAGCAGATTGTCTTACCTCCGGTATCCCTGAGCAGGAGAGGAGGAAGGAGGAAGGGTTTGCTTCAGTTTCATTTAAACAATGTAAACAGTGTCCCCTTTTTAAGTCTAGAAGATGGAGGTGGTTATGAGAAAATAAATATTTAAGCTGACTGCTGAAAATGGGGCGTTTACTTTGCAGCCACAATTCCAACAGAGCCCAGCTCAGAGCAGTGCGAGACACAGCACAGGGGAGCATGACTGGACAAATGCAAAGCACCCACTCGGAGCAGGACCTGCAGGTGCTTCAGGCAGGTGAAGTTCCTGAGCTACCAGACCTGCCACAGGCCTTTTCAGAGGACAGACTGGTACTACCACTGAGCTGACTCTGCTCTGAGCAAGCCACATGTCCTACCAGTGCTGCCACAAAACAGAACACTAAGGACTTTAAACCCTGCCCAGCCTCCTCAGACCTGCCTTGTTCCTTTCACAACAGAGAGGGTGAGACGCCTTGCCTGTCCCTACATGCTCTGAGTACCAGTCAGGGTGGTGGTGTGTCACCTCCCATGCTGGGAGCACCCACCCACGCTCACCTGAAAGCACCTCAGTGGAAACAACAGGAAAAAAAGAAAAACTAAAAAAAAAAAACCAAGCAGAAACATGTTCTTTGCTGTCCTGAGAAATTCCCTCCTCCCCTGTCAAGGCTTGGCAAAGCTGGTGACAGCAGCCAGTAGCTGGAGTCACACTACACCAGCTCTGACTTTGCATACCAGAGGAAAAAGCTCTGCACCTCAGGAAAATGACACCAGCATTTGCAGCAGCTGCCCTGCACAGGGAGCTGCAGCATTCCCAGGGATCAGTTTTCCTAGGAGCACTGACAGCCAGGGCTTCAGCTAAAACCCCTGCAGTGGGGGAAGACTTTTTACTTGGATTCCTGCCCGGGGGCAGTGGCACCCAGCAGCTGCTTCAGGGATGTGCCTCAACCTGGAATGTGCCTCATCCCACCACAGAGAGGGAAGAAAGTGCCACGGTCAGCTGCTGAACACATCCCACATTCCCTGTTTCACAACAGACATTCCACAGAAACACAAGAGGCCCCCACTGGTCCCCAATGGAATCTTTGGAGAAACCACTGACGAGGACCCTGTGAGCATGGCTGAGCCAAGAGTGCCCTGAACACATACCTTTTCGTGCCACTGAAGTAATATTGCACTGCTGTTTTCTGTTGGCTTTTCAAATCCTTTATAAATGTACTTCATTAACAAGTCAACACCGTTTCTGTCTAAGGAATTCACTGCTTGTTCTATTTCACTGCTTTTAAAAGACGTGAGGACTTTAAGCATCGTTCCCTGGGCCTGCTCCTGGGAAGACAAGGAAAAGAGGGAAATGTGAGAACCAGAACAGTTGGGAACGATCCCAAGACTCGTGTTTGGCAAGAGGTGGCCACACTCCAGGCTGGGTTATTTCTGTAAGCGAGGTGAGCAGTTTTGGGGTTAAAGGAGGAAGGGGTGAACACTGTTAAGGGGAACAGGGATCACCCATGCCAGCAGAAGCTCATTAGCCCCAACGGTGCCGCTCGGGTCTGTGGGGTGCCGCTGTCACCTCACAGCGCCCCAACACCGCCTGCTACCCCCGGCCGCGTTACCTTCATCGCCTGGTTCCTGGTGTTGCCCGGGGAGCTGCGGATGGCGGTGTGGAAGGCCCGGAGCGCCTCGCCTGTGCGGCGGCGGGTCAAGGACTCAAACCGCGACCTGGGCAGCGCCACGGCCCCGCTGCCGCTGCCGGGGCTCGGGTGGAACCGCACCGCGGGTGGAACCGCACGGCGGCTCCCGGCAGCGCCGCGCCCCGGCCCCGCTCCCCGGGACAGCCCCGGCCCCCCCGTGCCAAAGGATATTGCCTGAGCAGCGCTTCCACCTCGGGGCCGGCATCGGGCTCGGCCGCCGCCGCCTCCTCGGGCTCCTCCACGAAGCGGTTCTCGTCGTACTGGTCGATGTCGAGGCGGCGGAAGCGGGACGAGAGCGTGCTCCGCGCCATGGCCCGGGCCCGGCCCGCTCCCCGCGGCGCGGCCCCGGCGGAAGCGGAACCAGCGCGGCCGCCGCGCCCCGCCCCGCGCCCGGAGCCGCTCACACCCACACACACACACACCGGGCAGGAAAAACACAGCGGAGCCGGGGGAAAATCCGAACAATGGCTTTAATGTACAAATCCCGTCGCTGCAGCACGTTTGCGGGTTTAATCGGGATCCCGAGGAAAACGGAACAAACCGGGAATGGAGAACAGACAGCCCTTCCTTCCTTCCTTCGACCGCTTTATTGGGATCCACGTAACACTCGGAAAAGGCTGGCTCGGTTCTGCGCCGTGAACGCAGCACGGGCAGCCCCGGCCCCGCCGCATACCGGGCACTGACTTTGCTGCTGAAATTTCTTAAAACTTACCAAAAACAAAAAGCTGAACAAGAGACGGGCCCGAGCGGCTCCCGGAGCGTGGTGGTTAAAGGAATCGGTTCATCTAACCCAGGACTAGGCGAGGACTACATGCAGTAGTACAAATCTCAAGGACATATTACAAATACTCTGAAATTAATCTAGGGGAGGGGGAAAAAAAAAACTTACTACAGACACCATAATACACAATAAATTTAGATAATTTAAAAATAAAAAAGGCAAGAGGCAGCATTTCAGCAGCAAAGTGCTCAATAAAAAGTATATTGTAAAGGGGCAGGACAGGGAGAGGTGACAGCAGGCGGGCGAGGGCTCAGAGGAAGTACGGCGTGGTTGTCCTGGGAGGAATGACACGCTCTGAGTCTGGAACTGCGCGGAATAACTTTGGTTCTCTTGTATTTACATCTTTAAAGACCATGATGGACGCGATGTTCCCGCAGCGGTAGCAGTAGTTGGGAGCTGACCATACCGTTACCAACTTCTCATCAAACATGAATTTGTATCCTTCGTGGACGAGCTGGTGTGCTCTGCAGATCAGCTTCAGGTTGTTGATGTGAACAAACTGCAAGGGAAGGGGGGAGGTCAGTGTGGCCTGGGCAGCTGCTGCCCACACAACGCCCTGCTCTCGGCCACAGCCCCGCACTGCAGGAGGGAGAACACAACGGGGGATCTGGGCACCCGAGCAGTGAGAAACCCCTGTGAAAGCACTGAGGAACACCATGAAAGCCAGGCAACAGGGCTGTGCTGTCCCCAGGCTCAACCCTTCCTGAATGTGCTGTGCAGGCTGAGCATGGCCCTTGTGACGTGGTCAGAGCCTGGCAAGGCCAGTGTGTGGAGCCCTGAGGAGTCTGCTCAGTGCAGACACAACAAAACTAGCTCAAGAATTGCTTAAAAAACTGTATTTGTCTCCTAAATCCTTAGGAAAGCATTCCACACAAAGCCCAGGGACACTAGTGAGTCTCACCACATTACACTTTTTAAAAGCAAGATGGTTATCAGTACATCTGGCAGTTACATTTGTGCTTTTAGGTTCAAGAGGCTCATTTTTTCTAGCTGGCATGAGCAAAGCTTCCCCACCACCACGAGTTACTGGCAGAAGCATGACAGGAGAGCTCATTGTCTTGCAGTGCCTGTGGTCCATTCAAACACCAGGCTGAGGTGAGCCCCTCAGCTCCCCCATCCCCACACTTGGGCTGCGTGGCCCTGGGCAGCCCTGGGCGTTACCTCGTTGGTGACTTTGGCCCCAAAGAGCCAGCCCGCCCCGCGTGGGCTGATGGCCCACGTGTCCACGTCCTCCGGGTCTGACCACACCAGGTCGCAGAAGGCGCCTTTGTGAGGGATTTCCTGGTTACGTTCAATGGTCCGGATCTGGTCCAGGGTCTTGATGTCTGGGGAGAGGCCTCCGTGCACACACAGAATCTGCTCGTCTATTAACTGCAGGGAAAGGACACGTGTACAGAACACTCAGCACTCACCCAGCCCACACGCTGCCAGGGGAACCTTCACAGGTCACCACCTCTACAGCTGCCATTTAGACATCTGGTGGTGTTGTTAACGTGGTGTTTGCACTTACAGCTGCTATTGTGAGCATGTCGAAGACTTTGGTACAGTATCTCCAGGCGTTGGCATTCCCGTATTTGGTTTGGCACTCATCTGTTGGAGAGAATGGTTTTATTCCTCAGAACAAGCACTGAGAGCAGAACCTGCACACTCCTGTGTGTCACAGGAGCCCTGTGCTGGGTCCTGCTGCTGGCCAGGACCAGCACCAGCAGCAGGAGGGACCAAGCACCTCATGCTGTGCCTGTGTGACTGAATGTGGCACCACGACACAAGCACAAACCCCAGGTGCCAGAGGAAAAGAGCAGCAAGATCTGCCTTAAACACATTCCATGTCACAAACACAACGACCACGTTAACAAATGACAACATTTGAGCCCACATCCCACCCAGCCCATGGAGAGCCCCGGGTACTGTGGCACTGCCAGCGGGTTTCCCAAGGGACAGAGGCTGCACTCGTGTGTCACAAGGCAGGACTCACCGTAGAACCCGTACACCTGGGTGATCTGCCTGCTCTCGTGGTTGCCTCGCAGCAGCGTGATGCGGTCGGGCCACTTGGCTTTTAGTGCAAGGAGGTACGTGAACGTCTCGAGGCTGTAATACCCTCGGTCTACAAAGTCCCCCTGAAGTCAGAGACAGCGGTTCATGGAGCAACAGTCACACGAGAAAGTGCCCAGTGACACATCCACCCTGAGCTCCTCTCTGTCACCAGGAAACCCAGCGCTGGAGGGCAGCCGGGACCTGCTGGGCTCCACGGCAGCTCCGGGCACTCGCAGTGCCAGCTGTGGGCTGGGCACTGCCCTCAGCGCTGCCCCGCCGTGACCCCGCGGCCCGGGGCTCCCGCTGCTCCCGGCAGCAGCACCGGCGGGCAGGAGCCAGCAGCGGCCCCGGGAGCCCTCGGCATCTCCCCGTTAAGCCCCTGTCAAACCCGGCGGGGCCGGGCCGCACCCGGCGCACGTACCATGAAGATGTAGTTGGTGTCGGGGACCTGCCCGCCGGTCCGGAACAGCTCGCACAGGTCATAGAACTGCGGGGAGAGAGAGGCGTGAGCGGGCACCGGGCACCGGCACCGGGCACCGGCACCGACCGCGGCCCGGGGCTGCACCGCCACTGGCCCGGCCCGGCCTTACCTGCCCGTGGATGTCCCCGCAGACGGTGACGGGCGTGGAGACGGGCTGGACGTTGGACTCCTCCAGCAGCAGGTCACAGACATAGTCACAGAGGCGCTGCGGGAGGCAGCGGGGCAGGCTCGGGGTCAGCGCCGGGACCACCGGCACCGCCCGCCCGCCCCGGCCCGCCCGGCAGCGCCCGCCCCGGCCCGCCCGCCCCCGGCCCGCCCCGGCCCCGCCGCCGCGGCCGCACCTTGAGGTCGTTCTCGGGCAGGTACTTGCAGAGCCGCGCGATCTCCACGTACTTGTCGAGGTCCAGCGGCGCCATCTTGGCACGGGCTCGGGCAGCAGCGGGCCCCCCCCGCCACTTCCGGGCGGCGGAGCGCGCCGCGGGCGCGGGCGGAAGCGCGGGCCACTTCCGGCGGCACTTCCGGGCGGGCGGGCGCCGCCGCCATGGCGCCGCGGGCGCTGCCGCTGCTGCAGCCGGGCCAGAGCCCGCGCCCGGGACTGTGGTGAGTGCGGCGGGGGCACCCGCGGGGCCCGGCCCGGCCCGGCCCGCGCTGAGCGCCGCCCTCGCCCCGCAGGTACCGGCTGAGCCCGCGCGGGGAGCGGCCCGGCGGCCGCGTGGGACTGGGCTGCCTCCTCCTGCCCGGCCGCGTCCTGCTGCTGGGCGGCGCCGACCCCGCCGGGGCCTTCGCGGACGCGCATTTCGTGGAGCTGGGTGAGGGGTGAGGGGTGAGGGGTGAGGGGTGAGGGGTGAGGGGTGAGGGGTGAGGGCCGGGGCGGGCCCGGGGCCGCGAGCGGGCCGGTGCCGGGTCCGAGCGCCTGTCCCTGCCCGCAGCCCCGCTCCGCTGGGTCCCCGCCGGCTGGCGCGGGCTGAGGCCGCGCTACGAGCACGCCACGTTCCTGCCCGCCACCGGCCCCCCGCGCCTCTGGGTCTTCGGCGGCGCCCACCCCGCGGGCAACCGCAGCTGCGTTCAGGTGCTGGACCCCGGTGAGTGCCCCCGAGCCGGGCCCGGAGCGGGGCTGCGGTTCGGGGCTGCAGGACAGGCGTGGCCTCTGTTCCCGTGTCGGTTCTTCGGTTAATCAAGTGTCTCAACTAGAAACAGGAACGTGGGAGAGCCCTGCAGTGAGGGGGGTGCAGCCACAGCCTCGGACATTCCACACGTCCTCGGCGGCCGTCGGGGCCCGGCTGTTCGTGTTCGGGGGTGGAGACAAGGGAGCAGAGCCGGTGAAAGACCAGCGGCTGCACGTGTTCGACACAGGTACCTCCGCACCCGCGAGGGCACTGGGATGGGAGCTTTGCCCTTGGGGTTTAGTCAGAGGGGTGGAAATGTTGAGCTTTATTTGGAGATGAGTCCAGCTGGATGGTTCACTGTTCTTCCCTTGACAGGCCTTTGTGTTCATGTAGTCCGTGGGAATTCAGACCCAGCAGCTTGGATAGGAAGCCTTGGCAGGGCTTTGGTCTGTAGAATGCCCAGAGTTTTGTTCCTAATGCACACATATTCCCGTTTTTAGCCAGCCTGACCTGGTCCCAGCCGGACACTCACGGTGATCCCCCTTCTCCTCGGCACGGACACGTCGTGGTTGCAGTTGGGACCAAACTCTTCATCCATGGAGGTTTAGCTGGAGATGTTTTTTACAATGATCTGTTCTGTATCGACATAAGTAAGTGTGGATGGAGGTGCTGAAGGGTAATACCTGTGTGCAATGTGCTTTGATTTGGGGGGACCTTTTCTCTATAATACTAATTTTTAAGTGCTTAAAACATTACCCTCTTTGTTTAAATCACCAAAATGCGTGGGGTTTGTATCATGCATAACCATGGATGTGTTCTTTTCTTGTGACAGATGACCTGAGATGGGTGAAGATCCCGGCCACTGGGGATGTGCCTGGAGGACGGGCATCCCACTCCTCAGCAGTGTTTGGGGAGCACTTGTACATTTTTGGTGGAATGGGGCCAGATGGGACACTGGATACCACGTACAAGTATCACACAGGTAGGGAGGCTGCTCTCAGGGCTGCCACGGTAGGTGCCAGGCACCTGGGGAACACGGTACCTGCTCCAGTCCTGGGCTGCTTCACCTGGAGTTACAGCACTGGCACTGAATGCTCAGAACCGTTTTAATTAACGGTGTCACTGCCCGGGGTGTGACATTTAAAGCTGTGACTGTCTCTTTGCCCTGCAGGAAGGCAGCAGTGGACGCTCCTGCAGTTTGAGCCGCCCCTGCCCAGCGGGAGGCTGGACCATGCCATGTGTGTCATTCCCTGGCAGGCTGGGGCACAGGGGGAAGCAGGAGCTGCCCCAGCAGGGACAGAGGAGGCAGCGCGGGCAGCAGGGGACAGAGCTGAGCCCCTGCAGCAGGGCCCGGCTGAGGGCTGCACTGGAGACACCTCTGTCCACCTCCTGTTCGTGTTTGGGGGGATGGACACTCAGGGGCAGATACACAGGGACTGCCTGGTCACCCTCATCGAGTAGTGTCCCCCCAGCACCAGCCTCAGCCATGGGGTTAATCCTGTCCCTCAAACGGTGCTGACAGCCCAGGGGAGCAGGGGCTCTGCCTGAGCACGGTCCTGCTGCAGCCCCAGCCCCGGGAACACGGCAAGAGCCAAGGGGTTTTAAGGCACTGCTGGAGCTCGTACCACACGAGGTCATTCTGGACTTAACTAATCCCATGGATTGGATAAGGATCAGTTAAATAAAGAGACCAAATTTCAATTAGGCTTCTTTTTTTGTAAGAACCTTTATTAGGTGTAAACTACTTTTCAGCTTTCAGAAAACTGGTCTGTTTCATATGAGACTTTAATAAAGCTCTGAAGTTTTAATGCTGCAGAAAAATGTAATTAAGCCAAGCTCCTCCCTCACTGCTGGGCACCATCACTACTGCAGGCCCTGGGTTCTGGTGGATAACCTCCCTCTCCCAGCCCACTGAAAGCTGCCCCTTCAGCAGTTACTGAAGGCTTGATCCCCCTTCCTCATCAGGATCTGCTGTAGAATGCAGCAAGGTCCAAGTCTACCCACTCCCGTCAGAAACTGAGTCCCAGCTCACCCCAAGGCAAGATGCCCAACTCCTGCTTTCAAACCTCCCACTCTTCCACGAGCCCATGAAAGGAAACCTTGAGGGGGGGTGAGCTGCACTCCATCCTTCTTTAGGGTTAATCCAGATCCTGGTTGGAGCTGGGTAATGGAAATCACAGAACTAGAACAGAGTCCAGTGTAAATAACAAATTTATTGTGGTCACTTCCAGGTAGAAAAGCTCTACACCAAGTTCACATGACCAGGTTGTTAAATAGAATGTTCCACTGCCAATACTTCTAAACCCACATTTACACTCCCACCCACTGCCCTCCCCAGACATCAAGCAACTGCTAACGAAAAGCAGGATACAGCCACGTCGGGCTAGCGGTTCCAGCTCCACTCACGAGTGAAGATTCAAAGTTACATTCCAAATTAAGAGTTCAATATTTTAAACAAGTGTTCCTGAGTCCAATATATACACACACCACATTCGGAGACACCGGTATCTACAACTCATCCTTCTCTGCTGCCTCCTCCTCGCCGGGCGGGGGGCCGGCGCTGCCGTACAGCTTGCTAACGATGGGCTGAACCACCTCCTCCAGCTCCTTCTTTTGTGCTTTGAAGTCTTCTATGTCCCCATCCTGATGGCTTTCCAGCCACTCGATCTTTTCCTCCACTGCTTTCTCTATTGTCTCCTTGTCCTCAGAGGACAGCTTCCCACCCAGCTTCTCCTTGTCCCCAATCTGATTCTTCAGGGAATAGGCGTAGCTCTCCAGCTCGTTCCGGGCATCGATGCGCTCCTTAAGCTTCTTGTCCTCCTCAGCAAACTTCTCAGCATCGTTCACCATCCTCTCGATCTCCTCTGGTGTCAGCCGGTTCTGATCGTTGGTGATGGTGATCTTGTTCTTGTTGCCAGTGCCCTTGTCCTCGGCCGTGACACGCAGGATCCCGTTCACGTCTATTTCAAAGGTGACCTCGATCTGGGGGACACCACGGGGGGCAGGAGGGATTCCCGTGAGATCGAAGGTTCCCAGGAGATGGTTGTCCTTGGTGAGGGGACGCTCACCTGCAAGGAACAATGAGACAGGGTTACTTTCTTTCCCAGCTGTGGCTTGTACTTTGCGAAACCATGAGTGACACAGTTCCATCTACAAAGTACCTACAAGCCTTTGTGACAAATGGAACAAGAATGAAAACCCTACAGACAGTCTCCAGCTGTCACACGGGCCACCACAGGTGACACTCACCTTCATAAACCTTGATGGTCACTGTTGGCTGGTTGTCAGAAGCTGTGGAGAAGATCTGAGACTTCTTTGTGGGAACAACAGTGTTTCTTGGGATCAGCTTGGTCATGACACCTCCGACAGTTTCAATGCCAAGAGTCAGGGGACACACATCAAGCAACACCAAATCACCTGGAACAGATCAAAGGCATGACTGTAACACAACTTCCCAACACAAAACATCCCAACACTGCAGACAGGATCCCAAGGCCTCAGGGGCACAGAACTCCAAGGACTGGAAAAGATCCAAGTTCTTCTGCATTTTCTTGTCAACGCCCAACATCCACTGTTCAGTCAACTCTCTTAGGTGGCAGTGAGGGGTCATTACCTGTATCCTGATCCCCAGAGAGCACCCCGGCCTGGACAGCTGCACCATAGGCCACAGCCTCATCTGGGTTAATGCCACGAGAAGGCTCCTTCCCATTGAAGAACTCTTTCACGAGCTGCTGGATTTTGGGGATGCGAGTCGATCCACCAACCAGGACAATCTCATCAATATCAGACTTCTTCAGGTCAGAATCTTCCAGAACTTTCTGAACAGGCTTCATAGTGGAACGGAACAGGTCCTGCAAAGACAAAAACCCAAGGACTGTGAGCCTGTATTCCCAGCATGCCCCACTGAGCAGCCCTGGGGGTACAAAGTGCAACCACTACGGAGCAGAGATGCCAAAACGTCTGATATGCAGCCTCAGCAAGGCCCAGCTCCCTGGCAGGCAACAGCTGCCTGCTCACACAGAGTTATTTATACCCCAAAGTGCAATGTCACAGCATGAGATGCTGCACATTCCCAAGTCCCAAGCCAGAGCAGAGGCTATGTAACTTTACCTTTCTAAACTTACCATGTTCAGCTCCTCAAACTTGGCTCGAGTGAGTGTCTCCGAAAAATCTTCTCCCTCAAAGAAGGACTCTATTTCAATCCTGGCCTGGTGCTGAGAGGACAAGGCTCGCTTGGCCTTCTCCACCTCCCGCCTCAGCTTCTGCACAGCTCTGTTGTCCTTCCTAACATCTTTGCCAGTTTTCTTCTTGTAGAGCTTGATGAAGTGCTCCATAACCCGCTGGTCAAAGTCTTCTCCACCCAGGTGAGTGTCCCCATTAGTAGCCACAACTTCAAAGACTCCGTTGTCAATCGTGAGGAGGGAGACATCGAAAGTTCCACCGCCCAGATCGAATACAAGGATGTTCTTCTCTCCTTCTCTCTTGTCCAGCCCATAAGCGATGGCAGCAGCTGTTCTGTACAGGGAACAGCCTGTCAGAGCTGGGGTGGCACCCCCAGCTCCCCTGGGGCAGGGCAGGGCAGGGAGGGTACTCACGGCTCGTTGATGATCCGCATCACGTTGAGCCCCGCGATGGTGCCGGCGTCCTTGGTCGCCTGGCGCTGGGCGTCGTTGAAGTAGGCTGGCACCGTGACAACAGCGTGGGTCACCTGGGCAGGGAGGCAGGGACAGCTTCGTTACAGAAACCAGAGAAAAACGGTCTGTAAGTAGTACCAGCCGCTCTGGGCGGTGCTGGGAACAATTACCCCATCTTTAGAAACGAAGGCCCAGCAGCAGCTAAGCCCATTTAACAGGGCAGCACTAACTGCGAGTCAGGATGGCAAGGTTGGTCCTCACTCAGCCTCCTCCCATTTCCTAAAGCTGCTAACCCCAGTTGTCAGCACTGCTTCCCATGCACTCACCTTCTTCCCCAAATAAGCCTCTGCTGTTTCCTTCATCTTCGTCAGGACCATTGCAGAAATTTCTTCAGGAGCAAATGTTTTTGTCTGTCCACCTCCAACATCGACCTGAATATGGGGCTTGGCTTTCTTCTCAACCACCTGAGGAGAACAATGGATACTGTCCCATTCATCTATTCCAACTTGTTCCAGTGGTTCTTTCTCTCTGAACATCAAGCAAAGCCTCTATGACAGGCATGATCTGAGCACAGCCAACACCAGGAGCCGTTGTTTACACACCACTCCTCCTGGGGGACACTGTGACCACAGCTGTAGTTCCTCCCCCCCAGCCCCCCCAGCTCTGCACTCGGGGCCCACCTTGAAAGGCAGGTACTTGATGTCCTGCTGCACGGAAGGGTCGTTCCAGGTGCGGCCGATGAGCCGCTTGGCATCAAACACTGTGTTCTCTGGGTTAGACGTGAGCTGGTTCTTGGCAGCATCCCCGATCAGGCGCTCCCCCTCGGGGGTGAAGGCCACGTAGGACGGTGTGATGCGGTTCCCCTGGTCATTGGCGATGATTTCCACGCGCCCGTTCTTGAAGACGCCCACGCTGGGTTTGGGGGGGAGCGGACGGTCAGGCGGCGCCGCGGCCCGCACGTCCCCGCCGCCTCCCCTTGCGCTCCTCCCTGCGCCCTCCCGGGCCCGCAGCCATTTCCCCGCACCTCCCGTGGGCCCAAAGGCCTCGCCTCCCCAGAAGGCCCAGCACTGCCCAGAAGCGGTCACCACCCTTCTTTCCTCTACAGGCCCAAGACCGGCAAGGGCCCGCAGGACCTGCCCCCGAGTGCAGGGCCCAAGCGCTGCCCATCCGCCCCGGCCGCCCCCCCGTGCCCGCTCCCCACGCACCAGGAGTAGGTGGTGCCCAGGTCGATGCCCACCACCGTGCCCACGTCCTCCTTCTTCTCCTCCTCGTCCGCCCAAACGGCGCCCAGCGCCAGCAGCGTCAGCAGCAGAAGCCTCATGCCGGCCGCTCCCCTGCGCCCACCTGCCGAGAGGCCGCCGGTTACACAACGGAGGCGCCACGTGCAGGCCGCCCCCCCTCACCCCTCCCCGCGCCGCAACCGCCCTCACCGCGCCCGGCCCCGCCGTACGGGGTCACCCCCGTCCCCACCCGCTCCTTCCGCGCCCCCAACCGCCATCCCCCGCCCGCCGGCCCAGCCCCGCGCGGCCCTCACGGCGCGCAGCCCTCACCGTGCAGAACGCCGCGCCCCGACCGCCGCCAGGCCGCGCCGCCCGCCCTTTTATACCCTCCGTTACCCCTTCGTGGAGCCTCCCCATTGGCTCCGGCGCCCTCGCTGGAGCCTCCCCATTGGCCGGCTGCTACCAAGCTGGCCTCCCGCGATTGGCGCGCGCCGTGCCACCGCTCCGCCGTGCCGGGCGCGCCCCCCTCGCGCCACCTCATTGGTTCCACCCGGCGGCCGCGGCGAGGCGCGAGCCAAGCGGAGCGTCCCCATTGGCCGGGCGGGACCACGGCCGCGGTGGCGGGGGGGGCAGTTCTGGAAGTTTCCATGGTTACCGGCCGGGGGGGGATAACCCGCCGCTGTGGGGGGGGCGCCGCTGCCTCCCGGGGGCACCGGGGGTACGGGGGGCACCGGAGGTACGGGTGGTACCTGGGGTATGGGCGGCACCGGGGGCACGGGGGATACGGGCGGTACCGAGGGTACCAGGGGTATGGGGGGTACCGGGGGCACAGGGCGGTACCGGGGGTACCGGGGGTACCGGGGCACTGCCGGGAGGGATGCCCGGGCAGGCTGGAGCCGGGCCGCTATCATGGCCGGGCCCCGCGGTGTCTCCGGGCAGAGCCCCGTCCCTCCCCCGCCGCCGGGGCTGCGGTGGCACGGGGGTGTGTGCCCGGAGGCGGCCCCGGCCCCGGCCCCGGCCCCGTCCCGCCGGTGCCAGCAGGGCGCGAGGCCCCGCGGTGCCGCCGCAGGCCGGGCCAGGGCGGAGCGGGGGCTGACGGCGGAACGCAGCTCCCAGAGCGGCCCCGGCTCCGCCCGCTCCCCGGCGCTGTCCCCGCTCCGCTCCGCCTCGCCCCGGCCCCGGGACTACAAGTCCCAGGAGCGCCGTGGCCGCCTGCGCAGTGCCGCGCCCGCCGGGCCGCAGCGGAGCCGCCGGGGCGCTGGCCGGGCACGGACCGCTGGAACCCGCGGCAGCGCTCGGCTCCCTCCCCCCGGAGCGGCAGCAGGAGGAGGAGGAAGGCCCGGGGCCTGACAAAACCCTTTGGCCTTTGCAGGGAGGCGAGAGGGAAGGCGGGCGCCGAGGAGAGCCGGAGCCGAGCAGGGTACGTCGGGCGGGTTTGTCGCGACAGAGCGCCCGGGCGGCGGCGGCGGGAGCTGCTGGTGCGGGCTGCTCGGGGTCTGTCCGTGCCCTTCTCCCCTGCCCTGCCCTGCCTGCCCTGCCCTGCCTGCCCGCGGGGTCTGGGCTCCCTTTGCGGGGCTCTTCGGAGAATCGGAGCCCTCGGCAGCGGGGCCCTCGCGGCTCCGCTCGCTGCCGCGTCCCCTCCGTGGCTTTTGTGTTGTGCAGGTTTAAAACTTGAAACTTGACGAGCGTGGTGACTTCCCTTTTTGGTTACTCACAGACCCCTAAGGCTGGAGAGCTCGGTGCGGGGAGTATCAGGCTTTTTTTTCTTGCAAAGTCATGATACCGCGCTCCTGAGAGCTGTCGGGATGGAGCTCTCGGAGCGAGCATGTGACTCTACACTTACTGATAGGTGAAGTGCTATTTTGGTGGACGATGCAGTTGACTCACAAGTAGAAGATGCAGTTTGAAGAGGATGGAGGGGAAATGGCACGGGCGGTATGTGAAATCTGAAATACTCCGTGAAAGCAGCAGGATGGTGGCTTCAGGAAATTGACTTTTTAGCTGCTGCTGCCGAGGAGGGCTCCAAAATATTTACGAGGCTCCACACATGGGTTTTGACGTGAGATTTGTCAGGTCCTGGAGAATATACTCTCCTCAGTAGCAGCCGCCCTTCCTGGTGGATGGGAAGGGAGCTGCTCTCAGGAGAACAGGCTGGGAACAGGCTGGTTTTGTCAGCTTGAGCAGCTTCAAGTTCTGCACTTGTTATGACTAAAAGTTTATTAGTGTGACCCCTACCTAAAGGGAGCTCCACTTTCTAGCATCACAAGCAACTGGAATAGATTTTAGCCCGGTTATGTGCTTTTGTTGGTTTTATGCACCATGGTAATGCCATAAGAGATAATTTAGTAGCTGGCTGATCCTGTGCTTTACTAATAAACTCAGTTATGAGGCACGAGAAACGAGGTGCTCCTTGCACATGGATGGACAGTATGTGCAGGGCTAGCTGAGAGCAGCCTCTGGGCAGAAACAAACGTGAGGGATGAGTTTCTTATTAATGTCAATTAGACAGTGGAACCGCATTTTGTGTGTCACACACGTGTTTGAGCTGGGGGGTGTTGTAACGTGAGGGCTCAGCAGTGAGCCCTAGGTCATGGGGAGCCATCCTACTGAAGAAAGGGCTCTTTTAGCTCAGCTGTGGGAGACAGGCAGTTAGCTTATATAAAGAAATAAGGCTTGTGAGATGCTACTATAAATACTAATGAGTAAAGAGGTACTTCATCAGGGCTGAATTAGCTGAGAAGCTATTCAGGCTTGCTTAGGAGTTATTTTTCAGCAAGACAGAGTGATTTTGCCTTGCCCTGCCCTGCCCACGTTAGATCTGCCCAAACTTGCTCTGGAAGTTGAGTCTTGCGTAGTGAGACTCAGGAGGAGCAACTAACCCTGAGCAGGAAACACGGGAGGAGGAGGAGGAAGGATCTGGTGTAGCAGCAGTATTGACCACTTAATCTCTTTTCTGTCAACTGAATCACAGAAATACTCAACAGAAATGTGACTTGTTCCTGTATATCACAGGACAAACCCATGGTGGAGTTCAGCACCTGAAGATTCAATGTTGTGTTTTCCAGGACTTTTAAGAGTAGGAAGCAATCTGTGTCCTGTGTTCATCAAAGGATAGGCTGCCTCGGGTTCTGAACAAATGTGTGCTGCCAGCAGGGCAAGGCATCTTGGATGCTGTCAGGTCATGCAGTCTTTGTTGTTGATATGTGGAGCATCATGAAGGGAAATTCTTTGAGTTGTTGTGCTAAGCTGCTCTTACTGTGTCACAGTTACTTGTAGGTTCCTGAGTAGTCTTGAAATAACTGGCAGAAAATGGAAATGTTTTTGTATCAACATGAAATTCCAGGACTGAAAAGCAATCTGCACATAGCACAATCTTAAATATCTGTTGTTCCTTCATCCACAGCAGGCTGTTGGATATCTAAATATCATAAACTGACTCCTTCAAACAGCTGTGTACAGATATGTGCTCTTCTAAGAGTGGCTCGTGGTAGTCATAAACCAGGTTGCTGGATAATTACAGGCACCTTTTTGTTTATGAGCAGCTGATAAGGTAATCTGACAAACAAGGTTCTGGAATGAGCAGAGGCTCTGCTCCAGAGCTGTTCTGTGGCATATCACCAAACACTGCCTGTGGCCAAGTGCTCCTGAAGCTTTGGCCCCAAGTGGACGTGGTGGAGCCTGGTCAGAGGATGCAGCTGCTGTCTTTTGGTGCTGTTGTACAGGGAAGACGTTTTGGGGAGGAGCAGTGTGTGTCAGGTAGGTGTGTTAGTGGTGCAGGAGTTTCTTCTTTCAGAACAAGCTGTGTTGGTAATACCAGAGTCTGAGGAGAGGAATAGCACATGCATCTTGCTCAGCTGGGTTTTTTGGGTTTTTTTCCCTGAGCCTTGCTGAAGGACCTTGTGTGTTAAACTGCTGCTTTACATCTCTGGTGTTCTCAGGTGCCTGCCAGAGGCCTCAGGTGAAGGCAAAGTTGTTTGTGCTCTTGCTTGCTGTGCGTGTGTGGCTTCAGAATAATCCATTTCAAACCTGGTGGAAGGCAGTGATGTGTTCCTGGTATTCCTCTCCACAGAGCTGCAGTCGAGCCACTCTGACTTTCATGGAGGTTACCAAGCTGGGGAAGCTGCTGATCCCGTTTTCTTGTACATAGGGTGAAAGCTGCTGTCATGCAGTTGTCTTCCTGTGGATTGACAGGAAAATCCTGTGGATTTTCACAGTTCTTGACAAAGCAGTGGTACACAGAAACCTGCTGTGGCTCAGTTCTGAATCAATTCTCCTTTGCTTTTGTTATTTCTGGTGTTCTGCAGCAGAGGCAGATAAGACACACACGTGGGTAGTGGCCAACTGATGGGATGTTATCAGGTAGTCACAGGACCAGTATATTTAGCAGCACAGATGCAGTTAAGGGTGCTCTTTGGAGCCTTGTTTTGGGCCTGGACTTCACAGAGGCAATTAGTTTAAAAGGAAAAATCAGAATGCATAGCAGTTGGCAACTTCCCACAGCTTCTCAGGGCCTCGGTGTCTGTGGAAAGGCTGAGATGCTCTTCATGAGTTGGTGCCCAAGTCGTTCCTGTGTTGGGTGGTCACTTCACTTTCCAAGTAGGGGTGAGGTTTATGCTGTCAGATTTTTTTTAGGTGGCAAATGGTACAGTGCAGGAGTCTGACCTCTTTTTGCTGGTCAGGTGGATTAATGCATGTGTAACAGGACTTTGAAACGTGTGAGAGTCTTATTTGCTTCCTGAGTATTAACTAATTTTGTATATTTATTATTTTTCATTGTTCGTAGTTCCAGAAAAGGTTACCAGCAATGTAACTACTGTTTTGATGATCATACCTTACCTCAAAGAGTCTCTTGTTTCCAGAACACCTTTGTCTCTTTTGCTGATGGGGCTTTTGGAGCTCACTCCGACCTGTGGGCAGAGGAGGAAGGAGCATCTTCCTCAGAGGCTTCTCAGGGAGCTTTGCCCATCCCTGATGCTGAAAACATCTTTTCTAATAAAAAACCAGAAAAAGACCGTGAGTGAAACTGTGAGAGAAATCACCTGTAAGTGTAGGAGACACCTCAGGAGCTGTTTAATCTGCTTGTCTGCTCTTAAATGGGTTTGTAACCAGTGACACAAAAATAGAGATTTGTTTTGAAATTTGGCAAAGCAAAGGTATAGGAATGTAGGCAGAGGCAACAGGCTGTTCATAGGGGTGCTCCATCTGGGTCCCCCCTTCCTTCCCAAACTTGCTTAGAAGCAGGAGATCCACTTGGACTGACTTTCTGTCCAGGAAAGTGGAGACTGTATCGACACCTGAAAGTGGCAAATGCCAACTAAAACTGTTCAGGTTTGATCAAGTATGAGCAGCTCTTGAGCACAGCCCTACAGAGGGAAGCTCTGAAAAGCCTGAAGGTAGCTCCGCAGGTCTTGTTTGTGTGTGTTTTTATGGATTCAACTTTTTTTTCCTGGCTGATAGAAGTAGCTCACAGCCTTAAAACTGGTTACTACTGTGTTTGCAGGCGGTAGCAAGTTTACTGCTGGGGTTTTTTTGCAAGCTCTTAAATTCTGAGACTAAAAATAAATTTGTTGCAAGAAGTTGTTATTTGTTTCACAAAGAACTTTGGCAGTAACAGCAATGTTTCTTCTTCTAATCATTTCTCTGAGACTGTCCTAGTTAAAAACATCTGAATTAGCACATCCTTCAAGTTCCTGTTGTAATCTCATTTTTGGATGCATCAGCTGTAACCTCTGGTTAGGGTTGCTGAATTTGGTTTGGGGTCTTTTTGAGTTTAGGGGTTTTTCTTAAACAGCTTTGTACCCAGTTCTCTGTGTTTACTAGGAATGGCCTTTAAACCATCAAGGTGTAATAAAATTGTATTTTTTTTATGCATAAAGACTTGTGACAGCTTCTCTGTTCATGTCTGCCCGGCTTCTGGTTGTGAGGTCAAAACTATAGATGAAAGGACTTAATTACACAAGGAGCAGTGATGGTTGTCAGTGCACCTGGTTGTCAGGCTGCAAAAACCCAACAAATGGGAAACCTGTGCCTAATTAGGGAGCTAATCTGTATTCTTCAGTGAGAATCACCTCCTGCTCTGCTGAACAGTGAAACACAGATCTTTAAAACACTAGCAGGGAAGAGCACTGGGCTGGCACATGGTATTCTAGCACATTATTTGTAGTTTCTCAAGCATGATCTAAATGGGTTTGTGAAGCAAGGCTTGTCCAGAGTCACTGCAGGTTGTGAGAAGTTTTTATTTCGACTGTAGTATGGCTTTGAAGGGTTCCTCACATGTCTCCATTACTGAGACACACAACAGGTGTATTATGTATGGTCTTTTACAGATCATATCTGCATCAAACCCTTGTCCTTCCCAAATTAGCTGGTGTGGCTGTTAGTTCTGGTGGGGAAGACGTAAAGCAGTTAACCATCAGTTCCACGATCTGCATGCTTGTACCCCTTCCTTTGTCAGTATTAATGCAGCTGATGCTTTTTTTCTCTCCTAAATAGTTAATTTTTAGATGGATTTGCTCCTGGAATGTGTCTTGTCTGGTGCAGTGCTCTGCTGAGATGTTTTGTAGTTGTGAAGTTAGAGCTGATGTTAGGTTCATACAGAACAGGAGTTTTTGTAGATTTTAGCCCCGGATGTGCTAGGAAAGCCTATGGTTGTTTCAGTTTTTCTCTCTATGAAACAACATTTTTGGATCATGGCCCAAAGAAATATTCTTCTAAATTGAAATATTTGAGGATTTTTTTCTGAATGAATTCTACTCTTGAGCAAAGTCTTCAGATCTATTTCCAACTTCTGCCTTATCTGGGTATTGATACTCCTTGGTTTGTGGTTTGGTGGGTTTTTTCCTTAATTAGTAATACTGGGTTGTTTTTTTTTTTAGCAGAAAAGAGCAGCATTGGGAGCTTGGTGCTTCTGGTGCATAGGTGAGAGAGGTAACAGACCAGAGATTCCACACCCAAGCCCTTGGGTAGTGCTGGGTTATGTGGGTGGGCTTTAGGACGAAGGAGTTAAGTGCCTGTTCCCCAGCCAGTGAGTGGGAATGGGGAGCTCTTCATCTCCCTGAGCTTGTGTCACCTGAGCTGCAGCAAGGGCCACACGTCCCCAGGTCAAGGCCAGGCTCCCACCCCGTGTACCTGAGGTGGGTCAGGGCTCGTGCAGTGCTGTGCTCCTGTTCCTGCTCACCAGGGCGAGCTGGAAGTGCCCTTTGCTGCTCTGCCAGTGTCCCTGATGCGTGACAGAACAGTGGAACTGGCACTTGGGAGACCTCGCCTTACGAGAGTGTGACTCAGTGGTTGAGTGGAGGATCCGAGGGGAGGAGCAGAGCAGAATTGGCTGCCTGGTGTGAGCCTGTGCCCCGCTGGTCCCGGCACGGGGCTGGCAGGACTTGTCCCCCCTGTGCCGGGACTGACCCGCTCCTCTCTGTGCCCAGGGGCTGCCGCCCGCTCGCTGCCCACCATGGTGAAGCTGGACATCCACACGCTGGCCCACCACCTGAAGCAGGAGCGGCTGTACGTGACCTCGGAGAAGCAGCTGATCCAGCGGCTCAACGCCGACGTGCTGAAGACGGCGGAGCGGCTCTACCGCACGGCCTGGATCTCCAAGCAGCAGCGCATCAACCTCGACAGGCTCATCATAACCAGGTACTGCGGCAGCAGCGCCGTGCTTCTGTCAGTGATGGACTGTCCTCAGAGCCCGGGGGCCTTTGCTGTGCTAATCGTAAAAATTGTGAGGCTGTAAAGCAAACCTCAGCTAGGCAATCTTACACGCCTGGCCGTTTGGGCAACTTCTTTTTTAATAGCTGTATTTGTTTTGCTTCTGTTCATGAGAACAAACTCTCCTGTATTTGCAAAGAATTTGTAATAATTATCTGGAAAGACTTTTTTCCCCTCTGTGACAGCCTGGTTAACAGATTGACCACGTGGCATCTCTTAGCGAGTTTGTTTACTTAAGAGTTACTTAAACTGTTTCAATGTTTTTCTTTAAAGTGCTGAAGCTTCTCCTGCCGAATGTTGCCAGCACGCAAAAATCTTGGAGGACACGCAGTTTGTGGATGGATACAAGCAGTTGGGATTTCAGGAGACTGCTTATGGAGAATTCCTAAACAGACTGAGAGAGAACCCCAGGCTTATTGCATCCTGCCTGGTTGCTGGAGAGAAGCTCAACCAGGACAACACCCAGGGTGTCATTCACACAGTCTTTACCTCCATTTATGGCAACTGCATCATGCAGGAGGATGAGAGTTACCTCCTGCAGGTCCTCCGTTACCTGATTGAGTTTGAACTCAAGGAAAGCGACAACCCCAGGCGGCTGCTGAGACGAGGCACCTGTGCCTTCAGCATCTTGTTCAAGCTCTTCTCTGAAGGACTCTTTTCTGCAAAACTTTTTCTTACTGCAACCTTACATGAGCCAATCATGCAGCTTCTGGTTGAAGATGAAGACCACCTGGAAACTGATGCGAACAAGTTAATTGAGAGATTCTCCCCAGTACAGCAGGAAAAGTTATTTGGAGAGAAAGGCACAGAAAAGTTCAAGCAGAGAGTCCAAGAGATGGTTGACTCCAACGAGGCCAAGCTGGTGACCTTGGTTAACAAATTCATCGGCTATCTCAAACAAAACACTTACTGTTTTCCTCACAGCTTGAGGTGGATTGTGTCGCAGATGTACAAAACACTGTCGTGTGTGGACAGGCTGGAGGTTGGGGAGGTCAGAGCCATGTGCACAGATCTCCTTCTGGCCTGTTTCATCTGCCCTGCCATCGTCAACCCGGAGCAGTACGGGATCATTTCTGACGCTCCTATAAACGAGGTGGCAAGATTTAATCTGATGCAGGTATGATTCACAGTATGGCAGTCTTAAAAATACATAAATGGCCTTTTTCTTCCCACTAGAACTGATGTTACTACAGTAAAAGTGAAGGTACTCTCTCTCCTACTTATAAAATGAATGCTAATGAAATATTTGTGTTAATTGTTGCTGAAAAGGCAGGCTCCAAAGTTTATCTGTTTGCTTAAAATACTGACTTGAAAAAACTGGCAGCATGTATTCCTGTATCCCTTAGAAGAGTTGCAAATATCCTTTATAAAAGCTGTTATAAGGGGTGGAAGCTAAGGCATGAAAGTGACTATAAGATGAATTCTGGAATGTATGTAAATGGATGTAAATGTTCTGTTCTTGCTAATGTTACATATTGTACCAGGTATTGCAAAAAATAATGAAATACTTTGCTGAAAAGCCCTTGTTGTCTGGCAGTAATGCCCAATGCTCTACTTGGAGCATTCCCCAGCCCTCATGACCAGTTTTTGTCATTATGTAAATACTTGGACAATTTAATGATATTACATACAGGAGTCATCTGAAGGTGTTGAGCAACACTTGTCTGACTGAGGATGTTCCTCCACATGAGGAACAAAACCTGTTTTTTACTGCTGTCTGTAAAGTGGGCAGGGAGTGATTCTCACAGTGCAATCACGCTGGTGAGTTTTGCTCAGTGTTTTTCTAAAATCCAGCAGCAATCCTCTCCTGTGTCACTGCTCACGTGCTGTAGCAGAGCAGTTGGCGACTCTTTAGACTGAGGGTTGTTTTGCAGTTGGAGATGAATAAGGAATATGTGCTCCGAAATAAGGGTTAGCCCTCTTGCTATTTTTCCCTAGTAAAATATATGCAGCCTTTGAAAATCTCTAGGTTTAGATGACCTAGATTCAACTCTCAATTCTGACGTGTTGTAAAAACAAAACATGCTTTGTTCCTGGGAGGGGGAAGTATGGATGCTCACAGCCTACTGTGTGTGCACATTTTCTTGTTGAAGGCAATGACTGCTTTTTTTCTAAGCTTCTTGCATTTTTTCTGCCCTGAAAGCAAGCACAAGTCTCTGTCCACTCAATCAGAAGTATTCCTTGGAGTATTAAATGAAAAAGGATTTGGAATAGAGGAGGGTTTTTTTGAATATTTTTTATAATCAGGTCCATAATGTTGGTTTGAAAGGCTTATTCTTTGTACTTCTTTTTAATTTCAGGTTGGGAGACTTCTGCAGCAGCTGGCAATGACAGGCTCTGAGGAGGGAGATCCACGTACGAAGAGCAACCTCGCTAAATTTGACAAAGTAAGAATCCAGACTGAAAAAATCCAAGACTTGGTGAATACGTCATCATCCTTCTGCAGCCTCCTTTTTCAGACATTGCAAAGGATTTACTAAGTGTTTAATTTCCAAGTTACATGTAATGAAAAGCAGATTAAATCCTGTACAAAGCTGGGAAAAAAAAAATCTTGAGTAGTAGGATTAAGGGTTGGGAATTCTTGCTTCTGCTCTGACCTAATACTTCTTAAAAGAAAATATTTTTAAAAATTAAAGGAAATTACATTTTCAACTGAGCACTGTAAGTGTTCAAGACCAGGTTGGACAGGGCTTGGAATAACTTGGTCTAGTGGAAGGTGTCCCTGTCCACGACATGGGGTTGGCACTGGATGGTGTTTAAGGTTCTTCCAACCCAAACCAGTCTATGATTCTGTGATTCCATGAAATACTGAATTACTGTCTGTGGTTTTTCAACTGAACCTGACAAAGCACTTGGATCTGAACACAACCTTAGTATAATGCCTGTTTTAACACCAAGTAATTTGTTAGTGCAAGTAACTTCTCTTACTTTTTTGCATAGTTTTGCTTTTTTTATTCAGCTTTTCCTCTGTTAGTATTAATCATCCATAGCCGTAGAGCAGCTATCTTTACCAGAGCAACAGTGAAGCTGGTGATCTTTGATATGTTGTCAAGTGTTTAAAAAAAAAAAACCACAAACCTGTTGGTATCCTTGGTAACCATCCTTCCAGGTGTTGGTAATTCTAGTTGTTACACAGTCACCACACAAAGCTACACATTTATTGTACAAGTAACATTTTCATTCAGATTAGAAAGTGCTCTTGTTGCTTCCTTGTTTCACTTTTAGTCTGTGCTCAGCAGATTGTTCAGGAAGGGGCAGTTTACTTGCCAGTATTTTTTATTTCAAATTGTAAGAGCACACTTAAGTAAGTAACACTTTGGAATGCAGGAAAAGAACGAAGGAAATGATAAACGTAACTGCACACTTTCCTTGCTTGCTCTTCAGTGACCTTAAAATATCTGCCACTTTATCCTAAGATTTTAGAAGTAGGAAGCAAAACTTGAATTATTCTGTGAACTACTTAACTCCTGCCATAGGTTTCTTTGCAAACTGTAGGAAATGGTCTCTCAGTGACACTGTGTGCTGTCTCTCAGAGCTGTGTTGCTGCTTTCCTGGACGTGGTGATCGACGGGCGCGCGGTCGAGACGCCCCCGATGTCGGCCGTGAACCTGCTGGAGGGGCTGAGCCGCACCGTGGTGTACATGACCTACAGCCAGCTCACTGCCCTGGTAATGCCTGCTGCTCCTGGAAGGAGCTGCTGTCAGCCTGTACCCGTGTGGTCCCACCTTGGCAAAAGCAGGCGGGTGTTTGTGCTGCAGCTCTTACCAAAACAATTGTCGCTGTTTAGGTTGGCTTCATGCGGAACGTCATGTCCAGCGATCAACTGAAGGAAGATCGGATGGCTCTGGAAAACTTGCTGGCAAATTTACCCCAGAACAAACCAGGGAAAAGCAGCAGCCTTGAAATGACTCCGTATAACACCCCCCAGCTTTCTCCTGCAACTACTCCAGCTAACAAAAAAAATCGACTGCCCATAGGTAAGGAGAGCGAGCGGAGTTCCCTTGTGATTTCCAACACCTTGGGCATTTCTGTGCCGTTTTCAGTCGTCTCTTGGGGTTACTCTTTACACCTTCAGTTCCTACTTTTTCTGTGTAGATGGTGAAGAATTTTCTTTAGCATAGAAGACCAGGTAACTTCCTTACTGTCTGATGCAAGGTGTGGTGGATGACCTTCTTCACTCCAGCCCGAACTGGAGAAAATTGCTGGAGTGGTTGGTAGTCATAATGGTGGTGGTTGGCAGTGATAAAAGGAAGGTTTGAAGATGGGAAGCAGATCTAGGGGGAAAATTGCTTAAGAAAGTAGTAAGATAGAAGCAGAGGCATTTAAATAGGGGGATAGAATAAGTTTAACATTTTTATTAGAGAACAAATGGACAGGAGGGTGAACAAGCAGGAGCAGGACTTTTAGAGTATGTGCTGAGAAGAGAAGCTTTCTCCTTTCTCTGTTCCTTGCCTGCTCTAACTCCAGCTGTCAGTATTTTGGAATGCAATTTTAGGTTGGTTGGGTTTTGTTTTTTGAAAAGGATTTCTGGGTCTTGACCTTTTCCATATTAATAATACTTTATTTTAAAATAGGAAGTGTGGTACTCTTCTCCAGTGTATATTTATGTGAATATGACCACATGGGATATTTTTGTTTCAGAGATTTGGTGTCAGTGTGTAAAAGGACAGAAGTATACAGAAGCCAATGAGTGGCAAAAAAACCACACAAAACCACCCCCAAAACAAACCTGTCCCATGTTGGTTTAACTCTGCTTTCAAATGGTTCTGGTCTTACACTCTAAAGTAGTGGCACTTTACAGCATTTATTTTATGGTATAAGATAGCTTTTGCTCAAAGTTTTTGTTTCTTTTGTTTCATTTTAATGCTTTCGAACTCCAGGACAGCAGCTGGCAGCGATTACTGCCTGGGATACCTCTGCTACCAATCTGTCAGCTCACATAACTCTAGTAACCCCTTTTGGTGGGTAATGCCCTCTTTCCGTTCTTCTGTGAAACTTTGGCTCGTGTCACATCACTCAAGCATGCCTTAGGGTTACCCTGGCAGTCAGTCCCCTTTTCAGAGTTCTTTGGTGTATGAACTCATTTGGTGTACATGTGGATTTTAGAAACCCCTCGTGTGCCTTTGTGTGATAATCAGAATTTGGCTGTGACTTCTGCACACTTGCCTTGTTTTCCCTGGGTCAAATAAAGAAATAATTGGTGTCATGCTGCCATTCTTGGAAACCTTAATTTCATGTGGGTGTTTTTCCTTCCATGGAGCCAAACATGGGAATCTGAGGCCAGTAAAAGGAGGACTTGAGAGTGGCAAAGTAATCAGAGTAAACCACTGATGTTGTATTGTGTGTCTGGGTTTGAGACACCTGTTAGAATAAGACTTCCTACTTCTTAGGAGAAAAAACCTTTTAAACAAATTTAGAGTTTTAAACCACAGAAACTCAGACTTTTTTTAGTAACAAACTTCATTTTCTCATATAATGTATAAAAAGTCTTTCTGTGATTGGAATAGGCTGAATTGCTATAGGCAAACAGGTCACAGTGTACCTTGTTTTTCTGCTTCTCAACTTCTGTTTTGAATTTTTCCTTCTTCACAAGGCAGTTCTCAGGTTTAAACACCAGTTCCATCTCTCAAAAGTTTAATAAGGCTTTGATTTTGAAAATTTATTTAGTATGTGTTGCTAATTAAAACACTACAGATCTGTATTTCCATTGTATTGTCGTTTTTTCCTCCTTAAACAAGGAGGAAGAGCTTTCTAATGTCCATATTTCACAATATTTTCTTAGCCACTCGAAGCAGAAGTAGATCAAATATGCTAATGGACCAGCATGGAGACCATGAAGGATCCTCCCAGGAGACTATTCCAGAAGTTCAGCCGGAAGAAGTGCTGGTGATTTCTTTGGGGACAGGTCCACAGATTACTCCAGGAATGATGTCGGAAAATGAGGTATCCAGAAACAATGACATCTCAGATGTTATGAACTGTGCAGCCTCTGTCTTCTCTAAGACCTGACCAGTGAGGTTGAAAAGCTAAGTTTTGGTAGTAAATCCAGAATGGGAATTTAAATCCTTACTCCATGTTACTGAACTTGGGGGTTGTAGCTTTCAAATTTGCCTTTGTTAGGTGGGTTTTTTCCCCTCACTTAAGAGTGAAGCTGGGCTATTGTTTCTGAGCCTGAGGAAACTGCTGTGTCTCTCTGCATGCCCTGTCCTTCGGATCCAGGGACACAGGTGAATGACAGAACTGGAGCACTGATCCTGACGCTTTTGGCAGCCTATGAAAGGCACAGGCCCAGGTTCTCGTGAGGGCAGAGCTGAGCTCACAGTGCCATCAGTGCCTGCAGACTGTTCCTAGGGCAGGGCTGGTGTTCCAGCCTTTTCTTTCTCCAGCCGCAGCACAGCTGCTGCTTCCAGCTTTGCTGCCTGCCTGGTGGTTGGGATTATCTCCTCTGGCAGCCTCGTGCAGGTCCTTTCCATATTGCACTGCTCTCTGGGGTGATGAGGGAGCTGTGGCTCCGTTGTTATCAGGACATGCCTGATGTCCATGGGGTGGTTCCTTGCACTCTCCCCAGGCTCTGACTTGGGAGGTTGCTGTCTTTTTTCAAACAGAATGTTAGAAATTTGATTGTTCCATTAACAATTCAAAAACATGTCTCCAATGTTTTATTTGCTATTTAATTATTTGAAAAAATAGATTATTTTAATGAAGTCTTGTTTCGTTCTGCCACTCTCCAGGTGTTAAATATGCAGCTTGCAGATGGCGGGCAAGGAGATGTCCCCATCGACGAGAACAAACTCCATGGTAAACCTGATAAAACCTTGCGCTTTTCCCTCTGCAGTGATAATCTGGAAGGAATATCTGAAGGTGAAGGGCTGCTTAAGTCTTGAAGAAGTTTTGTTGCTCTTTGTTTTTTTTCCCCTCTTAACTCTGAAAGGAAGGTGTGTTAAATACAGCATCTTGTCTTTGCTGTTTTGAAGCCTGTGCTATTTCACTCTGAGAGCCTTTATTCTCTCTTAGTTGTTCAGACAATAAAGCCTGGAGCTAAATTTTGACCTACAAAGGCATAACTGAGTCTGAGAATTTGGAAGAGAAAAACTAAGGGTGTTTAGAAAGATGAAATAGAGGGATTTGTTGTTTTTATTTTTGAAACTTAGGTGCAGTACTAGTTATTAAGATAATCTAACTTAGCTCTAAATTCGGACCTCTCAGACTTATTTTTCATCATGTTTTAATTAGCTGTTACTTATCTCAGAATAGTTTCTGCACAACTCCTTTATATGAACCTCAGACATAACAAAGCACAGGTGTCTGTGGGATGGAAGAGGTTTGCATCTTCTGCATTATTTTGTATAACTTCCATAACTTCGTTTTTGTTCTCTGTCTCCTCAAAATAAGAAAACAAATTCATTTTCAAGTAAATAAATTAATGGCAAAGACTTTATTGGCTTTTTAGTTACAGCCAAGTACAGTAGTGGTGAGAGTCAGTATTTTGTGTTGGAACTGCTACTTCATTTCTTGTTATTTCTCTCGTGAGTTTTTGTGTCCTGAATTGTTAATGCTGTATATTTAGGAACTGTTATTCAAATTAGTTTTAAGGTAAAATCTGTTTTCCCAGGCCCTTCCAACCGCTCCAACTCTGTGTCCTCTCTGGATCTGGAAGGGGAGTCGGTGTCGGAGCTCGGCGCGGGCCCCTCCGGCAGCAACGGCGTTGAGGCTCTGCAGCTGCTGGAGCACGAACAAGGCAGGTGCCAGCTCTCTCTCACAAGTGCCTGAGGTGCTGTAGGTGCTAAAGCCAAAGGATTGTGCAAAGAGGTTGCAAAATCGACCAATTCAGGAAACAAAAAGTAGAAATTTTCCTTGTGCAATCGCTCTTGTATTTATTTGTGGGTTTGGTTTGGGGATTTCTTTCCCCCAAGAAATACTGTTTTTAGTCTGTTGTTAGGAAAAGGAAATTGCATGGAATTTTGAGGCTTAACTCTTTTATAGGAAACTGCTTTTAAAGTTTTGCTTGATATCAAGCTTTTCCCTTCGGGAATAGGGTGATCTGGATTGGAGTGGTCTGGAAGCATCTGGACAATTTTTCTGTCTATTTAGTTGATAGGTCACCATGTGAACTTCCAGATTTTTCTTCTTATGTCACAAATGCGTTCTTCCTTTAAACCACTGCCTTACCTGACAGAATTAGGGGGTTATTTGCTTGGAATTTTTTTCCTAATCTACTCTTACAGGTTTTCAATCCGAAGTAATCGAAGAAGCCTTTCAGAAAATTGAGAACTGTTTATTTTTCCACAGCCACAACTCAGGATAATCTGGATGACAAGCTCCGTAAGTTTGAAATCCGTGACATGATGGGTTTGACCGATGACAGAGATATATCAGAAACTGTGAGCGAAACCTGGAGTACAGATGTCTTGGGAAGTGACTTCGACCCCAACATCGACGAGGACCGGCTGCAGGAAATCGCAGGTAACGGGTGTGCTCTGGGTAGGTCCTGTTCTGCTCTGGAACCGAGGCTGCTGAGCCCTCCTCCTCCTCCTCCTCCTCCCTTCCTCAACAGGGGCATTTCCACAGATTCAACTGGAGATTTGCTGTAGGAGGATTTTTGTGTGCATGACCTGGACTGTTCTTAGTTACTCGTTTCTTTTCAACATTGTGTTTCCTGATTGCTTTAATTAAGGACACTTAAGATGTGTTCTTACTTTTCTCTCTAGAGCTGACTCCCCAAGCCCAGCTCTAGCCATACGCTCCGGCTTTACTTTTGCAGGTGCAGCTGCAGAGAACATGCTAGGCAGCTTGCTGTGTTTGCCAGGTTCAGGATCCGTGTTGCTTGATCCCTGCACAGGTTCAACCATATCAGAAACCACAAGTGAGGCGTGGAGTGTGGAAGTATTACCAAGTGATTCAGGTCAGAATCGGGCAGTTTTTGCTTATTTCTTTAGCATGACTCTAAGACTCTTCCAGAGGCATTGAATGCAAAACAACGGCCTCTTCCTCTTCCTCTTTCTTCAAGAAATTACTGTCCTAGGATTAAGTTAGTTTTTTTGAATACTTCCAGAACTAAAAGGACAAAGTTCTGTTCTTAGGCAGAAAGAAGATGGAAAGCATTGGGAAAGACTTCCATTACTTAAGAAATTCTTAAGGTCTGAAGGGGAAGAGAAGGGTTTGCAAAGCAAACTTGTGCTTGCTTTCCTTCCCTGTGTTGTTGTGTAGAAGCTATCCAGGACTACAGTTTACTTTGGTTAGTGAAGATGTGACTGTATCTTGTTGTCTAAGAAATACAACACTTAAAACAGTAAACACTCCTCAGCATGCCTGTGCAGACAGAGCATTGCTGTCTGTGCAGAGTCCTGCCTTCGGTGCCAAGGGATGTAAGAAAACTCTTGCTGAAGTGGTTGAGTTACCTTAAAACTTGATACACAAAATCAACACCTCCCTTCCTTCTGCTTGTGAATGTTCAGGGAGCATGGCATTGAGTAATGATACTTTCTCTCTCTACTCTCCATTGTCTCCCTTTTGTAGAGGCTCCAGACTTAAAACAGGAGGAAAGACTCCAAGAGCTGGAGAGCTGCTCTGGGCTGGGTAGCACGTCTGATGACACAGATGTGAGGGAGGTCAGCTCTCGGCCCAGCACTCCTGGCCTGAGTGTTGTATCAGGTGTGTGGAACTGTCTGTGAAAAGGCTGCTCTATCACAGCATGGTCAGCACTCACTTTGCTGCACGTGCTTTATTTATGCATCACTTCACTCATAAAATAACATCCTGTACTCATTCTGGGATTTTCAAAGCAGTGATTCTTTGTTCACCTCACAGAAGGCAGCAGAGAGGTGAATGCCTTGTGTTGCAATAGCAGCAGTTAACAGAGGAGTGTTGCTTTGGAAAAAACTCCAAACTTTCTTGCATTTAGTTTTATTATCACAGCTTGTTTTATTGAAGTAAATCATAGCTCTAGTTCTTCATTTCCTGCAAGGTATACAAGAGTGGCGTGTCTTTCTACTGCCCTTTGTCAGAGAGTATTCATGGCTGTGGTAACACTTTTGGAGATGTAGAGCAGAAATAAACTGTTATTTCAGCAGTATAGAAATTTGTAGTGTCTGTAGGTGCTACTGAGTTAGAACTTAATTATTCACTGTCTACCAAACATTTTAACAGCCTCAGGATTTTTGTTTCCTTGCTCTCTGAAAGACTATTACAGATGCTTCTTTTGTTATGTGTAAGGTATTAGTGCAACATCTGAAGATATTCCTAACAAGATTGAGGATCTCAGGTCTGAATGTAGCTCTGATTTTGGTGGAAAAGATTCTGTAACAAGTCCCGACATGGATGAAACAGCCCATGGTAAGTTACTTATCTGGAATCTCTGATAAACGCAAGTGACATCTATGGAATCCTTAAATTTTACAATTTCTCTCAATTTCAAAGTGCTGGTGACTAAGCTTAATATTTTCCTTATTTGCCAGTACTGTATTTGTTTGACAAAGAGACTCCAGTGCTTTGCAGTACTAGAGCTTGAGCACTAGATCTAAGATGCCGAATTCAGTTTGATTACATTTGTCCTCTTGCATTTTGGAACTGGGCTGCTCCTCAAGAATTCCCCACTTTTTGTGATGTAATTCTTTGATCATTTCAATGTACTACAGAGGTCTTTCCATACAGGAATATCTTTACAAATACTTTGCAGAGTGAGTTTTGTAAACTTTTGTTGCTGAGGCCTGTTTTTCCAGTGTCTCTCATGTTGGAGGCAGTTTTGATATGGCTCTAACTTTGTTCTCTCTGTATTTCAGGAGCCAGTCAGCTGACGTCTCCTCCTTCTCAGACAGATTCTTTGCTTGCGTTGTTTGACCCTCTGTCCTCAAATGAGGGTGAGTTATAAAGATTAAACTTTATTTTAAAAATAGGCATTTTTGATGCTTCTATGTTAGTACCAGGTAATTTGGAATAATACTAAAAGAAATGTGTGTGACTTCTTTTCTGCTTGTGACCACAGGTGTGTCAGCTGTAGTAAGGCCTAAAGTGCACTATGCAAGACCCTCTCATCCACCTCCAGATCCACCCATCTTGGAAGGAGCCGTGGGAGGCAACGAGGCCCGATTGCCAAACTTTGGGTCTCATGCTTTGATTCCAACTGACCTGGAAGCCTTCAAGCAGAGACATTCCTACCCGGAGAGGCTGGTCCGCAGCAGGAGTTCAGACATCGTGTCCTCAGTCCGGAGGCCTATGAGTGATCCTGGGTGGAACAGACGTCCTGGGAACGAGGAGAGGGAGCTGCCCATGGCCTCCAGCAGCGCCGGGGCCGCGGTGCTGGCAGCCGCCTCTCAGTCCTCATCGTCATCTCCTAGCAAGGACTCCTCCAGGGGAGAGGTGAGGCTCCTATTTATCATTTTAATTCTATCTCTCATGCCCACTCTTCTGCCAGAAGGCTGGAATTAAATGTCTTTAGCCAAGGAATTACAACACATGTTTGTTACCCTTTAAACATTGGCCAATAATGTTTTATAAGATAAAACAGATGTTCAGAGTGGCTTAAATGGATCTGGCTTCTCTTGAATTTACTGGATGAGATTTACTGGATTTGGTGGTACTTCAGAAACAGATTCATTGTAGTGTTAAACTGCAGCAGCCTGAGAATTAATTTTCATTAGAAAGAAATAAGTGAAATCTAAGATTCTTTATGACTATGGGTTTGCTTTTGCAGGATGCCTTCTTTAGGAGAGATATTTCTGACTTAATCTGCTCTTTGTGCTCTGCTGTAGTTAGTTCTGTTTTTACAGTCAGTGTAGCAAAAGCTGATGTGAAGGAGAAATTTTCTCTTTACACTTGATTTGGCAAATGCTCAAATGTAGACTCTGCCCTTCCACAGATTGAGGAACGGAAAGACAGTGATGATGAGAAGTCTGACAGGAACAAGCCCTGGTGGAGGAAACGTTTTGTGTCAGCCATGCCCAAAGGTAGGATCATGTCTGTCTGGGTTTGGTGCTTCAGTCAGAGTTCACACTGCCTTTATTGTAGCTTTAGTCACTTTTATGGTTAAAGTATAAATAAATATGTAAATAAAAACAGGAAGCTACCTGACTCCCATGGCGAGTAGTTCCCTAGAGTGTGCTGTACCTCGAAGGCAAAACTGTTCTGCCTGACTTCATGTCTGTTAAAGGTGGAGCTGGCTATAGATGATGGCAGTACAGTTCTGCTCTACCCCATGGATAAGCTTATGCTTTTATGGAAGTTGATTTGATGAAATTTTTTGTGCATTAGTTTCTGCATTAAAGTTTCTGCTATTTGGCCATTATCTCAGAGTAGTCTTTGATGAGGTACCTTGCATTTTCAGCTCCTATTCCATTTAGGAAGAAAGAAAAACAAGAAAAAGACAAAGATGACATGGTGCCTGACAGATACGCAACGCTTCAAGGTATGTGAGTAAGATCATCATAGTAATTTTCTCTCAGAACATGCCTCCTGGAGTGCCCACCAGGTAGCTATTGACAGACAGGTATGTGCTGTTGTAGTTCATGTTCAAACTGGCATTTTGAATAAGAAAATAGATAATATTTCCAGACTTGAAGGCTGTTTTTAAGTTGTCACATCTGTCTGTGCATGTAGTGGATTCTCAGCTCAAGTCTTCATTCCCCCCCACATTATAGAGCTCCTGTCCCTGTCACAGCTGAGCTGTAAGGATAGCTGTACACACAGTCCTGTAATAGTCACTTAAGTGTTAAATTAAGCATGGTTTGAGCCTGGGTGTTTTGTTTTCTGTTTGCGTGATCCTTTCTAGAAGTCTTCAAACATCCAAGAGCCATTTGTGTGTGCAGTATAAATGTGCTGAGGATCTGCTCAGGATCTGACTTCATTTGTTCACTTTGATTGTACTGTTTGTTTTCTGGTTTGCTTCAGACTTTACTAATGCATTTGAATTTGGGCTACATGGGGCACAAGCAGCCCTTTGTTTGATCTGGCTAAAAACAGAGTCCAAATGTGTAGGCTTAAGTTTTTGTATTTGCTTTCAGTTGGCCCAACACCAGGGTAACTCCTGCTGGTTTTTATGGTCCTTTCAGATGATCCCAGCCCAAGGCTCAGTGCACAGGCACAAGCTGCTGAGGACATTCTGGACAAATACAGGAATGCAATCAAGAGAACGAGTCCTAGTGAAGGAGCCATAGTGAACTACGACAGTGCAGGTGAGAACCTGGCTTTTGTAATCACCACCAACACAGTTTCTCCTCCTTAAAAACACTTCAGTATTCTAGACCAATGTTAGTATTAGCAGCTGAACTGTGTGACCTCTGAACAAGGAATGTTTTTGTCAAATAATCTGTGGGACAGTCCCTCAGAGGCTGGAAGTTAAATCAGTATTCCCAAGGACAGCTCTTTCATATTGCCATTGAGGGGGCTGGTTGTTTACAGCACATCTCCTACCAGTTTTTTGATTTGTTTTGTTTTAAGTGGCACTGAAGAAGTGTATTGCCTTCCAAAACTTTTGGAGTTTCTTCTTAGGAGCTTCTATGTTGTATGTTTTAATAGGCTTTTTTCATATATCCAGAACAAGCTGGTTTATTTGTGGTCTCCATTCTCTCCCTGACTTTACAGTAACGAGCAGAAAATTAGTCTGGTTCCTTCTTCTGACTCCTCTCTTCAGATGTAATGTGTTTTTCGTTTCCACAGAGGCAATTGGGGATGGTGAGAGCATGCATGACTCCCCACGGGATGAGGCTTTGCAGAACATGTCTGCAGATGACCTCCCAGACTCTGCAAGTCAAGTAGCACAGCCACAAAGTTCTGCTTTCTCCTATAGGTAAATATGTTTGCAGGTTTTGTCTTAGCCACAAAGTAGAATTAAAAGCTGCAGCTGTGTGATTGGTTCCCACAAGAATCTTAATACAGATTTCATTGTAAACTTTTATGTGCTTTTAGTTTTAAGCATCTCAAACTGTCATATTTCCACTGATGAAGGAGGGATGTTATAACCTGAGAGGACAAAGCAGTTCAGTGTTTAGGAAAATCCCTTTGAAAATGGTGCTGGATCAAAAGAACTGATATTCTAAAGTCTCGACAATATTGTATATAAAAATGATGTTAAATAACTTCTAGGCAGTATTAAATAAAAAAGAAAGTAAACACTTCTTATTGAAGAAGCAAACTTCTCATCAACTGTGTTAAGAAAATATTTTTCCTCTTTAAGGGATGCAAAGAAGAAATTGAGATTGGCTCTTTGTTCAGCAGATTCTGTTGCCCTCCCGATGCTGACACATTCAACAAGGAATGGTCTCCCAGACCACACAGACCCTGAAGGTAAAGGCTCTTTGCACTGTGTGTGTCTCTCCTTGTCCCCCTGCAATGGCACTTGTGCTGCACCGTTTGTGGTCCCTTCTCTGCCTCAGACACTGAGGGCACAGGCTGCCTTTTGCCCCCAGAATGTTTTCATTCTTACTCCACACACAAACCTGCCATCTCAACCTGGTCTAAGATTTTTTTGTAATGAAGTATCACAGATACAGTGCAGGTAGAGCCTGAAGCTATAGAATAGACTCTCAAAATACATGTGCTGTTAGGAGTTATGCTACTTGAATGATTTACTGGGTCTTTATGGTGACTTAGTATAAACGTGTCATGTTGTGTCCCTTCATTCACTCTAGGTTTATTTGCAGACAGGTGAATATGTCACCTTATCTGGTCCTCTTCATGTTTCAGAATGGTTCTAAATACTAGATAAGATAGTGATATGGAAGCTTATCCTCTGATACATGGAAAATTCAAAAAGGCTTATTAAATTGTTCTAAAATAACATTTATTGCCTAATGTACAGAAGTTTTATTTTAAACCATTAGTGTGCTTCCCATATTCAAAAATAGTTTCTTTTTATCGTGCCTATGTTCCTTTTCCTTAACATTTTTCCTTTGTTCTTTATTAGATAATGAAATTGTGTGCTTCTTGAAAGTTCAGCTGGCTGAAGCCATCAACCTGCAGGACAAGAACCTGATGGCTCAGCTGCAGGAGACGATGCGCTGCGTGAGCCGCTTCGACAACAGGACCTGTCGGAAGCTGCTGGCCTCCATTGCAGAGGACTACAGGTAGATTGTCCAGTGTCTCCTTAGCAATGGGTTCCCAAATTCATATACTTACTCTCTAGCAGATTGGGAAGATCCCTTTTGTTTTAAATTGTACTGAACCAAACCAGGTTATTGCATCTCTGCTTCCCCACAAAACAAAGCAATTGTCTCACCCATGTGAGGCAAACTGATGAATTCAGGCATTGTTTTGTTTTAAAAGCAACAAGTTGAAGAATCCTCTGCCCTCAGCAGTTTGTAAAGCTATTAGCCTCTGTCTTTATTAACAATATGATGTTTATTAACAATCTTTGCTTTAGGAAAAGAGCTCCATATATTGCTTACTTAACTCGCTGTCGCCAAGGCCTGCAGACGACACAGGCACACCTGGAGAGGCTGTTACAGAGAGTCCTGCGAGATAAAGAAGTGGCCAACAGATACTTCACTACAGTGTGTGTGAGGTTACTGCTGGAGAGCAAGGAAAAGAAAATAAGGGAGTTCATTCAAGGTAAGGTTAATGCAGACCGAAGTGTTTATATTCCTTTACTCCATATTTAGATGCTGACTTGGGTTAATGTTTTAAAATGTCTTTTGATCTGAGGAGTATATTCCTAAAATTATTTTAATTTTAGATGGTGAATTAATGGCTAAAGAGACAGATTACTGTGACTTCACAGTATGTTGTGGCAGCTAAGCCATGCTAATTGTCTGCATTTTTCATGGGCTGAGAGAATGAAGGTAATTTGACCTTACTTGGCCAAAAAAGTTCTGCTAAATCACATTATCTGCCCCATGGCAGAAGCATGAATACTATTAATGATTTTGTATCTACTGATACATGATAAATTAAGTTGCAGCATTCAGTTCTTGGTCTAGAACCTCTGGTTGCACCTTAGAAGATACGGGGGATAGTAACAGTGTGAATCAAAGATTCAAAAATATCACTGCATAAGAGATAGTGGCACCAGGAAACGCAAAACAGCCACTTATACCAATCTGGTTCCATGTTCTCTATGCACATACCTGACTAAATGAAGCACCTAAGGAATTTGGAGTCAGTTTGGAGTATATAGTGCTGCGTATTAAATGTGCCTGGAAAACCTATCAGAAATAATATTTTTTTACTTAAGTGAATGTCTCTCTTCCTTCTTTTTATCAGATTTCCAGAAACTCACAGCAGCAGATGATAAAACAGCACAAGTGGAGGACTTTCTGCAGTTCCTGTACGGGGCCATGGCTCAGGATGCCATATGGCAGAATGCCAGTGAGGAACAGCTCCAGGATGCACAATTAGCCATAGAGCGCAGTGTGATGAATCGCATTTTCAAACTCGCCTTCTACCCTAATCAGGATGGAGATATTTTGCGTGACCAGTAAGTTAATGGAATTTGAAGGATTTGTTTTCTCTTTTGCAGTTGGTGCAGTGGAAGCTGTGCAGTCCTCCTGTGACAGGCTTGTCTGAGTCAGCCACACAAACTCATGTTTTTGTTCAGAACATTTTGTAAAAGAACAAGGAAGGGCTTTAGCATCCTGTGCAAATGTGTTTGCAACAAACTGCTAGAGCAGAATAAAGTTGTAAGTGTAATGATTTGGGATACAGACTGTCAGGTCTGCAAGTGTGCTGAGAGAACGGTCAAAACCTGGTTCAGGACTGGACCTGGTCCATTTTCTCGTTTGAGTCAGTATTTTCCATGCATTTGGGGTTTCTGTGGCTTAGAACAGATGCTGTTGGGATGCTCCAGAGGATCTGTGGTTGTTCTTAGCTGTACAGAACAATCCTCTGCATCTTCACTGACCTGGTGTCCATCAGCTGTAGGGCCACATTCCTGAAGATCTTTCTTGTCCTATCAAACATAAAACAGGTGGGAATCCCCAGCTGGCTGGCTGCTGCTTACTTTTCACTCTTATTTTTTGTGTTTTCAGGGTCCTTCATGAGCACATACAGAGGTTATCCAAAGTAGTGACTGCAAACCACAAGGCACTTCAGATACCTGAGGTATCAACTCCTTTCCTTTGCTTCTGTATGTGTGTTGGGGTTTGGACTAGGACTGGGATGGGGAGAGGATTGTTACACTTAGAAGGGTTGCTTTGCTGTCTGTGACAGCTGAACTACAGCTGCAGGAAAAATACACTGTACCCATGTGTCTTCCATTTACCCAGCACTTTCATTTTTTCCTGGCTGTTAGGGTAACTGAAAGCAGGTTGGTGGGCTCAGGGGGTCTGTCAGGGGCTGCATGTCTGCAGCTGCCTAGTTCTCAGTTCACACGGGAAGTGTGAGTGTTCACAAAGCTGCTGGTGAGGAAGAGAGCACCTACAGCTCTGCCTTCACCTGGAACAGGGTTGTGAGGAAGTCGTGAAGGAGAACAGGCTGATTTTGTGACTTGCCTATAGAGTACTGGCTCCTTACAGTGTTTTTACAACCCATCAGGAAGCCACCTTCACTGTGAGTGTAATGTCGCCATCTCCAAATCACAGACTCACAGAGTGGGTTGGGTGGGAAAGGCCCCTTAAACTCACCTTGTCCCACCCCCTGCCATGGGCAGAGACACCTTCCACAGACCACAGTGCTCAGATCTCTGTCCATCCTGGTCTTGGGCACTTCCAGAGGTGGGGCAGCCACAGCTTCTCCGAGCACCCTGTGCCAGGGCCTCACCATCCTCACAGGGCAGAATTTCTTCCATATATAGAACTTAAATCTCCCTTCTTTGAGTTTGAATTCATCTTGCCTTAAAGCTTCCCATTTCTCCAGAGCCTGTGAGCCTCTGGTACTCCAGCTCCTCTGTGGTGCACAGCAGTAGCTTGGCTGAATGAGGACGGGGTTGGTTTCTCCCCAGGTGTATCTCCGGGAGGCACCGTGGCCATCGGCGCAGTCCGAGATCCGCACAATAAGTGCTTACAAAACCCCCCGGGACAAGGTGCAGTGTATCCTGAGGATGTGCTCCACCATCATGAACCTGCTCAGTTTGGCCAACGAGGATTCAGTACCTGGGGCAGATGATTTTGTTCCTGTTCTGGTCTTTGTCCTCATAAAGGTGAGTTCTTTTGCAGAGATCACAAACCCCAGTTAATTCTTGTAATAAACAAACAAATTTAGGAGGAGAAATAATGCCTGTGGGTCATGGGAAGCTGTCCAGGCCCAAACCCAGGCCTGATTCAGCAGGGTTTGAATGGGAATGTCAGAAATGTGGTCACAGTTACGGTTTTTGAATCCAAGCAAACTTTGCAATTGGAACCAAGGAAATTGGGGTGCAGATGTTGTGTGTGGAGTACAGTTTGTTTGAGGCATGTCCACCAGCATGTGTCATCTGTGCCTGCTTCATGCTGTCCTCTCAGGACCAAGATCCACTCCAGGACTGACCTGGGTTGTGTTGCTGGTCTTTTTTGATATGAGTGGAGAATGGTCTCGTGTAAGATGCTAAAACAACAGGCTTTACATGTGTTGAGGTCCTGATGACCTTCACAGATTCTGCCAGTGTTCCCCTTCTTTCTCTTCGCCTGCTAGTCATTTTTCCTTGCTGGAAAAGTGTTCCCTTCATCAAACCTGATACCTTGTGAGTGTGTGAAATGGGGCTGGTGAGGATAAACAGTCCCTACCCTGCAGGTAGGTTACATACTCTGTAGGATGAGGATCACTGCACAAAGGGAATTGTGTTTCTGTTGTGTATCTTGCGGCGCTTGTTGATGTTGAGCTTTGCAAGCAAGCTGTGAGTATCTGTCTCTTGTCCACCCCCAGGCAAACCCCCCTTGCCTGCTGTCCACTGTGCAGTACATCAGCAGTTTCTATGCCAACTGCTTGTCCGGAGAGGAGTCGTACTGGTGGATGCAGTTCACGGCAGCCGTGGAATTCATCAAAACCATCGATGACCGCAAGTAGCTCACACAGCACGGGCAGACTGTGAGCAGGAGAGGAGTTCCTAAGAATGTACAACAGCTGCAAAAGCTGAAGAAAAGACTTTCCTTGTAAAATACTGTACAGAATTGCGGCATTTTAAGACACACCTTTACTAATCTAATTAATTTAACAGGTTTTCCTCTTCTCTTTGGGTTGCGTTTTTCTCCCCTCTAGATACTGGCACTGCAAAAGGGACCACAGTTTTCAGGTATTTTGGAATCTCAAAACATTCAGAAAATTCTTCATGCTTTCTCCACCACCCCTCTTCCTGAATTCTTATTCACATGAATAATTCACTTCCTTTAATTTCTAGCAGAAAACTGAAAAAAGAGGAATCAGGGCAGCCATGTAGTAAACTTTCTAGTTGAACACACCTTTTATTAAGAAAACACCAGCCACACTGAAAGTTATCGGTTATATTTCACCTAAATTTAAAATCTGAGAGGACAGTGTAAATATTATATATTTAATGCATTGCAACTATCTTTGGACTTACTATCCTTTGAATAAACAAGCAAAAGCCTCTCTGACCTCTAACAGGTTGTGACGTACCATGTTTTGGTGACAAAAGGACTTCCTCAAAAGGCTAAGGTTTAAAAAGGGCAAACCGAACTATTTATTAAGATGTAATTAAGATTACTGAAATTTCTAAAACTGGAATTTATAATAGGGCTTACTAGCTAGCTGAACACTTCTTGGCTAGGGCATTAGGGTGTTACAGAGGTTTGGATATATAGAGGAGGGGGACTGTAAGTTACAATAGAGAAGTCTAATATAAAAAGGAGAAATAAAATACCTTACTGTAATATTTTTTCTGAGCTATTGTGTATACTGTACAAACCCCAAACAGAGATCCTTAACAGAACCTTGGGCTGTAATATATATTTTGATTAGTGACATTAAATACATATGCCAGGGGGTTCAGTGAATGTTTTTACTAAATGTTCTTCGTGTTGTCTGCTATGCAGCAGTGCAAGTTTTACTGTTCATAAAAAGTATTTTAAAATAATATAACACTGTTCTTTATGAAACATATCATGACATCAGTTCAGGGTGTTTTATAGATTTCTCACCCCGCCTTCCCCTTAAACTGACAGTTACCAATTTAAAGAGATATTTATGCACAGCACCACATGGGTTTTTCACGAGTGAAGTGGTCTGGGGCATGGCCAGTGGGTGTTGGCTGTATATAAGCACTTGCTGCTCTTTTTCAGCTTGAATACAGTGAAAAAGGACAGTAAGCATTGAACTTTTTCATGTCAGTATTATTTCTTGCTCTTTCCAGAGTGTTTATTGCACTTCTGACAGAGGGATGTGGTAAGACTTGGTATCTGTGAGTGGAAAAGAAAACAAAATCTTTCTCACATTCTTTTCAAAGCACGATTGGTTCATTTTGTGTGTGTGTGCATTTTTTGATGATTAAAACCTGTGAACAACTAGTACTTGGGAAAATCATGTGGTTAATTGGAATTAGAGCAATTTATGTAAAATACTGAGTGCTTGATTTGGCTGTGCTGCTTGTCGAGGCATAATAAGGAAACCTCCTTTTTAGGGCTCTCAGATACAACTCAGTCTAACAGTTTTGCCAAACTAATCACAGGTGAGAAGGTGGGATGGTAACCTTTTCCTTTTATCGTCTTTCTCCTCTGTTAGAGACTCAGTTTTGTGGAGGAGCAATACTCAGTCGAAACAGAATTCTTCTGATCTGCCTTACTTGGTGACTCAGTCTGTGTAGCATTGCAATATTCTGGTTATTTAGCCTTGATGGGTTTTTGGTGCTGAACACATAACTCAATATTGCAAGCACAGCCCTGACCAATAACACTCAGCAGCAAAGCACAAACATGCCCTTGAAGATATGGCCAGATCATATCAAAAAGCAATATAAATTCATTTCCATTGAAGTGTCCTGTAATACGTAATTATTACTTGAATATCCGAGATGTTAAGACTGATGTTTGAAAGTTCTGCAGTTTGGGTATTGGTTGAGGAGAGGATTTGTAGGATCCCTGAAGAAGACACAAGGACATAGGAGGTGTTGATCACCCTCTGTGTTGCCTCTCTTTGCTGGCCTGGCTCACAGGGTTTGGTCAGCACCATATGAGCTTTCAGGTTCACTCTCCTTTATGGAAGGGGCAAGAACCATTTCCTTCACAGCTTTTATCACTTGGTTTCTCTGCATAGAAAAATACTTAAAAGAACTGGAGTCTTTTTTTAAATGTTAGTTATTTTAAAATCAGTAGGTGTTTCAGTGAGCCCCAGGTGAGCTGAGAGTTTTTGTAGCAAGATGGTCCTTTGCTTCTTTTTTCCAGCCTACTCTGAAGGTCCTTTATATAGTCTTGATAGGTGTAGTTAGAGAATTAGGCTTTCCAAAGAATTAAAAACCTGCCTGTAACGTCCTTTTACTGTTTTCCCCGGTGTCCCGTAATGTTTTGTTTTAAAATGCTAAATTCCATGTCTAGGAAGTGATGTTGTTAGGTTTGATGTGCAATAGCGAAGGCGAAGAGACACTGCATAAAGGACCAAAAGTACCAGAACTGCTGCCAAAAGGTGCCAGCCACGGGCCTGTTGCTGTAATCTCGGTGCTTTCTGTGAATTAAACTACTTCAGCCACTGGAGGAGGAATGGAACATTTTGAGCAAAGTGGAGCAGGAAAGGTCCTTGGTAACAGGTCACAGTCGTGGACTTCAGGCTCGGTCGTTGTCTCAGCGCCGAATGTTGGCATGTTCTGAGGAACTGCCACTTAAACAATGGCATGTCTGTGCCTGGGAATGTTACAGAGGTGCCGGTTTCCTTTTTGGGTAGAGGAGGGAAAGGAAAGGGCTGGGCTTTTCATCTCTAGGAGATTCCTTTGTGCCCCTCAGTGAGATTTCTCTTTAAAAGTTTTTAAAAGCCTCTTTAAGGAGAATCAGAATGTGTCTGGCCTATCAAGGATTTGAGTTTAAAAGTTTTTGTTTTGAAGACCTTTTACTACCAAATGCTGAATGTAACTGCCATAAACTTCAGGAAAAAAAGCCACGAACATGATGCTGTTTCCTGTGGGTGAGTCTGGTGAGCACAGTGTTGGTTCGTATTGCTTGAAAATGTTCTGTTAAGCCAAATTCTCACAGAATTGGTGAACTCACTGCCATGGGGATGGGGTGGGGGAAGGGGGTAGGAGAGGGGGCAGAGCTGCTGGCAGCAGAACTGTGTGTTGGCACGAGTGAGTCACAGTGTGCCTGGAGAGCTGGAGCAGCAGGAAGGCAGTGGGAATGGATGGGGAAGGATGCTCGTGTCTGGGTACAGCTGGGGACGTGGTTGAGCCTGTACTACTTGAGAATTAACCTCTGCTGAGTTAGTAGTGTGTGTTCTGTACCTTTTAATTGTGCTTTACCTCTATTGAAAAGCTTTGTACTGCCTCTCCTCTTTGGTAAAGCCTTTATAAATCTAAATTAACGAGCTTGCACAATCTTGTATACAGGAACCCCATCTTGTCTCTTAACGTGATTATTAATGTATTATTCTGTAAAAACTGATTAAAAGGAGAGCAGTTTAACCGCCTGGCTTTGACGTTTCTGCCTTGTTCCAGTGCCATCAGCAGTTGTGCTGGGGATGGCAGTGCAAGTGTGAGCAGCTTCCCACTAACTCTGTGTGGTTTTGCGTTGGGCATTGCTGCTCTGCTCCGTCCTCACACCTCACAGGGAAGGGACATTGGCAAAAAAGAACCAAAGTCCAGTAAAGGGGAGAGGAAGCTCTGCTGCATTGACACAGAGCTCTTCAGTTATTATTTTAAATCTGCAGCTTGGCTGTTCTAGTAGCTTGAGAGGAGAGAAATAGCTCTGCCTGCAGCAGGACTGTGCCTGTCCCTCTGCTGGCTGCTGTTTGATGCCTTGTTGGGAATGGTCAAGTCCAAAAGTATTATATTTGGCATCTTATTTCTTAGGAAATGTTCATTTATTCTGATGAGACAGGAGGATTTCTTCGGCTGTCGTGCACCCGCCCGGTCCCGCTGCTGAAGGGGGCGGGCGGGGCCGGGGCGGTGCGTGGTGGTGACGGTGCTGCCATGAGCTCGGTCCCCGCAGTGTTATTGACCTTGATTCTCTCTCATTTGCATCCAGCATTTTTCATCCTCTGGAATATGGTGTTTGGGGACCTTTCCATCATTAAGTGGATTTACAGCAATTTCCTTATGTGTTTTCTCCAAGGGATTCTGTTATGAGAGGCACATTAAATCTCCATTAATACCTCATTATCCGACTGATAAGATTACCATGATAATGAGGCAGAAATTCTAATTGTTTCACTTCTTATTGTGCCTTTCATTAAATCATATACCTGGAAGTTGCTGTCAGAGTGGGGATCTCCAGCCTGCAGAGCTTGGGAGGTGACCTGGTCCTGTGCATCCTGGTCCTGTCCCACGCTACTCGAGGGATCCTGGGGTGTGCTGGCCTTTTCTCCTGGGCTCCTGTGCCTCCTGCCACGGCCTCTCCTCCATGGCCATGCTACCAGAGGGGCTTCCAGTGGCCCCAGGGCCCTTGGCAGCCTGCACTGGGAGCATGGATGTGGAGAGACTGTTCCACGCGGCCCCATGCCCGCGCCGTGGTTGTACAGAGCCGCCTGCTCCTGAGGGTGGTTAAGCACAGCGGTGTGCGGCCTCTGTCGGAGCTGTTACAGCCCATCAGGTCAATGATCCATGAACTAAAAAGTCTCTAAGCAAGAGCAATTATTGTCTATCATGTGTCAAAGGCGCCCGTATTGACCCCGATAGATGGAGCCATTATGGGCTGCTGAGGCAGCGATCCATGAACGGGGTCCGTGGGAGCAGAGGTCTGGGCACGCCACACCCGAGGGATGCACAAGGTGAAGGGGCAGGTAGGGGCTCAGGGAAGGCAGCAGTGTGGATGTTGCCAGCTGCCCTGCCCTGCCGTGGGCAGCCTGGAGCCAGACTGGGGTGGGGAATGGCTCTGCTGGGCCCCAGAGCTCCCCAGGGGATGTCCTCCAGCTCCTGCTCCCCTGGTGCCTGCACAGGGATTCCCTGTGACCAGCACGACCTGAGCTCTGGCTCCGGGAGGGGAGACACCTCTGTGGGGCCCTGTTGGACACACGGTGCTGGGGCGAGCCCCTGCCGGGTCCTGACGGGCAGCCCACGGCCGTGCTCCCCAGGGCACGCCACAGCGCCCTGCTCGGCACCGGCTCCGGCTCTGGATCCACCAGGCCCTCCCTGCGCTCAGCCTGGCTCTCAGGCTCCGCTCGGGAGGCAGAGGAGCCCGTGGTGGATGGCTCCTCTTGCCCCGCGGGGCCGGGAGTCCCCAGCACTCCCCAGTCCCGCTGTGGGGCCGCTGGAGGCTGGGGCCAGGCAGGGCCGCGCTGCTCTGAGGGCACAAGGAGCCGCGGCCCCGGGGCCTGGCCCCGCCGGGCTCCTGGCGCCCCGATCTGCCCAAGAACGGAACGTTTTCCTGCACAAGGGGTCTCAGGCTCCTCCTGCGCACAGAAGGAGATGTCTCCATAGTAACTGGCACGTTTGGAGGGCAGGAGGCCCCGAGGACGGGAGACAAAGCCTGTGCGGGAGCGGCGGGCAGGGCCCCTCGGGCCCGCCGTGCTGCTCGGCCGGGGCCAAGGCGGTGCCACCCGAGCCCCGCCGGCATCGGCTCAGCACCGGCACCTGCCCCGGCCCCGCTGCCCCGAGAGGAGACCGCTGTGGCACCCCTGTGGCAGGGCTGGCTCTCGGCACCCGCCTGCAGAGCCGCGGTCCGGCTGCGGTGCGGCACCTGGGCCGGGCAGGTGCGGGGAGCGGGCACGGCCCGCCCGGGCCAGCGCTGCCAGCCCCGCCTGCAGAACCGCGCGGAGCCGCGGCGCCAGCACAGTCGTTGGGCTGGGGTTAATCAACATTCATTCATGTTTCCAAGTGTAAATTGAGCATTTGTTTAATTATGTGTAAGCAGCAATACATTCTGGCCATTATCTAAATCACTATTTTATTTCCTGGATGTGGTTTCATAATGCCGGGTTTGTGCTCCAGCCTCTGCATCATTAACAGAGAAGAGTTAATGAATATAAAAGCGTAAAGGCTAATTACACTTTAATTTACAATCATGGTCTCATTTTGGGACCACATGAAATCTGTTTTGAAAACAATTAAAACAAAAAAAAAGCCCAGTGAAGGTCTGGTGAGTGGAAGGGTTTTGGCACCAAGCGAGCAGTGCCGGTGGTCACCAGGCCCGTGGAGCTGCGGCCACTCGGCGCTAGTGGGGCCAGGGCTGCCCACTTATGGGTCCCTCATTCTCCACTTGGCCCTGCGGGGTGACGACCCAGGCTGGCAGTGGGACCCCCGGGGCTGCTGCAGCTGTGGGGACAGTGCTGAGGGATGTAAATTGGAGCCCGAGAGGGAGCACAGTTCACTGGAAGGAGACAAAGATTTATTGGGCTGCAGATGTTGAAAGCAAAATTCAGCGAGAGTGCTGACTCCAGCACTTTGCAGTATTTACCATTCCTGGGGACCCAGTTCTGTGCCTCCCTGCAGGTACCGGTGCCTGGTCCCTGGGGGACGGTGGCTGAAGATGAAGCTCGTGGAAGGAGCAGTGAAGGTGAGCGGGACCAGGCTCTGTCTCTGCCGCACTGTCTGCAGGAGGATCCCGCTGGGCAGCGGAGATTTTGTAACCTCAGGTACGGGGTGTCAGGGCAGCTCCCTGCAGGCTGTGCCAGGCACAGCCCCTGGGTCTGCTGCCATCATCCATGGCAGAGGCCGCAGGTGTCCCAGAGCTGCTGAGCACTGTCACAGCTGATGCCATGTGGAGGCCTGGGGCAGGAACCGTCCCCACTGGCATGGGACTGCCTTTCTGCATCTGGCTGTGGGTTACAGGTGGGATTCTGGGGCTGAGGTGTAGGCTGGGAGGAGAGCAGGGCCCAGGGGAGGAAAACTGGACCCTGTGCTCCCGTACTTTGCAATGGGTGAATAGCCGTTTGTATTTCCTTTATTCTGATTCCCTCAACAATGGGATAAAAGCTGTGTGCTGAGACCAGGAGGGAGCAGTGGCCTCGGAGCCAGAGGCTCATTCCCTTTGCTGGGCTGGCTGCCTGCAGCCAGCAGAGGATATAAATCTCCCTGAGAAAACCACTTTGCTCACACAATTCCAATCCAACAGGGCATCGTGGCATCACTCACTTCTTGTTTTATTTAGCTGATAATCTTTTATTGGGCCAGTTGAGCCCTGCAGAAGCACGATGCCTTTACTGGCTGCCACAGGGGCTCAGAGCTGGGAGCTCATGGACCCGGGCACTGGGATGGCAGCAATGCCCATCCCTGCCAGGGCTCAGCTCAGACAGTGCCGTGGCTGTGCTGGGATGTGTCCCCCAGGCCGGTCCCCTGAGCTGATGCCCTGCAGAAGCACTGATGTTCCCATGGTTTTGCTCGCCCTGCCTATGGTGGAGGACAGGAGGTGTCCTACTGCCAGGTGTCTCTGGAGGTGGCTCAGGGACATCTGCTCAGCGGGGTTTACAGGACTCAGCAGTCACAGAGCCAGGGCTCAGTGGGTGCCTCCTGCTGGTGGATGTGCTGAGCAGGGATAGTGGAGGCCCCTTCACCAGCCGGCACCGTGACAGGCCCTTGCTGGGGGGTGGGTGCCAGATCTCTGCCATCCCCCTGGTCCCTGTGGTCTCCACGTGCCTGGCGGTGGGAGCCTATCCCTGCTCCACTGCAGGCACCTGGGAATGCCTCCCCTTCCAGTACCTCGCCAGGGCTAATGCAGGAGGTGTGCCACAGCCGAAACCTCGTGTGTCCCTCAGACAGGTTTGTCATCCAGCTTGTCACTGCACGGCAGGACCGTGCCACTAATGAACACATCCAGGGGCTGAGTGCCTGCGGTCGCTAATTGAAAGTGCACACAATTGGGAATTCATGTGGGTTAGGCACAGTCCCTGCACTAACAGGGATTTGACTTTCAAAAACCCCTGGCTACCGAGGGCAGCAGAGGAGGAACAGCTGCAGTGCCCTGTCCATGCTGGGAGCAGCCAGTGGCACCACACGGGGCAGACCTTCATCGCCTCCACCACCCTGAGAAATGCGATACCCAACCTGCAGCTGAGGGGGATGCCAGGGCTGCTGAGGGCTCTGGCTATCTGGGGAGGTGTTGGCTCTGATGTGTTGTGTCTCATGAGGGCTGAAGGCTCACTCAGGACCCTTTGCAGTGGCACTGGTGGTGGCAGGGCTCAGCTGCCCTCAGCTCCCCTTGGCAGCTGTGTGGGGAGGCTGCTTGTGCTGGGCATCATCAGCTCCCCACAGCTCCCCCTTGTCAGTGTTCCCACCTTCCCACTAATCCTTGTCATCCCAAATCTTATCAGCACTGATTTGGTATTTACTTCCAAATCGTGGATGAACATGTTGAACATCATCATCCGATCATGATTCCCCATTGACAACCACTTTTTGATACCTGTCAGTCAGCCAATTCTTAATCCTTCTAATGTGAGCTCTATTGATATTATATACAGCTAATTTTTTAATCAAAACGTCATATGCTATTAAATCAAATGCCGAACAGAAGCCAAAGCACGCCACTGCTCCTCAGCTACTTTTATTAGGTAAACTTTTAAATTCAAGGAATGAAACCACATTTTTTGACAAGCCTGATTTCCCATCCAGCCATGCTCCTGGCACTGGTTACAGCCCCGCTCACTACCACCTGCAGCTGTTCCAGCTCCTCAGCCTTTCCCCAGGATGGACACGACTGGAGGGGTGAGTGTGGCTGGAGGGGTTGTGTCCTGCAAGGTTGGCACGGGGCTGGACGTGCCGGGGGAGGGCTGGGTGCCAGGGCAGAGCTGCTGCCGGGACGGAGGAGCCGAGTCCAGGCCACTTCACAGTTAAAGTCTTGGTGGGGAAATGGGAATTTTCCTCCTGTGCTGGATGCAGCCTCTGACCTGAAAATGCCGGCCCAGCCTCCCCGGATGCGGAGCAGGAGCAGGCGTGCAAATGCGATATGACAGCGCAAGACACACCAATATGATTACCAGCTGTCCGGCCGCCACTGGGCCCTACTGGGTGGGAAGGCGATGCCCCAGTCACAGATGCATTTCGGGGGGAGGAGGGAGGGCTCGTGCAGGGCCAGGCTCGGGCACCTACGTGCAGGCAGGCACACGCTGCCCAGTGCCAGGTCTCTGGGATGGCACCAGCGCTCGTCAGACCGGGACCAACCCAGGGTGTCACCCTGGGTGGTGCTTGGGTGCTGTTTGGGTGCCTGCACCACCGTGGCCGAGCTTTGGGGGCCCCTGCCCAGAGCCAGGCTGCTGGCAAGCCCCCTGCCTGGAGACCCCCTCCAGCTGCCACACACGGGCTCCTGCACTGGTCCATCCAGTGCAAGGCGACTTCCCCAGCTCTGTCCCCGCCAGCTCAACCAACCCTTTGTAAATCTAAATTAATAAGGTTGCACAGCTACAGACACAGGAACATGGGCTGTGTCTTGTCTTTGTCGATCAATGCTTTCTATCATCCCATAAAGCTGATTAAAAAGCAGAGCAGTTCATCTCACCGGGTTCCGCATCCCAACATTATAAATTTGATATTCCCGTTAATGATTGTCAGCACTGGTGGAGGACACGGAAGCTGGTCAGTATTTGTAGTTTAATATTGGAGCATTGGAGTTTATATATAATATTGGAGCATTGCTGCAGAGGACACCAAGGAGGAATTTGGGATGGTTAGGAATTTATTATCCCTAAAATGCCGAAGAGGAAGAGAAGGGCAGTTTGTATGTCCAGCATCATCCATGCCAGAGGGACGCAGAGTGACCAGTGTAACCTGTCACGGTCACCAGCTCTGCACCTGTGTCCCTAGTGCTGCTGGAAGGGTCAGCCGAGGGGGTCAGCTACATCCCAGCCCTTCCCTGTTGTCCGTAGGGAAGCCGCAGTGAACAGATGTCTCTGCCCCAGCTCTGGACACAGGGATGTTGGTCCCTCAGGCTAGACAGTGACCTGGTTGCCAATGCCAGCTGCTTGGAGAGCCCATGGATGGATGACGCTGTGCATCCCAGTCTGGCAGCCCTGCCGGGGGTCGCAGCCCCTCGATGGCTGCGGGCAGGGCTGTGGTGGCTGGTCCTTGCCAGTCGTGTGGCACAGGGTGGAAAATGCCACCAGTGGGTCCCGCAGTCACTGCCTGGGCCAGCACAGGGAGTTTTGGGACTTCCTCCAGAAATAAGAAACTTGACCCCAAAGGAGTGTCCTGAGCTGTTTCTCTGGGGTAAAACCCCATAACTTGTCCAGGTCCCGAATGTCAGACCTCATGTCCTGGATCGGTGAGGTGCACGGCGGGGTTTGAGGGGATTGCTGGCCCTCCAGACAGGAGCAGGGATAGAGACAGGGATACAGGCAGGGGTAGGGATAGGGACAGGGGCAGGAACAAGGACAGGGAAAGGGGCAGGAACAAGGACAGGGAAAGGGGCAGGGGCGCGGGCAGGGACAGGCCCTGGCGGCGGTCGCGCAGCCCGTACCGCGCCGGAGGCTGCGATCGGCGGCCTCAAGGTGGCACCGTAAGAGTGGGAACAGCGCGGCAGAACAAAGGCACAGCCGAGAGCCTCAGCACAGCGGAGAGCCCCCGGCCCAGCTCAGAGCCCCGGCACAGCTCAGAGTCCCCGGCCCGGCTCAGAGCCCCCGGCCCAGCTCAGAGCCCCGGCCCAGCTCAGAGCCCCCGGCCCAGCCGAGAGCCCCCAGCACAGCTCAGAGCCCCCGGCCCGACTTAGAGCCCGAAGTCCCTGGTCAGAGCAGGAGGGTCACGATGCCACCGGCAGAAATGGCAGCCCTGGTGAGAGAACAGGGCCATGAGGGCGGCAGGGCTAGGGGCCTTGGGGCTCCCACAGCCCCGGCCAGCGCGGGGCAGCAGGAGCACCCCGGAGAGGCTCCGCAGGGCCCGGGGCCGCGATCGGCACAGCTCGGAGGTGACCGGGCTGGTGGTATGCATCAAACACCCGCGTCTCCAGGGGTTTTGGGGGTGCTTGCCATGTTTCTGTGGGTTTCTCCAGGCGTGGGATACGGTGTGTGTGGTGTGGGGCTGGTGCCCGCTGGAGGCGATGGCACGGACGCAGCCGGCCCTTTGGTGCCGGGTGTGATGCTGGGGGCCCAGCTCCCTCTCCCTCCTTCAGGCTCGGGGATGCTGACCCTGAAACGCAGCCCAAACCCACTGGCGGGTGCGGGGTGTCCTCCTGCCCGGCTCCCCCCGCCGCCTGCCCTCCCCGGGCCCTGAGCCCCCGCTGGCTGCCGGGGCGCGTTGGGTGCCCTCCTGCTAATTGGAGTGTGCTGAGGAGGAACCCGCTCAGCTCTGCCTGCCTTGACATTAAGACCTAAACTTACTGTAAAACCAAATGGATATGCACACCCACATCCACGAGGCTTTTAGGTCAGCAACAAGTGAATCCATCAAAGCCCAGCACCTAATTTAATAGCAATAATGAAAGGTGTGCGTCACTATTAATTTAAGCACTCCAACATTAGCCTTGCACTTAGAAACCAGCAAGGCAAAGCTATTTACAAATGAATGTACCAGGGCAATAAATTGAAAGGACTGGTCTGACCTGCGGTGGCGGCTTTCTTCATTTATACATAGATATATTTCTATAGATGCATTTATTCCCATCTCTTTAGCGAACTCTCCCTAATTAAGTTGAAGTGGCAGTGGAAGTGTGGCAGTAAGTGTGGAAAGAAGCTGCTGAAAACGTATTTAATTCATTATAAATAATCTTTGATACTGTGAGGTTGCATAAAGGTTTTCAGCATCAGAGCAGGACGCCGAGGAAGGCCAAGGAGATCATCTGCACACAGTGGGAGCGTCTGCATCCCGTGGTTTGACGTCCTCCTGCCAGGGAAGGGGGAGCACGACTGGTGGGAGCCTCCGTTGGCACCGGGGGGCTGTGGAGCCCCGGCTCTGGGAGCACCACGGCACGAGCAGGGTAAGGCCCACGAACACGGGGCTCTGGCTCCAAGCAGCTGTGTGTGCCCCCGGGATGGGAATGTATGAGAGGAGGAAGGTGTATGTCACCCGCATTAAAGGAGTTTAATGTGCTCGGAGTCACATTATTGTACCCTTGCAGAATACATTATCTGTCACGCTGCCTTTACAGGCTGTCACCTCGCAGAGAGGCTGCGGAGTTCCTGGAAACCATTATCAGCCTCTAATGATATTATCAAAATTGGAGCACTCGTGGCATGGTGGGGGCTGAGGATTCATCGCTTCTGCCACCGCTCTCTGTGTCCTGAGAGCCAATGGGAGCAGCGGGACAGAGCTGTGGCTGCACGGATCCTCCTCTGGAGCCCGAGTCCTGTGGGTGATGTCCTGAGGGCTGCAGAGGCCGCAGGGACCCCTGTGTGGCCCAGGGAGCCACTCTGAGGACTGGGGTTGCCACCTTGGGTGGGGGCACCTGCCCCTGCCCCGTAAGATCTGTGGAGGAGCCCAGCCCATGGGGACAGTGCCCACCACATCCCACTCCAGGGTGCCCTTCCGATGACGCCGGTGACCCCGAGCACTGCTCTGCCCTCTGCCTGTCTGGTGGCACTACAAAAAAACAGTTGTCTTTTTTTGGAGTGTAATCTTCTGCCTGCGACAAGGAGCCACGCAAACTGATAAATTGCAGATTAAACGAGTGCCACACTCCACTCCAGCCCTGGCTGTTAATTCCCCTGTTGTGCAATTCCCGGCTCTCAGGGCCTGTCAATTCCAGCTAATCGCAGGAGGCACTAAAACACTCTGCCCTGACAGCCCCGGATCGAGGCACCCCTGACTCCCGGCTCAGGTGGATTGCACGCATCACTTATGCACAAATCAGCAATATGCCAGCAGGGAGGAATTATGTCCGATGACAGCCCAGACATGAGGTACATATTGCAGAGCCGGCGAGCCCCAGCCGCCGTGACAGATTGCGGCGCGGGGCTGCGCTGGTGCGGGAGCAGATCCCGGCTGCACCGGCCCCGAGCACACCCGGAGCCACCGGCATCGCGCCTGTGCTGCGACAGGATGGGGCAGCACTCCCAGCCCGGCCCAATCCCTGCCCCTCTCCCTGTTCTTGTCCGCATCCCTGTCAGTGCCACGACCCGGGCTGCCCAAAGGGGCTGGAGCTGGCATCAAGGGAAAGGAGGAGAGCACGGGGCTGGGAATGGCACCGTGGGCACAGGGGCTGTCCCACCCAGGATAAGGGGTGCCAAAACATCCTGCTGTGCCCAGCTGGGGTGGGGACCAGTCCTGCTCAGCCCCGCTCAGCCCAGCCCAGCTCTGCTGTAGCATTTAACTTGTCGTAGTCTGTGATCCTGAAAAGCTGAAATTAATGACAGCCTTGCAGTTGCTCATTAATAATTGCTTCATTACTGTACGCAGTTGCAGCCTCCTGACAATAATGGGGTTTGCTGGTGTATTTCTAATTATCTGGCATTTCAGCTCCCTAATAGAGTCCCGGCGCTCCCTGACGAGACCCTGCTCTCCAGCAGGAGCACAGCCCAGCCCGCTCAGCCCCGACGCCTCCGGCAGCCCACTTGCTCCTTCAGCTGTAGCTCCTGGGAAGAGGCTCCACACCCTGGTGAGGCCCCGTGCGAGACCTGGGGGCACCAAGACTCACCACGCTTGGGCTGAACTCTCCCACATCCCCATGGCATGCCTGGGGCTCGTGCCGAGGTCGGTTTGGGAGCAACGACATTGGGAGAGGTGTGGGGAGCTCCAGCGCACTAAGCAGGTATGTGCCTTTGGCTGGCAGTGCTCAGTGTGGCCACTCCACAGCCATCCCCATGGCCACACCACAGCTGTCCCCTTGGCCACACCACGGCCGTGCCCATGGCCACACCACAGCCATACCCATGGCCACACCACAGCCATCCCCATGGCCACACCACAGCCATACCCATGGCCACACCACAGCCATCCCCATGGCCACACCACAGCCATCCCCTTGGCCACACCACGGCCATACCCATGGCCACACCACAGCCATCCCCATGGCCACACCACGACCATTCCCTTGGCCACACCACAGCCATCCCCTTGGCCACACCACGGTTGTGCCCGTGGCCACACCACGTCTGTGCCCGTGGCCACACCACGGCCATGCCCGTGGCCACACCATGGCCATGCCTGTGGCCACACCACGGCCGTCCCCTTGGCCACACCACGGCCATCCCCATGGCCACACCAACGCTATCCCCACGGCCACACCATGGCCATGCCTGTGTCCACACCATGGCCATCCCCATGGCCACACCACCGCCATCCCCATGGCCACACCATGGCCGTGCCCGTGGCCATGGCAGCCCCAGCAGCCCTGGCGCTGCTGCCTGGGTGTGTTCCAGCCCGGGTGAGCAGAGCCAAGAGGAGGTGCCAGGGGCCTCTGTGGGTGCCCAGGGCGGGGCTGGCTCAGCAGGGCTGTGGTGCTAAGGGCGGTGGCCGCGCTCCCGGCAGGAACGTGAGCGCCATTCCAGCTCCCTGCAGAAATCCAGCCGGCAGCGGCAGCGGTGGCGGGGGAATTGTGGCAGCGTCCCCACGCTCACAGCACGGAAATGACCACTTGTGCCCCATTCCAGCCCCCGCCACTGCTCCCAGCCCATTACAGCGCACGCGGCCCCCACGCTCCCACCTGGGGAGGGGGCTCATTTGTAGTTAAAAATCTATTGTGACTTGTCAGAAAAATGAATAAATGAGCACATTATTTTTTCATTTTGGAGCTCAGCATCTGTTTGTCTAATCAAGAAAGAGAACTGGGAAAGTCAACCAGGGCTGACGCACACATTTTATTTAACTTTTCCTCTGTCAAAGGAGTTTAAATGTGTAATGAACAGGCCATGGTGATTTGAAATATAATCCCATTACTCTGATGAGATTACCCAGGCTGTGAGAGTTCACAAATCATGCTTAGGGTTTTTAGAGTGAACAACACCCTGTTGAGATTTTTTTCTCTTTTTGCATTTAAGCAGAGGTGTGTGGGGAGAATAAAACATGACAGTGCTTAACCCTTCATGCAGTGGAGCAGCAGCATGGGGCTGTGCCCAGGGCCAGCTCTCCCCATGCCCCAGCTTTGGTGACCCTGAGATCTCCCATGGTCACGGCAGCGATGCCAGGGAGCAGCACCTGGCCAGGGCACACTCCTGCTGGCCCAGCTGGCCGTGTGCCCACTGTGCCCACACATCCCTGCCCTCGCCGCCGTCCTTGTCCCAGTGCTGCACAGGGGCGGCTGTGCTGGGACGTGATTTAAGGGGCATTAATTTCAGCTGCAGCAGCAGCACCCAGCCCCACCCGCCACCACAGCAGCGCATTTCCATGAATTCATGGGCCCATTACAAACATGTCTCCATAAATAACTCCCCCCATTAATCTCAGGGCTGCACCCACGGCTGTGAGATGGGTTTCGCCTGCTTGTCCCAGTGCCAGGTCTCAGCCCTGCCTGAGGGGCAGCTGCAAAACCCCTGGGATGCACCAGGCTCCTGCCAACCCAAACACAAAGGTGCCTCTGGCTGAAATTGGTCCTCTGGGAATTCATGGCAAACCCCTGCAGAGCCCAGGGAGAGCATCAAGTGCTCTGGCCTTGGGTGCCAGCATGTGCCAGAGTGCCTTAGGTGTCCCCTGCTCAAAGGTCACTCTGGTGTTCTCCAATGCTCTGCTAAAACCAAGGAGGTGGAGGAGAACTGTCCCTGTGGACAAGACTCCTCCAACAGCAGGAGTCAGAGAAAATTCAGGGAATCTCTGCTGCCTCCAGCAGCAGCCTGCATGAGGCAGGCCGGAGCCATCCTTGGCTGAGCTGCGGCCGCGCTGCTCTGCCCGGTAGCAGGGATGGAGGAACAGCTTGCCTTGCTGACCCAGTTGAATGCCCATCTGACTCAATTACATCTACAGCTACCGGGGAAAGACCAGCCCGTGATGGCTCCGTGCTCAGCTGTGCACACATTGCAGCCCTGAGCTCTGATTTAACTCCTTCAGAAACGCTGAGGAGCAGAAATGTCTGTTCGGAGGAGGGCTGCTCAGCTCCTGGAATGCCGGATCTTCCCAGGATTTAAGGAAGGTTTCCTGCATGCCACGTATCAAACTGAATCTGATCTTTGGAAGCAAATTCGCTTTTAAACTGTCAATGGCCCTTTTGGAGCAAATAAACTCCCTTTGGGCTCCAAAGTTCCCCGCTCCTCATCTAACCCTTGGAGCAGCGTCCGTCCATCCATCCCTGCCTGGCTCCCAGGGACACCCACACCAGGAACAGGCAGTGGAAGGTGACTGACAAGAGGGTGTGAACACAGCTGGTCTGGGCAAGGGACTGTGCCACAAATGTCACCACAGACAGCAGAGATGTTATTATTTGAGTGTTTTAGGCTCTGCTGAGAGCAAACCTGCACATGCTGAATCCCTGCTGATGATAAATACACGTGAGGGGGTGGCAACAGCACTATGGCCATGGAAACAGGAGATTGCTGCAGTTTCTGGTACCAAATAGGCAATTTTTCAGTTCAGTTAAAAAGAATTGAAACTGGGTGGCCAAAGAACATTCACAGAACAACTTTAATGTTAAATAGTTCACAGAGTCGGTTAAAAGAGTCATTTACATCGAAGGGGCTTTTCCCATTGTATCTGTGCTGCATTTGCACATAGAAAATATTAAAAAATTAATAGAATACTATAAAATAGAGTTTCTCTTGTTTTGCAGATATCATGGAAGACTGTACAGGGAGGCCTGGCCTCGGCGGTGCAGGGCTGAGCCCCTGAAATCCAGAACATAAACACAACAGGTGAGACACAGACCCTCCCTCTGCCCCAGGGGCTGCTCCCGCGCGCTGTGTTAAGGCTCAGGAAGTTTTCTCTGTACAAAAGCAAAGTGGGAGGCTGGCAGAGGGCGGGCAGTGCCAGAGAGAGCTGTCCCCGGCCCTGTGGGGAACCGGGGCAGTTCTACAAAAGCGGGGTGTGTGTGCAGAACTCCAGTGACCTGGAGATGGATGAAAGACACCTCTGGTGAATTCAACCAAAATTGCGGCTCTGGGTGCCAGCAATCCATTCCCGTGTTCCCTGATGCATTAAGGATGGACAAGGCCAAGATAGTTACAAATTCCAGTACAAAGCAGTTCTTAATTTTTATTTTTAAAGAATAATATTGAGAGAAGGTGAAGGCATTTTTCAGTCCCCGGGTGCAAGGTGCCTCGGTGGATGCGCCAGCCCCGGGGTGGCAGCAGCTGAAGGTCCCGGGCAGAGGGATGCTCCTCTCCACCACCAAGACGTGGATTTCCAACCACTGTGCTGCCTTCAGCAAGGAACTTCCAATAAAGCATTTGCAAAGCTGAAAAGCACAGTTAAATAAAAATATTTCTGAACAAAACAAACACAACAGACTCGACTGTCTCAGTGCTCCCTCGCTAAGCGCTCCCCTGCCATGGCTGCTGTTCCTGGCTCATGGATGCCTCCTGCACTTCAGCAACAGAAGTGAAACCATCTGGGACTGCAGCCTCCCCCCAAAAGAACTGTGCATCATATGGACCTTGAAAAAGATTACATCTGTTTATTAATAGTAAAAATGGATACATTTGTCCTACATTTTGTTTTTAGAAATTTGATCATGTCACAAGCAATACCTGCGTGTACGTGGGTGGATTACAGATGTATATAATTTATTTTAACCAGGCTGTGAAATAATATGTAATCACATCTCTTCTTGTGATTGTACATAATACAGTAATTAAATGATGCCAGTCTACGTCATTCTCTTATTTCTAATCAAAGGAACCTGAAGCGTAACAGTCTTCTTTCCGGCTGATATGGCTCTTTATTTCTGTCACAGGGGAGACTTCCCATCACCAACGAGGGATAATCTTCCAGCCGTGAGAGACGGGATAATTCAGATTCCTTGCCGGCCGCTCCTGCCCCGGGCAGCAGGAGATCCACAGTCCTGGCTGGCGCCTGTCCGGGCGGGGAGCGGCTCCTCCGAACGCGGCACACAGGCTCTCCTCGAGGCTCAGCCTCACTGCTGTCCTGACTTCTTCTCCTTCTGGAAGCTAAAGCTTGTTCTCCTGCTCAGTTTTCTTTGTTTCTGAGCAAAATAATCTGCTCTGGCTGTGCTTGCTCGCGACTCTAGAATATAGTTAACCTGTAAGACACGAGATGGTGTTTAACGTTACCGGGGGCTGGGTGGGACAGCCCGGGGGTGGGCAGGGACCCCGCTCCACCCCCTGAACTGGTCCCAGCAACCACCAGCACGATGATGGCAGAGAGAGCCCAGAGTGCCAGGAGACCCCGGGCCTGTCCTCCTGTGTCCCTCATCCCGCCTGGTCACCCAAACCTCTGGGGAAGGCAGCGAGCTGTGCAGACCCCCCAGTGCTGGGAAAATCCAGTAATGGGCGTCAATAAAGGCCCTTATCAGCCTCAGTTAAAAGAATTCTTCCATTATGATGTTTGCATACTCAGCTAATCTCAGAGTTTCCCTGTGTTTTGGCACATTTTACTTGATGAAAGCATTTTTAAATGATATTTAACAAGCCTGCTACTCCCTAAATTTATTATCTCCAGTGCTTTGTGATAATCTCAGAGATAATTTTAATGGAAGGTTAATGCAAGAATCAAAAAGATAAAAATGCCCTTTGGTCTGCCATTAGCTGGTTAATATGCTGTGGCTTAAAACTTGCACAATTTTATGCACTGCAGAGTGTTTCACTTTCATTGCATATTACAGCTTAAGGCATAAAAATATAGGGAATTTTCATGGTCAATAAAGTCTCAGTCCTTCTCACTTGATCATCTAAAAAGCCTAATCTGAAAAGTCTGATTTTTCTGTGCTCCCTAATGCTGATGGAATTGAAAACAAACCAGTGACTTGTGCATGAAACCAGAGAATGTTCTATATAAACAAACCACAGCTTAGGAAAAAGTACTGCTCAATATTATTTCTCTCTTGAATATTCATATTATTGACAGTAAACCTTTTGTATTTTTTAGCCTTTGTTTATGATCAGTCTCAGATGTGTGGAGTCACCACCCCTGGAAGTGTTCAAAACCCAAGGAGATGTATGGGATGGCGGTACTCGGGCAAAGGTTGGACTTGATGATCTTGGAGGTCTTTTCCAGCCTCGATGATTCTATGACTCCATGATTGTAAGTGTTTGGGATTGCAGGAGCTGATCTAAGATAAAGTGGGAACAGAAGAATTGGCCTAACAGCTCACAGCAGAAAGCCCCTCAAACACACGCTGACCTTCTGTGTAATGAATAGAAGTTATTTTATCGCACGTCAGTTGTTTAACAATCCTCTCAACTCCGCACAGCCAGTAAAAGCAAACATAACAGATGGTTTGCCAAAATTACTGCTTTTGAATTTCGACTTGCCGCAAAAGATGAACTTGTGGAAATTTCCATTTAATCTTTCAAGAGTGTAACAAAAATTTGTTCCCCAAAGCAAGGGAGTATGTGTCTGTACAGAGCCCCGAGGAAAGCAAACAGTCCTGAGAGAGGATCAGGGCAGAAAAGCCCCTATGTGCTGAGTAGGGACACCTGAGGGTGGGGGCAGAGGTGTAAGGGGCAGCAGCACCCAACCCTGACCCACTGCTGACCACATGTCCGGAGGTGGACACTACCTGGACACAATAAAATTTGGTAGTTTCCTACAAAATTCCACAGAAATGGTGCCTCTGTTAACTAGAAACAAGCACAAAAGGAAATGCTATACACGGACAGACAGCGGCTGTGCGGCTGTTTGAAGGATGAATAAAACAACACACGTGGAGCAGCCATCCTGGCAGGTTAAACACAACCCAGTGGTGCTTAGGCACTGCACCCTCATGTGTTTCCAGAGCCTCCTGAATACTCACATGTCTAGCAAGTGGTAAAACACCAGGATTTTGGGTCACGTTAAAATTTAATACTCACCTTCAGTACAATTTCATTGACAGTAGCAGCATCTGATTCAAAGTAAAGGTGTTTGTAGTCATGATTGCTTAGATATGTAAGTTTAAATATTGCATGACCTGCAAAGATAAGAAAAAAACTGCTTAGAATATTCCTGTAAAGTTTGAGCAGAGCTCGTGTGCCTGACAGAAGAAAACCACAGATGGTGATCTCAGCGTACCATCAGCACGACAGAAGGAAGCAATGAAATGCTGACAGGCTTCTCATGTCATTTCAATTTAAGGCAAGTGGTGGCTTACAGGAGCAGCTGAACTCCAGTCAATAAAGTTCCTTTTCCCATCACATCCCCACTGCAGGAAACGCAAAAATCCATCAAATGGCTGGTTAGCTCTGCTCGGCCCACGACGGCGCTGCAGCTCAGCCACCGCGTCGGGGCTGCGCCGGGGAACCGCTCACGGGGCGGAGGAGAAGTGTTGTATTGAAAAGAAAAGGGCAATTAATCCCAGAATCACCACTCCAAACCCTCATCCCAAAACACCACGTGGGCTGCTGATGGCTAAGGGGAACGTCACCCACTGCATGGCACCGAGGGACGCGGCTGTGCCACCGCTCGGGGCTGGGATCGCCCTTCCCACCCGCGGGACAATCGAGTTGGGCTCTAAGTGTAACCTGCTGGCACCTCCCTGGTGCTGGGGCCTCTGTCCCAAACAGAGGTTCTCTGTGCTGGCCCTGTGGGCACACGGTGCTGGCCCAGCTGCTCCGTGGCTGCTCTCGGACAACGGCCCCGGACTCCGAAACGCGGTGCCAGGAGGGATGGCTTAGACACAAAGGTCTAATGTGGAACACGTGGGAAGGCAAAATATCCTTCACTGGTATGGATGCTGATGGCTTCAAAATTAAAATTAAATGTATTCTATACATGATACTTTTCCAACGGTTTTCTAATTTATTCAGTTCAACAGTCAAAGTTAGCAATCCATAAAGGAACAGCTACATTACTGTAAATCCAGGTCTTTCCTGCTGGAAAGCTAATTGGAAATCTTATTTACATTATCTAATTCTCCAGATTTCCAAAAAGTGACTGATATATGCTCAGATTGGTGGCCAGGAAATTTGAGATGCAAGTATTTTATTGTGGCATGTTAATTAAACACCATTATGATGCACTAATCTGGAATATAAATTCTATATTGAAAAATTGGCTAATAATAATAATAAAAACCCAACCCTTTAAATCATTTGACAAATGATGCCTCAGTGGTACTAAAAATGTGGAATTCCAAGCTGGGAGCTCATCAGCATGTTAATGCATGCAGCTCTGCCTGGAACACAGCATCTTAATGATTCCAAAAGTGCCAGTGCACCACTCCTGGGGATGGGACACAGCACCATGCTCCACCAGCTCCCACCATTTTCCTTGGACATTGAACATTCCAAACTGGTTATCAGAAATGAAACTGGCACAAAACAGGGTCAGAAGGGCCCCAACAAGCTGCTGTATTTCAGGTTTTGGAAGGTCATTCTGTAATTCTTGCTGTGGATCAAGACAAAACCTCTTCAGGTGTTCCCTGCTGCCCCAGAGCCCAGCCCGGCCCCGTGCTGCCGTGACACCACCTGTCCCTCGGGCACTGCCCTGCCCAGGGCAGCACTGCCAAGGGCAGCATTCCCGCTCCCAGGGGCACAGAGGCTGCTCCAGCCCTGCCTGCCTGGCGGGGCACTGGCCAAGCGTGGCCCACGCTCCTGCAGGGGCTCCCGGGAGCCGATGCCGAACCCGCGGCTGTGCAGGAGCAGCCATGCAGAACACGCAGCCCCGTCCTGCTGGGACTGGTGATTCGGTGGAAAGAAGCCAAGAAGACTTTTCCTTAGAAAGCCCCATTACAGCATCATGTTTATGGGCTCCAAGTCCACAACACACTACTTACAGCATGAAATATGAGTGCACTGAAATCCTAACTGGCACTTTGCTCTGCTACTCTTCTAGCCAGATGGAATTTATGAATTGTGAGATTGATTTCCATTTCCAAGAGTGCTTAAATATGTGATGTACCTCTTTCCAATAGAGCACCACCCCTGACAATTCTGAGATCAATAGGAGCTTCCATGGTTTGATGTTTCCGTACAAGAAGATCTGGTAACAAACAGCAGCAGCTCGAGTGGCTCCTACTGCACGTGACGGGAGATTTAAACCAAATGCAGATGCTGCACAAGCAGCTGTTACCATCACTCCACACCAACAGTGGCTAGGTGTTTGCAGGGAACCTCAGTGCCCTGCAATCAGGATTAATCAGCTGCACAGCAACAGAAAATCCATGTTATTCCCGACTATGTTTGTCCGTTAAAACAGCTACGGAAAGCAAATGGAATGACAGGAACTCATCTGTTACCAGCAGCTTTTGTCACAGGGCAGGTGCAGCCCATGGCAAGCTCAGCACAGCTGAGGGGCCTCTTGCTGATGCCCCTGGTGCCCCTCACCAGCCCCACCACGGCCGGCCCCGCTGCAGCAGCAGGAGAGCAACATCTCCCCGCTGGTGCCCTTTGGCCTCGGCTCGGAACGCTGATAAATCTTCTCCAACCCCAACACTAATGGGTTCCTGTGTGGTTACTCCTGGAGAGGAGCCTACAGCCGCTGCCGACGGAAGGGCAGGATGCTAATTCACTGGGAATTCACCAAGGAGAGCTCATTTACTCCTTCAGCACCATCCCTTACGTTCAGCTGCTCACCCCATCTCCTGATTTTTAGCACCACTGCACTGCCAACGAGGCGAGGGAAGAGGCCCTGCAGCGCCGCAGCTCTCGGGTCCCCTCACCCTCCTGAGGGCTGCTGGAACTCCTGGTGCAACCTCCACCCTGCACTTCAGCCCCCAACTTCTCCATGTCCCCATGTTTCCACACAGCAGTGAGGAATCCTGTGGAATTACAGCTCCAGAATCGCTGACCATAACGTGCTTATACAGGCAACAGTCAATCTTGCACTAATTCCTGCCATCTTGGGAAAACATCCAAACCCTTGGTGGGCCCCACACTGCACCTGATGCAGGTAAAAAAAAAATCACTGTAATCTAAGTAATAAACTCTCTTTTTATCAAAGTCTAAAAACCACATTTTTTTGCCTGGAAAACAAGGATATGAATTTGCACAATAAAAGATAATTTTTTTACCAAATCTGCCAAGACTAGAAAGTTTTTCTTCTTTCCCTCCCACTTCACAATTCAGCCCTTACCCAAACCCTCTGTTTGCTAACGCTGCTCTTTAAACAGAATGCATGGAATTAAGTCACTAATTAGATGGAGGATTAAAAGAATATTCATGAATTGGACAAAGCAGAAAACAAACAAACACTGAGAAATGCAAATTTATGTTAATTTTTCAATATACCTTGATGATTGCTTTGTCATTACAGGGCCATAAGGCAGAAGTCAACAATTAAGAGTTATTAGTGGAATAAATAGCTGGAGAAGGACTCTCTGAAGAACGAAGCTCTTATGGACATTGTTTGACATCACTGCTTCTCACTGCTTCAGAAACTGTGACCTCAACAGGCTCAAACCCTGAAATCCCTTCTCATGGGCCCACGAAGGATGAAAAAGGATTAGAAATACACCAGCTAAAGGCAAGGAATGAGGATAATAAAATATGCACCAGCAATACTTTTGTACAAAGACACATTTCCTTCAAACTCTGTACGAGATGGGGGAGCCTCTGCTCTCTGACCACTGCTGCATTTCATCCAAAAGCACTGGGGAGGGGCTCAGCTGTCTGAAATCTACTTGTGATACCTCAGAAATGATGCCGTGACCTTGGAGAAGGGCCTGAAGGGCCTACAAAGCTGCAGGAGTTGCATTACCACCAAAAACACCCAACACCCTTCCTGACACCCTCTGGGAACGAAAAAACTTCATAAGGGATGTCTCAAGTTGCACCATGGCCGCAGTTGGATTGTCCAGACACAGCACCGGGCTTGGCCAGGGACAGACAGAAGGGGGATGTGGAGCTGCCTGTACAGGTGGGGTTAATCCCATTTTATGCAAGTGGTATTTATCCCAGAGGTGCATCGTTTAGAGGCAGTGAGGGCAGTCAGTTCTGGATGAAATCCTCACCCCACTGACACCAGTGGAGTCACTGATGGGTTCGGGCTGCCCACCATGAGCCCGGGGTGGATCTCCTCAAACCAGGGCAGTACTTAGGTGGGAACAAACAGTATGACTGTTATGGAAAAAAACCCCAGCTTTTGGTCTGGCTGGCTTGCCCCATTCCCTCAGGCAGCAGCATATTCCATGATCTCTCTTCCTCCAAACCTTTATGCTCCACTGTAGGCTTGCTACTCAGCATTGTTGATAGAGGGTGCCATGTGTCCCGAAAGCAGAGCTGCAATTAAAGTGCAGCACACACCCACTTTTGTGCCAAATTGTGGTAACTATTCACACATCTGGACTTTTTTCCCCTCAAAGCCTTTTGTTTCTTCTTCAAATTATTATCAAAGGCAGAATACTAATGAAAATTTTTGCAAAAATGCTGAAAATTGAGGTGCAACTCGGGGTTGCCCAAAACCTCTTTACCAGCAACCTTGTTGGGGAAAAAGATAAATAAATCAAAATGCAGTGTTTCCACATGGCAATCGGCTCCTCCACTGCGTCTGCACCTCATCAATCACGCATTGTCTGCCGGAGAGGCGAGCCTTGTAAATGTCACATCCACTCAGGCCCGAGAAGAGGCGAATCAAAATGCAGCGAGGAGTTTTAATTGGATAGTGTAATTAAACTAAAAAACCCCAGCAGAATAGCTTTGACAGGATAGATGAAGACCCCTTTTAATAGGGCTACAAAACAGATTTGTTAAAAGGATGAGGCAATGCGCGCTCCTGATTGCGCTCAGGAGAACTTTTATGGAGAGGCTGCTGGAGGGGGACGCAGTTAATCAGCGCAGCCCCGGCTGCGGCGGGAGCCGCTCCAGCGACGCCGTCCCCGACCCGCTCCTGCCCCTCTGCAGGGCCACCGGGAGGGACCCCTCACTGCCAGGCCCTTCCCTGGTGGGACACATCCTGCTGAGTGCTGCCTGGAGCCCCTGGCACAGCCTGGCACAGCCCAGGCCATCTGTGCCCGCTGCCGTCCCCCAGGCACCTCCTGCCTGCACGGCGTGGCCACGGGTGGGCTCATCCCTTCTGCTCCACGCTTGGACATTCCTACCATGCCAAGCCCCAAGTTTGGGAACATTTTCTCTGCTTGAACCTGTTTTTTACCTTTTGATCAGAACCTGTGATTAGTCTCCTATTGAGCAGGAATTTTACTGTGTTGCTTCACGCTCCGCTGTGGGAGCAGGGATATCAGGAGCCAGCACGTGATATTTCGTGCACCATTTGCAGGGCACACGCTGCCTCTGCTCTGGCCCCACTGCAGGCTCTGAGCAAACCTGCAATGGCTCTATTTAAACTCTCAGAGCAGCAGGAACCCAACAACTTCCCAACATTTTCTGGTGTTTTCAGCCCTTCCACAACCCAACGACAAATTCATTAAATTAGTATTACCCAATGTGCATAATCGGGAGGAACTGGACTCTGAATTAAAACGTCAAATACCTTTAGCTTTAAATGAACACTACATAAAGGGGGTTCAGGCATCACTCTGGCTATCACTTACAGCCAGGGTGAATACTGCTGGAAAAGCTATTTTCGTGCAGATGTGGAATTCAATGGGAAAGACTGACTCGTGTAGCAACATCAATCAAAACGTCGGCTCGGCTGGCAGCTCTCGACAGTAAGGCAGGTTCAAAGGTCACGGGATAAAGAAAAAGCCAAGCTCTGGTTCAGCTCTAATATCTCCTCGCTGGAAGTCTTACTGAGGTACCTGCCCCCCTTCTGTACTCGCAGCTTTCATTAATCTTCTTGCCATCTTTTTTAACTAGTCATGCAGAACCGCTCGATAGCGAGACATATAATGGGGAGGCCCTGTGCCTATTACCAGGTTAACACTCTGTTAAGCCCCAGTGCAACAATGGAATCAGAATTTAAAGGAAATCTTCAGCTGCAGGGTGCAAAGCGGGCAATTAAATTACAAACTGAAGTTACCCATGTACTCCGTGACCTACGGAACACCTTTGTTTAGACTTACCTTCATACTGAGGGTATTTTGACATAGCAACTGAGATGTCTCCACTTTATGAAAACAAAAAACAGGCATATAAAGGATCACAGAGAATGTTGCTTCAGTGTTTCAAGTAAATTATCAAATAAATCCAATTTCTGCAGCTTGTGTAAAGCACAGATGCCTGGGAGAACCCCAGAGCAGGTGCCCGGCCCATCAGGCGTGGTGGCCCCGTGGGGCTGCTCCGGGCTCAGCCAGTGCCCGGCAGCCCTGGACATCCATCACAGCCACTCTGACCACAGAGCACTGCACTGGGCAGTGGGCAGTGACACTGAAGTTTCTTCCCTGTCCAAGTAATGTAAGAGACATTACCAGAATCAGATTTCCTTTAAATTACACTATTGCAAAGGGATATAATTGTATTAAACGTATTATGCTGCTTCCTTAAGACTTTATATTATGTACACTTAATTGAGATACAAAGCTCTTTTCAGCTATAAAAATGACAACTACTTTATTAAGGCTTAAATCTTATTTCTCCATGATAGGATGCTTCCTTCCAAGACTCAAAACATTCAGAATCTCTTGTGATAATCAGGCCGAACCTGATTTAAAGAAGATGTTCGTGCCCAGTGTTGTCAGGTTCTAATGTCATTGGAGCAAGCCAGCAGGGCCATTACCTCTTCCCTCAGTCTAAATCCAGGGAGTCTGATTTAATTTACAAATAAAACTTCAAATTCTGACCCAGGGCTACTACAAGGGCAAACAAAAATCATCAGCCATCCCTGCCTACAACCCCCCACTAATGGCAAATGAGATGCCAGAGCTTTCTGTTTTCATTCTCTGTCCTCACTGCAGGCAGCTCCGAGTTCTGTGAACTCGCAGCACAGGAAAACTCAGCCTGTCCAGAACGGCTCCGAGACGTCCATCAATTTTCCCACCACACCAGCTCTGAAGCTGCTGAGTCCTTTCACACACACACAGAGGTGCCACTAAAGCTTCACTGCACGACCCAGTTCACAGAGACCTGAGGAACACGAGACTCTCCACTGCACCCTTACGCTGCTCCCAGCACTCAACCTCTATCCCCAATGCCCCTGGCCCTTACCAAAAAGTAGGGTCGCATTTGGAGGCTGGTGCAAAGCTTTCCCCTCTTCAGAACTACCAGAGCCCAGCCCAGCAAAGCAGAGCTCAGCTGGGTTCCAGCCCCACTGCGGGCAGCCCCAAACCCAGAGCCCGGCGCAACGGGACAAGCACAGCACTTCTGAAAGAGGAGATGGAGCATGTTTGTGTTACAAGAGATAAAAACATGAAAACAAAATATATTGCAGAACTCAAAGACCTTATCTGTACTCAGCCTTTCTTTGCAATAATTCATTCAAGAAAGATCCGGGAATAATTTTTGATGTAAACTCTGCTACAAACATACATCACCATGCTGATAAAAATCACAGACAAAACTTGTGAAATACAGTGAGTTTCATTCCTTTATGCTGCTAAAATAACTTTTTTCCATTTAAAATTCAAGAGATACTGATCTGCTGTTCAGTTCCCCAAAATGCATCATTCTGAGATGTCACACTAAAAGTCTTTTCTGCTGGCCTAAAATAATGACTTTTGGAACATCTTTAGTGAGTTGGGAAAAGGTCAGCAGTTTCAGGAGGAAGTATTTTCTCCTTCTGGAACCGTGCTGAACCATTATTTAGTAGGAGAAGTTTAAGATGTTCACATGACAATGAGCAAATAAACCCCTCAGTGCTGTAATGGTTGCCTTGGTTGCAACCTCTCCAAAGCCACTGTGATCTTTCACTCAGAGATCCCCATGGGCAGGTACTGCCCTCCTGCACCTGGGCTCTCTTTGGGGGTTGAAATTCCTGGGTTGGCAGGATTTGGGTACAAACAGTTTCCCACAGCAGCAGGTGCTGCCTCTGGGGCTGGAGAGCCCCATCCCAGCAGGACAGGCTCCGAGGTGCCCAGGGATTGTGCCCTGGTGTGCTGACAGCACTGGAAACCTCAGGTTTCAATTCGACTCTTCAAATACAGCCCCATTTTGTGGGCACCGTTTTATGCCCTCAAATGTTTGCATTTGCAGTGAAATGTGGCCACAGTGCAGAGGTGTGACAGGGGTGACCAGCACAAACTGCCCTTGGCACTGCATACAAAATCCTCACAAGTTTCAGACTACCAGGTCACTGGAGAAGCTTCTCCTTGGGGTCGTGCCAAGCCAAGGACCATGAAATCTTGATGGAGAGACAGAAAAGGAAGACAATGACTAGACCAAGAACATGGAGTAGGAAGGGGTAATGAAGGGGAGAAGGATATAGTTCAATAATTGCTGATAAAATCTGTGGCAGCCATAAATTTACTCTTCCAAGAGAATTCAACAGATCATTACCTCTGTAAATATGTATCACATAATTCTCCCTCTCTGTCACCTTGCAGATAAGTACTTAATACCAGCATCTCACTACCCTGCAGAGGCACAAGTGCAATAAAATCCATCTGAGCTTTTGAACTGCAGTCACTTTTTGATAGTAGACAGTTCCATTTTGGCCCCACTGGGAGCCATTGCCCAATTTCCCCAGGGCCCATCCTGCGCTTTTTAAAACAAATTTTCCAGATAGAAACTCTCATTACTCTACTGACACAACAAGCAGAAGCTTGTTGCTTTTTATTGCACTCTACAGAGCCAGCTCTGACCTCTGGGTGATGACTGAGCTGGGATGTCCAGCCTGTCCCCAAACCTGGCTGTCACCGCTGTCCTGGCCCAGCCACCACTACAGAACAGAATGCCCAGAGTGGCACCTTCCATCCCAGTGCCCCTGCAGCCATGGCTGAGGCAAATTCAGACTGAGCTGACATTTACTGCATGCCCGAGATCCTCAGTTGCACCAAAGATATTTAAAACCAGTCTGGAAGCTAAAAAGTTAAAAAAATTGCAATTATGTTGAATCATGGATCTGCTGGCTCTGCTGCAGGGCTGGAGACAGCTGGGCAGAGCCAGTGTTCCCTTGGTGTGACAGTGGGCAAGAAACACTGAGTGATGCCATTAGCTGAGAGCAGCATCAAAGGACACTCGTAAAATGTGTGTCTGTTTATGCTGTGTTCTCTATAACAGAATTGAGTCAGATTAAAAACATCCTGTAATGAATAAAATACACCTATAGAAAGAAAAGGACATGGTAGCAATAATTCTTTGGACATCGAGCACATCCAGGGAGGCAGAGAAGAGAGAACATAAATAAAAAGGACTACTCACTTGGGCTTTTTTCTTCCGCAAGGTCACAGGCACAGAGGAGTTCAGAATCGATTGAAATGGGTTTCTGCTTAATCCAAAACTTAGTGCTGGCCTTCTGATTAGTAACAGGGTCTATCTCTACCTTGTCTCCAGAAATACCTGAGATGAGAAAGAATAGAGAGCCACAACAGTGATCTGTTTAACCGATTTCATATCAGCCGTTTGACACACTTTATAAATCTTAAATGGGCTGAAGGTATATTGCCCTTCTGGGCTTTCTGAAAGCACGGGAGCTTTTGAAACCAGAAGCAAATGGTTATCAAACTGCATTGATAATCTGCATTTTATTCTCCCACATAAGCATACCAAAAGAAAGAAATATCACAGAAAAAATTCTTCTAAATGCATACAGAGCTCTTCTGGAAGCAGCAGCTACACGAGCTGCGAGATTTATAGGAGATAGTGCTGGTTTTGCAGTCACCACTGCTCTGTGTAATAGACACTATCACCACCAGCCCCACTCCATCTGCTGTACAGCAGACACAGAATCAGAATAACAGAACCAGAGGCTCAGAATGTGCTGAGTTGGAAGGGACCCATCAGGATCACTGAGTCCAGCTCCTGGCCCTGCACAGGACATCCCAAGAATCCCACCCTGTGCCTGGGAGCCTCTTGAACCCAGGCAGGCTTGATGCTGTGCTCACTTTCCACGGGAGCCTGTTCCAGAGCTCAGCCCCGCTCTGGGTGAAAACCCTCTTCCTGATATCCAACCTAAATGTCCCCTGACTCAGCCTCAGCCACTCCCTTGGGTCCTGCCACTGGTCACGAGAGCAGAGATTGGTACCTGCCCCTCTGCTTCCCCTCATAAGGACGCTGAAATCCACAACGAGGTCTGACCCCAGTCTTCTCTTCTCCAAACAAAGTGCCCTCATCTGCTCCTCATAAGATTCCCCCTCCAGACCCTTCCCCATCCTCATGGCCTCCTTTGGATGCTCTCTAATGGCTTAATGTCTTTTTTACATTAACATTTACAGTGTGGTGCCCAAAACTGCACACAGTACTGAAGGCGAGGCCACACCAGCGGCAGAGGGCAAGGAGCATCCTGCTGGAACCAGTTCAGGAGCTGCTGACACAGCTGAACAAACTTCCCAGGCAGCTTTTAACATCTAGGTGTGCAGAGCCCTAAAAACAATGATGTGTCTTCAGCCATGAGTTACAAGGTGAAGCTCATGAGGCATCGACAAAATGTCTGAATTTGCAAACCTCATCCATTTGTGTTCTGAGCAACTCCAAAGCCAAGGAGGCAGGAGCCACGGGGGGGGTCTGCGTGCAGCCCCTGCCCCAAACCCAGGTCAGCCTTGCCCACCCCACGGGTTATGGGGACACCCCATTAACCCAACAATGCTCTCTACCATTAAACATACGTCACATCAGAGAGATCACACTGCAATTAAGCATTGTATCAAGATACCAATTAACACCCAGGCTGCTGGAACTCACTAATTTGAGCAGGATGAGGCTGTATCTGGAGCCCATTTTGGTTTGTGATTTAATTTTGGACAGATTATGTAAAATCGGTGTTGGTATTTCACTGTAATGGTTCATTATTCCAAATGGTATTTGCCGTAGTTTAAGGAAAATGTGGACGTTGATGATACGAAGTCTTATTTTCTCACTAAAAAAATGTCAAGGGAAGTTCTAAAAATAAAGGTGCAAATTCTTTGTGTGCGAGGGCTGTTCCCCATCCCTTCCTCTAAGAGCATCACCCCTAAAAATATCATCAAAAAAATTTCAGTGTTTGGTCCTGCAACTTCAGAATTCACAGTCAGTCAATACTGTTAATGCACCTTGTTAATTTGATGGGATTTGTCAGGTAACTCCACTGGAAAATTATATAAAACTGTTCCAGATGAACAGATGATAGTGACATGAATTAAAGTGATAGAACAATAGTGGAATATAAACCAGAAATGACACCCAAAGTGGCTGTTGATTTATTGCCATCCTGAGTTTGGTTCTGGGCTTCCATGTATATTAGTGCTACAAATCTGGGTCCATTTAGCAGCGAGATGCTCATACATACATCACCAGCTCCTGCTCCAAGCCAAGGTCACTCCCCATTGCATCAATCTTCTCAGCAGAGGCTACTTCACCATTTTGTAACCATCTCAGATGGAACAGACTTCCTCCTCTTTCATCTTTTTTTTATCATGTAAAATACACTTTAACTTCTATTATTTTTATCTGCAAATTGTTGCTGTATACTTCATCCATTATTTCTGTATCTCGACATCGCTGGCTCAAGCTCACCCACATCCAGAGAGCACATTGACAAAGAATGTTGTCTTTTTTGTGTTATTGTTCTCACAATCTGGATGTGTTGAAACCTAAAATCAAAACAGTATTGTGTCTGTGGCTTCTGCAGTCTCTGTCTCGCAGCACAAATCACTCATACTCAAAACCTAAGTAAAAATGCTCCTTCTACTATTTTTTTAATTCATTCATTTTGTCAAAAGAAATGCCATCAATGCATGGGTCCAGTAACACTGTTCTGTTCTTGCTCCCTTTGTTGGGGTCTGCAGTTGCCCCCCCCCCTTTCTGAAATACTTGCCAGCAGTTGTTTTCCCAGACAATATGCTCCTGTTAGTTCTGCTAATGTAATACACAAGTAAATGTGTCTTATTCCCCCACAACATGATAGAGCCTTTGTAAAACTGCTGAGAGTGCTGCTGTGTGTGCATTACCCTGTGATATGGGTTGAAACACAAACCCCAGACCTTAAACTGCCACCTTAAATGCAATAACCCCATCACTCAGAGGGCTGGGCATTCCTCCCACGGCCATCCACACATCACCTTTTACTACAGAGCTATGCACGATGCACAGAAAATCAAATTTACTCCCGTATTTTCCATAAACCTTGTCTCAAATTCAATGATCAGGCCTCAAAACAGCTAAAACATTTCAAAGAGTGCAATCCACTCCTGCACAGCCCCCGACTCCATTGATCTGCCAACAAGGAGCAAAGGAATGACAGAGGATTCTTGGGGTCCTCGAGAAACACTTGCTTTGCTGTGGCTGCTACACAGAACTGATGGCTCAAAAAGGCTGCAAAGAAAAGTCTTTGCAACTGGCCATCATCAAACTGCTGGAGAACAGCTCCCAGACCAGTTACTATGACTGAAGATGAAAAATTAGCCCCCATTTTTTCCATTTCAGGGAGGAAGAAGCAGTCTGTCACTCACAGGCAGCATGTAACACTCATCAGCCCAAACCCCAACAGCCCCTCAGTCCTTATTTTACCAGTGCTGCTCTTTTAATACCTTTAAAAAATTCAGGAGAAACCCCAGCAACTTTGACTTTATCGAAAGAGGTTTTTTTTTCCTACACATGCCCAAGGTTTGAACACCCTGCTGGGGTTTTCTTTGATTTTTAAAAAATAATTAGATTATAAAACCCCATTGTCAGTGCACTGCCATCAAAACCACGCAAGTTCACAGATTGTTATAAAAGGGAAATTTTATGGTCCTTACAGCACTGGGCAGGGTCAGCTCCTCCACTGCTGCACAAGTTAAGCCATTTGTTTCATTTAACAGCTCTTCTCCCTTAACCATTTATCTTTAGTGATCTGTCATGACCTTTTCAAGCTCTCATTTCTGACACTTCCCAGATACAGTGAGTCAAACTTCACTGGAAGCAAACTATCACAGCCTGAGAGTTTGCTCAAACGCAGCGAACATGCCCAGCACTGCCCTGCTCCAGCACCAGCAGATAAATCCTGCCTTAACTAGACAGCTCAAAATAAACCAAAAAAGCCTCTTCTGTGAGAATTTTACAGACATGTATTCTTATATGTGCTTCAGGATGGAAGAATGAAGAGACTGTAGTGACAATAATACAGGAGTCGGTATAGTTTAACAATCCTACTGAATTCTACAGAATACATGTATTTTGTAAACATTATGGCACTTAATATCTTACTGCTGAATCATTTCTTTATGGAAGTATTTGCAGGAATGTCACAGGTCACCTACCAATGCATCATTAATCAAATTTTCACAATTTAAACACAAAGATAAAAAGCCATTCAATCATTTTAAAACAGTAATGGGGCTTTTATAATTCAGGATTCTGTCAGCCCTTGGCCTTCGAGTTTTCAAAAGCATTCAGCGAGCCAATAAGGACAATATAAAACCTTTAGAGAATGCTCGTTTATTTTGTTCCACCTCCAATTTCCACTAGGTCGTTAAAAATCTTTCAGTCTCAGAAAAGGAAAAACCCAATAATTCCCAATTTTGCAAAGCCTCATTTAAAAATAACAAAACAGTTGGCAAGAAGCTTTCCATTAGGAAGCCTAGACTGAAAAAAAAGAGACGAGGTCATTAAATAATGGCCTTCGTTCAGAGGCAACATGTGCAACTGATTGGGGATAATAAAAATACTGAAGTACTTATTTTCAACCGAAAGCAATATTTTTAACTGCTGAAACGCCAGCAACACTTTCCAATGCTCCACGAGAAAATGGACCAAGGTGATAATGATGGCTTCAGAATGGCCTGAGGTGGGCAGGCAGGGTCTGAGCTGCTCCCTTCTGCTGCACACAGATTGATTTACCTAACTGCACGTCCGTGGTGAACCGCAGCCTGTGGATCATGCTGACTTTGAAGGACTTGTAATGGTGGCTGCTGAGCATGTCCTGGACTGTGGCAATATCGATCTGGGGATCCTCCTCCGAGACCTCTTCTCCTCTTGAACCTGCAAAACAAGGCCACAGTCCTGAAGGGGAGGTTTGGCACAAGGCACACGCTCAGCTGGCTGAGGGAACACTAAATGCTCAGGGGGTGTCTCTAGGAGGAGGAAGTTCCATCCTCCACCCCAGGTCAGCCACTAAGGCACTGAGGCCACGATGGCAGACATTTGTGGCCGCATGAAGAGCAGCACACCATCCCAGTGGCCGGCTCCTCGAGGGAGCCCTGGATCCCAGGTATCCCAAGGGCTGAGAGGGGGGACCCTGCCGGGCACCCACCTCCTGTCACCCAGGAAGGAGCCCAGGGAGGGGGCCAGAGCTGCCCAGAAGTCCACCCAGAGGTGGGCCCAGAGGTGCCACCCTGGATGCCAGCACCAGCACAGATCTCCCAAGTGCCGGCAGCACCCTGGGCACATTGATGTGAAGCTGCACTTTATTTACTGATTAGTATTCTCATTACCACTGCAGGTACTGCCTTTATAAAAGGCAACAACTCATTAAACCAAAATGCCAATTACTGAAAAAATATAATGCACTTTAAAGATTTTTTACATTTTATGACGTTGGATTAACACCAATTTCAACATTACTATAATGCGATATATAATTGCACAGAGTAATTTCGATGCCAGCTGCTAATAAAGCACCTCAGCTCGAAATGATCGTTCAGATGCTGGTAGATAAAGTGGCATAAATATGTTTGAAAACTGATTTAGCTTCTTACAGGAGATCCTGAGGAATGACACATTTTGTTTAATATCCTGGCTAATGTAGTCCTAAAAGCTGAACCAACTGCCAGTTCAGAGAACTAAATTTGCTGCAGGAGATTAATGAAAACTTTATATTTTGCTGAAATTTTAATAATGGGAAGATGAGATGATGGAGTTTTAGTACAGATCTTAAAGCTCCAGCAATGCAGTTACCAACTTGTTAGATTTTTCAGTATTAATTTTACTTGAGACTTGTACTGTTGGAGTGGCCTCAACGCTACACCATCGTGAGCATCTGCTGTTAAATGAGTCCAAAACCACATGGAGAGCATAAAGCAGGAGATTCCCTTGTCACTGGCTTTCACCACAGCTTTCCCAGTGCTGCCCTCCCCACACACCTTCCTTTGGGGAAGGGGGACACCAAAGGGTTAAGCTACAAATTGGGCTGTGCCATTCGACTTGAAAGGATTCCAAAAATCAAATTAAACAGTCTCCATGTGAATTTATGCAGAGCCATCTTAACACTGCAACCACTCCATGCTCCAGAATGACAAGATAAATTGTAATGGCTCCTTCCGAGACATTACAATGCATTTTGTCACAGACCCCTGTGTTAATGTCTCTATACTATGGATTATCATAATGTATCATGTCAAACCCTCATGCTGCACTACTCTGAAGATACACTGAGATATGTCAAACTTTTTGGTGCACTTAAAAGCATCTTGAGAGACTGTGGTGTGGCGGTGCCTGGAAGTGAAGCAGGAGGATGGCAGTGGCACTACTGCTGAGAGCCAGCCGGGGCCACTGGAAACTGCAAACGGGGCCACTCCGTGCTGGAAACCAGGGGGATGCCCCCACAGCCCTGTGCCCACGGTGTGTGGTCACAGTGGCACCCTGTGCTGGGACAGGAGCTGTGGCACAGCAGAACTGACCCCTCCACCTGACCCTGGGCTGCCCACACAGCCCCCAGGACACGCCTGAATCCCCCTGAAACAGAGTGAGATCGGTCACTTGGGCCAACCTCCTCACTGAAAACCCTGATTTTTAAATGAGACCAACAGCAATGGAACAGCAGCACCAGATCCATGAGCTGAAAACCAGGCAGAAGCTAAACCAGAAGCCTCCTCTGACAGGGACCCCTGCCAGCACCGGGGGACAGATAAAAATGACACATTAGGAATGCCACAATACTGAAATGTCATATGCAGCCTATTCAAGAGCAAGTGAACCTGCATTTCCTTGATAAAACAACAAAATACAAAGTTAACTGCACTGCAAAAATGTCCCTTATTACTTTAATGTACTAGAATATTGCTTAATGAAAGTTCTTAATTGCAATACAATTAATTACATACACAGAGTCCCCAATTACATTTTCCAATAAGACATTGGCTTTGCTATAGGTCTAAAGGCACTAAACCAATTTTAATATATTAAGACCAATTTCCCTTGAATACTAATTACTATCTAATGATAAAATGAGAAAGAGGAACTTTCCAGAAATAAGATGGCAAGAATAAAACTAAATTAGCCATGAACGGCTTGCTACCACACATAAAGGCATTCCACATTACAAAGTGCAGCTTTCAGTTTAAAGATAAATCTTTGTGCAAGTTAAAAGTTCTGCACACTGGAAGCAGTTTATTAGCTCGAATGCTATTAGTAAATGCTGGATGGAAAGGGGATTTCTCCATACATATTTCTTAATAATGGAAAGTTTTTGTTTCATTTAATACCCTGAAATATAAACTTTCTCTTTGCCCAAAGGAATGTGGCTGCTCTTCTCTCAGCAGATGCTTGGCATCATCCATATATATATTTATAAATGACTATGAGACTATGAAGAGCACATTTACAAGTAATAGCTGTTACAACAGAGCTTTTTCTGACTGGCATATCAAAGCTAAAAGTATTTCAAATCAAGACAGAATGCACAAAGTGAATATTTCAGTTTGATGATAGGATTGTCAAGCCATTATTTTATTAATAGTGCAAAACTGTCAATATTTCTATTCTAATGTCATGCCAAGACATAGCTCCTAAGCACCCCAAAATCCACTTCCTGACTGTGCAGGGAGGGGCCAGGCTCTGCACAAGGCAGGAATTGTGACTGATCTCACAAACTGCACTGTCCTTGAGCCCCTCTGTGTCCAGGGCCAACGCTCAGCCCCAGGCATCACCCTGCCATGGGAATGTAATGTAATAATGGGGTACAAGCCCCACCTGAGAAGGGCTCCAGACCACACTCTTAGATGGGCACCATTGCTGTGCCAAATGAGGGCAGGAATGCTCCCCAGTTAAGGGAATTTGGAGCTGGCAGCCTCAGGGATCCATCCCACACCTCTCCAGCGCTCTGTGGAGGAGCAGGGCTCACTTTGGTGTCCCCTGGCTAGGAGGGAAGGGGAGCAGTGCAGCACAAGGACTTCAGGAGAAGGGAAAAGTGTCCCCTCAACGCTGTGATTGACATTTATTTTGAGGCAAGGCTCCTGAGGCTCTCCTGGAGCAGAGCAGGCTGGCTGCCTTCTGCTACACCACTTATAAACTTCCAGCAGATTTACTCTTTAAGTAATGGTGCAACCTGAACCCAGGCACTCACAAGAGCAAAGACCTGCAGGAGATACAGCTACAGGCCACAGGCTGGATTCCTCCACAGATGATGAAAATACATTAAAAATGCAGTATCTACAGTATTCTTTTAATTACAGAGCCCGGGTTAAAAAAATGTTATTTTAAATCACAAGCAAAACCCATGGAAGTATGACTAGTGTGCATCATTTCATAGATTAAAAATCGATACAAAAATAATAGGTGGGATGCAGACGTCGGGGAATTCTGGCTTGTGGAAGAGCACAACTCGATTAGTGAGGTCAGAATTGCTCCATTTCCTCAGCACAGCCCCCCTGCTCCCTCCGGCCAAGGTCTCTCCTACAGATTCTCAGAACCATTTTATGAAGAAATGAACCAGGAGCACCAGGAATATTTTGGGAGCCAGTCCCACCTTAAGGAGAGCAGCAGCCCAAGCTGTGAGTGTTAATCTCAGCCCCAGCAGCACTGGAAGCTCCTGGTGCTGTGTCTCACTTTTGCTATTCCCTGAACAGAGCAGAGGCTGGAACCAGGAGTGCTGTGGGGATGCTCTGCTGCCATTCTGGGATAAGGTACAGTTGCTACAGCCAAAAAGCATCAACTGAAAGGTTTAACCTTTGCACAAAAAGAAAAAACTCTTCCACTGCCTGAAGCAGGCTCTTACTGTGGCTGTGTGCAGTGCTCTTGGCTGAGACCAGAACTGACCAGTTTTACTCATTAGTACAATCAACATTTTTACACAAAATGGAATGAAAGAACACCAAAACTGAGAGCGTGGCTGCTGTAAAGAATGAATGGACCAAAATGCCATGGGGAACAAACACAAATCAATGTTAAATGTTTTTTTTTAAAATTTCATATTGTTTCATGTGAAGAAATAAATCAGGAAATAAATATTAGGATCATTAAAACAGTAATAGAATAAAAACATTTGAGCAGAGCTGGAGAGAAGATTATTTGTCTGGCACTTCAAAAATCATCAAACTGCTCTAGTTATTTCTGCATGGCTAATTTCTTTAAATTGTATTAGAAAACCCCAGTGCCTCTGACAGCCACATTGACACGGCACAACACCCTGCAGACCAACCCCTCGACTCACTGAGCAATGTCTGCAACACAGACAGGTTCATATTTCGTGTTTTTCAGGGTTGGTCATAACTTTACAGAGCAGAGTTTAACAGCAAAAGATTAATCATGAAGTGATAAACAGGATGCAGACTATTTACTAAAGGTATGAAATCCATCATTTCCCTCTGGAATATTGTTTTGGCACCACAGAGAAGTGCCTCGGGACACAGAGTCTCGTCAAAATGTACTTGCCCAGACAGTACAGCCTGTGTTCCAAAATACATAACTTATGTGAGTTTAAGCAGTTTACAAGAGCAAAAGTGAAAAGGGGAAACATACTGTTCTCCCGGACAAGGCAGAATTCCAAAGTGCTCTGGCTCTCCAAGGTACAGTCTAAATCTACTGGGACATTAGGTTCACTCTGCTTCTCCAGCCGATACTGAGGACCTGAAACATAAAGTAACTTGTAAAATCATCTGTTTTCTAACAAAGTGATGGCTTAGCATGTTCAACTAACACGAGGTTACTCGCAGCCCAGGAGCACAGCAGGTGGGTGCTGATGTCTCAAAGCCCTTTGCCAAAGGGAAGGGCCCTGTCAGAAGCTGGAGGATGGTGTGGAAGGAAACAACACATTCCCGTTGTCTTCAGCTGTCCCCGGCGTGACCTGGCAGACCCCTGTCCAACACTCCCACGTTGTTCCTACACCAGATGAGCCTGTACCAAACCCCCTGCCCATGCTGCAGGGCAGGAGCACGGCCTGGTGTGGGAGATGCCTGCTCAGAGCTCGCTGTACACTCAGGGGGGATCTCCTGGGCTTCTTTCCAGAGCAAAGAAGCCCCCTGTGTTTGCTCCCTGCTGCCTGTCCCTCTTGCCTGCACAGAGCACTGGGAAATACCTGGGAAGGAAATCAGCCCTTCCTTATGACCTGAATTTTGTGGTGAAACCCATCGGGCCAGGCAGGGCCTGGGCAGGGGTCAGTTGCTCTCAGGCCAGCAGTGACCAGCGCTGCTCCCCTGGCTGGCCTGGGACAATGGGGACACGGGGGCCTGGCATCCCCCACAGCTCCAGGCAGGTCACTGAGAGGTGGATTTTAGCTTTCCCCAGAGTTCTGTGCACCATTACCACTGAACTGCATCACACAGAGGGACAGATGCTGCTGCTTAGAATGAGTTATTTTCACATTTTAACAGCACATCTTGAAGGTTCAGGTGCCAGCTTCTTTCTTCCCCAACCAAATCCCCGAAGTAAGGACAATACCACTTAAAAAGCTGTTTTACAACTACAGAAAATGCATCAAAAATTGTTTTGACAAAAACCAGGCCATTTAAAAAACCAAATCTTTTAGTTGAATGGATCTTTAAACTACATGCCTTAACTGGAACAAAACCACGACACACTGATCCAGTTCCAGGTGGGACCCTGAAGAAGAAAAGTCCCTTCCAAGGGCAGGAGCTGGTGGGGGCCAACGCCCTCCTGTCCTCACTCCACCCTGGAGCAGCACAGGGTGACTCCACTCCTGCTCACACCTGAGACCTGAAGTGCACACCAAGTTCTTAGCCGTGTATTTTCCACATAATACAGTAAAATAACCTGAACGGATACCTGAAAAATCTTAAGTGATTCAAAGCCCCTTTAACCAGGTCTCAAAGTAACAAAAAACCTAGAGCTGAAAGAGTGAAATCTATTCCCTCTTCACCAGTACTTAAAAGATTTCTGACTGTTTGCTGACTTTGAATTAAGAGCATATATGATGAAATATTTAAAATATATTAAAAAAATTAAGTCTTTCAGCCTCAGATGGCACGCCTAAGGAATGGAATTTGTTAGCCAATTAATTTTAAATTTACTACAGCAGAATTTCAATTACAGCTTCTCGTTCCATCTCCCCAAAGCCACGTGAAGCACTCCCCGCTTGGCCTAGGCGCGCTCCCTCCCCGAGGGGAGCATTATGGACACCCCGTATTCCCAATGCCACTCAGAGCAGATAACAGGCTTTTTGCAGGACACAGGAGGAGCCCCAGCAGCTCCCACCCTGCCCAGCACAACCAGTGATGGCACGTGGAGCTGCCAAAGCACCTGCAGTGCAAACCACGCTCGAAAAGTGGTGGCGATGTCTCAGTGCAGCACACAGAAAAGCAAACAGACCCAGCACCATCACTGCTCCTCTCCCGGCTACTGGAAATGTGATTAACAATTTAAATTTAAAATAAATTAAATAAACAGAGGCCTGCTTGTTAGGCAGAAGCAAAATATACTGAATTGAAACAAATCTCAAAGAAGTAAATACATTTGGATTTAAAATCTGGTGTAGGTTTAAGAACAGGCCAGTGACAGCACAACCCAATGGCTTTGTTCATCCCAAGCACCTTCCAGAGATTCCCAAGCTACATCCAAGGGAACTGCTGGCTGCCATCTGAACATCTTCAGTGTTGGTACCCGGTCCCAAACCCCTGCTCAATGGGGGCAAACCCTGACACGATGGAAAGGTTAAATGCAGGCAGGGTTCACCGTCTCTCCGTGTGGATCCGATTCCACCAGCTGGATCCACCCCAAAACCAACACCACCCATATCAGAAACAGCCCCCACGCAGCTGAACCCCGCCGAGAGCCATCAGGGGTCACACCCCTCAACACGCCCTGCAGTGGCAAAGGTTCATTTTTATCTGGAGCAGCTTGAGAATTCCATGATCAGGTAAATTGTTTTACCCAGTTCGTGTCAAGCCTGTATTAACTCTGCTAATAAAGCAGGGAAATGCAGCTCCAGAGCAGGAACCAGGTCAAGCTGCCTTATGGATAGCTCCTTAAAAACAGAAAATACTGAGAAATTATTAAAAAAGTGTAAATGGATTTTTAGAGAGTATCTACTCTTCAATTATGCTTTAAATATCTGTCCACATTTACACGACCTCTGCTTCCCAACAGATGAAGAACGTTAGGCTGAGTCTGTGGAGGAGTTTTACTACCAGGCTTCTCTCACAAGTTCAAATGATGTCACTGTAGTAGGAATATTGGATAATTTAATGGTCTCCTAATGGAATCTTGCTCTGTGAATTTCAACAAAATTTCAAGTGGCAATATCAAAGATGGATTTTATGGATTTCTGTAATCTCATGCAAATGTTCAGTGTAAAATAAACCTTTAAAATCCTGGCATGGACTGTCCTGGCCAGTGCCCCAAGCCAAGCTCTCCTGCTGATGGCAGCTCCCAGGGCTCCACACCCCTCCTGTGGGTGATCCTCCATCACACACATCCCTTCCATCAAAATCCCCACTCTCACCATGGACTGTGCCCACAGATACCCACTTGGCTATTTCAAGACATCCCGTTAGAGACAGGAATGTTCATCAGGAATTAAAAACAAGGAAACAGACCCCAAGACCCACAGCTTCCCCATGAGCACACAAAGCTGCCTGGGAAGAATCCCACCCTGTAATCAAATTAAGCGTCCCCCTTGCAGAAGGGAATGGCCACCCGCATACCAACAAACCAATTCTGTTGCCATTTAAGCTGCAAAGCTTTCAGAAAGGGCTTTTGAAAGCATGACCCATCAGTTCTAATTTTTAAAACTTATCCTTTCAGTCAAGACTAGAAAAAGGCCCATTCCAACTTTTATCTCCGCTACAAAGTGCTGTTATCTTGGGCTGTTGTCAGGAGCTCTCTCTCTCTTTCTGCTGACAAGCAGAGACTAGAGAGATAAGATTGGGAACGAATCTCACTTCTCTGAGTAAATAAATAATCAATACTCATCTAAATGTAAATGAGAAAGTATCCCCCTCTGATAACAGGGCTCTTATCAAACAGCCAATTTTCTGCAGACATTTGGCCTCAACCAAATCACCATCATTCAGCCCCAGCCTAATGGCTAAAAATCGTAACTAAATTGAACCGATCACCAGAGATCAACTAAGTTCAGCCATGGCTACTACGGGTTCAAATGTTTGGAATGCAATTTTTCCCCCATTAACTTTCAATAGCAATGAAGAATGCCACGGTCAGGGGTGAATCTGCACAATAAACAATACTAACACTGCAACAGGGAACCAGGCTTTAAACAAAACCCTAACCAAACCCCTCTCCATCTCCAAACTAGTTACTGGGGTGAAATAAGGATTACAGAAAGAATATTTAATGTTTGTGGACTTGTCAAGCCTAAACTAAAAAGACCAGTATCAACAAAAAACCCCAAATGGTTGAAAACTGAGCATATATTTTACAGACTTAGTCTCTGCAACAAAACACATCCCTACCCCTGTGCATCCCTCTCTTCACCTTCAAGAGCTCCCATAATTCTCACCAACACCCCAGTTCCACCTGTGCTTTCTGTCAGCTGTTTCTGCTCCCTTTACAGTCCATGCTTTTGTCCAGAACACTTTTGAATTTCCCATTTCCATGACATTTACCTCCTGAATTTATTACACTGTGTGAGGAAAAGAATCCCTTTTGTTCCAATGAGCCATTGCCACCCCAGTGTTTGGGGCGAGCAGCTCCTGTCTCTGAACTACCAGGATAAACCCTTCCCAATTCTCTGTCCCCACCACCTGCACTTCACAGACCCCTCTCCTACCCAGTTGTGCCTTTTCCACACTAGAAAAGCCCTTCCCTCCTCAGGATCTGCTCCTCTTTTCACGTGCCTGATCCATTTCCACACTCATCCCTTTCTGCATCTCTTCACTTCTCTTTTTTGAGACAAAATATAGAAATTAAGATGTGGGTTCATTGGGATTTATGGACCCAATTCCTGATGTTCCATTTGTTTTTCTGCCTGTTCCTACAAGGAGCTGAAGTGTTCAGAGGACTACTCGTGATGACGCCGGATACTTTTCCTGACTGATGGAAGGTAATTAGAGCCCATCATTGTACACATACAGTTACAGTTGCTTTTCACCATGTATATTATTTTGTACTCATTGACACTGAATTCCCTCTCTCATTTTATTGTCCTGTCACTCAGCACTGTGGATACCTCTGCAGTGCTTCAGAGACAGCTTTTATTTGCACTATTCTTACCTCCTTTGTATCAACAGCACATTTTGTCACATCAGCATTCACATCCTTTCCATGCCCCACATTAACGAACAATGCAGGTTCCACCAGTTCCACTGGAGCTCCACCAGTAACCTAGTTACTAATCACTGAGGGCCATTATTCCTATTCTTTGTTTCCTGTCTTTTAATCAATTATTAATCCATGTGAGGATCCTCCTTCTCATCCTGTGACAGCTTAATTGCTTTATGAGCCTTTGTCAAATCTTTTTTTGGAAATCTAAGCATGCCATGGAAAACCCACCATCCCATTCAGATGGTCTCTGGCTCCCTCACAGCCTGCTCTGCCCGTGTTTGCCCCTGTATATTGCATTTGCTCACATGTCATCCATTAATTCTGCTCTTTGCTAGGGGCTCCTGTCACGGTTCCACCCTTTGCCTGGTGAGAAAGCCCAGGCAAACCGGTCTGTCCTGGAACTCCTTCCACAAACCCCTGCCACCACCCACACCCGAGAGCAGCTGGTGTCAGCAACACGTCCAGTGCCGTGTCCGTGGTGCAGCATCTCCACACCTCCAGCACACCTCAGGCTCTGCTGCTGCTTGTGGGCTTTGCAGGAACCATGGAATCACAGAATGGTTCAGGACAGAAGGGAACCCTAAAGCTCATTGAGTCCCTTCCCCTGCCATGGCATGGACCTTCCACTGTCCCAGGTTGCTCCAAGCCCTGTTCAACCTGGCCTTGGGCACTGCTGGGGATGGGGCAGCCACAGCTACTCTGGGCAAAGGAAATAACAAAGGAAAAGAAAAGATAACACAGAAAATAAGAAAGGAAAAAATCAGAAATGTGGACAGTTAGGCAGCCACAGCTAAACAGCCACGGTGAGAGATGCTGGGCAGGAGGGAACAAGCAAAAGGGAACTGAGCTGTGCCTGAGCACTATCCACAGGCAGAAGACAGGAGAGCAGTCAAAAAACCCCTGTTGATAAACACTTAACACTGATGTCTGTGGGACTTTCCATTTCAAGTCCCTCCTTTCACAAGGATTTGTGATTTATTGCCTCGCTGTTCCATCCCTGGGCTTTGAAAACGCGATTCTGCTTGAGTTTAAACTATATTTATATTTATTTTTTTGTTATCGCTTTTTTATTATTGCTATAGAAAATATTTGCTGGAAATATGTTGCAGCTATTACAAGGTCATAAAAAAGAGGAGATTTATGTATTTCTATCATTTCAAATAGTCTGTCAGAAAGTATCAGTCGTGCTAAGTGTAAGACTGCTGGATTCCAGTGTTCCCTCTGCCAGCACATGGGCAGCAGATGGAGGAATTAAAATAGCTCAGTGTGGAGGCTCCTTGGGTGCTGGCTGGGAGGAGGGAAACCGAGGCAGCTCCTTGTCCCCCTTGGGGAGGCTCAGGGGAACCCTGGTTTCCCATGGATGCTGGACACAGCCCCTGGGCCAGGGGACGAGCACTGGACCATAAACAACAAGGGCTGAGGGAGGAGCGGGATGAATCCACTGCGGAGAGCAGAGAAAGTGGGAACAGGGAGAGGGCTCAGGCCTCCTTCTGAGGGAGTTTTCTTAGAACGTGACAGGAGGGGCAGGATTCCATTGTGTGCTTGGCAATGACAATAAAACAACAGAAAATATGTAAACAGTGTGAGAGGAACTGGCTGCAGAGCAGAATGTTTACATCTCCAATCCTGCTGCTGCGAGGACGTCTTAAATCTGTTTATCTGCTAAAAATCCCCAAAGCCCCTCAACACCTCTGAAGTGGAATAAAGATTTTATCATTACAAATGCAAATACTGGTTAATAAATAAAGATATTTAAATAGCGAAAACAAACTTTTAACATTACACACAAGCATGAGAGGGGCTTTTTTAGCCCAATCTGTTTTTCCTTAACTTGCACTGTTGTGACATTACCGAATTTTACACACAGTTATCTGCCGCTCTCCACAGAAATACAGATGGTTTTTGTAGAAATAAACAGTCATTTATATGAAACAATTGTAAAATAGTTTATGGAAACCAGTGGTGTAATGCATTCAAATAAATGCCAGGCCCGGTTGATGGAGAGCCAAGGTGTTAAATCACACTGCTCAGGAATTCAGCTGTGGGAAACAGATAGTAAATCCAGAGTGACAGAATTTCCAGTGATGGCAAAGGTTTCTGACATCTAGTCCAGTACACAAAAACTACAGCAGTTCAAACCTATTTTACTTAACACTACCTTGACAGCCAGTGAAATTAAAGAATTTAGTCAAAAGCCCCTTAAAAAGAAACAAACACTTCATTTCTGGATTGCTTTTCTGGGGAACAGCAAATGTGCAGCACGGCCAGCAGCAACCTGGGCTGTGCACAGCATCAACAGAAGGGTTTTACTTAATTGCCACCTTTTTGCATTAGCAATATGTAGCTCTAAATAAAGCTGAGACAAAATCATCCTGTTGGATCTATAATGTAAAGCACCTACAGCAGAAATCCAATGTACAGATTTTATTTTAAACTCACAGCTCTGGGAGGCGGCGCGGGGGCAGCGGCTGCTCCGAGCCACCGGCAGCCCCGAATTGTCCCCAAGGGACTGTCCTGGGGCCCAGCCCAGATGGGCATTCCTGATGGATCAGCACCAGGGCTCTCCCTCTGCCTGGATTATCAAGTGACAAAGGTGCTTTTCCCTGTGAATGTCCTGCAGTTTTGGGCAGCACAACCACGGTGCACTCGAGGGTTCACGAAAACAGAGCAGGGAGGAGCTGGTCCCATGAAGGTACCAGGTACCAGCACAGTCTCTGTTCATCAGAGTGGGTGAAACACAAAAACCTCAGTCACTCAAACACTGAGCTGCACAGTTTAAAATGTCACATAAATTACAGCAATATTATCAATCCAGAAGAACCAGTAGCCACGTGAATTCAATACCAACAGCTCCAAAACAGACTCTGTTCAATATTTCACTTTCATTTCGGAGGCTGAGCATGAAAAATTCTTCGCACCCATCCAGCCTCCACCAGCCCAAGGCACAGGGCTAACTAGCCATTGCTCTTCTGACCAACTATTCACAACCTTTACTCCCAACGAGCTGTTCCAAGTACACCAACATCCCCATCCCCCGGCATGCCGGGGTCTGCTCAGCGTCACCAGGCTGGGGAGAAAGGGCGTGTGGAATAAATCATCCCCGCTGCAGAGCAGAGCTGCAGTTGGGAGGCAGAAGGAAATCATTCCCAGCACTTCCATCACCCCTCTCTGCACCGAGGGGCTTGCCCTGCTCACCCATCCTGCTGTGGGGAATACCCTACAAAAACCAGCAGTGAGCAGCTTTTCCCCTTCCTGGATCAGCTCCTGGTTGGGAGTGGTGAGCGGAGCCAAGCCCAGCTCTGGGAATGCTGGCACTGAGTGGGGTGCAGAGACAGGAGCCAGGCAGCTCCTGACCCAGCTCAGCCCCGGCAGAGTGGGGACAGTGTGGGGACAGCCTGGGGACAGCGTGGGGGCAGTGTGGGGACAGTGTGGGGACAGCCTGGGGACAGTGTGGGGACAGTGTGGGGACAGCAGGAGGACAGAGGGGCTGTGTCCCACCCGTGCCTCGAGAGGGACCTGACCAGGGCTCTGCAGACACCGGTGTTCTCTGAAATGCAAATCCTGCTGATAGAAACAGCTCAGTGCGAGGAAACCCAGGACTGCTGAAGTATTTCCAGGTAAAGCCATTCATAACCCGGGCACCAGGCTCTGCAGGGATGCTGTAATGATCCAAAACAAAGCTCTCGGAGCCAGAGAAACTCACAACTACCATTAAGCAGAAAAGCACGAGTGTGAACACAAGGAAATACAAATTAATTGGCTTTTCACTGTCACAGATGCTGGGGCTTCCATCCCAGAAAGAGTCAGAGCAAACATATGCATCGCCTACTCGAACATATTTACTTTTAAATTTAAACTCCTCAGTTACCATCATTCCATGACAGTATCAAACTTTAATGACAGTTTATTCTAATTGTGGTTCATCTGTTAAAAGTGCTTTAATCACAGGACCGTGGCTTTCCATAGTATCTTTTTAATTCTCCTTTTTTTAAATGTATGAATAAATACATACATGTGCAATCAAAATAAACACACACCTCCCTATACAGATATTTTTTTGTCCTACTCTCGCACCAACAAGGTAGCATGAGGAAGAAAAACCCCAGCAAGGCCTGCAGCTCCTCTAGCAGCTGTTTTAGAACATTCAAGACATGAAATTTGACATTAAATGTGGTGCTGACACTGACAGGCCAGAAACTGAATTTTCAAACACAACTCAGATCTCTCCTCCCCAGCTGCTCCTCAAACAAATATGAGCCCCAAGCAGAACTCTTCTTCTGAGAATCTCCAGGTTCTGAGGGGCAACTTAAACTTTGTGTGAACAAATCTAAAACATGGGAATGATCAACCACCACAAAACCTGGGTCTGTAACACACTGTGCTCCCAGGTACCTGGGGACGAAATAGGCTCTTTTTCCTGGCCTTGGCAGCTGTAATTCCTCTGATTCTGGTGTAGAGACTAAAATATGATATGGAGACTTTTAAGTCCTACCCCTGTTTCTTGAATCTTTCTCTTTTCTTATTATTCAGCTTCCTGTGGCAGTGAAATAATACACTTAAACAGACCAGAAAGATTATTTTAGACTATTTTTGGTCACTTTACACATTTTAAAGAATGCAAAAAGCACTGGTTGACAGCTGTTAGGGACTTGAATGTTATTGCAAAGCAGCTGTTTTCATTTATCGAAAAAGTATTAATCTTTCTCCAAACTCACAGAACACTGAGCTAATAACTCTCCCTCTAACCTACGGAAAATACAGGTCACGTCTGTGCAATGTTGGCAGAAGGTTTTGTTTATAACAATTAAACTTGTAGAGCATTTTGTTCTTAAAAGGACTGAGCCTTTCTGGTCGGGCGATGTTTGCAATCGGAGGCAGCTATTAAATAATAATCAGTAGCATGTTCACCCTGCAAAGAATTTCTACTTAAAATCAGACAAGATTAATCAGAGGAGACGTCTCTGTTCACTAGAAATTTCAAATGAAGAGAGGCTGACACGGACCAGGAACAGGCAGGATTATTCCAACATTTCAGCATTTTATGTTGTTTAGTTTTGTCTCCCATCTCCTTCTAAGAACATTCGGTTTTTATATACTGACATCGATGCTTAATTTGTTTGAAAACAAAGCCTCTGCACACATTCTCTCTGCATTGTTATTTACTTTACATTAGTATTTATAGTCCATTCAGTCAAGCACTGGAGGAGAAGGCAACAGGCGTCCCAGGGAATGTGTTTGTTGAAGAGCAGCAGGAATGAGACAGCTCACAGGCAGGGAGATAACTTCCAAGTGTACATATAGTTCCTGCACATATTTAATTTGAGAATCACCATGGCATCAAGATACATGAAGTATCAAGGATGAAGTCATCGTCTTTCTTATGTTCTTAAAATCGTAATCCATGCAAACATATTTTATAGGGAATATTGAGTGCAGGCTTTGGTGCAGATATAAAAAGCCTGATAAGATCTCTTTGCCTGCTGCACACTGTGGGCTGCTGTCAGCCCCAGCCTCAGCTGAGCCATGGGATCAGAGCATAGGCTGTGCCTTCCACCTTGGAAGAACTGTGCCTGCCTCGGTCCAGCTGAGCCTTCCTGAAAAAGCAGGATGTAAAATGCACATCTACCACAACCCAAATTTCTTACATGTTAATGGGGTAACACATGAGTATTGGTGAAAGCAAGGCCAGCAGAAACACACACCAGACTGAGCAGGAAAATAATTTCCCAGTAAAGCAAATCAGATTCTAGGGGTACTGGTGTTTTACAGTTCTGCAACATGATCTGTACGACCTACAAAACTTCCTCTGCCAAGCCCGAGGAGGGGATTTTCAAGCATGCCTAACAGCTACCTGCTCCAGAAGTTAAAGTTAACACTGTTACTGATCTCTGGGGAACAGAATTATCCCAAGTACTAAAACACCCAAATCTCACCTTCTAAAACAGCTTTTCAGGACTCGGTTATTAGAGCTGTTCAAAATCCAGACAGCACCGTATCTGACATTTTTACTGATAAATTCAAAGGGAACAGGAAGTTCTTATGCTCCCAATCTCCAGCGTGTGAGTTCTTTTCTGCAGATCTGCCACACTGCAGAGAGATTTTATATTTACACCATCAGCTGCTGAAGTGCTCAAAGAAACACTCTCAAGGAGATGTAGGCATGGCAGGATTATACAAAACAACCCTTAAACTACCTGTGGACACTGGGGCTCTCCAAGGGCCATTATCCCAGTGCCTGAGCACTGCCAGGCCTGTGCCGTGCCCAGCCAGGTCCCTGTGGCACTGATGGAGCTTCCAGCTCTCCTCCCTGTGGCTGGGGCATCCCCCCATCCTTGGGCTCTTTCTATCCCTTTTGGGCTATTTTCAGAAAGCCCTCCTGCATCAGCAATGCCCCTGAGCCCCCCTCAAGGTGGTCCATCCTGGATTAGACCAGTCTCTCCTAGAAGCTCATCCCACAACTGCAGTGTTTTATTTCCAGCCCTCCCATGAAATATGCCTGTACAATACACGGTGCTGAGCACGCAATAGGTTAAACAAATTGATGATAAAGTATTCGACTTCGTTAGTTTTCATTACCATAAGAAAACATCAATTACATTTTCTATTTTATGAGTGTACACAGGGGAATCCATTACAGTAAGAGAGAGGTTATATGACTCTTTCTGCTGCTTCTTTCCTCAGCAAAAAGAACAGTTTGTTTTTAAAGCCAGTGACACCAGCCCAGAGGAAGGGAAGGCACACCGGCGTATCTGCATAGA